>OU745245.1:13750000-15000000 GCA_916618015.1 Xestia c-nigrum
TAAAACGCGTAGTCGACGGAGCCCCGCTACGCCGGGCCCCTATTTCCGAGTGCAGGGTTTAAAGGAACCTAACTAACCTAACGGGGGGGTGCCCCAAGTCCCGATTATGGGGGCAGAGATACTTTCGTATGTTCAGTTGACAATATTTCGAGAGTTTACAATATCGCTAGAGAGATTGCAATCTAACATGTTTGACAATTTTAAGGTGACATACCTACCAACCTATTTCTCGCTGTAACAACAAATAATTAAAACCGAATAACCCATATTAAATATAAGAAACGTGATTTTTTGATAATGGTAACGGAACCCTTCGTGCGCGAGTCCGACTCGCACTTGGCCGATTTTTATTCTTATGCCCAAAGTTTCTAAGTCAGGTTTTACTTAGTTTGCAAACAATGATGGCGTGATAAACCCAGTTAGTTTAATTTTTTCCATATCTGTTAGTGATGTGATCGATAACGGCGCGGGCGTGACTTTCTCAAGTAAACAGTCTCTTTACACCAGTCTTATGTAAGCATAAATGGCAATAAGATGAAGACCAAAACATTAACGTTACATATTACGTGCAGTCGAACAAGCTTTTTGAAAATTACATTGTAAAATGTAAACCAAATTGAAGTAGTAAAAATAAAAACAAATTGTAAACTTGTGCTTTTTTGTCTGATTGCCTTTTAATGCTTGCTCATAGGAGTATTTTTTTCTTCCAAAATACCTATCAGGGAATCGTATCGTAATCGTCCTATAGGGAAATTAGATTAATCCTGGCGTTAGGCCCGCTCTTAAGATAAATATTGTAACAGTTGGGTAAGCTAGCACTGTAACTTTTAGCTTGGGTACCTATGCAGACACATATTCCAGTGACGACTTCAGGCTTATTTGTCCACCAGTCAAAGATGGATACTCCATCAGGGTGCCCAGCGAAATTCAAATTTTCTTATGTTTTTTTCTATTGTTTTGCTAGTGCTTGCTAGGTTGCATGTTTATTAAAATATTATAATTGTTCGCAACTGTAAGACGTATGTAGTTACAGAATTGTAATCATCAAAATCTGCCCTCCAAGTTCATAAAGGTCGATTGAATGACTATTTGATGAAAAAGTCATTCAATTGACCTTTATGAAGCTTTCACCTTAAGTAAATTAATCAAAATCGCTACTAAAGTAAGTCAAGAGGCATTACATTATAACGCACTTGCGGTCACAAACAATGAAGTCATAGATTGCGGGGCATTTACTATTGTAAGTATAGAATTTTGAGAATCGTTTGTTAGTCACACAATATTGTATGGATGTTCATAGCTGACGGCTTCCAAACAAAAAGCACTAGGCTAACTTTTATCACATTTTTATCTTGCTTTTAACGCCTTGTTATTGCTTTTAGTGTACCTATAGGAAATAAGGGATAATGACGCGCGCTCTAATACCTCGACCCACGAAGGCTGAATTCTATCATGAAAATATTTTTCGTGAAATCGAGCCGTAGACGAGAGTGTTATTGAGCCTAGAACTTACATTCAATTGATTTTATTTACGCGCACGTGCGGATAAATGTAAAAAACGCACACGTGTGAAATACACTGCATTGAACCCAATCGTAGTGCGATAAGAACTCGTTTTTGAGGAAGTGTATTGAATAGAACTATTTGTTATACAAGAGTGCAAAGTTGTTTTTTAACCGCGCGCTCGATTTTGATGACCGAGCAAGAGAAAGATTCTAAAATTGAGTCACGAGCGCAGTGAGTGATTCAAAACTTAGAATCTTGAGCGTTAGCGAGGGAATCAAAAGAGCATGAGGTGAAAAATCTTTGCACTCGAGTGCAACACGTAACTTTTCATCCCACCTCAGCGAGGAAATGAATATGTGCAAAAAAATGCGCATTATTAACAAATTCAGTTATTTCTGTTGGCGTCAAATAAACTTCCTCGTCGCTAGATAATGGGGGGTCATTTTAGGTTTTTCACTTGTTTTCAAGTTGGATTCGTTGTTTTTAATCTAAGGTGTTAACAATATGACGTGAAAAGAAAATGGCGCGCGCAAAACCAAGCGCAAAACATATTAAAAAAAGTACCTACACCAAGAAGGTTCCGAGTCTGAGCTCTTAACAAATCAAAAACATGTACGATAAATTCGGCACCATAGAGGTAGAAGTAAATAGGTTTAATGATGTTTTGAATTCACATGCTTAGTGAACACGATGTTCTAAATTCAAATTTAGTTTACCCTCAAGACGATAAAAACGGCTTTTGCACTCAGATATTGAAGAGCAAAACACTCTTTCCGAGATGGGGGAATGAAATACATATTTAGTAAGGGGAACTATGTTCTGAATATGTAGGTACCTAATTACCTACCTACTTGAAATGATTTTTGCGTCCCACCGTGTACATAAACATAAATGTTATGCAAGTAGTTAAAAAATCAAACTAAATTGAAGCAACGCGATTTAAAAATTTTGCAAATCATGTCATCGAAACCAAAATGTGATTGCAACAACTTTCTTTCTGGCAAACCAAACGAGGTTAACGACGATTCTCAGCGTGTTCAGAATTAATAAGTGATATGGAACGTTTTGTATGAACCCTTATAGAATACAAATGGCCGTAACAATTCCATTGATGTGCTATTTTTATCGTAATTCAGTTAAATAAATAAAACTTAAGCGAACAAGCGAAGCTATTCTGCCCCGGATTTCACATCGACACAATTATTGTCTAAAACAGATGATAATGGATTCGGCAATCAAATAACAATTAAGTTATTAAAATATTAGGTTACGGAATTCTAATGTCTCAAATTAGGCCAATTAATAAACAAGGTACCTAATACATTTTTAATTTATCAAAATTAGAGCACGTGAAATAAAGCAGGTTTCCCATAGTTCCTGTTTTATGTCAGTTCTGGAAAAGGGTCTGCTTATCAGCTATGATTAGCAAATCGAGGTTACGACCAGGATGAAGTTAATCCCACATAGCGGCAGTGTCTATGAAACTACCGTTGTATTAATTACTAGCACTTCTGAGACTTCGTTCGCGTGAATTTTGTATGTTCCCTCACTTTCAAAACCACTCTGATTAACGAGAAATTTGGCTTTTCTAGTTAAATTTATTTTTTCTTTTAACTTTTTCATCCCCTTTCAGTCAATTAATTTTTACATTTTGAATTATTTTATAACCATCGAGTTTCGTTCGAGTTAATCCGACGTAAAATATTTCCATACAAATTACTTTGGTCGTGGTGTTAAGCTTAAACCTTTTTAGGTAAGTACTAAAATAATGATTCGTGCAAATTATCAAGGAAAAAACATCGCAAAAGCTCTCCTTCTTTGAAGTTAAATTTTAAAAATATTCACAAGTCATCATCATCATCAGCCTATAATGTTCCCACTGCTGGGACACGGCCTCCTTTCAATGAGAAGGAGTGGGCTATAATCTACCACGCGGGCCCAGTGCGGATTGGTAGATGTCACATGTCTTCGAATTTTTGGTTCTAGGATATGCCGGTTTCCTCACGATGTTTTCCTTCACCGTTAGATTAGAGTAGCGGTGATGAAATAAATTACACAAAGTAATGCGCCTGTCTGGGTTTGAACCCACGACTTACAGGGCCGCCACCACTGGGCCACCGCTGCTCCCGCAAGTCCGCCACACTATTCCCAAACCACCGTAACTTCTGAAAGTCAGAATCAACAGACGAGACTACCAGAAAAGCTCCGAGACAATGAAGCTCGACGAAGTCCCAGATTGGATCCCGCAATGAAAAGTGGAAAGGTAGAAAAAAAAATATAATTTCCACATTTTTCTCTGCTATACTTTTCTCTCAATCTGCCTTTTTCAGTCAATTTCTGATATTGGTTGAGGTGACGACTTTTATAAAAAAAATGTGGTGAAACTTGAAAAAAAAACTGTTTCCAGCAAATCACAATCGTGTCACCCAACTGGTGTGTTACATGTTTAAGAGGTTTTTAAGACAAAGACGCGATTTCGGTTTGTTGTTTATATAAGGATGCGGTTAAGTTCTTGCGTCATACTTGGAAAGTTAGCTCGCCTTGGGTCAAGCTATAATAAAAACACTTGTATGCATCTGATCAGGGTGTCGCGAAATAATGTTGAAATGTCAACATACGTTTTCGTGCCACCAGTCGTTGGTTACACATCAGGGCCTATACCATCACCTCGTGGGGATAGCAGTATTAACTTTAATATCACCATAGTGTGGGAAGAGAGTGAGCCATACAGGACGTATAGCTCCATCCCTTTTTCCATACTGAAGTAAGATTAAAACAATATAACTATAATGACGTGATGTGTGAGCAATACTTCCACACATTTCGGACCCGCCCGATTGTACTTCGATTAAATGGAATTGGAACAAAGTCAAAGGTCTAATATAAGTCAACTGTTACCTTTAGCTAGGTCCTTCTTGACCAGATAAAATTGGTTGAAAGCTCTCAATCTTGATTCTGCTTTCGGGATTTAACTTTTATGTTCCGTATAAATTGGTGAAAACAATATACTTACCCAACTTGTCACAACTAACTAATACAAGCAAACTTGGAATGTTCCATATTATTATGGATTTTAGGAAGGACTGCACGTGGTGGTGTGTGCCAGAAAAAAAGTACGTCAGCGACGCTTGTCATCCACATCATCATCCTGCTAAAGGCTGGCAACTTCAATTACGGAAGTAAACCCCAGAACATTGCAGAATTCCACATCCATTGAAAATTGTGAAAGAACATTTAAGTTACGAATAAGGTTGGAGTAAAACAGGTGATCGTAGGCTCCTTGTGCTCCTGCACAAAGCGTCCTTATTACAAAACAAAGAAGTTTATCTAACAAAGCATCCACAATACCACATCCACTACAGAACAAGAATTCATCGTTCATTACAATTCATTCATAATCGTGTTTTATTTGCATTATCTTAAATCATGTGAGTCTGAAGAGTGGAACCTAGCAATCGATTGCGTGACTGAAACCATTAACAACAGACAGGTATCATCTTTTTATAGACCTATACAAAGCTTTTATACTTACGGTAACGCTCGCACCTCATCCTCGAACCTCAACTACTATACTAGCATGGTGTCGCACTTTTCCAGTACCTGCTCGCACTAGCAAATGACGGTTCTGATCAGCCCCCGTATTCACAACGCTTCGATTCGCTTCCGATTCGTGAGAAGTCGTATGTCTATCTCGGTCGTTTTCGTAATGCCACAAGAAGACAGATATACGAGTTGTCGAATCGGAAACGAGTCGAACGTTTGGGAATACGGGGTCAGGTCCAGGAGCATGGATAACTTAGTATCTGTCTCCGTGGCTTCGTGAATAGTCAGTTTAATCCCAGTCTTCTGTACATCAAACTAAAGTAGTAACCCCACGCAAGAAATATTGCTGGCAAGTGACTTTTTTTTGGGTGAAAAATCATGTTTTACGGTAAAACTCAATGTTACGCATTCAAAACATTGTGCTGATGGATGGATTGAATAGTGTGGGGGTCGTGGGGGTGTTTGAAGTTAAAGTCTTATAAGTATTAAAACCTTCAAGTATTAAAAAAAAAACTTGTGAAGAAGTTGAAACTTTAACCCTCAATAATTACTCCGTTATTTAAATGATCGCAATGATGGGGAAAACAGTTGCCTTTCCAAGTACTTATGTACTTAGATACTTCAGCATGTACCTACCTACGTGTATTTAATCTCAATATAAGTATTATTAAGGTTTCGGCTAAGGATAACCTTAATGGATTTATACATTTTACACAAATATTATTGAGGTTGTACAAGTGAATCAAGTTAGTAATTTAGGTGAATACTTATTTAACCTATTAGCCTCAATAATTACGTAGGTTGTATAAACGAATCCTTTTATCTACCTGTAAGTACCTGCCAACTTATAAACCAATTAGAATATTTGAATGTTTACAATTGGAAAATGTTGATCATTGATACCTGTATCCAACAGTCACCTTTGTTTAAAATTCGCAGAACTAATAGAGCGAACTAGCTAGAACTATCATGATGGTTTTCACTAACACTAGATAATCAAAGTCTATAATACCATAAAATTGTAAAACCCTTAAAATATATTTAGATTTAAGGAAAACTTACAGCTAACCTGACAGTGAGTAATAGTTAACAAAATATGGCCAACTAGCTGGCCCACGCAACTTCGTCTGCGTCACATAAGAAAGAAAAAGCTCACAAAGGGAATACAATTTCCCTCGATTTTGTAACATTTTTCATTGCTGGTCGGCTCCTAGTAACCATAGCGTGATGTTATATAGCCTATAACCTTCCTCAATAAATGGACCATCCAACGCAAAAAGAATTTTTCAATTCGAGCCGGTAGTTCCTGAGATTAGCGCGTTCAACCAAACAAACAAACTCTTCTGCTTTATAATCTACTATAATAATCTATATAATATAAAACGCGGGAAATTCACGCGAACGAAATCGCGGGCAGAAGCTAGTATTATTATATAGTATATATAGTATTAGATTACAAGTTTCCACATGAAGTAAAATCTACCGAAAATAATGATTGACAATCTTTCGAGAGTATACAATCTCGCTACATAGATTACAACTTAATTATCAGGTTTTACAATTTTACGGTGACATATACATTTAAAAGTACAAAGAAATTAATTAAAATCTCAAAATTACAGTTTTTACTGAATTATTTGACTGCATTAGAAAGTTTGGTTAAAATTATTTTATTCCAGTCTATTTGTTCCGAGTAGGTATATGTTACTCGTATAAGGAGTACCTAGGCTATTTTTATTTTTACAAAAAGTATTAGGGTTCCGTGCATGAAAATCCAAACCAAAGATATTGTTATCAAAAACCCAATTCAAATAGAGAATAACTTTTTATAATAATTTCACCCGTACGAAGCTGCGAAGGTCCTAAATAAAGTGCATTGTTGGATCATTTGGATCTTCAATGGTAGACTCAGCAGCAGTTTGCTGTGACTATGCTGTAAGTTGAAATATCCAGCAGTGTAAATCTGCAATATTGTGGGAAGTAATAAAGGTGGACGCACACTAATATCCGCATCGAAAAAACCGACCGGCGACAACGCCAAAATATTTTTTCTCATCCGTATAACATCATCTATTCGTCCGATTAAGTGTGCGAGTCAGTGCGAGGTTTTATAGGATTTCATACAAGTAATTATAAAATTCGATTCTTTCGGCTATTTCGCTTCTTTCGGCTCTGATAAGTGTGCGCTCACCTTTCAGTGAACTACATAATTATTGCTATGTTCTGCGATCTTGTGTGTTGTGCGAATTTTAATTTACAAACACGCGCGGTCGCCATTGTTACGGTTAGTGATTTCTATTGCGAGAGGAAAACGACATAATACTATAATTATTATTATCGAATTACCCTGTCAACCAAATTTTCCTCATGTAACAATAACATAATTTTACTAAATATAACTTACCATGTGTATTCGCTGAAACACGTTCCACGGATATGTCTAACTTTGGTTTAATTAGGGGGTACCTAATCTTAGAAAAGGTGCACCTGGACAAAAATTGTGCCGGCGCCCATGCGCAGTTCTCATGGTTGTTTCAATGTTTGTCCCCCCCCCCCCCCCCCCCCTGAACTAAAAGTCTGAATATTTGCTTGTCTCTGAGTGTCATTCTACTGAGATAATTTTCGACCATACAAAAGCTAAGCGAATTTACTATGGAAGGGCAGAAGATTAATTCCTAGTGAGATTGGGGAGGACGTAGGTACTATTTACAGTTACTGATTATTCCAACTACTTAATGATTTTCAGAAATCTTAGTAAGTAGTAGTGTTTTTAAATAAACGAATTTGAAATCAGTGGAGAGGGCCCTATTTAAATTAGTTAATTTATAGAGATGTTATGCATTTGGTTAAGCAACCACCAGAATGACTTGGTCACTTGATTATAATTATGTGTTTTGGTAATCTAGCTTAGTCTTTGGTAACCTACTGTCTCATTCTGAAACTAGACTAGATGGAAATTTTATATAAATGACCGATGAATATGATTTTGAAACAGTGCCGTAAGATAATAACAGTGTCCGAATTGATGGATTGGCCTACAATCGCAAAAGATCGCGAAAAGTAGATAGAAGCTTTCCGCCTTTTTCCTATAGGCTTTTTCTGTCTGCAGGGTTAAAGTAATCTAACATAACCTAATGTCGGAATTGTAAAACGTCGTCGTTTTGTCTTCACGTTTAGCTGGATTACACGATTATACTGGAATCTCTTATTCCACTCTCCCATAAGGAGGAAAACTGAACCCTAATGTAAGAATAATCCAGAGTCCCCTTTTTTGTTTGAGTTAATCCACTATTCCACCCTGAGAGAATCTAATGATTGTAATAAAATCCAAAGAGGTTAAGTAAATGCTAATTATTTTTAAAAACTGAACCATAATGTAAAAAAAAAAAAATGCAAACGGCTATAAGTACCGGTGTCATAATCATACTATGTTTGTTTATACATACATATAGTCGTCTTAAGATGTCTATGAAAAGAAGTAAGAGCCTCCTAATAAATGATATGAAAGTGTTAACGACATTCATTTGCAGAAATCTGAATAAAAAATAATTAAGTATACCTACGCATTAAAATGTGTTATTGTAACTTTCATTCAACTTAGTTTACATAATCATGTTCACGTTTGTATATTATTCATTCACAATGAAGCAGAAAGGACCTCGTGGCTAAATAATAACTATTGTTGTGTTGGGGAAAGGCTAGGCAGATGTTGAATGAAGCAGCGAGAAGTAGTCTCAAGAGCGAATACTGAGGGGTCAGAAGTCAACGGTTCTATGATATTCTAAATGGCTGATTTGATAATTTTATTAATAAACATACAGATCTATGTCATTTGTTATTACAATAGCAATATTATTAAGTATATAATTATGTCGGTATCATAATATTCACCTACCTATTATAAAGAGACTAGCTGACCCACGCAACTTCGTCTACGTCACATAAGAGAGAAAAACTAAAGGAAAAAATATCCCCGTTTTTGCAACATTTTTCATTCCTGCTCCGCACCTAATAATCGTAGCGTGATGTTATATAGCCTAAAAGAGATTAGCGCGCTCAACCAAACAAACAAACAAACTCTTCTGCTTTTTAATATTAGTACTTATAGATTAAGTTTGTAAGTTTGCTTGTAGGGGATAATCTTTGGAACTACTAATCCAATTATGAATATTATTTCTCTATTGAGAAGAAAAGAAGAAAGAAGAAAGAAAGAAAATTGTGTTTATTTGGCATTAAAATACTAATAACATTTTACATAATATATAAACAAACAGCAGTATAATGCCAAAAGGGCCTCAGCTCAGCATAATGTCAGATGGCAACACAATGTGTGCCACCTGACGCTGATTTTGGGCTGATTGGGGTTTGGGAAGCTAGAATTATCCGAGTCATGATTGTCATAGTCTGTAGGTATTTAAAACCTTTCGGTGGAATAATATCCGAACACAACGGGATCGAAAGCACGGACCTTAGGTCGACTTTTAGGGGGGATTTGAGAAATAAGCCGACCCGGCCTAAGCTGGTTCAGATAGGTCACTAAAACAAAACACTACGTGGAAAATAATCCCTGATAAGCTTCCAAGTACCTAACCTTACAAAGCAATCTATAACTTCTATACTATAAAGCAGAAGAGTTTGTTTGTTTGGTTAAACGCGCTAATCTCAGGAACAACCGGCTCGAATTGTAAAATTCTTGTAAAATTTTGCGTTGGGTAGTCCATTTACCGAGGAAGGCTATAGCACAGATTAGCTATAGGCTATATAACATCACGCTATGACCAATAGGAGCGGAGCAGCAATGAGAAATGTTGCAAGCGGGAAATTCACGCGAACAAAGTTGCGGGCAGAAGCTAGTCTTCGATAAACAATGCATTTAGTTAGATATTAATGTATATTTAGATTTTTTTGTTGTATGGTTTTTGCGAAATGATGATTAAATGGGATGAAACTAATTAAGTACTTATTGTTCTATAATTTCCTAGCTGACCCTCGCAGCTTCGTCTGCGTCACATAAGCGAGAAAAACGAAAGGAAAAAAAAATCCGCTCCGCTCCTATTGGTTGTAGCGTGATGTTATATAGCCTAAAGCCTTCCTCGATAAATGGACTATCCGACACAAAAATAATTTTTCAATTATTATTTGAATCAGTGGTTCCTGAGATTAGCGCGTTCAACCAAACAAACAAACTCTTCTGCTTTATAATATTAGTATAGATGTTTAGATCCATATAAGTACTTACCTATTCAAATACTAAAACAGTAGTCCGTTATGGTAAGTAATTAACTATCATAGGAGGTATTCGTACGCCTAAGAATGTGACATGAATACATGATTGTAACAATAGCCTGGGGATCTTAAATGGCCGCTTTAGCAGAACATAATTACATGAATCAAGTTGAAAGTTTAAAATTCTTAAAATGGACTCTATGCTTATGATCGTAAAGTACCTACATTTTTAGAATTAAACATTTTTAATGTGATTTATATGTTCTGCAAAAGCGGTCTTATATAGATTTAAGAAGTCCCTTCAGGAGATACTACTAGACAAATGTTATTACAGTGTTGATGAATTTTTAAATGATAATTTTTTGGTATGAATTATTCTGACTTGTGTTTTTACGATTTTTAATAACATTTTATCAAGGTTTTCTTTTTATGATTTTTAATTGTATTATTTTTATTATTTATACTATTGACTTTTAGTGTTTGTGATTTTTATTTTTATTTTATTTTAATTGACGTTTTATTTGTAATTTTAATTGAAATTTTAATTTTTCTATTCAAATTTGTATGTCAGAACGACAAAACATAGCAAGAGCATAGAGCATTTATAAGATCTTTAATGTATACCTATGTTTAACAAATAAATAATTCTGATTCTGATTCTGGTCATTTTAGGCCCGCTCTGGTTAGAAGCCACAAGTCTGGCTTTTCTAGACTTCCCTCGGGACACATTCCAATAGATAAGTTCACTTGTTCTTATGATGGGTAAGGTTGTTTCAACTGTACTGAATGCGATGTAGTAGATGTTTACCACATATTGATGGAGTGTGTCCAGAACGAAGCCCTTGTTTTTTTTTTATTTACAGTTTATTTGATTTTCTCAGATGTGGGCTGGTGTAACAGCATTTAGTCCTTCCCTTTGTCGAGGGAGGCCAGACTGCTGTACTCTCTCAAATGGGCATTAAAAATAGAATAGCCTTAGTAAATCTACGGTGTGATTGTTATTTGAAACATGTCTTGTGTTTTGTAATTTGTATTACAGGGGCGACATCTTCAAATTGAACAAACCCCTTTAATAAAGTGAAAAAAAAGCATAGTATGCACGCCTGGAATACGTTCCAACTTCGCTTCAGCTGTTTATCTGACACGTAGCCACTTGTCAGATAAACAGCTGTTCGACTTCGAATTTCCCGAAAAAGATCTGCGAATACTGCCAAAATGATCCAACCCACATCTTGTTATTAGATAAAGTAATACGTCAAACTAATCCAACATAGTAACTCTACCTAAGTATATTGCTATCCAATAAAATCAGTCCCTTGTAAATATTAGAAAACATTTTTTTTAGGAATCACCGTTAGCTACCTTTACATAGGTACAGTCAGCAAAACAGTTAGGTATGCAGGCTAGCAATCTTCTTACGACTATTATAAATGTAAAAGTGTGTAAGGATCGATTTTTGTTACTCTTTCATGCAGTAACTACTAAAAGGATTTGAATGAAATTGCAAACAGATTGATTATAACCCTTTTCCACTTACAATAGTAGAAAGAAGATTGTTAGCCTGCATACCTGTTTTGCTGACTGTACTTAGGAAAACGGGAGACATTTTGATGTGGGTTGGTACGTTTTGGCAGAACTAAGCTAAGATGACTTATACCCCAATTACTAATAATTTATGGCTGCGAAAACTGTGGAAAAATAATTCTTAAAATTTTGTGCGCCATGTAATATTAGTTCAAAGAAGTAACGGTATATGTCTGACCTAGATATTATACCTACTACGTCAACTGTACTTCTTTCAGTGGTTAGATTCTTATTTATATCAACATGACGAATGCATGTAGGACTGTAGTGTACCTAAACCTAATCAGTTATTTACCAAGAAGATTTTAATAACGGTTCATATTTAAAAGGTTTTGTGTATGTAATGTTTTTCGCATTTATATTTCAATGTACATACATGCACAATACATTGAAATAGATAAACATAAATATTTAAAAAAAACATACTTGTAATTAGTAGGTAACACACACATAATTGATACATTCCTTAGTGTATTCTACAAATAAAGTCAAATAGCCTATCTACTTTCTGGCAACACAATATAAATGCCAGTCACTGAGCTGATGAATCAACAGTGTTGATAAAAATATAATAAGTTGGGTATTGTATAAACAAACACAAAGGTACTTATTATGCGGAATGATTCATAATTAAAGAACGATAATATGTCATTCCATACAAAAGTGCAGTTTTTGGATTTCAGAGCAAAAATGTTTTAGTTTTAGCTAAATCAAACAAAATTATTATTTCGTGAATAACGAAAATATCAGAACACATTACCACGAAGAGATTAGAAAAGATTTAGGGAGATTTTTTCTTTTAGCGATTATTTTTGCGATACATGAAAATAGATTTAGGTCTATTGCAAAGAGTAGTTATCATGAAAAACTTGTCTCATGTATCGTTCGAAAACAATATATTATTATTGTTTTTATAAGGTCATAATATTATCTGCTTTGAAGCATATACATACGCACATAAGTATTAGTGTCTGCGTAATCGCACGGGTCGAATCGACACAAGAGGTCAGAGTTTTTTATCGGAATCGTCATACGGCGTTGGTAGTGGGGTCAATTGTCGTCTGATTTTCACAAGTGCCTTATTAACGCGATCGTCTAATAACGGTAGATTCTATTTAGTCATCAATATAAACGTACCTATCTAGAAACTGTGCATATGTGCGTTATAAGAAAGTAAAATAACAAAAACTAAAAAAAAACAGTTTCAGCGATACAACTTAGTGTACCTAATCGTTATATCAGTGAAAGCGTTTTACCACTTCCGAAACAAGTCAACAATAATAAAATTGATAGAGAAAAACTAGAAGGTACGTAATTTTTCATTGAAGCATAACATTGATGATGTGGTGCTGTGGTGGACATAACCAATCTATTAATGGGCAATTAACCGTGCGATATTAAACACCTGTGTTCCACACTGCCAAAGAAAATATAGAAAAACATGAGATTATTATATAGGTAGGTGTGTACACTTTGTTTATAGTTCATGTTTTTGACTCTCATCATTGTTTTGCCGGTTATAAGACACTTTTAAGAATGTTACATAGAAAAATTACATTTGTTACTCACCGCAAAACCAAAATTGAAAAAATATAAGAAAACTAGTCCTTTTAAAAAAAAACACATCAAGTTGTCAATATGAATCTGATTGTGTCGATAATATGCGTACACGTTTTCCGTCGTCCAGGCCGGCTAGGCGGCTACTAACACTATTTATATTTCACTATAGATAGCTTGGGCAGCGCGGCACGGACACTGAATAGCAAATGAGAAAAATCTGAGCGATGACCACGTCGCGCCCTCAACCACGACCAGGAGACGCTCAACTCTACTTAATTTACATTAAATATGGTCTACGATCTACGTTATACCTTACCCCACGTTAAATGAAAGTAAAATATCAACACTTCACTCAATCGCGAGAGTTGCGTGCCAAGAATTAACAGAATTTTGGCAATAAAATCAGTTTCAGCCATTTGTTATACTTTACCAATTAAGTGTCTCGAAATGTCCCGCTATTTTTTATACTTTACATTTATTATAATATTATATTTATTCAGAAGATATTTACAAACTGTATAAACTTCTGAATAAATTCCAAGATTCTCCCGTGCTGCTGCTGGATGCTCGTGATCATATCGTACATTTTATAGATGTGTGAAGCGCTCAAATATGAAACGAAAGCTGATTTCCATTTCTAGCGAGAAGCACTAATACTCGTCTAATTCATAACATACAATAGGTATTATATCTAATACGTGGGACGTGCTAACAAATATAATTGAAGTGCATTCCGATGAGAGCATGTGCTTACAATAGGTGAAAGTAAGTTCGATGAACCAAACGAAAGTTTTTACAAAGGGATTCTGGATGCCAGTTGCCAGCCGGGACAGGGCGTGTGAACGCACTCTCCAGAAAGTAAAATGTGCAATTGTTTATACGACTACAATGTGAGGAAGACATTTTTATCAGTAATAGATGGCAATCCAGAATTTACTTAATAACTGGCTAGTTGATGTTTTTTTACACTTTGTGTACGATACGATAATAACCTTCTGATGTACTAGTACTAGGAGTAGTGATTAGGGATTCAAATAGCCACTTCAATAGAGTCATGTTTTTATTTCAGCTAACCCCAGAAATAAAAACAGTAATAAAAATACAGGCGTATGATGCGCGGTTCTGCTATTTGAACCCAAATACGAATTTGAATACAAATACGTAACGCACGTCATTTAGACTGAGCAAAACAGCTGAGGCTTTCCCATCAATGCTGCAGATGATAGTCTCGTTATATAGTGGCCGACGCGCGTTTGCATCATTTGTGAATGCAGCGCGAATTCGTGACCGTATGTTGGGGGAAAGTGAAGGATGACGTTGTTTCATTTGACGGCTATCGACATTAGTGTACGGTGTCCAATAACTACACTAATCTGTGCCGTTGCGCTTGCCAATCGCTGCAAACAGTCATGAATCTTGACTTGACATTTGCAACTTTTTAACCAAACCATAAAAACGGTTTGCATAGTGACAATTACGATTAATAATATGATGATTCGTAAATAAACATCAGGTAAACCACAAGATGTGAAGGAGCATTTTAGAGAAAGCTTATCGAGAAAGCTTGGCACTAGTCCAGAACACGTAAACCGAGCTACTGGAAAAAGTTACTGTGTTGAAGTAATATCATAAAGCCTACCTACATTGTGTTTAATGGAATTTAATTTTATGATGCGGGATAGAATGCAGTTGCATAATAATAAACCCGCATGTAATTATCGTAACGAATAACAATTTTATTCGGTATTTGGTCTATTAACCTGGAATTGGTTTACCGCCAAGGTGTACTAACTAAAATAATTATTTTATAGTTTTACGTAGGTTTATCACCATCGAACATCACGTCACGATCTAAGATCTTAGCAATGTCTCAGATTGCCTAATACTTAGTTCGGTGATGCATCGATTCAGTAGGCAAGCATATTGACCGAGTCTGTTTGCGACCTCAATAGCATGGCCTTCTTGATTAGGCAAAGATTGGTAACGCTGCATGCCCTCTAAAACCTAATGCACTTAGTTGAAATATGATAATGCGTGTAGAAATATAAACGAGTACTGCTGGCTGAAACAGTGTATGTAGTATCAGACCAGTAGTTGATTCTATAACATAGAATTCCATGGGCATTGACTGTAGAGGGTCATATGGTTGGTAGTTTGACAATTTTACCCTGATGAGGTCGCAGATTTGAGTAAGTTTCACGACTTATTACTTTGCAACTTTCTGCCTAGTCGGCGTCAATATCTGTTAAGTCTCGATTCCATGTGATTTGTAAGGGCTTTCTATACACTAAACTCTCGTTTTTAACGTGTGGATTGGTTTCTTTTTGCTAAGAACTGCGAAAACGAAAATGGAAGATCATATCACCAACAAACTCGTTTAAAGCTCAGGCAAACGATGACATGGCCTAGATCTGAATACTTAACCTTAAGGCACTCTGCTCAAAAAGGTCGCAAGAGAAAACGGTTCTTTTTCTGCGATATACTACTGTTAACGCCTATATCTTTATTAACTGGTAGTCGAAACAGGTTTATAAGCAAATACATTTATGTGTTTATAAGGTTCTACGGCCTTGAATCTTTTCTTGCATAATAGCTGCAGGTTTGTGTACTTAGTTGGGCTGGGCATAACAGGGCCATAGTAGCGCCATTTGCGCTCTTTTGTGGTAATCAGTACTGTTTAATTCAGCACGTCCAGTTTCCTGGTAGCAGCTGCTGTACCTAGGTATTCTCTATTTCTCAGCGTGGGCAGAACCTTCAGTTTTCAAATCAAACCTGCTCAGAATGTCACTTAGATCTGTTATACAATTTAACCACCTACTTAACAAAAGGGAAAGAATACGATCGTAATAGAGACCTACCGTATGCATAAGACATGAGATTGTAATACATCCGTGTAGGGTTAATGGATGAGTGTTTCGTAACTAATAGGCATAAGGTATAATTAAAACCCTACGGAAGGCAATCATTATGCAACTGCAATGTTCCTCTTCGCGACAGTAACGGTGTAGCAGAGTGAGACAGTGACTGTCTGTTTATACCTGCCTCAATCCCACAACCATCAGTAGAGAGATTACTGGTTCTACTCACATGCCTAAACAAGAAATCTAGACCTGTTTAAGAATCTAGAATAAAATATAAAATTACAGCACATCGCTAAAAGGTCATAGAATCACTATCTACAATTCAATAATTTTTAACTGAGAACCTTGAAACTTTCTCAGCTTTCTGATCGTTACTATTCAATTAACTTGAAAAGGTTAGTTGACTCAAGTACATTCTCAAAAATGAACTTAAAGAATTTAACTTAATATCTTTTCTATAAATACTCTGATGATATAATTTACGCATTGTAACATTTGGTAATTGGTTTGTTATGTGACTGTGCAAGTAACATTCGGAGCCGGAAACTGGACAACCCGCTACTATTGAACAAAAAATAACAAAAGCTTGAGGTCGTTGATTGGGTAATCTCACGAATGACCAAATTACTGCCGTAAAGGGAGATCACGCAGTGTAGGTAGTGAAAGTAGACGCGCGATGTACGAAGCTGCTGGCAGTCGAAAGAAAGCGGCCTGGATGAATAATCCTTGGACATTACTAACTGCCATCCTCGGAGAGAAAACTTACGCAACAACACTCATTTTGTTGACTGCATTTAAAATTCGAAAATGATTCTTTACTTTATTGACAACAATCGCAAAATCATGTTTATGGGGATTACCCAATAATGGAGCCTTTAAGATGAAAATTAATAAAAATGCAATACAGCTAACTTTTACATACCTATTAATTTAATGAACGAGAGGAGCAGGTGGCTAAAGAGGAGCTCGTGGCTAAATAATAAAAAAGCCGCTCGCGTCAATCGTTAGGTTAAGCTGTGCTTGCCTAGGTTGGTTTGGGGATGGGTGACCACCCTTACATACCGAGTTTGCTCCGTGCCTCGGAAAGCACGTTAAGCGGTTGGTCCCTGTCATTTGTAGATCTATGTCGTTACAGGTAGTCAGTGGCCCAAAAAGTCTGACAACTAGTCTTACCAAGGGCATCGTATTTACCCAGTTTAGTCAGATAAAATACTGGTATTCAGCTGATGCTGCATCCGATTAGATTGGAAGCCGACCTCAACATAGTTGGGAAAAGGCTAGGCAGATGATGTTTAATTTAATGAACGAAAGTGATATTGTACCACTAGTCGTGAATAGTCGTGATTCATTTTTTTACAAAAAACTATTCTCATAATATTTGTGCCATACTATATTTTTGTCGGTTTAATTGAGTTTATCCATAATTTGGTTAATATTGCAAGAGCAGGGCACACAGAATTAGGTCTGCCATAATGAGCTAACCCACAAAATCCTCTTAATTCAAGTTTTTAAAGATATTTGTCTCAAAATCATTCAAAATCCAAAATTCTAAATGTGGTATGCTACTATACTATCCAATATTATCAGCCCCGTCCAAAAAATATGCTTAACCAGAGATTTAAAATTAATCCCACTGTTGAGTAATGTATAGGTCTAGCTTTGCTTTTGCCAAGCACTACATTTTTGACCTTGTGCCAGTCCTGCGCAAAATAAAAAAATACAATCATTTCGGAAAACTGGAGATTTTCACGTGGGTTGGTACATTTTGGCAGAACTACGCCCAATGTATAACCCAACAATTAACGTACCAATTTGACAGGGATATCTTCATATTTTAACAAATAATTTTATTTTTTTTAACCGGCTTCAGGAAAAGGAGAGGGTTATGCAATCAGCGAGGATTTCAATGCCACTTTACGATTACGAGTAACGAGTTAATTGTCAAATATTAAAAAAAAACAGCATTATGATACGTGAGGTTAGATTCAGAACACTATTAAATATCTCAATACCTACTTAATTAACCATTGCATGTCAACAAGTGCATTAATGCAAGTAGTTCATAGCTCATGATCGCTATCATGTTTGCACATAGCGTGTGCAAACATGATAGTGATCATCATGATATCCTCCGGCTCACACCAGTTTCTGTTCCTATGTGAAATGCATTCCTTGTTGCAAACTGTTTTAAAAGTTAAAGGAGAAAGGCGCCTGTCCGTGACCGGCTTCCAGAAAAGTTCTGCTCTTGAGTGCAAATAGAATATTGCGGCTTCACTAATACTTTACTAGCAGATAGCTTACGTATAACAAACATATTATACATCAAGCATAAACTACGCTAAGATGACTTATTGAATGAAAGATTCAAACTCAGAAATTGTAAGAATAGAATTATTCGTTACAAATCGGACCTGTTCTTACGACCATACTACGTAACAGTGTGTAAGTGTTAAGATGTACGAAGCAGATTACTATAACAACAAAGTATTGAGCAATTGCATTGTTGTCGGGGAGTTATGATGTGCGCAAACGCATCGTGCGATACGACCGTCACTTTCCAACAAAGTCAATGAAGCGCAGAGAAAGTGGCGACCTCCACGTCCGTATACAACTGCCTGCCGTCTGTAAAATCCGCTGACTCATACAACATTCACGACATCACAAGTGTAACAGGATTAAGAGAATATAATATACCATACATAATATAATCTATGCTAATATAATAAAGCTGAGCTTGTCTGTCTGTTAGTTTGTTTTTGATTGAACAATTCTTGAATGTAGGGCATTTACTCCCGCCGCTGTGGGGGGCTGCGGGTCGGTTCGGAAGAGATATCGTGGCCCCGGAACATAAAGGGTGAAGAAGGAACATGGATGGGTTTTAGTCAGTAAAAAACTGACACTCCCTCCCGCTCCGCCCAGAGTGGGAGAAGTTATTTGATGATTTCACATATGAAAAATAAAAAAGGGCCTACACTCAGTATCATACCTTGATATAAAATAGCCTAGGTACCTATACTCGGTACGATCCTTAGGAAACGAGTGCCGGTGGATGGAACCGCGGGCACAGCTACTACCATAATATAAAATTACGATCACCTTACACGCATTTGACTTTTTTGATGCATTATTCTTCTGTTCATAAATAATAGTGTATGAAACTGTAACCTAACAAGTTTTTTTTGTCAAACACGTGTATGACATTAAAACAAAGGATTTTTGCAAGAGTAAGAAGCGACAAAACAACACAATACAGTTGCATAAGAAACGTTTGGGAACGTGAGGAAAGTTTTGAGCGTGAAGGTCTTCTCACCTCATTCACCCATCCTAGTAAGAGTAGAGGAAGAGCAAAGAAACAATGGATGGGCTGTGTAAATGATAATAAGTATGGCAAAACAAGAGATGATGAGATGGCGAGTATAATAGAGAAGTATGTAACAAGAAGAAATGCTGCCGCGACCCAAAATAAATTGGGTTTAGAGAAGGAGAATGATGACTGCAAAACAAGCTCAATTGTGGGTTTCGGTCTTTTCAAAGATACTCCTCATTTATCTATGTAGTCTCATAGACATCAGTACTTATTATAAAACAAAGTCCTCCGCCGCGTCTGTCTGTCTGTTCGCGATAAACTCAAAAACTACTGCACCGATTTTGATGACGTTTTTACAATTGGATAGTAGTGGTTCTCGAGGAAGATCCCATGGGATAATTATCGTACTTTACGTAGGCGAAGGCGCGGGCAGAAGCTTTGTTTAAACTAAACAATAATAATAAGAGAGTAGTGTATGTACGCTGGATATGGAAAACAAGTATGCTATATTACGTATTAGTTTGTAAAAAGCCGCCGCGAAATTGTAAAAGTTTGTTACAGTTTTTGAGAGATCTTTAAAAAGTGAAACTCATTCAAACTTGACATGCCTCAAACACAGTTACTATAATATTATGTATAAGTAAAGCATGATTCGATCCACAGTTTTATTTTATCTGTGATCCTTAACTCTTTGGTGATAACAACGAAATGAATTGATATTATGTAAAAAATCATGTAGAATCACGATTTCACAGTGACTTCGAGTCACTTATGGTTAAGGTGTAATATTTTGATTCGAAAGTATCGTAAAAGAATTTTAATTTGTTTATAAGTTATTTACTACATAATGCTTCGAATAACGGGCCTTTATGGAGAATTATAAAGAGGATATCGTATACTGAGAAAGAGAGAGCGCTTTTATGACTTTCACGACTTATGCGAGGAACGCTTTGTCATAATCTATGCTTAGGTTGGCTGCTGTATCTTTGGAGCTATGATACGAGTAGGTATTGTAAATGTAGTTCTTGCTTGGGTATCTGCTCTGCTCGATTTTTTTACGGTCGACATCCTGTTTTCTTTGCAATGGTGTTTCGTCGTCATCGTTGTGAACCAAACCAATCGATCGATTGTCGATCGGGCTATCGATCGATGGTAGAGTCGATTATTATTATATTGGACATCGATCCATACTTTGAAACACCAATCGACGTCCGAAAGATGTCGATCGATACCATCGATTGACATCGGTCGGTGTGGTGTGTGTGGCGCAGGAGACACAGAAAAGACGTAAGACGCGGACATATTATAATGTCTCTTACGCGTCTTTTTCATAAAAAAAATATAATTATTGTCATCGTCACATTGTAAAAACCGTAAGATTGTAATATTATTAAAACTAGCGGAATTGTAAACTCTCGAAATATTGCCGAACGAACATACTGCTTACAATATGACGCATTATTTTTCGGTAGGTTATAATCTAACCAAGTGAAACCGTAATATTGTGAAATGTATGCGAAATGATTTCTCATTACCTACCTAATTACCTACCTAAGTCATAAAGTTCGTTAGTGTCAATAATCAAGTTAATAAAACCGAGAAATAAGCGTAATTTCAATTTATCTAATAAATTGACATTTTTATTGGCCAATTGGAAAAGGTTGTATTTTATTACTTACATTGATTAAAGCTTTTAATAGTAAAATGTAGCTACTGTAGGTGTGTATCTAGTGTTTATTTTACTAGCGCCAGAGCAGTTACATAATATTTATATTTGTCAGTAAATGTATCTCAATATTACGTGCGAATGTGTATTATGGGTACTTAGCTACATAAATAGTAAACTGTTGCGTGATCCAGTTCGTTCTAAATTACATAACCGACTTCATAGGTACTGCATACAGATACAGGACAGCACAAAATTAAACTGGGACAATGAAAATTGGGTCATTAAATTAAAAAGCGGCCTTCACATTGTACTAGTAATTGTTACATTCAGTGCAGAAATAAGGCCAGTTAATGGGCCGGCTATATTATTAGCCGTAGAACTGATGACTGTTTGTGTAGACGTGTTTTAGAGTAGAGACCGATTCAGTAGAGAAGAATTCGCAGGGTGACTAGTACCAGTTGGATGAGAGTTGCCTAGAATCGACCGAAGTGACCTGCAATTGATTGATGTTACAGCACCATGCTGAGATAGGGGCCTTTTGGCCTCGTTCAGTACCTTTCATTTCTTTTTTATCTATGTTTAGTTTTCAATAGTCGTCAATAATGTTCATTTTTATGTGTTTTGTCCGTATGGGCTAATAAATGCTTTTTCTTTCTTCTTTCTTTCTTTCAATGGAGAGGCCTATGACCAGCTTCAGCAGTGCAATTCATACTCCGGAGTTGTGCTAAGGTGACAGAAGACTTACAACAATTTATGGCCTTTACATACCATCCAATACCAACAAAGAACTGTAACAAGTTCGTTTACTAACATAATCTAAGGGAATAAAAACTTAACTTGATCGATCCCCTCGACCTGAAACTTGTCAAGGTTGCCGAGCGAGCTATTATTGGAGCATATAAAATATGTATAGGGACGAGCTAATGATGTTCCTAAGAGGAAGGTATCGATAACACCCTAACAGCAAACCTATAAAAGTCCGACCGGCGACCGCAACCCAGCCCATGACGCAAGAATATGAATGTCAAGCTGAAGGTTTAAATTAAAACCCTGAACTCTAAAAAGCGACTTCTATCGTCAATCGTTTATTTTTTCCATTACCTATAATAACTTTACATTGTTCGCAACATACACGATAGCAGAAATTGTACCTAATTTACAATGGTTGATAACTATTAATCTTGGAGGGGCCGGGGCTATCGTTAAGTTGTGCTTGCCTAGGTTGGTCTGTGGATGAGTTACCACTCTATCATACGGAGTTTCCTCCGCGCCTCGGAAAGCACGTTAAGCTGTTGTTCCCGGCTGTCATTTATCCATCTTTGACAGTCGTTACAGGTAGCACGTTAAACTGTTGGTCCAGGCTGTCATTTGTCCATCTTTCACAGTCGTCACAGATAGTCAGTGGCACAAAAAGACTGACAACCAGTCTTACCAAGTGGTATCGCGTATTACATAGAATTAACTGGGTTATGGAGGTCAGATAGGCAGTCGCTCCATGTAGAATACTGGTATTCAGCTGCATCCAGTTAGACTGGAAGCCGATACCAACATGTTAAGACAAGGCTAAGCAGATGATGGTGATAACTATTGACCTCATTTTGTTTGTTTTGTTTCAGACACTTCCTTCTTCTACGACGCTTAGTTATGATTATAAGGATACGATGGCTCGCGCAATGGATCGCCACTTTTTCTATAAGTGTAATGATGACTTCAGGTAAGAATTGAGGACCCTAATCGTAGTTATAATCTTAAATAGCCAATCACTGCACGTTCAATGCATGTTCAGCTTTAAACAAACGATTTGTTATCTTTGCAGGTAACCCCATATTTCTGCGACAAGGAAGGAGTAATAAACCGGTGATAAAATGGATGCCACCCACCGATGATTGGAATTGGAAACTGACGCCACGCAACGAGCTACCATCCTTCTTTCCATCTCATTATAATCACACCCTACCACCTTCTGCTAACGAGACTGAACTAATAGCACACATGGCAGCTTTGAAACGCAATTACTCTCGGCTCCTGTGGGACAGTGACAAGAGTAGTAACCTTCCAGTTTTTGTGGAGAAAGCTCTCAAACTTCTCAATTTGAAACAAGTTTATTACGAAGTAGAGCACTCTGTAATGTCTAAGGTGTCGTGTACAGCCTGCAAAGCTGGTGCCGGGTTACTACAGCATTACATTAGACTGGGTAAAAGCAAAGAGGAGATCAATAAGATGATTTATCAA
This sequence comes from Xestia c-nigrum, assembly GCA_916618015.1. Taxonomy (NCBI): domain Eukaryota; kingdom Metazoa; phylum Arthropoda; class Insecta; order Lepidoptera; family Noctuidae; genus Xestia; species Xestia c-nigrum. Next base: position 13,773,489 of record OU745245.1, read on the forward strand.
TTCTGTGTTTCGCTAAAGATTCAATCAGCTCGCGTGTGTGAGGGTATCACGAGGTTGTTCGGGGTAAGAAACCGTGATCCTATCGAAACCAACAACACGTCCTGCTTTTCTGTGATAGCATTATTTACCTTACGTTTTTCATATTTCAGAGTGAAGTAGTTTACGTATTGAAACGTATTACGATAGGTCCTGAGGAGATCTGCAGTTTTGTCATAGGAGACGCATGTGGCGATGTCTACAACCCTTACCACGAGTGGGAAGTGGCGTTCCCGCCCGTGCCGAAGCCTACCCTGCGGGAACTTGAAGCTCCTGTCGACAAAGCTCCAACGTTTAAAGTTCTGCAGATTTCTGATACACATTTTGATCCCTATTACGCCGAAGGTGAGCATTTCTGCGTATACTTATACCAATTCTTATCCTTATCACTTCAGTAAGCACCTACAGACCCTACAGCGTACCGACCTACATAAGTGTTTTCTTCGCCACCGTCACAATTGCCTATTTTTTAAATTCCAGGTGCCAACGCTGAATGTAACGAGCCTCTTTGCTGTCGAGCTTCTAATGGTCCAGCCTTGACACCTGGCGGTGGAGCTGGCCGCTGGGGCGACTACCGCAAGTGCGACACGCCCAAACGGACCATAGACCACATGTTGAAACACATAGCAGACACTCACACTGTACGCATGGGTCCTTATTATCTGTAGAAAGAGGAATTTATCAAATTCCAGAATAAATTACAACTAATATTGCACAGCTATGCGTTTGCAACGTTGCCAACGTCGCAAACTAGTTCCGAATGAAAATAAAGAATTATACCATACAGCAATCTAGCATACGTTTCTTAGGTCCCAACTTAATGAGAAACGTTATAATTATCTAAAAATGGACTGTTGGACTGTTCCAGGACATAGATTACATTCTATGGACGGGAGATCTTCCGCCGCATGATGTATGGAACCAAACCAAAGAGGAGAATTTGAAGGTGTTACAAGAAACAGTAGCTCAGATGTCGGACATGTTCCCCGGTGTACCGATATTCCCTGCACTTGGGAACCACGAGTCGTCTCCAGTCAATAGGTATGAATGAACCCTGTTGCTACGAACGAATATAACAACGAAACTATACTTCCTTCCTTATAGTGTGGTTAGTTGCCTAACCTGGTGTCAAAGTTTTCATGCCATCCATAGGCCTCTGACTTAGGTTAACATGCCGTTAGAGAAATATCTCTCAGGCAGGCTGGTTTCCTCACGATGTTTTGCTTCAAGCAAGCAAGTGATAAATAAACAATATACGCACATGAATCCGAAAAATCAGAAGTGCGTGCCTTGAACGACGAAACGAAACTATGATGCACAGGTGAACCTTATAGTGTACATTACATTCGGTGTGATAAGTCAAATATTAAAGCTTCTTCTGTTTTTATACTATTTGTGCTGTGAACTCGATGAGGTCCAAAATGGTCTCATAAAATTGTACAAATCCACATTGTGAAGCACAATCAATTATTGTGCTACGTATGTTGCAATTATCAAGGTCTGTCGGGGTCATTTTAATTACAGCGACAATCCCTTTCAAGATCGTTTATTCTTGGAACGTAGGATCCTTGCAACATTCGATTGAGTAGTGGATGCGGATGTATTACCACAGATGGCTATTACTCATAGATTGGCAGTGGACGGAAATACCTGAATGCCGTGAGGAATAAACCAATTACTTTGTATTTGCTTTTGAAGCGTTAAGTCGCGTTATTCCGCGAAATTAGCTCGAAGTATTGTAAAGTCAATAGCCAGTTGTGCATTTACAATGAATTGCTAGTGATTGATCTCTACAGAATGTTTCCACTAAAATTTCTTAAAATGTCAGGATAAGGCCCGGATTCCACCAAAGTGGAGACGAGATAGGTTGACATCCACATCGCATGTCTAGTCTCTCTAGTGATGGGTCGAATCTTTCACGTCTCTGCTATGCTCCGCTCGTGTCCGCTTTAGGAGTAATGAAATCTAACTATATACTAGATACTAACAATAAACTTCCGACCCATATTCAGGCACTAAGCCTAAATAAATTCAAATCTACACTAATATTATAAAGAGGAAAACTTTGTTTGTTTGGTTGTAATGAATAGGCTTAAAAACTACTGGACCGTTTTTAAAAATTCTTTCACCATTCGAAAGCTACATTATCCACGAGTAACATAGGATATATTTTATCCCCGTACTCCCACGGGAACGGGAATTACGCGGGTGAAACCGCGTGACGTCCGCTAGTTGTTTATAAAACGAAAGCTCTGCCTGAAAGCCTTCTATCATGTTAATCACTATCTCGAAGATAAAAAGGCTTGGGATTAAGCTGCTCCAATTTGCTCTGTGAATGTTGAAATTTCGGACTTCGCTTGTTTATTATTGATTCCTTTAACTTTATAAACTGTGACATTGAATGATTTGACATGAATACTTAGTTCAGTATTTTATTTTTATTTTATTTTTTTACTTTACTTATTTTTATTTTTTATGTGTGTGTTTATTTGACATGAATATTTACTTGTGACTGTCATGACATTTAATGATTTGACATGAATACTTAGTTCAGTATTTTATTATTTTTTTACTTTATTTTTTGTTTATTTTATGTGTTGTATTTGACATTTCGTATTTTTATTGACATTTGTTTTTGTAAATTATTATTTATTTTATTTAATAATTGTGAATGTGAGGACCTTGTGGGTCTCTTTTTGTTGTTTTTTTCCCACGACTGTCTGGCAGTTTGAGTACTATAAGCGACCTACCCAAATGTCCTTTCTTTCGTATTGTTCGTCGTTTCGTTGAGCTCCTTGAGTTAAAAGTCGAGCTACACGATAACTGACAAATGCTTGCACTGACTGGACAGGTCCACTCAAATCTGTATGGTTCTTTCTTCAAAAGACCATCTCAGACACTAATCTGCATAGTTCTCATGTAAGTTGAACAAGATTGTCTGGACTTTAAAAGAGACTATGACCTCTGAGTTTGTTTCGGCTGTTTCTTCTCAGAGTAGTCAGGTACGAAACACCGGCCCCATCTAGTTTAAAAAATAAGGACGTGTAAAAGTGTTTGTGAAAACCAATTTGCAAAATAAATATCATTTATCATTAACGTAAATGATGCTTCAACACCCTTGTTTCCGGACATCCATCTAGCTACGATTGTATTAAAGACCGATTACTTACTGCTACCTTATGCCTTATTTCCAGTTTCCCGCCGCCGTACATAGCGTCCTCGGAGCTGAACATAGCCTGGCTGTATGATGAGCTGGACGCACAATGGCGTCGCTGGCTGCCGGCCGGGGTATCGCATACGGTGCGTCGCGGCGCCTTCTACTCGGTCCTCGTGAGGCCTGGCTTCCGCATTATTTCGCTCAATATGAACTACTGCAATAATAAGAACTGGTGAGAAATATTAATATCTTTTTCTAATACATACATACTTACCTACCTAAAAAATCGTCTCACAGTGTTTGTTATCGAACTCTTCCGAAACGGCTAGACCGATTTATATTTTTGTGTATATTTGGTAGGTCAATTTTTTTCATACATTTCATAGTTTCCACGAGAACGAAGTCGCTTGCAACAACTAAAAAAATATATTATAAAAACGCTAGCTGTTGAAATTGGTTCCAGTTTAAACAATCATCATTTACGTTAGCCATGCGTGTTATTCTAAAATTAAACGTGTTCTAAAATGCTCTATCTCTAATTTTCCAGGTGGCTGTTAATGAACAGCACAGATCCAGCGACGGAACTCCAATGGTTGATTTACGAACTGCAATCAGCAGAGTTCAGTGGGGAAAAGGTCCATATCATTGGCCACATCCCGCCGGGCCATTCCGATTGTTTGAAAGTGTGGAGCCGCAATTACTACGCCATAGTTAACCGATATGAATCAACGATAACGGCACAATTTTTCGGACATACACATTTCGATGAATTTGAAGTTTTTTATGATCCGGATGACCTTGGTAGGTGCAATTTGTCAAATTGATTAAGCTACATAAAGGTAATGTTGAAATTTTCAGCATGTTGGGTACCTAACATACCGTCATTTAAGTATATGTTTTTCGCAGGTAGAGCCACAAGTATTGCGTACGTTGGGCCCTCAGTTACTCCGTACTACGATTTGAATTTAGGTTATCGTATATATTACGTAGACGGTGACCATGAAGCCACTACTCGGGTAATCATTACTTGATTTACTACATAATAAGCAAATTAACTTGGATATAATAGCCAAGCCGAATCTGATTACAAAATAACTTACCTAAATCATTTTTTCAGCAAGTGGTCGACCACGAGACTTGGATCATGAACTTGAAAGAGGCTAATCTGTTTGGGTACCCGATCTGGTACAAGCTGTACTCGGCGCGGTCGGCGTACATGATGCCGGCGCTACGGCCTCAGGACTGGGACAAGTTCATCGACGATATGACTACCAAAGAAGACGTTTTTAACTTATATTACAAGTAATCATTTGATTTCTTTATATTTACCAACTGCTTCAGCATTAACTGATTCATCACCTTCTGTGATCACATCATAATTTTTTGAATTGTGAAAATAAGTGAATGCTTGACTTACTATTACGGGAATATGATACTGCTGATGGATTCCCCGCATGTTTCAAACGATACATCACGGCTATTGATTAACGGCGTTCAACGGTTTGTCCATTCAAAAAGAGCACAACGCGCGGTAGTCACGTTGTTGCGAAAGTATTGGCGTCCCATACTTTGGAGCTTTTTTTCTATGGTGAAACGTATATCCCGTATACGTGAAAGAGATAGACCGTCGAAGACCATCGATCAATATGTCGTGACCCATTTTTTAGATACATTTACAGGCAAACCTCTTTCTTCAACCATCAATTCATACGTCGAATCTCTCCACCCTGTTTTAGAAACTACTGGAAGAACAGTCCCCGTCGCGGCACGTGTGACGGCGAGTGCCGCAAACGCCTGGTGTGTGACGCGCGCTCGGGCCGCTCGCACGACCGGCGCTCGCTCTGCGGGCACATCGAGGCGCGCATCGACGGCGCCCAGCCCACGCCCCAGACCTGGCGCGCGTGGCTCTATAATGGCCTGTCAGCCTCGTGAGTTCTATTGTACAACTTAGGGCTCTCGCACACTAGAGAAAAGACTGTCTTTACACAGACAATTACTAAAGGGAATAAAAAGTTTGTCTCGCTCGCACTAGCAGAAAAATAGTCTGTCTGAAGACAGTCTTGTCTCCAGTATGCGAAAGCCCTTAACCACTGCCTTGTACTTACGCCTTGTAAAATATCGACGTTACACAGCTATATAGGTATACGGGATATAAAAACAGGCAGCTATCGTTTTATCGTGATTTGTACTTCACAAGGTCAATGAAGTGACGTGGGTGCACCACAGAGCATGGAATCGCTGCAAACTGCAGAGGCAATGCCTTGAGAGATTTTTTGTAAAATTCACATAACATAACGCCACACCAGCCCCCGTATTCACAACGCTTCGATTCGCTGCCGATTCGGGAAGTCGTATGTCTATCTCGGTCGTTTTCGTAATGCCAGAAGAAGACAGATATACGAGTTGTCGAATCGGAAACGAGTCGAACGTTTGTGAATACGGGGTCTGTAATCCCCAAAGAGTTAGGCAGAAGTTTTCCTAGTGAACAATAACAATTTGCCTGACTTAGGAATCGAACCCGACGTCATGCTCCAGCAGTCGCGATTAAGACCATTGGACCAACGAGGAAGTTCAATAAAAATTAGTGTCCAAAAAATTCGTGCAGTCGAAAATGCGATGAACGCCTAACTTGTTACATCGTCGTGACCGGCTGACCGCCTAAAACGCAGCCGCAGCAAACTAAGCAAGACAACGCAATATAAAGTAACTGTTACTTTACATTGCGTTGGCTTGCTTAGTTTCTACGGAAAGTATTGACGCTTCTTGAAGCGATCTCTTAAATCTACATAAAATAACATGGTGTATAGCTAGTTTTTAACCCGAATAAGAGATTGAAGACTAGAAAGATTATCAGACGTACTAATCTACCTGACTAAATTTTGTTTGCACGTTACTTACTATACATGGCTACATGGTACTTGAATAAAAACGGTAACGGCTAATTCTTACAGGTGCTTGAATGAAATGCTGAAGTTCGGGACCCTTCAATGTCCGAAGTCCAAAGAGCCCAAAAAATTATGCCAATTGATTATTATGGCCAAACATGACGCACATAATGCCAAAATATGCAAATATTGGCAAGTAAGCCTGAGAAATTACAATAATTTGAGCCGGGTCACCGATGTCGGCCATTTGTTGACTACTTTCCTTAAAGTAGAACATAGCGGTATAGGAGAACGATAAAATTGCCGCATTCCAATACCCACTTAGTTGGAGTTACATTTTTTGTTTTGCACATATCTTTCACAGTTTATTGGCTCTTGTGTGGTTAGGTTACCAATACAATCTACTTTTGAAATTCTCTAATGTACGGACCTGTCAAACTCTAAGACGCCTGTCCATGCACTAAAACCTAACACCAATCGCCCTATGTACAGTCAGCTTCACGATATGGGTACCACTGTAGCGTTCGTTAATATAACTGGGTACCCAATTGAAGCAGCCCACTGTACCTAAGCTAGAAGATTCCTAACAGATAGATTTACAAACTAATATTGGTCTGGAAATGTAGGATGCCTGTTTGTATGAGCCATAAAGTAACAGGAGATTGGGTAGGAATGATTCTTAATGCCACTTGACCACACACAAGTCCAATCGTACTGACGGCTAAAGGGTGTCTTAGCTACAGTCAGAGGAGCGGGAAAGGACAATGTCATCCAATGAAACTAAATTTTCTTGCAGAGAAATGGGTTTTTGTCCTATGTGCAGTTGGGGTTCGAACCCATAACATTAAATTTTGCACCCTAATGCCAAAACTATAATGTTTTGATATTGAAGTCTCTGCCTAATGAGAAAGACTAATATCGCTGATGTCAAATGCTAATACTGTAGGAAATCCCCTGTATAATGTCTAAAACTAATAACGTAGGAATTTCAATGAATGATTATGTAAATATTATTTCTTATACCTATGCAGAGACACTCCTCCTTCTGTACAGCAAGTATAATTGGTGGTGGATTTACTCTTAACTATCCTGCACAGCATTGCTAAGGTCAGTATATAATGTAAATATTGCTCACCTGTTTTTTTTTCAGTAGGTACACACAGCGACAAGTATTTTTCCAGCAAAACATGGCCTCGCTTTGTATAGATTTCCCGTACAATGACAGATCCAAATAAGGCCGCGTTCCCACTTTGTCGTGACGACAGATATTCGGGTAGTTTTAGGTGTCGTGGCTTGTGTATTTAAATGAAGGTGTTCACATACAGGACGATCCGATTACTGTCGTGCATGACTTTTGTCAACTAACAGCCAACGATAAATTAATCGTCACGACATAGTGGGAACACGGCCTAAGGAACCTATCGACGAGAAAGCTACTAGATATCGCCTCTTTGCGCGCTCAAGTAACGGAGGAATAGACCTGTGCACGTGTAACGCACGCGAGCGAACCGTGCACGTTACGCGGCTGGAATGGCTATGGACGCGTCACATAGATACGACGCGTGCGTGCCTCTCGCAAACATTTCGAAAAGTGATCATACTATCTTACTAGGACGCACGCGAAACGCACTGTACGTGCAATTGCGCTGGTGTGGACGCGCCTTAATAGATGTTAGTCCCGGGTAAGTGTGTACACAACAGAGTTGACTGTTCACAAATTCTCATACTCAATGAACTTGCTCTCCCTAGTTAGGCGCGGTGACAAGAGCTATCTAATTTTCGAACAAGTAAATTGTTCAGTGCCGTTCACTTGTCGGGCAGAACACTCGTTGCTCGTTAATTCATTCGCTTTTCACTAATCGTCAGCTAAGGGGCAGGTCCCTGATGTTCTTCCAATCGATACTTCTATACGTGAAACGCAACGTCCGTGCCCCTTTTGTGTATTCGATCGAGGTTGTTAGAGTGGGTTTAGTATGTACTTAATGGAAATGGTGATGGTTTATAAGTAACACTTAACACTTTTCTTTTTTGTAAGTTGTACAAAAAAAAGTTCTGTGCTTTACATAAAAACCCTGTGTGAAAAATCTTAAAAACGAAAATACTTATATAAAGATTTACTTGTAACATGTGTGTTCATTAATTTGTATTACAGAATGAACATGATAATGCAAATACCTCAAGTGGCGTCTCAAATACCAAAGTTCGTGATGGGACTCGGCTGAAAAAATCTATGTTAAAGAATGTGCATAAGTTAGCATACCACCGGGGTCAGTCAAGACGACGTCAACATTTCTACACCGTTCGTCGATCGCCTACCTATTTACTACTACATAGAATAGACAGCTATTTATTTCATTATATCAATTAAAAGAAGTGCCTTAATCAGTTTTAAAACCATAGGTTTTTGACTTATCAAAAATATTTTAAGCGATCCGCATTTTTTCGGTGGATTTTAATAATATGACCACCTACTTATCTTACTTCTAGTAACTACTAAATGTATTTGTAAATATTAATTTTAATTGTATAATAAAATAGTTTTGCTAGATGTTGTTTTACTAAAAATAATCCAACATTATCACAAACAAGCAGAAACAGTACGTATCAGAAAAGTGTGGTCATATTAATTATATGTTTATAGATATCCAAAGTTTCAAACTGAACAACTTTCTCCATGGGGCTTTCAACATCGTTTTCGCGAAAAAAAAAAAAAAAAAAATATCGCTGGACATTAACACACAGCGCCACCTAGCGCCACACTAAGCAAAGCTTGTGTCGTGGTCACTAGATAGTTGATATACTACATATATACTTTTTTGTTTGTAAATGCATACTTATTATACATATAAACATCCATGACTTAAAAATAACCCACATGTATGGAAAAGCTTCACGATTATGTTGGCTCCACGCCATGGTGTTAGTTGTTCAGTTTTATTATGTTCCCACTTTTGTGATAAGTAGGTACACGCTCTTTTTGTAAGTTGTCTGTAATCACATTGTACTTCTAATTTCCGAAGCGGATATCAATGTGGTATACATTTTCTCAATGATGGTGTATTATAACATCTATCTAAGGGATCATTTTTTGTGTTTATTAAAGAAACAGGTACTTTAATAAAAAGGAAAACATATAAAGAAGTCCCAGAGGCGGAGTGTCGCTAGTTATAAATTAAAAAAAAATGTTTTCAAAACGTGTTTTATTACCATAAAAGACATAAATTTAAATAACACTATTTACAAGACAAAACTGAATACTTAAAATAATTGTCATGAATTATTTATTCAAAAAATTATTATTCGACAAAATCAGTAATTATCAACTGACATACAGATCGTCATAATTTTAAAATTAAATCTTGAGTATTAAAAATTGTTGATAAAATTAAATTGTGCACACTTGGTCCCTTATACCTTTAACCTTTAGTAGGTATTAGGTATAAATAGCTACACTAAACTTAAAACACTGGTTCTGTTCTCAAACAAACATTGCGAAAAGCAGACTTACTTTCTTTAAAAGTTTCACACATATCGTCGCTCGCATGACTAAAAGTCCTATCTCATTTTTTAGCTGATTTGAGTTAGGATAACTACATTTTTGTATTCGTGACTCTTTACATTTTGCACTAACCGTCGTTTCTCTATGTTATTTGGATATTAAAATATAAACATTTTGTAAGTCAACGTATCTCATATTAACTCAAAAAAAAATATTATAACCGCAATACGCTTTTCACAACACAAATGACAATACTGAGATAGGACAGTTAGTCATGCGAGCGACGATATTTACAAAACACAATAATACGCTACACGCTCTTCTTACTTTACTTATAAATTCAAAAGTCGTCCATGTTATTTTAATTATTCGAATAACATTACTACACCACTAGACAAAATCAGGCGCCACAGCAAGTACAATAGGGTCACTTGGCACAGTCAGAAATGGCGCAGTCATAATTACTGATTTAAAGCGCTGACCTGTCCATCACCGATCACACGATTATGATCAACCAGGCGGTGGACGCTGTGCTTCCTATGAAACATTTGTTTACTGGAGATCCAAGCTTATGGCTGGTCACTTTTGACCATTGCTAGTAGCCCGTTAGAATGTAGCCCAGTGGAGAAGTGTACTTTTCAAGACAACAACTATAATATGGTGGGTAGGTCCTAAGGCACTGATGAGGCGGTAATTGAATATCAAAATACCCATGAATAAACCCCATGAGTAGAGGTAGAGTTACAAACACACCCATACAAGTTTTAGATAATGCGTATGACATAATCTTAATATTATTTAAAAAAGACTAGGAAACACAGAAAGATGTCCATTGAGGAAAAGTGATTCGAGCGAGAGCTACGCGACCATGTAGGCATACTAAGCGCTACTCCATACTCGAAGTCGAAAGCCCAAATCACTGAATCCCTAAAATATCTTATCCCGAATAACACAGCCTGACGAACCCCGACGGCTCGGTCAAGTCAGGTTTTATTGTGGATGAAGTAGAAATCGGAAATGAATGTTATTTTTGATCCTTCCACTTGTCTTGTTACCGATCCAAAACAATATCTAGTACTAGTACTATCCAACGATTTGAACTTATAGTTTCGAGTTATAACGCTTCATCACCGGAGCATTCGCCTGTACAGAAAAAAGTGATTGTTACAAGTTGCGCACTGTAAAGCTGTTGTCTGAACTCACTGATATAATGCTCTAAGAGCATGTACATTACAGGCGAAAGCTCTTGGTGAGGCAGCGCATTTAATGCTATACGGTATTTGTCGTCGGTCCGTGGCTAAGTACAACAGCCGTGATCGCGATTCCAATCTTAAAATTAGACTCAGGCACCTTTAAACTGTGATGGGGTCGGTCAATTTTACTTCAATACAAAATTGGTGTTGTTTTATGTACATATTATGGTCGGAGTTTAAAAATAAACACTGTTTACGTTGCAGGATTATTGGAAAAACGATTTATTTTAGGAAAATTCTAGGAATTTGTTTGACTTAGGTAAATCGCGAACAATGACGATCAAAATGATGCTGAATGGCCGATAGGAATGTTATGCGCTGAAAAACGTAGGCTTTGAATTTCGCGGGCTACATTGGCGGTTCCCCCTTAATAAAAAGATCTTGCACGTGCCACTAGCTTGAGCGTGCCGGTCAGCCGCTTCGAGAGCGAAAGACAACTCCACCGCTCTCTTGTCGTCGTCTTGGTGTCGGCTCGACAAAAAATCCCGATCTCATGTCATCGCTCACAAGACCGGCTTATTCGTCAACTGGCGACTGTGAAACTCGCGAGTGCTCGCGAGTTGGCACCTTCCAATTTGTGCGTGCGAGTGTCGTCAACTCGCGCGCACTTTATTAAGTAAAAATTAAATCAAAAAACAAGCTTTGCTCGTTTAAAGATATAATTAGATAATACATTTTATAAGATGTTTTCGCAGCTGACTGTATATCTGATGTCAGATTTACAAGGTCGCGCGAGAAAAACACGCACAATGGTCCACTTCAAGGACTAAGTGCGGAAACCTAAACCCCCATAATAGATAGATTAGACTGGGTTCTTAAAAAAAACATTTCCAAGTATCCTGCGACGTATTACATACATATTTCACTAAACAGAGATGAACAACCTAGAGGGATATCTAGATATAATTTTAGAAAGATTTACAGATAAGAAATACAACTAACTATTAGTAGTGATGTATAAACAACCTCCTTCTTTTCAAAGTCGGTTAAAAACAGTCTTACTTTTGAGTAATTGCTATTCAAATGTTTAGTAGATTTTATTCATTGATTAAAGGGTGAAATCTGTAGATTACCTAATACAGGCAGTCTTGTTTAATCTGTTGATTATGAGCAGGCATCAATTTAAGGGCTCAAGCCATCTGATGTAAACTTGAACACATTACAATTAAATTACGTAAATGATATAAATTACATATCTCTTATCAGTTAGAACGAGGAAACGCAAAGGTTTTTGATTTTCCCGTGTTTATGTTATCCCTGTTTCAAAATATTTGTTTCTCCGAGTATGATCAAATTAATATACATAACTTCACGCCTGTAATGTCCGAAGGGTAAGGCAGACATGTACCTATAATACACCCATTTCAACAGTTAAGTAATATGTCATAGTAATAAGGGTCCTTTTAACCATCAATTGGGCACAAAGCCTGACTCTGATCTCGAATAAGCTTTTTTAAACTTGTATAGGTCGATAAACGGCTCTCCCAATAAGAATGCAAAAATTACATATGAATCATTTTAGTCACAACTGCATTTACAAGTCAGTGTATAATAGGACATTGGCAGAAGCGGTCCAGCCGGATGCCGCCGATTTAATGCAATAATACCTACGTCGTTAGAGCGCATTTGTCACGATAAAAGTGAAAGAGCCATTAAAGGATGGATAAGGCAAAAATTACACGAGTTTACCCTTAATGATCCAGAAAAGTAACGTAATTTTTTCAAAGTTGCATGGATGAAGAACTAAATACATTGAATAATATGTAAGATAAAAGTTCCTTAATGATGCTGATGTAGGGTTCATAACAGAAGACAAACTTTAAGTGCAATTAAGTTTGTTAGCTAGGAGGAATGAAAAAGTGCTCCACTCATAGTTTGTTGCCTGTTTTGGGTTTCAATTCAAACATGGACTGCCTGTTTTATTGTATTTACATACCTAACAATGAATAAGATCTTGAAACCACAAATCAATTGTGGATTAAAAAATAAGAAAACCCGTAGAGATCCTAAATTTAAAATTAATGGAACCTAATGTAAAACTGCCGAACAGACTTCCTACTGACTTCATGGTGAACTACAAATTCATTAAAATTGATAAAAATGGCACAAAATCAGACATGGGTCAGTCAGACCCTTAATCTCAAATATCATTAAAAATATTATTAAATGCACATGCAATCAATTTCAGGTAGTGGAATGTAATTGACAAATATTATTATAGTAAAAAAACACTGGTATAAAATTACGATCTTGAAAACAGATCACAGGAGTCTACGCAAGTTTTTTCTGCTTTTTCTAGTTCCAACAGCATAATCACATTTCTTTCTTTTAGAAGGACTTGGAGCATTCAGGCCATATTGATCACAATTCTTACCTGGATGCCTACTGCAATTGCAAGACCTGCAGAATTGATACAAGCAAGTAGTGTTTGTGCACCCTGCCCATTCCTCTCCAGATGGTTCTTCTGTTATTTTAGCAGGCTGTGAACACCTTACACATACCAGCTGCTTCCGGGAATCTAGTGATGCCGTCTGAAATATTAATAAATAAACATAAACACTGTATAAAATTATCACAGTTTATAAATAAACTTTACTGTCACTTATCAGACATCTGGAATATCTAGAGGAGCTTGTGGCTAAATAATATCAGCCGTTGGGGTCGATCTTTAGGTTAAGCCATGCTTGCCTAGGTTGGTCTGTGGATGGGTGACCACTCTTACATACTGAGTTTCCTCCGTGCCTCGGAAAGTATGTTAAGCCGTTGGTCCCGGCTGTCATTTGTCCATCTTTGACAGTCGTTACAGGTAGTCAGTGGCAACAAAATTTGACACCAGTCTTACCAAGTGGTATTGTATTTCCTAGTATTAACTGGGCTGTGGAGTTCAGATAGGCAGTCGCTCCATGTAAAATACTGGTATTCAGCTGCATCTGGTTAGACTGGAAGCTGACCCCAACATAGTTGCGAAAAGGCTAGGCAGATGATGTTGCAAGTGCCATGACTGTGAGATGATAATAACAGATGATATCCCATAAGTGACAGTATAAAAATACAGATAATTAGCAGTCACGGTAGTTTGAATAAAAGTGAACTAAGTTAGTTAGATCTAGAGGAGATACAGGAATAGGAAGAGTAGAGGAAGACCAATGAAACACAGGACTGACAATGTGGCCAGAAAAGAGGTAGGTGACTACTGAGAAGGCGAGTGCTGTGCCAACCACAAATTAATTTGGATAAGGGGAGGAGGATGATTATGATGTTACGATTACAAGCAAAAAGCAAGAGATTTTTTGATGACAAAAGATAACTTCAGTATAGGCACCTTAATACATAGAGTACATGAACTTCACAAGTTCATTAATTTATGCAATGTTAAGAGCACAAGTTATTTTGTTGATTTCAGTTTAGGAGGGAGGTAGCTTGATTACTGAATAAAGACAAGACACTGTTTGCATGCCTCCATGTATCATTCTAAATAATATTAACACAGATTTAATGAGGACCTGGGTTCGATGCCCAGGTTGAGTAGTGTTATTGGGTTTTTCATCAGGTAATTTATCAGTAGCAGCTACAGTCTGGATTTGTGCCTGGTTCATAGCAATAGGCTCTTTATTACATGAGCTTTAAAATAACTGGTCAAAAATGTAGTAAAGAAAGCAACATACCTTTACAAACTTCCTGAACCTATTTGTTCTTGGTGAATACTGAGGACTGATAGGAGTACTACTAACAGGGTAATCCTTGATCTCATTGTGCGCTTTGAGATATCCACTGTGAAACTTAGTAGCTTTAGTCTTAGTACTCTCTTTAGCACAATTCTCTTGATTGGCTTTAGCTGATTTCAGATACTTTTTTAGCTCCTGCTTCTTTTTAAGGTTGTTGTGCAAGTTCCATATATCTTTCCAAGTATTGCTTACAGAACAAAAGTTGCAAATATCTTCATTACTTAAATACCGAAAAATATTTTTTAAAGGTGGAATGGCACATTTCTGGCTTAGCAATCCTAATATATCTATTTTTTGGTCAGGTCTGGCTAGAATAGGTTGTGTTAGCCCTATTTTAGTTTGTGATACTTGTTCTTGCACTGGCTGAAGCTCATTCTTGTTGCATGCTACAGAATGTATGACAAAGTCTAGCTTTTTTTTGCCAGATTTCCTACATGGACTTGCTATACAGTTCCTCTTTACTGGTGTTATTGGATACGAAAACGTCTGCTCGTGTATGTTTAATCTGTAAATGTATCTTGTATTCCTTCCTGTGCTATGAGAGCTGTCTGATGACAATGATAAAGTGGTATTTTCTTTATCTTCATTGACTTCCAGACTCTGTATTTTGCCTGCAATCCATGTTGTAGGAGTTGGGATTGTTGTTGACTGTTTCGTGGACTCGACGCTGGAAAACGGGCGCTTGACAGCCCGCCTTGGCGGTGGCGTCTCGTTACAATTTTCATTGCGAGGTTTTAACTGACTGTATCTATAAGTAGCATCAGGCGTAACATAATCTACTTGTAATTGATCAATAAAAGCTGTTGTAGCTACCTCTGAGTGATCTAGATATCCACTAGATAGTTCCGAATGTTCTAACGAACCTGGGGTAAATGATGTGTGGTATCCACTGTCCTCGGCTTTGAAGTAATTAATATTGTTGAAAGAGAGGATGGACTTAGCAGTTTCAACGTAATCTGAATGCACATCCATTGTAATACCTGTTTTAACTTATGTCTTTCACTGGTATCCCATGGTGAATGCCAAGGGCTATTTCGTCATTTCGAGTTAGGAACACTTCAGAACTATTTCCGTACATAATAGAACTATTTCCTGTTAATATCTATAATACAATCAGTTGTTAGTAATGCATTTTCGGCACCTACACACTAAATCTGAACAACAAACACAAAAAAACGTCCATATATTTTCGGTGTTGAATTGAGCGACTACTAACTAACGAACGAACGACGAATGATTTGAATGAATGAATGCTGGTTTATACTCTATGAAAAGAACAATTTGAATTTTGAAAATGGATTTGGCATCCAGAACCACAGATTAGATATTAGTAGCTCAGAACATGGATTGTGTTACAAGTTACAAGCAAGGCTCTTTATGTAGTTCAGTGTAGTTCATTTTATTAGTGTAATTGATGAGAGGACGCTGTTTGCACAAAAATACGCTGATTTCCTGCTAAAGGGCTTATTACATTATACGATTTGCAGGGCACGATTGGCAGTGCGGCAGGGAAGTAGGGTCACAGTTAAGATATTAGTAGCTAGCTAAGTACTGTGAGTAGGGTTGTCAGGACCACTCGACCACCCGATTTTTTATTACACTTCCCTTTCCCTACAGGCAGGGCCCAATAAATCGTGTAGTGTATTAAGCGTTTAACTGTGGCCGACGCGTCGTTAGTATACAGGGTGTCTCATTCAAATCGGTCAGTATGGGAAAGTCTGAAACTATAAGACATACGAAGATCTGTTCTGAGGAACCATGTCATCGATTTTTAATAATAACAAGAAAAACTGCATTCATACATTTTAAAAAACATCTGTACTCCGTTCGGGAATCGAACCTGGTTATTTTGAAAAAAAACCTACACTATTTCTATTTAGATATCGATTGTATAGGTCTTAAGCAGTAAATGTCTGTATGAAACATGATGTCTAAAATGAATAAAATGCATTGTTTCCAAATACTTTAATTTATTTTAGTAGGTGCTCGAAGTGACCACCGCCTTTTTCAATATTCAAAATAACCGGGTTCGATACCCGAAAGGAGTACAGCCCCCGTATTCACAACGCTTCGATTCGCTTCCGATTCGGGAAGTCGTATGACTGTCTTTTTCTGGCATTACGAATACGACCGAGATAGACATACGACTTTCCGAATCGGAAGCGAGTCGAATGGTTGTGAATAAGGGGCCAGATGTTTTTAAAAATCTATGAATGCAGTTTTTCTTGTTATTAAAATCGATGACATGGTTCCTCAGAACAGATCTTCGTATGTCTTATAGTTTCAGACTTTCCCATACTGACCGATTTGAATGAGACAACCTGTATAGTGATTTATAAACGTGGTGATTATATACTCTGTAATTTTATACTCTGTGTGGTGTTTGTCGATGGTGGGTTGCTTTGATGGCTACGAAAAAATAAATATTATTTTTTGTCTAGTTAAATAAAATTGTAACAAATTAATTGTATAAAATGTGTAAACCGAATTGGATATTGTTAAAATAGCTTTGAAGATATTATTTGCTAGCCAATTGCAAAAATGGCTATGAACGTGAAAGACTTGTGTAGATTATGCGCAAAGAAAGACGAGTTTTCAAAAGATCTGTTGGATGAAAGTAACAGAAATGTTCTAAAACTACTACAGGATTTCATAAAAATTATCGTAAGTATGTCATTAGGTGTGCTTTAATTAATATAAGTTAGGAACTCTTGACAGTAGCTTCTAGCTTTGTCAAGAGTTTAATTTATGATATTCAAACAAACACAAAACTCGGTAGGCATTGACTGTTTTAATGATGCTCAATTTTATTAATCTTTATTTAATGATTGTGCATGAAATGAGCAATGTTTGTTTATTTTTACAAGCTTAGGTTGTATCGTGTTTAATTTGCACAAATTCAGTACTTCCTTGAAATCAGCTGATACCTGTCTGACCAATTTCGTGCTCAATGTTTAATTACTAACTTTATGTTTTAGATCTTTGAGAACGACACTTTGCCAACGAAGATTTGCTTGAATTGTGAAGAAAAAATGGTGTCATTCCAACTATATGTTCTAGAATGTTATAAAGTCCAAGATACACTGAAAAAGATGTATGATGATAATTATGATTCTCTTGACATCAAAGTTGAACATACGCAGGCAGTTGTCGATTTTAATATCTCAATCAAATCTGAGGTATGGTCATTATATTAATAAGTTTAATTATTATAATAACTTCAATGTCTCATGCAACACAATTTCGTTAGTACCATACAATTCCTAATAGTAATGCACAGAAAATGTTCACACTATTTTATTAAAGGTTACTTTTGAAAAGATTGGTCTGTATTTGATTTAGTATTTATTCGCAGAATAGTCCATTTTGGAACACAAGTATGTTTTTAAATAGCATTTTCTGTTTTGTGTATTAATAATATTTCAATGAATTACAGGTAAAAGATGAAGTAACTGCAGATGATATAGTTTGTAAGTTGCATTACAAAATATTCTCTTTACTTGATACATCATTTTCTTTTTCACATTTTAAACAATCATGATTGAATTAAAAACTAACTGGTTGAAGCCAGTTATTATTAAAATAGCAATATAAATACAAAAGAACAGTACTTAAACTACATATTACATTTACAGGTGCATTGAATAATGAGGCAGCTTTATCGGTGATTGACGTTTTCCCCGATACTCATAGTGATCATGATGACACTGATATTCACATTGGTGATGATGTTATTGACGACAACAATGACTATCTTGATGATATGGCCATAGCAACATTGAAACCTAAACGTAGATGCATCAGACGAAAGGATCTAACAGAAAAAGAGGCTGAAGAGTTTAAACAAATGCTCAAAAAGCCCAATTTGAAAGTAAAGGATTTTGTCAAGTAAGTTAGTTAGTTTGTAATTAATTAGTTTGAATGGATAAATTACATTTAATTTTCGGGTAGAAATGTTTAATTTTTTTAATCTGATGGTAAAATGTCTTTTATTTTATTTTAGATTGCACTGTGACATCTGTGGAGAGAAACTCAAGACATGGACTGGCCTACGTGTACATTATGCAAAAGTACATAATAGTGAACCATATGTTTACTGCGTGTGCGGCTTTGCCATAAGATCTAAAAGTGTTCTTTACAAACATGCATCAGACCATAAAATAGAAAGTAGAAAATTAAGAAAGAACTTAGAGGAATCTGATGATGAAGAAAATGAAAAACAAAGTTTAAAATATGCAAGTTTGAATGTGAAAGATTTTATAAGGTGTTGTTTATGTAAATTATATAGTGCTATTTGAAAAGGTTTTTAGCAAATCATAAATATTTTATAACATTTATTTAATTTTCCAGGTTTGTATGTCCCTATTGCGAAAAAGAGTGTTCTAGTTGGTACACACTGAAGGCGCATTCTGAGTATGCTCACAAAGTGTTACCAGTTGTGACATGTATCTGTGGTATCACTCTCAAATCCAAGTCAGTTATGTACAAGCATGTACAAGACCATAGGAATCCCAATGTATTGTCGTGAGTATTATTTTTTTACTCAACTAGAGCAAAGGAAGGGTTATGATTTGACTATGTTGAGGCCATAGATATAATAAAGAAGGAGATATGGCGTAGAGTTCAAAATGTATAGAAAACCGATGAAGCCACACTTGCCCCTCCATAACGCTAATATTGCACACACAGCCTAGTTGTATCAAAACAATACTACGAACAAGTGCACACACGCGCCATCGATAACTCTGTCATTTAAATATAAACCTTATTCTTTAATGTATAGCGTACTTTTTCCGTATAATTTACTCACACTAAAACAATTATCATTGTGTGTTGTCGGGACACGGGGGCGGATACGACACAGTGCTTGACTGAATCGAAGAGTTATCGATAAATATGTCGATACGTTTTTATAAAGAATTTGGAAATAAAGTAAATAAAGCAATATGAAACCTACAAAACATTATTTAATTCATAAAAATAATTTAAAAACAATTACAAATCAAATGACACAGTTACACTTAAATCAAAATAAATCAGGCCGTCAGCCGTCGTCGATCAGGCCAGTTACAGGCTCTTTTGAATTGTCAAAAACAAAATAAAATAAGTTTAGAACCACATCGGCCTTCCAACCGGATTACAAGAGTTAACAAATTGAAGAAAAATCTGAAATAGTAATATTCGTAGTCCACTTTCTTGTCGATAGACTTTGTCAAACCTCCACGAGCACATCACTAGCTCGCGCTCAAATACGGCGGACCGGAGCAGCGGCCGCACCATGCGACATTACGGTTTAATGATGTTTCGTTATGTCAGCTGTACATTGCTTTTTCAGTCACTCAGTGACAGACTGAGGTGGTTGTAAAAGAGCAATGTATTTAATGCAAACATAATACAGTCGGAGTAATACAAGAAAACAAAAATAAAGCAGTACAAGTCAGATATATTTTAGGGATTGTGGTTTTTCGTGATTTTTAAGACAAATATTGTAAAATCCTTGAAGTTACCTGTTGTAACTGATGCCATGACTTCTAAAGTTTTTGTCTTGGCTTCTATTTTTGCACGAAACCACCGAACAAGACGGCATAATCGTTTTTTTTACGAACACGGTTGACAACACACTAACTCGCGGTAACGGCCATTTTTTCAATAGCTGACCGACGCGCTCAACTCCACGTGGTCGCCGACACGCCCCCTTGCCACTTCTCCTGTTTTTAATATTTCTATGGTTGAGGCTATTGTCAGAAACATCATGTTGAGACCATTCTTGTATATTTTCTGATGAGAGTTACCTTACCAACTTTTTACAGATGTGACAAATGCCCCCGGATAACGAAAACCTTAACTGCTTTAAATAAACATAAGATGAGACACATACCAAAATCAGAGAGAAAGTTCTGTTGTGCTACATGTGAAAAAGTATTTACTTCTAAGGATGCTTTGAAATCACACGAAAGATCGCATATACCGATAGAGGATCGTAAAATATATCGATGTGACATGTGTAACATGAAGTAAGTTCAACATTAGAAGTCATAACTCTTATTTCAGCATTTTAGTGCAAATCCGATGAAGAATTTCCTTGGCTTAAACATGTTATGGTGCCATGATTATAACTACACCTCTCTCTCTACCTTCTGTTTCAACATTAATGGAAGCTGTAGACTCTCGACCGAGAGCCACACGTCTAAAAACGACACGGGACAGAGAGCAAGCAAGAAAAACACCGTGGCTACTTTATAAGGGTGTAAAAGAACCCTTAACGAACTTGGCACTTGTTCTCCTCGCTAGACAATACCTGAAAACCTATTCTTTACGGAGATATTGGGGGTCAAAGTTCCAGCTTTTGATAAGTATGTTTTGAGTGCGTTACATCAAGTCTTACCGTAAAACATGATTTTTCACCCCAAAACAAAAAGCAATTATTTTTGTGTAGAGTTAGGGTGCTTACATAAAGAAACAGGTTTCCGGTACAGACAAATCTGTACGGGTCGGTACCGATCGGTACAGTGTTGACTCGCATAAACAAACAGGTGAATCTGTCCTTATTGACACCAGTAAATGCATACCCGTATAGATCGGTCCAGGTAGTCGGCACCGACAAGTTACAACCTGGTTCTTTATAAGTGAGTGAATAGAATATATTGAAATATTATACCTGCGCCGGTCGGTGCCGAGTCGACCCGTACAGATTTGTCTGTACCGGAAACCTGTTTCTTTTAAGCACCCTTAGTTGGATGTTTGGTTGACGACTTCGTGAAGGCGTTTACACCCTGTTTACACTCGCACTCGCCCTTTTTCGGGTGTACTATGCCAAAGCCATATCGAATGCGAAATAATCGAATACCAGTTGATCGATGCTTTGATCATCGATCAAACAAATATTCGATATTTTAACACTGTCTATATATTGAGTGTACCATATATTGAATGTTCAATTTATTAACCATTCAATATTATGAACGTTCCAGTATTTAGAAGTTCGATTTAAAGTTGTCTATCATTTGATATTCGATTATTTGGCATTCGATATGGCATAGTACAGCCCCCCCCCCTCGGAGTGTCTGGGCACACAAAATACTTATCCATCTTTGTATAATGTATAAAATTATCTATGAAATGTATCCCACCAGATTCACGACGCGGTCGTCGGCTGCGTCACACAAGCGCGTGGTGCACGACAAGATCAAGGGCTACGTGTGCGACCTGTGCGGGTACGCGTGCGGCACCAACGGCGAGCTGCGCCAGCACCGCGCCATACACAGCGACGACAAGCCCTTCGGCTGCAGGAAGTGCCCCAAATCGTGAGTGGACACCAATAACTGCATGATACTTAGCACAGTGAAGGAAAACATCGTGACCAAACCAAAAATTCTAAAACATGTGTCATCTGTCAACCCACACTAGGCCCGTGTGGTTGATTATAGCCCTCTGAGAGGCCCGTGTCCCAGCAGTGAGAACACCATGCTCTGACTATGCTATGCATATGCTACGCATACCCTACTCCACGATTATAAAACTAGTATCACACGTGTATTATTATTCCCCCAAGGAGTAATAAGGCATAGCACATTAGCCCAATACAGCCTGCCACAAATCCAGATTCTGACATAAAAATACTTGATTGAAAAATACAATAACACTGCATAGCCAGGGAATCGAACACCAAAACCCCACTTTGATTCATCATTAATCAAATGGAAGTCGTGCTTATCCTCATGTTTATTATAGATTGATAAAAAACGTTTTGTTCACTTCTAGTTAGGCCTTACATTCAGTTTACACAACTCTAAAGTTTCAGTGTCGACCTGAGTATTTATTCATGAGCTTTTACCGCGGCGATGTCGCGAGTCGAACTGTCTAATCCAGCGTGAATACTGCATGAGTTCTTATCGAATTTTCTATGTTTATGTAAATCTGTTGAAAGAATACTCCTTCTATTCGCTCTAACTTTTTGGAGCCTTGATAAAAACTTTTCTTTACATAAATCCTGTGTGTGTACACCCACATTTCGGTAATAGGGTGCGACCATTTACCATTGAAGGGGTCCAAACTCCGTGGCTGCTACTGAGAAATTCCTGATGAAAAACACTTGAAATTAAAAAAAAAACATGCTGCCTGTCTTTGGGGACTGCCTGCCGATAGCGATGCGTACGTGACGGTCACGCGAGTATCATGTTTTTGTTCACTCAAAAAGTGCTGAACGCGCCTAAAGAAGTTTTCACTTCAACAATCGTTCTGTAACGGTTTCTTTACTATATTCTTTTTATTTTATTTATTTATTTATTTATTATTATTATCACGTTTTCTTTGTTATAATAGTTTCAAGACCTATTCGAACCTGAAGACGCACATGGACACTCACGAGGACACCTCGTACGAGTGCTACATTTGCAGACGGGTTCTGAACAGCCGCCGCACGCTCCGCAAACATCTGCTCGTGCACGAAGACAAGTGCAGGCATGTCTGCACTTACTGCAACAAGGCTTTCAAGAGGAGACAGACTTTAAAGGTACCAAGTTGTAATAACTTATTCCTATATACTAAGAAACATCTGCTAGTAACACATTTGGATGTCCACCCCAGATGGGCTTTAAGGCACGATAATAAAGATACTTGGCATATTCTATCGACTTCGGTGAACGCACACTTATCGGCGCCGAGAGAACCGACATTCATCCGTATAACGTTATTTATTCGTCCGATTCGACGCGGATAAGTGCGAGCTAGGTTTCATAGGATTTCATACAAGTAATTCTCAAATTCGATTCTTTCGCTTCTTTTGGCTCTAATAAGTGTGCGTTTGCCTTTACTACCACTTTTTAAACCTATATTGACTTAACATGTATTTTCGATAATATCGAAAATATGTTGGTAAATGTATCTGTTATCAGGTGCACATGTACACTCACACGGGCGACAAGCCGCTGTCGTGCAAGTGGTGCGACGAGCGCTTCTCGTACGCGTCCACGCTGCGCTCGCACCGCCTGCGCTGCCACCCCGACAAGATGGCTGCGCAAGCGCACGACACCTACCCCAGCTACGACATGCAAGGGGTAAGTAACCTATCCCTATGATTAGATTCAAGGGGTGCATCGGCAGTTCACGGATCCTTGCGCTCCGCTTCGGATATTTAAGTTCTCGTTGATCCATTCACGCCACAAGTAGTAACTTTATCGACTTCTGCAGAAAAGCATATCAGAGAGGCGCAAGTAACCACTTTGTATATAGCCACTTATACCCGTCTGTCTCCCGGTGGTCATGCCTATCTACCATTGATATTATATACATAGATCGGAATAGGTAGAGCTGTTTTATGTACTTGCCATAGATGAGAATAATATGGATATTCCCCGAGTCCCGGGATTTGGTTTTAAAGTAGGTGGTAAAATCATAAAAAAAACTTCTCGCCTTCGGGACTAATGAAAGAATATTTGTTGAAAATTCAAATTATTTGTTCCTCAGAAAATCAAAACATGTCATTATCAAATAGAACAATTTGTATTTACAATAAAATCTTAATTAAAATAATCAATATGCTTCAACAATAATTCACTTATTTAAACAAATACATAATAATAAAATCCCGTAGCACATCCCGCATACCGCAAACATCAATATTTGCAGTCAATGAACCTAAATAGCTTTAAGTACCTATTCTGATCACTGATTATATCGTACTGTAATTGATTCAAACTTTTAAAGTATCGTTATTAGTAGTGTCATAATGCCGGCCATTATGAAGATCAGAAAAGTAATAGAATCAAACA
Organism: Xestia c-nigrum; assembly: GCA_916618015.1. Taxonomy (NCBI): domain Eukaryota; kingdom Metazoa; phylum Arthropoda; class Insecta; order Lepidoptera; family Noctuidae; genus Xestia; species Xestia c-nigrum. The sequence goes on from OU745245.1 coordinate 13,797,814, forward strand.
CCTCAATTTCATAATACTTTCAGTTACCATCTGAAGGATTATGAAGCATGCTGTTAATCAGTTGCATTAGAAGTTGGAATAATTCGTCTCCTAGACAATTTTTATTTTTATTTTTTAAATTATTATAAGTACCTACATTGTGTGTTACACAATTACCCCGTTGGATCAATAATCAAACAAGTAAATGGTTTGACCTCTGAAATCTGATTGTTGAATGAGAAATCCTCATAATATTTAGCCTCTAGTTGTTAAGCTTTTCCAGTTCCAATTTAAGTTAAATATCGTGAGGCCTGTTACAAAAAAGCGAAATTTTGGATTTTGCTGGTTGAAATTATTATTATGTTTTCCGATTGTTGCTTGAAATAACAATTACTTGTTACAAATACATAAGTAGTTCGTTTTCTCTACTTTTATTTATTTAGTAATAATTTTATTATTCTCAGTTTCTAATTTCTAGATCTTATTGAATATTTAGGCAATCAATATTTTTGTTAATCTCACAAATATCCTATACTTTCATTATAATAGAATACTTTTTTTGTCGTATGTTTTAAAGTAAATTGTTCACTTTGCGTAACACCAAAATCTAAAAGGGCTCTTGAAAAATCTGCTTGGTTTGTTCAATAAAAATGTTTTAACCGTATTTTATTTAATTTTCAGAATTTTATCAAGAATGACGTGGCGCCTATAAATGTTCCGGTAGCAAAGAACGAAGTTGAGGCTATGTAATACTAACTAATCTTTAGTGTTGTCGTATTCTAATGTGAACTGTTTGTAATTTGTAAACATTTTTGTAGAACAGAACAATTCGTTGTATTAATTACGTGTAGCTATTAGGTTAAGTAGAATACAATATTTGTATTACAATTTAAAGTTTCAATGTTTTTCTTGAACTCTATTATTTTCATAGATGTATAAATATTTATACATAGTTGTATTACACAGTGATTTGAAAGACATATTTCTTGTTCGAAACCCACTATGCACGTATCTATGGACGCCAAGGTAGACTAAAGATTTCCAGCCCCTTGTAGCGATGTATTAGTTGTTGACGTTGAAAACAAAATGAATTGCGTTTTTTAGCAAGAAGATTTATGGCGCGAGTAAATAGTGCCTAAATAATAATCTTATAAGTAATTGTCATTATTTTAATAAGTGAAAAAGTATGGGAAATCCTGCAATAAAACATGTAACATAGCAGCTAATAAATGAATTTAAGACCGAATCCAGCTTATTTTATTTCAAGTACCTTTAAACATTGTCGTATTTAAGACATAAATGCAAGGCACGGCAAACAGGGTTGGCGATGTAGTTGAGCTATTGGTTGCTGAGCTGCGTTGTCGCAGGTTCGATTCCCACACAGAACATATATTTTTATCAAAGTCAATGCTTCCCTTTAGTTTGTCGTATGTCGTATTACTTCCTAGAATTTTAGAATTTGATCCTTATTAGCGACACTATCGAATGGTGTGTTTTTTTGCAAAATTAACTAGGAAAATCAATTTTAAAGAAATCGGATGTTGTACTTTTTGCAAAAACGGGTTCCAGACTCCTTTAAAAAAAAAGACTCATATTGCTTTGCCGAAATTAAAAAAATAAAACACCTCTGACTATGAACCAATTTGGACTAAGTGTAGGTATCAGTTTAGTTATCTGTGGCAATTTTCATTCCATCCGCACACGTGTTGGAAAACAGTCAAAAAACGCACGTGTGTGAAATACGTTGCATGTTTAACTAATCGTAGTGCGAAAAGAAAGTTTTTGAGGAAGTGTATTCAAAAACATCATTCTGAACACTGACGCCACCTCACCGTGTAGGGGCTAACTAAAAAAAGCTGCATAATTATGTTCCATGCATTTTGACTTGTTGCTTGCTCTTTTGTAGGAAACAGCGGTTTATTCAGGTGTGCTGTGAATGGACAAAAAAAAATAAACAAAGTCGGTTTTATTTTTTGCGAAGAAGTTTTTTATTTATATTAGGCTGTTTAGCGGCTTCATACCTTCTTCTCCTTCAACCAGGCGAAAGCTAAGCCCAACAGCAAAAAGAAAATTAAAGTCATAATATTCATGACAAAAATATTTTTCATTCTTTTATTTTATTTCTTCAAAAGTGTTTTGAAAAACGTCGTTTGATACTCTTGGACATTTGTTATGCAGTTCGCCTACGACTCGTGTGTTAATAATTCCGCCTCGAACACCAACAAACTTTCTCCATTTGTATCAAAATGTACTATTAGCTTAGGTGTCCTTTCCACCCCGTATACATGGTGTAAACGGACCCTTCATGAAGCCATCGACTTGGCTTTGTGTACCTACACCAAACTAAGTAACTCTAAGCAAAAATATTGCGGGGAAACGACATTTATTTGGGGTGAAATGTGACGTTTTACAGTAAGACCCAATGACGCACTCAAACATTGTGCTGATGACGCATTGAATAATACGGGGGTCGTTTTGGTACTTAAAATAAAGTTATAGGTATATTTTAAACTTGTATTGTAAGTATTAACATTTTGACCATCATATTCGTAGTACATCAAACGACACAAATATGTGACACAATTGTAGGTGTAATTGTGGCTTGGCGTGGAGGGCTCACGTTTGAGATATACCTATGCTCTGGCGGTCAAAGGGTTAAAAAAAACCATGATCTAATGTAACGCATTCAAAACATTGTGCTAATGGACGCACTTATATATAATAGTAAGCGGGTTGACCTTAAAAATTGTACCTATTTAAAAAAAAGTTGTGAAAAAAGTTTTATGTAGTATCGTTCGTCTAGCCTCGGTTTTCCCCGCTTTGGCTATACACCCTCGCACTTACTCTGTCTCGGATTGTCTCGGTGAGGAAGTACGTTTATGGTCGTATTGGGTGACGATTGAGAGGAGTCCTGGGTTCGATTTTCGCTTCAGGAAGGTAAAGTGTATCGGTTAAAGTTTAGTCGTTAAACCAATTAAAAGTTATTTTCAACATCCAGCAGCCCAGCCCAGAGTATTGATTCTTAAAAAAATAAAACCGGCTCCAAAAAGCACAAAAAAGTGAAAAATAAATTTAGCTTCAGAAGTCGGTGACCTTTGTTTAATTGATTTACTTAGTATATTTTGCAAAAAAGTTTATTTTTCACTTTTTAGTGGTTCTCTTGTGCTCACCCCTTCACAGCGTAGCGGCGTGATGTTATCTTATGAACGTGTAAACAATAGATAGACATGAGATTTCAGCAATCCCAGTCCAGTTGACGACCCGATTGGCGTAGTGGCAGTGACGCTGCCTTACGTTCTTAGGGTCCTGGGTTCGAATCCCGGTAGGAGCAAATGTTTGTGTGATGAGCTCGGACATTTGTTTCCGAGTCATGGATGTTTATGTGTATAATAAGTATGTATTTACAAACAAAAAAGTATATATGTTGTATATCAACTATCTAGTGTCCACGACACAAGCTTTGCTTAGTGTGGCACTAGGTGGCGCTGTGTGTTAATGTCCAGCAATATTTATTTATTTATTTATTTGCTATTATTTATTGAGAAGTTCCGTGGCCTATCTCCGAAGTTCTTCATCAAATCTCCACCAAATTGAAATGGGACCACTTTAAGAAGGTACTCTTCCAAAAACTACCCAAGTCACATCAAGTGTGCCTATAACATTTGAAGAGTTCTCTCAATTTCACCAGAATCCCATCATCAGACCCCGACTTGATGATTATGGGACCACCTGGAAAGTATACCCTTGCAAACAAAAAAACAATTATTCAAATCGCTCCAGCCATCTTCGAGTAATCGGGGAACATACCGACATAAAAAAAACAGGTTCCAACGAATTGAGAACCTCCTCCTTTTTGAAGTCGGTTAAAAAAACAAAGGCTTGTCGACTAATGCATGTCTACTATAAAATTTTCGATTTGTCAAATGTATCTATTTATGGAATTATTTGTAAGTATGTACATACACTGTGTGTCTTCGATCCCATAAATATCTGCTCTAATCTCTACACATAAGTACTTACCAAGAAAAGCATATCGGTAAATACATTTCTCGATTCCAATCAGTACAGTGACCTCGATTTCGCTGGACATCTAGGACACGTCTCCTTACGCACACACACGCACAAACTTAACACTAGCTTCACAATGTTACGCACACTACTGTCTACCAAACCCACCTATTTCTTTACGAAAGCACCGGTCATCATGATACCCCATTTCTATTGAAGAACATTAGTCATTTATTACATGGGGATTACGAGTCACAGGTCGTGGGATGTGTTTACTTACATACTTTATTATGTTCCTTTAGATTTCTTTAGACGGAAATGTAATGAATGTTTGACTGGGTATTAGTGTCAGATAAAGCTGTCACCGCTTTTTATGTATCTTTATATTTTTAACTAGCTTCTGCCAGCGGCTTCGCCCGCGTGAAGTTTGATTATTGTCTCATGGGATCTTACTACCGGGATAAAAAGTATCCTATGTTTTAATCCAGGTTAAAAACTATCTGTGTGAATCAAATTTCATCCAAATCCGTTCAGTAGTTTTCGCGTGAAAACGTAACAAACAAACTTACATTTACATTTATAATATTAGTAGGGATAATAGGAAAAGAATTGAAAATGTTCAAAAAGGAGTAGAATCTACATAATATCGTATACCTAGTTCAAAAAGATTTGGCATCAAAGTGTTAGTTTAGTCACGTCTAAACAGAGAAGATTAAAGGCCTGTATGTTTCTTTTGGCACGTGGCCTGTCGGGCGGTCGGACCTAATACAGCCATCTTGTTTTCAATAAAATTTTCACAGACCATTGCACAAATGTACAACAGCGTCTTCCTGAAAATGTCCATTCTGCACTATGCCAACGAATCAACCTATCAGGTCATCAAGAGTGACTGTATCGAAGGAAAAAGTTTTTCGTCGTCATTTTCTTTCAGAAACAAACACCCCATTATATAAATCTATGCCTTATACCTTTTATACCAACACAATCTTCCCTATTCAAAGATATGCGGAAGCTTCACTAATCACTTTGGTAGAGGCAATGATTAATAGCAGTCGTGTTAGTAGATGAATGTAACATTAAATATCGTCACGTAGTGTGTCGCTCGCTGAAAGTGAAGCGAGGCATGTCGGAGGTGGATCCGAGTGGAGATAGGGAAGTCAGTCACACACGTCACGGCGTTGGCGCCTCGCCAGCGGCCCGGGGCCCCCGCGTCACGGCTCTCGGGCCCCTGGCAGCAGCCGCGCTCTCGCTTCACTACATCTTATGTAACACTGCAAAAACTAAGCACTTAGTACAAGTTACGTCTAGCTTTCAATAATTTTGGACAGGCACATAAATTACAATCGCACTGTTGTCAGAGCAAAGTGGGCCAGCTCATATTTCATTTTTATTTATGCTAGGTGTTACCTAAATACGGTAGGTACCTACTTAATTGTACAATTTTTACTAACTTATCTATATGTAATTACTTAGGTGACCGGTAGTATTTACCTGTCGCCATTATAATAAAATAAGCACAATTTCAAACCCGGGAAAATGTGAAGGTAAGAGTTTCCTCTCAGGAAAATTCAATGACGCAATGTTTCCGTCGCGGATGTCGACGATAGAGCGTAATGGAGGAGAAAAGCGAAATCGTGCAACCCTATCAACACGTGTAACTAATACAGATACACGGTTTGTAAAAGAGGAAGGAAATCAAAACGTAAAAAAATATATATTACATATTTCTGATTTCTTCTTCCTACTCTGCTCCGTCACACTCCTGGGCAAAAACCTCCCTCTACTTTTTCCATATCTTGTGAACCATTTCTGATTGAATCAAATCAAAGCTATAAATTTGTAAGGAGGACAGGTACATTGATCCATTTGTTTACATTTTCATAAGATACGGACTTTAGGTAAGTAGTCCGTTGTTCTGAAACTAACCCTTCGATCCCCCTCTATAATAATTAATTGCGTCTCGCTAACTCGCGCGGAGTGTTAAGCCTGAGCGACTATAGGGTCGTATAGCCTGCTGGCACTCTTAATTACACTTCAATATCAGGCAAGGGAAGATAGATTTAGATGTTACCGAGCGAACTATAGCCGTGCTTAATAGCTTTAGTCTGTTAACCGCCCCCATGTATTAAAAATGGTTGTTATATAGTTAAGTAGGTCTTATTTATTGTTTTTTTGTTATGAAATAGGATAAGACCACAATCTAGTAGAGACAAGGAGAAACTCGTAATCTACTTTCATTTTATGTAGTGTTGTCAATTTTGGGTTTTCCTACCTACCGGACCTGGAGTAGGTAAACCATGTCTTGTTATCTTTGGTCTATTTTTAGTCTAAGTATCGAAAGTAATTTGAATAGGCTAGTTTCCACCATCAATAAATTGCAAATCTATAATTTGGTCCGCCAGTTAGAGTATTGGAGTTTTGGTTGACACGTATTTTTTGTTTTTGCAAATCAATGAATATTGACAATGATAAAACGCATAAAAACTCGGGAGTAGGGGCTCGTGACGTCAGAACGTACTAAAAATTATACCATGGCGTGACGTACCTATTGAAATTTTTAAAAGCGTTGTATCTTCGTCAATTTGTTTGTTTGTTTACGTAACAAAAGAAAAACTACGGGTCAAATATTTTTTTATATATAATCTAACGGACTCATTAGATATTTTCCGTACACAAGCCCATCTATATTTTTACAGATACGCATATTATTATTATTTGGAGGTCGGTTCCGGATACGTATTTTGCAAAAACGCTGAAAAATTCAGACGCTTTTCATATCGCAAATTCTGCGAATTTTGCTATTTTAAAAGAACTTTGTTCAGCAAAACGCGCTTCACAAAGATAAATCAGGCAAGAATTACGTTTATGGAGCAGGTAAATAATAAATTGTGCGATTTTCCAGTTGACAGTTAATTAGAGAGCGGATTTAGGCAAGATTTGGGTATAGCACAGGTACATGTAACCCGTTACCGCACGGCTCATTACCCGCGCGTTACGCGATTACGCATAGGTGCCTCTAGACAGGTAAGAAAGTAACCCACCTCTAATACTAATAATATAAAGGGAGTAAATAGACCCTTACGAAGCCGTAAGGTACTTGTCCTCCCCGTCATTGCGATGTTTTTTTTGTTCCGGGCCATACCTGGGAACCTACTAGTTACGTAGACATTTGAGGTTGAAGTTCCAACTTTTTCACGACTTTTAAAGTTCATAACTTTAATTTAAATAGCTCCATAATTCGTTTCATAATAACTGTGTCCATAAGCACAATGTTTTGAGTGCGTTATATTGAGCTCTACCACAAAACATGACAAAGTCGTTTCCCAGCAATAATTTTTGCTTAGGTATACCTAGTTACTTATATTGCTGTACATAATGCTGGGTCTTTTTCTTCTTCAGGGCCGATTTATACCTTGTAATTAGCACCAAATAGAACAAGAATTTGACTTGACTACTGAAAAATCATGTTCTAATTAAGTGGGGTTCACAAGGTAAAATCAACTCATCCTATTGTTGAAGTCGGTTAAAATGTAGCCTATGTAACCCAAGACGTAATAGCTTGGCGAATCGATTGACACTTTATTCATCAAAAGTGGATGAATATTTTAAGCTTTACAGAGGAACATACGAGTACCTACCTAAATACAAATATTCATACATACATACAGTCACGTCTAATAATATGTAAACACTTAAGATTTTTTTAAATTGTGTTTCTCCTAATGCACTGATTAAAATTTAATGTTATTACGTACATAGTAGGTATTGTGGAACTCATATTTTTATGAAAAAGATCCAATCTCCTATTTACAATCATTATTTCTCGCGAAAATAGCTATAATATTAAGGAAAGTGTCTACATATTATTAGACGTGACTGTACATACGAGTATAAACTAAAATCATAACACTTCCTTTTGGTGTCACCGGGTACAAATAATGATTACAAAGACCGATTTATGAGAAGTAATCATCAACGTCATTACATAATTACTAGATATTTACGACTACTTAAATAATCACTTCTATGCAATACACATGATGCCTAATTATAGGTAATTATCTCCGCACAGATTATGTGGTGAAGATAAAACACCGCCTTCACGAACTTTGATCAAGTATATGCTCAGCGAGATTTAATTGAAAGTACGTAGATGTTATTAAAACTGGCACTACACATCGCTTCATTAGCTCACGCCGGATATCAGAAATGGACGCAATTTCCTGTTTTGATTAGCATACCAATCTACTTAATTACTAATTAACTTCTACGATATGGATTGACTCTGAGATATATAGACATTTATATTTCAGGCAGACAGCTGTCCCTATCTTTGCGATAAGCACGCATAAGTAGATGGATGCATTAACTAATCGGTACCAACTGCGTAGTTATAAAAGAAAATGGAATACCCTCGGCTTTTCAAACCACTTTTTCTTTTAAAACTTATTGACCATTAAATCACCCGGCAGTTTTATGAGTTCTCTTTCATCGTATCCTTCTTCTGGTTTCTTGTAAATTTCGGTAGGTGTTTAGTTATAGGTACTCTTTCAGAAATAATACTGTTGAGAAAATTTTATACTAAACCTTTTACTTTTACAGCTTCAGGCTTTGTTATGATGCCGGTCGGTAAGAAAGTATCGCGATATTGAACATTCCAATGAAATGTAACGCAATAAATATTGAAAGCAGGTAGCCCGGGCCCGTGGGCGTATACTGACTTCATGTTTACAGTGGGCCTGGTGTACCGCCTCGACACCGCGTCGGTCTACGAGCCGCACTACGACTACACTATGCTACGTCTCGGGCGCCCACACAATATTAAGATAAAAGAAGCCATAGATACAAATACAGTTCTGAACAATCATCACAAAACATATTCGGGACCGAAACCCAAAAGTAACATGCAAATTCGGAAAAAACAGAATGGTTAGCAACTTCGACTCTTATAACGTTAAGGAAATCGTTGGCAATACAGGCGTGGAGTAAAATGAAGCAAAGATACAGGCGTGTGAGGGTGCGCGTGAGGGGTGCAGGGGTGCGGGGCGCGAGTGCCCGCGGCCGGGGGAGGGGTGCCCGGCCGCCCTCAGTGTCGCGGAGGCTGCGGCTGGTTGCGTCGCCCGCCCTGTGCTTCGCTGCCGCCCTGCCAAAACATTGCTTCATTCCATATAAATTTATCAGAACATGATTTGTTTTGATATTGCTCAACTAAATAAATGTGAATTTATCAGGTTTTAGATATAAACTCTACTTCAGAATTATTATTAAATTAACTGGGACATAATTTAAGTAGAAAATCTTATTTTAATATTGTATATAGTGGTAACGTTGATGAGATTAATCTGTTTATCTTTCTTGTGAATTTGTTGTGACAGCATTTGTTTTCACCCCTGATGATATTATCATTCACGTTCTTACGTAAGTATAAATTGTTCATGCCCACTGAAAGAATTTACTGAAGGTTATTTCTGAACAGAAATATTTATGCTCATCGCTGTAGTTTAGCTCATTTTGGATTCATATTTTGGACGTGTAACAATTAAGTTATTCTGTAACAAAAATTCTGAATGGTTTATTTTGCACTTATTGGCTTGCTTTACTTATTTACTACTGAGTACGTAGTTATTATTAACTTGTAAAGTTTATTTTCTAAGCACAACTACGAGATAACCTTGCCGATACGTCCCCGTGGGGGTTCCACACAATCATAGCATTTTATTTATATTCCTAGCTAAATATAGAGTAAGCCTTCGTGGTTTTAAATGAAAATGAGCTTTCTTATGTTCATCTAAGGGCTGCACTCGTCTGTGAAGAGGGTCGCCTCTTCACGCGAGGGCTTTAAAGCTGGTCAATTATAGGTGTTCCTGTCAAGAAGTGTCTGATCTTAAGAAGCTCTCGTTTATTTTTAAACGTAGACAATGGAAAGGTTTTTTTGTTGTTTTAATTTAAATTTCTCTTACTACGGTATTTAAAATAAATATGAGAGGTATTGCAATCTGGATAGGACATATTTATAGTCATGTTCGATTTATTTGATTTTCTTCGTAGCTTGAGTGTAGCTTTGTGTGAGCAAGATTACTTTTAGTTCCAGGTGCATACGTTTGTGATGATCGGTTATTAAGAAATTAATTGTGACGATAATTTCAAGTTACACCAATATTTTCTACATCGGTATCAATACATATGCAGGAATCGTACGCCCACTATGCCCACCAAACATCATATTGAACAAAAATATTCATTCTAATTTTTATTTCACCTCTTTCCGCAGCCTCCCCGACTCCCCGACTTCCACAAGCTACATACAGCGGTTGTGCCAAAAACCTTTATATAATAGAAAATAAGTACTATAAAGAGTAAACTACAAAACTTTAGAGGCATGAAACAAAGCAGCATGGGTGGGCACGGAGCCCCGCACTCCTTGTTAATGGCCACCGCGCTAATCCTGTCATTAGCCGGCGCCTGTTACTGTGAGCTGACTTTATCTTCTAAAGATGAGATTAAAACAGTATCAAGTTCTCAAGCCCCACCGACTTTACCACTTAAAAAGCTTTACTCTAAACCATTAGAGACTACGGTAGCTTCAACGACTGCATCTTCAACTACAAAGAATGGTTTTAAAACAACAAAAGCGTACGCGGCGACGGAGAGCCCGGCTGCCGCGCGCCCCTCAACTACTAAAGTGTACACAAGCACAAAGGGGGTACTGAAAAGTGCAAGAAGGCAAAAGTTAAACACTAGTTCTAGTGGCGGGGCGGCGCATTCACCAGCGCGGTTACAAGAGCGCCTGGCGGCGGTAGATTGTGATCTGCCCGTGCTGCCGCGCGAGTCCCGCCTCTGGCGCGGCAACGAGACGCATGAACTCAATCTGCCGGTCACCGTGAGTATGCTTCTCGTGTTCATGCATTTTATATTCTTTACTTTATTTTCAGCTGATAATACACCCATAATGTAATGATTTTTCTCGGGATCTTAAACAAAGGAAACACAGATAGGTACAATAGAAATCACAGTGATGCAATATAAATATAAATGATGAAGATTTTTTTTCATATGATTCTCAAATTATAGGAGACCCCAGACCATGCATGCACATAAATATGCACATATTAGAAATTTAATATCGTCTGATCACAATTTCTTTGGATATCGAGGTCTATTTTCGTTTGTTTATAGTACTCGTAACAGGCGGCTGTCAAATGCGGTTAAGTTTCTTGATATGATGCTCCAGGGAACTGACCTCTTTGTGTATTCGTATCAGACTCATGATGATCACTGTTGTTACATGAGAGTGGACAGATCGCTACGAAATATTATGCAGGAATAATTATCCAGTTTTTTCCGTTGTCCACTTAGGTTGGTAGATATTTTTTTCTGAGGTTTCCGATATTTTTGGATGTCAAATCATATTTATACTTAACTATACTAGCTCTTATATGTCAGAAGTTTTCCCACGTTAATATACTTTCGGGATTAAAAGTATCCTCATTCTTACCCGGGTCATTGTCTACCTGTGGGCTAAACATCACTCAGCCCGCTATGTTGGGAAAACACAGTTTCGCGTATCAAATGATATCATTAACAATGCATCACGTAATACGTGTCACTATGTAGGTACCTACGGACTCGCTAATCTCCGAAACCACTAAACCGATTTCAATGCAAAATTTGGTAACCTGTATGGTTAGTTCTTGCTTTAAAGATAGGATAGTTTTGGACCCGATAGGTGGCGCTATTGGTAGAAAATTACACCCGTGCGAAGCCGTCAACGGTCACTAGATTAAGGCTCTATTAATTATAAGAAATTATTATAAAATACATTTTTCCCGTTTTTGCAACATTTTTATTGATGGTCCGCTTCTCTCTGATTTTATATATCCTATAGCCTTTCTCGATAAATGAGCTATCCAACACTAAATGAATTGTTTTATTCGAACAATTAGTTCCTGAGCTGTTTAGCTTAATAATATTAGTATCCATAGAAACATAAGTTTGAATGTAGACGTATGCTAATTTTACTCTAGCACATTCTTATTGAGCTGTTACAATTATGGTCTGTCCCAATGAACAGTTTAGGTGATTCGGTTTACCCATTTATATTAGTACGGAGTCCCCTGATTGTGTCGTGTGTTAATTAATCCGTCACACGAAGTCGTGGACTACACGCACGACACGACCGACTAATGACTGGAACAACCAGCTTTTTTAATTTTTACTAAGTTTATTACGTACATTAGGCCAAACATCAATTTGCATTGAGAGCTCAGCGCAGTATGGAGTTTTATTTGAAAACTAAATGCTATGCTACTAAACTATATACTACGCCCCTGGTGAGTTCAGTAATGGTCCACAGGTATCCTATGTATTAATCCGGGTTATTAACAATTTGGTTTTCAAAGTCTTTTAAAGATTAAGATTGGTTTTGTATTACTGACCTGCGGTTTGCCGTGCATCTGTTTTTTACGTGAATAAAATGGGGCATTAGTATCTAATTCAGTCACTGGAAGCAAAGGAGTATTGTGCACTTACAGCTCAATGAATTATATCGTTTAAACTAAACGGCGGCGTATCTAATACGTTTTATTGTATGTTTGTATATATGTATTTATTGTTATATTTCATTCTTCATAATGTTCTTTACTCTTGCACCTACAGTTTTATCTCTGCATCACTCTAAGGTAGACTGGTAGAAAATGCCCAAGGCATTAAATCCGCTTTTGTACATTAAGTGCATAAAGTTTAAATAAATAATGAGCCGGGGACAGCCGAAACTCCACAATAAAAACTTTTTTGCAAAAAATAAAACCGACTTCAAAAAAAAAAACAAAAAAGTGAAAAATGACTTAAGCTTCTGAAGTCGGTGACCTTTGTTTGATTGCTTTAGTTTTTTTGTCACCGACTTCAGAAGCTTAAGTCATTTTTCACTTTTTTGTTTTTTTTTTTGAAGTCGGTTTTATTTTTTGCAAAAAAGTTTTTATTTTTCACTTTTTAGTGGTTCACATGTGCTTGATAAACATGGAAAGTGCATAACGTTACAATTACAACAAGCCCAAACACGACTAGGACACATTGTCTCATTATGGAGTTCCGTGACTCTTGGCTTCATCATCAGATCTGATGGTAGAATGGTTCTTATCGAACGCAAATGTTTCACTTGTTGTAGAAAATACCAAAATCGCAACACGTTTTCATATAAAATTTGAAGAGTTCCCTCGATTTCGCCAAGATTCCATCATCAGATCCCAACTTGGTGGCTATGGGACCATTTGGAAAGAATACCCTTTCCAACAAAAAAAGAATTTTCCAAATCGGTTGGCAAGCGACGGAGTTATGCCCGAACAAACATAAAAAAAAAAAAAAAAAATAGAAACAGCCGAATTGAGAACCTCCTCCTTTTTTAGAAGTCGGTTAAAAAAGAAAATGATTACGTCTGAGAATTTAAACTATATATCTGGACGATGTACTGATTTCAGTGAGTGTAAAAATTGAAAGTCTACTTGCCAAACCAAACTGTCGATGTTCAGTCCTAATACTTATCCTTTTTGGGATAAAATTTCTATTTTTCTGCTCTCGATAAAATCTTATCAAGAAAATCCGACAGTAGATAGTATTACTTAGTCTGCGAAGATATTTAGTTACAAGTAGATTATACCTCTTCTTCGTAAGGGGACACCTATTACGGTCCATATTAATTGAGTGCCATCCTAGCTAATGCTCGGTACTTGAATTATCGGAAACCGCTATACCGAACTAATCCACCTGAAACTGAAGTATGTACCTAACGTGCCGTAATTTTCAGGGAAAATACGACCCGTAGTATTATTTTTATAGGAAAAGGTGTTTTTATGTCTTTGTTTACGGGTCCGGAATGCGAAACATCTTCAAGGATTGAATCTTCTATCATGATTGGAAAGAGTAGCCTAGGTACATAATAATAATACATAATAGTAATAACACTTTATAACACATTTGCTCGTAAAGGGTCTCTTATTTCACCAATTTCAATATCGTAATGTGTCTCATAACGTACTTGTGCGGTAATGTACAGTAAATCGCACGGTTTATCAGGATGCTGTGTCTAAAATTAACGGTACTTTTTTAAATCTTAGCAAAGAGTTTTTATATCAGAAAAGTGGTCAACATTTTCTGAATAAAATTGACTTTGGTAGATAAAATATACTAAAAAACATTGAAATCCTTAATTTAATTAATTTTGACGATAAAATAAAAATATTTATCTGTATCAAAACACAAAAATTTAAATTTATTTAATTAGTAGTATTGGCTGTTTTTTGTGCATTTTCCTTAAAAAAAAGCGCTGATGGGCGCGCATCGCGTTTTAATTTACAGAAATAAATATGATTTATTATTTAACAGCGTATTAGTCCCACTGCCTGTAGGCACGAGGCCTCTTCTCATGCAAAGAAAGCATACGAATTGTTCCTAAGCTTTGATGATTTCGGTTGTAAGTCTTCGAAAACTTAAACTAAACTTTGAAAGGCATATATAATTTGTTAACACTGCAGCGTTATAGTCGCATTCAGACATAGTTGTCGTCGTTTTATAGTGTCATTCGGTGTTTTATATACAACCGTTGTTAGTTACACTACTGAAAATAACACAAATTATGAAGTAAGAAACGGTGAAGTAAGGAAGTTGAACATTTTTCAGTAATCCGACTTAGAAAACTCATCTACACTATAAAAAGAGGTTTTTTTTTATTGTTGTGTGTCATAAAGACACACAACAATAAAGACACAAACATAAAGTTTGTAATGAATAAACTCAAAAACTACTGTGTCGATTTCAAAATATCTTTCACCATTGGAAAGCTAAATTCACCCTGAGTAACATAGACTATATTTTTATCTCTGTACTCCCACGGGAACGGGAGATACCGCATGACGTCCGCTAGTTTTTTTTTTAATATTTAGTGCAAGAAGCTTTACAAAAAGTCTGTAGTTTTTGCTCTCATTTTATATATTTTTTCGAATTTCAAATTGTATAAATTCAATGAACATAGAAACTGTTTGACTGTCTTCTTCCATACTGTTTTGCATATCGATCAACTGCAAGGTTAAACATTTGCGTCGGTCAAGTTGGCCTTTCTTCGCAATCGATTTTACCCATCGTGAATTCTTCGTGAGCTTTTGCGAACAATATTGTGGATGATCAATATATTTCTGTTTCATAACGGTTTTTATTTGTGTATGACGCCTATTTTAGTATTTGTTTTACGTAAGTTTATTAAACGTACATTACTCGCATGTTGTTGTGCTAGGTTTGTTGTATCGGCCATAAATAAGACTCCAGACGTAAACTTAAACTCCATAGGATATTATCTATGCCACGGGCAATTTATACAATGTCTTTTCTTCCGCACCCTTATTTCAGAGCGTAATATTCTTGTTCGCACACTTTGATCGTGACACGGCGAGCATGCCGAGGTCAAATACATAAACCATAAATCGTCTTACTGAAGGAGAAATAAGGAAAAAAGCTTTTTTGCTCCAGTGGTTGAACTCTATTCATTACTTCTGTTAAGGAAAACGTCTAATCCATTATTTATGTATGATTGGACTGTTGTGTCTCCGTGACGATGAAACGACACTTTTGACTTTAATGGAATTGTTTTGTTTTGGGAAGGCAATGTAAATAAAATATATTTATTTCAGATCAAGTGTAGTGTATTTTATAATGAACTTCAAATAATGAATAATTCCATATCTTAAAATACTCGTGTTAGTTACATTACAAAGGTCTTAAAACCACGTCTGTATTGCATCAATTGAAATACAAATAATTAATTGTTAATATTATTAACAAACTCATGTCAGAAAAAAAAACTAGTGCCAACTCGTTACAAGAAGCTGGATGAATCTCCCTAGCACTACGAACTCTGGCCTCTCAGAAATAATCCTTAAGATTAAGAATGTAACATATTTTCCATTAAGGTCTAACATGAAAACCTCAGAGATCAGATTTAACTTGTGTCGTTGCACATAATCACACGTAAAACATTCAATGTCAGCTTTACTGACCTCTTTGCGACCATAACGTCGTGGTAATATTTCGTAGCGGCACATGTCTGATGCTCACCTCTTAGTTTAAAATTCATTCGTTCTAAGTTGTTACTAAAAGCTCGGAGTCAAGTACCCCTTTGATGCATATTGAATGACACAGTAGACAGCAGGACATTTCAATTAGTGTTCACAGAGGAGACTTTATAATTAATTAATGTGTGTGACTTTGCGGTGCCGATGGAGGAGGAGTGCACCGGCAGCGGGGTCCCGGTGCCGGGCGCGGCCGAGGAGGAGTGCCCCCCGGTCATCGTGTTGTGGGAGGGCGCCGCCGACATCCAGAGCGGAGACATCCTTATCGTGCGCATCGCGGACTCCTTACTACTCAACACATTCGGTCAGCTCGACGTCAAGAATGGCACTCCTGACGCGAACGTTTCGCACGGTGATGGAGAAAGGTCAGATTTATTAATAGAACTGTGAACCTGTGACCTATATCGCCGCCGACAGCTAGAGGCAGTGACCTGTACCAGCTCGGCGAGTCGTTATAGCGATTGATTTTCCAGGGTACATCGCACGCTGCTGCAGCCGGCCGTGTACCAGGTGACGCGCCAGGGACACGAGCACTGTGATGTGTCTGAGGGGATGTTGCTGGACATCACTCCGCTCGACGAGCGTGGCGCCAAACTCTTTACGCTCTACGATAAAGACTTAACTGAAGGAGTCAATTTACTTATAGGTACTCAAAATATAACATTTTTACCATGTCATCTCACAGATTTATGAAAAAGTTACAATGAACCTTGTTCAGCTTAAATATTGCGTGAAAAGAAAGTGCTTTGGTAAAGATATGTATATATAGACTGATTTACTGAAGGAAGTGCGAGCGCGAGGCAAAAAACGTCAACGACACGACGCGACGGTTTTTTTCTACGATCGCACAATAGATATCTACGAGTATATTATGCGGAATTCCCACCGTATAATGCGTTGCGTGCCGAAGCACTTTAACGGTGTGAAAACTCATAGACGCGTTCTATTAGATACCTTTTCCAGTCTTATTGCTACAGAATGCTTTATGGTAATGTCGTTAAACGTATACAACGTGGTTTATATCGGCTGTTTCTATTTCAGTTGTTTCTGAAAACTGGAAGTCTAAATGTCTGCGACTAAAAGTGACCGTGAAATCGGACAACTGCGGAGAGTCTCAGGACTGTTCAGGAAAGGGTGTGTGTTACACTAACGTTTCAATGGTACGTAATAGATAGTTGTAGTTTGTGATGAGGGTTACGTGGATGACAGTGTAATTGATGTGGTATGTTGGTAGGAAGGGTACGAGTGCCAGTGCTGCGGGGGCTACGTGGGCCCTCACTGTGAGGAGCGCGATGCGTGCGCCCCGTCTCCGTGTCTCAACAACGGCATATGTGTTGACCTCACGCAACCTCTAAACGGCGCCAACTACCGCTGTCTCTGCCCTTATGGTACACATAAACATTTACTATGCTCTTAAATGTATATATTTCATGTCACACTCAACCATATGTTTGTTTTTCTTGGTATGTATATTTATCCTGAAGCTAGAGTTTGATACATTTTTCTCGATGTAAGAATATTATTCTGTCAGAATATTATGAGGTAACAAAACAAAACAATCATTATCTTAGTACGTCACTGCTAGATAATATGATTATGATTCAATCAGATTATAATAAACGATAAATCTTTTCTACGAAAAGTCCCTATTTTGTGAATCGGCTATCTACCAGACAACAGTAAGCTTTTCCCTCAGTCGATTTCATTCATTCTTCCGCTTCGATTCCATTTCGATTTCGGACTTATATAATACGAAAATCGAATAAGGAGTAACCGACTATCTAGATGACCCGTAAATAGACTCGTTCGAATTCGAAGCTAGCATGTTTGTGTGGAGACACGTAGACGTAAGAAGTATATAGAGGACGCGAGAGATTGTATTCTGATTGCAGAGTCGATGCCCGCAAGGGACTGGGTAGGATTTGTTATACGGTTTAATGTGTCGTATATGTTTAGATACCACATCTATATTTCTATTTATACATCTATACAACTATACATCTATATATCTGACAACTCCTATCCATCTAGACAGAATACAAAGTCAGTTTGACCTCAAAAATATGTTAGTGAAAGTTTAGAGTTTAAACTGGTACCCCTGGAGGTAAATGTATGATATCTGCCTACTCTGATGATAAAATGATTCTTTATTAAATAAATTCTGAAAATAAATTTTATTTTTGGTAAATTGAACATCCATGTTACGCAATCTGGTGCTTGGCGCATTGTGTTACGTAACTATGCAACCGTTTTGTACGTCCATATAAATATGTATCATAAAGGTATTGTATACTATGTACCTACTACATCCAAATACACTTTACTTATCTATGCATGTCGGTATAAACAAAGGCAAAAGCCACATCATGGCCGCAGGATTTCCTCATCATTTCCATTTCAGATTTAATTTGAATAAATCAGAACGAAACTTTTATTCTTTGTTGAACATTTTAACTCAAACAGGAGCTTTGCGAAACTTCTGTTAAAAGGATTTTGATATTAAGCATTTGGATTTGGAGTTTGATAAACAATTTCGGGATTTACCTATTTCATTTATTGGTATATCTTTTCGTATTTCTTTTTTGTTTCTCTTTCGTTTGTAAGTTATTTCAATCATAATTATTATTTCCCGAATAGGTTTTACGGGTCGAAAATGTGAACGGGACCCGTGCTTCTCATCGCCATGTTTGAATGGTGGCTCCTGCA
Organism: Xestia c-nigrum; assembly: GCA_916618015.1. Lineage (NCBI taxonomy): Eukaryota > Metazoa > Arthropoda > Insecta > Lepidoptera > Noctuidae > Xestia > Xestia c-nigrum. The sequence continues at coordinate 13,816,620 of OU745245.1, forward strand.
TGAGTATGGCCATGAATGGCTCAACAACTTTCCACTGCGCGTGCACCGACGGCTGGACAGGCGCACACTGTGAGCTTTCCATAACCGGCGGCGCCTGCGCGTCCAATCCTTGCGTCAAGGGTATCTGTATCGAGCAGACTGATAACGATGCTGAAGGACAAGATTATCGCTGTTTCTGTCAACCTGGTGAGATATTTTATTATTCATTCCTGTTATCTTGATTTGATAGTTAAACTACATAAGGTACACAAATTCGCATATGGGGTGTAAACAAACTCTTCACGAAGCCGTCAACCAAGCACTGTGTACATCGAACTATGCACACTACGCAAAAAAAATTGCTGGGAAATAAATGAGTTTCTTTTGTGGTGAAAAATAACGTTTTTCGGTAGGACTCAACGTAACACACATAAAACATTATGCTGGATTAAATAGTAGGTACAGAGATCTTGAAGGTGTTTAAAGTAAAAATCTTACATTCAAAACATGTATTTGAGAAAAAAAAAGTTAGGAATAACTTGGAACTTTGACCCCCAATATCTCCGTACTTAACTAGAAGGTTCCCAGGTATGGTCTTAAACGAAATACTAATTGCAATGAAGGGGAGAACAAGTGCTTTTTGGCTTCGTTAAGAGTCTTTTTACACCCTTACTATATGGTAAAAAATATGTACATTCCTTACAATTACTTGTCGTTGTAGTAGAGGATTTCCGTAGTACGAGGTTACACAAGGATCATACATAGCAGTGTACTTAAATTAATAATAGTCAACTAAAAAACTTTACAACTGTAAAATAATCCATCTATAATGGACCAACTTTACAGTTGTAATGGATTAAGTAACCGTCAGGAAATATTTGCATGGCAACTAACATATGGATAGTAGAGCACCTGAGCACCCGACCAGACCGGGTGTTTTCGATTAAAACTTAACGATTTAAAATAACAATCTTATATGTAACGATTACTTTTAAATGTATTTCACAAAGCTCAAATCGTTTATTGCTGTTTCCATAATGTATGTACACTTACAGATGGTAAACAATAAAATTATGAACCCTGTTGGGCATATTTTACTTTCGACAGTCACTAATTCTGGTCACAACCTAAGTTCTCAAATGAGATAACTCGGCTATTAGCGTTCGCCACATTGAATCGTCATATCCTGGGACTGCGACAGATGAATTTGTTCCGAACAATACGGACCTAATGATAGACCATTCCCCCAAATCAGTTCCGCCATTTATACTGGAAAATACATAGCTATCTCGTGTAAAAATTAAAATCTATCCCTTGAGTTCAGTCAATCGATATCGTGTCCGGAGTTGGATAAGTTTTTGCGTAGTTTTCGTTTATAAATTGGTTATTGATTTGGTTTTCTCGAGAGGAGCCTCGGTTGCGTGTAATCTGCACATGATAATGATTGGACTTAGTTTTGTCATAATTCAGTTATATACTAAACTTATCCAACATTCTATCGAGTAAAATCAGTCCCATATAGATCCAAACCGCACATGCTTGGAATATATTGCAAATTAATCAGCACTAACTACCCAAAATCACTACAATAATTTTGGAAGATGGGAGAAAATTGGATGTGGGTTGGTACATTTTGACAGAACTATGAATGTCTAACAATTATGTTTGTGACAACAATCGTTCCTGAAATCCCGTAAATAAGTTGAATTATTTGTGTTCGGCTTCGGTGCCACGTGGTCGTATGGCGCTGAAGATTTATACAAACTTTTTATGATGGTGGACAGATTGGTGATTTTGATATTTCATGATTATTATTTATGTAGAAACATGCTACCTTTTCAGGAACTATACGGCCCAAATTATAGGTATTATAAGGTTCTACATCAAGATCGAAATCAAAAGTCATTTATTCAAACTTGGCTTAACATAAGCACTTGAAAGTCAGTTAATTACACAAGACAGTCTCCCAAAACGCTCGTCGTACGCCACTGCCTAATGTTTCAGTTTGGGAAAAGAAGTGGCGGAACAAACTTCCCAGTAACAAATCTATCTGATAGGTTAGAAGAACTTATAATATATCTATCTTCGAAGCAACCTAAAATCACGCAGGCTGGTTACATAATGAAACAGGTCACATTAAGCGGCTCAAAATATTTAAATCTAGATGAGTTTGAAATAACGATTTGTGGTTTTTAGGGTTCCGTAGCCAAATGGCAAAAAACGGAACCCTTATGGATTCGTCATGTCTGTCTGTCCGTCCGTGTGTAACAGCCACTTTTCACAATAAATTTTGGGGGTTGCCCATACTTAGAACTGAAACTCAACATTTTTTTTTTATCATACACGGGACGTGTAGGGTATCTATGGATGGGTCTTCAAAAATTATATTGAGGTTTCTAATATATGAATAGTTTGCGCGAGAGACATTTCCAAAGTGGTAAAATATGTATCCCCGTAACTTCTAAAACAAGAGAATGATAAAACTAAAAAAAATACATATATGATGTACCTTACCATGTAAATTTCCGCCAAAAATTGGTTTGAACGAGATCTAGTAAGTAGTTTTTTTTTAATATGTTATCTTTTATTTTATGTTACTTGCTGCCACGGAACCCTTCATGTGCGGGTCCGACTCGCACTTGGCTGCTTTTTTATTCCTCAAAGGTTATTGCTGTAGTGAGTGTCTACAGCACAGATACACACACACACACACACACACATCTAGATAACGCAAGTATCACTATCCGTATGAAAACAAAGCGTGCCATTTTTGACTACCTACTATGACGTCATAAGCACTATTCAGTTACTGTACAAACAAGTTACTATACAAAATGGACTACATTTTTGTTCTATAAATGTCTAGAATTAAGTTCTAGAGTTGAAACGTTGTTGTTTTAAACAAATTAGCTAGCTACGACGTAGCCAATTTGAATATGTCTTGCGTTATCTACAGGGTGTATTTCACCTCAACACAAAGCCGTTAACCAAGCATTCTGTATATCAATCTAAGTAACTTTACGCAAATTAACAATATTGCTGGGAAACAACTTTTTTTTTTGAGGTTATAAATCATGTTTTGTGGTATAACTCAATGTCATCATCACTCAAAACTTTGTGCGGATGTATGGATTGAATAATACGGGGTTCTTAGAGATATTTAAAGGAAAAATCATGCGATAAAAAGTGGTATTTAAAAAAAAACTTGTCAAAATCTTGCAACTTTGACCCCCAATATCTCCGTAACTAGAAGGTTCCCAGGTATAGTGTAGAACAAAAAAATTATCAGAATGACGAGTAGAACAAGTGCCTTTCGTATTCGTTAAGAGGTGTTTTACACCCTTTATATCTGTGTCTTACAGTACTTACTGATTACATTATAAGTAATTTTTATAGCTAGGTTAGTTGGAGGTCAAACAAAGCTTTGGAGCTAGGTCAATTTGATAATGGTTGAAACTTGTATGTGGGTGCTGTAGAGCAAATTTGCGCAGTGATTTATTAGAGTTAAGTTGGAAGGCTGCCCACGGCCGCTATCCGTCGTGCGGTTTCATGCGGCTCTCCGGAGGCCGAGCTTCAAACTGGGCGGAAGGAGGGGGAAATCACAATAATAGAAAATAATAGAATTTATGTGATCATTATTGTTGTCTCTCGTTGCTGTAAGCTTACTCTGAACTGTCCTTGAATAGTATTGCAGAGCTAATAGAGAGAGTCTGGATAGGAAGTCAGTTTCTCTATGATTGATACATTGTTTATTAGCTTATTAACCCCCGTACATTGAAACGTCACTCAAAATTTAAGGGCTGCTTAACATTTGAGCAGCTCCTAAGCTTTAATATGTTTGGCCTAACGTAATTTTTGAGTATCTGTTAAATATAAGTGTTACTTAAATTTTGAGCGAAGATTCAGTATTCGGCTGTAAGTCTTCTGAATTGGTAAACAGATACAAATACGAGTACTAAGTAAAATCTAGAAGACCCTTTTTTTTGGATGGGAAATCATCAAATAACATCTCCCACTCTGGGCGGAGCGGGGGGGAGTGTCAGACTTTTACTGACTAAAACTATGTTCCTTCCTCGCCCTTTATGTTCCGGGGCCGCGGTATTTCTTTCGAACAGGCCCCCAACCCCGGCAGGATCTAGAAGACTCGCAGCAATAACAAATATTCATATTTATTATTGTAGATTCCAAAATATTTGTTGAACAGCATACGTAGTACCTACTTAATTTTTAACCCAATCATGCTATTAATTTTTTGTAAGTATCTGCACTGTGTTTTAAGGTTGTTTTTCCTACTCAGATAAATGTACGAAGCCTTTGATCCACTGAAAGCTAATAAACGATTTGATTACAAGTTAATAACTGACTGTGAAATTAGGTAATAGGTGATAGGAGCAAAACCCGATGTAGATGGTTATCATGATTTCGGTAATGTTGTTCTTAGAAACAGTACGCTAGAAGACCAATCAAACTATGCAAAAACAGTATAAACGACTCTATCAATTTACGGGTAACTCATACAAAGTTAGTCCATGTTATACTGGAAATGAATAGCTTGATACGTCGCAGTATGTACATAATGCAATAAGCACGTCCATGATTATACTAGGTCGTAAACGTAGCGTTTATGAGCTAATATTATTAAACATTCGTGAGCCATGTGTCCAAGGTGTGTAAAATATCATGTTCCTGTACCTTTTAACAGGTTCATAAAGTTCCCATTACTTACTGGCGTTGTTAGCGTCCACATCACTAAACTAAAACCCGATAAGGTCATGTTTAATGTTATATAACATGAAATGTATTGTAAAAATACATTGTGTATTCATCATTATGCACCTCTGGGCTATTAGGATGTTACTGTTATACTTAATTTAATATACAATTCTGATGCCATTAGAAATCAATTTACATAATGCGAAATACATTTACAATTTATAGCAATCATTCGATACATAAAATAATAAATCAAAACTTAATCAAGCCCCAAAAGCAAGATAAAGATTGAGAATTTGTAATTCAAATATATTCTGTTGTAGCTATTAATTTGATGAGAAAAATATGTATTAACTTCTGGAATACACAAATAAGCTTTTTGCGACGCCAAATAAATCGGAGTGATTTAATCAAGAGTATTTTTCTGCTCAAGAAACGTTTCCTTGCGGGTTGCAAGTAAACAGCCCTTGGGACAGATTGCGTCTTGTCATAAGGAAGCTTTCACTTTATTTTTTCTCTGAAAATTTACTCTCAAAATATACGTTGAGGACGTACATTTTGTTCTTTGGAAGATTATCATTTGTTTGAACGTACACATTTGGATTGAGCTGAGGAAATTATCCAAAAATAAACAATCAAGCGACTTTTGAATTCAGTTATTTTAATAAAAATCCTGGCATTGTTTTAAACCGAAACGGTTCTTTTATACTGATAATACCCTTAATGATATGTAATCCAGCCAGAGTTAGACAAAATATTAAAGACTTTAGGTCCGTTTGTCATGTTATGTCCCTTTTTAGGGTTCCGTAGCCAACTAGGAACCCTTATACTCGTAGTTTCGCCATGTCTGTCTGTCTGTCTGTCCGTCGCTTAATCTCTGACCGTTAGCACTAGAAATCTGTAATTTGGTACCAATATGTGTATTAATCACGTCGACAAAGTGGTAAAATAAAATTTGGAAAAAAATGTGATTAGGTAGCCTCCCCTACATGTAAAGTGGGCAGTGATTTTTTTTTTATTTTCAACCCTAACGTGTGATATATTGTTGAAAGGGTATTTAAAAATGAATAGGGGTTTTCTAAAATAATTTTTTGATAATGTCAATAATTTCGGAAATAATCGCTCCAAAAGTAAAAAACAATGTGTCTCCCCCCTCTAACTTTTGAACCATAAGTTTAGAAAATATGACAAAATCTGAAAAGTAGAAAATTTATGAGGACTTTCTAGGAAAATCATTTTGAACTTGGATGGAAACAACAGTTTTTGTACAATAAAGACAAAAAGTTGTACAAAATAATTTCTGGACTAAGTTTGTAGTATAATCGTATATACAAGCATTTTTTTATTATGACGGACGGGAAACTACGGAACACTACACTGAGCGTAGCCCGACACGCTCTTGGCCGGTTTTTTTCTGCTTAGTGCGAGATTGATGTAGCGTTCGTAGCCTCGGTTTTTCTCGGTTGCTCTCTGTCTCGAGTGGATTTTTGACGTGACATAGAGAGCTGTCGGTCGAGAGCGTAGTACCAGAATATCTGCTGGCACACTATCTTTATTAATATAATACAGACTTTAGCTATAGGTATACTTTCAACCACGGACTATTCCTCCATGACCAAGATAGATCTGACATCACACTGAAACACAACTTTACAGTGTGCAACCAAAATTGTTTTGATTCAAAATAATTAATTGCCTACATGAGGCCAAGTTCATAAATCAATTAGTCAGGATAATTTACAGCACATTCACCATTACATTATTATTATTATAAGCCTACATTGTCTCACTCCAGGGCAAAGGCCTCCCTTCCCTCCTTCCACATTTCGCGATCTTGTGCAATTGTAGGCCAATCCTTTGCGAAAGAGTGTATAGTTCGCTCCAAAACCCAAATAGCTGATATTGGCATGACAGCTGCTAGGCTAAAGTGGAATTGGGCTGGCCACATCTGCCGCATGTCGGAGGAGCAATGGGCAAAAATTACCACTCAGTGGTTACCAAATAGCAAGAAACGACAACGCGGCAGGCCCAGAAGGAGATGGCGGGATGAGCTAGAACATTACATTATAATTGTTTAATCCAGGATACACGGGCGAGCGCTGCGAGCTGGAGTACAATGAATGCGAGTCGTCGCCATGCGCCAACGGGGGCTCCTGCACCGACCGAGTCGGCGGGTTCGAGTGCGCGTGCGGTCGCGGGTACACCGGCAACACGTGCCAGCTCAAGGTCAGCCAGCTCTTCACATACTAATGAGATTATCATAATGAACGTCATCTTGTCAACAATTTAGTGAGCAATATTGATCAATTATTGAATTTGACATCTCCTTGCCATTGACCTTGTTCGTCTTACTTCCTCGTATACGTTTGAAGAGCAATGATAGTTTATTAAATGGATGATATGTTACAGACAAAACTCGTAAGTAGTCAAAACTACTTTTGACTTTTGTGTAAGTTAAAACCTTTATGTTAAAATGCGTTTTCTGCATTAAAACTATGTTGTTTCAGAACACCTCAGTTGTAATTACCTACTCCTAGAATTACATGAGGTTTTCAAAGAGTCAAAAGAAAAAAAACCTTAACCTGATAAGTTTCAAAGAAAATGTTAGAACTATTGTTAAAATAGTTTTGACTAGTCAAAAGTAGTTTTGATTGATTACAGAGAGTGACTGATTATATACGAGTAGCTATTTTGATAAAACAAGACGGTGAAGGGGAGTAGGGTTTTCGGTTCGTGAAGCTTCCAAATTGCAACTAATTAACCCTTAGGGAGATGTTCAAGTCAGTGTTTCCCCTTGTTTGCTCTCAGTAAGCTCTTCTGGGGATCGAGTGGCCTCTGTCACTAATTGAAGTACCCATAGTCACAGACATGAACTGGTAAAATATTACCAACACGCATACAATGAGTTCACATCATGCGAAGTGTTTTTTTTCTATAAAAGATTAAAATTCATGTTGCATCGTTTTCGCCATTATTATTCTTTATTTCGTGTCTGGCGGTGACTGACCTACGCACACTTTGTTCATATTAATAAGATGTCACTTTAAAATACTCCGAGCTTAGTAGTAGGTGGAGGCCAAATCCGCGAAGCGAATTCTAAAGAAGATAGAAGTTTTGGATTTATTAATATTCTTTCATTGTCTGCGTCAATCCAGACAGTCTTGTGAACATTTCAGTTTAAGATGTGACTTGATTTTTAGGGTTTCGTATACAAAAGTTGCCAACGGGATCCTAGGCTCCCGATCTATGTACGTCCGTTCGTCTGCCACAAAACATACACAGACGGCTTCTAATAGTGTGTACCTACTCGACTTTTTCGATTAATTATACCTATAGTAGGTAGTAGCTGTAGTACTTGTAATCGTTTTCCTGTCTTGTGATCCCGTCTTCACATCAGTAACGTCGACGAAATTTATTCATTTTGAAAATAATCAAAAGTAATAATTGTGACGTTGGTCGCGCTTTATTACTTCCAAAGCAACATCACTACAGATTATAAAACAAAGTCCTTAGCCGCGTCTGTCTGGCTGTTTGCGATAAACTCAAAAACTGCTGCATCGATTTTCATGCTGTTTTCACCAATGTATAGAGTGGTTCTCGAGGAAGATTTTAGTATATAATTTGTACGCTGGCGAAACCGCAGGCATCAACTAGTCGAAAAATAAATTAAATAATGTGTGTAGGTGGACCTATGCTCTCCAAATCCGTGCCCATCTCATCGGATCTGCCTGGACCGAGGAAACAGCTATGCGTGCGAATGTCCTCTCGGCTTTGTGGGTGACGAGTGCCACATACCAACCAGATCTGTAAGTACAACAAATACAGTACAGATTCGCATGTAGCATAAACATGGTATACTCAACGTATACCGTTCTCACTCCTGGGACACAGGAGTACATCACGCGGGCCTGGTGTTGGTTGTCAGATGTCTCGATACGGCTTTGATTTTTTTCTACTTGGTTTCTTCTCTATTATTTCCTTTGTAAGTAAACACGTCTAAAGGTATAAATGAGGTGGCTTGTGTCATCTAGCCTGTATCTGGACGGCACTAACTATTTTTTATTAAATAGAAACACCTATGCAGCGAAATAAATATAAATATTAAAAAAAAAGTGCTGGACTTTAACACACAGCGCTACCTAGTGCCACACTAAGCAAAGCTTGTTTCCTGGCCACTAGATAGTTATATTACTACTTATACACTTTTTTGTTTGTAAATACATACCTACTTATTATACATAATTATAAACATCCATGACTCGGAAACAAACGTCCATGTTCATCACACAAACATTTGCTCTTACCGGGATTCGAACCCAGGACCCTAAGAACGTAAGGCAGCCTCACTACGCCATTCGAGTCGTCGAAATAGAGGCAGTGATCTTGTCGCGTCTAAACAGAGTTCCCTTCCCTCACTGAGATTGCAGGCAAGCAATTGAACTGAAGGTGGATTAGGGATAAGGGACAAATTTTCTTACGTTTGTCAAAGTCAAAGTCAAAGTCAAAACAATTATTGCGAACCAAGTGTACAATGTGGTGTTATGATATGGTAGTAATACTTATGACTTAGCGGCCTAAGCATTGCAATTTGCAGGCCAGTGCTGGGTTGTAAGATGATTAAAAAATGTAAGAAAATTTGAATTTAGCGGACCACCTGACGTTTTCACCTTAATCACAACGGATTGTGCACAAAACCTTAGTAACAACATTGCCCACTCGGCACTAAAAACATTCCCAAAGATCAGCAAAAATAATATCGATATGCATAATTTAGTTTTGTTATTCTGATCTTTTATTTGAATTCAGTATGTACATTATTAACAAACTACTAATAGAACTAACATACAATTTACATAATGATAACATTAATTAGATATAATCGTTTTATTGTTCTAACAGCGTTTCACAAAAACAATTCTCCGTCTGTTCTCAATGTATAATTGTATGGCTAATCTGTTTGAAGGTCGTTTTTTGTATTTTGTATTTACTTCGTAATGAAACAGAATTTATTTCTAACTATTTACTTCCGCTTAGTAACTCATTTAGACAAACATAGTTTTACATGTGAGAAGCTTGTTTTGAATGTTTTTATTAGTTGTTTTCAAGTTCTCAAATGTCAATCATCAAATGACTTTTCCCACTCTGGGCGGAGCGGGAGGGAGTGTCAGACTCTTACTGACTGAAACCCATCCATGTTCCTTCCTCGCCCTTTATGTTTCGGGGCCGCGGTATCTCTTTCGAACAGGCCCGCAACCCCGGCAGGGTGGTTATTTACCTTGTTTAATGTTTTGATTGACTCGTTTGCATGGGGTCCTCGGTTCGACTACGCGGTCGTGCCAAGTGTTATTGGACTTTTCCATCAGGAATGTCTCACTAGCAGCCACGAAGCTTTGCCTGGTTGATGACAAAAGGACAGTCCCCTATGACATGGCATGACATGTTTTCTTTTTATGATTTTTTAACTGAATGTTTTATGTTAAATAATTTTGCATGCCGTACGGCAAAATGTATCGGGACTCTCATGAAAATTACCATCATATCTGTACACCTACATTATTGGCAAATAAATGATTTATATTTCTAGCATAACTGGTGTAATATGGGTGAACATCTCAGCCTAACCTTTCGAGGATTACAGTCGTGTGTCGTTCATTTCTTGATAACAACTGACCTACTTTTTACTGGTATATTTCCAGGCATGTGACAACAACCCGTGCGCGCACGGCGGCACCTGCTGGAGTGGCATCGAGTCCTTCTACTGCTCTTGCCGACCAGGATATACCGGCAAACTTTGCGAAGGTACTGCTACCATTTTGCTTCTGTATTGTTATGATTTTTTCTGGTCTGTCCTGAAATATTAGATAGAATTCCGGTCTCTACAAAATACAATGGACTTAATGGTGGGTGGGCTCCTGCTGAAAATCCATCCAGGATTTTCAGCAGGAGCCTAAATTAATTTAAGTAAAACCAGTCTTACAATTAAGTACTTAAAAGAAAATACTTTCTGCAAAACAAACCGACATCCAAAAAAAACTCAGTAAAAGACTAATATAACTTTATTTTCAATGACAGTTTTTTTTTTGGTGAATGTTTTTTTTTTCATTTTTGTTTTCAGTTTCATTATACCACACAAGTTCTTGTCATGAATTAGTTTTTACATTGTAAGAGCGGTTTTGCACTACGTCCGATCCGAGTCCGATCCGTACGCGTGAAAGTACACTACAATACAAAATCGGATGACAGAAGCGGAACAATTTCTATGGTAGTTAGTATGACAGAAGCCGAATCTAGTGCTATTACTACTATAGAAATTGTTCTATGAAGTCGCAGAACAATTTCTATGGTAGTTTACGCACTAGATTCGGCTTCTGTCATACTAACTACCATAGAAATTGTTCTATGAACTGGAAAGTTAAGGGACCATGGTCAGAAAAAATACGTATTAAAGAAAAAACAAAGATCACATTATAATTACTGAACCAATTTTGATGAAATATATGGGTCCAATATGAGAGTATTAAAAGAATTTTTCAAATCAGTTTGTGAATGACGAAGTTATGAGGTAACAAACATAAAAAGACAATACAACCGACTTAAGTACCTCCTCCTTTTTTTTACATTGGAAAGAGGTTGGTACCATAGAAAAGTCTGGATCTCCATCAACAGGAAAAGTGACCAAGTACACTAGGCAGGCCCTAGTGTTGGTCTAGTAGTCAAAGAGCTACTGACCAGAAAGAGAAATTGGAGTCTGGATTTTTGCCAGTTGATGGCAATGTAGGGGGGTACCTATTAAATGGGTCTGAAACATAACCTACTGCCTTTACCTTTGGAGACATGCATGATGTTATTTTTATGTTACGTGTATCTGTCCACAGATGACTTCATCCTAGAATCAGTGGTGGGCAGCGATGGTTTAGACGTGGAGCCTCGTCGGAGGCTGGAGAACAGCGGCGGCGGGTCGGTGCGCGAGGTGCGCATGCCGCTGGGGCTGTACCACGACCGCCTGCACAACGTGTACATCGCGGCTGGCACGCTCGGCGCCGCCATTGCCATCGTCGGGGTTGTGGTAAGCTCCTATGAAAGCACACAAATAAGGAAGACGACAGTATCAAAAAAAAATGCAAATCTATTTCATCCGTCAGTTAGAGTATTGAAAAATAATGGACACGTATTTTTTGTTTTTGTAAATCAGTGAATATTCACAAAGATAAAACGTGTTAAAACTCGGGAGATCTCGTGACGTCAGAATGCATTAAAAATTATACCAAGGCCTGACGTTTATGTATCTTCGTCAATTTTTGTTTACGTAACAATAGAAAAAATGCGGATCAAATATGTTTTGATAACGTAACTGACGGACTAGTTAGATTTTATTTGTCGTCTACCTTATTTTGGTATTTTCATGCATTTGGTAAAAATAATACTGAAGTTTTTAGGAATGACTGTTGCTTGTTGGGACTTAATAGTTTTGACATTCCGTCACCGGTTACCGGTCTGCCTAGGCACACCTCTGTCTAGCCCTCTAGGGATTACATGCGTGATGTTATCATATGTTATATTCAGTCAGTTTAGGAACCAAAATCTTAGTACTTAAGTACGAATTCCCTACGAGCGAGATCACGGGGGAATAGCTAGTCTAGCTAAAAACTCACAGACATCTAACGTTTTCACATTTTATTAAAATTGATATTTCATCATTAATAAAAAATAATTCCTAAAAAACGTGGTTTGCCCTCAAACTCGTTTTAGGGACGCTACGAGGCCTACGGGCTACGGCTGCTACGAGTTCCCGGTTTTGCTACGAATTTATCGATCTACGAAAAATAACACGTCACAATAATTGCTCCAACGTGTAGAAATTGTAGTGGGCTACTTTATCACTAAATACAGCATTTGCGAAACTATTGTGGGTTAAATTAACACTTTTAGGGGTGCTACGCTGCTACGAGATCCTGGTTTCGTAGCACTTTGCTACGCCATAAATGTATCGATTTATGATTTACGTGAATACCACAGATATTCGCAAATCGTAAGTGGTTTCACACTAAGAGATTATAAAAATAATATTATACTCAGAATCCAGGTTACCAGAATCCAAATACTTTGAAATCTCACATTCGTAGCACTAACGAGATGGAGTTTTGAATCAACTTCTGGTGGATTTTCGTAATTTATTTTGTGATAAAGTAAATACTTAGTAGCTCTGCACACAAATTGATCTTCAACTACTTGTGGTTAAGACTAGAAAATGAATGAATCTATGCAGACCCGAGCTTGATGTTACTCTGATATAGGTACTTACTTTTTTCTTGTGGCATTATTCAATGTTTCAAGTTGTTGAACACGATACCTATCTCAGCAATGTAACATTATTTGCGTTCGATAACCGTTATGCTTGCCTGCTATTACGAAATGATTGCACAAGATTATTCATTGTAGCGTGCATAAGAGAAGCATGCACTCACACATTCTTCACTCTTATATGTATGTATAAAGGAGTCTTATACTCGGGTTTACAGGCTGTGCCAATCATCACAATATAATATAGTATATTTTATATCGAGGGACTAAACGAAGCCATATTACACCCGATGTGGTCTCTCTCTTGCACAAATACTCCCTCGCACGCTCGGGAGTCAAACCACCTCAGGTATATTATGTCTTCGTTTAGTCCCTCGATACAAAATGTTCTATATGTAGCCTTATCGCCTTATCTACGAAAAGATGTGCTTCGCGGTTACACTCATCGCTCGGCTGTTATGTAGCGTGATGTATTATAGCCCTGCAAAAAGATCCACTGGTAGTTCCAGAGATAAACGCGTTCAAACTTAAAATGAAAATTTGTGGGGTTCTTCAAAAGACCACCTCGGAAAGTCTGCATTGTCATGTAAGTTGATCAAGATTATGTCTGAACCTTAAAAGAGACTGTTGACCTCTGAGTTTGTTTCAGCTGTTTCTTCTTAGAGTAGTCTGGTACGAAACACCCGCCGAACCAAACTGTTTTTTTTTTTTTACAATTTGTAGTAGTGTTTGCAAAATTAATATCATTTATCATATTTCCCAGGTGACAGCGTGCCACTGCCGCGTGAACAAGACGTACTCGCGGCTGCTGTCACGGCTGGCGCGCGCGGCGCAGCCCGGCCCCCCGCACCACTGGCTGCAGGACAAGCGCGCCCCCGCCGCCGCGACGTTCCCGCCACCCTCCGCCGCCCTCGACACCACGGACATGTACTACACGCTCGACTTCAGTGACAGTCAGAGCTCGCCTCTCATTCAATAGCAATCATTCCAGAACTGCCCCGAGGGGGAACGGTTCAAGATACAGATCTAGACCTAAGAGGAAAACTCTGTCCTGCCACTGCGCTTCAGTAACACCACCGTGTTACTTCAATATCTTAAAATCCATTCGAACAATTAAGTAAAATGCATTGCATTTAATGTGCCATTATAGAAAGTAAAATATTTATCTAATTTTTTGGAATGTGAAAGTGTTGCTAGCAATTACCGATCAATTTCAATAAACAAAGTTTTACGCCAAAGTATAATAATCGCGTGGGAGATGGAATAACTATCAATAACGCAAAGCCATTAACTTGTGGCATCGTGACGCAAAAATACGTACGAATAATTTATGATTATAGCCGTAGTTAATTATGTAGTGTCCCGCTGCTCGTAGAAAATTACAATATAAATAATTTGGTTGGTTTTTACTGACACTGTTGTGTATCTTTAATAATTTATACAATTTAGGCCATCGCCTCAATATTTTATTATAAAATTCTACTTATTATTGCAGATTAGTGTGAAACTAGTTAACATAACGCAATTTAGGCTTTGCCTAGTTAGAAAAATGGAAAATATTTGGCTCATTTAGCTATACCCATAATTATACATACTTATTAAATGAACGTGATTTTATTAAAATGATAGGAATTATTGTACTAACATTCTAGTCTCTTGTGAGCAGGATTCTGTATTAGAATAATTGGTTTTCAATTAAAATATCGTTGATTAGTTAATGTTTTCGATCTATTTATTAAGTAACTGTGTGGACTCGTACAAGCAAGGTTTATGCAACAATTTAGATAGTTTTTTTTAGATACGTAGTTAGCAGTGGCGTGTCTAGAGACCAACAATACGGCAAGCAGACTATTCAGAAACCCTAACATCAAGAAGAGTAGTAAGCTTATGAGTGCAAGCAAAGCTTTTAAGCTTGTATGAAAGTACCGCCACTGGATACGTGGTTGTTATTTGTTGAGATTATCGCACTTTTGTGTTTATTCGTATTCACACTAAGTGCCTGTTGGAAAGTTGGGAGACGCTTTACATATTCTGTTTCAACCATTAACCCATTAATGAATTAGAAAAGAGCTCTAAGTAAGTCGATGTTTATTGATAGTTTGTGGATGTCGAAGTTATGAATTTGACTGATCTTCAGATTAGATGTTTCTCAAAACTTTACTCTAGCTTGCTTTCCATGTGTGTGCAATATATTTTATATATTTACTTAGAAGCGTTTCTTGACTAAAGGGCAAAACGTGCTCACAATATTTTATGAATAAATTAATTCAGCTATGTAAAAAAAGGAAGTTAAAAACGCTATTTTAATAGTAACTATTGCTATAATTATCTAAGTGTAAGTAAATGTTCTTATCTTAAAAGATAATTATAGTCAAGTATCTAGTCTTACCTCAATCTTCGTCTTGACGCTTTCGTGAACTTTGAAGCTTCTAAATGTACAGAATATGAGAATTACAAATTGTTAACGTAAACAATAAGATTCATTAAAGGTAACTATCGAAGTTCCAACGCTGTTTCATTTGTCACGACCGCCTAAAACCGTTTTATTCATTTTAGCTGAAAATGGGGTTAATTAAGTTAGTACATTAAAGGCTCTAGGAAGGAAGAAATATTTAAATTCTAAAACCTGGATACGGATATTTGAATTAAGGGAACGAAAAGAGAAGAAAAGTTCTCAAATGGCAAACTTCCAGTGTGATTAACTTTACAGTTCCGGCCTGGGATACTGATTCTTAATGCAGTCCTGATGCACGCTTATCAACCGACTTCCAAAAAGAGGAGGTTATCAATTCGTCTGTATTTTTTTTTTTTTTTTTTTTTTTTTTTTTTTTTTGTGTTTGTTACCTCAGAACTTTCGACTGGGTGAACCGATTTAGATGATTCTTTTTTTGTTTGAAAGCTGGTGCTTGTCGATTGGTCCCATTTTAATTTGTTGAAGATCTGATGCTGATCTTCCGAGATATACAAAGGAACTCTTCAAAAATAGACGGCAAATCTGCAGTAATTGCTGCAATCGCTTGTAGGTTCATTGTTCATACTACATCATGACGTAACATCACGCCTGTATGCTCTGAGGGGGTACCTAGACGTGTACAATACTCCCAGATTTCGACAATGTTTGTTGCCTCTGAACTTTCGACTGGGTAAACCGATTTTGATGATTCTTTTTTTATTTGAAAGCTGGTGCTTTCCGTGTGGTTTCGTTTCAATTTAGTTAAGATCTGACGCTGATCTTCGGAGATGTAAATGGAACTCTTCAAAAATACACGGCAAAGCTGCAGTAATTGCTGCAATGACTTGGTTGTTTGTTGTTTGTGTAACATAGTGACGTAACATCACGCCTGTATGCTCTGAGGAAGTACGCAGAAGTGTACAATACACCCAGATTTCGACAGTTAGATATGTTAAGTTCCGTTTAATGGGGTCCTGGAGAAATAGAGGAAATTCCTTAAATTTTGTAGGCACACCAGAAGCGATTTGGGTAGTTTTAGGAAGAGTACATTCTTGGAGTGATCCCATTTCAATTTGGTAAAGATCTGATGAAGAACTTCGGAGGAACTCCTCCATAAATGATAGCAAATGTACTGGGATCGCTGAAATCTCATATCTGTCTATTGTTTACACCAGTTCATAAAAGAAAATCACGCCGGTACGCTTTGAAGGGGTAAGTACATATGAACCACTAAAAAATTAAAAATAAAAACTTTTTTACAAAAAATAAAACCGACTTCAGAGAAAACAAAAAAGTGAAAAATAACTTCAGAAAAAATGCTTCAGAAGTCGGTGACAAAAAAACTAAATCAATCAAACAAAGGTCACCGACTTCTGAAGCATTTTTTCTGAAGTTATTTTTCACTTTTTTGTTTTCTCTGAAGTCGGTTTTTAAATCAGTGGTTACCAACCTTTCTTGGACCAGGGACTGGAAAGGTTGGGAACCACTTTGGGGTCTTTATTGTTAGCAGGGGCCATAAGGTCCTAGTTGTCTAAGACTTCATATGGACACCGACAGGATTATATCTAGGAGTGAATCTAATTCACACAGCAAAAATTGGCGAATAATATGAACACCTTTAAAATTAAGACTTTGATCGAAGTGAGTTCGAAAAATAAGGCAATCATTCATAGGGAAATACGAATAAGTTAGTAGATTTCCAAAATAAACTGGCAGCTTGCTAGGTTGGGCTGAGTTGAGCTTGCATCATCTGAGCAAGTTTCAAAGTTCGAATAATTTCGCGGACCATTTTCGAGACTTCTGCGGACCATACATAGGTTGGAAACTACTGCTTCAAATAAATAACACATATTCATAAGGTAGGTATGTATTTATAATTAACATTGAAACCATAGTGATGTTTTCAAGAAAAACATTTTTATTTAGATTATAAACTTTGATAAAAATAATTATATTAATAATATTTTTATGACAACTTACAAATATTCATATAAAAGAATAACGTAACATCTATTCAATTAAAACTTAAGTACAGTACAATTTAATAACGAAAATGTGCTACCACTTTCGGGTTGTGTTTTAACTAGTGTGACTAATATCTCCGCGCGCCTGCGTCTGCGCCGCCTCGCCACCACAGCGCTCTCCCACTTTTATATTATATATAATTATCAATCCAATTGACGTAATCATTCAACATCCACCATTTTCATATAATTATACAACTTTTATCGTAAAACTCTGATTATACATTGCACAACCTTGCTGGGCGGAGGCTGGCGTGGCGAGTCGCCGCGGACGCTCACATTTTAACTACTACACTGTATTATTGCTACTGACGTTTGTGACTTATGACGAGATTCTGAATCACGAGCTAACATCATTGTAAGTAAACATTAAAGCTGCACAATTTATATTAAAAAGTATATAAATAAATATAATTACTTGCATACGTATGAGTATAAAACAATGCTGTTGGAGTCCGGCCGACGAGCGCGTCGGACATTGAGCAAAACGGATTCGTAACCAAAACATAACATTTTAAGGAAATTAAACTTCCAGTTGTGAAGATATAACGAGTGTACGAAAGCGAAAATAATGGAAGATAAGATTAACGCGAAGGACGGAACAAGTCACAACGCAATCGCAGCTAGTGCTGAATGAAACAAAAACAACACGTTACATAATATAAAATATATAAACTATATCTTAATTAAAATTCGATGCCTACCTGTAAGTCACATGAGACACAGTAAAAAGAACTAACATTATGTTAAAGAATCTACGCCTAAGAATTATGTCATAATATGGCAGTTATTCGAACCGTCCGCACTCCTCCGCGGCCCGCTCGGAGGCGCTCGGCTGCGCTCGGAGGCGCTCGGAGGCGCCAGGCGCTGTCGGCGGCGACGCGCGACCAAACACTGATACAGAACCTTGTTCTGGCTTTTGAATAATCGGTGGAAATAACTTAACAATATTTTATGCTTTCTTTTTGAGAAATGATTAATATTATGGTCATGTAATTTATAATATCGAACTGTGACGGAATTTTATATGATAATTATGGAGAACTTTTAAAAACAAATAAAACTAATGTCGCTACAGGAAGATAGGGTCCTATCCGGCACGAAATCTTATAATATAAATAAGTCTTGGACATAAAATACTTCATAAACTAACTTGTTGTCATGGCCCGATAACCTACGTATCGAAATTCGTTTATTATAACAAATATTATTAATAAAACTTAAAATTATACACAAACCACTCCCATCAATGATAATGTTAATGTTGTTCGGATGGACGATTTTGTGACTATGTTTATATGACTATTATACATCCAACATTATGCGGAACCTCGGCTCTATCTCATAAAATTGTAATTCACGACATTGCTTCCGTTTCTAATGATTCATTGATTGATTCGTGCAACGCTCGAAACTAATTAAGATACAAACATCCGGTTACTTTATTACAATTCAAATGGCTCTACGTTTTCAATAAATAGCAATAATCAAACGGAACCAAGTCACTTGGAGGAAGCAATGTACGTAAGTGTTCATGAACCTAAAACTAATATCAACTTTACTAATTGTAAGAATTGAGCGAGCTTATAAAGCAAACTTAGGCTTACAAAACTTAACAAAGTGGATGGCATTTAATTTGACTTAACTCACTTACATTATGCTATTTTAACATTAATTATTATGACGAAGGCACTTCATGCTTTTCTCAGTGTAGATATATTATTATACCTACGTTTATGTTTGTGACAAGAATTTATTACTTTATCATCATGGCAAGAATAAAAGGTACCTGTTGAAATGTAAACTACATACCTATGATAACCGAGTGAATGGCACACGCGTTCATATTCAGCAACAGATCATCGTCATTTACAATAAAATTACATTAAATTAACGAAACATTATGTTTTTCTGATAACCAAACATCTAAATTTTTGTTCGCCATCACCGGGCAATCGAATCACGATGTAATTTCATAAGGCACTATAATAGATATTTACACAACGCTTTCGACTCGACCGCTTAGCTCACAACGATAACCGAAAGTTTCTGTAACATTCCACTTCAGACGCAACAGAGAGGGTGAATCGCTTACGAGTAAATTTCAACCTGAGATCGACACTTTTGATACAACCTTATCCCATAAAGATTTTTCACATAATGAGTGTAAATCGGGAACGCTTATAGTTAAAACTGCCGTCCTTGACGTCCGGGAACTGGCCAGCGAGAGCGTGACGGCACTAGGGGTCGAGCGCCAGCTCCACGAACGTGATGTCGTAGAGGCGCTCGTCCTCGCTGGCGCCCGCCGGCCGCACCTCCAGCAGGAACAGGTCCTCGTTGCAGTAGTACGCCAGCATTTCATCGTCAATTTTGGCCGTAATCCTGAAATACAACACTCGTCAATATGCGCACTCGCAGTCTTTCTCTAGAGGGTAAGGCATACTCGTCAGAACAAAACACGTGCAAATTAATCTGATGATTATTCAAAAGAGATACAGAATGACACAAAAACTAATATTTTAGTTACAAATTATTAAAGGAATTATGTGCTCATTAACGTTAATCAGGTGCAAGTGCTTGCCAGCAATGCAGCTCAGGTTTGGATCCAGATTAAGGTGTCGTTTCGGAGCAGGGGAGGCGATTAAGTGACTGACACCTATTATGAAGCTCATTAGGTAGTTATAGGGGAGTGTTCGTTGTAAAGCTTTGCGTAGTTATCAGTTAGTGGCGCGCCCTCGGGACAAGCGATGCTGCATTAACGCGAGGCGGCCGGTGCGTATACGCTGTCAGATTTTTCTAAGGCCAATGAAAACCACTTACCCTTTCTTGTTCTTTCGATAAAGATTATTAATTGCCGAACTTGAAATTTTGTACTTATTCTCAATCTGAAAATAAGCAAAAAACAAAAGAGTTACAAATGGGCCTTTCGCCATTTTGAACCGAGACGTCTCGTCTAACGGAACCGAAAGTTCAGTAACCGGTCTAGTGGTTTCTTACTGAGATCACAATACGCGCGAGGACCGCCGGAGGTCCGGTGCGCGGCGGCCGGCCGTGCGGATGTTAATTACAACATGCGGTTATGATGATCGTGTGTTTATTAGACGGGGTTATAAAGCGTCCGATCGGTTACAGCGGCGGGCGGCGGCCCGGCCGGCAGGCGGACCGGCGCCCGCGCGCCGACGAAGCGTCTCGATTTCTTGCGTTTACTTCACATACAAGTATACAATGAATTCATTGACGAACGACGAGAAACCGAGAAAGCGACGGAGTCCGTCTCGCTCGCTCGTGTTCTATGGTTAGCTGACATCACCAAGGTTATGTGGTGCTGGTGCACCTGGAGACGCCGCGCGCAAGCTGCGGGCGACGTGTCGAGGTGCAGGCGGCAGGCACGCGTGGCGAGGTACGTACCGCGTGGAGCAGGCCCTGCGTGGTGGGCGGCACCACGTGCAGCGCCGTGTACACGTCCTCGGTGTCCTGGCGCACGTACAGCATCACGCGCTCGCTGAGCGGCGGCGTGTTCGCGCGCGCGCGCTTGCCCAGCACGCCCTCCAGCTCCAGAGAGTCCTTGCGGTCGCTGTACGGCGACAGTCCTCCCACCTCCCGGTATCTATACAAAGGTTACATTTTAACTTTTTTGCTATTGTTATTCAATATGGAACCAAGTAGGCTTTACGTTACGAAAGAAAGTACCTATTTTTGATAGCAAGAGATCAGACATACAAGACACTTTCAACGGTAATTATACAAAATTAAACATAGGTGACAGTTTGAAGGTGGCGACCAAGTGGATTATACAAATCAATTTTATTATGCGACTCATTTATAAGCCGTTAGACAACTCTTGAGTATAAAACAGCCAATAATCAATAAAACATTCAATATAAGACTAATAAAAACAAATTTAACTGCAGGCAACTATGTTGCCAGTGCAGCTCGTAAAAACAATGAAATGGCCAAATATTGATTTTAGGAATTATATACCTATCGATAAATTTGAAGAGCTCGTAATCGTTAGACCTCTGCCATATGTATGACATTCATTAACATTCATCTATATTCCTATTAACTATTCCACGACGTATTCTGTCCATATATTATCACAACACAGACTACATACTTATGAATAAATACGATAATAACAATAAATTGTTTTAGTATATTGAGACGTGATTTGTTCAAGAACAACTAATCTTATGAAAGTATTATTGGGTGGACTGCGTATACCTGACAGTGTACAATTTTGGCTTTAGTAAAATAATAAAGTTCTGGAACTTAAAACAAGATTGATACAGTACAAAGTCCACTGTCATAGTAGATACTAGCGGACGTCACGAGGTTTCATACCCACATAGTTCCCGTTCCCGTAAGAGTACTGCTATAAAATATAACCATATTATTCAGAAAAAACGTGGCTTTCTAATGGTGAAAGATTTTTTAAAATCAAACGAGTAGTTTTAGAGTGAGAGTGATATCATTATAAATACAGTAACAAAAAATCAAATTAAAGTACATACCCTGGCGCATCGGGTGGGAAGTGATTGTGGAACTTAAGAGCGGGTGCTTGCGGCTTGGCGGCGTGTAGCAGGAAGGGTGAAGCACCCTTTAGATGGGCCTCAGCCAGCGCGGAGTCGTCATGTCCGTAGAAGCCCTGGATGTCCATGCCTGCCAGCTTGTCGATGTCCTCGGCTGGACTGAACAGCACAGGCGGCTTGCCGAGGTCCGCCATCGAGTAGAACTCGCTGCGCTCCGTCACCGGGTGGTAGATCTCGTCCAACTTCTTCCTATTCGTCGCCGACATTTTCCGCTTCGCTGCTCTCCTCTCTTCGTCTCTTGTTTTCCTTTCCGCACCCTTCAATTTGAAAAGTAATGCAATTACATTATTGTATGCTGATTATTTGGTTAACATTTAATGGTGATGGTAGCGTGACGTTTGTATTGCTTTGCATCTTACCTTATCACAGAATACTTTTATTTGACAGTAGCCTCTGTGATACACCTGCTGGTCTCGGGGGTCTTCGAACGTGTCAATCTGTATGTGCAGCGGTAAACCCTGTAACGGACAATTAAATAAAAAATTAAGCAAGTTTAATAACACCGCCATATTCAGACACTTTCAAATATTTGATTTCTAATTGCAAAATGTTGCTAATCCATTTGTGTCGATTTTAGCCAAATGGGGAGTTAGAAAGAAGGTTAGGACTAATTGGCCAATTACTCGAAGACACATCTCTCACGCTATTTGATATCCACATGATCTCATACATAGTCATATAAACAAATCGACTATATTTTGAGTCAAGCAATTTCACGGTTGAAGTCTACACTT
This sequence comes from Xestia c-nigrum, assembly GCA_916618015.1. Taxonomy (NCBI): domain Eukaryota; kingdom Metazoa; phylum Arthropoda; class Insecta; order Lepidoptera; family Noctuidae; genus Xestia; species Xestia c-nigrum. Next base: position 13,839,415 of record OU745245.1, read on the forward strand.
ATCTTAGAATGATAACAAAAAAACAGTTTTAATAAACGTTCATAAGGGATAATTGCGATAAATTTACGAATAAGGAAAAAATATGCACGTGTCTGAATCGAATCGCGTTAAAACGTCTTAATTGCGTTCGTTCGAGGTCGGTGTTGCGGCGGCGCGGCGTCACTGCGCATTGGATAGGTAATTGAGGGTGATAGCGGACTGGTTTCATATCAGCCGATGGACAAGTGCGGTTCGAGAGCGACGCTTACAGCGGGTCACACATGTAGGGGTGATCAGGCACTGGTGACTAATTTGTAATGCCATGCCACATGGGGGTTAGCCTGAGATAAACAAGCCGCAACCATATCTGGCTGTGACTGAGAGTGGCAACTATTTTCGTGAAGCTGCCGCGTCCGACTGTGGCTTGTGGTCGCGACCGACGGTGGCTTGCGGTCGCGATCGCACCCGCGGATGCACTCGCTCCCGCGTCGCCCGTGCTCGTGCATCGCTTCCACGGTTATCGAGGCGTCCCCGGCGACAACGCGGTTACCGACCTCATGCCTTGACGTCGACGTATCGTAACATTAATTTACATACTTTCAATGTGGTAAACTTAATTAACATTTTGCAATTTAAAATAAATTAAATGACATTTGTAGATGCCCCTGTCTACTCGTCTTCGATTTCCCACGCCTATTAAAATGCTATCTAACGGCATATTTAGTGCATATGGATTAGGGATTGCAATTGCTGGATCCAGCATACAGCAATCCAGCTGGATCCAGCGCCTTTTTAAATATGCTGGATCCAGCATACAGTGCTGGATCCAGCAATGCGGATCCGCAAACGTATCAAACCCAAGACTGATTGAACCTAAGACTGATTGCTACTGATTAGCCGTCCTATCATTAAACATAAACGTAATAAGGAGAGACCGGATTATATGCAATTTATAAAGCTTGTTATATGCATGAAAAATGCTTGAAATATGCACGGAAATTGGCAGAATATGTAAAATTAAATGATAGATTTTAGGAACACCCAAAATAACAAAGAAAAAAGTAAGTTTTCATTTTTTCTATTCCAAAATCAGCATACAATGAGTAAATTAGTTTTAAAATTATTTAAAAAAATTGTAAACGTAAACGATCAAGTATGTTTCCAAATTTTCAGTGGTAAGATTGTCTGTAGTTTCGTCAGCTGAAATTCAAATGAAGTTATCTTTGAGTTCATTCGTTGCTCGTTTGTTACGTCGCGCGTCGAAGGGATTCATAGGTTAGGTTAGGTTAGAATTGTGACTAGGGATTGCAATCCAGCGGCGCGTTTTCAATCCAGCTGGATTCTTGCTGGATTGACCTGAATCCAGCTGGACCCAGAGCGATTGTTCGTAAATATGCAATAGCATATTTTACCACTTTTTGCTTTTTTTATTCTCAGCGGTAATAACCGCCGAAAATGGCTTAAATAAACACATGCATATAATCAGGTCTCTAGTAGGTAATAAGATATTGCTTTCTTAGGGCAGATTCAACCAAACTAGACTTAGTTGTTACTCGAAAGTAAGCTACTGCTTTGTATGACAATTATATTCTCGAATAAACAATTGCATAGTAAGTGGTAGTTTACTCTCGAGTAAAAACTTACTCTAGTTTGGTCGAATCCATCCTTAGAAACATTACCTTAAATGTTATATGAGGTTATATGTTATTTAATTTTAAGTTGATTCTTTTGATCTCAAATGGTTAAGAAACCAAAGAAAATTGAAAGAATTCATAGATTATCGTAAGAAGTTCCTAATACAAATTACTTAATAAAAAAAGTCTTAAAAATGTCGTCTTTTTATTTTCGTTCCACATTTTGCTGGATCCGCGCTGGATCCAGCTGGATTCAGGTCAATCCAGCAAGAATCCAGCTGGATTGAAAACGCCGCTGGATTGCAATCCCTAATATGGATACAAAGCATTCAATGAACACTGCTATGAAATAAAATGTAAAATTATTTACGATTGGCAATATATAAGTAAATTACCGTTTTCCTCAACAAGACTCAAGAGCAATAAGTAAACAGCTTTATTTATTTTCATCGACATACATTAACATATATTACAATAATCAACCATTGTAGCAACAGTAATTTATCTATTAATTAAGCCTACAGATTTATATCTACGACAACCCGTTTTAAGTACTTTGAAAGATGACTAACCTTTACTCCTTTCTGACTGCTGAAATCCGTACTAAGGCACTGAACTGCAATGTTGATCTGAAAGAAAATAATAAGAAGCAATAAGTACTTAAAAAAAAAAGATCTTAATCTAACAGTTGCAAATATGTCCAATTCACAAGTATAAAGTCAGGCGCCACAGAAGTCGCGGCGTGAGCAATGCTTAACATAGATAAAGTTAGAAAATAATATGTATAGAAAACTGCTTGAATAAAAAGTGTACATTGCTAAAGGCGTTTCATCGAATAAAAGTTTGTGGTGTGTGCGGTTACAGTGATCGCTGTAGAGAGTACAGTCACGAGCGCGAATATGTACGCACGAAGCAAGCTTTAGAACTGATTTTCACCTACGTATAAATTAACTTTTTTGTTGTCACATTCATAGTACATATTTCAGAAGCCATTACTATTAAGAAAAAGTCTTATTTCAAAGTAGAAAAGAGATTAACGAGAAAATTGTGTGTGTTTCAATATAAGTGCTCGTGACTGTACAGTGTCACGTAGGGCGTGTTTAGCTTAGCGAGTGGTCGCGGACGCCGCTGCCCGCTCATTACCGCGGTCTATGCTAATGACTGTCGCGTTTTTACTCGCGCCGCGCCGACTCCGTAACGATGGTTGTCTATACGCATATTAACTGTCGCAAACAACTCGCATCCGCTACCAGTTACTGGCCAACAATAAATAATTACGGATATTGATAACCGACCAGTAGCCGTAACTCCGTCCCAACTCATTAACAATAATAACATAAATCAATAAAAAACAACTTGGATCCCATTCGATACGCTTTTAACTCAGCAAGGTCAATTTTTAGCAGCAACCATCAACTTTATGATTGAAGTCAAAATTGTGATTCGATATAGAAGTCGTTAAACGTTAATTGCTCCCTTGACTAACATTAACATACTGTCATAGAATTGAGGCTATTTCACGCGAACTTTTAATTGTTTGATGAATATTTAAAAGGCTATGTACATACATAACATTATCAATGAAGTATACGTTTTTGTGCCGCTAGTAGTAGATACTGTATAATTTTATGTAAGCAATTAAAAACACAGAGTGTTGTTTATTATTCAACGATATAATGAGCGTACGCGGGGCGCGCCGGAGCGCTGAAGCCCTGCGCCTGCGAGCCCCGCGCGCTTTTTGTTTCATTTGGTAAAGTCACTCGACCAAATAAGGTGGCAGGACTCTATTTAATTACAGTTTAATAAGTGTAATATCTTGATCTGCATTTTAATTTTGTACGTTTATAATGACCACGATGCTCGGCAGCGATGTATGAACTTTAAATATGCACATATTTTTGCATCAGTGCGCTGAGTCGTCATTCGGCGCAGTCAAACTGACAGCAAGACACATTAGCCCATTAGTGTTTGTATATGAACAAAGTTGGTTCCATTTAAAAATGCGTTATGGTAATATGTTGAGAGGCAATATTTGCAGCTCATGTGGAGGTGCTACGATAGTCTGGAGAGGAAGGAAACTCTCGACGTACCTTGGCGGCGCTCTCGAGCGGGTTCCAGTAGACGGCGATGGCATTGTGCGACACCTCCTCGATGCAACCCGCCAGGCCGATGCTGTTCTTCGTGTCTGTAACAAAACAACAAATTGACATTAATCTTGTCTTCGGGTAACTGTGCAGTAGGTAATGGCGGCGGAGATTTCGATTAAGATATCAACGCACAATACGTCATCGAGGACGGAAATTTATTTGCTGGGCGTGAATAATCACGTGATAGGATCAATTTATTGACGGCTGCAATGTTTCCATTTCTGCCCTTCCTAGATTGAGGTTTATGGGCAGTAATTAGTAGATTTGCATTCTGCACTAATTGCACATGGACTAGATAAATTCCAGTCGATATTCCGGAAATATTTTCTCCTACGCATCTAGGCAAGTATCTTATTTTGAAATCCTGCTGTATTTATTTAGCTTTTATTTATAATTAAGGTATGGCATCATTCATGTTCACGACGTCCTGTCGTGTTACCCGAGGCAGTCGGGTTATAAATAATACAAATATTATGTCGATTTTAATTCATAATTTCATATTCTCTTTAGCTAGAACTGATGCTAAATTCATTAGAAGTTTGTAACGACAGTCATTAAAATAGTTTATAGTTGTACCGTGGTTAGTTAAACGTAGACTACTTAATTACATTACAGTCATTGGCGATGTGGGATATTTATGAGTAATCTGAATGGGTTGGTCTGAGTCCTGTCAGCGTTGCAGTATTTGGAGCACACTGCCCCAGGTAGGTTTGCGCGGGTGTTGGTTGGTGTGCGCAGGCGCTGGTGTGGGCGGGGGCTATCAGTCGGCGCGCGGCGATCTGTGCGGGCGCAGGCGACGCGCGCGACGTCGCCGCTGACGTGTTTATGAGCCGCCGGGGGACGCCGCACGCCGCCCTCCGACAACCTTATTGTTTTAACAGCCTCTTACAAATTTACGAGTCCACGCAACATCCTGCTATGTGCTAATAAATCCGCCCACACCAAAACTTCCTATGTAGGCATACAGATTTGTTTGTATCCATTTTTCTTGTAAAATAAATACATTCTATACCTGTAGGGTGGAAAACTTTTAAAATATATTCAAATGAGAATTCGCAGACTATACACAGATCAGTACTCATAGAGGAAGATTAACCGAATTTTATTAACCAAATCAACGATTAAAACTCTATAATTTACATTTAATACTTAATTTATGCTTTACGGTTCTTATAAATAGGCAGGAGAATAATCGAGGACGATATAAAATGTAAATAAGAAAATAAATTGTCTGTTATGATTATGACCATCGATGTATAAAATTACAAACGGATATTCCTTAATATCGTCAAAACAACGACTTACTGAAGAGTAATCTGTCGAATCAGTGAGGCGTGGACCGTGGTATATATAAGAAAACTGTCAAAAGAAATAAGTGTGGAGGCAAAGAAGCTGCGCTGAACGTGGACACGCGATATACGAAGACATGTACGTAATCGGAGAAGGCATTGTGCGGGCGCGCAGTGCGTTGCGATCCCCGCGCCCGCCCGCCCGCGCCCCTCGCCCCGCCGTGCTTTCACACGCCTGCGCACAGGTGTCCGATGTCGCCCTTGACGCTGCTCCCAAGTTCGTCGCATACATTCATGGTGCACTACCTCTCTACCTACCCTCGCCACTTCTTATCTAACTACTTCCGACATAAGCATAGGACTATGTCAGCACAAATCACATGTTTCCTAGAACGACAATGGTCTCAACATCTAACAAATTATGCCATGAAATCCGAGCCCCAGCGCTTACGGATATAATAAAACTAAAAACAATTACATTAACTCAATCTTTTAAGATATAAAATACAAAATTCCTTTGTGTTTGGACATTAATTCATTCTATGTAATAACGTCAACAAATGAAAAAATAAAACTTAACTAACATCGAGATAAGCTAAAAAACCTTGACATTAAACTTGGCTCGACCGCGCGAATTAATGGCTTCCATGTTTTTATTTTCCTTGAGATTTAATTTATAGGCAGTGCTTGTGGCCGCGGCGTCACTCATTACAAATGCTACAGGCCTCACTTAAGTAATGTTAGAATGTGTAAAGTGTCATATATCAGCGCTGTTTACTTCGACGCAACCGATTAATAAACGTTAGCGTTTTGTTGATGACGTAACTCCCTAACTAATCGGTTAACGCATATCTATTAAATAAGAGTCGTGTATTATTTAACTCGCTTTGCAATGGTTAAAAAACACCATACTTAATCGATTTCCATTACTGATTCAAACCAATATCAAAGCTTCGCTTGTAGAGTTTATTGATATTGCGAAGATAGGAAAATTGCGACTTTGTAGAATTATCAAAACAATAATTTAGTGAGGTAGAGCTAGCGCTGCGCAGCCGAGGCCCATCGCGCAATTAACATGCTAATGAGCGCGCTCCCCGATATCATCGCTGTAATTATGTCCGCGCGCGACTATATTGTAAGATCGCTTATATGTCTTATCCTTTTTGTAGACATTCGACACGCGCAGTCTAAGGTAGCCGAGCTACGTCTCTGAGACTCCTCTCCGCCTATCAAACCGAACAGCGACAAAACAGGCAGGTGTTTCCACTGCGTCGAAGAGATTTCTCACGAATTTTAACGATTTCCTGTTACTCGGTCTCATAGAGCTCATCGTGTTAGATATCTTTATTACATAGTTTCATTTGCCTGCGTCAGGGAAACTTCACATTTAGTTTTATATCTATAATCTGGTTAATGTCGGAATGTGTCATTACAGGTAGCGTAATATAAAGCTGTGAGCAGACGGGCGCGCGGGCGCAGGCGATGTGTCCAGCTAGGCGGAGCGTGGTGCGGCGCCAGAGGTGTTTATTTTTAGTCGCAGCGATTGATAGGTTCCCCGGTCGGTGTGGGCCGAGGCCGTCGTGCGCGTTATTTATGCAAATGTCCTAACGAGATATAATGGTGGTGCGGCTTGGCGGACTGGCGCGATGGCGGGGTGCGCGGGTGCGTCTCCGCGCTATCTGCCTGCAGCACGGTAATTAGGTCCTGCGTGCCGCGACCGCCGCCCGCTCCGCCGCCGCACGCAACCTCTCCGCCATGTTTCTGTGTCGCCTCGAGCACGACTCTGTTTTTGCACGGGTATCGTGTCTTAAACCCTTGTATGCGCTACTATACAGCGTATACTTAACAAAAACTGAACAGTCATTGTTCTTCAAATTATCTTATTTGATAATTACATAAATACTCACTTATCATCACTCACGCAAGATTAAACGTGTTGATTAGTATTATATAATGTTGTTATGTTGGTAGCAACAAAACAATACTCACCGGCATCTAGTATCCTCTGTTTGACCGAGTGTTGTCTGCCGTGCCAGAACTGCCACGCCTTGATCTCGTCTTCAGGAGACTTTTCTTCTCTGAACATCAACATCACTACACTCTGAAACAAATCAAAGACACAATGTTCAGTACAAATTAGTTTTCGAGTTATACGATAAATCTATTTAAAGAAGTAGTACCCTCTGCAAATAAGACGGTATATAAATTAACACGCAGGGTGGCCATTAGAAACACCTGACATCGGGCAGCTATGCCTCTACTTTATTTATTGCCAACTTTTAATGGCGAAAGTACAGACGAAGCGCCGTGAGCATTTCGCGAATACGCAAAACGCGATTACCGGCGTGCATTTCTCAGCTATTACGTTAAACGAGTGCGATTACGTCGTTACGGCGGGCATCTTAATTTCATACGCATTTAAATGCTCTTAAAAGTAACATGAAACCTTTGGACCGTTTCCGTTCAGATGAAAAAGTGAAATATGCTGTTAAGACGATTTCTATCGACGCGTTAGAAAATGAAGTGAAAAAGAAGTGGCTTGCGCGAGGCGTGGTACCGGCCGTGCCTTATAGGGCTAACGACGAGAAAGCACCTCCGATCGTCGCCTCGGATTGATGGATCGCCGAGACGAGGCATCACGCCAGCCAGGCAGCCGCGCCTGCTCCTTCCGTCCTCCTCGCACCGTTCTTTCCAAATTGAACGATTCATTAACATTTGTATTGTAGATATTTGAATATGGCAGTGATAAAATAAAGTTATCCGTATCACTGATCTCAGCATGAAATCGAAGATCATTTTGTTTCGATCTATATCAATATTTATTTCCTCATAAATAAATGTATCATCGACAATCATTCACGAATGTCAGATAACAAACAAATCATGCATTTGGGCGAATTAGTTACTGGAGTATGTCGAGCTACCTATCATGGATAGAATATCTGATGCTGTTATTCCTTTGCAGACCTAGTTATGTGCGTCATTTCCTGAATTTATGGTAATAAGACATCTAGTTAGTTGTACCTACAGTTTATTTATACCTATGTATTCCTATCCAGTTGTGAAGCATTTATTTTTGATAGCATGTGTGCCGAGTGCAAGCATGTGAAGCGTATGCAGATACATAGACGCGCCCTTCCTCCCGGTCAACTACAGCACTTAGAGAGCTGACTCTATAACCGTCCCTGGCTCCGATGCCTATTTACAATTTAACTGTGACTTAGACGTCATTATCGAATCATGAATATGCATAGGAAAAGATAAGCTAAATAAGATGAAGTATTCGGCGTCTGCACACGGCAATTACGCTTGCATTGCAATTAAATGCAGCAAGGACTCGCGGTTACAGTGTTGGCTCGGGGCTATAAAAACACTATTTTACTGTAAATCGATGAATTTACGAGTAATTTGTGTCGGCGAATAGTTCAACGAGTCTATAAGCGGGACACGGGCTTTCTCCGGAGATCGGGCGCGCGACGCGTTAACCCAACGGAACCGCGCATACTAATAGATAGCCCATGTATAAAATTGTAACGGTTAACACCGCCTCTACCAACCGTCTCATCGCTTATAATAAATAAATATAAACATTTACTACTTTATTTGAATTCCGCGCGCCAGCAACCATTTGACGAAATACATAATGCTAACTGTAAATTCGAATTAGCTAACATAATATATAGTGTCAGCGCTATTCAAATCAAGCCAAATTAAGTGTGGGGTTTCCACAAAAAAAACGATTTTTATTGTTATTAGTGCTTACTGTTTAGTTATGTGCTGCAGCTAATCGTTGACTTAAATGGCTACTTTGGTTTATTGTATTGGAACTAATGATTCATAAACACTTGTTAACTAATTTAGAGTCCAACTGGTAACGGTTTACGTAATTTAGTGCCTATTTTCTGGTTGCAATTGGTCCTGCACAATGTTGCTATTGTTGCATGACAAAGATACATTGTAATAACTGGCAATCATAATTGTTTGACTTACCGCACAATTTATCAGAGACAGGCTTTATTTTGATTTCATTAACGACTTTAATTTGACATTATGTAGGTACAAGTTTGTGGAGCTTATTGCGAAAACCATAGACCGGCAACAATTGCATTAAGATTTAACTAATCGCTGCTTGTATGTTAATTCACTTCATTTGAGAAGTTCCGTGGGATTGGAATGTAATGTAGATGTATGTTATTCAATTCGAGATTAGATTGCGTTGATTTATTTATTTTACCTTTTATGTGTAGATTAGGCATTAAAAATATTTATACTTATAAGCAAATAAAAGAATTTGAGTCAATGTGCAGCTTTACAGAGAAAAATTGAGTTATTAAATACTAATGAGTAACATCTCTGACCTTAACTTCTAACCTAGACCTGAGAACAGTTTTAGCACCGCAAAGTTATACTAAAACACGCTTTACGTAATTAAATATATTGATATCTAAACGCTTGATATTTTAATTCATTTTGTTTTCATTCACACTCATCAACAAAAGTCTAAGGATTTTAATATATTTTTGTGATTTTTCCTCTAAACTTGACTTGATATCTTTTCGTATTTATATTTTACGACTACCACTAATGAATTACAAAAGTTATTTATTATCGTGTAAAAAATGTCTTATCGAAGTTGTGATTCGTATGTATTGGACAAGTATCAGAGTGATCGGATGGTTCCGTCACGTCGTTCGGTGCCTATTCGCCGTGTGGTCGTGTTCCAGCGGACGCTGCGTGGGCGCAATGTTTGTTCCGCGCGTTAATTGGATTTTTAATCCGAAATGACAGAATTATGCGTTCTTGTAGCACAAACTTATAATTCCCGTTCTACTCAAAACTGTTACTAATGTTTTATTATAACATGGATTACAATTTAAGCTCATTCATTTTATAATGTAATAAAACCGACTTTTCTCTGGAAAATAAATTGGTGTAACTTTTTGTGAACATATCCAAATTGTAGAGCTATCAATTATTTTGCGATTGATGAGTTTTTTTTTTGTCAATTAAACGTTACGTTTACATATTGACTTGATAACTGAGATTCTCTTAATAAATTGCATCAATTACAAGCAAAATCGATCTTGAATATCGCTTAAAAATAATGATGTAGTATTACCGTTTTATTGGTAAGTACTGAATGCAACGCGCGAGTTTCACAACGTCTACGTCGGTTTTGGCTCTGTGGACCAGTTACCTCCAACTTTTCGGACCGTCAATTAATTAATCGAGTGTATCGACATTCGACCCGATTTCAGGAGCTCGGTTGACAATCTGAGTTATCTGATTAAGCACGCTTTCTCTCGCTGTGTGTCACACACGCCGGCGACTGTTGTGCGGCTCTGCGGCTGTGCTCAAGTGTCGGCCGCCGAAGCGATTACGCTCCGACAACCACTCTGACTTAATTTCGTCACTCTATTTGAATAAATAACCGATTGCATATTTATATCACATACAAGCAACGCAGACGAACATCATGTGACAACTATCGAGCGCATAAATCTTATCAAGAATAGCCACTAAATATAGAGTTTTCTTTATAATAATTTATTTGAATTACATTTAAATAAACAACTGAATTTAAATAAACACTACTTTTGATCATAGCATTCATTTGAATTGCAATTTAATATAAATATTCTACACTACATTCCATTCTAGAAAATACATAGAGAATATTTCCTGGTACGGATGTGCTACACATTCATAGCATTTTTGATTAAAACCTTAGTAAGAAGAATAGTCTCGTTTTCGGAAATTAAAACTCACGCTTGTCAATGGGAAACTGAAATATGTTGATGAAAACAGTTATTTTGGCAAGCACCTACAAATCAATTTAGTGTTTCTATATAAGCTCATTAATTCTAGTACAAAACTCATCGGGACACAACATATAACACTTCCGATGTGTATATAGGCATAATTCCACAAAATGTATGGTCATAACGTTGTTGAGTATGCAAGTTTCAGTGAACTTATAATATCGAGCGACAAAAGGCTCGCTGTAGGAGATAAATGATCTAATTAAGTATAGCGTCCGGACATGTATTCACTTTATTCTTATATCGATGTCTATTTCTCACTGATGCTGTTGTTGTAGTCGGCAAGTCCACAAGGGCCACTCTCCGACTCCACACACCTGTCTTATGGTTACCTATAAATCGTGAGTTAATAGCATCGTTAACGTAACAATTACTTCAGATTTAATCTTGAGTTACGTTCTTGTACGTAAACGCACAAGTAGTGCATAGCGATAACCAGCGGAACGTAGTGAGGCAGTCAGGCGCTCGTCACCGCATCATCTGTTCTGTGATGTAAGCGCGTGGATACGTAAAGCCGCGGTGCGCGTACGCACAGCCAGCCAGCCTGGCAGTCGGTTCTTGCTCGTCATGAACGCTTCCTCGTTAGGCGGGCCGGGCGCGGTGCCCATCCATCAGCTCCTATCTACTTTATGACAATTATTTATGTTCACTGCGTGGCAAAACTATTTCGCTCACCGTTGAGCTTTATCGATAGCGCAGAAGTAATGTCCTGCCGTCTCGATAGGCTATATCTGATACGGATACGTCTGTTTGTTAAGTGCGCTAGTTGTCTGTGCTAGTTGTTTTAACGCCTAGGTTATTTGCTGTGAATGTTCTCCGCAGTGAATGTCGGTTTCGACATAAATTCTGAGCGAAACTGTGGGTGTAACTGCCGCGCAGTTGCCTACGTGTCGGTATTTATTTCACATCAGGTGAAATATATCAATGACCATTTTTGTCCCGTAAACAAAGCGATAACAGTATACGTATTTCCTTTCCTCGGACTTTTATTCAAACGGGCCTTCGTAGGCGCTAACTAGCATAATATTCTTGTAGGGCTTTATACCTTGCTTTCTAATCTCGATCTGAGATGAGACGATAGGCTTCGCAATTACTTATACATAGACATTGTAGAAAAGCTCAAGAATATTCAAATTAAGCATGGTACCATGTAGTGAAAACGCTTTAAGTATTGGAGGGGCATATTAAAGAGCGCATTAGGTTGTGCGTGCGTCTATTGGCACTTGGCCGGGCGGGGCGGCGCTGCGCCGCGAGCTACGGGAGATCGCTAGAGATGTGCAGCTTCCGCCGCCGACAAATTGCCCAGTGTTCCCGCACATCCGCCGCACTTACAGCCACCTACTATAATTGAATATTAACCACGTAAGATTGTATTAACTGCAATATATCTTCGTAAACGTGATATTATCGTGATCGCGTGAGAACAACTTATCGGTAAACCAATACCCCTGTAATGACAGATTCATGCCTGTATACTTTTTCAAATTAAAGCGACCATTTGAATTTGCAGCGTAATAGAAGTAGCCGTTGCAAATAGATGGTTACGGAACGTATTGATAGCTGTAATTGTGGCGTTGCGCATGCGCAGTGCACGCTGACCGCTAAATCTCGATTAAATCGGAGCAATTCCCGCGACACGCCGGGCGTCGGATTAACATCCGAAGCCGCGTTGTAACACTAATCTGCTTAAATGTCGAAAGGAAATGTCAGATTGTAATGTGCAGGGCCAAGACGAGGCGTGATGCGGCTTAAGACGTGGTACCTACCGCTGAGAGCACAGCTTTCAATCACGGAGGTAGGTACTCGCCTCGCACTATCGGTAGAACTAATCAAATCATTCAGTAATTCAGGTTGAGAAGTTTCCGTCGGTAATCCACGTAAATATGGCAATCTTCAGTCAAATTCTTGAAATAGAATATGAATGAACCAAAGTAGCTCAAGTCTTTGCTAGATTTCCCTCACGCTTGGGAAAAATAAAAGCTAGAGTGCGTTTTTGTCTTAATCCATTAAACCGAATAAGTATCGTCGCCAACAGCTGGGTTAAGCTTTGAGTCACTCCGTTGCATAATCGTATCTTATTATATCACCCTAATGTCGCTGATTACGGGCGGTTGTCAGACGGCGATGGTATCAAGGATTGACGCTAAATACGCCCGCGCCGTGACAACACCAATATCGAAACAATGACGGACTCCGGATTACGTAACGCTGCGACTAGTCGGCTGTCACACGACTATCAGCTTGTGAAAGTCGCACTCATTGGAAATGCCCTTAAATACCGGAGAGGCAGTCTCCGTGTATTGACAACCTGATTCCTTCTTCAGTAACTAGACATGCTGGGGTCCGATAGTAAACTAATGAACCGTATTCGGTGATTGTCATCAAATCTATTTAAATTTTCAATCTTAATTACAACTGTTTCATTTAACAATTACTTACGTCACCGTTACGGATTCATTATTTTGACCTCCCATGGAAAAACCAAATCACGAAAGATAAGTGACAATATAAGTTTGATATTTAACCGTGTAAGCTTAAAACAGTACTTGAGCTTATTTTAAGCTTCGATCTAGAAAATGCGTTGTTAATTGTTGTTATGTTCCATAAATGTATTACCAACGTACCTACATATTAATTCGCACTTCGAAGAAAGTGCTCCATTATAAATGCAAAAAAATGTTACAGGACTAATTACCACTAGTTATGTAGTTTTAGCGGTTACGTATAAACATATTACCGAATAATACGTAATATTTCGAAAGTGTAATAGTTATCGAGTGGCGTTATGCGAACCTGAAACCGAACGTGGAAAATTCACGCTCGGTCGAGCGGCGCGCGCGCACTCGCCGCCCGTGGACACACTACAAGCTTACGCGGCAGTTCTTATTGTTGGCTCGGACACAAAATACGTGTCATTATATATCTACATGTGCACTTGATTATAATCAATGTAACACGTTATTACACACCCATGCTTACCACGTGTGTGCAGCCGACCGATTAGAGCCGCTCGGCGTTGAACACATTCAATAATAACACCCTTTGATTGCCAAAGCGTATTAATTGCATTGTTTTTATAATGATCGCTTGCTGAATAAATGAATAAAAGAATTCAATAATGGACGCAATAAACTCACATTTTGTAGATGCTGATTGAATTTCTGCTGTTAACGGTACTGTTCATTTGCAGGGAACGCAATTATCCGTTTTTATCATAATGTACAATTACTGAAATTTTTATTAGTATGAGAAACAAAAAAGGCGAAAAAAGCAATTAGGTACATTAAAATCCCATAAATTATTCTTTAAAAAATAAGGAACGGCAGAAAAAGTACATTAACTTGAGAGGAGACCGCTCTGCTGATAAATAACCTTATTGATATATCTCAGATAGTTAGGTATTTTTATTGAGTTACATTTTTACCTTACGCAGATATAATGTAAGTAGATTTATGTTATAAATTGTGCTAATATTCATTCTTCACAAATAGTATTCATGGTGAAAACAAATATAGCTAGGTAGATACATTATCTCTGGTAATAAAAACGAGTAAATTTAATTTGATAAAGAATGTCTATCACAAGTAATTTAAAGATTTAAAGAAATGCCGTTACCAAGAGCTTTCTGTTGTATAATTTTGCAATTTATAATCATTAACGTTTTTTGATTCGACAGGACTGCGAGCGGGTGCGGGGTGAGCGGGGTGAGTGCGATGCGCCGAGCTTGAGATGAGGGTGCAAGCTAAATTGAGACATCTCAACACGTGATTGATTACGACCGTGATTGGCAACTCGCAACGGAGCACATGCAAATTTTTGCATACATGTTTTTGTACAACATTGTGAAACCTTTCTCGTGAATTCGAGTACGAAAATTTCATTACAGCCGAGTGCCTCCTGTGAGAAACATTCAGTCAGTCTCGTATGACAGCCCTTCACTCGTCTGTATCGATGCAGTCAGCCGAAAGGTGCGCGCCGCGCGAAGGAACCGCGCTCAGAATGCGAACCGTTATAATCCCTCATCAAGCGTAATATGTTCAGTGTAAAAGGCATCATTAACGATTGCCTTAAAAAGGCAAACGGGAGCAATCATTAAAGTCGCGAAATATTATAAAAAGAAAATAAACAACGACGTGTCTCGTTACGCGAGTTTCCGTTGCTACGAAAGTGAACACAATGATGTCAGTGCGCCGATAAAAAGCCGAGTAAAAAATGCTCTGAATGAGTAGAAGCGCTTTAGACACGCAACACATGGCTTCATCGTAGTTCACAACAAACAGATCGAACGGAACTTTATTAGTAGCGATTTAACGCGCTAAATGTCAGAATGTTAATTACAATTAAGCTTCAATTATGTGGCTGTTTTACCTACTTAGGTACCTCATTCATATTCAATAAACAAATTAAAAAAATATCGTGTAAATTTTCAATTGGATTTACCATGCGACGGTTCAACTTAAAGACGAGTTTTTCATATTATTTTTACTCTAGTATCAGGAGTGATTAATGACGACGGATATCATTAAAACACACCTCAACATGCTATTTGCTTGGAGGATGTAGGGCGACGCAACCCTTGCAATGATGCAGAATAACAAACAACGTCTCCGTGTTACTAGCGGGATGATTAATTGCCACTATATGCTGTGATTGATTGAGCTCCTTTCATAATGTTTTTTGTACGTAAACTATTTTTGCGGAACGACATTTCAATCTATTCATCTCAGCAATGTCTTAAGATAACATTTTAAAATGATATTTGTCATTAAACATTTATGTAAATGTTACAGCCGCGGCGTGTGAACGCTTCCAATATTAAGAGGAGATTAAGTCAATCGTGTACTTTGTACGGTGTTTAATTAGGTGCAGAATCTGGAATTCGTGTTGTGTCGTGTGTTCGTCGGTGGAAAGCCACGGTGCGATGGTATCGCGGACGAAGGCAAAGCTCCGCCGAAACAGGGGCGTGCCGGCCGTAATTACCGTCCTACCACGCACACCGCGGACTCGGCCAGCAAGCAAGCAAGCAAGCCAGCAGGCCACTCGCAAGCCAAATCTATCTGTTTACTAAAATTTCTTACAATCTCTTAACCGCTTTTTGGCACGCAAAACGTATTCAATTCGAATCGCGTGTGGATTAAACTTTTTTAGTTACGGTTGATAACGCGATAAAATTGTTTCGTAGATATAGTGTAGGCATGGTTATCAATTTTGTGCTCGTTTGGATTTAAATGTGGCCATTAACAATTATTTATTTTTAGGAAATACGCCATGAAAGCCAAAATGATAGAAAAAGGAAGGTTTCACACGGGTTTCTCCAAATTGTTAAGCTAATTCGTCTGCACATACATGCCATAGTTTCACCAGCATGCAGGCACACAACATGAGATTCTTCGGGTTTTATTCTCTTATTGGAAACATAAAAGAATTCTCGTTAAGAAAACACGATGTTTGCCGCATTGAAATTGTTTTATCATAATGCAGTATGGTTATTGTTTAAAGGGAGCGATATTATCCGAGCGGAGGCCCGGACTCCCGGGGCGGTCATTGTATTCCTATATGGCGAATGTCAAAAGCGTCGTCTTAATTATCGGGCGCGGCTATACAATGCGGACTCGATTGCGGCGAGATAAGCGCTGTACACCTATCTGAGTCCGTATTGAATGCGATACGGACCGGCCGGACTCGCGGCCCACTTACTGCCTTAATAATAACTTCAAACGTACCTATGTCGCATTGTATCTCTGATTATTCCGATCTAATCCCATTGAATACAGATAAAACGTGTTTGAATATGTTAGGCGCTGTCAAAAAATGGAAAATTCAACTTTGAATAAAAACGATATTGCGTAGGTATTTGTTGTATGTTGTATACCTAACCCGCCTCTGACGGCTCTTACTGTAGTATGAGTAACGTCCCGTTTTACAACCTGTACAAACAATAACATTTAAATCAAAACAATACAAAAAACCTACTTCAATTATCTAAACCAGATTAACCAGATTACCGAATGTGGAATTTCTGGTTTATCAAGATTACATGGTTAATGTGTATTATGGTGCAATTTTATTGTGTCAACCTTCTCTCGGTAAGTACTATTTATCATCATGTTTTTCAGGGAAGTGTCAGGAAACAATAATGATGGGATTTCCGATTTCCACGGCGCGCGGCACGATACCACGTGGGGTCTAATCGTTGCGGTTAATCTTTTGTCTAAACAGAGTTTCTCACGAGTTAAGTGGTTAATTTAGTCACGTCATTGTATCATTACATATTGGATTTTATTATTACTACAGCTATTATATGTTACGCAGCCACATAAATTACAAAATGATCGAGAAAAAATCTGTATCTTGAGAGGAAGGCGCCATTTTTTAAGCGGTCTAACAGATCATTTATTTCCAATGTAAAAACCTGTTAATTTTCTGAAATTCGGTATAGAACTTTAAGAAACTTGTTCAGTTAACTTAGTGTTAACTGAACAAGTTTCTTAAAGTTCAATCTAGTTAGATTATGGAAATAGAAAATGTAAACTTAATGCAAGTAGTCATCATGGTTAAACACGGGTTGTTCAGTGAGTAAATGTGAAACCATGTAGGCACCTACACAAAGAATTATGTTAAGCACCGGAACGATTGTAATTCACTTATTCGTTTTGTACTTCATCAGACTCGGTGTAAATGAATGCGATATCTTTTTGCATGCTTGGTAATACAAGTAGCCGGTGAAAGAAATATGATGAAAGTGAATACTTTGAAGGTGAACTGGGTCTGGGGGACTGGGGAGCAGGGTGAACCCGAGTCCGTCGCCTGCGGTCGCTCCCGGCGCGGACCGATACCACTTACCTACCATCCATACTTAACTTACAGTAGCCCTTGCTACAATTATCTCGCAACTTATTACCGACTATTACGTAAATCAGCTTGTTAATTAAGTTACATAAAACACATTATTCGTTCTCATTTTAATGTTATCGTAAGTAACTGAATATTAAGAAGGCACGTCGCGTAAGTTGAAATGGATAAATTATTACCGATTTTAACTTACATTTTATAGTTTTCGTTTTTGACTCTTTGAAATTGTCGGAGGAGTCGAGTCTAGAAAATGGTATTTACCTATATCTGTTTTCGGCTGAAACATAGCTTTTTGGGTTGCCTAAAGTTAAAAGCAGGGTAGGTTGAGAAGTGACAATCATTTCCCTCTGAATTCTATGATACTGTATGTGATTTATAGTAGCGAGTGCATCACGTATAAAAGACGGATATAAGTTTATATGTTGTATGTGCGTAACAAAACTATGTTTCTTTTTTGCTCGTAAATATTGTACAAAGTATATTGATTACGTTTCCACACGGGAGCAATAACTTTGCCCATTTTATTTCAGCAGTAGCGGTCTGTGGAGATATAAATTGAGATGTTCGTGGTGCGACGACGCCGGGGCGCGGCGTGTTTTACGATTCCCTGCGAGTACGCTTGCTGACCACTAGCGCAGCTTTCTAAGGTACACTACAAGTAAACATCCGGCCACTTAACCGTTAACGTGACTTTTCAACTTAGAATGTCTACCATTCGTTCAATTCTATAAAAAGACCTACCTTGACTGTTTGATTCTTGAGCGGTTTGTCAGGATCGTGGACGTACTCGAGCGTGATGCCGTAGAACTGGCCCTTGTTGATGTATGTGATCCGGTCGTCCTCGCGCCGCTGCGAACTGCTGCTCGCCGTCTCCAGGTGGTACTTGAAGCCGTACGGGGTAAACCTGGCGAACAAGAATAAGTGTTTATATCGCCATCGAGAAACGACGAGTCGCTATGACTTGTAAGACACCTGAGACTTTAAGATTTAAGATAAACACACAAAAACTTGCGTATTACGGAGTAGCGCAGTAGGCGACTTGTCGTTAATGTTTGTAGGAACATAAAATGTACAATAAGAGCTGGTTTCTGTAACATTTAGAAAAAGTGCGATTTCTTCTTTGAGATACTTATCTACGGATACACGTTCTCGACAATAAAGTTTCCATGAAGTAAAGCAATAAAAGTGTGCAAAAAGTGGAAATCTTAATTGCACCGGCGGTACAGCTTGTCAGCGGCGTAGTTACATAAAGGCGCGGAGATCCAGTTCGTAGTGCGCAATGAAAAACTGTGTTTTCTCGCGGTTTCCTGAGTGCTGGACCGACGGAAGGAAAACCCCGCTAATTTAGCTGTGATCGCGTGCCGCGGCTCGTTAGCGACACGGAGCGCGCCCCCCCTCGCACTCACGCCCGCGCGCCCCGCACCGCTTGTCACTGCGCTGATCTCGTCGCCCACGCGCGCCACTCTCGCGCTTACAAACTGCACCACCAAACTAACTAGTCATTATCGGAGCAGCCTATTGTGGCACAGACTTAACTTATGTAACATGATAAAAAGTAATAAATCGTTATGAAACGTTTAATCCTTTAAATCTGTCCGAGGAATGCGGATAAAGCAGTTTGCGTCGATTTAGTTCTACGGTTACACCATTACTTAAGCTTATTGAAAACAATTTGGTAAACAGCCCCGCTGATGTTTGCGATTTGAACCGAGCTTGTGAAGATAAAAGCCGTGTAATGCAAACGCGGGCCGACAGTGACGGATCGGTCGCGGCGGCGCGGGCGCTCGCCTATCTGATGCTCTCTAAGTGATTCCGAACACAATTTACATTTGCAATGTTGCTTTGTATTGTCATTTCAACTACCCTTATCCTTTGTTTACTTACACTTGATGGACTGTTCGTACTACCAGCAAGATTATAATTTTGCAATACTTCCCGATCAATAAATACAAAAGCAATTGGTAATAAAAGAGAGAACAGCGATAGATATGTCAGTAGTTATATCGTGCAGCTGGTGCGCACATGAATTCTTTGTATTCAGTAATAAATAACACATTGTTTTCCAATGAGCTTCATTACAAATTTCAGTAGCGAAGCAGCCAAAAAAAGACACTTCCTGAGTGGAGACAAGACCCTTGCCTTTCATGAATAAATCAATCGGCGAGGCGCGGAAATTGATGAGTGCGCAAAAAGTCTTGGAACGTAGCGACAACAAAGTGCTCGCAATAAAAACGCATGCCGCGATAAGAGACGGAGAGACTCGCGTCCCGCAGAGCCCGAGGCCTAAATCAGATGCGCATACAGACGAACCCTCTGTAACCATATACACTTGCGGCAAAAACACCATTATTGGACCGCTCTTACATTTTTTGTAGTTTTCAGCACCAAAGCTAAAGCTTAACCACACTTATAATATATCATAACATCTCTATCTGGCTGACAATATAAAAGAAAGTTGAGATGCTAGAACTGTAACATAAGTGACAGACCCGATTACTCGTAACTACAACAATGTATGTGCAGAAAAACAAGTTTACTTCGTAAATAGCTGGAAAAGCTCCGATTCTTTTGGAATACACTAAAATTCCTGACTACACACGTCACATGAAGCGAATTCACAGCAGGGCGACACTGTGTGTATTAAAAACCCGTAAAAATGACTAGTTAGCGAGCATTAACATTTTAAAGTTTTTTCCTTGTCATCAGACGCGGGAATAAAATATGCAAGTGTCTATGTACTTATACGGCTATTCCCAATTATTGTAGGTTTCGTTTACCTGGCAAATAATGATAAAAAGTGAGTTTATATCTGAAACGTCACATTGCAAGATCTTGAGCAAATTATAGAATGTAAATGTAGTTCATCCACAACTCTTATTCGAGGCGAGGGCGCGCCGCATCATTCTTTGATGGAAATTGAACACCATTGTGTGCTGAGACGAATACTGTCCACTGTAAAGGACACAAACCTTTACATGTTTGCGAGTCGCAGAATTTCTTCCAACAAAGGCACTTGCGAATATTTTTATTATTATATATTTTTCCGAGACGGTAAATATTTAGCTGCTTTTGGTGAAATTGATGGCAATCTCCGACTTCTTCGAGCTATAAACTAGCAGGTCTATTTGTTAAGGAGGATGATGAAGGTCTGTTCGCAACAGTGAAATTAAAAGATATTATCTTTTAATAGTAGGGGCGGTGTATGCGGTGTGCTGGAGATAGCACGTCACACGCTAAGCGGAGCGGTGCGCGGTGGCGCGCCGTCGCGTTGGGAGCTGGTGAACGTCGCACGCGGCTGCTTAATGAGAACGCTTAGCCAGCGTAATGGCGCCTTGCTGATTGCCGGGTGCGGCGGACGACCGACACACGCAGCCACGCAACCCTATCATCATAGCCAAACCATCATTATTTGCTGCTACTATTCCCGCAAACGATTCATGGAACCTACCCCACCAACCACACTCACAAGAATTGCAAAAACCCGTGCTCGCAACTGTACTAACAGCAAACGTATTAATCGCCACTCAGTGTGTAAATTATAATGAAGGCAAATAAGGTTCGCCTGTAAAGTACTGTTCATGAGACAATAAAACAGATAAGTAGATTGCAACTCTCCAATTTAAGTGATCGAGCAAACGGAATGAAAACGTCGTTTCAATACTTAACAGAGGCAGAGGAATGCCGTTTAAAGTATACATTCATTTGGCTTAAAGCGGACAGATGTTAGGATCGCGTGTACTCCGCAATCCTGAAGCATCGCCGCGATATTGCTCTCTACTTTATAAGCTCCGGTAATGAACTTGTAATATTAAGAAACATTGAAAAAATAACGGTGTTTTTCATTAAATATTAACTTTACTACATTATGCGCATTAACGTTATCAAAATTAAATGTAAAATGGAAATAAATATTTATAGAAATAAATTAGAGACAAAAAGTCGTTATGTTATTATTTATCAGTTAATTAATTAATGCTGTGATACAGATAAGTATGTGTGCTGGTGCCTTTTGAAGTGATAATCAAATACACATACATTAGTTGATTAAGTTACTATACCTTAAAAGCTCATTCCTGTGTTAAGAATTCGAGAGGCAAATAATGTGTGTGTTTGATACATGGAAAGGTATTGGTGTACTTAACTGGGTAGTAAGTAATAGAGTAAACATTTGTGAGGGCGCGCGGGCGTAAGAATGGCTGGCTCCGGGTCCGCTGTGCGCTGGGTATCGGACGGCTCGCTCGTATCCACATCGAAAGGTAATTTAAGACGGTAGAAGCGACCGCGCTATTTGGGCCAAATGCAAGCAAGTAATTATCGAGATAATAATGCTAATGCACTTATCATGTCGACGAGTGCTTCCGCCGACGACGACGCGATGTTTTTTTCCAACGATTTTATTCGAAGGGTATTTTGATGTTTGCCTTTTAAGTTAAATCGTACAATTTATTTACAAATCTGTTGTGATTAAAGTTCAGAAAGAGTATGTTAGCCACATACTTTCTAAACTTCGAAAAATGTTAGATATGCATTATTTAGAGGTTTTTTTTTCTATTTATATCATAGTTTTTGATCGGAATAGTTTTCCATTTGGATACTTATAATAAATATAAATAAAAAAAAAACACTTTTAAAAGTCACTTTTAAAAGGTGTGAAAACACTACTTATCATTGCTAAGTTTACTTACATCCGTTCCTTTTCTTCTATCCAGTTAGGCAGCATGTAAATAAATTTATTTTAATAATCAGAAGGATCATGAACAACTTAAGTGGAACATGAGTATTTAGACGATTGGCACCGTTACAAGAGCAGTTGACAAAAAAATAACATGCACATGAAAAAAAGAAATACTTCGAGTATTTACACTATGTACAGTAGGTAGGTTTTATGCAACACCTAGGAGTTGGGTGAAACGGCTGACTCCTACGATCAATGTTTTATGTGGGAACACATCTTGATCTAGAAATGGAAGAAAACCATTCTGTTACAGCAGTTTATCATCCCGCGCAAATTGTACCGACCGGGGAAAACAAGTTGCTCGTAGGCGACGAACTAACTACCATTGCAGTGCCCAGACTGCACAGTGCACTGTTGCGCAATATCGCACCAAAATATTTCAGTAAAATACAGCATTCGGCACTCATAAATAAGGTGCTGGACATAATTCATGCACAGTATCGATCTTTGCAAGGTTATTGAAATATTTCAGAAACCACAGCTCTAACAATTTCCTCCAGCACTTTAAATTGACTATTAGAATTGTTCTTTTTAAAAAGCAAGTAACTTTAAACTATAGCATTAAATACCTCATAATGAAATCAATGTTAGAGATTACAATATTTGACGTTTTTTCCTATTCTTGTTTGTCTAATTTAAATGAAATATTTGATGTTGTGTTCAGTAGTGTATTGTGCGCTAGCTCGTAGGTTTGAAAAAGTGAAACCTTTTTTAAACAAGTTGATGCTATGGTATGTTTAGGTATGCACACTTGAGGCAATTTAATTATAACTAAACTCAAATAATCTTAATGAAATGTATCAACTTTTACTCATTGAGTCATTGTATAAACGACAATTTTATACGAGTACGTACTAATGCGCGAAACATTTACTGATAGGTACTTCCTTTGATAACTTTGTAGCACATACACACCAATTTAAAATGTATCTATTTTCATTTGCCTGTAAGAATTTGCAACCCCTTATTCCAAACATACATTTGCATAAATTTATGTATGAATATGTGGATTAACTGGCTTTGCCCTGGAATAGCGAGCACTATAAACAGCTGTATTTCAAGTGTATTTTAAATATTAGAAAACCCCATGTATAAGGGGTCTTCTAATATATAAAAAAAAATCACACAACTTCACTAAGACAAAACCACTTAGGTATTCAAGTTTGTTAATTCAAAGATATTGTTTAAATCATGACCATTGAACCACTAGCATAACAAAACCACAAACAAATCACGTTTTCGAGGAAAATAATTAAGACGAACCCTTCAAGTAAATTAACTTGTCAGTTAGGAAATTACTAATTCACACCTGCTTTTACTGGTTGTATTCAAAGATCACGAAATGTGAGTTAGCACCTCTTAAAGAACTATTCCGGTAACAACTTAACAACAGAACGGATGAATATAGATAGTGCCGGCGCTCATTGTACCTACATACACCAAGTACAAGCTACTTCAATCTATCTTTCTTTTATAAATTTACAACTTTATCGCTTAATCATTAGGTTCATGGTTGATTGGGAAAATTTCTCAGTTTTGGGTAGTTTGGTGAGTTGACGTCTATACACTTGACTTAAGAGGCCTGCTGAGCATCCGTAGTTCATACAAACAATATTTTGAATGGATGATTTTAATAAATGATTTAGTTATAAGAAAAATAAGTTTGATATAGAAATTTTAAATTCCTCTTACCTCGTCTTTATATCATTGTCCGTTCAAAATATATATTTGGGAACATAGAAATTCTGCAATCTAATCGAAATAAATTGCAAATTATTTTGGTATTACGTTTGTATGAACTACGCATGCTCCGCCGGCTCCTAATTATAAATGTCTGAATACGTTACGTTTCAGTGCCATATTTTTAATTAACGAAATAGGTGTATAACTATGAACGAGGACGAAGCAGAAGAAACACCTATCGCTTAAGTTCTAACACCGCATCACCTAGTCTTTTGAGTCCCAACTATGTTGGGGTCGGCTTCCACTTTAACCGGATGCAGCTAAACACCAGTATTTTACATGAGACTGCCAATCTGACAACCCAGTTAATACTGGGTAATACGATACCATTTGGTGAGACTGGTTGTCAGACTTCTTAGGCCAAATGACAGCCAAGACCAACAGCTTAACGTGCTTTCCGAGGCATGGAGGAAACTTGGTATGTGTGGTCACCCATCCACAGACCAACCTAGGCAAGCGAGGCTTAACCTAAAGATCGGCCCGAGCGAGCTCCTAGCTAAGTTCTAACACCACGTTAGTCAAGAATAACAACTTTAGTGGTGTAAAAAATAAGGCAAAGTAAAGTAATGGTATACAATAACATTTTATAATTTTTGTATCAACTTTAAATTAGATGGAGACATTGCTTGGCTTAGGTGCCATTACCTCAGGTGCCCTTAGAGCAGGTGCCCAATGTGGCATACGTCGTTTGTAATTGGGTGAAACAGCGTCTTCCGATTCTCTAGACTTCAACGATACTATGTAGGGATCGTAGCACGTGACTTTCTTTATTTTTACCTTCATGCATGGAACAAAGGCACATCATTGTGTTTATGTGTGTTTATATCCTATATTCTCATGAAATCACTTGAAGAAACTATTTAGATCTATCATGATTGATAGAAAAACAGTTTTTACGAGAAAGTTCGTAGCAAAATTTAGTTTGGCGTAGCACTAGCACAGACTCGCCATAAGAGTGTTTTTTTTTTAAATAACTGCTCCATAGCGTGAATATGATAGTAATAGACACATAATAGGTTCCCACACTAACACACATGTTTGACCCTTAGCCGTGTCGGTCCGCTACACACCGCGTGCGGTCCGCACAGTTTTAGATAGAAATCAAAAGGCTAATCATATCAATACTGAGTATTATTCACATCGTTTACTGTTTCATAAAGAAATGTAGCTTGTATCAGTTCTATTTTTTATATTTATTAAATGTCAATAGATAAAAATAAAAGAATAAACTTTATAATGTGCAAATTAATTCGCGTCATCTAAAAGATTCACTACATTTTAAAGCTCAGATGCATATAGATAAAGCAATGATAAACCACAACTTATTGAGACTTCTTTGTTATTAAATTATTTCATACTAGCTTCTGCCAGCGGCTTCGCCCGCGTGAAGTTTCAAAATTGGGGTTGAGTGAGAATATTATAAACGTAAGAGTAAACAAATATAATAATAACAAATCTCCGAACTGCTAAGCTATCGGGAGTTACACGTGTTATTGTGAGTCAACTATAAAAGATAGACATATGCTGTCTTGGGATATTTTTTATATAATTTTATGTGGAATATTTCCGTTATACATGATTTCTATGTAGCTTTGACCATTAAGGCTGCACACGCGACGGAAGCTAAAAAAACCAAGTAACTTCTCCCGTTTTCCCAACATTTCCTTTCACTGCTCTGCTCCTATTAATGGTAGCGTGATGAAAAGTATACTATTACCTGCTCAGGAGTATGTAGAATAATTGTACCAAGTTTCGTTAAAATCCGTCGAGTAGTTTTTTTTTCTATAAATAACATACAGACAGACAGACAGACAGACAGACAGAAAGACAGACAGACAGACAAAAATTTTACTGATTGCATTTTTGGCATCAGTATCGATCACTAATCACCCCCCGATAGTTATTTTGTAAATATATTTCATGTACAGAATTGACCTCTCTACAGATTTATTATAAGTATAGAAGAAGATTTTGTTTATCAATTCTCTACACTTAAATAATAATTTAAAGACAGATATGTATGTGTCGGCGGCCTGATAACCACAAACCGCAAGTGTTTTTTTAATAAAAAACTCAGTGTGTGAAAGAAAATACTCATAATAAAAGGAAAAACACAAAGCAACTTATGCATTGGCGGTCGATGTTACAATGTTGCTTACATAAACAAATACAAAAAATGAAAATAATTCCAGTAGCTTCATGCTACACTTTGAATGAGGTCTTTACGAATAAGATTGAATAAATTAAGATCTCGTTGATGTCTTTTGTTCAAATGAATTGAAGATTTTTTACTATTGATTGCAAAGTGTACTCCGATTTTTTTCAAAAATATGTTTTACTTGTAATGTTCGGGCTTTTCGATAAAACCTTCATCTGTTAGCGAAGTAATACACAATGGCGTCAGACTGATTCGGGCGGGCTTTAGAAGAGATGTTCTTAACGAAAAATGTGCTTTGTGATCTATTCTACTAAAGCGCTTTTCGTCATAGGTGATCAGTGTCACCTGAAACGGTTACAAATTCAAACAATGTAGAACCTGAACATATTAAACCGTTTGTCTTGTTTTAGAAGCAGTTACATTGTCTCGCTCAATGTGTGTGTCCGCAGTAACCACAAAATGCCTACGTTTCCTAGAAAGGGTCACATTATAACCGTCATGCGGGGAGGTGCAAAGTGGTCGGTCAATATTGTCGTTGGGACCACTCACACCAGCAAATTACTTAAACATTACAAAAAAGGTTTGATCAAAACGAATTGATTGTTTACGTTACATGTTCGTACCGGCGCGTCTTGGTAGGTGTTACTTTGTAACTTTACGGGGGCAGTTTGTAACAGATCACTGAAGAAAATTCACGCCGTTCTTTTAACATTGTATGAAAAGATGTTTGTAGTTAACTTAGTTTTTCCATAATTTATGTTTTTAATGGCTAAATTTGTATAAATTACATTATCAAAACCTAATAAATAAATAGTTAATCCCTTTTAAGAATAATATGTTTAATTAACTGTGAGAATTCTCATTAACAAATTGTTTGTTAATGTTACTATGGCTGAGGACTTACTAAAGTAACTGTCTAAATAAAATTAGATACGAGTATCTCATAAATATTTAATTTTGAATGATTTAATATAATACGTAATTTACCCAGAATCTTTGAGACGTTTTAGGTAAATATAATAAAATGCTAATTCGTCGAACTCGTACCAAACGGCAGCCTGTTTTCGATACTGTGCATAAAAAATGACATTGCTGCGCTTGGGTATGAATGAATGCTGTATTACTTTATATGTGGATTGGTCGCACATTCCTGTGCCTTTCGATCGCATTAGCACATTCTGAGATCAACACCACCTCATCTATTGCGGGCTTCAGAGTCCCAAACATGGAGAATTGAGTTAGTACTTACAGTTTGGCGATTTGTATCTTGTCGGCATCGTTTTGCCTGCCGAAGTCGTGCCAGGGCCGGGTGCGCGGCGCCTGCGCAGGCGAGTGGTGCGCGGATGGCGTACCTCGCCCATCCTCGCCGACGCCCGGCTGCTGGCATATCACCGTGTAGTCGAACGACTGCACGGACAATAACAAACATTGTAGTCAACGGTGTTAACAAAAGCATAAAATACACATATGGGTCCTAACTCTAGCAAACTTTTGCTTACAAAAATATTTCCTATGTAATATGAAACCCAGCACCTTTTATGACATTTAACACATTCTTATTTGCATATCTTATTAGATTGTCAGTGTAGTACTAAATTTAAAGAAAAAATTGCTTTTTTAATTCGATTTTTAAATTTGTACGAATTAAATATTGTTTATCATTGAGAATTCTACCTTTATGCCATTTGTTTTTTAAATATCAATAGGTAGGTACGATCTCTGGATTTTAGTAAAAACAAAACTTGTAAAGAGATATTTAATGTCGCAATCTCCCATAAATTAAATCTAATTGGCAACTAATTTATGATAATGGTTACACATTAAAATATCATTGTAATTACGTCATCGTGACTACCTGTGCTCACAACATTGAAACTAATTACAGTTATGTCGCGTAATGTTGGGCTCCGTATACCTACTGATAACAAATAAGGAATTAAGTATTTGACCAAGATAATGAATTGTATTCAGCTCTATCGGAATGTAAAATTCATGTTGGAAGTCGATGGACAAGTTCTGAACAATGTTCAGTAGCTAGATGTCAAGTTTAATTTATTTAGTGTCAGTCCAGTCGATCTTTTGCGTCGAGTCAACAAAAGGCAAAATAAGTAATGTGCAGTGTGCAGTCTAGATCAATCGGGTGGTAAGTAGGTAGTTACAATGCTCGTGATCGCCACGCCCTAGGAACTGTTAAGTCCTTCAAAACCACTTAGCTCAACCAGATTACCGGTCATGTCAATTTGTTATTTTAATATGTAAACTCATAAATTTCAAGTCAAACGCGAGGTGTTCGCAATTGTGTTGGTTGAAGGCCTCGACTCCATTGTCTGTACATCGACGCACTGGCAATTAATGGACTTAGCTATTATACTTATGTTATCTATCAGCCAATTACTCAATGCGGTGTATTCTAATAAGACTTGTTGATTCTACTAATATTGGTAAAGGAGTCTAGTTGGCGCAGTGTGTTTATCTACTTCTTCAAACCTTTGCATCTAAGCAAAAATAACTTGGTAGATCGAGCATTTGATTAGCTAGAGTTCAGACATGAATTGTTCCTCCTTATCAAGTTTTTTTTTTATATTTTTTTAAGAAACTTCATGGAGATTGCGCTGAAGATGGGTTTGTTATTGTTGGTGCAAGTTCCCACTATTAGCTCGTGTAACCGCTGAAAACATTCAGTATAGTGTACACGTCTTCATGCATAAATTGAAGTAAATAACTCATATTGTCATAATGGAAAATGATCATAAAATGGTCATTTACACGCAACTGTAAAACGTTTTTTGATCTCACTACTCTGTTGCATTTTAATTCTAGCACTAAAAGAATTGGTTGAGTCATGAAAGAAAGCTAGAAACTTATTATACATTAGTAATTATTATAAAGATAAGACAATGGTATAGAGCGCGGGTGGGCTTCGGCGATTGTGCAAACGACCACTTCAAGGAAATGGCCAAGTTTGCTACGTCCACGCTACATGGATTACAGTCTCAATATTTACAAGGAAATGTATAAATGTACCTAGAAATATTTTCAAAGTGAAAAATAGAGATGAAGTCTCTCTTATTAGGATGATGTTCAATGTGAAGCCCGAAAGAGATATGTTGTGAGTCCTCCCAACATGTATCTTAAGAATGTGACTGATTGCATGAATGAGCCCTAAAATGTTATCAGCGATCTGTAAATACATCGATACAATAGTGTACAGTGTTATTGTCGTGTGTGTGTATGAAGCCCGCCCGCCCGCGCCCGTGGCGTGCACCGACCTGCTGAACGGCGGATGCGTGGTCTCGGGGAGTCACCGCGTCGGCTCCTATGCCGCTATCTGGTGACGGCAGGTCCACTGTGAGCCCTGCGGCTGCGATAACACTCTTGCTGTGATAGCGAGGGGTCGCGTATCGATCACTGAAGGCGGAAGCGGATGCTGATTCCGCATCTGCATAAGGAGGAGCAGCCCTTTGCTGGTAACCCTCGCCGACGAAGTACTCTCTGTAGTAGGGCTCGCCGGCGAAGGTGGCCGGCTGCCGCGAGTACTGGTCGCCATAGGGGGTGGGGCTGGGGGTGCCGGGCGGCGCGAACATCTGGGCTGCGTACATGGCGGCGTCCGGCAGCAGCGAGCCAGCCGAGGAGGCGCGCGACGGCACCGGCGACGGCGAGGCCGCTTCACCGGGCTCGCCCACCGCCACCTGCGGACACACGCGCCGGTTACACGCGCTCTCCCACGACAACTGTCCGCTCCGCAACGTCGACGCGTACATGCCGCGTCAAAGCACAGTTCACAGCTTCACGTACACTAATGTCGATCGACCGTCGTATCACGTTCACGAATATCAATGTGTGTAATCCCGAAAAAATGTAATGGTCCTTGGTAGCCGCCGAGGTTGGCGATGCACTGGGCGGGCAGCACTGCCGGCCGGACTGGGCGCGGGCGGGCGCGGCTAGTGCGTCGCGAGCGCGTTGCTCGGCGCATCGTACGACAAGCGCGATAAATAATACATGAGTGACCGGTACAGTAAGTGTGTGAGTGCGTGCGCGCGCGGCGGCGGCGTGCGGACGTGTGACGCACCTTGTGTCGCGGCGGCTTGAGCGCGTGCTCGGGCTCGTCGACCACCTTGCGGCTGAGGTCCTCGGGCTCGCGCTTCACGAGCCCCGCGTGCAGCAGCCCCGACAGCTCCGCCAGCTCCGCCCCGTGCGCGCCATTGGCCGCCTTCAGCGCGGCGCCGGCCCTGCGGAGGGGAGACAGGCGTGATTGGCGACGTGCGCGCGCGCCGCTGCGAGTCCGCCCGACCTCGCAATGCGCGCGCGAACTCGTCATACTATCATTCTCGCTCTAGGTGTTACACACTGTCAAATTGTCACATGGTATTTTCCTAGCAATCAAAATACAAATAAAATTATCATACTTGCAGCAGTTTGCAATATTATTTACATGATTGCAAGGACTTTATATTTCTTAGTAAATATCTAATCCTAGATAAAGTTATTTTACAGATATCTGGCACGCTCTACTCATTCCTAATAAGGTATTTTAAGATAGAAGCCTACTTTCAAATCGCATAATTTAAAATTGTTAACAATTCTTGACACTTGACATTTAGTTAAACTTAATTCATTTTGGTCGATACTATTTTTGGTACTTTGCAATCTATATAAATAAAAATGAATTGTTGTTCGTTAGTCTGATTAAAACTCGAGAACGGCTGGGCCGATTGAGCTGATTTTGGTTTTAAAATGTTTGTCGTAGTCCAGGGAAGGTTTAAACGGTGAGAAGTAGACAGGTAGGTAGGTAGGTAGTAGGTAGGTAGGAAAAAATGCATTGCAACGCATGCCGGGTACAGCTAGTTTTTAATAAATATTTTTTACACAATTCCATATTTCTTTTAATTTTATGATATGACAAAATCCCAGTTTTTAAAGTACTTATTTGTTTTTCTTTCTATGTTTATAGATTACAACTGCTCATAAAACTGATTTAATTTCTAGGATATATCGTACATTATATCACTATTCTTTACCTGAAGTTATGACGGTGCTGCCATCTATGAGTTAGGATGGGAACTGTTTCATAACATACGAACGTAAAATCTGCTACAACAATAGAATAGTAGTGACCATAATTACTAGATAATGTACACGTTTAGTTAGGTAGGTATTACTTTTTTTTATCAGAAAATTTCGGTTTTTGTCTAGTTTTTTTTTTATATTTACCTATGTCGTGTTTTTCTTGCACCAGATATAACTCGAATATATAATCAAAATATTCTATCTTAGCATACATACGCTTACTACACGTGTAACATATTAAACTGTCAAAAGTTGGTTACCAGAAGTAAACACGCTACGCAGCCAAAATTCCGTAGCAACTGTAAATGGACCGAATGCTATGACAACCTATGTTACACCCTAAGTTATGTAACTAGTCCTCATCTGCCTTAATTACTCTTTACAATTTGTTCTTTAAATTAGGCGCCAACTGATAATTGTTAAAGAACGGTTAATTAAAGTGCCTTAATTACCTTCGTTCTACGGACTGCTACGAATTTCGTAGAACTTCGTAGCACCTAATGATTTCTGTGAAAGTCGATAACAAAAACATGGCATGTTGGAGCATAATCGTGGTTTTATATATTTGTCTCATTCAGTAAACAATTTTTATTTATTTTCATATTATAGAGTAGTGTTCTTTTTTGTGGTGTTTAATTAAGATTTTACTACAAGAATTAAAATGGTCAATGGTGGCCAATTAGATCCTATTCGTAACATCATCTGCGCCCAAATACAAACAGGATGTTACCTTCTCTGGTGGAGTCATCTAAGGTTCCACTAAATGCACTAAAAATACAGTACCTACTTACAATATTTGTCGAATAGTTCAAGGATCTAGCGCAAGTTTTATATGAAGTGTTTCGACTATTAAAATAGACAAATGAATAATCATTGATCACACAGTTTTACAGATTTTTCACCATAATTCTACAAAATTAAGTGTTTTGGGGAGAGATGCTGAGAAATTGGTACTTAGTGTACCCATTTCTCCATGTCACTTGAAAAGGGTAGTTAATATTTGTGTGAGTCATAATAAGCACGGAGCGAACAGTGAAAACAGGACGTCGCCATAAACATGAAACAATCACATATTTACCATAAACGTCACAAGTAGGACAGTTTACATGTAATAGCGTTTGCAAGTTCATTTACATGGGAGCGCGAGCGTTTTGATTTGTTTGCATGTAAGCGCGCACCTCGCGAGCGCGAGCGGCGCTGCGGCGGCGCGGGGCGCGGCTTTCGTCGGCCGTTGTCAGTGCGCGCCGATTTATGATAATTGAAGACATGTTTCACCGGCGCTCAGATGTTTATTTTAGATAAGAGAGTCTCGCGGCACTATTTCATGCGTCCGAATTGGTCGGGACGCGCGACCTCCCGCGAGCCGAGCCGCCGAGCTGTGGAGCCCCGGACGCTCCTCGGCCGTGTCCGATTGCAATTCTCGCTTTGCTCATTCTTAACGATTTATGCACGCGATTTGTAAGAGAAACGCGACGAGTGTGAAATCGCTCATTCGATAAGATAAAGCTCGGCCGTATAAAATATTTCTGTACGTAGGTATCGCCAAATTTCCGCAGTGCGAGTAACTAACAACGCGACATGCGAAAAGTGAAACGAATTTGTAATTTCAAGAGAAACAAACTGAGTTGTACCTCTGTCATATTTTGAATTTTGATGTTGTGAAGTTTTATCCCGCCAACTTTTTTGGAAGGCATGCAAATTGAATTATTGGTATTAATCCGAGGTCGGTATGCCGGCGGCGTCGCGTAGATATTCATATGCGTGGAGTACAATACGGTGTTTGCTTGTCGCTCATTGTTGACGCTTGTACAAACGGGACAAAGCGCGCCTCGTTGACAGCTGACGCTTCGGGCTCAGTGGGTGCCATCGAGTACCGCTACGACACTGCTTACGAAAGTCTCGCTAATATTTGCATTAAAATAAATGAAAAAATTAAGGAAACAACTAATAGACAACATTATGTATGTTTTTTAGTTTTGACAAATTTTCAATTAACACTTATATGTATACCCATTCATCACGACATTTACTATTGCAGAATAGGTGACAAAAACCTTTTTGAAAACTCCCAGAAGTTTCTAACATAATTAAAAGAAAACGAATGCTGACAAGAAAATTCAACGAATGCCTATAGGTGATTTTCGGAGGCTAATCAAGAAGAGTTTATTGATACTTCAACGCTAGTTTGTAAATCTATGAAAATTATTATTGCTATGAGAGCCTTTCTTATCGTGTTTATTTTCACATAACTCATAATGTTTTACAAACCGAAGACAGTTTTAAAAATATACAATTTATAAACATAATGTTAGAGAGATAATCTTCACAAGTTCCCCTATCGTTACCGCTGTGTATATTTCTCAAAGTCTATCAGGTAGCAGAATAGATTTCCCAAACTGTTAATCTGATATCAGTGTCATGTTGCTAGCGATTAACATAACAGTAACTGTAATAAAAGGTAAGAATGATCACCATCCTCCATCTCTAGCGGTGTGCTACATTTTACATGCAAATATAAATTTTCTTATCAAAGCGCAATCGGTTCGTCGCCCGATGCAATTGCCATTATAATTATTTGCAATGTTTACTTAACACCCTTTCACACATGATGAGATCTCGACAATACGATGCTAAGGGTGCAGTGTGCAGGGGCCCTCGCGCCGCTCATGCATTCAATGCGTTTATCGAAATACCTCTTACGGTATACAAAGGACGCCATTCATATTTTTTTATCTGTACGATTTTTATAAAAGTCTAGGAATCCGTTTTTTAAAGATAGGGAAAAATTGAATCATTACTTTTCTGTGATTTTCATTCAGTGACTGACTTTTATTTATATCTCGACGATAGTATATTTATTGCTCCACAATATTCTTGCTCCATAGACTATTCCAAATATGGTGCAGTCGTTATCTTAGACATTAATGCTGAAAACTCTCATGTAATTCCACGGAACCTTTGATAATAACTTAATAAGCTAACATATGCGCAGCGGGCTCTATCTATATCAAAATCTGAAGCGGCGACAGTTTATCCATCGTTTGACGAATAGATTACAATCTACCGAACGATAAACGAGACGAAGGAGGCGCTTGCAGCGGATGCGACCAACGTAATTTCATTCTATTTGAATATATCATTCGACTAAATGTAGGTTTATTGCTACTTTTCTCACGGAACTAATACATTATCAAAAATTTAATTGAAAACGATTTCGCCATTTGTCTCAGTCATTAAATCGGGCGTTCGATTACACTTAACTGTCTCTGGCCATTAATTACCCGGTAAGCTATTCCCTTTATCGTTATTTACTAAGTAGGTATCTATAACGACATAGCTTTTTTTTTAAAATAATAATCAAGGGCTGGACATTTGGCATTCAACTATGTAACGACTTCTTCGCGCAGCTGTTGGGAATATATTCGCATGAAAAAGAATGGTCAAGTAAGAATGGTCAAACCCCGTTTTCATTTTCGCTACGCGGTGACCGAGACTGTCAGGGACATAACGATGTTACCATCTTTTTATGCATTATCCTCATAAGAGGGTCCGTTATATCCAAGGGAATTGAATGGTATTAACTACTGTGTCTTTAACAATAACGACGTATCTTCAAGAGGAAACCGGTTCTAGTCCTAAATGGGTCACACGGTTCCAACTCCCTGAGTTTTTGTTAAACCACCGCGACATTGACGACCCATGTGCTCAGCCCGCTGCTCCGCTTGCTAAATTACATACACTATTCATCTCCAAAATTTTGCATATAGATACATCTGTAATTTTTGGAATTAATTTCAAAACCTAATACAAATTGACGTTAGATAGAGGTACCTAAAGTACAAATGTTAAGTATTTAAATTGTATTTACTAAATATTCGCCGCTTACTTAACTACATAGTAATTAAATACGTAGATAATTTCTATCATTAGCTCGTAAAATAAGTTAGGTACATTAGTGTGGAGAAACTGACTTCCCGTTACTACAGCAAGTGCGAACAGTGACAGGGTCAAGA
Organism: Xestia c-nigrum; assembly: GCA_916618015.1. Taxonomy (NCBI): domain Eukaryota; kingdom Metazoa; phylum Arthropoda; class Insecta; order Lepidoptera; family Noctuidae; genus Xestia; species Xestia c-nigrum. Next base: position 13,874,854 of record OU745245.1, read on the forward strand.
GGGCGAGGCCCTCCCTAGAGGCATCCCGCCGCGCGTTTCTATGCTAATCTTAGCGTTAGCATTCGACAGCCTCCGACAACTATTAATGGTTATAGCCGCCGCCGTTTCCATTTAATACCCGTAACATCCGCGTAGTCCTGAGCTTAGAGCGCGGCTAGCTGCGCCCGCGCACCACGCAATGCGTTTACGAAACGCTTTCACGCCTACGTCAACGGATCTCGAAGGAATACAGACGGAACTAGTTCATTTCTACATCTATCGAGCATTCAATTCAAATAATACGAGCGATTTAGACAACAAATAGTGTGCTTCAAACCTGACGATGCACTGGCGCTGAACTATTAGCATACAAACGCATTCGGAGACACAGAGCGCGCGTATGGGTGCGGGCGACTGAGAGCATTCGTTATAATTTTGAATGTATGAATGAGCAATAGCGGCGCGCGTTGAACCGGCGCGTGGGCCGCGTGCCGACAATGAGTCGCGACAAGTCCTGGGCGTCCTTGTCAATGTGAGCCGCTTCCAGCCACATCCGTCTATTGTCATTATTTGTATGTATGCACTCCCGTAAACAGTGACGAGCATGACGGGCGGAATGGAACCAAGTGTCACATTCTGGAGCGCAGCCCCGGCCGCCGCGGCAGCAGCCGCAGCGCCCGCGCAGACCCTCGGCCGCGCCGTCGTGTGAGGCGACTGCTGACACGTGGGAGGCTTTTACCACTTCGACAGTTCTCTATTCTTATGTGAACAACCTACATAACACGACGCCAGCTTCCACACATACCAGTTATTCACATTATTCAATATTAAATGAAGTTTTTGTTGACAGCAAAATTTAATTCAGAAATTAACATTTTCACGGATTCAAAACTTGTTTCCTTTATAACTAGTGTTTATGGAACATAATAAAACATTCATAAAAGTTTAAATGGTCTGTATGGGGTCAAGTTAACATTATGCACTCCTTGTATTAAGAATGTGACACGGCCTTTGCTCATTTTTGCGTCGCTATTCAAAGGATGCTGTTAACAACCTCTTTCAAAGAGCGAGTATAATTTGATCGGGGTCGCGTTTCTATGGGAATTCGTTGAATGCACCGACTGTATTCATAATTATTTTGTAGATTTCGAAAAATGTGTGGCTGTTCTGTTCAAAAAAATCTAGTCTCTATTTTACATAATTACGTGGATTTTTTAAAATAACACGAGTATGCCTGCAACCGGCCTGCAATGATTTATAAATTTTGAAGAGTGTTTTGAAGGTAAAAAATTAAATTAAATTAATTAACAGAATACAATGTCACAAGTCATAATTTTTAAGCTAATCCCAATATTTATTCAAAAAACACATGTTTCTTTTGCAGAAAGAAGTCAAATAGCAAAAATATGTTAATTTCGGAATGATATACGCAGGCAGGTCGGGGGGCGCGGGGGGTTCGCGAGTTGCGAACTGCTATTTCGTTAATCCCGCCATAGGTATTCAAATGAGCGCTCATGATTTATTGAGTGGAACATTAACATTTTTATTATTTGTTATTCTTACACCTTTCGGTAGGGCCGGAAGCCACGCGGCGTCTTGTCTCAGTGTACTCGTCCGTGAGACTCAGCAACAAACACAACCCCCGGCCCCGCCTGCCTATCAACGTGCACAAAAACTCCACAACACAAAGATTGCATATTATCATAGTTTACATATAAATTTTACGCGAATTCATTCCGTATTCACCGCGCCACAAAATCCGGCGATTATAATGATAATTGCTCCGATACACGAACGTTCAATTTGATGTACGGCCGTGAGAATCGACGATTGATTTTCCGCGATCATCTTCTGATTCCACTTGATTGTTAGGTATCGATATTGGGATTTGATTTGCATATTCGATTATCTTTCTATGTATTCTTGATGTATCTGCTAGTATTTATGAGTAATTAATTAAGCTCGATGTGTATGTGTTTAGAAGTATACTTATTTTAGTATTTAACTCTGTGTTTATACCTAATAAACATTAATGTTTTGTACAGTCATATTTCAGATATAATATGACATCCATAACTGTTACAACGGTTATATATTTTCTTAGTAACAGTTAGTTAAATGATAATGTGTTAACACTCTAGAGCCAATTCATAAAACGTTGAGTAATACGTTTTGGTGCTGGTGTGCAAGGTTCGCTGTTAGGAAGACATGGTGTGTAGGACTCACGGCCAGACATCGACAAGTTTGCCATCTTTGTGCATGCTGAGGTGCGTGTCCTGCGCGAGCGGCGGCAGCTTGTAGTACTCGATGGGCTGGCCCTGGCCGTCGTCCGCCACGGCGCCCAGCACCGCGGACGTGGCGCTCAGCGGGTGCTCCGCGCTCGAGTAGTACGCGCGCCACGACTCGCCGCTCACCTCCATCACCTCTTTGCGTCTTCTGCAACAATACAACACACTTTGAATAACTGTCCAAAAACACAACAACTATTAGAAAACAACATACGTCGCGTCGCTAAACTTATCGCTCCACAATTTTTAATGCTTCATTCATTCCGTAGTATAGGTAGAGTAAATCGAGTAAACATAGCGTAAAATACTGGTATACAAAACCACTGTGGTTTTACGAATGAGTCGACTACAACTTACGAACCAGTTATTAGGCGTGACCATTTTGGTACGGATACTGACCTTTGATGGTACCACCGCGGTCATCGCATAATGTGACGCTACGTTTGCTAATTGTTGCGCACACAGAGCATGAGTCAGCGGAGCTGGTGTCGGGTGCGAGAGTGAAGTGACTAGTTATCGGAACGGGCTTCGGACACACGCAGGGGCGTTGTCTAATTCGAGTGACTTTATGCAATTTCGCCGTAGTACTCATACGTCACGCGACCGCGGCTGGGTCGCCTGCTGGCGCAACCTGATGTAGAACAGGTCTGAACCACTCGCAGAACCGGAAGGATACGAGGCAAATCCCTGCTCCCTCGCTAACCAGTTTAGGTCGTCTGACGTCACGCCCAGCGGTATCCGACGATGCAGACAAATAAATAAAAAATGTTGGAAGCACGCGTCGGACGGGTTTGACCGGATCGTAGTTCTACCTGATTCCTGTTCCTGGTGTGTTAATACATCTTGGCATTTGTTGTGTGAAATGTGACATACTTATACGATCCCACCGGCCTGTGACGAAACGGTCGCTACGGATAACTACGGCACGCAAGATTTCCCGGATTCAAACCACATACTAAACCAAGTTGCTAGTTTTATCTATCCGGTCAAAAAAGAGAACATAAGTTGTAGTGTGAGTAGTATTCAATAATACAGTTGAAATAGTTTGTACTCCTACAATTTATAAAGCATTACTAATTTTGTATGAAGTAAGGTAATTCAGGGTACTCCAATTATGGAGTTCAAGAACTCTTAAACAAGTCATTATCGTGTTACCTCACATCATTATCTAATCAATGAATTAACCCAGGCTATAGGCTACAGAATGTCGAGTTAGTGTCAAGTAAGAATAGAATGTGCGAATTGGATCAGAGAACTGGAAAAGCCAGCTTCTGGCATTTAACCAGCCGAAGCGTGAGTCATTTGACGAGTTAACTGGCAGGCGGAGGCGCAGGGGGCCGGGCGGAGCGCGCGGCTGCACCACGTGAATGAGATTCCGGTAGGTGCGCACGTAAAAATCGTGCAACGAATCTAACAGGTTTGCTGGGGTCCTTGCGAGGCCACCGGGACTGGTCTAACCTGCCCTGTGCAGCCGAACCTCGAATTTCCGATCGTTTCCTATCACGTTTGCCTCGAATCGATACATGTAAACACACGAGCTTGTTTACATTATAAGCTCATTCGATTGCCTACTTTCTGGCAGTATTCGGAGCAAGGCGTTGTGCAACCACTTTGACAAAGCTTCGCTTAACTGGCACCTCTATAAATAATTAATTGATTACTCTTTTCTGGCTGTCGATTGTTCGAGCCATTTAAAGTTTCGCAAGTTGCCTACTCCTTGTGTATTTGTTTGGTTGACTATTGAATGGAGCGATTAGAAAGTATCGCGCACAGCTGTCACGACGACGAGACGTATGCTAGAGCGGAACGGATGACTTTGGCAAAGGGTTGGAGAAGCCTTGGTAACACAAACAATGCATTCGACACGGACGCTACACGCACGACTCGTCATACACATCTTTCAAAATAACTGGTGGTAAAGGGATATCTTGCTGTTGCTTAATACTTTGTTTTCAATTAAAACAAAAGCAACTCCTAACATCTGACCAGAAATGTTCATTCAATCCGTAACATGACATATTTCCGAAGAGCCGCCGAGAGTCACGCTTGAGTGAAAGCTCGACTATGAAGTTGTCTCAAAGAATATGAATTTCGTGCTCGGTCGAGTCGGAGACATTGCGGGATGGATTTATCGGAGGTGTACAGCGTTCGAAACGATCAGTCGGCGGCGGCGGCGAGTTTCGAAAGGCGGCGCTCGTCCACGTCCAGCGTCCACGTCCGGTGACGCGTCCAACTATCGATCATTCGGTTCGTTAATAAATAACACGTTGGCGTCGCTCGCCGCTTATCTCCTGCTCGGGCATGTGGAAAAATTTGGTGTAGGTGTCGTAACGGAGCGGCACGCATGTCTCGCAGGGTTGCGTGCGCCCGCGCAGCCTCCGCGCCGCCCGCCTGCCGAGCTTATCCTCTCCGGCCGTCGGCTCGCGAAGTACTTGCAACTTCATTATTAGTCTCTTTCCGAGAAACTACGATAAAGGGACTACTCGATAGTTCTCTAATATACGCAGTAGAACTATTACCGCATACCTAATTGTAAAATGCCACTATAATCGCGTAGTCCGGTCATGGTGTAACGATGCAAACTTTCATGTAGGTCTATCTAACCTGTCTCATATGCAATAACCTCGCGTAGATACATATCCATAGACGTTGTAGTCGCATAGCAGATATATTGAATCATGCGTGGCGCGGAACTGGCCGCGCGGCTTCACCTCGCTCACCCGGCAGGTGCAGTACTACCTTCAAGGGAAAGTGCAGGGTGCGGCTCAAATCTACGCATGTTTTATCATCGATGATAAGAGAAACTAGTACCTATCGCAACTAACGACTCATTACCAGCGCTGAGCGAGACGTGATAGAAACTGATGATTTAAACGATTATTTTTCATTAGACCGTAAATAACATCGTAAGTAGTACCTACCTACATATCATGTATGTAACATACCTACCTACATCGAGACCAACTCTCTTTAATTATAACTTGCTTCTTTAAAACTTGAAGGAAGCTAACGTATTCAATCAATATTAAGTGCTGCACATAAACAAATCTATATGACTGATTACACATTACATATTATTTTCTAGGTAAGTAAGTATAACTTGTGAATGCAAGAATAGTATAGCTCTTTAAACCAATAAGGAAAATAACTACTTACACCTACATCATTTGGACGATTTTCTGTTTCTCACGGTTAGTAGGAAGGAATCATTAGCATAAATTGACAAAACTAGAGTTCGAATTAGTTACATTGCTAATTGCCAATTTAACGGATTTATATAAGTAATTGAAACATTAAACTAAACAATCCTTAAAGAAAGGATTGTTTACAAGTACTAGCGCAAAAGTGAAAATGTGCCATGAATAATCCATTTCGTATTCCCACATTAAAGCTAACGATTCGAGCCGGAATGTAACTTCGCTGCATTTTGTCAATTAAAGAATTCGCTGGCTTGGATTGTCGCAGCACTGGACGCACACTGTTATGGCAGCACAAAAAATGTACATTCTTCATACCAGTATAAATAAATAAGGGATGAGTACAGGGAGCAGTGAGCGTTGAGCGCGAACGCAGCCACGCCGAGCTAAACTAAACGAGGAGCATTTTCGACAAACCTCTTTTTGCGCTCTGACGAGGAACGCATATGCGATGATTCATTTACGGAGTTCTTCACCGTACAAGTATGGCCAACATTATTACTTCTGTTTTCTTGGCAGCATTATGTACGGTCAACAAGAAATGTTTTCTCAGAAATATGCGCCCACGCAGATTAAAGATGGAAACGCAACATGGGCACTAAATAAGTCATGTCTCCTGTCTGCGTAACTAGTAGCATTCAACTCTGAAAATGTAACCTCGCACTATAATTACGTGCTGAAGCTTACAATTACTGGTACTTAACAAGCGACAATAGACTATACGTCTATGCATTTAGAATTTGGGTGTCTATGAATTATTATCAGGTGTGCTCGTATTCAATTTCTGATTTAAATTAACAAAACACTATAAATAAAAGGGGTGATATTGACACATCGATACCGTTTTGTTGGGGTTGTCTCTTTATTATCGAATACCATTAATATACATTGTACTGTCAAGTTTATGTCTTTGTTTATATTCTATTCAAAGATCAAGACCGTTATTTCGACAATCGTAGCTAATAATAAGAAGTTTAAATTCTTTTTATATCTGGTTGACCGTATTCACGTCTTTTATAGTCACATTTTATTTAAAATTTGACATTTGGCAGGAAATAAAATTTAATTCAGAGTGCATAAAATTGTGATTCACAATTCTTTTTAAAACCGTTGAGTGACCGTTGAGTGACAACGCTCAGTAGGTTGACGCGGCGGTTGAATGCGACGTTAACTCGCGATTATAAGAAGTGTTCTTTGTATTGTGCGTGCTCGGTCGCGCGGTCGCCGGTCGCAGTCGCCGGTCGCGTGAAGCCGTCACAGACATCACTATCAATACGCACATCATTCATAAAGGCGAATAATTGTTGTAATTGAAAATTATACATATTGAAGTTGGAGAGTTATTTATCTGACAGTGAAGTGTCTCCTAAAACAAATTTATATTTGAAGAAAGAAAGATATAGTTTTATGTGAAATCAAATTATATTAACTTTTTAAAGCCTTCTTTTATTTGAAAATAAAAAAGGTTACCTAAATTGCAAACCCTGAACTCACTCCATTAGTTTAAAGAACAAAATAATGAACATTACATACGGCATGCATGTAAACGACAATTTGTGCCATTTAGCAGTGAGGGGAAGTGCGGAAATAGAGACGGCATTGAAGGCCGCCTGTAGCTGCGCCTGTCTGCGACGCATAAGAATATGCTCGCAATTATTTCACCGCGCGAACACAACAAAAAACTGAGCAAGCACTTATCATCGATCATTTTAAAACGAATTATCTTTAACTACCATTTAACAATAAATAAACATCCCGTTTTAAAAAGTGTACGAGGTAAATATTATTATGTTATCTCGGAATTAAAAAGAAGTAAATTGAGAATGTTTCTAAGCACGGCCACATAAAAATATGACTGTAATCGTCTTACCGGTCGGGACGCGGGACGTACAAATGTTTCGGTTTCACCACAAATCAAAATGATATATACAATGGAAGTTGCACGCATTAAGCTCTAGTTAAGCTCGCGTAAAGTGTCTTATTAGAAGAGTTACGAGCTTAGAGTGAAGGAACGCCCGCGGCGCCCTCTCCTCTCTAAACCCAAAATAAATGCATCGTTTCCGTTTTGTCTGACTTTTCTAATTTGAATGCTGCGTGTGGTCCATGTTCATCGAGAAGGCGTTACTTAATAGCTTGTAGAGCCTTTATTATAAATCAGACCTACGACCAGTATAAATCTGTAAACAATATAAATTGTGTAAACTAATAATAAGTTAAATGCTTTTGTGAAGTAATAAGTTGGGTCGTGTCGTTATCTCGAGAACAAATGAAGAACAATATTTTGTTGGGAAGCTGCGTCTTGCGCAGTTCTGTCAGTTAGTCATGTTTGGGCTGAGCGACTCGTATCGGCTGATTAAAGTCTGCACGTTTCAATGGAAATGTTAATGCTCTCGATTGTGTGCTAAACGTGATACTCACCGAACGACCGACTGAACAAAGAGACCATATCTATAAATTTCATGATGCGGACTATACGAATAAAAAACCTATAAATGACACTACAAATGAATTTTATTCTTTAAAGCAGTAATAGTAAAAACTTTGATACGTATTCTTGGATAGATTCGGCTGCTGTCGTTAAATCACCATGAAGGTATAAATTAGGAGCGGCGGTCGACGCGGGCGCACAATACGCCGCGCATTGTGCCGTGCCAATTGAAACAGGTTGTGGTTGGCACTTGGCAGGTATCTATATAGCGTGATTTATGCCCGATTATGTTATACCCCTGCGACTATAATTAAACCGCGAAGCCATTATTCCCCAAAGATCTACAAGTTCTGCGACACTGCCCACGGAAATATGGCAATGCTGATTTAATGCATTCAGATTCGTTATCGCATTGTTTTACTTAGATGAACTGGCGAGGCTATTAAGGCTCTCGGGAATTGAGCAACTATTAGTCAGCTAGAACAGATAGAACACGATAACTATTGATGTCTTACTATACAACCTACCTACCAGCCAGACACTTAAAGCTATTGACAAATTCCATTCTTAGCTCGCTCGGCATGATCATCCGGACCGCTAAGTAAACACCTTCATTTAGCAGTTAATACGTAAAACCGTTCTAACCGCTGCCTAAAAAATGTTCTTCAAAGCGATTAAGAAATGCCTGTATCTACAGATAGACAAGTCAATAAGCTTTGTAAAACGAATGTAAATATTTGTCGTATTAAGATAATTTATCTGGAATTTTTGTAAGAAAAAAGTGACAGAAATAATAAAAAAAGTAATGTGGTCGTAGTAAGTGGCAGTGTGCACACACTGGCGAGGCACGCAGGCGCACAGGCGACGGGGCATCAGGAGCCTCGCGGCTACGCAGCTTTTAAAAAATCGCAAACAACTCGTCAGCAGACTGACAATTGTGAGAACGCGATCAATTATCCTGTGCAAATAGTAATTGTCAACAATAAATAAAAGTATGAATTAAACTGCGCAGGAACGTTTTCATTATCGGTACACTGTTAAAATAGCATGTCAATCATTTTACGAAGCAATCAGCGGGCCGCGATGGCAGGGCGCGAGATAAGCTTTTAATTACCTCCAACGCCTATTTACATATTGTAGGAGATACTCGGGGATATATCGCAATTAGGGGCGTGTGCTTCTTCCTTTTACGCCTCGGAGTGGTTGGGTTTGTTGCAATGGATAACATCTGTTTGACGGAAAGATTAAATGCTCTCACGAAGAAAATTTGCAATAAGCTGCGCGCCACACATGCGAGCCGTCTGAATTGCGATTTCCATTTTGTAAAACATTTAGCAACGTCCACTGACACCATATTTTATACTCCCGAGTTTCGATTAATACGTACGTCTGTATAGAATATGATTTGCATTTTATATAGAAGCGTGCAAATTCGAAATAACTTGCGTATATTAGTGTGTTTAGCGTTTCATTGCTAACTGTCTAGTTTACACACGTTTTGTTAGATAGATATTGTAGGTAAGTACGTAATTGAATTCACTGCTTTATATTAATTCATATTACTTAGAAGCGATAATTATATCATTACATTAATATTTGGTATAATTTAAGAATTACAATATTATGAAAGTTTCAACTTCCAAGAATAATGAATGTAACAGGGTGTTGGACTTACGAAATCGGGGAGTACCTAAGTGTCAGAGGAGGCCCTGTCCTAAACTTTTTGAGTATTAAATACTTATAATTATTGTGATAACTATAGTCGCAGATTTTGAAATCAATGTAAGTGCTGTCAGGTACAAAACGTCACTTCTTACGGTTTTTAGGGTTCCGTACCTCAAAAGGTAAAAACGGAACCCTTATAGGATCACTTTGTTGTCCGTCTGTCTGTCTGTCAAGACCTTTTTTCTCAGGAACGCGTGGAGGTATCAAGCTGAAATTCATATCAAATACTCAAGTCTATGGTCTCTTGGAGCTGTGAAAAAATCAAACTTCTAAGTCAACGCGATCAAAAGATACTCCCGTTTATGCCGCAAATTTTCGACACTCGCAAGGGAATCAAAACCTACAGGGTACTTCCCGTGAACTCAGAATCTTGAAATTTGGTACGAAGCAACGTCTTATAACACAGATATTGGAAAAATTGCGAAAAGCATAAATTTTTAGTTACATCATATAATAAAAATATTTTTAATAAAGTTTGTACGGAACCCTCGGTGCGCGAGTCTGACTCGCACTTGGCCGGTTTTTTTTTAAGCTATTGCATAGCTTCTATCGCGGGCCTTGAGCGTGGAGATCGAATCCAGAAACTCCGTAACGAAAATAACCTAACACCCCATGTCTAACACCCCATGTCAGATAATGACAATGACAAGCTAGTTTTCTTTTTATTAATATATTGCCGTAACTAGGAGTTGTAGGTTGTATACATTTATAACCTTCTTTGTAACCATTTTATTCTTCTATGTTTTAAAACAATCATTATATAATTCATAATTTCAACGTGATGGGAAGTCGAGCCTGAACATTCAGTCTGAGTTTGGTCCTCGAGCCGGCAACATCCGGAAAAATAAAATAAATAAATAAAATTATAACTGTATAAGTTGATAAAAAACGCTATGCAATGCAATAGCTTTTAGCTTCTATTTCTTTTTTTTAAGAAACCACTTTGCCTAAGCAAGTCCTAGAAACTATATCATGTGAAGGGATACGCTTCTATTCTGGTGTATTGTAGATGAACACAGATAGGTCAAATACATATTTCATCATCTGCCTAGCTTTTTCACAACTTTGTTGGGGTCGGCTTCCAGTCTATCCGGATGCAGCTGAATACCAGTATTTTACATGGAGCGGCTGCTTATATGACCTCCAACACCTAGTTAATACTGGGTAATGCGATACCACTTGGTAAGACATGGTTGTCAGACTTTTTGGGCCACTGACTACCTGTAACGACTGCCAAAGATGGACAAATGACAGCCGGGACCAAAAGCTTAACCTGCTTTCCGGGGCACGGAGGAAACTTGGTATGTAAGGGTGGTCACTGGTCACCATAGATTTTAATATTTCTGTGCTGGTCACCCATTCACAGACCAAACTAGAGATCGGCCCGAGCGGCTGTTAAAAGTATAATAACGCTTGGACCGTTCAATATAGTCGACATTTGCTTGTTGGTGGAGGAACGTAGAATGCGTCAAATCGGCGCCTTCTAATTGCGGAGGTAGATAATTTACGAGCGGTCTGGATAACCTAGCGCCGTCATCGTCTGCCTTCCGCCACCACCACGTAACGGCCCTCAAGGAATGTGACAGCTCAGTGTAATTACACTACAGGAAAATTGTGATAAACAAAAATCATGAATCTAAACGTAATTCCGTATCGTATACAAAGATGGCATTGTGCAATACTCGGGAAAAAGTCTATCTCCATTTTTTACTTTCTATGGAAATTTTAACATCATTAACTGCGCTATTAAAGGAACGAAGCTTGATGATAGACCATCCACGGAGTACGTTTAAATCTTATTAGTGGGATGAATAGCTGTTGTCGTTTTTTTGCAGAAAGATAATTTTATAGTTAATTTACGTGCGATAGAGTAAAACGGCGTGTTGGGTCGGCCGGCCCCGCCCGCTGCCCGCGCCTCAGCGCAGCGCTATCTAAATGCAAATCGGATAGGTTCAGTGGATGTCCACGATAAATCAGCCTCACGGCCCGCTCCGTTATCCGTCCGAGTCGCCCCCGGCGCGACCGTGCGACGCACCACTACACTATCGTACCATTTCACAATGCAATTATGCCAACACAAATTACATGGAGTATAATTAGGTTCAGAAGAATTACGTGTGCTCCAAAGACAGATAAATATAGGTCTTCAAATAACGACACTAGTGCAAAAAAAGAAACTTCAAACCGTGTGTATTATCAATAACAAGAACCAGCGCAGAACTCAGGACCATTAGTGAAGTCTATTTACAAGTATGTTTGCTTGTATTTGTAACAGTTATTAGTTAAACTAATAGCGACAAGAGAATTATGTCTGTTCTCAAAAGCCTTGAAGTGAACCTAAATGCAAAAGGTGCTTAAGGAAACGCAATCCCCGGAATCATTTATCATTTGTGTAGTAAGTACAAGCGCAGTCGGACATTGGTGCTAGTATCCAAGTGTCTTGTGACTGTATACATTACCGGGGCCGCGTAAACATTTAACAAATACCTCGTTGCAATGCATCTTAACAATCTCGGACGTCACACCAAATACACGTGCAGCGGGAACTTTGCACCAAGCTCTGTTCTGGTGTTATGTTTAATTATTCCTTTCGTTTATTTCTACTTTGATACGATTACCTCAATAAAAACAAACGTTCTAATTATATTTCAAAATAAGTACTTACTGTAAGCTTACATATAACAACATATTGTATGCTTATGTCTTTTTTTTTATTAACTGAACCGATCAACAATTGCATTTAACTAGACGTAATAAGCGGTATATCTGTGTGCTTGTTTCATAAAAGCTGTGTTCACTAGCAATCAGATATCCACACATAATTGTCGCTCGGTAGCGGCGTCTATTCCAACTTCATAACCGTTTTTATCGACTAGTTCCACTAGTTGGAATCTTATTAGATTAGCTGTGTTCAGGTCTCAAGATTAAAAATTATCTCCGATCGAGCCGAACGGAAATGTCGCTGTAATAAAATTGTTTTCTGTTACACTTTTTTTCTATCTTCCGTTCTCGTTTACCGCATGTCGTGTCATGATGTCATTGAACACATAATATATTACTAATAATGCCGCATAATTATGTGTTGCACTTTATATTAAGACGTAACTGTGCGTTTTAAGTGTTTATACTTTAACGATTTTATTATTGTATCCTCTTCAATCAAACAGTTTAATTCGAAGAGTTTGTTCATTTACCTTTACTCTACAATTCTACATAATTTACATCTCAATTCAGGTTATAATAAATTGGTAAATATGAATCCGCACCCTGCTTACACTAATATAATCAATATGCGTATGTAATGAAAACGCGAAACATATTAGCATAAAAGTTTATACCCGAGGCCCTTTAACTTTATACCAATGTTCTAGTTTATTAGCGCAGGTATTAATAACGATTTAAGGTTATTACCAACTTCCGACAATCTAATTAGTGCGTCATTTTCGGTTCAATGGAAGCAATAAGAACAGCTATTAGTGAGCCAGCACCGCTCGCAGAACACTCAGTAAGAATCAAATGGAAGTACGTAATAATTAATTAAATTCCTATCAGTTATTTGATATTCACAGAAATACTTCATAAAGTTTAAGGTTTATGATACATGTTGAACATAATAATACGTTTTATAATGACTAATGATATTATCAAAATCATTCCGTCATTATAAAAAAAGATCGTCGCAATTTATTCAAAATAAATATTAATTAAGAGGCTTGAGGTTCAGAGGAAATATTTTGATCGGAGCGATTTTCATCATGGTTAAATATAGAGGAGTCATGAAAAAGACGCAATTTTATGTAGATACAGACACTTAGTGGGCACAATTATGCAAATATGCAACGTCGATTATTGGCTAGTAACCACCAACTAGTTGCGGGAATTTATCACCGGACCCGCTACCTACAGCTACTGTTACTGATGTATGTCCACGATTCAGAGCTGCTAATTGCTTATGCAACTTCAAACATTATATATCTCTGTTCTCTGTCTCTCACATTATATAATGGCTAATTTTTTGGTTTTATTTATCGACACCTGTATCTGTAGCTGTCAGCATTCTAATTCTTCACATAATTAATTATAGTTGTTCTTTGTAATGAGTTTACCTTGTCGGTATTGGAAAATTATGCTTGGAACTAACTTGGGAACATTGTGCTATCAATCTGGCAAGCCATTAACATCTATTTTAAGTCTAATAAGCTGACACAAGTTCAAAAAGTTTCCAATTAAAAAGTTGAAAGATGATATTCAAACACTAGCGATACCTATTTTAATTCAAACTTAGTTTTCTGAGTTAATGTCGTATTGGAAACTATACTTCCTGATACAATGGTAGGTCATATAGGCTAAATGGTCAATGAATAATGGAATAGCTAAAATTCAAACGAATAAAATAATACTGCGCTTTTCGTTTAGTATTGTAGAACGCCTACAATAAAATTAAGTACTTTCTCTCTCTTACGTTTCTATCAACGCCCCCTTTTTTAAGTACAACAATAGGAAAAAAAATATGGTTATCCTGAAAGTTTAATACAAGTTTGTTTTATTTAATTTAAAAAAAAAACAGTAAGTAACTCTTGAAAAGAAGTGAATCAATTAAAAGTGCAAATCATTAATTCCCTCAAGACATTTCTAATAACTTGTGATCTACTCGTATAAACATTAATACAAAATTTAAATATTTATTATACAGTAGTTTATAATTATAATCACAGATTGTAATTAATTTGTAATAGTAACGCATGTTTTAAGATTCATTAAAGGTTCTAATCGATATTTCTCGTGACTACAAATCTAGTGAGTATACAGGCCCTGTCACATTGGTATTTAATGTGGCAAAACGGAGGGCGCCCTTGGCTCATAACAGATATATATGTTTATTTATTAATGCAGTGTAAATAAATAAATTAATATTAGTACTTGCGCACGATTGGAATTTGTAAATCCGATACATTATTTCAACACAAACGGGTACTACCAGCTAGTATGCTTCGCCTTAAACTAATCCCATACAATATTATTTACATTGTAATGCATGAACTGTACAGTAGGAGCCTGTACCTTATACTTTCCGTGTGTAGGAGAACAAAGTGCTTCCTCTCCATCCCATGGGAGAACCTCGTCGTAATACCATATACATGATAATTTTTCACCAAAACTCTTTGTAAAAGCAATTATAAGTGCATTTTGTCGGTGTCTGTCATTAACTTAAACGTACGATGTTATTTTAAGGGCCGTAATCGGCGTTCCGGCGAGCCTCTGCGCTTTTTTTGCGAACGCTCACGAAAAGCTATGCATTTAAACGCTTGAATTATGAAATTACAGTATTGAGTGTAAACAAGAATTGCTGAGAGGCGAACTTTACGTACACACGCAATAAATTGCATCTATACATTTTACGGTAACCCTATATATAATGAATTATATGTTCTGCGTATGTAATTTATTCACCGAAATCATTGAATCGCGCTGCCATCAAATCGGTGTGTATGTAATTTTATACTGACAATCAGGGAATTACCGTAATAAATTCTAATTTAACCCAATTACAAATAATGTATTCGATCTTTTATAACAATCCCTGACAGACTTGTCTATCTTCCAAACGATTTTTGTCACGGCTCGCAAACTCTCGCCACATACTTTGATCATTCAATTTATGTTTGTTCTCTTCTCTATACTGCTATAATAACACTATAAATGCATTATTAAAATCATTTATTTTTAGATAATCTAACATAACTAGTTTGACTTGTTTTCATGCAAATACTTTTTCAACTCTGCATAGAGTCGTCGCGACGACATCAAGCTTTTATAGCTGACCGGATTTTTTTATCATAATATTGGCACAATATAAATGAGTGGCCATTGTCTCAGCTAAAAGTATCCACTTACACATCACTGTTTGCTGACATATCCTAATACATTACGTAAGGTCGACACCCAGAAACAAAGGTTGTCTATTGATGAAATCACTGTATTGATTCACAATGCGTAAATTCATTCTGTTATGACAGGCGAGCATAAATTCACTGCGGGACCCTCGGATGCTGCGAAACAATGAGTGTCTCCCCATCGGGCGATTGTCAAAACTGTGAGATATTACCTCGGAGCCCGTAACGCTATGGACACAGGGCAAAGAAAGGGTTGAAGATACAACAATGGCGCGGTTTGCAATTTTCTTTTTAATGATAGGGGAGACAATGGTCAGTGCAGCGCTCACCGTGTGAAATCACCGAACACTGTTTATATGCAAGACGGCCTTATAAAGTTTCGGAATAAATTAATACGCTTTTTTCTGCGAGATAAGCTTAAGAGAGCTTTGTCATGATCACGTATAATAAACTTGATTAATAGTTGGAATTATACGACGCTACGATGATATTATTTCATCAAAGTTCATAAGTTCACATTTGACATAAGGATGACCACTTGTAATAATATTATGAATAAAATATTAGCGCCCATTTGCTATACGTGCATTAGTGAGTAGCCGATTTGATGGAAGTAGGTGCAAGATTCGGAAAGCCTAACAGACGTGTCCTGTGAAGTTTATTCGTTTCACTTAATCTCACGTCACAGCTATAATGTTATAAACACCTGCAAGTAACCGCAAATTACAGGCTCCCGATGTCAGCATGGCGCGGAGCACAATAGCGGCGCAGGCGCAGCCAGTGGGCACACCACTGATTGCCAAATTACAGGTTAAAGTGTCATAAGTACCGGTTGTGGACGCCGGGACACTGTTTAATTCATTATTGTTGTTTACCGCATTTGAACTTTATCTAACGCCTGGAATTAATTATGCGTAGTTAGAGACCGCAAACAGCGATAATTAATCAGTGTTAGTGAATTTAATCATCCGACATATTTATTTAACTGAAAAAACTTGTTATCGTTACTCATAACTTGGTGCTATGGCTGACATTTAGCCATTTTTGTGAACATGGGTTCATATGATTGGTTATTGGTAGTTTAATACATTTTGCAGATGCCTTAAAAGTAGGTTTTAGGTGTCAACAAAAATGTGGCGTCAATTCAAAATGCAATATTGAAATGCGAGTAATATACTTAACTAATTTATTTTCGCTTTAATGACAACATTCGCCGGTTGCACAAAAACCCTAAAGCGTTGCGAGCCCTAATAAAGGGTCGCGTATAAGAAAGCGACAAAAAATTAAGAATCGCCCCGATGAGCCATTATCTTCGCATGTTAAAAATAATATGGTCATAGGGTAATGCACATTCATGCGAGCCACGTCCAGGAGCGCATTTGAATATTCCTTTGTGCGTGCACCCCCTGCCTGCGCCGGACTTCACACGCTCTCGGCAGGTACCGCCGTATAACCCCAGGCCCGCCCCGCGACCACCGAGCGCTGCTCTACCACGACCTACATGTTTAGATACTTGACATACTTTAACACCAGTGAATATGTCAAATATTTCTTATTCAAAGTTACAGCTGTACGTGGTACGAATTATTTGATAGCTAAGGTTACTTTGTTAGGCTGTTACCTCAGTGGCTAGGTCGGTACCATAGACAAATGCAAAAATATACCTAGTATTCCAAATTTTGTAAAGTCATATCCTGTAATTTGCTTAAATGCAAATGTGTTTTTTAGCTTCAAACTTCAATCATTAATTATAATTATATTGTGTCCTTGAACATGAAAAAAAAATGTTCAAAACTTAATAAAACCTTAACTAAAAACAAAACAAAAATTAAACTTGACACGTTTGGTGCTTACAGTACAACCGATATGCCACTTTGAATAATATCGAGAAATGTTCAAAACGCAAGTGTCAAGATTGGTTAGGAGCAGCATTTTGATGGACTCGCAACAACATTGTTCATACATACACGGTGATTGCTAATAATACGGTTACTATTAGTTGCGTACTAATGTTATAAATAAATATGAATACAAATTGGCGATGATTTGTTTAGTTTAATCGTACCCTGGAGTTTTAGCAGTTGTTGACAATATTGCGTACTTATTACTTGGTCATTGCGTACAAAACAAATGGTTGTGAGTTAATATTAACTAACATGTCACAAATAACGCGCAATCTCGATATTTCCGACTTTAATAACATTTTATTAATGACTTTTTGATTGGGAATTTCCCTCTCAGCTCAATGAAATCAAATCAAATAATTTATCGAGCTATTATAATCATCTCAATCAATAACTTTTTTGTGTCATACAGACATGCCAACTACTACACGTGCGAATTACTTGAGCTAAATGCGAGTTTTATAATTACTAAAAGTATATGATTCACTGCTATAAACAAGACCAGAAGAATATATGATATTCTTCAGGATATATGCTAGCATGATAGTGTTTTGAAAACATAATACAATTAATTTGCCTCAATAAAAAAAAACACGATTATCTCTAAAAATATCTTTCAAATAAAAAAAAACATACTATTATGCATGCGATCATTCTGATTTTTTGGCAAATAATTCTACAAGCAATATATTAGCATGATAGTGTTTTAGTTTTTTAATTCAATCAATAGTTTTTTTGTAAATCGATCGAAACCACTCATTTCGCGCTATTTGGCCCGCAGTGAATAACGTAACAACCACTTTGTAGTGCCAGCTGATTAGAACTTTATTCTAACAACATTTCAAACGAAGTTTGAACCACCACAAATAGAGTTGCTAATTTAGCTCGTCTAATCACTTGAAATTCTGAATGATTGCCATGGTACAAAGCATTGGTGGTCACTGACTGGTCACAGAGCAGAAGCATCTCCACCTACTGGGTTCCTGGTAACAGCCAGTTTATTTCAATGAATTAAGTGCCGTTTAAATAATTCTCAATGAATAACAATGTGTGCCTACCTATTTATTTATAATGTTCAGAATTCTCGCGTTTAAAGTCGACATGTCGAATCTTAAGAGATTGAAAGTCGTTAAGTAAAAGAAAGCAATAAATTTTAAAGTTCCGTTATAAGAGCCGCATCATACCTACCTTTACTACATTAAAATTATCTATTACTTTTAAATTAATTGTTACAAATGACTTCTTGTGTGAATAATTACAGCTATCACCGTAGCAATGATAGCTATTCAAATGATTATACCAGCACGACCTTTTGAAAGTTTTCGTAGGTTACTCAACAAGAAGTAATAAAATTCACTTGGACTATATCCATCCATAGTAGCCGATTCTTTTTAATTAAGGTCCATAAATGAGTAATGTCCAACAATAACTGCCATCGAACGTTTTACTAAAAAGGAAGTTCGTAATAAATCTAAACGAACACCTGCCACTCAGGCTTATTCACATTTAGACGCCGATAATATTGAAGATCCGAACTTGCAATAAAATACATTGGTTGTAATATCGCGTGTCACTTGACATTCGTGAGTATTCAGCCTTACAGTCGCAGGCGCAGGGCTTTAGAAAGCGCGCACCAATAAATACTCGTCCGATTATGATCTACGGCGCGTAGCCCGTAGCCACGCCGCTCTTTGTACGTGTGTTCTGTGTATCGGCGTGCGAGGGAAACGCGACGGTCTTTACCATCCGATCCTTGCAACCGTGAAAATAGGTCGATGTTCAAACTTAAATAGCGGTTGCGTTTTTACAACTTTCATACGCAATTTGCCTGCCATGTAATTATAACAGTTTTCAAAAGCTATGGTTTTTTATTGCAATATGTGTATAGTGTAAACATCAGTTCACTTAATATACGGTTTCTAAAGAGCAATGAAGCACATTTCGAGCCTTGAATGCGTCCGAGAGAGCGCAGTCTCGTGGCCCGCATTCCGTGCTGCGTGCACGCATCATACCTAGAAAAACTTCCACAGCGCGCGTGGGATTCTCGGGAACACGCTAAATAAACACAAAAACACCACGCTGACTTAGGATACAATGAACACGCACGTAATTACATACCCCTACGTTATAAATCTTTATATTTAACTAGAATTGAGGAAGTCATAACGTAGCACGCCGCTATGACGGTACACAAGATATTATTATGTTTTCATAAAATGATTTTGACCTTCGATTATATTACAGATACCTAATAACTTGCACATACCTTTGGACGTAATAACTTAACTGCTCTCAAAAAAAGCTCAATTAAGTGGTTAATCTTCTTCAGAACCGACAGCTAAATTAATAAACATTTAGTAAAGTAATGCTGCATCGTATTCTGGTAACGATTGACCGTATGACCTCTTAGATATTTAGTGAAATTCCGTCAAGAGTAGTGAGGGCAGCTAAGCAACTAATAAAATGGTAATAGCATAGCATGTGGACATGTTACATGCACAGTGCGACGCGCCGTGGCGCGCTCGCCCGCGGCACATATTAGCATACACTCGGCTGGCTACACGTTGTATTGAAATCACCGATTCGCCAATATCGACATGTCGCTCATATGCGTAGGCGGCACTATCGCAAAATGTTTCAAATGTGGGTCAGCCGAATATCAGCTCAACAAAGTAATTGGATGTGGAAGTAATTGTACACCTATGCGTCGTTTATGTTTTACTGCACCAAAGTCTGTTATTATGATACCAGTTTATGATTTATTCTTTATTAGTCGCAATTTAGAAAGATAAATGCTTTTAATGTACACCGGGTACTTATAGGTACCTCTATCTCATGTTTACGGCTACGGTGTATCGTTATACCTTCCATATATGCTAGTTAATATGAGCTATCGAGAAGCTTACCTTTGCTTACTTGTATGAGGAAAAAGACAGAGTTCACTGCAGCTTATATTAAAAATGATAGAGCCCGTATTTTCTTGAAATCTCACTTTTTAGCTTGCTTGCTTACATAAGATGCTTTAGATTAACTTAACATTTAAAACATTTCTGCTAATTGAGCTTTCACGAGGACAGATTTCGGTCGACATGCGAATATATTCGTGACCATGAGTAATCATGACGCACCATGAAATAAATGTACTTGAAATATGTTGTGCATATAAGTTCAATAAGTACTGCATAGCAGACTGGCGATTTTTACCTACGAGTCTCACATGAAAATTGTCTTGACCATCGAGACAATCTCCTCCTGTGAACGTGGCTTCAAGCTCACTTCGGCGCAGCTTACGATAGGACAAGGAAATATCACAATAACAATAATACAATCTCACCAAGAAATAATTATAGTATTTACACCGGACCGCTATCCGTATTTGGAAGACATAACAACTTTGCGTACCTTATAAACTTATAAAATAAGTAATTTATTTCTCAAATGCGAGAACTGTAACACCTCCGCAAAATGTACAATGTCTTCTATCAGCGGATTAGCATATTATAACAAATATGATATATCTCGCGATGCAATTGAGCTCCACCTACACGCACGAAAGTGTCGTGTATATGATATTGACAGTGCACACAGCACACGTGTGCGCAGGCGCGGGCGGGTGGGGTGGGGGAGCGCGGGCGCTCGTCCACGGTCCACACATGCGGTCCGCGTCTGCTACTTTCACGCGGGTCGGGCGCGCCCATATTAATTGCTCCCGTTCTTCGGCGAAGCTTTATTTATTGCCCTCACCGGTGATTGTGAAAAGCTTTGAGTAGAGTGTACATTAGTTTTAGTTTTATCTCGTGTATTTGATCTGACGTGTGACACACGAGCGCGCTCGGTCACCGGCGCGCGGCGCGGCGGTGCGGGCGTCTGCGCGCACGCAATATTCGCTCCGAGAGCTTTTCGCAAGAAAAGTATAACGGACACGGACAGTGATACTGCTTATCCGCGTTCCGTGAGAAAATGTGCCTGACGCTATTTGCTGTTATCTTTGTGCGGCAACACTCAAGGAGTAAATAAAAAATCAATTATTATCTAAACAAGAATGTGAGCGGTCGCGCGCCGATGTTTTTAGAGAAATAAACATTAATTGTTTGCACAACGACCGCCGCCAAAACCAATATTTGATATTCGAAAATACTATTCTAATGTATGTCGTGGTACATGGCCCCACTCGAGGCATCAGCCTCTTTAGCGGCTCTTTTGGTCTTTGTAAAAATATTACGTGACATTTTAACGTTAAAACATCAATCGCTTAGCAACACTAATGCTGCGTACTGTTAGGAACCTACGTTAAAACATAGACAGATATTACATATTCGTCGAAATTATCTTCTATAGGAAGATAGCGAGCGTAGCGAGGAATTTGAACAAAAAACTGTAATTATTCTTACCACCGACATAAAAACAAACGAACACAGTCAAACCCATGAGCCTGCTGATGCTGGCAATTACATTTACGATCAGCCTTCATCCTTATTCACATCTGATATCGTAATTAGCTAAATTGAGGTCTCTTGTTATGAATAAACAAATACATTAACATTGTACTTATACATATTCATTAAGCACCCAATAGTTGACGATATTTATGTATTATATTCTGAGATTTGACACGAGTCCAACTTATAGAATTAACTTCGGTTGTTTTATAATCAAATTTTAATAAATAACGCATTAGGCAAAAAACGGCTACGCTTGAGGTCTCACGGTCAAACTCGCTATAAATTGTTGACGAGCGCGGAGCGGCGCGACGCGGAAGTGTTGCTGCGATATTACCACCTAATTATCTGCTATAACCGAGAATCAGAATATATTTCCAATTATACGTCACTACTAAATGGATACGCGTGTTTTTGTTACTCCTAACACGCGGCAATCTTGATAATCACAAGAGGTCGTTAGGAGCTCGAGTCTAAAAAAGTTCTGCCGTGATTTCATTGAAAGCAAGTGTAAAAATCCCTATTAATGTGGAGCAGAGGTCGCGTAGACTTCGTTTATGCTCTAAATCATACCATACTATGGTATCACTACTAACTTGGCTAGTTTGATCGCCTTAAGTTTAATCTTAAGAACGAGGGGTAACCCCTCCCTTAGCTCCATAATAGTAGAAAACAGTCGTATTCATAAAATACATGTAACTTATTTGACTGTCACAATACATTTAAAATATAGACATTGGATCAGCATTACGACGATGCGGACGACATTGTTGACGCCTTATCTTTTTTTTAAATGTAATAAGTACTATTTATTTTATTTATAATTTGTAAACAACAATGTTAATGTTCATCGGAATAATTAAAAAGACAATTGCCAGTTTATTGATGGACAATCACGACTTTAGTTCAACTGAAAAAAAAAATAGTTCAGCTGCTAGCTGATTTTTTGTTGTAATTGAAGGTTCTGTTTCCTACGTTTTCTGTTTGAAGTAAGTGAATACAGTAAGTACTGAATTATTAATTAAATGATTTGATTCATGTGCTCTGAAAACAAAAAAAGAAGCTGGTAATTAATATAATTTCTGTTTATTTTCCTGTTCCAAAGGTTCAAATTGATTTGTCGCAAAAAGTAAAGATTTTTATATGCTACACTGACACAGTGATCCTGATTAAATAAAAACTGATTAAAGTAATATTTGGACCTTTATGCGCTTCAGTAAATTCAATTAATTTATCACTACCTGACCTGCGACTTCACCCGCGTACAAATTACATACTAAAGCCTACCTCGAGAACCACTCTATCCATTGATGAACACAGCATGAAAATTGGTGCAGTCGTTTTTGATTTTATCGCGAACAGGCAAACAGACGCAGTGGAGGACTTTGTTTTACAATAAAAGGTGTAAAACACCTCTTAACGAAGCCGAAAGGCACTTGTTCTCCCAGTCATTGCGATATTTTTTTTTGCTCTACACTATTCTCAACCATACCTGGGGACCTTCTAGTTACGGAGATATTGGGGGTCGAAGTTCCAACTTTTTAACAAGTTTTTAATACAAGTTTTTATTGTAAGATTTTTACTTTAAACGCCCAATGTTTTAATTTCGTTACATTGAGTTCTTAGTTACTTAGTTTGATGTACAGAATGCTTGGTTGACGGCTTCGTGATGAGGTGGTTTACACCCTGTATGTAGTGATTAGGTATTTAAGTTATTGACAGTTAATTTATCACTGATAAATATCACACCGGTTAGGTATTTAAACTGCGTGAAAAGTATTTTATAAATAATTTGCCTTATAGAAACCAGGAAAACGCTCTTGGAAAACAAAAAACAAAATAGAAGAGAAATATCGTACGTAAGCAAAGAGATAACAGAAAAAATAAGGATACACAGAAAACAAATAAGAAACAGAACTATCCAGTATCATATAGACAAAACCGGAGGGATAAAGAAAGCCCTAAAAGAGCTGAAAGAGAACACTTCCTGGATACCAGGCATCAAAAACAAGCCAACTGGGAAGATAGAAAATAAACGCCCCGAAATTATGGAAATAGCAACAGAATTCTATAGCAAACTATATGATGACGTAGACTACAAATACACAATCCCTACAGGAAAATAACGAAGAGGCTATCCACCCAATACTAGAAACCGAAGTAAGGAAAGCTATACTGTCCCAAGGAAACTACAAGGCACCTGGGGACGATGACATAACAAATGAAATTCTGAAGGGCTGCCTAGATCACATTTCCGAGGCCATTACAAATTTGTTAAATAATATTTTAACTGCAGAAACTATACCAAAACAATGAACATCATCGACTATTATACTGCTCTATAAGAAAGGAGACAAAAGCAGAAATAAACAGACCAATCAGCCTCATTTCTAATCTGTACAAAATTATTAATTTGCAATAAATACCAAAAATACTTATCTTAAACTTACTTAGAAATGACAAAACAGATATCAAGTACCAATAGCGCATAAGTTATTTAAGGTTCCTAGAACAATAAAGTTGCATTAGTATGACCACTTTAAATGTGCTGTTCAAGGAGGCGTTGCTTGTCAAGAAAATTGGCGTCGAAATCTCAAAGTTGGTATATTTATTTTAGTTCTGTGTTTTCCCACCTGCACAAATAAGTTTGTTGAAGTATACAATGATTCCAAGTCAATTAAAATCACAACATTATTCAACATGTTGATCCAAAAAGTTTGTCAAAAGTGTAAAGTATTGTTATTATAATTTAAATTAATTAATGATTGTCATTAGGTTCGCACAATTTTAACATTTCATTAAAACCAGTTCTAATGAAATGTTAAATCAATGATTGAGATTTAATCTAAAATAAAATGACATTCATTCAATCAGATAATAATCGTAGTAGCAGTGTGTAAAATGATCACGAAACAGGGCACAAACAATAAAGACTCCTATTTATTCAAATATAAAGTAAACATTACACTAGATAACAAGTGGCCGGTACGTACACGATACACATTTGAAAATAAAGTGTCAAAAAGAAGCAATTATTTACTGATATCGCACACCGGTACGTTACGGCTCACGATGTTATCATAATGATTTAATATGTTGCTTTAGCAATGGTCAATAAGAACAGGTCACGACAGTTATCGAAAATACCTGTGGAACAAGTTGAGAACTGGTCGCCGAGGGTGCAGCTGGGCAACCCCGCATCAACGTCCGAGGGCGTTTTGCATGACGCGGTCAGGTACCGGTCAGTTGTCACGCTCGTCCAATAGGGGTCACTTGTGCACAATACAGTGTCCGGTCCACCCTGCCCCACGGCCAGAGTCGGTTGGGGTTCGATTTTGGAACAGGTTCGCGGTGGACAGTGCGCGGATGGTTCAGTGCGCGGTCGGCGGCGGTGCGGTCCGGGTGCGGCGTCGCTCGCTACTGCTGCGAC
Organism: Xestia c-nigrum; assembly: GCA_916618015.1. Classification (NCBI taxonomy): domain Eukaryota; kingdom Metazoa; phylum Arthropoda; class Insecta; order Lepidoptera; family Noctuidae; genus Xestia; species Xestia c-nigrum. The sequence goes on from OU745245.1 coordinate 13,900,138, forward strand.
GCCGGCCGCTCGCCCCACACGGCCGCCGAGCGCTCACTCGACCCGCTCGGAGAAGGGTGACATCGCGGCTCTTCCTCTTTGTTCACTGATAAAGGGTTGCCGATTGTTTGAACAGGAGCTATTGTATGAAACTTTATTTGTAATGTCTTAGTCGCCGAAACCGTTAACGAAAAAACATGAAGACCTTCCCATTACGCTTCATGCATTTATTTAAATAATATATTGTACATTTTAATCGTTTATTAATATTTTTGTAGAATAATAATTATAAGAATTAAACCTCGAGCTCCAGTTGAAATCTCCATACATTAGAGTTCAACGAGCGTCGAGCGCTGCGATACTTATCTACGTCGTATGGAGGTCGATCAGTTAAATGACAGTCGATAATAAAATCGTTACTCACTTAAGTGACACAAGAGCTTTCTTTTTTATAGAGCTGCTAGATACAACATACACCGGAAGGAAGTCGACAAAATTCCACTCATTTCTATTGACTATAATATAAATAAATCAAAATTTTAGACGACGATTCATACCACATGCCAAAGTTTCGATTTAGTTTATTTTTTATATTAATATTTTATGACGTTTGCGATAAGCTTATTTACTTAGTTTAAAACGAACGGTACATTGAGTACACTTAATATTAACAGCTCTTTGCTTTGTTTGCTTGCTACGAGTCTACGAGAGCGCGTAGTCGTCAATTTGGCATTTCTTCAACGTAGCGTTGTCGTAGCATTGGTACAATTACCAAAAAAGAGAGCCACGAAATATAAACTTGATCACTTTTATACGCTAAACTAGTCTGATGCAAGAGTAGTATTATATGACTTATAGCATAATTAATTAAGTACAAAGTTTTAAAACATAATTAAATAAGGACAGTGGGGATTAACCTACCAAATAAAATTACAATATTGTGTAGATATAATTGAATGGAAGGAACCTTAACACAACAATTTAATTATGATAATACAGCGTGAGAAAAGCTCGGACGACATAAGAATTAATTAAAATTATGGCCTAAGGAAACATAAAATGTCGGCAGCGTTCGAGTAATTAGAAGTAAAATTTGAGTGAAACTAAGAGCCGAGGAGCAGTGAGTGGAAGTCACCGGGCGGCGTCACTTTAATGATAATATAGCGCCACTGTATACACTGTACAACTAGCCACGAACATCTGAACAATGCAAATACCTAATTCACGTTTGCCGTCATACCATTAGTACTTAGCATTATCATTTCAAGACAATAAAGGATCTACACTTATCGTCCACCGCTCACAAAACAACAAGTCCTTGGAACTTCGGAATGTCTCCTTCCGGCTTCACTCGCATAAGATTTTTCGCGATTTAATATAAAACCTCGAATTTTATGAACCACTAGCTTCTGCCAGCGGCTTCGCCCGCGTGAAGTTTGATTATTGTCCCATGGGATCTTACTACCGGAATAAAATGTATCCTATGTTTTATGTGGGTCATAGCGTGATGATATAAACGTAAGAGTAAACAAATATAATAATAACAAATCTCCAAACTGCTAAGCTATCGGGAGTTACACGTGTTATTGTGAGTCAACTATAAAAGATAGACATATGCTGTCTTGGGATATTTTTTATATAATTTTATGTGGAATATTTCCGTTATACATGATTTCTATGTAGCTTTAACCATTAAGGCTGCACACGCGACGGAAGCTAAAAAAACCAAGTAACTTCTCCCGTTTTCCCAACATTTCCTTTCACTGCTCTGCTCCTATTAATGGTAGCGTGATGAAAAGTATACTATTACCTGCTCAGGAGTATGTAGAATAATTGTACCAAGTTTCGTTAAAATCCGTCGAGTAATTTTTTTTTCTATAAATAACATACAGACAGACAGACAGACAGACAGACAGACAGACAAAAATTTTACTGATTGCATTTTTGGCATCAGTATCGATCACTAATCACCCCCCGATAGTTATTTTGTAAATATATTTCATGTACAGAATTGACCTCTCTACAGATTTATTATAAGTATAGAAGAAGAAGATTAATATAACCGAGAGAATGTAGTTAAATAAATGTAATCATATTTCCATATGTTCAGATCATTGAAACCTAGATTTTATTTGAATACTCCATTTTAAATGTGATTAATGAGTGATCGTATCTCATTAGATACTGTTTTATATTCTTGCCTGCTTAGCGACTAATTTAACGTGATTAGTATGTAAAACAGTTAAACTGCAACTATACTATTACGACTTATAATTCCAGCTAACGAGTGAAGCATATATCGTCTAATTTTAATTAAATGATAAAAGTAGAACACTTTACATCAATTGATTGGAACCGAAAATGCTTCAAACATTGGCCGTCTACGAATTTTATTATGACGGCCATTAATTTATATTGCGTTACAGATAGCAAACGATTTAGACTTGGTTTTTTTTACCGTTTTACATAATTACAAAATTATGCCTTATATTTATGAGTAGGTACCTACGTCTGTGTGCCCGTCAGCCGCGAGCCGTGAGCTTGCAGACCGCGGGCGCGCCCACTCGCAAGCGGCGAATAAGAGAATTAGAGGAGCTCTCGATCGAGATGAATTGCCACAGATAATGTGTCATGTTCGATTTTTAAGTAGCCAAATAACACTAACTAGAGAAGCAGATCGCTAATGGCCCGTCCGATGTCCGATTCTTATTAGACTTCATATCGCGTACTATTTGCGTATACATAAGATTGTATACTGTACTTTTGTTTGGATCAGTAAACGAACTAAAATCGTTGCTTATCAAGAGTAGTCTGGTAGTTTATTTAATTTAATCGAATGATTTATAAGACAGAGAGGAGAGGTGGCCTGTGCTGATGATGTTATGCTTATGATTTATTGCATTATTATGAATCAAATTAAAATGAAATCAGGTGCTGCTTTTGATTAGTTTTGCTTCTTGGTCAATTTTGCCTCTATAATTTGCGATTTGCGTTCTTCTCTTTAATTTACATCATGCGTATTAAACTATAGATTTCACACGATTCAAATTTCAATTCTAATCCACAAAAGTTAAGTCGTGATCCTATGTACTGATCGTACGTGATCTTATGAATAAAAAAATATGTTCCAAAATTAATATACATGATAGGTTTTGGTTGCATATTGGTTATTAATTATTATACCTACCAGTAATATTGCAAGTAGTCTTATGAAAACGCTCCGTACATATCAAGTATGTGATTGGCGTAACGAGAACAAGTACCGATTTGGTCAATAATCGCCATAAGTATAGTGAGCACTTTCGCGTACCGAATGCAATAATAATTGGAGGGTCCGATTTATCACATTGCTGTTCTCCGAAACGCCTGAACAGTTCTTGTGCAAGCCCTTCACGTCGTGCGCACGAAAATATCTCGAGGAGTCCATGCCGACTTCACATAATTATAGGTAGAAAAATACATGCATGGGAAGTTCAGACGAGATTTTTTTATCTCTCTTATTAATTCACTTTAACCGTTTTAAGTCGTGCAAAAAATAAACAATCACAGTAGGTCCCGAGTATTCTTTCTTCGGACTGACCCTTCGCTTTAGGACTATGAAACTTCATCTATAATGGGTGACACAAAGGAGGGGTCAAGCATTCACAGAGAAATAAACCTTGCTTCCCACACTGGACATTCACGGGTACCGGTCATCGGTGGTCATCGAATGTTTTGTTTGGACATTGTCTCCTCAGTAAAAAACAACCCTTTTCATTTTGAATGGATTATATCTTTTGAAATACGCGAGACAGACTTGGGAGTCACCCCTTTAAATTGTGCAAACGGCTGCCATTCATCTTCTAATACGCAGGTAGACACTTGGTGTAGCATTACATGAATTGTTTTTCAAATTGTACGCGATCGTACCGGCCCTTAGTAACCGTGCTTCGATGCATACCCATGGGAATATGATTACATGCATTTAGTTAGATTTGCTCAATAAAAATAAATGGTTTGAATGATCTTATAAGCTTCGATCACGTTTCATGTTTAAGTGTATACCTCGTAAAAGTTTAAAGACACAAAAGAAAAAGCCCACTACGATGCTTTTGGAGTAACGGAAAAGCTGGCAGAAGAAGAAACCAATATTGCGCTTAGATGGTTGCGCTTAGAAATAGTTGCGCTCTGAGGAATACCTACCTCAAATATCCCAATATATTCTACTTAGATTATTGTTGGATGTAATTCACTTAGCCACTAACTACTTACTTACTTCTGTTTAATTTTATTGCGCAATCGTAGCAACAAAAAACTAACCACATACTTACTTAAGAATGCACCACATGAGATAGGGAAATTATCGCAATACCTAAACAGCTAGACTTTGAGAAGACGATCATCAATCTGCCTGAGATGCATCCCGTGATTAATATTAAAGGTTGGGTTTAAAGGTACAAGTTCATATAACTGGCAGTTACATGGTGTGGTACTTGATGTGCCCTGTGATCAATGTAGCTTTCTGTGCAGGGGCGCGGGCGCAGGCAGTGCGGGAGGGGGGAGGGGGGCACCGTGTGTGATGCTGCTACACCGCGCGGCTGTATCGACACTCGGAGAAAGTCGACGGGATCATGATAAGCCACCAGCCAACGATAAATTTATGCGCCCTTTGTTTCTTTTCAGCGATTTATCAAAAAAGACCCCCTTTGTGTATACGTGACGATCTATGTTCTCTCGAGAAACACTACAAGCGGGTCAAACGGTCATGGTCTGTGTATTGTTCAACGATGTTTATAGTGAAATCATACGAGAACACACCTACCCAGCGGTAGGTCCGTAAGGGATTAGCCTTAACTCTCAGAAGATGAAGCGCTACTTAGCATTCCAGCGGGCATGCTAATATAAGCAGGCAGTGTAAGTCGCGCACTGTTATTACCGCGAGAACCCGCTGTAACAAGATAAGCAACAGAGTAGAATAATAATAAAAACCGTAATGTATCGGGTGCCGTAAATTGCTTGTTTTGTTCACATAGGCCGCGGGCGGATCAATTTGACCCTTATCGAGAAAATAACCGACGAAAGCGCAGTCCTATTAACTGCGCCGAGAAAAAATTAATTGTTCGTGATTATGGATTGTGGATAATTGATTGGCGGCGAACAGTCGAGGACGGGATGTGTCGCGGTCATCCTCTCTCGGTGTTACATACAGTCATCGTCCACTTATACACCCGCGAGTTAGCGCTTACTAACAAATGGACAATGTCAAGTGAGTAAGTAAGTACTATTTAATGTTGCCTGTTTGGCGCTGTTCGAATTTGTAAAATACTAAACAAATTGTGTTAACCATAAAAGGAAAAGCTGTAGTGACTCAGACACCGATGATAAACAGACTTAGCATAATTGTTGCAGCGTCATATGAATGCAGTAAGAACGAGCGCCTACGAGTTTCTACGATAAAAATGTTAACGCATGAATATTTCTGGAAGTTCGAATGCCAATTGGATTTAACTATTTTCTAATAGTTTATGTGCCATCTGGGCACTGATCACACTGATCGAAAGATGTACATAATTGTGAGTTTCAATAAATCTTGAATAGGCCAAGTTATACTTTTCATGTGCGAATATACCAATGCTTTCTGGCACGTTTACTTAGCTTTATTTGAAATAAATCCTTATAAGAATACAAAAATAATGTAAGTAGATAAGTTGCAGTGGCCAAGTGGTGTCCTCTAAGAAAATCACTATGTAAAACAGAACTCAATAACTTTCAAATAGTTTACTTATTATCACAACTTTAGGACTACATAGTGTAATTAACGTTAATTAACTCGTTATTTATTATCTTCCGATCACTCATACGTATTCAAGATACGAATGGAATGGATCATTACCATCACACAGCTTAGATTTACTTATAGAAAATGTAAAATAAACTTTATTGTGGTTGGACATTTCAAAAAATTAATTCCGTCTTTATTTCCACCCCGGTTTCGAGAACTAGCAAAATGTTTTAGAACTCGCAACGGAGTGGAGGAAAGTGCTAACAGTTTTTGTAAAACAAGAACGTGGTACTGAAAGCGCTTGGTAACAACAAACAACAAAAGTAGCTTAGGTACACATTTTTTTCATTATGGATTAGCACTATTCATTATCGACTTAATTTCACAACTTATATGCGTGAAATATTAGTGATAACCTCGTAATATTTTGTATTGAGCGTAATTCATTATTGAATAATAATGTTTTTGTTCCACAAATACTTTGGAAATATCATGTAGTTGATTTTTAATTAAAACTTAAGTCATTTCATGATTAATCGAATGAGCAATTTTGCTAAACTGGTGCTTACGTTGGAAATGTTAAAAATCATCAAGTAAATGTGGCTGGAAATAGTAATAAGTGGTATTTTAAATACATACCCGGAGCATGGTTTATTCAGATCGTAAGGGTTAAAAGCATCCGAGATACAGTTATGTATCCAAGACGAGTTTTATTTATACATTGAAGCAAAGTTAAAGATGTAGATTATTGCATCATTGCGAGGCGAATTGACTTCCAGTCTTGGAGTTTATTCTAGGAATTTGCTCGATGTAGTTAAAACTCAGTTTACTCAGGTTACCTATGTACCTAGATATACACTAGTACTCGGAGTGAACAACCCACATTATACGATTATTATCAACTAGCACACGGCCGATGTGCATACGAACAATATCATTAATTGCCGTAATTCCTGACAATACACGCTATTGATACCGTTTGGCACAAACATGGAAGTTTCAGATAAAATACGATTTCGTGACTCGAACTGTGAAGTACTCGTTCAGCATGTTCGAATTTCAAAATGTATAACAATATCAGACAGCATTTACTTTAATACAGACACTTGTACAAGCTCTAAATCACATATAATAATCATAATTAACACGAGTTCAGCGGATATACTATGCAATAAGATTAATAAAGTGTAAAGCAAAATTATTTGTAGGCGAGTGCTCAACTCAACATAAATGTTAAATTGATCCTATTTTATTGAACTCGCCCGTTTTGTATACCTAAGTATATCTAGCAGTTATGCAGGCTTTGCTATGCACAAAGAATGCAACAGACTAACATTATCTTTCTCGTAAAGTTTGTGGCAAATGTTTTCAATATTCACAGAAATCATAAAGTTAATTTCCACAGTAATAGTGTCATGAATTGTTAAGCAGCTTCCTAACGGGCTACGTCGATAAACACGCGCACGTTTATGACAAAGTAATCGAAGTCGAATTGTTAATTGCGTACGTCGAATGAATTTAAAAATGCATGGCATTTAAATGCCAACCCGGTCGCCATTTTAGTTCGACGCGAGAGAGACTATCACCTTGAACACGACTTAAATCTGACAGCCTCGAATGTCACTCTCGCCCAAACCAATTAAAATAAAATTAAAGTATCGCTAGTTTTTGTCACGTTGCTCGTTGTTTGAGTTCGAAGTATGTGTTTCTACATACAGCATTGTTTTTTTAGATAATCTAGGACATTCCTTCACAAATCTATCTACGTTAGGATGTAGAATTGTAGAGTAGATATACCACACCTAATCGTAGTACCTACAACTGTAAGGAAGTAATAATATTAAGAGCAATAATTATATCGCAGAACAGCTTTTGCAAAAAAGTTAATAAGCATAAAATCAATAGCCAAAGTCGAAAAAATATTATAATTTTCGGTAGGTATCATTTCGAGCACTGTTTTGAACTCCTTTGTGTTCGGACACGTAACAAGAGGAAAATGAGTAAATAACGTTACACTCATGTCACACAAGGAACAACGGGGCAATAATAATAAACGTATATAATATATAGAGGTAGTAGTGGCTGAGCGTTGCGCTTGCGCATTGCGTATGAGTCGTATGTGTTACAAGTTGCGAAAGTTTTATGGAGCGAGAACAAGGCGGGCAGATCTGAAAAATAAGTTTATAACGTACTGTTACGGCGAGTGATTGAGAGATAAGTTTCCAGAACACCTTAAGCAGTAAAAAAAGTGTGACAGTGCACTAACACTGCTTCATTCATCTGAAGATAGCCATCGTTTCTTTCTCAGTACCGCTAAATTACATTTCTAGTAGCCGTGGAGCGCGTTTACGAGGCACTTTGAAGATGCTACGGTGTGTCCGTAATGGCTATCGCAATATTATACGGTCAGATGCCCGGCTGATATCAACGTATTCTCTACTGTATAATTTTTGTCCTCAGAAGATATCATACACAAGGTCAAAGAAAATTGTAGAGGACACATCCCATGATGCCTAACATTTGCCGCTTATCAAACATCTAAGTTTTCTTAGAAAACGAGGACATTATGTTGTACTGACGAGACCTGCCGTTTTTACAACTTTTTAGTGTTTATCGTTAAACATTAAAATCCTGTGATAGTGATAGGTGCCGTTAGTATGATGCTTGGCTAGTTTAAATTTGTTATTTTTCATTACTCATACTCGGAAAGTAGGTCTGAAGTTGCCTGAGGAGCGGGTTGAAAGTAACACTTTTCAGCCCTCGGGAGAATCACTTTCAACTGACAGCTGTCAAATTATAAAAAAAACTAGTTTTATTTTCACATGTCTATTGAACCATGTTCCGACTTCTATACAGCCTCTAAATTACAGCGCGATGTAAATCTGTAGTAACATAAAAATCATTAATTAAAGAGTTTAATTTTTTTAAGTAACTTAGTTATAATTTAGTTCACATACAACAAATGTTTCTTAAAAATGATATACCTAGATTTGGGCAAAATATTTATGTTTTCAGTAACGAACGTGAAAAATAAATGCTGAATAGCCGGCCATAGAAAAAAAAACAAAATAGGCAGGAAAGTGGTTATCCGATCTTCTTTTTTTCGAGTTGTTTCGATTTTTATATATTCATTTCCTTGTATTCGTAATTAAAAGCACAGTGTTTACCTCGGGTTAAAAACTTATTTAGTCCCTCGAAGTATTGGCCAAACCCCATCTCGAGAATAAATAAGTTACTTTCACCCCTAGGGTAACAATGAACTATTGCTGGTTTTTATTTCATTTAGTAAACATTTTGCACATTTATCACCATTTCAGTCATCCTCGATCAACCATAGGAATGTCATCAGCAGATAAGATGAAGGCAAGCTAACATAGATGAGTTGAGCTTTGTTATCTCCTCCGCACATATACTTCAGTAGCCGTCCGTCACTCATTCGAAAGCAGCCGTGGAGTATACGAGTATTAATATCTACCCGTAGCCGTACCTAAACTCTATGGACCAGATACTTATCTTTGAAGCTATGTTTGAACTCAATTATTTATGACTTAGCTCCACGTATGACAGTTGCATTACGAAAGTCAGTATCGTAAAGTAAGCTCAAACAATCTAAATGAATCAGACTAGTTACTACTGAATGTAAACTATTCAAAAGTAGAACAAAGTTGAATTATAAGTCAATTTTCGTCTAACAAATGTAATGTAAATACGAGCCATTAATCTTACGTAACGAAAACTTGATTTGCCGTTTATGAGACACAATAGCAGAACAATAGCGCTTGGCCTTATTTGAAGTAACGAGTATCAACACATAGCTCCCGCCCCTTTATATATGATACCGTTGAGTAGACACTATCATATGAAATCACTGAATAATAATCTGATCAAACGACAGTTTTAATTTTACGATGTCAATATCCTCAGGCAGTAATCATGCTCATAAACAGACAAATTACATTCACTCGTAGACGAAATAAAATGTTTTGCAATCAGAAGAATAAGTGCGGAAGCGATCAACTTCGGGATCACTGATTAATCAATCATAAATGCTATCGTAAAACTGTGATACCCAAATGAACGCCGGCGGCGACGCGGGCGCACGCAGCGGGCTGAGCTCTGCTGCCCGGCTGCCCGGCTGCCCGACGCTACATTACACCTCTGTGATGCTATAAAATTTATGAGGGCTCTATTTTGGAAGCTAATTAAAAAAATGTGATAGCCGTTAGAAAAGTCCGATCGTGAGAGAGTGATAAAACTTCTGGAGAAATAATTTAAGGTGGAGGTACGATCACCGTGCACCATAATTAGCATCGATATTTTTACCACTATAAATTAGACAATTTTATATCAATTAGTAGTATTTGTAAAGAATTGTTCGAGAAGGCGACATCCGTTTGGAAGTAGACCTAAGAAAGTTAGTGAGAGAGTTATAGGTGCCAAAGTATTAATGAGGTGCATGTCCAATCAATAGAGAATTTAAACGGGACTCAACGCAGCAATATTTATAGTGACCCGGCGCCGTACGGTCAAGCCGCTTATCATGGACACCACGACTCACGGAAACCTCAACGTAGTTAGTGCTCACTGGAAAATACGATCTATGGAGGCTGTTGCATCTGTTTAAAATAACAAATGCAGTAAGTATTGTGTAGTCACAAACTTGTATTGAAACCTCCGTTTTACGTGAATCTGCTTAATTAAAGAAAAATCAGCACAACTAATGACGAACGTTTCGAATGTTGTCATAAAATTAGCTGTTTATAATTGGACGATTTTACGAGTCTGTGCTTAGCTAGTTTCAATTCTTAGAAAATTAACATATCAGATTAGCAAGATCGATCAGACATCAAGCAAATAAAAGACATAACTGTCACTAAGATGACGAATAAACTTTTAAATTCACTAATAACACAGAATAAAAACATGGTCAACTGGTTATTTTAGTTATAAACATTTAGTTCTAGCTACACACCGAACGGTTCATTATTCAAATTGTTCTCAAAAGTTGTCTGTAATAACTTACAGTGTCGTTTAATTCACTCATTGCGTACAATCTTTAGAAAACTTAGAGATATATTTTAACATTAGTTATCGATCCAAAACGAATTCGTTTCTAATATATTGTCTCATTAATTACAGAGCCGCGTCGACATGAATGAATTGCGAGCTTGATACAGAACCTACGTCTCGGGACTTAGTCACGCAATTATCCCGGGCGGACTCAAACGTGCGCCGATCATCGAAACTTAACATTACTAGTCCACATTAAATAATTTACATAATCAGCAGAAACGAGAGCTAAATAGTGGCATGTAGAAATGCTTAATATGAAACGTTATCATAAAATGCGTTTACCCGAAAAGCTATCAACGCGCCGCCGCCGCCACGAACCGTATTAATCAAACATCATCGAATGGATAACTTGCAATCGTATCGAATCACTATCGAATGGAATAAATTTATTTAATGAGCCGTCTAAGTGGTTCGTTTAGAGCTTTGTAATAACTGAATCACGTTCGTTTTTCAATCCGTACAACGGTGACGAATGACGACAACATCCAGCACTCGATCTTCTGAGATTTATGCTCGGAGTAAATTAGCGCGAAGGGCGGAACGGGGCCCGAGCATAGCGCCATAGACAAGCAAGAGTCGCGTGCTCGCTGTGACCTATCACTACAGCGATCTGCTTGATACGCGACATGCGCCCGCGCTTGCACTTTGCTCGACATTACAAATGGCACCTCCCACAATGTCATACAATTGGAGCTAAAGTCGTGTGTAGGACTGATAGGCATCGACTGACGTGCCTACAAGTTAATTCCTCCTTTCAGTTGTTTAAAACAATAACAATGTTTCAAATATATAATTACAAGCCTGTGAATAGTCTGAGTAAGTGAGTGTGCATATTTTACGGAACAAAACAATGATCTTGCATTAAAATATCCTACCATAAATACTGTTATAAGTAAGTTAAGGAATGTGCCAACAGAATGATTGAATCAACTACTGTTTTAGATACATAGATGGTTACGTATGCAATAACAAATAACTATTTTGTTACTTCTTTTATTTGAAACAGTGGCGAGACGGCACTAACTCTTTGGAATGATTTCACACCGATTGTTACGTAGGTTCCGATTGTACCGAAATTACAGTGCTTTTGGTCACCGGTGCGTGGTTAGTTAGGAGCAGTCCTGTATTATGCTTTGCCCTTTCGAGTTATTTTATGAGTGCTAATTAAGCTTCTTGTTTCTTGAGCTCACTCTCGATCCTGAAACTAATTATTAGTTCTCTGTGAACTTTTTATCTGCCGCCCACGAACAATAGAAACGTGACTGAACTGGCGATCTCAGCGATGTATTATTACTGCTGCGTCCTCTGTGCTGACCACTACCTGGGGGATTCATATGAAGGTACATAGCGATCCATTTAAAATATTGACTATACAGTATACAGCGAATGCACAGAATAAGACGTGTTATGTACATTGTTTCCATTCGATAAGGAAATACCACAAGCGTATAAATATAAAACTATTAAAAACAACTCGTGAAACATGATATTCTCCTTCGGAACTTAAAATATCGGCAATATTGCACAAGGCACTAAAACAAACGTCACATTGACTCTTTTACAGTCACTTTGGAGTCGATCGGCGAAATACCGAAAAATACGTTCGTTATCTGCAAAAAGTACCTTTATTATATCAACAAATGTTTTACAATAAGATTCATTGTATGGAATCGTAACAGATTCGTAACGTTGTCCTTTGTTGGTATTGATTTTACCTGAAGCCTGTTTTCACTTTTTGTTTTCGACTTTTGGGGAACCGTGCACAGGCCTTTTTAATATAATAAACATCAGTAAGAATTGCAATCTTAACCGTGTATAAATTACGTTTGGGTGTTATGTAATTTAATTGGTTTCAAGTGCTTTCGTGGACATTTTTGCGGAACGCGAGACACATTTGGAGCGCACTGAATATGCATGCGCTCCACGGGGACTGCGTCACTGCCACCGGCCACTGGCGTAAATAATAAAACGAACAGCGAATCGCTATAAAACCGTCTTAGCCACGGGTTCAAATAACGACTGTCAATAAAACGTTTATGGTAGAGTGTACTGAATGACCATAAATTGTAAAGATTAAGGTCAATAACGCGATGGATATGATAACTGCTAAGAAAACGCAAAGCACGGTTTGGTTCGACAGGCACCTTTGAGAATTTTCAATTTGCGCGTGGCGCAGGTGTCGGCGCGTTATGCGCTGTATAGTACTTACGATTACGATAAACTATCGTAGGTACTCGCTTATAAAGTTATAATAGACACCAATTATAGAGTTTCCGGTGCAATTTAACAGACTAATAATACTTCGAACGTATTAAGCATAGATAGATAGATAGGTACTGATTTTATAAATAATAAATCAAAGGTTACTTATGTTAGATCCCGGTAAAACTTATGTTATTGTGTAGTTACTTGTACGGCTACTAAATATAAATAAATAAAAAATAAATATCTCTGGACATTAGACACCACTTATATACTTTTTTTTTTGAAAATACATACTTGTTATATATATAAACATCCATGACTCGGAATCAAATGTCCATGCTTATCACACAAACATTTGCTCCTAAAGGACCCTAAGAACGTAAGGCAGCCTCACCCACCACGCCATTCGGGTCGTCAACTACTACTGACTACGGCGAAAGTCGAAACAATACCTGCCTACTAGAAGTACACTCACTTTTCTTCAGTCCCCATGTGATAGGGTATAATACAAATCCAAACTTTGTGGCTGTTATTGAGAAATTCTTGATGGAAAACCCCAATGATACTTTACCCGACCCGAGTATCGAACCCTGATGCTCAGCAATCATGCAGGCGACCGCTACACCAACGAAGCAGTTCTATAAGATACTGTTTCAATAACCTACGTGTTTCTAACGTATAAGCTAAGTACATAGTTCCTTACTGGCAATAGACAGTACATAATTTAATCAATGAATTTACCAACAAAGTACTGTAGAATTACTTGTAAACTAAACTTGAATCGTTATAGATAAACGCTTTTTTTTTCAGGAACACGAGGAATGTTACACTTATGTACGTATGCCTCCCACATAAAATCATAATGTTGAATTTTCAACAGTCTCTACCCGATTAATTCTACATCCCGTTAATTGATATGATCAAAATACTATTAATATGTTAGCACAAACTATTAGCAATAGCAGTAAGTACTATATTCCTCCTAAAATGAAATTAACGGTATGCTGTGCTCTTAAATCAATGATTAAAATGCTACAGCCAGCGCCACCTGTTGCCGAATAAGAGAACTACAACGATGTCATGTCCGCGAGAGACATCTATGATAGCTTTGGTGAAACTTTTACTTGTTTATAGTTCCACTCTATAATCATAGAGTGGTATATAAAACCTTTGTGACCCAATGTAAAGTATCCTGTACGATTTTGGTTTCGATATTTGGAGCGAAAACGACAAGATATTTTCGTTCAAAAGTATCTGTAGACGTAAACACCAAGTTGTGGGGAGTGCAGGTGGTGTCTTGGCTTAAAACGGAATTTTCATTAGAAAGGGAGATATGAGAATTCTTTATAAGACTTAGAGTTACTTATTAAATTCAAAATAGAACTTATCCTGACATATTCCTACTTCTGAAGACAGATCCATCCACAATCATTGTTGTAAAAGGCTAACATTATATGCGGGATATTCTCTCTAACAACCCGACTAAAAAGGCGGGTCCTAATGAGGATAAAGCTTTTACGTTTTACCTAACGACTGTTTCAATCAATCAGCGGATCAGATTCATCACTTAGGTACTGGGTAAATACCTAGGTACTAAATTATTCTGGGGCCTATATCCACTCAGTATATAAAAATAAACCCACAAGGATTGTTAAGCCGACCATTGATTGGCGGAGTAAGACAAGTCTGTCGCGGTCGCTGCCGTAAATATGCTGACCACGTCCACTATTGTTTTAAATAAAATGCTATCTGTAGGTACAAAAACGAATGCACTGACGGACCGCACCGTCTCGTTAAACCCATCGGTTGTACGCGTCCTCATTCAGCATTTTGAGAATGTATAGTTACTACTGATCTTCCTGATCAGACAATTATGTGAAATATTGAAGTTTTCTGTTATTTGGTAAAATCATTGATATCAATATAATATTTCGTTCTATATAACAAATTACGAATAGAAGAATATCCGTATCGTTATTTCACAATGATACCCGATACCACTGTGCTAGATATTTATCTGCAACCGATTCTCGATTTAAAGCTCATCCAGATTAAGTTTTTTTTCTGCTCACCGTATTACTACCGTCCGTAATAGGGCAGACGATGCTACTATGAATATTTCGAGGAATACACGCACCTATTAATTCTAGAGTCGCATAGTTCGATTTATGTTACTGGAACTTAACGAAATGTATGAAATACTGCCGTGGGTAGTTCTTCGTAATTATGTCCCGATTAGTACTGGCCTCGATACAATATGCGAGCAAAAACAATGATCCGAAAAAGGCGACAAAATTAATTATCGCGAGAGCAGAGCCTTCAGAACCGGTGTCTTCATTCTTGATGGAGCTGCGCTTTTTTGCCAATCTGGCAATCAGTCAATAGCACATCTACCTACAGCATGCACGAATACCACCGTATACTTTCAAGATATGCAGTAAAAAGTTCGAGTATCTAGTTCGTAATAAGGCTGAAAAGATAAATCTAAAATATAAAAATCTCGTGTCACAGTAGTTATCGAAATCCTCCGAAACGGCTTGACTGATTTTTATGTTTTTTTGTTGTGGGTCTGAGAATAACTCGTAGCCTGTTTTTTAGTCTCACACATACACAGCAAAATTTCCACGCGATGGAAATCACGGGCAACAGCTAGTAATTTTATATCTAACTTATGACACTACCCAAACGTCCAAGATTTTCCAAAAGTAAATCAAACTAAATAACATGTTAGAAGTGGAACAAATTCATATTTAATCGACTCTTATAGTAGTCTTAAAATATTGTTGGAAGGTAGTTAGTAGAACATCTTTAAATTATCTGTATACAGCGAAGAGTGATAATTATAGCATTCAAGTGTCGAATAAATTCCGCATCAACTGCGCTTGTCTGATATCGCGATACCATTATGCTATAATTATTTCCTTTACTTGCCGAACGGAAGGCTAAACGGGAATGAAACCGAAAATTGACTGTTTTCGGTTCGAATCGCCCTATAAAGAACTGCGGTGGTTGACGTTATTATAATTTCAGAAGTTGAGATGTATGTGTCACCGTAAAATTGTCAAACACGTTATATTACAATATAACGTGTTTTTTCTCGCGATATTGTAATGTCTCGAATTATTGTCAACTGAACATACGGAAGTATCTCTGCCCACATAATCGGGACTTGGGGCACCCCCCCGTTAGGTTAGTTAGGTTCCTTTAAACCCTGCACTCGGAAATAGGGGCCCCGCGAAGCGGGGCTCCGTCGACTACGCTTTTTAGGGGGAATATAAAGTGTTTTAAGGTTATGTTATATTAATCGGTATTTTTCAGGAATGATGCATTATCTTTTCATGAGAGTTGTGCCACTGGGCAAGGGGACCCCCTCCTTCCCTCCACACCGTAAGTTGACTACCATCGCATGCATTTCACGAAAAATTATTGCGTTTTGTTGTAAGCAGTATGTTCATTTGACAATAATTCGAGACTTTACAATATCGCTAGAGAGATTACAATATAACGTATTTGACAATTTTACGGTAACATATGCATCTCATACGCAAATGAATGAATGAAAATCGAAATGGTTACGGGACGACACTTTTCACTAAGTATTCTGACGACTTTTGTTCATTATATTGATAATTTTAAAGTCTGATCTTAATTAATTGAACTAGTTGTAATATGGCAAAGCCTGTCTTTTGTCGGCCATGTTTTTCACGAGTAAGAGTAGCGGCTAAATGTGGTAATTTGAGGTACTTTTTCCTATTTCAAAGGTTTCAATACCAAAACCAGTGTAAGCTAGCCTCCAATTCTATTGACATTTCGTTTTACGCTAGGTCAGTTCAAGTTTAGTGTTACGATACCACCAAAGACGTTACGTTAGTAATCATATAATAATTATCTGGTCGTTGTTTGTTTATTATGCGCTATCTGCATTTCCACGAAGGGGGTTAATTAAAACCATACATTTCCCAATACTACACCATTTTTGTGTTTACGGTCGCATGTTTTTAATTTTCCAAACGCATTATATGCCTTTTACTAATTGACCTAGGGGAGGAAGATGCATATTTTAAACAGATCAAAATGGGACGGAAGACGATGTGTTGGAAGACCTCCCACTACATAAGTATTGTAGTAGGTACCTCCCACTAGATGGACCGATGACCTGGTGAAGGTTGCGGGAATCCGTTGGATGCGAGTCGCATGGGACCGGTCAATGTGGCGACACTTGGGGGAGGCCTATGTCCAGCAGTGGACGTCTTTCAGCTGAAATAATGATGATGATGATGATGAAAATGCGACGAATCAAAATATATCAATATACTTAGATCTGCATGGTTTAAGTACGAAACCTGATGCAGCCTAAAATTGCGAAATCGACTTCTTGTTGTCGTATCGATGTTACTTTACATAAAACAGTTGGGCCAAGTACGTGGCTAAGTGTTGGACACCTCCCTTGCCATAACTTGCTTCGTTCGTGAGGTGGCCTGTCTTGGATGGCCTGAATTGAATGAATCAAAAGTACAGTCTGACCACACATTTATTTGGTAACTGTTATACCAATGAAATTAATAGTCTGTAACTATCTTGAAGCTGCTGAAATTTGAGTTACCGCAGTGGTACCTATTAGTGCCAAGAATAAACCTTACTGAAAAAAATAAAAATCAATTAAATATTTTTAACCGAACCGGTAAACACAAAGCCAACAATTTAATGTAATCGCGTAATATTCACCTTATAACTTATAATTAGGCAGTGTTTCAAAACTTCTGTCTCAGGGAGTTAAACATTCTGAATGCGCGTGCGTTGCAAAAGTCGCCTATTATCTGTAATTATGCGGCCGCATAAACCGAGCACTTTGCTGCTCAAGCCCTAATTACACTTAGCGGGGCTCTTAATATTCTTCATTATGTTAAGGAAATGACAAGATTTTGCTAGAAACCATTATCCTTATAAAGACGTTGCGTACATATACGCTTCTTGCGATCGATCCGATAAAAACGCATTCAATCAATATAGCTTCTCCTATTATGGTAATTCTTAGATCAAATCTTAACTACTAAGCGACGGAGACTGAAATAATAAGAGAAACTATTTGCACAAGTAGTGTGTAACTGTTTATACGAGTATTATGTACTTACAAATATAAAAAATAGCTGTTGTCATTTGCGTGGAAATGTTGATTTGTATGTTTAAGAAATGTAAAGTAGCCTATGTGCAAATTTCATCCACATCCATTCAGACGTTATGGCGTGATTCAGTTACAAACATCCATCCAAACTTTCGCATAAATTATAATAATTAGATATATAAGTGAAGTGATGAATCCTTTTAATCTTTAAAAAAATATTGTCCTCAATAACATTTTATAGAGGTAAAGTTTTTTCAAATTTCAATAAATCTAATTTCCTTGAATTTAAACTACTTACTAATTTACATAATCTTCTAACTCATCTTGGTACAAAAGTCAAAAACTTCCTGTTCGTCGAGGAAAGTCTAGACAAAAGGTTTTCCTGGTAGATCCCCCAAGTAAACTACTGTATTATGTAGCACAAACGAAGCAGTAAATATTTGTTTTTGCAGATTTTATATACATCGCCCCAAATGACTTGGGATTTAAACATAACTGTGGTGAAAAGTGGGTGTACTTTCTGTTATGTACGGTGGAACAAGCTATTTGGTTTACATTTTACAATGTGGTTTGTGGCTTAAATTGTAAACCAAATAGCTTGTTCGACCGTACATCTCTGCCTACAGATTGATAACAGGCGTGATGTTATATTGTGTACTCATACAATCTTACAGATAATAAACAACGTACTGTCAACAGGAAGCTCTAACCATCAAGAAAGTTTAACAAAAAAAAAGTTAAATACGAGTACTTAACAATTAATATTATTATTTCGTTTATTCATTTTTGTACATATTATTTACATTTTAAATATTCTAATATAAAACTATATAAAAAACATTTAAATATATAAAAAATAATACACCATCAGCGCTGGGAACAGGGCCCGAGCGGCCAGTGGTCGAGGCTCTTGAGAGAGGAACCTCCTAACAATGCGCGCCGTGTCCAGAAGTACTGCTTTCTGAATCAAGCCCTTGATCCAGCTGCCAAGCGAGAGCCTCCTAAGCTGTTGGTCGAGGCTCTTGGCTATTAAGCCATTGGCCGACACGACTATCGGCACAATTGCTGCTGTATATTATTCCATTATTAAGAAGATATTATTATTACTAAAGGTCTTATCCCAGCTTCGCTCCGTTCTGAATGGAAATTAACCAATGGGAACGTTTTTTAATGTAGCCAACAAAACTCAAGGATAGTGTAGCTTCCTGTTAGTGAAAGTTTTTTCGGAATCGGATGAGTAGTTCCGAAGATTATGTACCCCCTACATACAAACATTTTCCTTATTTAGTAGTATAGATAGTATAGGGTACTTCAATCAATTACCACCCTGTATACTTGTTAAATGAATAAGCCTTCACCCTGTCCCTTCACCATGTGTTAGGTATGTATGTACATGGGACTACTTCTCTATATACTTCATGGTTCATTGACACTAACATATTCGACGTTCAAACTTTAATCATACAACTTCCTGCAGACTATTGCGCATGAGAAGTGATTTATAGCTCTTCCTAAATAGAAAACGTGCTAGTTAATTAAGGTTGTGGTTTTTTAAACCGTTTAACATAACATAACGTAACACCACCTGTAATCTCCGAAGGGGTTAGGCAGAATGTTTCTGTACCTAACAGTACAGAGACATTTCGCCAGTTAAGTTTTAGTCTCATGTAATAGGGGGTGAGCCTATTGCCATCACGCCCTAATCTGGCTAATCTAGACTAATCCAGGCTCCGTGGCTGCTACTGAGAAATTCCAGATGAATAAACCCAATATCCATTTTGCCCGACCCGGCAACCGAACCGAATTGAACCTTGGTACCTCAAGCTCAACAGTCGCAATTGTGATCACTAGACGAACGAGGCAATCTCAACCAATCAGTTTGAACCGTTTAACTAAAAAAAGAAACTCAGAATGACAGTCACAACAGTGCAGTCATGTAGTTTTCATGATGTACTGCATACATTAACGGTGAAGCTCTTTTTGTTCGAGCTATCAACAATCAAGATATAATATACATATGAAAAATGGTCACTTTTACTGTGACATACAGGGCTAGAGAGGCTAGAGAGATTACAATCTGACGATTGTAATCTCTCTAGCGAGATTGTAAACTCTCGAAATATTGTCAAATCAACAGACTGCTTACAATATAACGCATTATTTTTCGGTAGATTGTAATCTATCGAAGTGAAACCGTAATATTGTAAAATGCATACGTAAGTAGAAGTAGTAGTATATCGGCCCCATAATCGGGACTTGGGGCACCCCCACGTTAGGTTGGATAGGTTCCTTTAAATCCTGTAGACAGAAATAGAGCGCCGTCGACTAGTCGACTTCGATAGATTATAATCTACCCAAAAATAATGCGTAATATTGTAAGCAGTATGTTCGTTTGATAATATTTCGAGAGTTTACAATCTCTCTATAATATAATTATAGTTATATTACAATCTAACGGTTTTTACAATGTGACGCTGACACATAACTGATTACTCACTTATAAAAGACAAAGTTGAGATTGTTTTTCCCTCAAACCTTTACTTGTTATCGCGTTGCCCTTTTCGCAACAGAAATACCTAAATAATGAACCCTTTCCATGACTAAAAAAAATATAGTGATATTTTTAAAATTTGCTGTCCTTATAAATCTATAGGGTCTGGGTATTTATTTATTAATTCACAAAAAGTCGGACCAAAAACAACAGACATTTGATCAGGTAACAACATTTATTATTTAGTATACAATGACGAGGTAAGTTTACTTTACCTACGTTTTTTACTCTCAATATGGAGCCATCAGGTTATCAACACGACGTGATCGATCAAAGTTAGGTCAGACAAGATATAAGCACCTAAAAAAATATGTCCATAACAACAGAATCTGCATTGACAGACTTATGTCATATAAAATGATCATAAAATAGAGCCCTTGTGAGCTATATATGTGTATATGTTACTGTTAAAGCCCGAAGTGCAGTAAATCTTAAAATTTCCCAGTAAAACCTAAGTTTTACCAGCTTCAGTGGTAAATGTCCGAAATGTTCTATGATCATCGTTAATTTTGGACATATACCAACATACACTCGGTAAATCCTAAGATTTACCCCAGAGAAGCGGTAAATCACTGTGGCGTACTCGCGAGCACTCTGCAGCACCCCACAAAAGCGCGCTCGCCTCCACGCGCTTCTTTCGATCGTTTTGCTCGTTTAAATACGAAATTGAATATAATAAAAGAAAAAAATGGTGAAATCAGGCATTACCTACGTTTGTTACGAAGACTTGTTTAACGTTCTCGAAGAAATACACGTTACTGTTGGACACGGTGGGAGGACAAGGATGATAATGGAATGTAACCGCAAGTATAAAAATTTAACAGTTGAGGCTATTAAGACCTATTTGAGACTTTGTCAACGTTGCCTAAAGAAACAGAAGTCAAATTATATTGATGCGACTAAGACGAAATGGTTAAGAAACACACATGATAATAAAAGTAATAAAAAATAATAACATTAAAACTGTATCATCAAAAATATAATTAAAACTATGTAAAGCTTTGACTGACCGATAATTAAAATAAACGATTAAGAAATAGTCATTATTTTATTCCCATAACCAACATTAACCAACCATCAATGGTAAATTTTAAGGTCGTGGCTCACTTGACAAGCACCGCACCAGCACCGCTCCAACCCAGCAATTTACTTGCCATTCAAATTAGAGCATTAAATCGTGTGTCGCATAACATATTTTTTAATGTCCATATGAAAAAGCTTACGGCGGGTGGTCAACGCGCTTGCCGCTACCATACGCCTCGCCTCGCGGGCGGCGCGGCGTCCGCGCGCAGTCCGCGCGCCGCAAGCTAGGGGCCCGCGCGTGGACGCCGCGCCGCAAGCGAGGGGCCACGCGTGGTCCGCGCGCCCCAAGCGAGGGGACCGCGCGCGGACGCCGAGTGGCCCGCGAAACAACGTCATTGCGCCGTCGTGCTTCTCTACGTCGTGGAGACTCTTTGTTTAATGTATGACCAGTTACAAATTTAGTTAGAGAGCCCACGACACTAAACCTAGTTCGGTTAGACTCCCAGATAATATCTATATATATATAATTGGTCACGATGCTGCAATGCATAAACCTGGTGGCGCTGTTAAAAAAACCAAAAATCGATTACAACAATATCAGTCGGTCGGTCGGTCGGTCTGTAACCAATCGTTACAGTACACCGGCTGAAACTATTTTTAAAAATACTTTACATATACTGAACTTAAAAAATCTCAGAACTGTAATGAAAAGAAAAATTAAACCACGAATCCACGTCAACAAAATATAATTACTAGAGATAATTCCCTAAAATACAATGCTACCTCCTGGACTATTACTACCAGCGTGCGGACTGTGAGCTTGCGCCTTGCGGACGGCGAGGGGACCGCGCGCGGGCCGCGCGCCGTAGCCTATATTCGAGGCGGCGCCGGTCAGGAGCTGTGCTGGTGCCGTGCTGGTGCGGTGCTTGTCAAGTGAGCCACGACCTTTAGCATTTCCCGAACTCTGCTGGTAAAAGCCAGAAATATTGTCTCTTTTCTATAAAATTCGAACATTTACCAACTCATGCTGGTAAATCATAGAATTTACTGGGAAATCTTAAGATTTACCGTACTTCGGGGTTTTACAGTAACATATACATATATTTGAACTAGAATACCAGAAATATTATGATATTTATTTTGAGCACTCCCTAGAGAAATTATTTAACTTTCTTGGGCACACATATATTTTTTTATTTTGTGGCCATTTCTAAGCCATAATCACATCGAAATCCGCAGTTTTGATGTGCCAAGAATTACTGTGATAGCCCTCTTAAATATCGTGTCCTGCGTGTCCTAGGGACTAAAATGGCAACTTTAGCAGAACATTAAATTAATCAGGTTAAAAAATTTAAATTCTAAAAGTGGACTTTACTGCCATAACAATAAAGTTCATTTTAGATCAAAAAAATTAAGGTGATTCGTATTATGTTCTGCTAATGCGGCCATTTTAGACCCACTATTCATTACAGGAACTGATGGACGCTTCTGAAGGCGCCAAACTAGTTTATCAGTTCTTGACAGACACAATTTTGTTTGCGATCGACACCCTAAGAAGGTCAAATGGTACCAATAAAAATAAGATATCCTTTAAAGACATAACTGAATTTCATACAAAGTTACTTTCACTCGTCCCTGGTTCATATTTTTACTTAGGTAACGCATTAATAATCAACACCATAACGAACCTAACATTGCAGATTGCATGTTGGATCAGTTATAAATACAGAACCTGTTGGCTTTACATCTATGTGTGCAGTTTAAAAATAAATTTTATCTGCTTACTTGGAGTGAATTCAGCTTAAAAGGGTGTAGTTAAATGACGCAGGACGTCATTCGAGGCGACTACTGCGACTCTAATCTCCATCAGCTACTGCTATTGCGCTCCGTGTAGCTAAAATTCCCACAGAGCGTCGGAAATAACAAATAATTTTATTTGTTTATTGCAAAACACGTCAATAAACAGACACTTGGCAAAGGTCATATTCGTAAAAACTTGCACGGGCTACAATTTCATGCTCGAGTAATAAAAGGATGCTTACTTATAATTGGATACAGAACATACCTACGTACTCGACGCCTAATAGGTCGAAAAGTGTAAGACATCTTAACAGTAGCTTATTTGTTTTTGATGGAAACTTATCATTTTTTCACATAGGATCATAAAATTCTAAGTTTCCATCATAACAATTTTAAAAACATAATTATGTGTTCATAAAACAATTTCAATGATTAACATTCACGGTCAACATACGAAGCAAAAACTTTAAACACGAAACGTCATGATAACGTCTAATTTTCGAAAACAAAATCTGATAGCTGACATAAAATCGTTTTTTTTTCCTCACAAAGGTCAGTTATGATCTTATGACTCGAACGTTTTTAAATAAATTTATAGCTTTAAAATGCGGAGTCGTAAACATTTCCCGAATTCAATGTATTATTGACATAAAGCTTTACTAGCATCAATAATATTCAGGCAGAGGGAACATAAAAACACCTCCCGCGGAGTCAGCTTAATTAGCTAGGTTGTGTTGTGCTAAATTATTGTTATGGGAATTGACTGTAAAACCTAAATAAGCTTCAACTAATCATTATTTATAGGAGTTACAAGATTATACACGATAAATATACAATAATCGTTACGCATGAATACTCTTTTTAAAATTACTCTATTCCAAAAAAAAATCGAATCCAAAAATATTAAAAAAATATTTCTCTTGATTGTGATTGCAGTTTCACAACTACTTTGCAAGCTTGAACGAAAGGGTGAAACATACATTTTATATAAACGTAAAGTATTAAGTGGACATACCACTTTACTTGAAGACTTAACGGAACTAACCGGAATACTCGCATCTCGCAGGGTGCATCAGAAAAATTATCGATTTTATCATCGTATTGAAACTTGTTGCTTGTTAGAATACATCCAATCGAGTCATCTTACATTCATGCATCAAACATCACGGATATTGTTTTAATTATACCAAATTATGTTTTTTTCAAGCGTCTGCTAACAGTCGCTAGAAAACATAATACCTACCTACACAGATACACATTTGTTTTAACAGCCTCTCCGAAGTCAATTCATGACACTGATGCCCTTGAACTCTTGATAATTTACAGAAATCATGGAGTTAATCATTAATCAAGAATAATAACGAACGCATTTGCATAAAATACGTTTATATGAATAACATCAGATAAGAGTTGATATTCTTTTAAATCGGCGCGGCGTCTGCGAATGTCCCGATGGTGCAGCGCAATAAAAATGGATGGCATCGGTGCTCTTCTACGTGGTGCAGATACAAATTGATGTTCCAGTATTTAATGAGGAACATTAGCGTGTGCAAGCTGGGGACGTGCCTCGGACCGATACCATTTGTGGCGCTCATTACAACTTTTGACCAAGTACGGCAGTAACGGTGAGCGCTTTTCTTTCATGATTTACAAAACTCATTTGCAAAAGTATTTCGACATGTATTTATGTTTCGCTCTGTTTTTGCTTTTACTTTATCTTTGTAACAAAATACGATCGTAGGTATACTTTCAGGTGCTGTATGTATTCATAGCTTTTTTGCTTTTCCTTTGCAAGGAACTGAGAAATTTTTGTAATAAGTATTCAGTTGTATTTCATTTTATTTAGATTGATCTGACTGCAACTTTTGGTGTATATGTCAGCGTCACATTGTAAAAACCGTTAAATTGTAATATAACTAGAGAGATTGTAAACTCGCGCAATATTGTCAACTGAACTTACATACTGCTTACAATATAACGCATTATTTTTCGGTAGATTAGAAACCGGAATATTGTAAAATGCATACGTAAGTAGAAGTAGTAGTATATATGCTCGCTAAAGAGATTGCAATCTAACGTGTTTGACAATTTTACGGTGACATATACACAATATTTAACAATAATAATAAATAATAATAATAAATATCGCTGGACATTAACACACAGCGCCACCTAGTGCCACACTAAGCAAAGCTTGTGTCGTGGACACTAGATAGTTGATAAACAACAAATATACTTTTTGTTTGTAAATAAATACATTCTTATTATACATATAAACATCCATGACTCGGAAACAAATGTCCATGCTCATCACACAAACATTTGCTCCCACCGGGATTCGAACCCAGGACCCTAAGAACGTAAGGCAGCATCACTACCACTACGCCATTCGAGTCGTCAATATAACATAACATCAACCCTGTAATTCCCAGAGGGTTTGGCAGAGGTGTACCCAACAATAGTATACCCACATTTCGCCAGTATATTTGAGAATAGGGGATAGGAGGGGGTGGTTGGGGGGGGAATTGCGATCAACAAAATTTAAAATTTTATTTATATCATTACATTTTATAAATATATTTTAATGTTGTTATTTCTTGATATATTTTCTTAATTGAACCGAACTCAAAATTGTATATCAAGTGTATGTAAAAATATCAAAAATAATTTTGACTGCTCGCCACTCGATTTTGCATTCGTAAAGTTCAAGGTTTGAATAGAAATCTAAAACACAAATATTTAATTTTATTGCTTTTGTTAATGTTCTATTATTATATATCATGTTTTACAATTACCATAAAAAATGTGTTCAATATGTTCCCAGACATACACACATCAACAGAATCTAGGGATATTTTATATTTCATCAAATATCTAAAATTCTATGAAGTATTTTCTGATATAGTAAATAGAAGAATGATATAAATAAAGTTTATTTTGAATACGTATCAGAATACCAACCTGTATCAACAAACACCTATGTCTATTTCCAAAACAGTGATCACGAGTATTCATAGAAATCAAATTGAAATGTTGAAACAACACACCTATAAATATACGTAGGTTAAGTACCCCTAACCTAAATATACAGGGTGTAAAAGGGCACATCACAAATTCACGAAGCCGTCAAACTAAACAATTTTCCGCAAAAAAATTGTTGGGACTTTTTTTTGGGGTGAAAAATCATGTTTTGTGGTAGAACTCAATGTAACGCAGTAAAACTTTGTGCTGAGCGATGGATTGAATAGTAAGGTGGTTTTGCAGGTCTTTAAAGCCTACATTAAAAACTTGTATTCAAAAAATACTTGTCAAAAAGTTGGAATGGTGCCTTTCGGCTTCATTAAGGGGTTTTTTACACCCTTTATAAATGGCTACATCTACATTACCCTTAGCTAGCCACACCAGGCTTCGCTCTAACTTAGTTTGATGATATTTAATATTAGGGAGGTTTCCGTTCTAGTAAAAAACACTTTATAGAAACGAAACGTAATCTATATAAAGTTAAAAAGAAAAGTCTATCCACAGACAATGTTTCATGTTTTCCATATTTGTAATAAATTGCCATTTTTATTAAATTAAGAACAGAGAATTACCTAAGTACTTTTGCCACATATGACTGTCGTAGAACGTCTGGTAATACCTACAAGGGTAGAAATGTTACTTCCTTCCACTCAATTTGTTTAGCATCGCACTAATAGTCATTGCAAAATACTTAAGCAGGTTTTATTTTGCAAAAGGTGACATCCACCGCTAACGACACATTTCCGCAATCAATTAAGTACCTATCTAATTTGTTATCCACAAAACAAACCGCTGTTTTTTTTATAGCTAAGTAAGATCTAATGTGTTTCCACAGAATATTACTCAGCAGAGATACCTACCTACTTAAGTTAGTACTTTCCGTTCCGTCTAACAGCAATGACATGTTAAGTAATCACCTATGATTCACTCGGTAAGTAAGTACACAAGAAAAATCTTATGTAAATAAATCTTTATTTAGATATATGTATTTTGCAAAAGTAAATAAGTTTACCTGTGTCGTCTATCTACATATTTTGTTCTTTGTATTGTACCTAAGTAACCTGATCTTTAGCCCGGTGTTAATACTAAAAGCTTTTAAATGATACAAGTAATTTAATTAATTGATTATTGTTTATAAAACCCTGACGCTAACTGTACTGTGTAAAGGGTGCACCGTCGACGCAGCGAGTGAGAGCCTCGTCTGGAGAAAGTGCGCAAAGCCCTGTTATGGCGGCATTTCTCATTCCTACGCCAGTGCCTTTTCTCCTATTATTCGCGTAAATATGTCACTTCGGTATTGCAAGTACAGCTATAACTTCTTATAATGCAAGTTAAATATCAGTAGCACCATTCTTTAGATATTGATATCTATGAAAGATACTAACAATGTGAGCCAACGACCCGGAACCGTTGTAAAAAAAATTAATTGAAACCACTTAAGTGCAAATAAGGTACGGTAATTACAATGGTGTTCAGACACCAGAATAATAAACTTATCATATCATAAATAATCTTAACTTATCCAGTCTTAATTTGAAAATAATGAAGCAGTGACAGACATACATATCAATGTAATTAATGATCTATTACCTAGGTATAAGTAGCTCGCATTCAATCTGCTGTAATGCTTCGTATTACTAATTGTCAATAAGGCACAAAATTTTATCCTAACTTCGGTTTTATACCAAGGAAGTCATGTCCTAAAGATTACCTGCGGTCGTTACAAGATGCGCTTGAAAATATGGAAAGCGTAGTGTGCATCAACACAAGAGTGTGACCTCTGCGAGGCGCGCGCGGCAAGGTCACGAACGCGCGTGCGCCGCAGTCGTGACCCGCTCGCGCGCCTTGCCTAGCACAACAGCTCGCAATTCTCGTATCAATGACAACAACAATAGAGTACATAATCATTTGCACTTCAATCTCAACACAATGTCTCGGCTGTATCTAATGCGACACCGGCGGTATTCTCTGGCCCGTTCCTAGGGCATATCGCCTCTTAATTCTAGACAAGCCAGATGCTTTTCTAAGGGCAACTGCATGCGTCATAATATCTAATCAATTCAATTCATGTCGGACCATTTACTTTAAACATTTTCTTTAATATTCATGACAAGATAGAACATTCCGTATCGCGAATCGTGACGAGCTATGATTCTTATAAATAAACGATTGAATTTTGACAATGAACGTTCTCGATTTTATAAAATTATAAAACAATTACTAATTCTAAGTTGGTATCAAGTAATGTTACTTTTTTTGTATAATTTAATAGCTAACTACGTACAGTTCGTCACTTCATTAGCATAATAGTGAGCTAGTGCGCTTATTACCTCTAGTCAAATAACGAATTCGTTTTCCGCAACTAAAAATGAGTCAGTGCGAACCTACACTAAATATAAATAAATAAAATAGCGCCTCGCTGAGATCATGGACGGTTTTATTTGCAAAGTTTCATAATAACCTATATCGCTGTTAGAATATTTATAAGATATAAACATTCTAGCCTCTAAACAAACAACATTTTAGATATTATATAGTCATTGCAATACTTGCTTTGCAGAAGTTTATCCCCATGTGTGATCTTATATAGTTATGCACATTGAGGTCTTTCAAAGTTTCAATCCACATTTGTGTTGAAAGTAACCTGTACTACGTACAACTACGAATACTACGACATTATATTATTGAACCCAGATATACATACTCAGGCTAACTCAGCATCGTGGAAGCTCATTTAAACAACATGCAGATCATTTAACAAAGCCACATGTCAAATTAATATAAATTCAAATCACGTAACGATAATGTAGCCAAGAGCTGCTATTCTTTATATTTCTCATTGAGTCGTAATCCGGAACAAAGTTGAGCTAAACAATAACACGTAGTTTCAACAGACTGATGTACAATGCAACCTTTTGAATTCCTCCGAAGGCCATGAACTCGGCGTTGAAGACAACGTAATGCGAAATTATTGCACCTACGTAATAATACACTTTGCACTTAGCTCATAAACTATTGAAGTGTTGATTTGCGATGTCACTGCTTGTGCTTTACGAACGTACTAAGAGAATAAACGTATGCCATCAGTTATTATAGCTGGAAGGACTTAAGTACAACAGCAGACATACTAGGTAATGTAAAAAAGCCAAAAGTGGTTATTGTAATCACGTCGACAATTATTTGCTTATTTCATTATAAGCTGACATAGAAGGAGAGCAGTTAGAAGTAACGGTTGATTGTCGTGTGCCTTATACGTTGGTGGTAGAAGAGAGATGGCCAGGAAAGGGATACATTATTCAAGGGGATCATTTACATCGCGACGCAGCGGACGTGGCGGATCGCAACTCCTTGTTTGTGCGTCGGTGGCGCGTACGGAACCCACTGCGCCACACAAAAAACCTTCCATATTGCTCCTTGAGGCTTTCTTTTTTTTAATGTACTCCAAGTATTCGCTTAATGATCCAACACAACGTCCATCCATAGATTGCATTCAATTTAAAAGATAAACTTTATCTTTACCAAGTAGGCAGCCGATAAAAACTTTAAAAATTCCTTCGTATTGACGTTCATAAAAACGTTGTTATTTATTTAACAATTAACGGTAAATTAAAGGTATACTTGCCAATTGATTTGTACAAAAACTAAACAACTTGGTATATAGAAAAAAATGTTTAATACAGTAGCAACTACTTGTACCTATCAAAGATTGTATTAAATGATACGCATTCTATGTACTGGCCACTGGCCAGACGAGCTTACGATGGCTATGTGGCTCGCTCACAATCCCCAATAATTTATTGTTAGATAGACTACTAACATTAGTAACATTACAATGAATGTTCAGTACTTTATACCGTAGTTAGTGGTTCTCTTAACTAAACGCATTTAATTTACAATTTTCTAGGCAACTGAGAAATGATAACGTCTTTTCTTAGTTGTTACTCATAAAGATTAAGCCTACAATGGATGACGTATGTCATATGTTATTAATGATTACTTAGATATAATGTTTCACATTACACTTTTTTGAAAAACAATACACATTTTATACTTATTATCAAGTAGATACACGTGCAGTAGATGTGTCATCACAACAAATGAAGCAGTTATCAAGTGCCTGGGTAGTGGCAGCCCTATAAATAATGACTAATAATGTTAACTAAATAAAAATAAGAACTCAACTTTTTCGAATCGCTTAAAAGTTAAATAAAAAAAACGTGCTTCATCAATTTTTCCAAGTCCAGCAATATCGATTACTTTAATAATTACATTGGCATCCGAAAAGCATTCGTGTGACGTATGTAGGCGAGTGAGAGGCGCGCCCTTGCTTCGGTCCTTGCCACAAAGTCGTCATCCGTTCGGACCCCGGCCGTACACCCTGCTCTCGAGGTCGAGCTATATGAGAGAATGTATAACCTTAAAGTCCTGCCTTACACCCAACATTAAATGTACACAATTAATCTGAGACTTTTATATCGTACTTATTTGGCAGATTCGTCTCTTTGCGTATTGAATCGATTGAGTCAAGTTTGTGTTAGTCGCTATTTTGACCATGACCTGTTCTAAGAAATACTTATGTTACTGTCATAGCTAATACCTTAGCCATACTAAGAGTTACATTTGCGTGAAAAGTTATCAAACACGTTTTTACTCCTAATCAGCATTATTAAAAATTGGTTCAGAAATCAGGACAGACCCAGACGGATGACAGCCTGAATACAAATTAACTTTTACAGTCATTAAAGACTAAAATAAAGTAGGGATTCAATCAAGTATATCCCTGACATTAACTGGTAGTTATTTTTTCTACCGCACACGTATCTTTTTCTCATCTCTTATTAACATCCGAGACGCATTATCTTCCATCACAAAATATAAATTTAAGCAAATCGTTTACTCGAAGGTATTATAAAAATATTCCTACTGTATACAATTAGCAGACATCGATCAACTATTAAATTGACCACGGCACGACCACGGTATCCATTAGTTCATATTTAGATATAATTACATATACAATCGCCTACGCTTACGTTAGATAAGGTTCATTGCTATACCTTGGCAGTCTTGGAACGTTCAACAATCTCAAATAACAATCTTCCACATTTTTGTTTCCTCGCAAATCAAATATTCTTACGTGCTTGTATTACAAGACAGGGGAAATTGATTACATTATTTCCAAAAAATATTTAATGTAAACTTGTAAAATTTATAATGACCTCTGTTCGAAAGAGATACCGCGGCCCCGGAACGTAAAAGGCGAGGAAGGAACATGGATGGTTTTTAGTCAGTAAGAGTCTGACACTCCCTCCCGCTCCGCCCAAAATCAAAATCAAAATCAAAGCATTTATTTCAAGTAGGCCAATAACAGGCACTTTTGAATTGTCGAAACAAAGATGAAAATTTAATGTAGCTACAGTCCCAGTCACAAGACATAAAAACTGTGAAAGTACTGTAGTTGCCCATTCCCTAACGTAGATCTCTATGGAGAAGAACGGGCAAGAAACTCCATGAACACTCTTTTAAATAAAATTATTGTTACAAAATCTTGGTTACATCATTCATGTTGAGATGGTAGATTATGTGAGAACAATGTAGCAAGATGTGCACGTTAAAAGTGTCCATAGTAAAAACAAAATAATTCTTTCAAATAAGCCGTGGCAACTAAGAGATGACCAGTCACAACTGACAGCACCCGTTCACGAACATGACGCATGGATCAGCACCATTCAGCTCAACCACTTTGAAGGGAGCTAAATGGTCCGACACGCGCCACCATCAGCGAGACATTTGAGTGAGCATGACATACTCTCAACCGCCAGGGCACATTCAAGTCAAAAACTAAAGTAGGTTTCCAGTGAATGATAGCTTTCTAGTACATAGTACTCACACAATATGGGCTATACGATTATATAATACTAACAATGAATCTATACAATGCAAAGATAGTTGTACAATCTTCGGCAGCTCCAACAATACCGTTTAATGCTATCAAGTTTTGCGCCCCTGTCCTTGTGGAGCAGGACCAGCATTGAGCCAAGCATTTTTATCAGCGATATAATCGCTCAACTTGTAATATGCTTGCTTACATAGTGTGCGTTTAATACATGTTTTAAATTTCGTCTCATTCAGTTCAAGAATACTTTGTGGAATTTTATTATAGCATCTCAAACAGTACCCCATGAAAGATGAGTCTACTTTAGCGAGTCTAAAGCCTGGCTGAACTAGTTGGTCCCTATTTCTAGTACTGTAATTGTGTCTGTCGCCTCTTTTACCGAAAAGATGCAGATTTTTTCTGACGTACATTATGTTTTCGTAGATGTATTGGCAATGAACCGTCATGATGCCAATATCCTTAAATAGTTCCCTTAGAGAATCGCGCCTACGAAGATTGTATATGGCTCTGATGGCTCTTTTCTGCAGAATAAATATAGACTCAATATCAGCAGCCCGTCCCCATAGCAAAATACCGTAAGACATTATACTATGGAAGTAACTAAAATAGACCAGTCTAGCGGTATCCACATCTGTGAATTGACGGATTTTTCTAATGGCATATGCTGCTGAACTTAAGCGCCCCGCAAGAGATGTTAAATGAGAACCCCATTGTAGCCTTGAATCAAGCGTAAGCCCCAGGAAAACCGTTTTATCTACGAATTCAAGTTTCTCTTTATTCAATATTATCTCACAATCACTACTTTTAACATTCGGTAATGAAAATCTTATGCATTTAGTTTTTTTTTCATTTAATACCAAATTGTTTGCTGTGAACCAATTTTGGACCTGAAGTAGGGCATCATTCACGTCATCTAGATTTTTGGCCCGTCTATTTATCTTAAAAATTAGAGAAGTGTCATCAGCAAACAACACCATATTTTGCGATTGGTGTTTCAACAAATAGGGTAGATCATTTATATAGACTAGAAAAAGGAAAGGACCCAATATTGAGCCTTGCGGAACCCCCATTTTTACATTCAAACCCTGTGAATTAACACCGTTTATTTGAACATGTTGTTTTCTATCGCTCAAATAAGATTTTAGCAGGCTAAGTGCAAGTTTACCCAGTCCGTAATGCTCCAGTTTCAAAAGTAATGTGTCGTGATTTACGCAATCAAAAGCTTTGGAGAGGTCACAGAAAATTCCTATTGCGTCTTGGGACTCTTCCCACGCAGCAAATATATGCTTTAATAGGGTTACACCGGCGTCAGTTGTACAACGTCCCTTGGTGAAACCATACTGTTGATCATGGAAGATTCTGTTGGTGTTAAAATGATAGAGCATTTGATTAAGCATTACTTTTTCAAAAACCTTGCTAAAAACCGGTAACACGGATACAGGTCTATAATTATTGGCATCTTTGCTGTCCCCGGATTTGAAAAGAGGTATGACTTTACTGTATTTCATTAAATCAGGGAAAACTCCTTGGTCTACACATAAATTAAAAATTAAAGCTAAGTACGGGGCTATGGTCTCAAGTATAGATGTGCAAACTTTGATAGACATTCCCCATAAATCTTCAGTCAGTTTGATTTTAATTTGCCGGAAAGCTTTAATAACTGTCATGGGGTTAATGTGTTTAAATTTAAATTCAGCCAGGCAGCCAGACACATTCGCCTTTAATAAGCCAATTGAGGCTTCAGGTGAGGAATTAAGAGCCTCCGTAGTTTTTATTGGTATTTCGGTAAAAAAATTAACAAATTCTTGAGCTACTTCCTGATTAGAGCTTTTAAGACCACATGCTGTATCTAATGTAAAAGTATTATCACGTATTTTCTTTCTGTTGGTCTCGTTATTTATAACTTTCCAAACGGTCTTTATTTTATTTTCTGCTGTTTTGATCTTGTTGCTAATGTGCAGGGCTTTAGCAACCTTGCAAGTATTTCTAAAAATCTTTGAATACGTAGCAACATACTTGTTAAAAGTTTCAGTGTTTATAAAAGGCTTAAGGCTGTAAAGCTCAAATAGCCTTTCCCTACTTTTTCTGATACCTCTAGTTGCCCAATCACTAAATATAAATTTAGGGCAAATACTCTTTGTCTTCTTTTCAAAAGTTTTGTTGAATTCCGTGTGAACTAATGAAAAGAAACGATCATACAATTGATTTATATTAATATCCTCTTGGCTCATTTCACTTAACTTGTTCTGTAGGGAAGTATTATACCTCTTTAATTTGCAAGATGTTATAGGTCTAAATTTAATCTGAACTTTTTGCATTGGAGTTTTACACCTAAAAGTTACAGTTTGTCCGCTATGGTCAGACGGCAAACAATTTATTATGGCTTTATCTAAGTAATCACAATCGCAGAAAACATTATCTATACAAGTAGCAGAAGAAGTTGTGATTCTAGTGGGTTCAATAAAAACGTTAGTCAAGTCAAATGACTTAAAAAGATTTAATAACCGGCTGCTATTTGAATTTTCTTCTAAAATATTGATATTGAAATCACCACAAATTATTTTATATTTATTACTGGCTGCAAGTTTTGCCAGGACATCTTCCATTATAGATTCAAATATGGAAAAGTTTTGATAGTTTGGGGGTCTGTACACACACACAATTATATGCTTATCTAGCTCAACACAGGACAGTTCGACACAATGTTCAACCGAGAGACCTACTATGTCATCACGTTGCTTATATTTAAAACTATTTTTTATTAATATTAGGGAACCTCCACGAAGCATAGTTTTACGGTTAAAGCAGCTACCCACCATATAGTTCTCATAATTAATAAGCATTTGGTAATCCTTTAGCCAATGTTCAGTAAAACAAATAATGTCAAACTTACTATTTTCTAAAAACAATTCAATTTCTAATAATTTAGAAGAAATGCCTTGGATATTTTGGTGGAATAATTTTAAGGTGTTCTGCTGAGGCCCTTTTTTACTAACTAATGGAGTGCAAGAAGATACCTTGCTGTTGGTAGGATTAACAAAAATATTGTTAATGGTACCTTCTGTTGTCTCACATTCTAGTTTAAATTCATATTAAAATTTGGAGTGAGGCCGGAGACACCCGTGCCATCCTCAGACAACAAGACCCTATCACTAATAAACCCTAATTGAGAATTTTCCATGGTGACAGATGGATCTTCCCCAGTAAAATGTGTGTAAACATTTATAGCACTAGTGCTATATACATTTGTGCCAGTCACCTGTACATTAGTAGAATTACTAATTGTCGCAGTGTTAATAATATAACTAAACTTAGACATACTATTTATGTCTGTGTGAATACTATAAGCTAATAGCCGAGCTATTTTGTGTCTACATCCAATAGGTAGATACACCTTACCCCGTGATGACTTAAGATTACCAACTATAGTGTTGATATCCAGATACATAAGCCTGTCACTATAGTGACCTACTAAAAAATGTACATGTTTATTCAACATATGTATATAATCGTTTTGCCTACTACTTAAATTTTCAAAATATGGAAAAGCACACAATATGATTTTATTACAACTTAACTTTAGCAACTCAGAAACACAGTCGGTGATATCTTCCTTTTTTACATTAAAACTATTACCAACACATAGAGTAATGGTAGTGTTAAGATAACAATCATTTTTTACTACTGATGCCATTACTTGTTTGTAGCTTGAGCCTGGCATGCAATAATTTTGGGTACAGTAACTCAGGTTATTACTGATCAATTTGCCCAGAGTGGGGGGGGTCATTTGATGATTTCCCATCCTTAAAAAAAAAAAAAAAAAAAAAAAAAAGGGGCTTCCAAGAAGAGATTATTATCTGTAAAGATGCTTGACATCGAAATTTTTGTTATTTGACAGTTTTTTACGCAAGAAGGCAGCTATCAAAATCGTATCCTGAAGGTTTGGTTATCATTATTATCTAATATTTCATTATTTCAGGTGAACTAAGCTTAAAAGCTCAGTGGAAGTATAAAGTCATTTATCCCTACATTCATTTTACCTCCGCCAACAATTTACATATATTTTTGCCGCCTTTATCGAGTTCCAATTACACAGATAACGAATAGTTTATGTTAACTGTCCACGAGAATTGTAAAGTAGATACAAACGCAATAATTATGAATCGGTATCAGAAATGCATTACATTAACATCAATTTACAGCTGAAATTTTGCATAAGACGTGCTGCAAGAAATGGAAATGGTTTACTATTTAGTGCCCGGCCCATTGTGATTCTGTAAATAATTTCAGATGCCTGACTGAAATCAAAGAAAGGAAACTTTTAGGCACACGTAGGATGGTTTACAACTTAAAAGATTTAATCTATACAGACGTGTTTTCTTTTCTTTCTCAAGTAAAAGGGAATAATTATAATTTTTCCTCTGCCCCTGCACCAGGTATGAAACCTAATAATAACATATAGGTAATACACTCATTAACATAGGTATGTCTAATAACCTGTTTTTATTTATTCTTAAGGCTTACAACCATTTTATTATTTGTTTTACAATGGCTTTACCCGCGTCTCCGCCTGAGGAGTCGGAAATTATCCCATGAGAACGAACTACCGGAATGAAAAATATCCTATATCCTAACTCAAGGCATGGTCTACCTAAATGCCAGTTTCATCAAAAGAAGGTATCAAACGCACAGACATACTTTCGTATTTATAATATTATGTGTTGAGTAAAGTGCAAAAGTACGTACTGCATTGTTTTAATATGTGAAAGGTATCGAAGAAGTTATTGGGTATATATGAATGATATCATATCATGCAAACAATGCATGATATGATAAGTATTATACCTTCATGCGTGCTTTATTCTCGCAACTAAGGTCCACGATATATAAAATTTATTGAACAACTTACACAGTTTTATAGCGCACTATATTTTGTGCAACAACGTCTCTGTGACGACTTATCATTAATGCGTGAGTTTATATATTTTTCAAGCTTACACCTCACGAGTAACGTTTCCAAATATTTCTCACCGATATTTACATGCAATGACAAAAGTGGCCCTTACCGATTCTTTATTGTACATAAAGTATGAGAAAGGTCGACACAATGGGCTTTACGATGCGGATGTACAAATTGGGAATATACATGTACACATCGTCCAATAGTTGTATACTGCACTTTCCTAATTAACAGTTATTACGTACTTACTGCTATCTCTGTCAGATAAGCACGATTTACGCTTATAGGCATTTTCATTGGAGACGATAGTTCGGGCGTTTTATGTTATTTTTATTACATTGGTATTGTGAAACAATGTTTTCTAGTGGCTGTGTCGTTAAACTAAACTATAATAGGTATCTACATAAAGTGATATAATTTAGAAAATATTTTTTTTAATGTTGTTTTAAATAAAACTCCGGATCGTTTGGCCACTGTGTAAACACTTAGTATTATTTTATGTAAATTATAGTTTAAAAAATACAAAATCCCTGTCAACTGGTTCTCTTATACCTATAACAAATTGAAGGGTGGAAAGGGTAATTCTTATGTTAAGGGGAAATACGAAGAAAATAGCATTGAAATGCAATAACAGCAGGAAGCAAGAAAACTGATTTCCATTTTTAAAACACCATATTTCAAAATTTACAGTTAAAGAAATACATTATGTTTTAAGATACTAACTAAACGAAAGGTTTCAAGTATAGAGGGTATAAGCAAGGAAAAACTGCAATAAGAAGAGAATCATAAAACAAGAAAGCTAACGAGATGAAAAAGTGTCCAAGTCTAGTCCAAGGTAATTTTGTTTTCCCCTTCTCGTAGTTCTGACTCATCAAAACTATTAACTTAGTTGTAATAAATAAAATAATAAGTTGAAGTAATATTAAATCGATAAGACTGTACTTTAACAAATTATAGAACTTTACATATTTGCACGAGTCGATTAATAATTTTAATGAGCCAAAGTCGCCGTCTGATTCCTATTTAATCGAACCCAATTATAACAAGTTATTTATGGAAGCAATAAGTCATATAAAGCTTATATTTTACTAAAGTTTTAAAAGTATTAAGTTTCAAAAAGCGATAAGTCACCGACTGGGAACACAATCTATTGTTTAAAGAATAAAATAGCTTTTACAAATGTTAATTTACATCGACCATATTAAATTAATACCACCGAAATGCTAATTTAACTTAATTACTTTGTAAATGCATCAACCATTTGTGGCATTCTATGTGACTCATTTATACCATGTTGTCCGAAACAGTTGCAAGGTGTTAAAAGTTACGAAATACTTATAATAAATTCAAAACCAATACTTCAACGTTAAAATAATAACTGGCTTAAAATAAAAATACTACAAGGAAATTAGGCGTGCGCCTCTGCCTAACTCTTCAAATGGTAACCACCATTTTATAATAAAGATGATAGTAACATAATTAAATATGTTAGTCTTAACCATATCGTTGACTTCTCTGACATTAATTGTAGCCTTTGTAGTATCTATTCTAATCTGTACTTATCTGTATTCATTTAAAAATACTATCAGTAAGTAAATCCTACAGCGCCATGCTCCAGATTTTATAATATAAAAACTTCGTGGTTAGAGAATAATACAATGCGTTAATAATTTCCCAAGTTCTAGGATCTACATAGTGCTATACTAAATAATATATAAGGTATCTAATAGTGTTGCGTGATGTCATATCGGCCCATAAACGTCTACTATAGAACATTGGCCTCATAACAGACCGCGTCAATGAAATGTCTTAAGACTTTGAGACGGCGATATTCCATCACCACATTTTTTTATGTTCTACTTTTTTTCTATACCTGTAGTTTGTATGGTCTACATACAGAATAAAGAGTATTCTATCTATCATTCGTGGTCATCACTAAGATGGTCTTAAGTTACAGAATAGGCAGGGATGCTGTTCATCTTTTTATAAAATCGTTTAGTCGTTTGTAATAACATCTAATAAAAAACGTGTATCTTACCCAAAAAAATGCACTGGTCTTAAATATTTAGAATATTTTTATGAATACAAAATTGCCATGGAATATTATGCTCACACCTAAGCTGCCAAGGAAAAGTTCGGCTTTGTGCGAGTCAATGAAACGTGAAGTGATGTTATAAAACTTTTCCCAAAAAATAACTTTTGAAGAAAAACCAAGAAAATACCGAACGGCAGTTTTTGTGTTGGAAAACTGTCAGTCGAGGTATTATACTTAAGCAAAGTCAAAGGAATTTCAAGGTTTATCTTGCCCAATCTGTTTAATTATGTTATTGAATAAAAACTGATTTTCCCCTTATAACTTTTTATACTTTATCAAAAATGACAACCAGAAAATAATATTTTTTAGAAGACGATAATCTTAAAATTGGCCTGAATTGTGATTATATGTACCCATACATTATTATAATGGCAAGCTGTATAACGAATCAAGTTAATAAAAACGTACATTCATATACTTATAAGGTAAAGCTAGCCTTGTTGACGTCTGTCTCTCTCTGTCACTCGGATCAATCGCATGTTCTGTCTTTATCACACTAATAAGCTACAATACACTCGCAGCCTCCACGCACTCATCCACAACGTTTGATTGTGTGTGTACGTCGATGTCAATGTGATGAATAAACAGTTTCTCCGATTTTACGATTCGATGATTATAGATACCTATCTATGCAAAGTTGTTTAATGATTTTGAAATAGTTAAGTGTTCTTGGGAAAGATATAAAAAAAACAGTCTATAAATTGCCGCAACAATTAGACAATTACATATTACTATTGTCAGTGGCTATTATTGTTATCTCATAATTGTAACTTAACGTTCCACAACTTAACTGTGAAGACAGTAAGTAACATTGGTATCAACTTGAACAAAGCCTTCAGCTATTAACTATTACATCAACGTCTCGAAAGAATGATATCGGATGATCTTACGCACCACATTGTTGATTTACAAACGCAATCAAACAGAAAAGTCGCGTGGCAATTTACAGAAACATTCTAATTAACGGTGAGCCGCTCCTCGTAATTTCTCAGAATGTTGATGTAAAATAAAATTGTAATACATTGGTCAATCGATCTTAAAGCCAAACACTTATTTTGTTGGCGCTACAGGAGGCCCCTACAGCCTTAGCGTACCTAAATCATGACTGAGCAAAAATAATGACGACCATCACATTATGAATATGCCATCCGCGATGGATGAAATAATAGAAGAGGTTCTTTATAAAATTAATTCACGATCCATTATTGAACTCATATGATTATGAAAGCTCCAATATAAAAACAAGAACGTCTTATAGTAACTGATCGTTGTTTTATTTTATGACAAGCTAAGACCACAGAAATGACCATAATCTCTTCAGATGTTAAAGTGAGATTGTCACAAACAAACTGGTTTTAAATTAGTTACGATAAAAATAAACAACGACCTTTAAATGGAATGTATTTAAAAACGACTTTAGTATTAATTGGTCAGTCTTGAATAAGAGCACGTTTAATTATCGGCACAATCACTGTGTACAAAGGGTAAACAACGGAACCGACTGTGGCTACGACCGACCGAGAGGCTAACCACAAAGGAATCCCCGAACTCACAAAAAAAGTTGCGTATCTCTATGAATATTTAACTTCCCTTCCTGGCCGAAGGTTTACTTTCAGTCGTAAGCTCTAAAGCCATAGAAGTGCTTTTCATTTGCCGCTGTGCCCCAACACCATCGTTGATGTTCGATTCCTAACCTTGATGTAAGATAATAAAATCCTATAATGGATTTGCTGTTGTGTAGTCGTGGTTACAAAAAAAAGAATGGACTATTTATCTACTTCTGGGTGTGGATGTGATACTTCCCTTTCGAAAATCATTGACTTCTTATAAATATAGTGATTATAAGCTGACATTAAAACTTTACTCGTAAACATTGTTTTTATTGTTTCTGCTTTAAATATTATTTATACTTATGACCTTTTTAAACATTCAATCTTAACATTGTCAACAATCATAAAATGATCCAAACAAAATGCGTCATCAACTAAAAGCTGTGGAAATTTTATACTCACACAGTACACCTAGATATTATACTCATTCCGTGTTACATCATCATTCTATATAGAATACCAATAAACAGAACTAAATTAAATTGTATCAAACAAAACAGGTAAAAATACAATATATTTTCGATCAATCGATCCACAATGTTCTTTAGTTCTGAAGAAATTTTATCCCCCGTTGAGATTTCTGTCGGACGCTGGCTCGTCGGTGCCTAAAGTTACATAGCAACGTGTGCGTGTGTGTGTGTGTGCGGGTACCTTCAACCTCCATGTGATGGGAAGTGAACCCTTTACGCGGGGAAACCGTTTTTTATTTGCACTCGGACAGCGGCATCAGGTAGAAAGGATGATCGTTAATTTTTAAAGGACACACTGAACTTTGAGTTTGAAAACAGTGCCTATTCAATATGTGGTGAGTAAACTGAGAGTGTTATTTCTGCGTTTTTGTAACAGGCATACATGGCTACATTACGAGTAGTATCATAAACAAAAAATAAACTTTTTTTTCTCTACATTTTACGAACTCAAGAAACGAAATTTAAGAAAAAAACAAATGATTTTTTTTTTAAATAAGAACACTAATCTAAACTAATACAAAACAAAATACGTAGAATTCTAAATACGTAATTTTCAGGAAGTGCTACGAATCGCCTCCCAATGTGCTACGGGAGTGTGCCGGTGCGCCCGTTGATGTCTTTTGCTAAGAGCTTTCAATATCTCGCGCTTTCACAAGTTTATTGACATCGCGACGTAGCTAACATAGTACAAGGTTCGATTCTTTGAAAGCTGAATAGTATTATGTAGTATTAATATACCTTTATTGTGTAGAGTTTTTATCAGCATTAAAATAAATGCCATAATGAACTACGACTACTAATTTATTCGGCTACGAAAAAATAGTGATAGTTTTAACGTCGTGATTAAATAAATGAATGAAAGAATTTCATTTTATAAATGCAATTGTTACGTGATTTTTGAGTGTGATAGTTACCTTTATTTAGTGACTGGTTGGGTTACTATATGCATTTTGCTCAATAAGTAATCATCGCTCTGTTGACTCATATTTATTCATTTCTGCCTTTCAGGTCAATCACTTCCTTCGATGCTTGATTTTAATAAATGTCTACCATATCATGTCTTGAAACCATTTTGATTTGTTGCATGTTTGAAATATCAATAGATATCATAAACAGAAACCAATAAGGGCGCATTCTTTTAAGGATTAAAATTACCTGTACCCTTAAAACTTTAAAACAAATTAAATTTACAATTTAAGCCGCAATGATGCTCACGATATGGTAGCTTGCGTGAAACCAACTAAAGCCGAAGCCGACCGATAAAAAGTGTACATAACTGTTATGATTTCCAAAAAAAGCAGTTTACCGGCCAAATAATTACATTAAATAATGATTGGGGCGAGAACCCGTGCGATGGTAAGCTCATCTCGAGGGCTCGCCGCAACGAACGCGAGCGAGGCAATAAAATAAGGCTGCGGCAGGGTGCGGGGGCGCAGGGGCGGCGGGGGGGAGCGGGCGCGGATGGCGAGGCTTGTCGCCCTCAGCGGTGCAAGCTATGAGATGACGCGATTCTGATTACCACAGAAGCTGGACGGCATCCCTTATTAATCAAACACTGTAATTTGTAATGTTGAAATAATTGAAGTAACACAATAGACAATTTGTACAATAACAATGTTGTGAATTAGCCATACTTTAGATAAAGTCATCTGAAACATAAATAAGCTACTTATTATTTTTTTCTTTCTTAGAGAAATCTTGTTTTAATTCCTAAACAAATGCATTAAATTGCAAAACTAATGCTACTGTTACCATGAGCATTATTTATGGCTCGTTCAGAATAATGAAGATTTTTAACGTGGACACGTATGTCCTATAGTACCGCTCATCGCTTTTGCCATGTCGATACAACAAAAAGTCATCATTAAAGTGTTGGAGGCGCGGCGGGTGAGACCCGCAGCCTCTCGCTCCATCCTAAACGATTCAGCCGAGTTTTTATCACTTACCAATCCATATCGAGCTTATTTATTCATTTTACTAAGAGTCCTCCCGTTTTAAATTCCCTTATCAGCATCAATACTCTCCAAACTATTTATACTTATAATCAATAAATGTAAAGATTGATATCCGATATGTTTTTCAGAAATCCGATACATAACATCGGTTAAGTATTTGTTTTCGTGGCCCATCAAAACACACTTTGATTGTACACATTATCGTATTCCCTGTCACTCGGTTACAAAGACATCACTGAATTTGTTTTTAATAAAACGTCTTCGAACTCGATCAACTTTGATTCAAAAACAAAAATAAAAATATTTGTAGTCAATTCCATACGCCATTCTCACGCACAATATCTCGAGAACATGAAATAGATTCCCTCCTATTTTTAAGTCCATTTTCTTAATATATTCCGAAAACTGGTTGTAGAAAGAGATAACATATCTATAATTTATAGATTAACTAGTGGAAGACTTGATTATGGTAAGTGATTTTAGTTGGGAGACAGTTACGGACAACCGGCCGAATGCCTGACAGTGTTGAAATAGTGACGTCGTCGCCGCTGCCCAGCTTTAACGTTCCGTAAGCGTTCAGTATCAAGATTTTCTTACGTAACCCTACTTTGTAAGCTGTTTTGAGAATGAATTCATATTTTATATTAATCTAGAAGGTTATTTGTCTCAAATTGAATAGAGATATAAGTACTACTCGATGGTCAATTTTACCATTATGTTTCTTGTTAGTTCATTACTAGTCTTATTAGTAGATTAACACTATTGACCAAGTACGTGCTCATAATTTTCCCGTTACCGTATTA
This sequence comes from Xestia c-nigrum, assembly GCA_916618015.1. NCBI lineage: Eukaryota > Metazoa > Arthropoda > Insecta > Lepidoptera > Noctuidae > Xestia > Xestia c-nigrum. Next base: position 13,944,462 of record OU745245.1, read on the forward strand.
CATGGTTGTGGCGTGACCGCGTATTATTTCTACATTAGAATAAACTAATACACAGGTGCCGCTGATGAAACTCGTCTGGGCAGCAAACAGACGTAACTAATTTTACTACACGTGGTAAAGCGCCGCCAGTCCGCCACTCGCGAGATGTAGACGAACGGCATGCGATATGAATGACATGCAAGCACATGGCAGAGGCTTTTTGCGACGGTTACGTTCAACTCGGTAACCACCACCACGCCGCCGCCGCCGTGCTTAATGACACCTTCATGAGTTACGTTTTACTAACTCCGGACAAGACACAAATGGGATAAGGTTGCAATATGTTCTAGAAAGACTCCAAGCTGATTAAGCTCTCTTTACTTCAAAGCTTTGACAAGTTTCTGTTTGAATTTAAAGTAGGTACTTGATATTTATTATCAAACCTATATTTTCGAACTAATATAGCTTTTGAAGTTTTTCAATTTAAGAATTCAGAACATTGCGAGTGTAACATTGTTACAAACATAGGGCGGGCTCTTAATTTCTGTAGCGTGAGTAAAAACCATTTATACATCGAAGTGGGCATAAAAAAAAAAGACTTTGTAAAACAAAGAACATTCGTTATCTCTCATTTGAGATTCTGAGAAAAAATGCTTAGAAGTTAGAAAAATATTGGGTTAAGTACTGAAATATTTAACTCGAAAAAATTTTGTATCTTGAGGTGTGATCATGAAGTTACGTTCCTGTGAGATAACCAGATTCAGAAATCCTCACACAGACACCTCAAATAGTTGAGAATTTACAATTTGTTCAGTAACGTAGGCTATACGAGGTAAATCTCACGTATGTATCTATCATATATTATGGAATTCCTAACTCTTCCATATCCTTTGGGGATGTGTGTATTCTTTGTCCAAATAAGTAGTCTCGTAAAATTACCTTGAGGCAAATTTGGTTCACTAAGAATGTGTTGCACGGCAAAATCAGTTGGGATTACCATTAAAATGGCAAGCTAGTGTCGATACAATTGGCAAGATCGCAGCATCGCAGTGTGTGGTGGCCGGCGCGGCTCTCGCGGCAAGTTCAAGGTGAGCGCGTCGCTCCGCCCACGCGCCGCGCCGCGCCGCACAACCGTTACACCCGAGACCCGGCACTGGACCTCCGACACAAACACCTCATTCTTCTAACCAAACACCACTCACTTGCACACACTATTGTTTCTAATTATCCAAATCTTTACGATCACGTGTTAACACGTTAATGAATTCATTAGACGAACTCGTTGTGCGAACCATACGCTCTTAACGCCCACATACGATATAAATTAATTTATCTACGTTACTATTCAACATAATTTAGATATCCATTATGCATAAATTACCAAAAGTTTTGGAAAAAGTTGCATAGACGTTGTTTTAAAACAATATTTCACTAACACAAAAAGATTATAAACATAAAGATCGTATTTTACATGTTGACGGAATTTCTATATTCGACTGTAGTGGAATTTCCCACTATCAAACACACCTGGCAACAGTGGCAGCGAGATATTTCCATATCATCTTATAAATGCGAAGCCATAAAATACGATATGATACAAAATTCGATAAAACGTAGGTATAAACTGCGACATATTTATAAGATGTTACGAATTTACGACGGTACAATTATTAACAGGTACGAAGAATCATCTTAGCACAAGATCCGTACACCTTGTATTATGATGATTCTTCGTACTGTTGAGTTGCGCTATGACATCAGCGCGGTACGAGTTAAAGGAGCTGCTTTACCTGGGAATGGTGATGACCTGCCCGAGCTCGTCGACCACGTGGTCGGCGAGCACCAGCACGGTGGGCTGGCCGGGCGCGCCCACCACCACGGACACGCCGCCGTCCACCAGCTGGCCGCCGCTGCTCACCAGCTGCCCGTCGTCCAACTGCCCGCTGATCATCTCGACGCGCTTCTGATCCGGGGTCGTTGTGTATATCACGGTTTGCTTCTCGTCTTCGTATATTAAATCTATCGGAGTCTTCTCGTCCATGGACTCCATCCCATGATCATGGTCGTAGACATCGGGCTGCACGGGCACTTTGCTATCAGTGGCGTAAGCTGCCAGTTCGTGCGGCGAGTGGCGGTAGGAGTGCGCCTCCGGGGGGTAGCCGTCATCGGAGTCCATTTCTACTTTGTGCGGGTAGTAGTCGTGCGCGGGCTGCACGGGGGTCATGGTGGCCAGCACGGCATGAGCGGGCGCGGGCGAGCGCGGCGCCGGCGACAGCGGCGAGCGCGCGCGCTCCTCGCACGGCGACGCCGACGCGGACATACCGCCGTACCGAGACACGGTAGGCGACGTCTTTGTGAGGGCGGAGGCTCCGAACTGGAGCACCCCGCTCAACACTTGACTCCCCTGACTTCAATTTCTGAAAAATAACCTTTTGTGAATCCTGTGGCTGAGTGAATGATCGTACAGAATTCAGTGTTGACACGCTCGCTTGTCTCGACTCTCTGACCCATATATGAGTTTTTTACAAACAAACGAACGTTCATCGCATGAACATTAAAAACAATAGTAAAAGACCAGTTGAACAGAAGATTACTATTGGTAAAAGTACCGATATTCATCCTAAATAGATTTAGCAAAGAGTGCGTATCTAAGACGCCAAGGGCAAGCAGTAAGTAACAGCTGATTCAAATCCAGTTAGAAAAGAACGAGTATCAAGTGGCACCTGATCGCCGAGAAGCGCCCGAACTTGTTCAGCAGCCCCCTGCCCCGGCTGCCCCGACCGGCGCCGAACGAAACGAGACGCACCACCGAACGGTACAAACTGGTAACTATTGTATCCACGTGGTTGTCAAACTCGTCAGTAAACAATTATTTACAAACAAATCAGTTACGCCAAGGTAACGCTGACAGTGGCTACTGTTTGGCAAAACGGGCTTTCTTGCAGTCACGCAAGGGATCTAAGCGAAACAATTAAAATTCAGTTGATAGAAGTGGAAACCAAAACACAGACACCGACAATCTTTAAAACATGCACAAAACTCCTGGATACACTAAACCTAGCTTTCGTTCTCATTGTGTAAAAAGACAAAAAGAATCGTATTGGTTCAGAAGCTGTACTCCGTACTGAGAGGGATACTGAGTTCTCGGTGCATTGCTACGGAGGCTGAGGCCCGAGCGCGCGAGCGAGACGGAGATACGGCCGCCACGGACGTTTGAAAGTGACCAACATCAGGCTTCTATACGTAGAATACGCGTGTGCGAGTGTGCATTAAGGAATTTTTCAAGATATAAAACTTTGCTCTTTGTCTCTTTATGATAGGTAAATTTATTTGTAACAAAAACTTAAATTAGTTATCAACATACAAAGCAGATGAAGTGAACAAAAACAGCCTTTGGTTTGTTGACACCCGTCACTCATTTAGATCATGATTCATTTATAAATCCGAAAAGTTGATGCTATGGTCAAAATATTAATAGACCTAAGGTGTAGTGACTTTACGGAACTATGCGTCGTTGTAGTCCAATAAAAAGTCAACATAAGTTATGAACTACCCTCAAACAACTGTAATATTTAGAGTATATTAATACCACAGAAATGTCCATCACAACATGTTCACAGTCCGCTAAACTTATAATATTCTAAGTAGTAAATTGCGTATCTAAATGTATAACGATGCAAAATCTTTGCGTATTAACTAAAGACACCATCTTTGTCCAATCGAAAATTTTGCTTGCGTGGAGCTGCATCGCTGAACTGAAGGAGGAAAAATAAAATTACAAAAAGGCTCTGCCGCTGAGCCCGGTCGTCAAAGTGTGCACGCACACACATGCACAGATGAAGCTCGCCGAACACGTCGTTACCAGACATAAGCGCACATAATTTACTCACACGCAGAAGTGAATTGGTCATGAGATGACTGTACGTTAGCTTATATAGTATTACATTTATACGAATAGCACACATGTTTACGTTATGGGCCCGAGTATCTAGAAAACATTTTAACGAAGCGGATACTTTACGAGAGATACCTATTTCAATTTAACGAAATAACGCCTATGACTATATCGAATATAGTCGCACATGCAAAATATCAAAACAAACGAAAGGAAATTGAAAAGTGAGGACATTTCGACAAACCATTGATGCAAGACGTATTGAATACAGATGCACTATCGTTATCACTAGCAACTCTAGCGGAGGAGACAAGCGGGCACGTCAATGCACTGGTGCTAAGGTCGGGGGCGGCAGCGGCGCGGGCGTCCTGGCGCAGGCCGTCACGCACGCGCGTCAAACTAGTCTCGTGACGTCACGGCCCGCCAGGCGAAATTACAAAACCGGCCCGGCGGCGCAACCGACTGCGCCAGCAAGCGGCGCAGCGCAGTGGCGGACGCGCTGCCGCCCGACCCCGACGCGCCACCGGCGGATCACATACCGTGGGCGGCGTCACGACGCTGAGCACGGCGCGGGCCGGTGCGCGGGCGCGGGTACACGAGCACGCGGCGAGCGGCGCTACGGAGCGCGGGCGCAGGTGCTCTGAGCGCAGCAGCCTCCGCACGCCGGCGCCGCCGCCCCCGCGCCTCCCCGCACCGCCCGCGCCGCGCTCTCGCACGCACCAAAACGACGAATTTATCTTCCGTGCCTGCTGGCCCTCCTACTCGAGGACGTTGCCCAGGGTGGCTCTTCGACAGAAATTTACTTCGACATTTTGTGTCGGTGCATCAGCATTATTCAAATTCAATTAAGAAGATCGGTTATAAGAACGCTTCGTTCTTTGTTTACATGGAACAGTTAGAAATATATTTTTATATGTCGTAACGTAACGGTCTACGACATCTCAGCAGTGCAGAGGACGCAGCGAGGCAGCGGCGGCGGCGACGGCGCCCGAGGCAAGGAACGTCGCCGCGTCTCGAAGGCTCACGAGCCGACGCCGACACAGCGACGTCGGTTACAGCCGTTACAAAATCTGCGACCTGCAACGTTGTGATTGCTCAACTTTTCGCAACTTCCCTTATTGAACTTTCATGCTACGATATATCGGCTAAATGTGTACTTACTTTCTGCTTTATGTGATATCGAGTATTTTGGTAACATTCATAAATACTTATGACTCGAGATTGCAAAAGCACATGTTTTTTACAAACAGGTTGATTTTACAGGTTGGAGTGTGTGTACGACAAGGGTACTTTCTATGATGGTATTGCCTACACTATCATTTGGATAACCAAGATTGTTAAAAATTCAAAGGTTATAGAATGCTACAGCCTAGTAGTAGTTTGTAACTCCTGAGTTACTGTACCCAAAATTATTGCATGCCAGGCTCAAGCTACAAACAAGTAATGGCATCAGTAGTAAAAAATGATTGTTATCTTAACACTACCATTGCTCTATGTGTTGGTAATAGTTTTAATGTAAAAAAGGAAGATATCACCGACTGTGTTTCTGAGTTGCTTAAGTTAAGTTGTAATAAAATCATATTGTGTGCTTTTCCATATTTTGAAAATTTAAGTAGTAGGAAAAACGATTATATACATATGTTGAATAAACATGTACATTTTTTAGTAGGTCACTATAGTGACAGGCTTATGTATCTGGATATCAACACTATAGTTGGTAATCTTAAGTCATCACGGGGTAAGGTGTATCTACCTATTGTATGTAGACACAAAATAGCTCGGCTATTAGCTTATAGTATTCACACAGACATAAATAGTATGTCTAAGTTTAGTTATATTATTAACACTGCGACAATTAGTAATTCTACTAATGTACAGGTGACTGGCACAAATGTATATAGCACTAGTGCTATAAATGTTTACACACATTTTACTGGGGAGGATCCATCTGTCACCATGGAAAATTCTCAATTAGGGTTTATTAGTGATAGGGTCTTGTTGTCTGAGGATGGCACGGGTGTCTCCGGCCTCACTCCAAATTTTAATATGAATTTAAACTAGTAAGTGAGACAACAGAAGATACCATTAACAATATTTTTGTTAATCCTACCAACAGCAAGGTATCTTCTTGCACTCCATTAGTTAGTAAAAAAGGGCCTCAGCAGAACACCTTAAAATTATTCCACCAAAATATCCAAGGCATTTCTTCCAAATTATTAGAAATTGAATTGTTTTTAGAAAATAGTAAGTTTGACATTATTTGTTTTACTGAACATTGGCTAAAGGATTACCAAATGCTTATTAATTATGAAAACTATATGGTGGGTAGCTGCTTTAACCGTAAAACTATGCTTCGTGGAGGTTCCCTAATATTAATAAAAAATAGTTTTAAATATAAGCAACGTAATGACATAGTAGGTCTCTCGGTTGAACATTGTGTCGAACTGTTGAGCTAGATAAGCATATAATTGTGTGTGTGTACAGACCCCCAAACTATCAAAACTTTTCCATATTTGAATCTATAATGGAAGATGTCCTGGCAAAACTTGCAGCCAGTAATAAATATAAAATAATTTGTGGTGATTTCAATATCAATATTTTAGAAGAAAATTCAAATAGCAGTCGGTTATTAAATCTTTTTAAGTCATTTGACTTGACTAACGTGTTTATTGAACCCACTAGAATCACAACTTCTTCTGCTACTTGTATAGATAATGTTTTCTGCGATTGTGATTACTTAGATAAAGCCATAATAAATTGTTTGCCGTCTGACCATAGCGGACAAACTGTAACTTTTAGGTGTAAAACTCCAATGCAAAAAGTTCAGATTAAATTTAGACCTATAACTTCTTGCAAATTAAAGAGGTATAATACTTCCCTACAGAACAAGTTAAGTGTAATGAGCCAAGAGGATATTAATATAAATCAATTGTATGATCGTTTCTTTTCATTAGTTCACACGGAATTCAACAAAACTTTTGAAAAGAAGACAAAGAGTATTTGCCCTAAGTTTATATTTAGTGATTGGGCAACTAGAGGTATCAGAAAAAGTAGGGAAAGGCTATTTGAGCTTTACAGCCTTAAACCTTTTATAAACACTGAAACTTTTAGCAAGTATGTTGCTACGTATTCAAAGATTTTTAGAAATACTTGCAAGGTTGCTAAAGCCCTGCACATTAGCAACAAGATCAAAACAGCGGAAAATAAAATAAAGACCGTTTGGAAAGTTATAAATAACGAGACCAACAGAAAGAAAATACGTAATAATACTTTTACATTAGATACAGCATGTGGTCTTAAAAGCTCTAATCAGGAAGTAGCTCAAGAATTTGTTAATTTTTTTACCGAAATACCAATAAAAACTACGGAGGCTCTTAATTCCTCACCTGAAGCCTCAATTGGCTTATTAAAGGCGAATGTGTCTGGCTGCCTGGCTGAATTTAAATTTAAACACATTAACCCCATGACAGTTATTAAAGCTTTCCGGCAAATTAAAATCAAACTGACTGAAGATTTATGGGGAATGTCTATCAAAGTTTGCACATCTATACTTGAGACCATAGCCCCGTACTTAGCTTTAATTTTTAATTTATGTGTAGACCAAGGAGTTTTCCCTGATTTAATGAAATACAGTAAAGTCATACCTCTTTTCAAATCCGGGGACAGTAAAGATGCCAATAATTATAGACCTGTATCTGTGTTACCAGTTTTTAGCAAGGTTTTTGAAAAAGTAATGCTTAATCAAATGCTCTATCATTTTAACACCAACAGAATCTTCCATGATCAACAGTATGGTTTCACCAAGGGACGTTGTACAACTGACGCCGGTGTAACCCTATTAAAGCACATATTTGCTGCGTGGGAAGAGTCCCAAGACGCATTAGGAATTTTCTGTGACCTCTCCAAAGCTTTCGATTGCGTAAATCACGACACATTGCTTTTGAAACTGGAGCATTACGGACTGGGTAAACTTGCACTTAGCCTGCTAAAATCTTATTTGAGCGATAGAAAACAACATGTTCAAATAAACGGTGTTAATTCAAAGGGTTTGAATGTAAAAATGGGGGTTCCGCAAGGCTCAATATTGGGTCCTTTCCTTTTTCTAGTCTATATAAATGATCTACCCTATTTGTTGAAACACCAATCTCAAAATATGGTGTTGTTTGCTGATGACACTTCTCTAATTTTTAAGATAAATAGACGGGCCAACAATCTAGATGACGTGAATGATGCCCTACTTCAGGTCCAAAATTGGTTCACAGCAAACAATTTGGTATTAAATGAAAAAAAAACTAAATGCATAAGATTTTCATTACCGAATGTTAAAAGTAGTGATTGTGAGATAATATTGAATAAAGAGAAACTCGAATTCGTAGATAAAACGGTTTTCCTGGGGCTTACGCTTGATTCAAGGCTACAATGGGGTTCTCATTTAACATCTCTTGCGGGGCGCTTAAGTTCAGCAGCATATGCCATTAGAAAAATCCGTCAATTCACTGATGTGGATACCGCTAGACTGGTCTATTTTAGTTACTTCCATAGTATAATGTCTTACGGTATTTTGCTATGGGGACGGGCTGCTGATATTGAGTCTATATTTATTCTGCAGAAAAGAGCCATCAGAGCCATATACAATCTTCGTAGGCGCGATTCTCTAAGGGAACTATTTAAGGATATTGGCATCATGACGGTTCATTGCCAATACATCTACGAAAACATAATGTACGTCAGAAAAAATCTGCATCTTTTCGGTAAAAGAGGCGACAGACACAATTACAGTACTAGAAATAGGGACCAACTAGTTCAGCCAGGCTTTAGACTCGCTAAAGTAGACTCATCTTTCATGGGGTACTGTTTGAGATGCTATAATAAAATTCCACAAAGTATTCTTGAACTGAATGAGACGAAATTTAAAACATGTATTAAACGCACATTATGTAAGCAAGCATATTACAAGTTGAGCGATTATATCGCTGATAAAAATGCTTGGCTCAATGCTGGTCCTGCTCCACAAGGACAGGGGCGCAAAACTTGATAGCATTAAATGGTATTGTTGGAGCTGCTGAAGATTGTACAACTATCTTTGCATTGTATAGATTCAATGTTAGTATTATATAATAGCATAGCCCATATTGTGTGAGTACTATGTACTAGAAAGCTATCATTCACTGGAAACCTACTTTAGTTTTGACTTGAATGTGCCCTGGCGGTTGAGAGTATGTCATGCTCACTCAAATGTCTCGCTGATGGTGGCGCGTGTGTCGGATCATTTAGCTCCCTTCAAAGTGGTTGAGCTGAATGGTGCTGATCCATGCGTCATGTTCGTGAACGGGTGCTGTCAGTTGTGACTGGTCATCTCTTAGTTGCCATGGCTTATTTGAATGAATTATTTTGTTTTTACTATGGACACTTTTAACATGCACATCTTGCTACATTGTTCTCACATAATCTACCATCTCAAAATGAATGATGTAACCAAGATTTTGTAACAATATTTTGATTTAAAAGAGTGTCCATGGAGTTTCTTGCCCGTTCTTCTCCATAGAGATCTACGCTAGGGAATGGGCAACTACAGTACTTTCACAGTTTTTATGTCTTGTGACTGGGACTGTAGCTACTTTAAATGTTCATCTTTGTTTCGACAATTCAAAAGTGCCTGTTATTGGCCTACTTGAAATAAATGCTTTGATTTTGATTTTGACTCATTACCTCTGGATAGCCTGGATGCCCTTTTGGACCCAGAGGTGGTATAAATTCATATAAGAATCACACAATAGTCACTATATCAGGTAAAATCCCATCAAATGTATGCCAAATTTGGCGGCTCCGATAACACCAATGCAATCTTATTTCTATGCCATTATACCACCCTTCAACAAATTAATCAATATTCTATTTCATTCAAATAACTATAGAACATACAGAGAGTGAATTCGTGTGCGTACGCGCAGCGGAATGTTGTTGAATTTACAGATTTTAATTATGCAGATATTTAGTGTATGACGTCGTATAATTGTGTATGGTAAAAAAAAAATTGTGCACGCAACCATTGTGGAGAAATTCACCAAAAACTGATTCCGCTGGGCGAACGTTGTCCTGGCGGAACTTTTTTTAATCTATACACTTCAGAAGAAAAGAGATGTGTCCAAAAATTAGTGTGTATTTGTGTGTAATTGTGTATGTATGAATAAAACTAGTGCATGCATAAACTTCGGAGATATTCAAGTTTCCGCTACGCGAACGTTTGGCCATTAGCTAGTTTTCATATAAAGCGCTTACATAGAGAGCTGTAGATTTTCACATACGTTGTTTTGAATTTGTTTATATTAAAAAAAAACAAATTTAGAAAAAATCGTAGGGCTTAAAAGATAAAAATATAAACGTAAAATACGCTTATTAGGTCTTAGTTCTTAAAGTATGCACTTTGGGGTCTAGATTTTCACGTTTATACAAACCTTGTAAGTGTCTGCAACATGTTGCCAAGTATCAATGATGTTCCGTTAGTAATTAAAGAGTTATAGGACAAATTTACCATGAATAGATCACTGTTTACAAAGCAGTCAAATATCACGACGTTCTAAATTAATTGCATGGTAAAATGTATGCCAATAATTCGTGTATGCATTCAACTATTCACATGCAAAATTTCATGTCATTAAATGCAGTAATTAAAGAAAAACAATTATAATACTGACGAAGCATCGAAAACCTACATAACCCGACCAAGTTCGGATGGCTACAAAAAAGCGGCCGTGCAATATATTTAGGTAACATCCCAAAATTTACAGTATAATACCGGTATTGAATTGGTATAGGTGATAACAAAATTGTTGTTTCGATATAATTTATAGGTCATTTATTTTCGTACACCTACTTTTTTAAATGTATTTTTATACCAATGTTTTAGTTTATAAGCACTTTTTTAATGTTGATCAAATCTAAACAACTGAATAGGTTAGTTATGTGATGTGATTTTAATTTTTATTGAAGCTCGAAATATTATACTTACCCTAAGTTTTGTCATCCATGCGAACGAAGTCGCGGGCAAAAGCTAGTTCATAATCTATTTTAGTTAAAACACATTTAAGTCTATTGCTGTCATTGCAAGCGTTTGTTAACGTTATTATAATTACATAATTAAGTATTATAGGTAATTAAAAATATTTTTGTACGCGGATATTTAAATAGAGAAGTACTTGTTAATTGAAGATTTGTTTTTATCGTAGATAGTGGCGTTTTTATTAAAAAAATATTTTTCATTCAAGAAATGCAATTGTTTTATTTTTTCCTAACGCTTGTGTACGCAACTGTACCATATTAATAAATACTATATTGGAAGGTTAAGAACGTTTCTTAGATATATGGCACGGCCGCTTTTTTGTAGCCATCCGAACTTGGTCGGGTTATGTAGGTTTTCGATGCTTCGTCAGTATTATAATTGTTTTTCTTTAATTCCTGAATTTAATGACATGAAATTTTGCATGTGAATAGTTGAATGAATACACTAAATATTGTTATACATTTTACCATGCAATTCATTTAGAACGTCGTGATATTTGACTGCTTTGTAAACAGTGATCTATTCATGGTAAATTTTTCCTATAACTCTTTAATTACTAACGGAACATCATTGATACTTGGCAACATGTTGCAGACACTTACAAGGTTTGTATAAACGTGAAAATCTAGACCCCAAAGTGCATACTTTAAGAACTAAGACCTAATAAGCGTATTTTACGTTTATATTTTTATCTTTTAAGCCCTACGATTTTTTCTAAATCTGTTTTTTAAAGAATTATAAACAAATTCAAAACAACGTATGTAAAAATCTACAGTTCTCTATGTAAGCGCTTTATATGAAAACTAGCTAATGGCCAAACGTTCGCGTAGCGGAAACTTGAATTTCTCCGAAGTTTATGCATGCACTAGTTTTATTCATACATACACAATTACACACAAATACACACTAATTTTTGGACACATCTCTTTTCTTCTAAAGTCTATGGATTAAAAAAAGTTCCGCCAGGACAACGTTCGCCCAGCGGAATCAGTTTTTGGTGAATTTCTCCACAATGGTTGCGTACACAAATTTTAATTTACCATACACAATTATACGACGTCATACACTAAATATCTGCATAATTAAAATCTGCAAATTCAACAACATTCCGCTGCGCGTACGCACACAGTGAATTCTACTTGGGAATACTTTTATATTAATTCTGCTTTAGCAAGGTTTCTATAAATAATAATATTCCTTTAATAGATAACCTCTTCACCTAGTAAGGTCTAGTGAAAGTTTTCGTGCTTTTCACCCTTACAAACAGAATGTCAACACAAAGATCTTTCGGCACGAGGCCCGAATCGAAACTAACATTATCATTCTGTTTAATTAACTAATTTCAGAGAAAAATCTGCTGAGAATCGGTTCCTGGGTCGGGTAATTTGGTATTGGTTATTTCCATCAGGAATTTTCTCAGTAGAAGCATGGATTTCAGATTTCATGGAGATCAGGATTTGTACCCAGTTGATGGCAATAAGGAATACTTATGCCAGAAATTCAAAACTTTTTTTATTCCTTAATGCCTTATATATTGGCCATAAACACTGTAGAACACTTTTTTAACTTTCTAATACAAATTGTTTTGATATTTAAACTTTTATGTTGCGTGTGAAACGGACCGCAAATTCCAAACGCATTGTCGCTGGAAGTGACGTCAAACGCTTTGTGTCAAAGAAACATTTTTTTGAAAACTACTTATAGTTTCACAAAATATAGTATTGTAACTACAATGTTTGCGTGAATAGAGCACATCATTAAAAATGTTATATTAGGGGTGAAAAATACGATGTAAACATGGTAGATAGAGGGAAATGACGTCAACCGCTTGACAGAAATGACCGCGACAGTCAAGGATTTTAGAACTGTTTAAAAAAAAATTACTTTAAGTTTTTTTTGAGCGACAAGCAGTCGTTGAACTTCATTTTTAGTTATATTTTTGGGTTGATAGTAGTGTACTTTAATGAAGTGTAGAAAAAAATACATGCATATACCCATAGGATTCTGTAATCCTAGGGGAATATGCGTGTATTTTTTTCGCACGCCTGTGCGTGATGCTATGTTTTTTTTTTCAGATGGAAAATCATCAAATGACTTCTCCCATTCTGGACGGAGCGGGAGGGAATGTCAGACTTTTACTGACTATAACCCATCCATGTTCCTTCCTCGCCCTTTACGTTCCGCGGCCGCGGTATTTCTTTCGAACAGTCCCGCAACCCCGGCAAGACGTAGCCACCTGGACGAATATTCTGGCTTAGACTTATCTGATGGATATAATTAAAAGATCTAAAACAATACGCCAACTTCACTTTCTTCTAAAAAACTTATCTTTTAAATCTACTAAGTAATTAATAGAACTTAGAACTTACCTTTTCTACTATTGTTGATGCCATACCCATTCTTCGACAGCTATGTTTAGAGCGAGGCGAGCCATCAACTGGCCATAGTCCTGGCTGGGGGCCTTAAGGCTGATGCTCCAGGGTGGCAAAGTTCATTATTTCCTACGTTTTTTTTTTGCAATTTGTAGGCCAGTGCTAGGTTGTATGTTAATAAAATAGTTATTTGTTATACAAGAGTGCAAAGTTGCTTTTCAACCGTTTGCTCAATTTTGATGACCGAGCAAGCGAAACTTCGAAATCTTGAGCGTTAACGAGGGAATCAAAAGAGCACGAAGTGAAAAATCTTTGCACTCGTTTGCAACACGTAACTTTTCATCCCACCTCAGCGAGGAAATGAATAAACGCAAAAAAAAATTGCGCATTATTAACAAATTCAGTTCATTCTGTTGGTGTCAAATAAACTTCCTCGTCGCTAGATAATAAGTGGTTATTTTAAGTCTTTCACTTGTTTTGAAGCTGGATTCCTTGTTTTTAACCTAAGGTGTTAACAACATGACGTGAAAAGAAAATGGCGCGCACAAAACAAATTAAAAAAAGTACACCAAGATTGTTCCGAACAAATAAAAAAAAAATGTATGATAAATTCGGCACCATGGAGGTAGAAGTAAATAGGTTTAATTATATTTTGAATTCACATACTTAGTGCACACGATGTTCTTAATTTAAAATTTAAGTACAAAAGCCTGCGGCTTTTGAACTCGGATATGGAAGAGCAAAAATACTCTTTCCGAGATGGGGGATGAAAATATAATTTGCGACTGTAAGACGTATGCAGTTACAGAATTTTAATCATCTCTCCAAGTTCATAAAGGTCTAGAAAATACTTTTTCATTCAGTAAGATAATTAGAATTTCGCGGGTTACCCAGGAGCAAAATTCGACTTAGGAATAGAACCCACCCACCAACCCAGAGAATCCTTGTAACTACATCATCAAAGTGCAAACTCTCATGAAAAGGTTGTACACGGTAACAGTTCTGTTGCAGGTAGGTCGGAAATGTCACATTAAAATTCAATAACAATTATAAAGGGTGTAAAACACCTCTTCACGAAGCCGAAAGGCACTGGTTTTCCCCATCATTGCGATATTTTTTTTTGTTCTACACCATACCTGGGAACCTTCTAGTTACGGAGACATGGGGGATCAAAGTTACAACTTTTTCGCAAGTTTAAAAAAAAAAAACAAGTTTTTTTTTTTTTTTTGTATGATTTTAACACCTCCTAAGGGGGTCCCCGTGGGGTGCGATGCCAGAAGTCCTCCACGTGTGCTCGGCAGCTGCTGGTTCCTCTCGATACGTCTGGAGGAAACAGCAGCCGCTGGGCCGGTGCACCCTGGGCGCGGCAGTGTCCTTCCTCTTGGAATGAGAAGAAATTCTCATCCCTTGGGATTGGCACTGCCGCGGCTAATGAGTCTGGCAATGTGTGGGGTCCTACACGGACCAACGGTGGGTTCCTCGGCGTACCCTCTGTTAAGCAGAGGGCACAGCGGAGGAGTGTGTTACGGCGGGCTCGGTGCGCACTTACCCTGCCGCCGAGCAGACAGAGAAGGATGCGTCCTTCTCTGTCACCGTTGATCTCGTAATCCCGTATCGGAGTGCCGTGGATCAAGTCTCGCGACTCCGAGTCCTTTTGGACAGGGACCGAGGGTCTTGGCTTAACCGCCCGGACTGCGAGGTAGAAAACCTCTATAAAAAGTTACCCCGAATCCCAAGCGGCGACGCAGCGCGAGGGGATGTATGGCTGACGGGTGTGCCTTTTGGACGAATCAGTCGCTACTGCTTATCCTCGCTGGGGTACCTGCAGACCCTTCCGGCGAGTAATAAAAGCTCAAATCTGCCCTTCTAGGTACAGGGGTCTCTGCCTAGATAGGAGTTTATTTCCCCCATACTCGTGGGTACAATTATGGAATCAAAATCAAAAAACCAAAACGCCGTTAACGGCAAAGGAGGAGAGGAAGAGAGGAGGAGCGTGGTGTCGGAGTCCGACGCCACATTAAGTGAGATGAGTGTCGCGGGAGCCTCGGTGAGCTCCCGCTGCGAGAAGGCCGGGACTGCTGCGGAGACGAGCAAGTTCTTCCGCAAGCGGTCTAGGAAGGATGGCGACCAGTCGTCGTCCTCGGAGGACGAGCAGTTAGCCTCTGCTCGCAAGATCCCCACCAGCAAGCGCGGGGGGATCCGAGGCAAGAGAGCGGGGCTCTCTGCCTCCGAGAGGTCAGCGCGACTGGCCGAGGAGGGGCGCCACCCGGGCTTAACAGCTCGCGGGTCTGGCGACGAGGCTGATGCACCTGGCAGCTCCGAAGAGGAGCGTAAGGCCAGGTTTACAAAAGAGGTGGAAGCCGCCTTGAAGAGTGTGGCCGTAAAGGTAAAAGTTTCGTCGAAGCTTAAGGCCATACCTGCGGCTCTCACCTCAATCATGGCGGCAGTGGCCAACTTTAAGGGGCATCCTCCGTCTCAGGGGGACGAGGTGGAAAAGTTGAAGGCGGACGTGGCTCGTCTGGCGGCCGATACGGAGCTTCTCCGGAAGGAGAACTCCAAGCTCCAGGCGGACCTGGCCAGTCTTAGGAAGCCTGGCCCCCGCGTGACTCCTGAAAATGGAGGGGCCCCAGCACAGACGGGGAGCCAGCCGGTGGAGAACCAGGTCCTGGACCTGGTCCGAAAGGAGCTTGCTTCCTTCCAGGCGCGGTTCTCCGTCCTGGAGGGAATTGTTCTGCGCCCTCCCCTGGGCGCGAACAAGGCGGCCGCGGGCACGAGCAGAGTCTCGTACGCGGCTGCTGCATCTGCTCCGGGGCCATCCAGTCGGCCCCCCGGCGTGGCTGCGTTGCCGGCCCCGCCCCCTGTAAAGCCGACTCCGGCCAAACAGGTGGCGGCACCGGCTGGGCAGAAAAAGAAGGCGGCCCAAAAAAAGAAGGGCAAGGCAGCGGCACAGACGGCAACGGTGCCAGCGCCAGTGCCAGTGGCGGGTGGGCCCACACCCCCTGCACCTCCCACGGCTGAAGCCGGATGGCAAGTGGCCGGGGAGAAGCAGAAGGGGCGAAGGGCGGCCAAAAAGGCCCGCAAACAGGAGCGGCAGCGCGAGAATAAGGCGCGAAAGGTCGCGGCTAGGCTTCGCGCCCCGAAGACCGCCGCTGTAGTGATAACACTACAGCCGGAGGCGGAAAAGAAGGGCGTCACCTACCGCGACCTGCTGGCGAAGGCCAAGGAGACGGTGGATCTCGGGGAGCTCGGGATCACCGGGGGCCTCCGGCTCAGAGTCACCGCAACGGGGGCTCGGATGCTGGAGATCCCCGGTGAAACCAGCGGCTCGTCCGCGGATGCTCTCGCTGAAAAGCTGAGAGCGTCCCTAAACGCGGACGAGGCCCGAGTCTCCAGACCCGTCAGATGCGCTGATCTGCGCGTCATGGGTCTGGAGGACTGTGTAACCGAGGCGGAGTTGGTGGCCGCCGTCGCTAGGTCCGGGGGGTGCTCTGCCGAGCAGGTCAAGGCAGGCACCTTTCGTCCGGACCCCGCGGGAATGCAAGCCGTTACGGTGAGCTGCCCCGTGGCGGCGGCGAAAGCCATTGTGGAGGGCCGAAGGCTTTTGGTGGGCTGGATATCGGCGCAGGTAAAACTGCTCGAGCCCAGACCTCTGAGGTGCTTCCGCTGCCACGTGGGACACCACGTGTCAGTGAAGTGTGCCTCGGAGGTTGACCGCAGCGGTCTCTGTTTCCGCTGCGGTCAGCCCGGCCACGTGTCGGCTGGTTGCAGCGCTGCGCCGCACTGCCCTGCATGTGCGGCGGCCCGCAAGCCGGCCGATCATCGGGCTGGGAGCAAGGCCTGCGCCGCTCCCGCCAAGAGCGGAGCCAAGGGCAGGGGAAGGCCCTCCGCCACCTCCGCCAACGCCACCGTCGCCACTGCCGCTGCCGCGGCCGCCACAGCCGCTGTCGCTGTCGCCGCCGCCGCTGCCGCTTTGAGCTCGCCTGCGGAGGGGCCCTCACAGGGGTCCCGGGGGGAGGAGGCGATAATGGACGTTCAATAACGGCGCCATTACGCTTCCTCCAGGCGAACATCAACCACTGCGCCTGTGCTCAGAACCTGTTGCTTCAGAGCATGGCGCAGTGGTTGATCAACATCGCTGTGGTCTCTGAGCCGTACTTTGTCCTGCCCAGGGAAGACTGGGTGGCGGACCTTGACGGCTCAGTGACCATAGTGTCATCGGCCGCCGCCGGTACCCCGACCCTTGAAAATGTCAGGAGGGGTCGGGGGTGCGTAGCAGCACGGTTCGGGGAGATCGTCGTGGTGGGAGTCTACTTCTCCCCGAGCCGAACTCTCGCCGAGTTCCACAACTCTCTCGCAGAGTTGAGTGTCGTCGTCGGAAGCCATTCCCTCCCCGTGCTTGTCCTCGGGGACTTCAATGCCAAGAACTTGGCTTGGGGTTCTCGTTGCACAGATGTGCGGGGAAGGATGGTGGAGGACTGGGCCCTGGAGAGGGGCCTGGACGTCCTTAATCGGGGTTCTGTTCCCACGTGTGTGCGGATGCGGGGTGAGTCGGTGGTGGACATTTCGTTCGCTAGCCCCGCTCTGTCGCCGCGTGTAGTCGACTGGCGTGTCATGGAGGGGGTGGAGACACATTCCGACCACCGGTACATCCGGTTTGAAGTCTCCACCCAGTCCTCGAGCGCGCCGGTCCAACAGGCCCCGAGTGGTCCGCGTTGGGCGCTGAAGCAGCTGGACCGGGAGCTCCTCCTGGAAGCCTCGATCGTGCAGGCCTGGGTGACAGCACCGGACAGGCCTGCCGACGTTAACACTGAGGCAGAGTGGTTCCAGGGGGCCATGTCCGACATATGTGACGTGGCAATGCCCCGAGTCCGGCCAGGAAGCGCCCGACGCCAGGTGTACTGGTGGTCGCGCGAAATTACGTCTCTGAGGGAGGCGTGTGTCGAAGCGCGGCGCCTGTACGCCAGGCATCGCAGGCTCCGCATCCGCCCGCCGGATGCGGAAGCCATTGAGGCGGAGCTGTACGAGGGATACAGAGCGGCGAAGGCCGCCCTCCGGGAGGCTGTCCTGCGGGCCAGGGAACTGGCCCGCTCGGAGATGCTGGAGACTCTCGACAGAGATCCGTGGGGGCGCCCTTACAAGATGGTGCGGAATAAACTCCGCACCTGGGCCCCCCCGCTGACGCAGAGTCTCCGGCCCGACCTCGTGGAGGACGTGGTGAGCGCTCTGTTCCCCTCGCGGGGGGAACATCCGCCCCCGCCTATGGCTCCGCCACCTGCGGTGTCGGACCTAAGCGACGACGACGACACTCCGGAAGTGACTGGGGTAGACCTGAGAGTGGCGGTAGGTAGGCTCAAGGCCAAAAATACCGCCCCGGGACCCGATGGCTTGCCTGGCAAAGCCTGGGTCCTGGCCTCGGATGCGGAGGCTCTCGGGCCCCGACTGAAGGGGTTCTTAAGCGCATGTTTGGAGAGAGGCCAGTTCCCGCTTCGTTGGAAGACGGGGAAACTGGTCCTCATCCAGAAGCCGGGGCGCCCTGCGGACTCTCCGTCCGCATTTCGGCCCATTGTGTTGCTCGACGAGGTGGGCAAGCTCTTTGAGAGAGTCATTGCAAACCGCCTCGCCGAGCACCTTGAGGGGATGGGGCCGAATCTTGCGGAGAACCAGTTTGGTTTCCGCAAGGGGCGCTCTACAGTGGACGCCATCATGCGCGTGAGAGCCCTCACGACGGGGGATGCGATATCCCGGGGCGGGGTTGTTTTGGCGGTGTCTCTCGACATCGCCAACGCCTTCAACTCCCTGCCCTGGAGCTGCATCATGGAGGCACTCCGGTATCACCGGGTGCCGACCTACCTCCGTCGTGTGGTCGGGGACTATTTGACGGACAGGGCCGTCATCTACCCCAGTCGCTGCGGAGACTGGAACCGGCGAGAGATGTCGTGCGGTGTCCCACAGGGATCGGTTCTGGGACCGCCCTTGTGGAACATCGGTTACGACTGGGTGCTGCGCGCGGACCTCCCTAGTGGTGTCAGCGTCGTCTGCTACGCAGATGACACCCTGGTGCTGGCACAGGGGAGGTCGCACGAGGCGGCGGCCGACAACATGACACGCGGGGTTGCGATAGTCGTCGAGAGGATCCGGCAACTGGGTCTCGAGGTGGCATTGCACAAGTCCGAGGCCATGTGCTTTCATGGGCCTCGGAATGCGCCACCGTCGGGATCCACACTGACGGTAGGAGGGGTATCCATCGGCGTCGAGTCGACGTTGAAGTACCTAGGACTCGTCCTCGACAGCCGGTGGAACTTCGTGGAGCATTTCCGACGTTTGGCCCCCAGGCTGGAACGGACAGGGGCTGCCTTCAGGCGGCTCCTGCCCAACCTTGGGGGGCCGAACGCCTCCTGCCGCAGGCTCTACGCGGGAGTCGTGCGGTCCATGGCCCTCTACGGGGCCCCAGTGTGGGCGCGTTCGTTGAAGCGGCGAGCCGCTCACCATTTGAACGCGCCCCAAAAAGTGGTGGCCGTAAAGATGGTCCGTGGGTACCGCACGATCTCTCGCGAGGCGGCGGGCCTGCTTGCCGGATTGCCGCCGTGGGATCTGGAGGCGATAGTCCTCGCGCGCCTGCATGAGTGGCGCGCGGAGGTACTACGCCGGGGGGAAACTCCGCTGCCGCGGCAAATTGCCGCTCAGCGGACTGACCTCCGGCGCGATCTCATGGCGACATGGAGAGAGCGACTGTCGCAACCCCGTGCAGGGCACGCCACGATAGTGGCGGTAAGTCCCCTCTTTGAGGAGTGGCTGGAGAGGCGCCACGGCGTCCTCACCTTCCGCCTGACGCAGGTCCTCACCGGACACGGATGTTTCGGGAGGTACCTGCACCGAATCGGGCGGGAGGAATCGCCCGGGTGTCTCCACTGCGAGGATCGACCGGAGGACACGGTGGAGCACACGGTGGAAGTCTGCCCTGCGTGGGCGGAGCTCCGCCGTGTCCTCGTGGCGGCGATCGGCGGCGGCGACCTCTCGCGTCCGGCCCTGGTTCAATCCATGGTCCGGAGCGAGACGGAATGGGAAGCCGTCGCCTCCTTCTGCGAAGCAGTGATGCTAGCGAAGGAGGTGGCGGAACGAGAGAGGGAGAGATCCTCTCTTCCCGGCCGCCGCGGGAGACGCAACGGGCGTCGGGGGCCACGTGGTGGCTACCGGCCACCGTAGATGCGGGCCTGTGGACGGCTGGCTACGGGCAATAGCTGGCCGTCCGGCCGTCTAACGACGACGACAGGCCGTGTCGACGGCGCGTTCGTGTTCCACGCGCGCCTCAAAGAGATGTCAGCAAAAGAAGAGGGGCCCGCAAGGGCCGAAGCCTGCCGGGGTTGCGGGCCTGTTCGAAAGAGATACCGCGACCCCGGAACGTAAAAGGCGAGGAAGGAACATGGATGGTTTTTAGTCAGTAAGAGTCTGACACTCCCTCCCGCTCCGCCCAGAGTGGGGGGGGTCATTTGATGATTTCCCATCCTTAAAAAAAAAAAAAAAAAAAGGGGGTCCCCGTACTATTCAATCCATCCATCAGCATAATGTTTTAAGTGCGTTACATTGAGTTCTACCACAAAACATGATTTATAATTTAAAAAAAAGTTCTTTCCCAGCAATAATTTTTGCGTAATTGCACTTAGTTTGATGTACAGAATGCTTGGTTAACGGCTTTGTAATGAGGTGGTTTACACCCTGTATACCTAACTAGCTGACCCACACAACCTCGTCTGCGAGTGATGGTTAGAGAAAGTGTGAGTCAACCTTAAGAAATAGACATGCTATCGTGGACTTTTTTTTAAATGCTTAAGAGGAACAATCATAGAAATATTATTATATATAAGGGAACAATTCCTTCGTACGTGATTGCTGTGTAACTTTAACCGCGTTATGCAGCGCTTGCAACGGAACCATAGAAAAAGGAATAAATCTTTGTTGTAGGGCAATTTTTCATTGATGCTCCGCCCCTGTTAGTGATGTTAGCCTTTCTTGATAAACAGGCTGTCCAACACAAAAATATGTTTATAGCCCGAACCACCATTTTCTGAAATTTGTGTTATTATCATTTACGTTTGCTTCCTTAGACACTTGATGACAGTTATACTCCAGCTAGATCGAAAGTGCTCATCAAGGTGCATCCAATACGACGGCACACGATATAACTGCTGTAAACCGTTGAGGACTTCTTGCAACCACCTTTTGTACCCATCGTTGGACCGTCAATGACAGTCATACTCCAGCCAGGTCTAAAGTTTTCATCGGAGTGCATGAAATGAGCCGAAACACGATATAGTTGCTGTAAACTTTTGGGTACTTCTAGCTACTGTCTTCCATCTCCATCGTCAGATCATCGATGTAAGTCGTACTCTAGTTAGGTTAAAGGTTCTCATCAAGATGCATGAAATGATCCTAAGGGTGAAATTGAAAGCGCCCTAAACACGATATAGCTGTTGTAAACTCTTGCGGATCTGTTGCAAGGCCAATTGCCTTTTTTTTTCTTTTTAGGATGGGCAATCATCAAATAACTTCTCAGACTCTGGGCGGAGTGGGAGGGAGTGTCAGACTTTTATTGACTAAAACCCATCCATGTTCCTTCCTCCTTCCTTCCATTTATGTTCCGGGGCCGCGGTATCTCTTTCGAACAGGCCCGCTACCCCGGCAGGCTTCGGCTCTTGCGGGCCCCTCCCTTTATGCTGACATCTCTTTGAGGCGCGCGTGGAACACGAACGCGCCATCGACACGGCCTGTCGTCGTTAGACGGACGGACGGCTAGCTAACCCATAGCCAACCGTCCACAGGCCTGCGTCTACGGTGGCCCCCGACGCCCGGTGCGTCTCCCGCGGCGGCTGGGAAGAGAGGCTCTCTCCCTCTCGCGTTCCACCACCTCCTTCGCTAGCATGACTGCTTCGCAGAAGGAGGTGACGGCTTCACATTCCGTCTCGCTCCGGACCATGGATTCAACCAGGGCCGGACCTGAGAAGTCGCTGCCGCCGAAGGCCAACTGCCTTCCATCTTCATTGACAATATTGACATACCCTTTGGTGACAATTTTGAAACGAAAATGTTTTAATCCTCCATTCCAAATTTCTAACTCTACGTCCATTAAAGGCCGCGTTGTGTCTTAAAAGTGCATTTAACCTCTAAGGCTTTGAAACCTCCAAATATAATACGGTGACTTTCGAGACATCCTAATTTTAGAGTATTAGCACCAAGGTTTTATGTGAGTTCAACCTTTTTTTAATTAAATCGGATCGAGGTTTCAAACATGTGTAGGGCTTGCATTCGAATATTCGAATATTCGAATTATTCGAATAATCAACTGTTTCAAATATTCGAATAGAAAGTTTATGACATTCGAATATTCGACCAAAAACAAAACAACAATCTGATGTGCACACAAAATTAAACGTTCATGCACGCCGTCCAAACAAGGTAACGTCGTTCGACGCGCGAGTGTTACGACAGGATTCGGCAACGATCGGGAACATTCGGAAGATGCGCCCGGCGCGCGGTGCGGCGTGTGGGGGTGGTTCGCCTTAGTGCATTTGTCCGCCATTTGCAGTTTGCAACTACCAATACGGGGATGTAAATTTAAAAAAAAATATAGAAAAAGTGAGAAAAATAGTAATTTTTTTAGGAAATCACCCACCAAGATTGAGTGTTTCTATAACTACCTTCCAGAAGAACAGAAAAAAATGGGCTTGATCCTAGACTGTAAAACCAGGTGGAGTAGCTTGGCTGATATGATCACAAGGTTTTTGGTACTAAAAGAGCCTATCATAAAGACTCTTATCGATTTAAAGAACGAAATCACATTTAGTTCCGCTGAGCTAGCTTTACTCCAAGAATTGTCCACTGCTATTAATGTTGTAAAAGTAACAGTAGAAGCGTTGTGCCAAGAAAAAGCTAATCTGCTTACTGCAGAGACAGCTCTACAATTCATGGTTGCGAAGCTTCAAGCGACGAACAGTTTTATAAGTGATCAGCTACTCCAGGCTCTGAAGAAAAGAATAACTGAGAGACGCCTAATAGATCTAGTGTGTACTTTAAAATATCTACACAATCCCAGAACATATTACGCAGAGACACCTTCGGATATTTTCCCGTCTCCAGGAAACGACACGATTGCTAAAGTTATAACTGTGATTAACGACAGATACTTTAGTCAAATCTGTCAAATACAAGACTTTGATGGCAATGAAGATAGATCCTTAATTGATCACCAACAGCAGCGACAGCGACAAAATGAAACTATTCAAGAGACTACAATAAGCTTCAAGGAAGAACTACAACAAAATATCGATGAGACCGTTTTAGCAACTTCTTGTACATCTACCGCAAATTTAACATGCAGAGAAGAGTTGGAAACGTCAATACTAATGCAAATGGCGCTATTTGATAGAGGAGGCCCTAGACAAATATAATTTGAGCCAAGCATATGACTTTCTGCTGTGTATACCACCTACAAGTGTAGAGTGTGAAAGGGTGTTTTCTTCCAGCAAATATATTTGCAACCATCTAAGATGTGCCTTAAACGATGATTCCATGGATGTTCTAAGTTTCCTTAGGTCCCACTTCCAGGGCAAACGTTGAAGAACACGCCAAAAGTACAAGATAAGATTAAAAGGTACTGTAATTTTTTGTATTAAATGTACAAAAAATTACTTTACCTTTACTTACCTGCTACTTAGGTCTGATCTGATCTCGTGATTTATTAATTTTGTTATCACTAAGATTTCATGTTAAATTATGAATATCACACATTGTTAGTGACATTTTTCAATTTAACATTAAGAAAACGATTTTGCATCAGAGCTTTAATTGCGTTACTAACTTGTTATTTTTTGTTTGATTTTATTATATTATTATTACAATATTCATGACTGATTTTATAAGACTGTGTTGTGTTTGTGTCCAGAAGATTAGTTTATTTTGAGAAATATTGTTCATTTAAAAAAAAAACCGGCCAAGTGCGAGTCAGACTCGCGCACCGAGGGTTCCGTACAAACCTGTAGGTATATAAGTAAAAGTTAATATACTATGTGATGTAACTAAAAATTTAAGATTTTCGGAATTTTTCCTATATGTGTACTTTATAACGTTGCTTCATGCCAAATTTCAAGATTCCAGGTCGTCTGGAAGTATCCTTTAGGTTTTGATTCCCTTGCGAGTAGTTGCGAGTTTCAAAATATGCGGCTTTAATTGCTGTATCTTTTGATTGCGTTGACGTAGAAGTTTGATTTTGTTACAGCTTAAAGATATTATAGACTTGAGTATTTGTTAAGAATTTCAATATAATACCACTACGCGTTCATGAGTAAAGGGGTAATAAGTTTAAAATTATTAAAAATATTTTTATTATATGATGTAACTAAAAATTTATGCTTTTCGCAATTTTTCCTTTATCTGTGTTATAAGACGTTGCTTCGTACCAAATTTCAAGATTCTGAGTTCACGGGAAGTACCCTGTAGGTTTTGATTCCCTTGCGAGTGTCGAAAATTTGCGGCATAAACGGGAGTATCTTTTGATCGCGTTGACTTAGAAGTTTGATTTTTTCACAGCTCCAAGAGACCATAGACTTGAGTATTTGATATGAATTTCAGCTTGATACCTCCACGCGTTCCTGAGAAAAAAGGTCTTGACAGACAGACAGACAGACGGACAACAAAGTGATCCTATAAGGGTTCCGTTTTTACCTTTTGAGGTACGGAACCCTAAAAATTAAGCGTTTGTTTCAAATTTTTGCTAATATTATATTAGAATACCTTTGTGGTGTTTTAAAATCAGTACAATATTAATTCAGTACAATATTAAGTTGACCATTATTTATTCTTAATAATATTTGATTAATGTGTTAGCTATTTTATTTGAAAAAACTAGTTGATTATTTGCAGTTTAATGTTAGCTATTCTAATCCTTCGTGTTCTTCTAAAAGAAAAAAATATGTTTTTGTAACACTGCGTTAGCAGCGTTAATAAGTATTATTTTGATTTAGAAAATAAAGACTATTTTGAAATAAAAGGACTTGATTTCTATACAACTTAATTTTTTTATTAAATATTCGAATAATATTCGAATTATTCGAATATACCCAAAAAAATATCGAATATTCGAATTGCAAAATTGACGAATATTTGCAAGCCCTAAACATGTGTCAAAATAAAATGTAGTTTAAATCAAAAGTTCTGAGTATTGATGAAGCAAATCACCGCCATGTCCAAAATAATTGTCTACCCTTTTTGAACACCATTACTGGTTAATTTCAATAAAATACGAAACATGTCTTCCAACAATTCTGTTAAAAAGGGTTAATGCAAAATGTCAAGTAGATTGGACCAAGGAATCACGTTGTCTCATACAAACTTTGCCTCCCTTTTTACCCCCTTAGGGGCACAATCTTGGAAAATTCTTTCATATCGGATGCTTTCATCATATAAAGAACACATCCTGCTAGTTTCAGTTCTCTACGATCAGCGGTTTAGGCTGTGCGTTGATCCATGAGTCACAATCACAAAGGTAAATCTTCAGTCATTAAATCGCTATTTTGTGCGTATTCAATATTTACCTCAAAAATCAAATTTCAAAGAAATTGAGAATTTACATTTACTTGTACTAGATTTGAAGTTTATGTAGCAACTTTTAAAGGTTTACACTTAATTGGATTTTATTCTAGTGTATGAAATTAACTAATTTTAAAAACAAAACCCTCTTTTCAACCGACTTCCAAAAAATATAACTGACTTCACACAAAAAAGTGAAAAATAACTTTAGCTTCAGAAATCGGTGACCTTTATTTGATTGATTTAGTTTTTTGTCACCGACTTGAAACCACCGACCGAAAATAGAGAAACATGAGATTTCAGCGATCCCAGTACATTTGCTATCATTTATTGAGGAGTTCCCGTTGCCTATCTTCCGAAGTTCTTCATCAAATCTTTACTAAATTGAAATGGGATCACTCCAAGAACGTACTCTTCCTAAAACTACCCAAATCGCTTCTGGTGTGGATCTTCGGAGATATACAACGGAACTCTTCAAAAATACACAGCAAATCTGCAGTGATTGCTGCAATCGCTTGTAATGCGCAATGTTTATACTATGTCATGACGTAACATCACGCCTGTATGCTCTGAGGGGGTACGCAGATGTGTAAAATACACCCAGATTTCGAAAGTGTTTGTTACCTCAGAACTTTCGACTGGGTGAACCGATTTTGATGGTTCTTTTTTTATTTGAAAGTTGGTGCTTCCTGTGTGGTCTCATAATCATCAAATCAGTATCGAATGATGGGATACTGGAGAAATAGAGAGAACTCTTCACATTTTATAGGCACACTAGAAGCGATTTGGGTAATTTTAAAAAGTGTACTTTCTCGAAGTGATCCCATTTCAATTTGATGAAGATCTGATGAAGAACATCGGAGATATGCAACGGAACTCCTCAATAAATGATAGCAAATGTACTGGGATTGCCGAAATCTCATATCTGTCTATTGTTAACACCAGTTCATAACCGAAAATCACGCCGGCACATGTGAACCACTAAAAAGTGAAAAATAAAAGGTTTTTACAAAAAATAAAACCGACTTCAGAGAAAACAAAAAAGTGAAAAATAACTTCAGAAAAAACGCTTCAGAAGTCGCTGACAAAAAAACTAAATCAATCAAACACAGGTCACCGACTTCTGAAGCGTTTTTTCTGAAGTTATTTTTCACTTTTTTGTTTTCTCTGAAGTCGGGTTTTTTACATCTCTAGATGAGATTTTCAAAAAACGCTGAAACAGTTATTTCTTTATTTTTAATAATTAATATTTACTCTGAGTTTCATGATTCTAGAACAATCTAAAAAGTTTTTTCATACAATCTTTACCCTTCTTTCTCCACCCCCTCCATCTTTCCACCCCCTTTTTCAATTTTTTCTATAGCCTAAATGTTATTCTAAATAGATTTGTGGATATTTCATCAAAATTCGTTCAGTAGTTTTACGTGATGCGCGGAAAAAAAACAAACAGACAAACAAACAAACATTTTAAATATGGTTTTAATATGTTCAGTTACTTATTTTAAGTCACCCTGGTCGGTTTATTTTTTATAAATCTTCAATGTAGGTACAACTTCAGGTAGGTCTCAACGATTTTATTATATGTATATGTCACCGTAAAATTGTCAAACACGTTATATTACAATAAAACGTGTTTTTTCTCGCGATATTGTAATGTCTCGAATTATTGTCAACTGAACATACGGAAGTATCTCTGCCCCCATAATCGGGACTTGGGGCAAACCCCCGTTAGGTTAGTTAGGTTCCTTTAAACCCTGCACTCGGAAATAGGGGCCCCGCGAAGCGGGGCTCCGTCGACTACGCTTTTTAACCGACTTCTAAAAAAGGAGGAGGTTCTCAATTCGGATGTTTCTATTTATTTTTATTTTTTTTTATGTTTGTTCGGGCATAACTCCGTCGCTTGCCAACCGATTTGGAAAATTCTTTTTTTGTTGGAAAGGGTATTCTTTCCAAATGGTCCCATAGCCACCAAGTCGTGATCTGATGATGGAATCTTGGCGAAATCGAGGGAACTCTTCAGATTTTATATGAAAACGTGTTGCGATTTTGGTAGTTTCTACAACAAGTGAAGCATTTCCGTTTGATAAGAACCATTCTACCATCAGATCTGATGATGAAGCCAAGAGTCACGGAACTCCATAATGAGACAATGTACTCGTACCATAGTCGTGTTTGGGCTTGTTGCAATTGTAACGGTATGCACTTTCCATGTATCAAGCTCATGTAAACCACTAAAAAGTGAAAAATAAAAACTTTTTTGCAAAAAATAAAACCGACTTCAAAAAAAAACAAAAAAGTGAAAAATAACTTTAGCTTCTGAAGTCGGTGACAAAAAAACTAAAGCAATCAAACAAAGGTCACCGACTTCAGAAGCTAAAGTTATTTTTCACTTTTTTGTTTTTTTTTTTAAGTCGGTTTTATTTTTTTTAGGAGGAATATAAAGTGTTTTAAGGTTATGTTATATTAATCGGTATTTCTCAGGAATGGTGCATTATCTTTTCATGAGAGTTGTGCCACTGGGCAAGGGGGACCCCTCCTTTCCTCCAAACCGCGTAAGTTGACTACCATCGCATGCATTTCACGAAAAATAATGCGTTTTGTTGTAAGCAGTATGTTCATTTGACAATAATTCGAGACTTTACAATATCGCTACAGATATTACAATATAACGTGTTTCTCTCTAGCGATATTGTAAACTCTTGAAATATTGTTTAAATCGAAGACTCGCGACATTCACCAACCTGTACAGGGTTCGTATGGTGGTCCCACTCACAATGAAGAGTCTGTGTTCCAATCCCAAACGTGAAAATGTTATAGGTTAATAATTATTATAAACATACGTAGTTCTTAATTTTAAACAGTATTTTCAATAGGGAAGGCGAAAAAAAAATCTAATTAGTCCATCAGGTAGATTATTACAAAATAATTTATACGTGTGTTTTCTTTTGTTACATAAATCAAAATTGACAAAGATACAACGCTTTAAACATTCCCAATACGACACGCCTAGGTATAATTTTTAGCTAGTTCTGACGTCACGAGTTTTGATGCATTTGTCTTTGTCAATATTCATTGATTTACAAAAACAAAAAGTACGTGTCCATTATTTTTTAATAATCGAACTGACGGGCTAAATACATTTGTAATTTTTTGATACTGCTGTAATGCCTATGTGATCTGAATTTTATTGACACACTTTTAGCTTATATACTTACGAGTAGGTACTACTAGCTGTTGCCCGTGACTTCGTTAGTGCGGATTTTTTTTTCTTTTTTTTCCAGGATACAAAGTATCCTGCTATTCCAGACTATAATTCATCTCTGTGGCCATCGGCCAGCGGGTGGCTGAATACTGTCATACTGTCCCAATTCAAAATCTTGTTCAGTCAATATACGCAGTACGCGTAAGGAATGAATATATTAGGGGAAGTTTGAAAGTGGCACCTGTTACTGAAAAATTGAAAGGAAGTCGTTTGGCTTGGTATGGACATGTAATGAGGAGGGATGAAACGCATGTGACTAAAAGAGTGATGGACATTAGTATTGATGGATGGAGAGGGAGACAAATCAAAATCAAATCAAAATCAAAGCATTTATTTCAAGTAGGCCAGTTACAGGCACTTTTGAATTGTCGAAACAAAATGAACATTTAAAGTAGCTACAGTCCCAGTCACAAGACATAAAAACTGTGAAAGTACTGTAGTTGCCCATTCCCTAACGTAGATCTCTATGGAGAAGAACGGGCAAGAAACTCCATGGACACTCTTTTAAATCAAAATATTGTTACAAAATCTTGGTTACATCATTCATGTTGAGATGGTATATTATGTGAGAACAATGTAGCAAGATGTGCACGTTAAAAGTGTCCGTAGCAAAACAAAATAAAATACAACTCAAAAACTAAATAATTAATTCAAATAACCCATGGCGACTAAGAGATGACCAGTCACAACTGACAGCGCCCGTTCACGAACATGACGCATGGATCAGCACCATTCAGCTCAACCATTTTGAAGGGAGCTAAATGGTCCGACACACGCGCCACCATCAGCGAGACATTTGAGAGAGCATGACATACTCTCAACCGCCAGGGCACATTCTAGTCAAGAACTGCCGTAGGCTTCCAGTGCATCTGGCGACCCTACTTTTTGTAGTTATCAAGTCTCACTCCCCTTCTTACCTATACGATAGGCTGTCATGGACTAGTAGGCACAGAATCGGTGAGGGAAGAAAATGTTCCCAACAACTCTCCATTCCTCAGCACAAGACGACGGCCTTTAGGGGCAGTTTCCGTTACGCAGCTACAAAATGTTGGAACAATATCTCGCCTCCCATAAAGTTTAGTAAAAGTTGCTCGACTTTCAAGTCAAAATTGAAGTTGTTTTTATTGAATCATCAAAATTAATTTCAAGATGTTGGAGCCGACATGTCAGCCATTTAATATAAAACCTAATTATTATTATATTTATCAATTCGGTTTACGTCAAGCATTTATCATTTACAATCTAATGCATTTTTAATTTTTATACTCGTTGTCAATTTACACATTTTAAATTATATCAAATTTTTACTTTATTTATTTTATTTTACCCATGTTATTAATTTTACACATTCCACTATTTTTAGTTTTTGTAATGGTTTCTTAGTGCATGTCATCCAATTTATTGTTGTTACCTATTCTATTTAATACAATTTTCGATTTCATCATTTGTACTTTTTGTCATTATTGCCTTTTTAATATTTCTTATTTTTATTTTTTACTAATGGGCACGGTATTTTATAAATATGCAACTCTTCTACGAAAGGAAGGCCAAAGAAAAGATGGATGGATTGTGTAAAGACTGATATGAAAGAGAAAGGAGTAAATGATGCCGTGACGTCTAACAGGGGAGAATGGAAGAAGAAAACGTGTTGCGCCGACCCTAAATAAAATGGGACAAGGGCAGGAAGATGATGATGATACGCGGTACGCGTAACCATAAAGTTAAAACAGATTAACTTTATGGTTACGCGTACCACGTATTTGACAGAATTTGATTTTGCAACAGACGAACGAGTGTCTGAAAAGATGAATTGGTGTTTTTTGCTTTTATTTACATGCGTTTATTAAGCTACTTATCTTTGATCTTTGATTGCTACCGATAACGTCATTCCTCATTTGTATTTTGATCGACCCTATCGCGTC
This sequence comes from Xestia c-nigrum, assembly GCA_916618015.1. Lineage (NCBI taxonomy): Eukaryota > Metazoa > Arthropoda > Insecta > Lepidoptera > Noctuidae > Xestia > Xestia c-nigrum. Next base: position 13,975,531 of record OU745245.1, read on the forward strand.
CAGTGAGCGTGATTCTGCTGCACTCTTACAATCATCTGTTTCATCGCGAACCAAAGGAAGCTGTTTCAAAGTAGGTTCCGTTTATAAATGAACGTACCTACTATTGCGAATGTGCTAAATAGTTTAGGTACATTGATGTCATCATCTTCCTGCCTTGGTCCCATTCTATTTGGGGCCGGCACAACACGTTTTGTATTATTCTTCCATTCTCCCCTGTCAGACGTCACGACATCATTTAACGCTTTCTCTTTCATATCTCACAATCCATCCATCTTTTCTTAGATCTTTTTCTCACTCTCCTCTTCATTACATGTCCATACCAAGACATACGCCTTCCTTTTGTTTTCTGTAACAGGCGCCACTTTCAAAATTTCTTATTTAATCTATTCTTGTCACTCTCAACGTTCTCCGCTACATGCAATGATTTTTCCATCCATATATAGATCCATACAGTTGGACAGGTCTAATAACGGACTTGTATATTTCCCCCTTCTACTTGAGCGGCATCGGGCTACAATGTTGTTCTACCAAAGTGTGACCAGTCGTTGATCTGGTGCGTTACGTTCCGGGCTACTTCGCCATCTCCATGGACAAGCGAATCCTAGTATCCGAAGTCGGAGCAGATCGGTATGGGTGTTCCGGAAAGAGTTGTAGACACAGGATTGGAGAGACATTAGTTACTTTTATTTAGCTGAACTATTTATTCATCAATCTTAATCAAAGATAAGTAACTTTAAGAAAATCTATTATGAATTTTCATTAGAGTTAGGCATAGAATACCCATCGTATACCACATTTCACCTGCTGTGTCCCAGTCTTCAAAAACTTGTAGAAGGCAAACCTATTGCGAATAACCAGACAGAAAAACAGGCCTCCAGGATTCTTATTGGAAACTCAACAAACATTATACTCGTAATCAGTGCAGACACTATAGACAGTAAATCTCGAAACCAGAACCTCATACGATGCCAGATATCCAGGTCTTGTGCTTCCACCCTGAATAAGAAAAGGCAGATTGGAAAAGGAGAGAGGGGGGTTAAATCGAACAAGAAGTGTTGAATATGTTTACTGTGTCTCCTACGCAAAGTATTTATATTTTCTTTATTCGGCCCAAATCAAGCTGATTTCCTCAAAATTATTTGATACATTTTCTTACTTAAACCCAAATATAATTCCTCTCCATAGAAACAAGCTGTAAAATCACAACCTAAAAATTGATTTAAGTACCCATTTCAGCTACCTAATTAAAGATGAACGGATAATTAATAAGCGAGCGATTTTTGTGGAATCCAATAATGTGAAAATTGATCGTTTACCACTACAACTGCGTCGAATGAAGCACAAGTGACTGCGTACAAAAAGTTTCTCGACTCACCGAGGGAATTGATAGACCGGACCGCTCTAAAGTATTGGGAAGTTCCGGAAAAAATAGAACTGACGAGTGACATATCAAATAACAGCAACAACTCACGCAGCGAATTTTGACGTAGACTGAAGAAAAGAAAACCTGTGCACACAATCGCACACTCACAACTAGCAAATGATAGCACATCGTATGGGTTCGTGGCAACTTTTCGGCGGGTACTATTTCACGCTTCGGATGTTTTAGGCCTCTAGCGTCTGAAAGTGGTGCTGGTGACTGAAAAGTTGTGTGGTAATCGATTGCCGAGGTATAGGCATGACATGCGGAAGGATTGGGACAATGTCGTGAAGAAAGTTTTGAGTAAGAATGTGGATGGATATGAGTAGAGCAATACCAAAGAAACGATGGATGGACTGTGGATGTGTGACTGGGGATGTGAATTATATGCCAAGAAAAGAAGTGTCTGATGAGACGACGAAAATGGAGAAATTTGAAAGAAGACATGCTGCGCCAACCCCAAATGAATTGGGATAAGTGCAAGAGAATGCTGCATCGAAAAAAATGTATCAAACACGTAAAACTTCTAAAAAAGTTTGCGTTGACATACTTCATTTTTAAGGTTTTAGTTAGACGAATAGGATTTAAACGAACGAGCCGATGGGCAGGAGGGAGATATCCTGTGTCAGGACTTTATACTCACATTGTATTCGAGATGAGATACACCACACTGTGGGGATGCATCATTCGTCTTTCGCAATGTTTTCGACACAAAAGGTGTGGAAGACTCTGGAAACTTTTTAGTCTCTTCAAAAGTTTCGGGGAAGTCGGTCCTTGCTATTTTTTTTTTATTTTTTTATTTTCCCTCCTTAGGACGAGTAGTTATTTTGCGGCGCACGATTCTTGGAGCTATACCTCCGTAGGGATTACTATCCGGATATCCGAATTAAAATATTCGGATATTAATTGCATTACTATTCGACAAATATTTTTGGTTTATTATTTTCTCGCATTTTTACGTGTTCCTTGGAGGGTTGTATTGATGATCATAATATTTTGTAACTACATCCGTTTCACAATCGCGAATCATATTTTATTCAACATGCAACCTAACACTTGCCTGCAAGTTCCAAAAAAAAAAAAGAATCTCGTGGGCTACCCTGGAGCATACAACTTACCACCAGGTTTTGGTTTACGCATTTAACCATTAAAGTGGACCATTGTGCGTGAACTATAGTGGACGTCAATCCAACCACCCCACCCCCCTCCAGGAGCAGATCAAACTTCCTGATCTTCTCAGGACATTCGCAAGGGATCCTAGTGTTCCAAGAGTCTCCTCGCGAATCTGGGTAACACCGGTGCACTCAAAGAGCACATGCGCCACCGTGTCCTCCACCTCCATGCACACTCTCCACAGGGGACTGTAAGTGATACCTAGGGTGTGGGAGCGTTTGTTCAGTGAGCAGTGTCTATTGATGGTCCCAGCCACCAGTCGTAGGCTTTTTTACTATACAGGCGCAAAAAGCGCTTAGTCAGCTTTGTGTCATATCCAGGGATGGATTGCCCACACCCTGGTGTCGAGATCCACCATGCATTACTCCGCTTGTATTTGTTACGGTTTAGTACCGTAACTGATCTGACCGTTCTCTAGGGCATTATGGTATTCTAGTTTAAGTCTCGACGTGATCTGATTTCTCTTTAAGGATTGAAGAACTAAGACACTGTCGAAGAGACCAATCCGTAACTGTCCTGTCCTCTACGTCAAGTCTCGCTTACACAGAGTGGAGCAATATAAGGGGTCTGTATATTATAATGTTTAGGTTGTCGGAAAAGACTTCGACACCTGTGCTGTCGTCGGTATTTGATCCATCAGTGTAGCCCTTCCTTCGTTAGCTATCCTTCCCGTTCTTCTTACCGGTCTGTTTCCCGTTCTGCCTCCCCTATAGAAAATTCATAATATTGACTGTGTCTGACCGTTTTAAAAATTGTAACGCAATTCATATTATGTTTCTATTATGATTCTGCTGGTAACAGGTCAACTCTGTCATTTGCCTCATTTCAAGTTCAAGTCATAGAATATGCAGGTGGTTGTCTATGAGGAGGATGGTCAGAGCCCTGGAGATGTAGCATGTCCTGTAAGTACATACTATGTTCGGGTCGATGACACCCCATTTGGCCAGATTGTTTCAACAGTCGGCCAACCTAGACCTGTAAAGATTAAGAGATGATTATTATTGGGTTGGCACACTGTAATTTAATTACAGGGTTTATTCTATTTGGGATTTACTTATGGTATTTTATTCAATCTTAATATGAATCTTGAAACAGAGTAGCGACCAACGCAAGGCCGCAGATACAAGCTTATTTAAGTTCCAAGAATTGTTTAAATGAGCGGTGAAAGCTACACAAAACAGGTGTGTAACACATTACGGACTTCGGACAGCCACAGGGTAGATGCAGTACCATTTCACGAAAGTTTAATATAATGAAAAGCCGTTATACCTACATTCGTGACATTTAATTGATTTTTAATTGATAAATTTATGAATTATTTAATGAAATACTTGTCCATGACTACATTGACACCGTACCATGCTAAAGACGAGTCATGCGGCCTTTAATAATTTGCGATACTTGATAATTTTAAAAATACCTAACTATTAAGCTTATAGAAAAGGCTAGTAATTTTATCACATTTATTATTTTACTAGCCTTTGTCCTCTTTGTTCCCTTGAAGGTTGGAAAATATCCCACTGGATCGTCTTACCGTTATAAAAAGTTTCTTATGTCCTTACCCATGTCATGATCTGTCTATCCATCCATATGCTGCATCGAAATTCGTTCAGACGTAAAGGCGTGCAGGCGTGATAAGCAAACAAACTCACTTTCTTGTTTAGTTAAACAGGATGGCCAGCTCGGATTGAAGTCCTTTTTGGGGTTCCGTACCGAAAAAGGAAAAACGGTAGGTACCCTTATAATAGGATCACATTGTTGTACGTCCGTCTGTCAATATCCTTTAACTCGGGAACGCGTGGAGGTAACGAGTTGAAATTAAAACCGTAAACCGTAATAGTATACTTTTTTTAATTTCAACTCCATTCCTCCACGCGTCTAAAATCAAAATTTATGGGGTACTTTCCGTTAACCCAAATCATGAAATTTGGCAAAAAGCAATGTCTTACAGCACATATAAAGGAAAAAAAACTGAAAACCGTAGTTAAATAACAAAAACCACCAAGTTCACATATATAATTATTATAAGTACAAATATAATTATTTCAGGTGAGAGAATATCAACCCACCTCGAGATTCCACGAAATATTCGCAGGAGTACCTCGGACCTGTGCTGTGTACACCCTGTTTGTTTACTTCCGATTTGCAACAGAGCTCTGAGATCACAACGTTACTTTTGCGGATGACACTACCTTACTTGCTTCATACTAATGTCCAACGCAAGCATCGCGAATATTGTAAGAAGATTGGCTTGCTACATAGATAATGGTGACGGGCGGGCAAATTTGGGGTTGCTATCAACGTCGGGAAATGCCAGGCCATTCTCATTGGTAGCTCGCACTACCTGAGAAATTTGGACACTAGCCGGTTGGTACGCTTATATTCGGCAACTCCGTTATATCTCTCTCACATCACGTGAAAGACTTCAGCCTGTACATTGACGATACTCTCAGCTGGAATAAGCAGGTGACCCAGGTTAGCCAGAAAGTCACTTACTCACTGCGGTCTCTCTTTAAGTTTAAACATTTTCTCCCATCTAGCACTAAAACAACTTTGGTCCAGGCGCTTGTGCTTCCCATTATCGACTATGCTGATATTTGTTACTCTGATTTAACCCAAGAACTTCTTAGCAAATTGGATCGTCTTCTCAACAATTGTATTCGTTTCGTTTTTGGCCTTCGCAAATATGATCATATCTCTTCTTACCGCTCTCAGCTTAAATGGCTGCCTATTAGACTCAGGAGGCCCCTCAGATCTCTCTGCTTGCTTTTCACCACCATAAATGATCCATGTGCTCCTGAATACCTACTTAAAAACTGATTCTAAGGTGTTGGGTAGTTCTCACAGTCAGAACCTTCGAACTTCCAAAAACCCAATCCTTCAAATTCCCTCTCACCGTACTGGTTTTATGTCCTCTTCTTATGCTATCTCCACTATAAAACTCTGGAACGCGCTAACCCTTTTTTTTTTTTAAGGATGGGAAATCATCAAATGACTTCTCCCACTCTGGGCGGAGCGGGAGGGAGTGTCAGACTCTTACTGACTAAAACCCATCCATGTTCCTTCCTCGCCCTTTATGTTCCGGGGCCGCGGTATCTCTTTCGAACAGGCCCGCGACCCCGGCAGGCTTCGGCCCTTGCGGGCCCCTCCCCTTATGCTGACATCTCTTTGAGGCGCGCGTGGAACACGAACGCGCCGTCGACACGGCCTGTCGTCGTCGCGCTACCCCTTGGCATTAAAAAGCCGAAAGCAAATTGGCATACTGGGGGAAGCGCTTAGCATATATGCCATCAAAACCATCTCATCTGCTCAAAGTCTAAAACACTGATCCCAAGATGGAAAAAACATGTTAAAACATGAAGAAATACAGTTGAAACATTGATAGGGAAATTTAAATAAAATGCTATTTTCTGGTCAGTAGAAGGAATGGTGTAGAGATGATCCTTTGAGGTATGATGATCCACTACCAAAACTATAAACACCATACAGTGGATTTCGGCGATACTATCTACGTAGCTTCAATAACTCCGCACCAATATCCTAATTGCGATGTATGTATGTGTGGTGAAAATTTTCCAATATGGATAAAAATCTTGGCCAGGCTTTGCACGGGTGCCTAAGGTTACTCAGGGATAATGTAGCATTCTAAGGGTGAAAGAATTTTTGTAATCGGTCTAATATTTTTGAGTTTTTTCGTTACGAACACACAAATCTTTCCTCTTTGTCACAAGCTTTTAATTTACTTCGAATGTATGTATGTATGTATGATTGTTCGGGTGGGATCTTGGTACTCAATTTGGAAGCAGATGTCTTCAACCGATTGAGCTGAAATTTTGCAAGCATATGTCTTTCTTTATGAGTACTTTGTCTTTAGATGTAGGTATCTAGGGTCTGATGATGGAGCTGAAAGTTGGCCATAGGAACTCCGTTATAAAACGACATAACCCTATCGAATTCGGGCTCGTATGATTTGGCTTGACGAGTACTTCATCTATAGATGGTACCCATGGTCTCGTGGCTAAATAAAAACAGTCGCTCGTGTGGATCTTTAGGTTAAACCGGTCTTGCCTAGGTTGGTCTGTGGATGGGTGACCACTCATTACATGCTGAGTTTCCTCCATGCTTCAGAAAGCACGTTAAGCCGTTGGTCCCGGCTGTCATTTGTATGTCTTTTACAGTCGTCAGTTAGTCTACTAGCAGTGGCTCGAAAAGTGACGGCTTATTCGTCAACTGGCGACCGTGAAACTCGCATGTGTTCGGGAGAAGGCACCTTCCAAATTTTTTTTTGTTTTTGTCTTCATCTCGCGGGACCTTTATTTTGTAAGAAGGTTTTCACACGCACTTTTACACGACATTTTTTTTAAACTAGATGTGGCCGTTGTTTCATACCTGACTACTCTGAAAAGAAACAGCCGAAACAAACTCAGCGGTCATAGTCTCTTTTGAAGTCCATACATAATCTTGCTCAATTCACATGAGGATCATGCAGATATTAGTGTCTGAGGTGGTCTTTTGAAGAAGGAACCACACAGGTTTGAGTGGACCCGTCCAGTCAATGCAAGCATTTGTCAGTTATCGTGTACCTCGACTTATAACTCAAGGAGCTCAACGAAACGACGAATAATACCAAAGATAGGACATTTGGGTAGGTCGCTTATAGTACTCAAACTGCCAGCCTAGCGTAAAAAAAATATGAACGTGACCCGGTGACCAGTCAGTTCAACAAACATAATTCACAAACTTTTATTTGACAAGCAACGATTATAAAACACATTATTTGTCATTCAATCGGTATACAAACACAAGTTTAACAAATTATTCACTTCGCAAAATAATTATCGGATAAACTTTTATTTATTAAAGTATTATTTGACAAACAATTCGTTATCAACCGACTTCCAAAAAGAGGAGGTTATCAATTCGTCTGTATTTTTTTTATTTTTTTTGTGTTTGTTACCTCAGAACTTTCGACTGGGTGAACCGATTTTGATGATTTTTTTTTTATTTGAAAGCTGGTGCTTGTCGTTTGGTCCCATTTTAATTTGTTGAAGATCTGATGCTGATCTTCCGAAATACACAATGGAACTCTTCAATAATAGACGGCAAATCTGCAGTAATTGCTGCAATCGCTTGTAGGTTCATTGTTCATACTACATCATGACGTAACATCACGCCTGTATGCTCTGATGGGGTACGCACATGTGCAAAATACACCCAGATTTCGAAAATGTTTGTTACCTCAGAACTTTCGACTGGGTGAACCGATTTTGATGGTTCTTTTTTTATTTGAAAGCTGGTACTTTTTGTGTGGTCTCATAATCATCAAATCAGTATCTGATGATGGGATTCTGTAGAAATAGAGAGAACTCTTCACATTTTATAGGCACACTAGAAGGGATTTGGGTAGTTTTAGGAAGTGTACTTTCTCAAAGTGATCCCATTTCAATTTGATGAAAATCTGATGAAGAACTTCGGAGAAATGCAACGGAACTCCTCAATAAATGATAGCAAATGTAGTGGGATTGCCGAAATCTCATATCTGTCTATTTTTTACATCAGTCCATAACTTAAAATCACGCCGGTACGCTTTGAAGGGGTAAGCACATGTGAACCACTAAAAAGAGAAAAATAAAAACTTTTTAACAAAAAATAAAACCGACTTCAGAGAAAACAAAAAAGTGAAAAATAACTTCAGAAAAAACGCTTCAGAAGTCGGTGACAAAAAAACTAATTCAATCAAACAAAGATCACCGACTTCTGAAGCGTTTTTTCTGAAGTTATTTTTCACTTTTTTTTTCGTTTTATCTCATAAAACAACGTTTGAAATAAAGTCGTTATACAATTTGATTATGCCATTTAAAAAAAGGAAATAAATGAATTTGGTTTCTTATAAGCACACATTTTGTGAAAGAAATTAATCACTGCAGAACCGACTCCACGTAGTCTTTTCTGCCCTATCCCTAGAGTGTAATTTAAGCCCGCGTAGGCGCGGAGGGGCGAGGCGGGCCGCGAGCTGAGGAGCAGGTGGTTGGTGAGCGTTAAAACCGTCTGCGACGATAAGTTCGCGTGTAACCGCCGGAACCCCGCAGCGCCGGAGCCGTGACAGAAACCATGCCTGCTGCATGTTGGTTGCATGCATGCTGCATGCTTGCTGCGTGCTTGCTGCATGCTTGCTGCGTGCTTGCTGCATGCTTTGTGAATGCATGCTTTCTGAATGCCTGCTGCTTGCTTGCTGCTTTATTGCTGCTTGCTTTCTGCATGCATGGAGTATGCCTGTTTGCATGCTATGAAAAAACTATGTATTTCTTTATTTTTTTCTTAAGAAAGAGTAATAAAAAAAATGAATGTATAAATTAATAAATATCAACTGATGCATTTTATAAAAGAAGCATTTGCCAAATAAACGTTTGTTAAACGAATATTTTTTTAAATAAAACTTTTGCGGAATAAGTTGTTTGCGAAATAAATAGTAGGTATACGAAACGTTGGTTGACAAATGAAAATTTGTCAATGGACTTTTGGTAAAACATTATTGAACCACGTGACCCACATGGTCCTCATATTCAGAATAATTAAATAAAAATAATAATTTACAAAATGAATGTCAATAAAAACACGATATATGTCAGATACACACACAAAAAATAAAACAAAAATAAACTAAAAACAATAAAATACTGAACTAAGTATTTCGCGGGCTACTCTGACGCTAGGATCAGCATCATTTTATTTTTGTAAGAAAAGAAACAATTAAAATAGTACAAGTATTACCTACAAAATAACAAAGTGTAGCATAATGCTACATAATTATAATGTACGCCGGCAATCGCTGGCATCCAAAGCCACAGCAGGTGATCGTGTGAACCTAGCTTATTGCGAAAGAAAGTTCAGGACTTATTAGTTCCATAGTACATTCAGTCAGTATTTAATAATTTCCTGCACACTAGTTGAAAAAAGCTAGCTCCCTACTAATATCTAATCTGTGGTTGAAAAAATCAACGAGTCAAGTCAACGTGTGCGAAATGTCGAAATGTCGTCGTGGAAGTTGCCGCTCCACTATGATTGGTTGAAATAATCGGAATGTGTATGTCCGCTCACTAGTATCGCTTTCATTTTCTTTTCGGTTCTTTCTAATCTTTGCCTCTCTCTCGCACCGTACATAAACCGACGAGTGAGTTTTTCATTCCCGTCTCCCGTTGTAAAAGTCCGATTCGAAATAATTAATTTTGTGTAACTATACTCTATATTTCTTAAAGAACATAATTCGAGGTAAGTTTTCTATTATTTATTATTTAATTGTGATAATCAAATGGACTATAACCTCCAAAGGTTACAGAAATTTAAAAGTTCTGTCTGCCGCCATCAATCTGCCAACCAGATATAGAATTTAATAAATTCAAATAATGTTTTATACTATTATCGTACCTAATGAACTAGGAAATTCGTCCTCTAGTGCGCTGATTTTTTTAGGATTAACAACTTTATATTCTATGAAATTTCTTAACCTATCGTCGCGTCCCTGTGTTTTAGTTAGAGCAATAAATTTAATAAATGTACCTATATAATTTTGTTTAATGGAAATAAAAGAAAACAAACTACACGCACGTACTTCAACCTCTCACGTGTGTGTCATAAAAATGTAAACAATGTTTTATTCATTTCAGAATGTCTGCCTTAGTACATGAAAAGATTTGGTTGGACAAAAACATCTATGGTGATGCTGAACGAAATTATTATGAATCATTGTCCAAGGTTTGTGTTAATATCAGTCTATTATACCTTAACCTTTCATAATCTATATATCTTTTTAAAGTTGTTAAAACATTACTATGTTAAAACTTTGTAGGTCCAAGCTACTCCACTTTCAGTAGCTCGCACTTCTTTGGCCAGTGAAGTTGCTAAGGCTAGACAACATATCAAAGAATCTTTAGAATGTGTGAGTAAACTAATCTGATTAATATTCACACATTGTCTTGCTGATATTGTATGCTGCTCACTTTATAAGTTCAATTATTTGTAGATACCATTTTGGTTCATAGAACTTTAATTTAGTCATGATTTCAGTTTTTGCTGTTTATCACAAGTAAAAGTAATTCATGAAAAACTAATTAATGGTTACTGAATGTTTCCAGATGGACAGTGTTGCTACTTTGGCCGGAGTTCCAAACACAGAACTTACCAACAAAGTCAACTCACTGGAAAAGGAAAATGGTGATCTGAAAAAAGCTATAAGTGATTTGCGTAATTTGGTCATCAGCCTTCAAGCCAGAGTGGAGACTTTGGAATCAACAGGCGGTGCTGCCAAGACTGAACCTTCCAAAGTCAGTTATTCTTTCATTTGAATAAAAACTCATTGATACATGACAATAAAATCACTCTAATTAATAAATAAAATATCCACTAGGCCCCAGCACCCAAGGCACCAGCTGCTAAACCTCAAGACGATGATGATGATGATGGTGTTGACCTTTTCGGATCGGATGATGAAGAAGAAAGTGCAGAAGCAGCAAGAGTAAGAGAGGAACGCCTAGCAGCATATAATGCCAAGAAAGCCAAAAGTTAGTATAAATATTTATTGGTCATTATATTGCTTCAGTAACTTAGCATTCTAATAATTTGTTTGTAAATTCTTTGTTTCAGAGCCAGTTCTCATTGCGAAGTCTAACATTATTTTGGATGTTAAGCCATGGGATGATGAAACAGACATGGCAGCTTTGGAAAAGTCAGTAAGAGAGATTACAACTGATGGCCTTTTGTGGGGTGCAGCTAAACTTGTGCCGCTAGCTTATGGAATTCACAAGCTGCAGATATCTTGTGTTGTGGAAGATGACAAGGTTTCCATAGATTGGTTAACAGAAGAAATTGAAAAAATTGAAGACTTTGTAAGTTAAACCATATAATATAAACAGCCTATTTTGCTAACATATACCTACATACATTTTCCCATTTTTGTTTGCAAGCAGCTAGAAAACAATAATAATTAGGTTGTACCTATGCTATGCTATGCATGTCCTAGAACCAAAATTTCGAAGATTTGTGACATCTGCCAATATTTATAGCCCATTCCCTCTCATTGAGAGGAGGCCGTGTCCCAGCAGTGGGAACATTATAGGCTGATGATGATGATGATGATGACCTATGCCACTATAAATATTATTTTGAACTTAATAATTTGAGTAGGTAGGTACCTACTTTGCTTTAGTATGCAATGATCTATTTATTTGTATATTTTACTTGTTACAGGTTCAAAGTGTTGACATAGCTGCTTTTAATAAAGTATAACAAGACCTAGAAAGATTGTTACTTAGAAAGTGGAATAATAAATGTGCCTTCTTTTTTAAATATTTGCTGTTTGAATTCCACAGATTTCAAAAAGTAGCCCAGTCTTTCCACAGAATATATTTTTCGTTGACAATGTAAAACTAGCGAACCGCTCCTTTAATGCAAGTACGTAGGATTCGATTAGATAAATTTAACAGTTATTCTCGATAAAATGAGTTTTTGACACCTTATAAACTCATTTTATCGAGAATAACTGTCAAATTTATCTAATCGAGTCCTATCGATACGTACTTAGCATAGCGCCCCCTATCGTGCCCAAACCTACCCCATCTTTTAAGCACGAAATTTCAGTGTAATCTAATCTCCAAAACCACCCATCCAGGGTGGTTGATTATAGATTACTTTTTTATTAGATTAGCGTGTACAATCATAGTGACACGGGAGCCCTAGAAGGGATTTCGGGATTTACAGAAGCTAGGCAGACTAATATACGGGGGAGATACCTTGCACCCTGAAAAGTACCTGCACCAAATATGAGCCTCATATATTATTTAAAGCCGCCCGTGAAGGAAAAAGGATCAGATTAATAAAAAAAATTGATCATTACAAATTCTCGAGCACTAATCTGACAATTTGAGAGTGACGTAAAGAAAGGGGAGGGCAACAAAGTTGTAAAAAAAACGTCATCTCGACATTCTCGAGCGTATAGCTAATTTTGTTTTATTTTAAAGGAAATAATTCAAGGATTACGAAAAATATATAATCTGACGATTTCCGCAAGCCGAAATAACAAAAAATTGTCGATAAAATTAAATGCGTGCAGCTGCGTGATGCCTATATTTCCCCCTCTCCGCGTTAGTATTAGGTACTCTCTCACTCTTTCTCTATACATTACTCTCACTCCGTCCCCACTCTGGTTTCTGCCGCCATGACGCCATCACAGCTGATCATAAAGACTCGTTCGTGGCATATTATCAGGGGGGGGGGGGAATTGCATTCACGTACGTCATCAAAAGTTTAAGATTTTGATCAAAGGAGCATATTGTGCAGGATTCTTTTAACATCATATGTATACAGTCTTTTACTTGGTATACCGCCGTTTACCCGAATTTTATTTGCCCTAATATCATTTGCCATAATAGTCAATAGCCATAATATCATACGACATAATACTCATTTGCCCTACTCTCATTTGCCATATTAGTCACGTGCCAGAATCATTGTTTCCCATAAAGTCACTTACCATAACATCATTTGTCATAATCATTGTAAGCCCTAATTATCACATGCCATAATTATGATATGCCATAACATAATTTGCAATCGACATCGGGTGTGTAACGGTTGTTTATATCAAGAGAAATTGGATGCAATTGGGACTTTAGGGCACCCCGACTCGGACAGGTTAGGTTAGAAGGGTCATACGCCATCCCCTTCGTGGTTATTTTTTTATAAACCACACAGAAGTAGGAGCCCCGCGGAGCGGGGCTCCGTCGACCTAGCCCACCATCAACCATGCACAGAAAAAAAAACCATGCACAGAATAAATAAGTTTGTCTAATACTTGTTATGCCATTTAAATATTATGCCATTTAAATATTATGTCTAATAATTATTATGGCACATAAAAATAAGGCAAACAATAGGTACTTATGGCATTCGTATCTTATGGTATCTAAAATTCGGGCAATTAAAAGTATGTCATATGTCTTTTAGGGCAAATGAAACATTCGGGCAAATGAAATTCGGGAAAATGATGATTATGGCATATAATCTTCGGGCAAACAATAGACAACCTTATGGCCACTTGTATGGGTTGAAAAAGTTAGACGATGTCAATCAAGCCAGGATTGTCATCTTCAATAGGACGTACAAGGTAAAAGACAAATCACAACCCTTCTCCTTGAGTGTCCGGAATTACGACGCGTGCAACTTGAATTGGAGTTACACACAGGATTCATTGCATACTTGTAGAGTAGGCCCATAATGCAAAAATTATTGATCTTTTACCAACGGACTATGGATGGAAAGTTGTCGACGGAAAATTCTAAATGATTTAGTTAGCAGGTGATCAATTGTCGAAAACGTACAAAAATGTAGTCATAACACCTGATATTCTTGAGGATACTCCACAATCAGGTATTTTTTTCTCCAATAATTAAAAAAAAAAAACGTTATTCATACCTACAAAAAATTATATTAAAATATTATTAAATACCTATGACAATGTTTTTTGTAGAAGAGGAAGATGATTCTACTGATGAAGATGATGATATATTATTATAAAACATTAAATTCTTTCGAGCATTATTTTAAATTATTTTTTTAAAGGATTGTTCTACTTGAAAAAACATACACTTATATATTTGCATGTTATTTCCTGAGCTTTTCAATTAATTAAGTTCAATAATTAAAAAGAAATATTTTTCTTTTTGTCAGATTAGGGGAATCCCTCTAGATAATCGTCAGATTATGAGACAGCACATTTTTTTTGTGTTTTAAACAGCTGTTTTAGATAATCAAACTGTCATCTTAATCATTAGAAAAGTTAACGGTTTGATTATCTCAAAACAGCTGTCACTGTGACATGTTCACATACAAAAATATTCTTTTAAACAGCTGTTTTGGATAATCAGACAGTCAGTATTTCAAAATGGCGATTTTTTTTGCTCATTATAATAATGGCCGCGAGTTTGCGTCACATCGAAATCGTCAGATTATTGAATGAGAGCTTTTTTTTGGTGCACTTAAGACTCCCTTAGAAAATCTGACGCGCTCGATTATTTTTTTTTTCATTTTCAACCCTTACGTACAACCACCCGCATCATGTAAACGATCAGATTAACTTTTGTTATATAAAACAAATTACCTAAGCTTTTTGGCTCTTTATTTTGAAACGCTCCAGTATTACATTGATGTTCTGTGCTAACGCCATGATGCCATAATGGTACACGATGCACCATGCCAAGCCATCGATCGCCATCTTACAATTTGGAGCCAAAGTTGCCAGCCAGTTAATGGCGGGAAACCGCACAAAATTCCAAGTGATATTTCCATATACCTACATATGAGGAAAAGATTCAGCTAAAGCTAACAACATAGTTGTTAATTATTCCAAGCTTGGCTGGAACCGATAAGTGGCTGTTCATTAGATTCTTATTACCATGTTTCAAAGCAACTTTTTCATAAATACTGTGACCAAGATTTTGTAACAACATTTTTGATTGAAAAGAGTGTCCATGGAGTTTCTTGCCCGTTCTTCTCCATAGAGATCTACGCTAGGGAATGGGCAACTACAGTACTTTCGCAAGTTATTATGCCTTGTGTCTGTGACTGTAGCTTTGATTTTTCTTTCAATTTTTTGACATTCAAAAGTGCCGTAATGGTCTAGTTGAAATAAATGATAGTAATAGTAATAGTAATAACTGTGTTGACAACCCAAGAACGATTGTCACTTTGACAGTGACATTTCTTTGTTTACTGAACTCGACTTCTTGGCTGATTTTGATCTCGCTGCCTCGCGAAAACCAGCGCAATTTCCTGATATAACAGGAGGGAAATTATTTCTGTCGGGTCATCAGGGGCCCGTACAGCATTAAGCTGTATATGTATACATAACACATAGTTTTTAAATGATATATTTATTATAAAAACATGACCTGCAAAAAGTGTGGGTCTCCTAAAACAGTTATACTGCGAAAAAAGGATTATTATTGTGATGATTGTTTTATGGTTAACACTAACCACAAATTTCGTGCATGTATTGGCAAAAATAAAGTTTTGTCACCAAATGAAAATGTTCTGATTGGTCTCTCAGGAGGTGTGGGCTCCACAGTGTTATTGGACTTAGTCCACCATGGATTATCATTAGAAAATACAAGGAAACTACGGATAGTCCCATTCTTCGTACATTTATTTGGTAAGTATGCAATAAGCAGATAACTTAATAAATACTTTTATGGTTATTTTTTAACCTCACAAACAAGCTACATATAATAAGTCTGGCTTATTTCTAAAATTTCAAGTAAGAAATTATTCTGTTTAGGTTCCAACACCATGCAGCATGGGGGGTGACTAACTTCACCCCTAAGCCAGTCTCTGACCAAAATATCTTCATGCACAATCTAATTCCTTTGAAACTGCATTCTAATACTTTTTCAAAAACTAACTGGAGTAATTAACCAATGGAATAAATTTTTACAATAATGGTTTTCATCCAGATATTGGACTGAGTTTAGAAAATTCACATCTTTTCATCTTTTTCAACTTAATCCCTAACTTGAAATTCCCAATAATTTTGGAAGTTAAGTTTTCATTGAAGTGTAAGTTACTATACTTCTATCCTAAAAACATTCAAGTGTTAAAATGTCCTTTGTGAAATCAATTAAAAGTACTTAATTCAATATCTAAACTAGTGTTTAATTTTGGTTTGTTAAATTCCAGATGAAAACAGCAAAGATTTAGCAGTATCAATAATTAAACAATGCCGGAACTACAATTTCAATGTTTATATAGTCCATCTTGCAGAATACATGAACACAAATTTTCAATTACCTGAAACAAACTGTATACCAGATGTTGAAGAAAAGGAAACAAAAGCATTTCATGATATGCTTGACAGCATGCCTCCATCAGCAGCCACAGATTTTCTGTTGAAAATTAAACGCACATTGCTAGTTGAATATGCAAAGCAATTGAAATGTTACTCTGTTTTTACTGCTGAAACTACAAATACCTTGGCAGTTAACTTGCTATCCAACCTTGCCCTCGGTAGGGGATCACAGGTTCAAAATGATATTGTAAGTACTAAACAAAAATATAGGTTAATAACTTACAAGATTTTGTTTTTTTTTGTGAGAAGCATGAAGTTAGAATCACAATAATAGCAATCACATTAAAATCCTGAATTTAACTGTTTGTATTGTTTTGTAGTTATCATGCTATTTTTCAATTATTTACAGGGCTTCCGTGATGTGCGTGATGAAAATGTGAAAATAATTAAACCAATAAAAGAAATTAGTATTGAAGAGCTGAACTATTACTGTAGTATAAAGCAGTTGGCTCCTGTCAACAGCAGCAATATAAAGAACAACAGTCTGCAGTCAGTTATCTCTTCATTTGTGTCTGATCTTCAAGATAATTTCCAGGCTACCATTTCAACTGTCTGTAAAACTGCTGACAAAATTGGAGACCATAATAGTGAATTCAAAACACATGGAAGGTGTATTATTTGTGAGGTACATATAATTTTATATCTTAACTAGCTTTCGCGAGTAAATTAGTTCTAGAGGTGGACGGAAATTATCACAAGGGAACATCCTACCAAGATTATAGAAGTATTATTCAATAATGTATTCATTTATGCCAAAAATCGAAATCTGTTCAGATGCATTACACGATTTATCGGACACGATCGACAGCGCGGCAGGGAAGCAGGGCGGTCGGGACCACTCGACCACCCGATTTCTTATTACAGTTCCCTTACCCTGCAGGCAGGGTCCGATAAATCGTGTAATGTAATAAGGCCTTAATGTAAGCGTCAGTTCACACCAAGACGCGACGCAGCGAAGCGGTGCGACGCGGCGACGGTACTAGAAGAAGCTAGTGATTTCGCGCTGCGCCGTACAGAGCGTATCGAAGCGCAGCGCTGCATGTATCGTTTCGTGTAGTAAATAAAGTTATATTTTGAGTCACTCCATTAAAATATGCGCGTAGCGCCGCGTCACGACGGTACTGGAAGAAACCAGTGCTTTCGCGCTGCGCCGCGCGACGTCTCGAGGCGCAGCGCTGCATGGTGCTAGGTATTTTGAATCCTCACAATAAAATGTATCTTTTCGTGTAGTATCAAAGTAATATTTTGAGTTGCTCTATTATAATGTGCGCGCAGCGCCGTGTCGCGTCGCGCCTCGGTGTGCAAGTATCTGACCCTAATACTACCGACCTGCCCCTGCTTAGCAAGGCCCACCGGCCCACCTAACAGTCAGTACTATCCTATCTTTCATTATGGAACCAACCATGCCCATTACAAAACTGGGTTCGGAGATGCGTGTACGACAATAGTGCCATGTAATTTTCTTAAGGTTATTTAACATTCATTGCATGTACTCTGAAAACGGTGAAGGAAAACATCGTGAGGAACGGTATGTCCTAAAATAAAAAAAAATGAGTTCATGTGACATCTACCAATCCGCACTGGCACCGGTGGTGGATTATGGCGCATTTACATTAAGTCGGTTAGACCGTATTCGGCTGCAGGCCGTATTCGGTCACCGACTAATATAAACAGGTATTCGTTTGGCCGTATTCGGTTTGGCCGTATTCGGTCGAGCCCGTTGTCGGTGTAGAGTGCGCTGTGCCCCGTCCGTCGCCAATCAAGTCGCCGAATTCGGTTAACCGACCAATGTAAACAACTCAATTTAGGTGAGCGTTTCAGTTAAACCGAATGCGGCCGCCGCCTTCGGTGACCGACCTCAAACCGACCTAATGTAAATGAGCCATTATAGTCCATTCTCTCTCATATACCTAGAGGAGGCCGGTGTCCCAGCAGTGGGAACATGAATAATCTGGTGATGCATGTAGCAGAGATGAAAATGTTGAGGTAGATGTGTGGTGTGACCACAAGAAGGGATAAAATAAGAAATGAGTATATTAGAGGAAGTTTGAAATGTGGAAATGATTGCGTGAAGGCTGAGAAGCCCTAGACGCCATTCTCCATGGACGATAATAAACGGTTCGCGCCGACCTCAACTAACATGGGGCAGGGGCAGGAAGATGATGAAGATAATTTAACATTCAATCCTCCAAAATTATAACAAAATTTCTTAAAGTTAAGACAAATTAACGCCCACTTTCTGAAAAAAAATATAATATCGATCGCGTCGATATTAAACACAAGTTTTAGTTGAACGAGTTTTATGGTATCACTTTGCAAACTGTATTGAAAGACGTCATTTGAAACTTCCGTTATAAGTTCATATCATTATATTCCAGATTTAATAATTATTTATGTATAATTTCCTTTCAGAGCGATCTGCACACAAAGAATATGGAACTGTCAGCTCTTGAAGCAACTAACTTATCAAGAACAGTTTCATTTGGGAATACTCAGTTGAAACAAGATTTAGCCAATAATCCGGATCTTCTCAACAATCTTGATGATGTCAATGGCTCAATGTTCCCGCTCATTCATAAACATCTTTGCTATGGTTGCAGCAGGAATCATTCAGAAATGAATCAATCTAAATTACCACTCCATATTCAAAAAGTTCTAATGTCTTAAAAATAAAGTTATTCATATGCTTATTTAAATAAATCATGGACCAAGAGAAAAGCACCTTTATTTAATTTGATTGGAGGAGCTCGTGTCTGAATAAGAACTGCACGCGTCGATCGCCAAGGTTATTATTAAGTAAGCAACCCTTACATTTATATTTACATTAGCACAGTCAGTGTCTGAGTGACCATCCATAACGTAACGAGTTTCCTCCCCGCCCCGAAAAGCTCGTTAAACCGTGTCAGTGTCATTAATTTGTAGATCTTTCACAGTTTTTTCTGACCACCTAGTGAGTGGCCTGAATTCCATTCCATTCTACGCTGATGTTGGTCGCTTACCTACGTCAGCGAGAAATACAGTAGCAACGTACGTGCCGCTGACGTCAACGTCGTAGTATGTTGCTATAGGCATTGAATTCTTCCTGCGCTGATTTCGGTCGCGCGTACGAGTATAATATGTGGTCTTTATAGCACCACACTGCGACGCCGACTTACGACGCAGACCGACAACAGCCTTATTTTGTTCTCGCTGACGTGACGTCTCGACCGACCGTGCGCGACCGACGCACAGTGGTCTGGAAATCGGGCTCCATACTCAAAGAAACAAGGGAAGAATTTAAAAAAAAAATGTAATGGCTCTGGTATACCACCCTTTACATCATATTAACGTATGGATGGTACAGTCACGTCTAATAATATGTATATGTCACCGTAAAATTGTCAATCACGTTATATCTATACTAATATTATAAAGCTGAAGAGTTTGTTTGTTTGTTTGTTTGAACGCGCTAATCTCAGGAACTGCTGGTTGGAATTGAAAAAATCTTGTTGTGTTGGATAGTCCATTTATCGAGGAAGGCTATAGGCTATATAACATCACGCTATGACCAATAGGAGCGGAGCAGCAATAAGAAATGTTGCAAAAACGGGGGAAATTTTATTCCCTTTGCGAGCTCTTTCTTAAGTGACGCAGACGAAGTTGCGTGGGTCAGCTAGTTACAATATAACGTGATTGACAATTTTGCGTTGCTGTGCTTTTGTTACTCCTGCTGTTGTAACGATTGCTGCTAAATAAATAATAATTGAAATATAAAACAGTTATGCACAATAACGTGTTTTTTCTCGCGATATTGTAATGTCTCGAATTATTGTCAACTGAACATACGAAAGTATCTCTGCCCCCATAATCAGGACTTGGGGCACCCCCCCGTTAGGTTAGTTAGGTTCCTTTAAACCCTGCACTCAAAAATAGGGGCCCCGCGAAGCGGGGCTCCGTCGACTACGCTTTTTAGGGGGAATATAAAGTGTTTTAAGGTTATGTTATATTAATCGGTATTTCTCAGGAATGGTGCATTATCTTTCCATGAGAGTTGTGCCACTGGGCAAGGGGGACCCCTCCTTCCCTCCACACCGCGTAAGTTGACTACCATCGCATGCATTTCACGAAAAATAATGCGTTTTGTTGTAAGCAGTATGTTCATTTGACAATAATTCGAGACTTTACAATATCGCTAGAGATATTACAATATAACGTATTTGACAATTTTACGGTGACATATACACTTTCCTTAACATCATAGCTATTTTCGCGAGAAATAACGACTGTAACTAGGAGATTGGATCTTTTTCATAAAAATATGAGTTCCAGAATACTATGTACGTAATAAAATTAAATTTTAATTAGTACATTAGGTAAAACACAATTTAAAAAAATCTTAAGTGTTTATTAAACGTGACTGTACGTACAAGTCACAATACGCGTGAGAAAAAAAATATTCAAGTTTTTTTTGTGTGGGAGAAAACACTAAAAGTACGTTTTTTCGAAACTTAATGGAACTGTTAGGCTGGTGCTCACACGAGCTATAGTCCCATACACGGCGATCAAGATGACATTGACATACAATTATATGAATTGTATGGCCTACCTTTAGGCGCCGCTTCGCACGTAGCAAATTTTTGAAACTTTGAATTTTCGACGTGTGAGTTTTGAAATCTTTGCCGTGGTTAAATGACGTTGCCGATCGATTTACTTATATTATAGTTAGATTTAGCCTGATAATGATCTTTATGATGACAATAATTAAAAAAGACATGGATTGTATAGGTTTCTTTGGCCATTCCAAGAACTAACAAATTTGTTAATTACCGTGATTAAGGTTGAGATATAATTAGATACTAATGACATGAGCATTATATAGCTCTAGCTACTTAAAATAGTAGCAAATATCTTATAAAAGGGAATAAAAAAGCAATTTAATCGAAACATTAAATTATGTAACAATCATTAATTGAGAAAACTTTAAAATATTTCCAAATAGGAGACTTTTATTCACAACTAAAGCCATTTTAGACAAAGACGACTGGCTGGCTACTGAGCCAAATAGGTACTTCCCCCCCGACAAAGCCGCACGCACCGCATCAAAAAATTGACGTAACTTGTTAGCGTCGACGTCAATTGTACTGGATCACCCGCCGAATATTCGGTATTCGGCTGAGAGTGCCGCCGAATATTCGGTATTCGGCCAAATCATTATTCGTTGCATCTCTACTAATTAGATTTTTTTATCGTCTACGCTATTCCGGCCTTAGGCCTCTTGTACACACACGGTTTTTCGCCGTGAAAATCTACGATTAATTCGCCGTGTGTAAGCACAGTCATCAGTGTTGTACCTATATGTCACCGTAAAACTGTCAAACACGTTATATTTATATTGTAATCAGTCTGGCGATATTGTAAACTCTCGAATTATTGCCATCTGAACATACGGAAGTATTTCTGTATTTCTGCCCCCATAATCGGGACTTGGGGAATCCCCCGTTTGATTAGTTAGGTTCCTTTAAACCCTGCACTCGGAAATAGGGGCCCCGCGAAGCGGGACTCCGTCGACTATGCTTTTTAGGGGAAAACGGTTCCTTTACGGTTGAACGGTTTTTTTCGGTTAGTATTATTTTAAATTTTCTTGTTAAGTATAAGTATTCTTCATATTTGGGTTAATAACATATCGATTTTCTTACTTGAACACTAAAAGGAACCGTTTCATATGTAAAAATAAATAAAAATACTTTGATGATTAAAAAAAAAATCAACATTAAATGTTTCGGAAAATCGGCAACCAAAAAATCATAAATAATTAGCACTATAATCATCTGTAAGGATATTTGTGTTTAACTCTCCGTTTAAGAGATAATTCGATTTTTCATAGTAGCTTTATACATTTTTTTCGTAAAAAAACTATAATGCCTTCGTTTTTGAGCAGAATGAACTCGGAGGTTCAAAGGTGGTTCCGCCAGGGAGCATGACGTGTTTTTTTGTGTATAGTCATGACTAATAGAACCTATTTCCGGCAAAAAAACCGGGACTTGCAAATTGAAATCCATAAGTCTATGAAAGCCGATTTTCAGCCCACCATGCGCCGCCGTGTAGGTACTGAGTCGTACTTGGCCTATGTCTCGTCCGGTGGTTTTGCCGTGTCATGTACAAGCTCTCACGTTTTTAACAACCGTGACGTGTACATGAGGCCTAAGGCTGCCTGTTCACTGGAGAGGGCAAAAAAGGAATTTTGACCAATAGAATAGCATAAAACATACCAAAAACTCCGCTTCGGTCAATTCTACTTGTACTTACGACTTGGATTTGCGAAGTAGATATAAAAACCGGCCAAGTGCGAGTCGGGTTCGCGCACGAAGAGTTCCGTACCATTATCCATACCTACAAAATTTAGACAAAACGGCAAAAAACACATCTATCTTATTCTGTTTCTATTCGTTAATTTAGGGGCACAGAAATACATCTGTGAAAATTTCAAGACGGTAAGGTCCTGTTTTTACCCTCTGGGTAGGGAACCCTCAAAATCTCACTTTAAACGCGGAGTGAGGAAGAGAATTCTCTTCCTTACTCCGCGTTTAATCTTTTGACCGCCATAGCATAAACGCTCACGCGTGCCCTTCACGCCAAGCCACAATTTCATCTAATAATTTGTCACATATTTGTGCCGTTTGGCGTACAGGGTACGCGCTTGCTTGTCACGTGACAATGGCTTCCAAAAGGTTAAAGTTACGTAAGCTTAAGTTGTCCTTAACATTTCGCTTTGAATGACTTCGCGTTCTAACACATACAGTCATTACTCTCTCGCTCCGTGTTAGGGTCAGTTGAGACAGAAAGACAATATCCCCCGTGAGAGACGCCCTGAGGGTCGGAAACCATCAAATGACTCCTCCCGCTCTGGGCGGAGCGAAAGGGAGTGTCAGACTTTTACTGACTAAAATCCAACCCGGATGGAACCTTCTAGTTACGGAGATATGGGGGGTCAAAGTTACAACTTTTTGACAAGTTTTTTTTTTGTTAGATTTTGAACACCTCCACGACCACTACTACGACACGTACTATTCAATTCATCCATTACCACAATGTTTTAAGTGCGTTACATTCAGTTCTACCACAAAACATGATTATAAATCATTCAAACCTCACAAAAAAAGTTGTTTCCCAGCAATCATTTTTGCATATAGTTACTTAGTTTCATGTACAGAATACTAGTTAACGGCTTTGTGATGAGGTGGCTTACACACCCTGTATAACCTTCCTCGAGAATATCCAACACAAAAAGATTTTTTCAATTTCAATCAATAGTTCCCGAGATTAGCGCGTTCAAACAAACAAACAAACTTTTCAGCTTTATAATATTTAGTATACATTTTCCGAATTGGCCTTTTGCGACCGCTGGACATTTTGCGAATTAGACAGAGCGAGCTCAAATTAATTTTATCATATTTCACAGGGACATTATGATAGGCAATTCGGTGCATTCCTTGAAATGAATGACAACATAGCTAATTTGACCTCGGAAACTTAATTATTCGGGGTTGTTTTGGAATTATTCGAACGTTTAATTTTCTGGACATTTTCTAACGATTAAATACTACGAAAAATTGAGAAATCGACCCAGATTTGCACATTACTCTGATCTTTTCTTGGCCAAATGCAGTTGTTCTACTGACTTTTTCTTCACGCTAGGGCCACCTAACTCGTTAATTTATCCAGTTTCCATTTAGTCTAATGTTTTAGTAAAAAATTGCTGCAGCCATGTCCTCATACCGTTTTTACCGTAGTAGGTACTTACCTTTCGTAATAGTTAACAGACGAATGCTATGTTACTACTACTACTGAAATATAGTCCGGTCAAATTAGACTAAAAAATAGGGATGAGGTTACATAAATTCCGAGTAGGCTGAAAATTGGTAGGATTGTTCAATACACTAATTTACACTATTTTAAAGGAAATGTGAAAAGGCCTCATCGATCGCCACGTGCAAAAAAAAAACACGGGGTCAAAGGTCACAAAAACGCGTTTTAGCAAAACGGTACCTACTTAAGTTAGACCAAAATTGTAAATCAGATAAGTAATTATCTATAAAAATGTCTAAATACTTTTTTCTTATGAGCCACCGTTTTTTGAGATATAACAAGATTCAAAAAGTTGAAAAAGATGTAATCGATGTTTTCCTTGAAATGTTCCTAACCTTTACACCATAACATGCCGATTGTGAGAAATCTACGCCATTCAGGATATAAAAACTGATGCTTTTCTGATAGCTCATGAACGAATGTATCCTATCCTCCGAAAACCAATTTATCAAAACAGTACATCTATCTTTGGAAAATAGGCACCGTATAGGTAATCTCCTGAAAATTTCTTGAAAGTTTTCTTGTTTTTCGAGGCCGGTTTCTCAAAATAAATGTAAAACACTTTTCGTGCAAATTACAGAACCTACATTGTCTCATTAGCTTTCTCAAAAAAGTGAATGACCAGAAAATAACGATTGTTCATGAGAAGGTAGTATTTTAATAAAACTGTGTTATCCGATGTACGTCTTCCTTATTGCAGATTTTCTTGTTATCGCTATGTCATGTTAGCTGTTTGACGTAATGCGCCGGATCCTGGTCGATCAGTAAAATCTGTCTATCATCGGAAAACCTGTACTACCCAATTTTATTAAATTACTACCTTCTCATGAACAATCGCTGTTTGAATATTTGTCGTAGTTTACGTCCAGACAGTGTCCCAAGCTGCCAGCGGCTTTTGACCGCCACAGCATAGTGCCCTCCACGCCAAGCCACAATTTCATCTACTATTTTGTCACATATTTGTGTCAATTGGCGTACAGGGCACGCGCTTGCTTGTTACGTATATGTGACAATGGTGTTCAAAAGGTTAATATCTTTTGTCACATATTTGTGTCAATTGGCGTACAGGGCACGCGCTTGCTTGTCACGTATATGTGACAATGGTGTTCAAAAGGTTAATATCCGTAGCTACAGTCACGAGTCTATATGAGAATAGTTATTTATCCAACATGTGAGGAAAGTTCGTTTTTCCTATGAGTTTTGATTTTGAGTCTTGAGCGAACAAAGAATTGAAAAATAGAATCACGAGCGCAGCGAGTGATTATAAATTTCAATCCTGAGTAAGCGAGACTCAACAAAACGAATAGCAAATGAACTTGCTCACATGTTGCATACAAAACTTTTCACCACTCCCAGCAAGAAAGTATTCAGTCATCATAGGTAAATAAACTAATGTTTCTGAACTTATACACTTACATACAATTATTTATTTTATAAAATACTAGCTGACCCGCGCAACTTCGTCTGCGAGTGAGGGTTAGTTATTTTTTTTTGTAAAAAGTATCCTATGTTACTTCCAAGAATATGTGTACAAAGTTTGATGATGATCGGTTGAGCAGTTTTTGCGTGAAAGCGTAACAAACAAACTTACATTCACATTTATATAATAATTAATAAGTAGGGATTGTAGCAAACCTTCTTAACCACTAGCGACATCTGTTAAGTAATAGAGATACTACTTAGTGCCGCCTATTCGACACTAGATAGCGCTCTGTACAAATACGTCACGATCCTTAATCGCGGTGTCAAGATTCTCTGTGATTTAATTACTTCTGCTAGTATTTTAATTTTTTGTCAGACTGATCTAGCATAGTACCTATTCGAGGATTACATTACGTCCTTCTTGAAATGATCACACGAGACTCTGTAACTAAGCCTGCGTCTAATAAGACAGATTGTCATGTTTTGGATTAGAGGACCAACAGGTTCTAACCTTCGTCCTTCTTGGGAAAAGGTTTTCGGGACTTGTCCTATTTACTTGTACACTTATTGAAAATAAATCTTTGTCCAAACCAATTTTCTCTTCGTGCCGGAAAACGATGACCACATCCTCTACAATATCTTTAAAACTTAACATTGCAAGTTATATGTATATTTGTTGTTTTTTTTGTGTGCAATAAAGAATAAGAATAACATAAAATCAGACAAGGTTAGTTTCTGAACGGGATCATTACTTTCCTCACGGTTCAAACAGAACTTTCCTCACTGTTTTAGTAGAGGAAAGACACTTCTTTCGTGCGGGATTGGTGAAAAACCTATTTTGTAACAATATGGCTTCCAAAATGAGATGTTTGTGAAATTGTTAATCAATATAGTAAGACGCTTACTTTAAAAAGTGGCTTCGTGTACCTCTACAAATGAACATGGATTTTTTGGCGAGTGGTCAAGATCGGAACTAACAACATCATCTTGTTATTTCAATAATTACATTTAATTCATGTTCGCTAATAATTAACGACCGTTAGTCAATATCATGCGAACGCCTCTTGATTTATGTATTTGAGTTGATGAGCTTCATCACTTCGATCAAGTACATTGTAAGTTTGTAACTAACTTTCAAGGGTGATTTTCTCTGTATTTTTTGTTAGTATACCTACGCTAAATATTAATATGTATTTGGAACTCACTATACATATGTTACCGTAAAACCCGTTAGAATGTAATCTATCTAGAGAGATTGTCAACTCTCGATAGTTTGTTAACCCAACACACTGCTTACAATTTGACGCATTATTTTTCGGTAGATTGTAATTATATTGTAAGCAGTATGTTCGTTTGACAATCTTTCGAGAGTTTACAATCTCGCTGATAGATTACAATCTAACGGGTTTTACAAATACACACTCATAATAAAATAATACTAAAAAAAATAAGTTGTTCATTAAGAGAATTCGAGAAAATTGATTGTGTTATGTTACGGCTCAAGATGGGTGTGAAAATAAACTTTATGTCACAGTCAAAACTACTTTTGACCGGTGAAAACTATTATAACAACATATTTTTAATGCAGAAAACGCATTTTAACTTCAAAGAGTTTTGATTGGCAACAATCAAAAATAGTTTTGACTGTAACTTAGGATTACAACTTAAAAGATTAGCCGGCTTAAACTTGTTGTTGCCGAAACCACTTGGCTAAAATGGAGAATGTTCACGGTGACTTGAAAACTCTTTTGTTACTGTAATTTTTCCTTAAACAAACTGTATTAAGGTCACATTTCAATGCTTTACTGTGAGTCGAGTTTTAGTGCATAGACTCCATAATGTGCGGAGACCTTTTATACATCGGAGTTCACTAGCTACTTCTGCCGCAACCTTATTTTGCAAGGAAGTTTACCACACTCTGAAACTTAAAGACTGTACTGATCAATACTACTGTGTAAAAGCTTGAAAACTGATCACTGTGAACTTTTTATTAAGGTAATATTAACAACAACAGAATGAACATTCAACATTAAAAGGATACTAAGTTTTAAATATTCTAACGAAAATAATCCAAAACATTTCCAGGCAAAGTTAGTATTGTTTATTCAGAAAATTTTATGCAACAACTTGAAGTTATCACACTAAAAATAAATTATACTCCATGAGGCTCACCTTCCAATAGAAGATACGATTTGATTTTTGCTATGTATAATAATTATGAGGACAGCTAACGTAACTTATTCAAAATATACTAATAGAAAACAATGTTTAAATCCGACAATATCTAATAATGTTAGAAGTAGCTGGTTTCTTTTATAAAATACGTAATAAAAGAAAACGATTAATTAATTATCTTAAAATTTTGTATTTATATCACACATATCTACATTTTACTTCTATTACATAAATACAAAATTTTAATAAGTAGAGTACCAACAAAAAGCTGCTAACCAGTATTTGCAAATGGTATGCAGGTGTTACCAATATATTATACAAGTAATTACAATATCAATACCATAGGTTAATAAATGCAAAAGATCAAGTGCAATGAAACTCGATGCATTTTTCTTTATCTCAATAATTAATTATTATCGAATTCCATATAAAAACGGATGTTTCAGAATTTACTTTGACAATTTGAACCCTTCCCACCACAAGATACCTACTCAGCTTGAGTACACGAGCACTTTCACAAATGTGTCAGCAGTTTATACCAGAGATAAAAACACTTTTAAAACAATTAATAAACCAGATTTACTAATATTAAACACTAAATTATATTGTCTTTCCAAATTATTCCATTTATCAAGCATTGGAATTATATTATCAGTGTTTGTTAAACAGAATTGGAGTTCCTCACACTGTCCCTGTGTATGTATTTACACCATCAGTGGCCTCTTTTTGGTGTTATTTTTACAGTGTTTTTCTTCCGGAATCTTGTACAAGTATATCATATCAATACATTATAAAGAGCATTTAACACCTCTTTGTAACAATTATTCTGTAGCATTTATTGGTCCTTGCAATGCATTGGGTGTTGGTGAATTGGAAGAAACCAATCGCCCCTGCTCCTTCACAATCGGATCTGAAACAACAAAATACTATAAATAAATACTAGTTTTTATGACTTGTAGTCTAGGGGTGGAAAAAGCTACTGTTAGCATGAGTTCTATTTTTTTTTAATTAAATAAATCCTGGTATTATATATACAAAACATCATCATCTCAGCCACACACATAGAACCAGAGTGGCCTAAAAGTGATACATACTTCTAGTGAATATTCGTTGTATCACTTTTAGGCCACTCTGGTTCTATCAAAGTGATCAATTTGAACTGAAAAAATCATAAACTCAATATTTTAATAAAATGAGTCAGGCCACTATGGTTCTCATGGCCTCATGTATAATCCGTAGGCGCGCAGGCCACCGATTTTGAGTACTGCGTGATAAGGAATAATCTGAAAGTGACATATTAAATCACATTATTTGGAGTAATTTGGGCCTATTGATTGAACCACAAACTTTCATGGCTTCCTAGTGTTAAGCTGGGGAGAATAATTGGCGCAACAACACATCTGGCTGTTTAGAAAGTAAATCTTCATTCAAAAAGTGCCTCCACTACAGAAAAATACTGAGAGTAAAAAAAACTAGCAAGTGGTTTGTGACACAGTCACAGTACCCATTTGGGCTATGTCAACTACTGGTAGATAACTGACACACATTGAATTCAAATTGAAGTGAACTGTCTAGCATGTTTAGAGTTCTTTTCCATTGGGAATGACTGATATGGCCCTCAGCAAAATATTCAACATGGCCTGTTACTTATATGCCTAAAATGATGGCTATCTTTCTTAAGAAAATGAAATTGAACAGTGATAATTTAAAATTATTTTATCTACTGAAATGATATCACCTTTTTGGAATAGCTAAATACATACTTATAATTAGCTCAAAATGCAAATACGGACATTAAAATGTTTGTGTTCTAAATTGAAGCACAAGTTCGCGCCATTTTTGTATCATGCCTGACTGCAGGCACTGGAACTGCAAATTAAACCGTTTGAACTGCATCAGTCATGGGTGACTGTAAATTTTGCTTTGTATTATGTGAATTAAACTCTTAACACATATTCAGAATCCCCACCACCACCATCATCACCCATTCATTCCCCCCAAATAGTTTTTTTTCATACAAACATTTTATTGCCATTGCAGTGAGAGGGCGGGGGGGGGGGGGGGGGTCAAGTGGTGGTTCAGAATGATATACTGAATATGTGGTAACAGTTTGTGTGTCCCTTTCACCCTGTATTTATCTTGCTCTTGGAATCAGTATGCAAGAAAATATCCAGCTTTGCAGTTAACATGTTAAAATTTAATGTAGTAACCAAGTGTTAGCTACCATGTCTCCATCATTGCTGATACTACTTACTGACTGAGAGAACAACATAGAAGTATTAGTTTGAAGTAACCAAGAACACCAAACAACAACAATTTAGCAAATGGAGAACTTAAGGCTCCCAATCTTGCTAGTAAGTATAACTTATTGTACTTTCAAGTTTAATAAATATTGATTAGTGGTGCAACAAATACTACTTTTACGAATACGAGTATCAAACCTACTATTTGGCGAATACGAATATCTTGCTATGGTAATACTGACTTATATATTTGATGAATGTTTACTCTTCTAATAATTAAAATGTACAACAGGCAAATTTTTATTTAAAAAACGTAAAATTTATAGATTTTCTGGTTTCAGGCGATTTCTTTTTTCAGTCTGGATTTTCCCAGCCGTTGAAAAAAGTCTTACCGAGGCGATTGTACATGGCTTCAGTGAAAAATATTTTAGGGCGACTTTTTTCAGACTTGGAAAATGGACATCTTCTCGCCAAAAGGCCAGTGGATCAGCAGTTGGCGATAAATTAAATATTCGTATTAGTATTCGCTGAATACGAATATTCGTATTCGTATTTATTGCATCACTAATATTAATTGGTTATCAAATCTTGAGTGATAATATAAACACAAATCATAAAGTTATACTTACAGAAGTATGGATGATCCATTGCCTCACGAGCAGTATATCTCTCGTAATGATCATAGCGTAGAAGACGATCTAGGAAATCTAATGCTTCAGGAGACACCAAGTGTTGATTTTCAGAGTGCACAAACCGCTCCCATCGTTTACGAGAATGCCTATAAAAAACATACAATGAGAACATGTATAATCAAAGTTATTTTTAAAGTTATTACTTAAAGTTGCGAGACAACATACCTGCCAAGTATATCGTTAAACCGAGGATCCAATTCTATATGATATTTATCCAAATATTCAAATAGCTCTTCAGTGCCCAGCACTTTAGCAATACGAACAAGTTGATCGTAATTGTCATGGCCATGGAAAAATGGCTCTTTGCGGAAGATCATTGATGCTAACATGCATCCTAGTGACCACATGTCCAAAGAATAATCATACATTTGATAATCCACCAAGAGCTCTGGACCCTAAAACAAGGTAAAATTAATGATAAGTACATTTCAAATTAACAATCAGCGAGATTTTATTTATTTAACAATTTATGTACACACTATGTTGTGGGTACAAACCCAGACAGGCCCATTACTTTGTGTAATTTATTTTATCACCACTGCTCTCGGTGAAGGAAAACATTGTGAGAAAACTGGCATGTCCTAGAACCAAAAAAATCAAAGACATGTCACATCTACCAAACCGCACTGGGCTGCGTGGTGGATTTAAAGCCCATACACAAAATACGGGCTTTGAAGAGGAGTTGTGGTCACCAGGCCATTGTACAATGTACACACTAAATATACATAGAAAGGAACAGAAAGAAGTGTGTTTGCAAAAACACACATCTATGTCTGTAACAAGATAAAAATCATACATATCCTTACCTAGGTAAGGATCTCTGTGTGACAAAGTCACCCAAATCTGATTGTGTATGCCAAGGTAACAGACAGTTACTTTTGAATTTAAAATTTTAATTTAGGAATTTTAAAGCTCATTTATGAAGGAAGTTAGGTAATTAGGAATAATAGTTAAATCATTAACATACCTTAAAATATCTAGAAGCAACACGAACATTATAGTCTTGCCCTGGGTGGTAGAACTCAGCTAACCCCCAATCAATGAGACGCAACTTTCTGTGGTCATGATCAATCATCACATTATGGGGCTTCACATCTCTATGCATGATGCCCATACTGTGGCAATAATCTAATGCCTTCAACAGTTCATACAAATAATATCTGTAATGAAGTTAACATTGATTACACAAGTATACAACTGATAGCATTATTATTTTAATGTTTAGATTCACTGTATTATCGGAGTAATTTCTTCAATGCACTATTTATAATAATGACAGTTTTACCTTATATCATAATCTGACAGTGTTTGATACAGCTGTTTAAAATCAGTATTGTTCACATGTTCAAAAATGAGTGCTGGAGTACGAGAAACAGGATCTTTGACTACAGCTTGTAAAGTAATTATATTTGTGCCTCCTCTTAAGTTTTCTAATATTTTTATTTCTCTTTTTATCTTCTTCTTTTTAACAGGCTGGAATAAAATTCTGTAATTAGGGCATATAAAACAGTGATTTTAATGCTCAATTGAAGCATAGGGGGCGATAGTCATTAGATCATGCATACAAAGTAAACAATGATGAACTAGACTTCTAGGCGTGTATATAATGTATAAACATGACTCACCTTCAATATTTTAACTACACACTTCTCATTATTTGTGATATTTATTGCTTCGAATACTTCACTGTACTTTCCACGCCCAAGCTTACGCACCAACTGGTAGTCTTCCTGGTTGCCCCAGTCAACCACATAGCTTTCATAGTCCCAGTATTCTCTCGGACGTTGCGAGTTGACATCGGCATATACCCGGGCTCTACTCGGCACTGCCATCGTTATATGCCTCCGCCAACTTAAGCTTTTATCAGCGATATACTTTCCGGAAATCGCGTATGTCTTGAGTAACGATGCTGCGAATAAATATGTTCTACGTCACTTTCATATATTCATGTTGGTGAAGAACTCCACTTAATTGCAATGTGTTCATGCATAATGATTCGACCAGACAAATCGAATCATAGGCGGTTATGATTACAAGTCACTATTCAATTAAAGTATTGTGATGTATAACCTAAAAACGACATCCAGCTACAATTACTGTTTAACTAACGTAATTATTGATGCATATTTCTTAATATTTTAGTAATTCACACAATTATAGATCACATGCAGAAGATGTTACTTTTCATAGGATCTGACGACATGGAATAAAATATGAAAGTGTCTTCAAAGAGAAAAACGCACGCCATTACTCGACAAACGATTAAATGTTTTAGCAGACGCTCATACCTAAAACATAACTGCAGTTAATCCTATTTTAAACGATAAATAGTTTCGGCATACATTAAAGTTCTTGAAAACTAACGATTAATATGAACTCCAAGCTACAAAATACACTTTTATTAGAACTAAACCGGCTCAAACCCAGTAAAATTTCAAGATGGACGCCCACCTATCCACTACTTTACTAAATTACTACCTACCCTACAAGTGCTACCAGCACCATTATTACCATCAATGTTGCCATGTTTTTTAATAAATTTTATAAAGCAACAAAATGCGAAATCGTTATTCTGTATTAATGATAGATTATTTAAATACCCAACTTTGGTATATTTCTAACCTTCAACTAACATGGACATGGTTTTTTTTTTGTAAAATTAAAATGAGCGGCACAGCACACAATGTGTGGACGTGGCTGCTTCCAGCGACTTCGCTTTTGCCACATGAGTAATTACTTACTCATATGCTATTGCTTGGCCGTTAGTGAGGCGAATGTCAAAAAGTCAGAACATCATTCTACCACGGATTCTACAGCCCAATTCATTTTTGAACAAGCCTTAGCCAAGTTTCTAAGAAAGTCAAAAGGCACCAATGGGAGGTTTTCTTTTTGAAAATAAAAATGTAAAAATGGTTTCCATGAACTCGATAGACGGCGTTGATCCGACTGCGTTACTAGGTGCCAAAGCCAAAACGCTTGAAAAAAGACGTGTGGCACTCGGGGACTGCCGCGGTTAAGCTATTGCATTTGTTTTTTACGGGGGGTGTTAGGTTATTTTCGTTACGGAATTTCTGGATTTGGTCTCCACGCTCAAGGCCGCGATAGAAGCTATGCAATAGCTTAAAAACCCCTCATTACATAACAATGTTCATCAGATAATAAATAAAACCAATAAACCAAAATATAGCCTTTAGATTGATGGCAATACTGGGGATTTAAGGCCCCTATTCAAAGCCTGCAGGGACACTGCCAATCGCATTGTGTATAAGCATGCAGGGCCAATATTTCAAGGCCCTGCAGCAGGATGAACAATTAAGTAGTAGAAAAAAATTTGAATTTTACGGGCTACCTTGGATCATCCCCCGCTCCAAGGTAGCCCGCGAAATTCAAAATTTCTTAGGTTTTTTGCAATCTGCAGGGCAGTGCTAAGTTGTATGTTGATAAACGTATTGGTCGCAACTGTAAGACGTACTAAGTTACAGAATTATAATGATCAAAATAATCACTACAACCCTAAGTTCATAAGAGTCGATGAACGTATTTTTCACGGTCAAAGTCCTTTTTTGAGTTTTACGAACTGGGTTGCGGGCCACCCTGACGCTTTCACCTTAAAGCTTATTTCAAGGCGTGTGCTGAAGACCGATCGTACCTAAAGCAGCGTCCCCACTCTATGCCACTATGGCCGTGCGGCTCCATGAGGCCGAACCTCGTAAAGGGGCCTACTTAAAGCACTGCCTGCAGGGCCTGCTTGTAGTTTGTGCCACATAGGGTGGTGCTACACAAAGCCCTGTGAATCGTTAATAAATTGCATTGACCTTAACTGTACTGAGTACTTGTGGCATCTTTCTCAAAAGATTTATATTTTTCATGTAATAGTGGCATGGCCTGCGACCTCATATTTTTGTTGTGATACTTATTGGTCGTTAGTTTTCTAGTGACATGGCAAATTACGATACGCTTCGAATATATCTCTCTACACGTCTTTTTGGCATTTATCCATTTTTCCGATGGAAATTATAAAGGTTCAATCACTACGTTTACAATTTAACCACAACTGTCAAATTGACATTGAACCGAAAATGGCGCTTAAAACCCGACCACACTACACATTGCGCTTTTTGCACTTTGGAGTGGGGAGATCTTGCCTCGGGCTGGCAGAACGACACTGCGGCCCTGCGGTAGGGTGAACAATTAAAATATCGGCTCTGCATGCATGCACACAATACAATTGGCAGTGTCACTGTAGGCCAGTGCTGTGAGTAGAACTCACGAGGCTCGGCAGCGCGGACCTAGTGGGGACGCAGCTTAACATGCAGTCATAAAATCGGATGTGGATTTTAGGATAATCACCGTCCGCGCGGTCTTGTTCATATTTATAAACGTAAGTTAGTAATTACTGTTGCTATGCGATATTTCGGTCACGTGTCGCCCAGAGCCTGTCAATTAGGGTAACGACAAAAAAATCTAATTATTAGTCCGATGCTCTGTGGTCTGTCATTTATATTTTCAAATTCAAATACTAGCGGAGGTCACGCGGTTTCACCCGCGTAGTTCCCGTTCCCGTGGGACTACGGGGATAAAATATAGCCTATGTTACTCAGGGTGAATCATTGAGCTATATATATGTCACCGTAAAATTGTCAAACACGTTATATTACAATATAACGTGTTTTTTCTCGCGATATTGTAATGTCTCGAATTATTGTCAACTGAACATATGGAAGTATCTCTGCCCCCATAATCGGGACTTGGGGCACCCCCCCGTTAGGTTAGTTAGGTTCCTTTAAACCCTGCACTCGGAAATAGGGGCCCCGCGAAGCGGGGCTGCGTCGACTACGCGTTTTAGGGGGAATATAAAGTGTTTTAAGGTTATGTTATATTAATCGGTATTTCTCAGGAATTGTGCATTATCTTTTCATGAGAGTTGTGCCACTGGGCAAGGGGGACCCCTCCTTCCCTCCACACCGCGTAAGTTGACTACCATCGCATGCATTTCATGAAAAATAATGCATTTTGTTGTAAGCAGTAGATGTTCATTTGACAATAATTCGAGACTTTACAATATCGCTAGAGATATTACAATATAACGTATTTGTCAATTTTACGGTGACATATAGGTACATCTATGGGGTGAATGTAGCTTTCCAATGGTGAAAGAATTTTTGAAATCGGCAAAGTAATTTTTGAGTTTAGGTATTCATTACAACCAAACAAAGTTTTCCTCTTTATAATATTAGTGTAGAAAAAAAATTGGACAATTCTCAATACGTCACGCCTTGATATAATTTTTAGTGAGTTCTGACGTCACGAACCCCCACTCCCGAGTTTTTATGCGTTTTATGGTTTTATCTATGTCAATATTCATTGATTTCCAATTACAAAAAACTAGGTTTCAAATTATTTTCCAACACTGTAACTAACGGATTAAACGGATTTGCAATTTTTTGATGCTGCCGTCATGCCTATTGTATGTTCAAGATAGAGACCGGAAAATAAAGGAAGGAAATCTCGCACACAGATACATAGACACAGATTGCATAGAACCTCCTAGGAAGAATTCGAATGCGGCGCGTGCGGTGCGGCCAGGGGGTCTCTAAAATGGCAGCTTTAGCAGAATCATATTATGAATCACATTAAAAATTCTTAAAATGGACTGTATGATTATGACAACATAGTCCATTTTAAAAACGTGATACATATTATGATTCTGCTAAAGCGGCCATTTTAGGCCCGCTGGTCTGCGTTCTAAGGTCAAAACGAGAGCCACTACCAGTGCAGCAGTGTACGCGCAGTGCTACAAGTTTCGCTCTTAACGCTTTTTAAGGCTTGTATTCCTCTGCGGGACTGTTCGAAAGAGATTTCGCGGTCCCGGAACGTAAAGGGCGAGGAAGGAACATGGATGGGTTTTAGTCAGTAAAAGTCTGACATTCCCTCCCGCTCCGCCCAGAGTGGGAGAAGATATTTGATGATTTCCAATACTAAATAAATAAGGCTTGAATTCCTCCTGCGCTGACGTCAGTCGGGTGTTGCGGTCGCGCGTTCGAGTAGGTATACATTGTGTTCTTTATAGCACCATATTGCGAACCTGACGTCAGAGCGGTGCGTATTTGCTACTGTTTTTCTCGCTTACGTTCGATCGCGCGAAACAGAGGCCCTACTCCCTAACGTTTCGCCCATACGGACGGATCTATCCGTCTCTCTCGCGCACGTCTGCAGACGAGTGCGTGTGAGAGACGCGGATAGATCCGTCCGTAGGTCCGCAGTATATAACTAAACATTGTGCTCTAGGATTCAACTTTATAATGCCACCGGGAGGGAAAGTACTTTAAATACTGGAGATAGTAGGTACATTTTACTCAAAAATAAAACATTACTTTATTTTTTTTAAAGAAACAAATCTACATTCACAGATTTTCTAAAATTCGCTTGCCACTTTCGGGAATCGAACCGACTAAAGTTCGGAAAAATAACATTCTGTACGATACTATTTTGCATCAATCGATAGGGTCAATCCTATGAATCAAATCTCTCTAACAAACATGATCTATAAATGAAGGAAAAACCATGAAATCTAAAAGTACAAAATCACATCTTACAATTCAGTTTATAGTGGGCGGATTTTCATGGGTCTTTATTTATTGAGCTACTTGAGAAGTGGAGAAGTTAAAAAAAAAATTCGCTGATCTATACAGGGTGATCGGTAATTGGGTGCTGGCTTGAAAATAATACTAGACCTTATTTGCAACAATTTTAATCCCGATACCTTGGGGTCCAAACTGGGCGGTCTTTGTAAAATCAAACATTTAAAAAAATCCTTAAAATGTTCCGTACCTTTACACCATAAAGTCCCGATTGTGAGAAATCTACGCCATTCAGGATATCAAACTGATACTTTCTTACAGCTCATGAACGAATGTATCCTCAGTAAAACCAATTTGTCAAAACATCATTCCCTGAATGGCGTAGATTTCTCACTTAATCGGGACTTTATGGTGTTAAGGTGGAACATTTTGACGACCCGAATGGCGTAGTGGTAGTGACGCTGCCTTACGGGTCCTGGGTTCGAATCCCGGTAGGAGCAAATGTTTGTGTGATGAGCATGGACATTTGTTTCCGAGTCATGGATGTTTATATGTATAATAAGTATGTATTTACAAACAAAAAAGTATATACAGAGTGGAGAAGACAATACGACAATAAATGAAAACACGCGTAATACTAGTTCATAGGAATAATTCTACACAATTAAAAAAACCGAAAACCGAAATTAAAAAAAAAAAAAAACAGACAACATCTAACTCTAAGGATACTCTTTATGACTCTTATTGGCCTGGTTTAAGGTCTAATTTGCAGTAAATCAAATTTAGCAAAAGTTTTTAAATAGCGAGTTGGCAAGGGGTCGTTAACCTGTTAGTGCTTCCTTAAAATCAGATACATCATGTAGCAAATGTTGAAGGTGAATAATAATTTCCTGTGACTAAACTACTTGATATTTTCAAACGATTTTTTTTTGTTTGTCAGGAACGTCTTGAGGTATGCGCACTGGCGGACTAAGACTTTTTGAGGCCCGGGCGGTCTTTAATTTTAGGGCCCCCTGGCGCCCGCCCTCCAGATTTACTGAATTAAACAAATGCAGATAGAAACTAAAATTTTAATCAATATTTTTTAACATTACAGCTTTCAAATAAAAAACAAGCAACCACACTACAAGTAATTAAAATTAATTACAAACATTTCAAATTGTGTTTTCTAGCTTTTAATGCACTAAATTTATTAATAACGTCATCAAAATCCAAAACCGATGCTGCTTTTCTTTCAATCGACAAAATAGCCAAGCTAGCAAGTCGTTCTTCAGTCATGGTCGATCGTAGATAATTCTTGATAAGTTTAAGTTTTGAAAAACTTCTTTCGCACGACGCTACTGATACACTAATTGTTAGGAAATACTGAAGTATCAGACATATGTTGGGTAGGGATTCGGTAAAGTCCCATCTAATAATAAATTCAAACATTTTTTTAGCACTCCATGAAGCAGCTTCCTCCGTTGCAGTATTAGTTGCGCTTACATGTCTTCGCAATCTGTAAACTTCTTTGCATAATTCTTCCTTGTCAATATCACCATAGACTAGGTTGAGCTTTTCCACTGCCTGCTCAAGTTCATTTTCTACAGAGCCTTTTATCAGGAATTTTGGTTGTACAATATGGAAGGTGCTAGAAATGTTTTCCATAGCAGTGAGTCTTGTAGCCAATTCTTGACTAAATCTATCCAAGCACTCGAACATAGATACAAGCGATATTCGTGTCAAACACTAGTCCCGCAATTTAATAAAATTATGAGGTTTGCGCAGTGAACGGATGTCACAATACCTCGGAGAAAGACAAGAAATGAGGCGCTACAGTCGCAAAATACGTTTCCGAACTTCAGTTTTCACAACTCTAAGGGCCTGTTTCACCACCTACTGATAAGTTCCGGATATCTTATCCGCCAGATATGTGTGATGCCGTCTCTTTCGGTTCGAACTAACAAGAGGGAGATGTCAATAGAGATATCTGTCAGATAATTAGATCGGGCACTTATCAGTAAGTGTTGAAACAGGCCCTATGCGTTTAGATGAATTAGGTACCTACACCGTTTACTTTATGGTAAATGATCGGAAGAGTGGTTTAATTACAGCAGATTATGTTAAAATAACATTGTCTGAGTAGACAAGGATTTTTTTTTTAAGTATGCCAATCCGAGGCCCCTCAGTTGTGGGGCCCGGGGCGGACCGCCCCCACCGCCCCCCTGTTAGTCCGCCAGTGGGTATGCGTAGTTTAATTTATTGTCGTATTGTCATCACCACCCTGTATATGTAGTATATCAACTATCTAGTGTCCACGACACAAGCTTTGCTTAGTGTGGCACTAGGTGGCGCTGTGTGTTGATGTTTTTTTTAAGGAAAACTTTAACTTTGATTGTTCAAAAACCACCCATATTGAACCCAAAGTTTCGTTTGTCGGATCAAAATTGTTGTAAATAAGGTCTAGTATTCCCCATTTCAAGGCCTGCACTCAATATATGTATAGGGTGACTCGTAATAGTTTACGATACTTTAACACGTGATTGTGCTCATGAAAACAGACAACTTTTACTATAGGACCAAACCAGAAATCACAAACAAACAACAGAAAAGTCAGCTGTTCAGTACATTAGGAGAACATAAATGTACTGAACAGCAAATTTTTCGTAGGTGCTCTCTGGCGCCCTAACCGTCGATAGTTTGAGCCCTGTTCCAGATGCCGCCGGTGTTTTTTCCCTATGATCAGGGGCGGATTTCCCTATAGCCCGAGTAGGCCCAGTCCTATGGGGCGGCAAAATTTTCGGCTACGTGTAAAAACTCAAAAATGTGTCCATAATAAAATTCCATACAGCATCTCGCAAAAAAAACGTGTTGCTCATCCAACTGAACGACACTTTTTATTTGCGAACAAACGAACGTTTTGCCCGCAATGATTTATAAATCTACCTTCAAAATATTTTATAAAATCGACGTCTAATTTTTCATAATTCCGCAACTTTTTATTATATTTAAGCGTCTAGTAATAATAAAAATCGATGATATTTGATAATAAAATAAGATCATTTATTCTTCTCTCTCATTATAGGTATTTAGGCGGAAGTGACAGAGCCAGGTAATAACAGTTAATGTACAAAATTCTTCCTGCTTCGCGTCTGGACTTTAGTTTATTCCAAGGTTAATTTAATTTCTACAGTTTATTTTAGTTTTCGTGCTTTACAGCACATAGGGGGCGGCAATCTTTCGTAGGCCTAGGGCAGCCAACGTATCAAATCCGCCCCTGCCTATTATTAAGATAGTAATAAGTATTTAAAAACTATCTGACCCTGCAGTCGTTGTACCGCCATATAAATTATGGTGTAAAAAATAACCTAGGACCACCGGACCTAACAAATATACTTACACAAAATTTTCATAAAAATCGGTCTAGCCGTTTCGGAGGAGTTACAGGAGGATAACAAACACCGTGTCACGAGATTTGTTTAGATTAGAAGATGTAAATTTATGTGTAAGAAAGTAAGTAAATAATCGGATAGAGTACCTACGTGTTGGTAACAACAAATTCAACGTTAAAATTCTCTTTCAAAATGTTGTTTCGATTCACTCTTGCGTCTCTATCCAGCATTCCAGCACTAACGGTTTATCCGGCAGTAATGTTGCTATCTGATATGGACGGTCGATATTTCATCATTTGCCTAACCTTACCAAACTAAGTTGGAATCGACTTCCAGTCTAACCGGATGCTGCTGGATACCAGTATTTTGCACGCTGCGGCTGCCTATCTGACCTCCACAACCCAGTTAGTACTTATACTTACGTACGATAGGTAATTGTCTGATAATAACATTTAGATGGAAAAAAGGCGCGGGCTTCCCCAACCAAATGAAAAGGGACGCCATATCACAGATAAATAAAGGGGTCAAAAAGACCTATCTACTCACCGAATACGGTTTAAAATTGTATAATGTGTCTATTTGGCATGACATAATACAATCCAAAGAAACTTACCACATATTATTATGAGAAAATAATATTTAACCATTCTTGATTTATATGTAGGTATACAGAGTTACTGTGCAGTCGTTGAAGAAAACAATAAAATTGTGTTTACTTTACCAATCATGATTTTGTTGCCAATAAAATATGTTCCATTTCGTGAACACACGACATCATATTACAAGTAATATAAGAAAAAATAAAGCAAAATTAAAAAAAACCGCCGACACATAATAACTTTGTAAATAATGTACTAAAAGTTAAATGAAAAATAATACGTTAGGTCCGAGATATCAGTCATCACTCCCCTTTCCTCATCTCATTTCGTTAGCTCCTCATTCCCTTTCAATATACTCAGTGAACATTATTCTACTAGTAAAGCCCTTTCATGTGATACACATGTTGGTATGTATTTATTGAGGAATGATTCGATTTTTTGTTTGTTTGTTACGAATTTTTAAGATCGATCGAGTGGTTTTAAGCCAAACGCTTAAAACCACTTGACCGATCCTAAAAATTCGTTCACCATTAGAAAGTAAATAAACATCTTTACCAGGTTTTAAAATTATGATTCCTTGAGTCATTATTTTGCGTGCGCTGCGAAACTATTGACGGTATATATAAAATAGTGTGTGTTGAAGGCATATGCCTAAATAAATAGTTAAGCCACAATAACAGTTTTTGTTTCAATTATTAAGTTCAAATACCGGTGGAATCGAACAGTGGTGATATTGTCATGATTTAAGACACATTTCCCCGAAAATGGGTTCTTATCGCACTAAGCGCTAGGCATACAATTTACCCTACCGCTAGCACGGCAACTTATTCTTCGAGTGTACAATTCAACAAACCTAACACGCGGGACAAATGCAAGAGGCGTCGGGCGAGGGCGAAGCGCGGTCGTGGCGCCGGTGCAGCGCAGAATAGGCGCACGTTATCGTAATACATTTTCACCGTCTAGTTCTCTCCTGTGCATGCCACTGCTAACTGTGGGTGCGCCGAAGGCGAAGGACGCCTCCCGCACCCCGCCGTCTCAGTATGTCTAGCGCTACGCCTCTTCTATACATTTTGTATGAAATATCAAAGTGGCGCCGCGCGCGCGCTGCAACCGCGCCTTGCCTCCGCCCGACGCTTCTTGTATTTGTCCCGCGCGGCTGCTCCTGCAGACAGCAGTATACCACTAATTAACTAGTCAAGTGCGTATCGAACTAATCGAACAAATATTTACGGATACTCAAAAATTAGTATTTATTTTATCAGCCCCAGGAATAATTTTATAATTCAGTACCTGTTTCTTGGAAAAATTATGAACAAAGGACTCCAAACGGTACGGGTATGGTCAGGAACGGAGTTTTGGCGCTGGATTTTCTGTGCTTATACCGCAGAGGAAAGCGTTAAGTTTCAGTAAGAGACCGTTGTACAAATACGTGGTTTTCAACATAAATTGTTTATTTTTACATTTTGCAATAACAATAGAAAGTTTTTTTTTTAACAAATTGTATTTGGGGAAACTATACCACTACTCTTTGCTTTACTGCGAAACCCTGTAAAGGTAAATTCGCACATCTAGATACATATATGACCTTCGACAATTTATTTTTGAAGTGACGTCATCAAAATAACACAGTTGTTTAAATCATCTTAGCAAAATAGTTTGATCAATAACTAGTTACACTATTATATTAGTATAGGCAAAAACGCAAACACGCGGCTTCAAAAGTAACACGTAGACATTGACATGTATAGTAACAGTAATCTGGCAATGATTCATGATTGGTCATAACTATGTTGGACAGTTTTGCTAATTCTTTGCAAAACAATTCTCTGCAAAATGATATCTTACGAAGCGCTAGCACCTAATGAAATAATAATATACATTTAGTTCTATAAATATCAGTAGCGAAGGGTCAATAACCAGTAACCCAAAGTACATATCTTTAATGTGATTATATTTATTATGGCTGCTACACACGTTACGAAAAATCGTTACGATCGGACGGTACAGTTCAAACTGCGACGATAAATCTACATGTGTGTATGAGAAAAACTGTACAGTTAGTCCGATTTTTAGAACTGTACAGTTGAACGGAACAGCATGAAATTTTAGATAGATAAATCGGAATCGGAAGAAAATGGCCGATAATCGCGTTCATTCCCATTAGTTCGATTCATCAGTTCGATCGTCGAACTAGTGAGAATATTTTTTCTCATCTGTTCGACCGTCGAACTAGTGAGATTTTTTTTTTCTCATTTGTTCGATCGTCGAATTTATTAGATTTAAAAATAGATTTAAAAATAGTTCTACTACATTTAAATGGTTTACTAATTTCGTAATAAAATAAAAACGCTTGGTTCGTTGAAAAATATATATTCGTTTACTTATATTTGTACATCTATAGCATATCTTTGTTCAAATAAACAGTTGAAAAACTTATAAATTATAAGCTGGCTTCCTCACCTATCAAAAAATAATGTAATAATGAAATATTAAAGGTAATCTAATATTTTTCTGTCTTGCTTATCTCAACAAGCTTAACCAGAAAGAACAAAAATTTGTTTATATGTATAATAAATGATCAAAAATCAAATGGGACATGTCAAAATTGTTGTTAGTGTCGTATAGAAACATATTTGTACATCTTTGGTGAAATATACATGATCAAATATAATTTTGTCTGTCTTACTTATCTCAATAAGCAGAGACAAAAAGAATTACGAATACATGTAATCCATCAAAGATATATATTGAATATTATATGATTACCATGATTTTATCTAATAATCAAATTTAAAAAATGTAATAATCAAATACTAAATGTAATTAACTAGCGCATTTTTTCTAAAAAATGTCCAACACTAATTTGTCCACATGTTAATTGCATTTGAGCATCAATAATATAATCGTCATTGAATAAATCAATTTTCCTCCTTTTAGAACTTTTCTTTGATGTGGAAGGTCTCTGAAGAATATCATTTCG
Organism: Xestia c-nigrum; assembly: GCA_916618015.1. Taxonomy (NCBI): domain Eukaryota; kingdom Metazoa; phylum Arthropoda; class Insecta; order Lepidoptera; family Noctuidae; genus Xestia; species Xestia c-nigrum. Next base: position 14,019,926 of record OU745245.1, read on the forward strand.
ATATGAAGACAATACAGAATCGTCCTGTAAAATACGCAATATTTGCAATAGGGTTACATGGCCTTTTGTTACAAGGTTATTTATTTTATGGTGCCACCCTTCTACGGCATTATTTGTTCGGTGGCGTTCGCCATACACAGACCAAATTCGATGATAATCACCCTTCATCCAGTAATTATCATAATATTCTTTAAACTTCATCATGGATTGACAATTCTCCGTCATTTCATTTTGAATATACACCCATCCTGAAACAATTTCATTTTCTGGAAGCAATGCTAAGTTGGCGCATAGCGAAATAATTCTTCTGTTCCGTTTGTCTTTACTTAAACCCAGGGTTTTTGCCTTGCGCCACAAGCTGTTCACGTAATGGTAATAGCAACCTTTTATTGTAACCTTCATTTTTTGTAACGCTTTCATTGTGCCTTCTTCGAAATCTATCGTGACTTTTGCAGGTTTCCACTCTGGAATTTGGGACACAATCAAATCAAATAAAATTGAATAAGCTTTTTAGTCCTGAGACTCATGAACGCGTACACCAAAGGGATCACATTCGTGTTATTTATGTTACTGCCGATGTCCCCGTGTATAGTAAAAAGTTGTTGAAAAGGCCTTGGACATGATTTAAAGGTCCCGTCCATAAAAATATGTTTTATATTTTTCATAATTTCTCGAGCGTCACTTGAACAAAACACTAATATTCTCATTTTTTTGTGACGGAAATCAGCGAGTAAGAATTCTGAAAAAGTATTGGGAACCTCGACTTCCTCTACAGTTTTCGCGCATATTTTTTTTACGTGTGCTAGCTTATTTCTGTTTCTATAAATGCTTGATTTTATTTGTTCAAATTCAGGTATACTACTTTTTGAAGCTAAATGCAGGCCTTGATTTTTTAATGTAATTAGAGCTCTGTTATAGATTCTTGGAGCTGGTTCTCTTCCCAATGCTGCTTCATTGCAAGCATTATTTATAATAATATTAACTGAATTTCGTGTTTCATCTGGATTACATTGGCCGCAGTGAGGTTTTATTTTTAAGGTTTCAGTGAGGTCTTTAAACAAAATAATTGTATTAGTTTAATAGTTTATGTCTACACGTCACAATTTATATTATACGTATAAAACACTCAAGACTTACCATATTCAATGTTACGGATCCAGTACATTTTAAACTTTTATAATTTATACACCGCCATATGCTTTAACCATTTTTATATTTACGCATTGAGTAATATTGATGTCCTTCAAATTGCAGAATTCTTCCTCGACCACTTTTAGTAATTATGAATTCTTTAGACGTCATTGCAAAAAAATAAACAGTAAACTAAACAGGCACCACCAAATAAAACGTTGCAACTGCAGCGCATAACCAGTATAACACATCCATCATTTTGCATAGTTAAACAGGCTCAAACAGCATCTACCCTCAAAATGAAAATAAAAACTATAACCATACTCCTTCTGACGGGGTGTTTAGCTGTTTATAATGTTTTGAATGCACATACCTACTTAGGTGCTGTAGGTATAGATGCATTTAAGGAAATGTACAGTGGACGACTTCCGGGTGATATGACGATGATTTGTGTAATCTGTATGTATTGTTTATTTACTATTACTATTATTTACTTTGTTAGGAAGCCAGCTTATAATTATAAGTTTTTCAACTGTTTATTTGATCAAAGATATGCTATAGATGTACAAATATAAGTACACGAATATATATTTTTCAACGAACCAAGCGTTTTTATTTTATTACGAAATTAGTAAAACATTTAAATGTAGTAGAACTATTTTTAAATCCAATTAATTCGACGATCGAACAAATGAGAAAAAAAATCTCACTAGTTCGACGGTCGAACAGATGAGAAAAAAAATTCTCACTAGTTCGACGATCGAACTGATGAATCGAACTAATGGGAATGAACGGATAATCGTAACGTGTGTGCCATTCGTTTCAGTTTTCGCATAGATCGCGGTCTGAATGGTTGTGCGTGCGTTTGATAAAAATAGTGGCCACTAGTCTATCATGGGGAGGAATAGCATTTCTCATAATTGGGTTTTATTTTCAATTAATGGCAGTACCATGGACAGCAGATGTAACATTCGTAAAAAATATGCCAATCTTTAGGAAATACCCTTAGTGTTTCAATAAATTAACATGGGAATGAGCTTCTCTTTTCATTTGCCATTCTTAACACCAAATATGTGTTTTTTTTTTCCTTTTGCTTTTTATGACGAATAGTAACCCAACAACTACTAACGCGTCGCCAGTCGAAGTCATCTCAACGAATGAATAATCGTACAGTTTTCTAGTAACATGTGGTGTTCTACTACTGTTTAACCTGTACCGTCCGATCGTAACGATTTTTAATCGTTAGGAATCGAGTTGTGTGAAACCTTCGCCACTGATAAATATCTAAGCGAGAGACTTAACTACCAATAAAGAAGTATTGTTGGAGACATTTGAAACATTGAGATTGACATCTTCAGCGGTAGTAGAGACCGAGAACGCCGAGCCAACAAGATACGTGCCGGGTGCAGCGCAGACGCCGCGCACTTGTACCCGCTTGGACTCGAACTTGTCTAGATTGACACTAACGCCCAGCTCTTTAGCCTCCACATCGCCCCCGTTACTGAGTGCGCCGGCCCAACCAAGCTCTCCGGACAACTCTCTGAAATGAACAAATGTTATTGTTTAATTTGCCTTTGTTTCTGACTGTAGAAGAGCTCTCAGTCATTATGCATCATTCCTTCAAGTTACATAACATGAAATAAACAACTATACAATTTCAATTACCTGTTTTTCTGCTTTGACATGTCTATAAAGACTTGTACAGGAACTCCATAACAGTTGACAATATTTAATGTAATTGGAACCAAGCATAGCTTCACTTCATTAAAATTATGGGTAATGTGATTGGAATGTTCCAATCTAAATATCACAATATTGTCTTTTTTGCTTTTGGTGTTGGTGTCACGTAAATCTAATTTGTTTTCAACTTCATCGATTTGTATGGGAGCCACTGCTCCAGGAACAAATTCCCTTTCCCGGGATATAGCTTTTGTGAAACAATCCAACCATAGACAATGCTGGCCCACTGCTGTCTTTCCTTTGGTTTTTTCATGCACTTTCCAACGAAGGACAAACATGGACTGTATCAGACCAGTTCTTTTACCAGATATTTCTTGAGCCATGGCTGCGTCGGGGGCGTCAATGAAAGAATGTTGACCGTCCAGCACGAATTTAGAGAAGGGAGGCATGTTAATATCAGCCTGAGCATCGGGATGGTTCTCATTGATTTTGACGCACGTATGATGAACTTGTCCTTCCGGGAGCTCCGTGAGTATCCGGCGCGCGCGCAGCACAAAGTGTAGCTTCTCTCGCGAGCGCAGCGCGTCTGCCGCGCCGCGCGCCGCCACCAGCCCCGTGAGGCTCCACTGTCGGCTCAACAGCGACGCCTCCAACACCTCCACCGTTAGCTCCTCGCCCTTTTCAGCGAAAACGTTTTTAACTTCAACCGCCAGACTCATGTTTTCGACGACTTCTCCGTCGACGCGCCGAAGACTTCGGCGAGGGGTCACCGCTAGCTCGACGGCCTCCTGGAAACCATATTATTTTAATATGCTATAGTTGTTCGGTTTATAGTAATGCACAGTTTTACCATCTTCGTAGCTTTGAAAACCGATTCGCGTTACGGTCGTTCCCTTCGACACGAGTACAATTTAGAAGGTGGACATACTCACGGTGACTCTGAAGCGGAAGACGTGCCTCAGCAGGCGGTAGGGTCGCGCGCGCAGGCCGGTGCGGTAGTAAGCCAGCAGCAGCAGGTCGCGGCGCGGCCGCAGCAGCAGACGCGCGCGGCGCACCTGGCCCCGCGCGAGTGCCGCGGCCGCACCGCGCACGTGCCTCGCCGCGGCCGCGCGCCAGCCCGCCGCCCGCGCCGCGCGCTCGTCTGAGGGCACCACTCGCGATTGAGCACTGTGATCTCCGCGTTACTGCATCTCTCATGTTTTGGAAGTTTAGATAGGGGAAATCTATACGTGAATACAATAATGCTGAAGAGTTTGTTTCTTTGTTTGAACGCGCTCTGGAACTATTTGAGAAATAGTATTGTATATTGCCCTATTCTTGACAAAGATTAGAAGGACTATTTAACTTCACACAACGGCCTTTGCTTAACGAACAATAAGACAAACGGCGAATGAAACCGCGGGACACAGCTAGTATATGATACAATGAGATGATGCAGTGTTTATACGGTCACAGATGACAGATAACTCACTCCATACAAAATGTTCAATACCTACCGCTATAATAGCGTACGCTTTTAAGTCAATAGACGCTGCGAACGAAAATGTACCTAACCTTACAAACGTAAAGTGGGTTTTGCTTTGTAGATCGTGCAGTCGCGTGGATATTGCGGGTTGTTAGGGCTGCCTCTGTCGACGAAGATGTTAGTAGGGATTTTTAGTAAAGGTACCTACGTTATAAAATAAAACATGTTTAAAATGTATCAGAATTTATAATTATTTTAACGGAATATATAAAAAAGAATTGTTAAAAAAAATTGCATAGAGGTGTTTTATTTTGATGTAATGATTAATATTTTTTTCCCTTCTTTAAATTCCCGATTGTTAACGTAGAGAATATTCGAAATCGGTCAAATAGTTTTAATAATCTTTGGGGAATATGCGTAGGTACGTGCGCGCCGCGCGGCTGTTGACAACCCACTGCGCTATGGGTTACCGGTTACTCGGCGCGAGGTAGGTGATTAGCGCGTGTAAGTACATGGAGTGTAGTATCTGTAATCTGTGATACGGTGTTCCTTTTTATTTAAGATATGCCGCAATACACTGTATTAATTTGTCTTCACCATTCGTTATTTTATTATTATTCGAAACTATACACGAATGGAGCAGCGGTAACCCAGTGGTGGCAGCTCGAACTCACGAACAGTAAGTCGTGAGTTTGAACTCAGACAGGCGCATTACCTCCTCGAATTACCACTTTCAGCTATTTGTTCCAGGCATCAAACACATCGTAGCCGTTTGCTTGCATTTTATATTCAATCACAAATAAATTTTACATAAAAATATCTGTAAAATTGTTATCTTATTCCATATAATACCTGAGTAAGCAGGCGGTGTACGATACTTCTCGTCAAACAAAATTTTAAAATCATTATCTTCGTCCTCGGTGATGAGGTTGATGCAATCGGGATGAGATACAGCTACAAAGAGGTCGTTCATATCGACCGGTCCTACGTTTGTAAACTCGACGTCGATAGTACTCATCTCCCCGCTTATTATGTCCGTACTGGTTTCCGAAAAGGTCATCTATAAAATGAAAAAAAATCTGTTAGAAGATTTCTGAAAAAATGGGGATGGCAACATACATGGGGATGAAAAACCAACCAATGTTTAAGATAAATAGACGAGCACATTTTGATGACGTGAATAATGCCTTACTTCAGGTCCAAAATTGGTTCACAGCAAACAATTTGGTATCATTATCATCTCAGCCGATAGACGTCCACTGCTGGACATAGGCCCAAGTGTTGCCACATTGACCGGTCCCTTGCAACTCGCACCCAACGGATTCGCACAACCTTCACCAGGACAACGGTCTACCTAGTGGGAGGTCTTCCAACGCATCGTCTTCTGGTTCGCGGTCTCACCTCCAGAACTTTTCGTCCCCACCGGCCATCCGTTCTGCGAGCAATGTGCCCTGCCCACTGCCACTTAAGTTTAGCAATTCTTCGGGCTACGTCGGTGACCTTGGTTCTCTTGCGGATGTCTTCATTTCTGATTCGATCACGCAAGGAAACTCCGAGCATATATGTATAGCCCTCTCCATTGCCCTTTGGGTGACTTTGGTGAGCCTTTTGATAAGGCCCATTGTGAGCGACCACGTTTCGGTCCTTTATGTTATCACTGGCAACACACACTGGTCATAGACTTTCGTCTTGAGACACTGCGGTAAGTTGTACGAGAAGATACCGCGCAGCTTCCCGAACGCTGCCCAGTCGAGTCGGATTCGACCATTGATCTCTTTCTCGAAGTTAGACCTACCTAACTGAACCGTTTGTCCTAGGCACACATAATCGTCTTCAATTTCGAGTTTAGAGTCTTGAATCTTGATAGGAATGGGTGTAACATGGGCATTCAACATGACTTTCATCTTGTCCATGTTAATTTTTAGACCCACTCTCTCGGAAGCTCTACTTAGGTACTCTATGGCCTCAGCCATGACCACAATTTGGTACAAAATTAAAAAAATTACAAATGCATAAGATTTGCATTACCGAATGTTAAAAATAGTGATTGTGATATAATATTGAATAATGAGAAACTTAAATTCGTAGATAAAACGGTTTTCCTGGGGATTACGCTTGATTCAAGGCTGCAATGGGTTCTCATTTAACATCTCTTGCGGGGCGGCCAAGTTCAGCAGCATATGCCATTAGAAAAATCCGCTAGACTGGTCTATTTTAGTTACTTCCATAGTATAATGTCATACGGCATTTCAGACGGGTCTTCCCAATTTAGCATTGTTACAATTTAACGCTAATCAAAGCGACGCAAATATGGATGTTACATTTAGCGTTCATAATCGTCGAATTAGACTTACTTGCAAACAGGGAGCTTCAGGAATGACAGTAATTTGTAGTCGTTTATCGGGGCTTCTGCCACTGGGGGTTAGATTCACCTTTCCTGATATAACCACATTGTTTGCGTTTTCAGTACCGTCTTCGCCAGTGTTGATGAGCCTATAACAAATCATGTTTTTAACCGACGGAAAAACGGAGGAGGTTTTGTCGACGCGTATATTTTCTATTTTTAAAGAAGTTTCAAAAATAGAATATATATGTCACCGTAAAATTGTCAAAAACGTTATATTACAATATTACGTGTTTTTTCTCGCGATATTGTATGCAATGTCTCGAATTATTGTCAACTGAACATACGGAAGTATCTCTGCCCCCATAATCGGGACTTGGGGCCCCCCGATAGGTTAGTTAGGTTCCTTTAAACCCTGCACTCGGAAATAGGGGCCCCGCGAAGCGGGGCTCCGTCGACTACGCTTTTTAGGGGGAATATAGTGTTTTAAGGTTATGTTATATTAATCGGTATTTCTCAGGAATGGTGCATTATCTTTTCATGAGAGTCGTGCCACTGAGCAAGGGGGACCCCTCCTTCCCTCCACACCGCGTAAGTTGACTACCATCGCATGCATTTCACGAAAAATAATGCGTGTTGTTGTAAGCAGTATGTTCATTTGACAATAATTCGAGACTTTACAATATCGCTAGAGATATTACAATATAACGTATTTGACAATTTTACGGTGACATATAGGTACGCGTCGAATCAACACATACAAAACCTAACCTTGAAACGATTGTAATCAACTAAGAATTGTCAAAAGAATTGAGGAAAACATTAGTGAAGTGAGTCCCTGTGACCACCAACCTGATCCATCGAAAAAATATGTTCACTATCGCTGAGACAAATAATGAATCGTATTTATTTGAAAGAAGAGCCCAATATGACATCTGCTGTATGCTGTTGAAGAGTTGATTAGTCCGCAGACTTTCCAGCCAGCAGCATCTAACTACACATCAATAAGAAAAGAGCCATTTGTCTTCAAAATGTCTGAACAGATTTTTATAAAACATAGCTAAGAAAAATCCCGATTAGGCCTTCTATTAATATTAAAACTATATAAGACACACTTACTTGTAGGTTAATCCATGAATATTAAGTTTTCCAACTCTAAGGGGTGTCAAAGTGAAAATTAATACTTTCTTGCAATCACCTTCAAGAAGGACTGATTTAATTTTCTGACTAAATATAATATTGCTCTCCAGCACTTGTCCCGCGGACACCGCCTGCTCATTGCTCAGCACTTCTTCCTCTGCCGGCGCATCATCTTCAGTGGCCAGTACGAAACGCCACAACAGTTCCACATCTTTCAGAACTAATGAAATCTTTAGCGGGTTCCATAAAGTGACCGAGATTTGAATTGGCTCTGAAAAGGAATCACAACATAACATTAAGTAAGATTTACACGAACGATGCGCTTTGAACTACATTTTTTCTTAATTTTGTCAAGTGATTTACACTCAGATGAACATTAATAAGTTTTTATCATTCATTACTATCTATTATTTTAAAACAACTCCGCCGTTTGTCTGTTTGTTCGCAATAAAATCAAAAACTCCTGCACCAATTTCCATGCTGTTTTCACCAATGGATAGAGTCGTTGTCAAGGAAGGTTTTTGTATAAAACTATTTTTTTTTTTTAAATAAAGGGTGTAAAACACCTCTTAACGAAGCCGAAAGGCACTTGTTTTCCTCGTCAATGCGGTAATTTGTTTTGTTCTACACCGTACCTGGGAACCTTCTAGTTACGGAGATATACCCAATATCTCCGTAATTAAAACAAAAAAAAATTTAAGCTCACTCATTTTAACACCCTACCTTACCTTCTAGTTACGGAGATATTGGGGGTCGAAGTTCCAACATTTTCAAGTTTCTTTCTTTAATACAAGTTTTTATTGTAAGATTTACTTTAAACACTTCTACGACCTCCGAACTATTCAATCCATCCATCAGCACAATGTTTTAAGTGCGTTATATTGTGTTCTACCACAAAGCATGATTTTTCACCCCAAAAAAAAGTAGTTTCCCAGCAATACATTTTGCGTTAAGTTACTTAGTATGATGTACTGAATGCTTAGTTGACGTCTTCGTGATGAGGTTGTTTACACCCTGTATAATTTGAACGCGGGTGAAGCCGCGGGCACCAGCAATGAAAATAGAGTATTTAATAAATCATAATTTCATATTAACATTTAAATGCTGTGCAAATAGCACGTACACTATATTACTATACATACCTCCTTGCGGAACAAGCGGTTCGCAGTCCGTGGCGTCGGTGTAGAGGTCGACGGTAGGCTTGAATATCATGGGCACCGCCCCCTGCGCCACCTGCAGCAGCATCTCCTCGAGCGTACGCCACGCTGCGGCGGTACCCTCGCCCTCCGCGTCGCTCGCCAGCGCCAGCGAGGTGGCAGCGCGCCGGCGCGGGGAGCCGAGCGGCGCGGGGCCCACGCTCAGCACGCTCGTGGCTCGCTCTACTACCAGTGGCAGTGGCAGCTCCTCTAGTCGTTCTCGAGGCTCCTCGCTACTTTCTACCCATTGCTGTCGATATATTTGCCGAATTATTACTAGTTCTTCTTGATAAAATGAGCGACATAACAATTTGCCTTACTAAGCATAGGTTTTGTTGATCATGTACTGGATTCTTAGGGCCTCTTAGGGCCAGTTTCTCTGGTTCCGGATAAAGTGTCGGTTAGTTATCTGATAGTTAATACTATCTACCACTTAAAGGCTGGTTATAACAGATATCGCTATCCGACACCTGTGAAACCAAAAGTGTTAGTTTATCTGGCAGATAAGTTCCTAATAGGCTAACCGACACTTTATCCGCAACCGGTGAAACTGGCCCTTAGTATTCAATCGAGAGAACGTTAAAACTGTTGCTGTATTGCAAGTTACATGCTAACAATAATGTATCTGTCACGGTAAAATTTTCAAACACGTTAGATTGTTACTAGAGAGATTGTAAACTCTCGAAATATTGTCAATACTGCTTACAATATAACGCATTATTTTTCGGTAGATTGTAATCTATCGAAGTGAAAACGTAATATTGTGAAAGAGAGAGAATGATTACAATCTAACGTGTTTGACAATTTTACGGTGACATATCCATATTCAAGGTAACCAAAAGAACATCATCATCAAGTGACGCGCCCGTCATGTTGCAGTATGTAGTGTGTGGTGTGTGGTCGGAGCTGACCTGGTGCGCCAGCATGTACTCGCGCAGGAAGGCGGCCTGCTGTGACGGCGCCTGCGGGCCGGCGGGCGCCAGCGTGGCGCGCAGCCAGCCCAGCGCGTCGCGCGGCCGCCGCAGTGCGCCCGCCAGCCGCCCCAGCGCGAACTGCACGTGGTCGCTCGCCAGGCGCCAGCCGCTCAGCTCGTACACCTGCCGTCATTAAAACTCATACGATTACTGCTGCTTCTGCTTCAATGTGGTCTCTTTATTTTATTATCCTTCTTAAAGTCTACGTCTATGCTACCTAGGATGGAAAACAAAACATGTAATGATCACTGAAACTTAAATCTCAAAATGTACTTTAAATTAATATGGTTAACTTCGCGCTTAATATGTAAATACAAAATAAAGTCACCTGATAAGCCTGTTTGTAACATCGGTACGCATGTTTCTTTTGACCTGCTTTAGAGAATCGGTGTCCCGCCAGTACCATGTGGAATGCGTATTTTCTGCACATGCCTTTAGATGCAGGGCCGGATAAGAAACATAGCGCTGCTTGTTCCAGTAACATGGCACTACGCAAGTCGCTATCCTCTGACGTCATGCGAATCAGTTGTTTAGCTGCCTCTCCATGCAAACCTGAGCCACTCAAACACAGAACGGACAGTAAAGTGGCTCTTACAGCATACTGAACCATCCTGTAATAAATTCAAATGAAAAATTATTTACCATATTTTAACTTTAGAAATATAAAATACACATAAAAAAGCACAAAAAAATGGTGATAATACTGAATAAAATTAATAACAGAAAACATATCATTTTTATATTTTTTTATGCACTTGTATCGTATGTGCCTGAATGGTATTTAGCAAGATGGATTTGACAAAATGCAGATATAGAAACTACTGACCTACAGGTATTCAGATAAGTTACAATGCTCTCTTCCATGTAGGCGTGAGTTTTCCGATTGGAGTCTCCAGCCATGAAAGCGCTTATTGCCGCCATTTCAAGCGCACCCGCGTAGCAGAGCCAAGCGCTGTCGGCGTAAAACTCGCGCTTTGCGGTATGATACGCATCGAAAGCACGCTGCCATTGCCGACACATAAACCAGAGGTCACCCAATCGACGTAATTGTAACTCAGGACAGTCCGTTGTATATCTGAAATAATTTGAATAGTATTTATTTGTGTGTTAAGTGCTACTTGTGGGTTTTCGTTTTTGGACACATACATAACAGTGCTGTTGCCTGTAGTATTTCCGGCTTTTCCAGTTCCAAACCACCGTTTTGTGGCTGATAGTAACGATCTACTCACACCCTTTCTGTTTGCAACCTGTAAATTATTATTTTTTATTCGAATCAAAATCAAAATCAAAATCAAAGCATTTATTTCAAGTAGGCCAGTTACAGGCACTTTTGAATTGTCGAAACAAAATTGAACATTTAAAGTAGCTACAGTCCCAGTCACAAGACATAAAAACTGTGAAAGTACTGTAGTTGCCCATTCCCTAGCGTAGATCTCTATGGAGAAGAACGGGCAAGAAACTCCATGGACACTCTTTTAAATAAAAATATTGTTACAAAATCTTGGTTACATCATTCATGTTGAGATGGTATATTATGTGAGAACAATGTAGCAAGATGTGCACGTTAAAAGTGTCCATAGCAAAACAAAAATAAAATACAACTCAAAAACAAAATAATTAATTCAAATAAACCATGGCGACTAAGAGATGACCAGTCACAACTGACAGCGCCCGTTCACGAACATGACGCATGGATCAGCACCATTCAGCTCAACCATTTTGAAGGGAGCTAAATGGTCCGACACACGCGCCACCATCAGCGAGACATTTGAGAGAGCATGACATACTCTCAACCGCCAGGGCACATTCTAGTCAAGAACTGCCGTAGGCTTTCAGTGAATGATAGCTTTCTAGTACAAAGTACTCACACAATATGGGCTATGCGATTATATAATACTAACATTGAATCTATACAATGCAAAGATAGTTGTACAATCTTCAGCAGCTCCAACAATACCATTTAATGCTATCAATTTTTGCGCCCCTGTCCTTGTGGAGCAGGACCAGCATTGAGCCAAGCATTTTTATCAGCGATATAATCGCTCAACTTGTAATATGCTTGCTTACATAGTGTGCGTTTAATGCATGTTTTAAATTTTGTCTCATTCAGTTCAAGAATACTTTGTGGAATTTTATTATAGCATCTCAAACAGTACCCCATGAAAGATGAGTCTACTTTAGCGAGTCTAAAGCCTGGCTGAACTAATTGGTCCCTATTTCTAGTACTGTAGTTATGTCTGTCACCTCTTTTACCAAAAAGATGCAAATTTTTTCTGACGTACATTATGTTTTCGTAGATGTATTGACAATGTACCGTCATAATGCCAATATCCTTAAACAGCTCTCTTAGAGAATCGCGTCTACGAAGATTATATATGGCTCTAATGGCTCTTTTCTGCAGAATAAATATAGACTCAATATCTGCAGCTCGTCCCCATAGCAAAATACCGTAAGACATTATACTGTGGAAGTAACTAAAATAGACCAGTCTAGCGGTATCTACATCAGTAAATTGACGGATTTTTCTAATGGCATATGCTGCTGAACTTAGCCGCCCCGCAAGAGATGTTAAATGAGAACCCCATTGTAGCCTTGAATCAAGCGTAATCCCCAGGAAAACCGTTTTATCTACGAATTCAAGTTTCTCATTATTCAATAATATATCACAATCACTACCCTTAACATTCGGTAAAGCAAATCTTATGCATTTGGTTTTCTTTTCATTTAATACCAAATTGTTTGCTGTGAACCAATTTTGGACCTGCAGTAGGGCACTATTCACGTCATCTAAATTTTGTGCCCGTCTATTTATCTTAAAAATCAGAGAAGTGTCATCAGCAAATAACACCATATTTTGAGGTTGGTTTTTCAATAAATAGGGTAGATCATTTATGTATACTAGAAAGAGGAAAGGACCCAATATTGAGCCTTGTGGAACCCCCATTTTTATTTTTAAACCCTGTGAGTTAACACCATTTATCTGAACATACTGTTGTCTATCATTTAAATATGATCTTACCAAACCAAGTGCAAGTTTACCCAGTCCGTAATGCTCAAGTTTCATAAGTAATGTGTCGTGGTTTACGCAATCAAACGCTTTGGAGAGGTCACAAAAAATTCCTATAGCGTCTTGGGACTCTTCCCACGCAGTAAATATGTGCTTTAATAAGGTTACACCGGCGTCAGTTGTACAACGTCCCTTGGTGAAACCATACTGTTGATCATGTAAGATTCTGTTGGTGTTAAAGTGATAGAGCATTTGATCAAGCATTACTTTTTCAAAAACCTTGCTAAAAACTGGCAACACGGAGACAGGTCTATAATTGTTAGTATCTTTACTGTCCCCGGATTTGAAAAGAGGTATGACTTTACTGTATTTCATTAAATCAGGGAAGACTCCTTGGTCCACACATAGATTAAAAATTAAAGCTAAGTATGGGGCTATAGTCTCAATTATGGATGTACAAACTTTGATAGACATTCCCCATAGATCTTCGGTCAGTTTTATTTTTATTTGCCGGAAAGCTTTAATAACTACCATAGGGTTAATGTGTTTAAATTTAAATTCAGCCAGGCAGCCAGACACATTCGCCTTTAATAAACCCATTGAGACTTCAGGAGAGGAATTAAGAGCCTCCGTAGTTTTTAATGGTATCTCTGTAAAGAAATTTACAAATTCTTGAGCTACTTCCTGATTAGAGCTTTTAGGACCACATGCTGTGTCTAATGTGTAGCTGGTGTTGCGTATTTTCTTCCTGTTAGTCTCGTTATTTATGACTTTCCAAACTGTCTTTATTTTATTTTCTGCTGTTTTGATCTTGTTGCTAATGTGCAGGGCTTTAGCAAACCTGCATGTATTTCTAAAAATTTTTGAATACTTAGCAACATACTTGTTAAAAGTTTCAGTGTTAATAAAAGGCTTAAGGCCATAAAGCTCAAATAGTCTTTCCCTACTTTTTCTGATACCTCTAGTTGCCCAATCACTAAATATGAATTTAGGGCAAATACTTTTTGTCTTCTTTTCAAAAGTTTTGTTGAATTCCGTGTGAACTATTGAAAAGAAACGATTATAAAATTGATTTATATTAATATCGTCATGGCTTATAACACTTAGCTTGTTCTGTAGGGAAATATTAAACCCATTTAATTTGCTAGAAGTTATGGGTCTAAATTTAATCTGTACTTTTTGCAATGGTGTATTACACCTATAAGTTACAGTTTGTCCGCTATGGTCGGACGGCAAACAATTTACTATGGCTTTATCTAAGTAATCACAATCGCAGAAAACATTATCTATACAAGTAGCAGAAGATGCTGCGATTCTAGTAGGTTCAATAAAAACGTTAGTCAAGTCAAATGATTTAAAGAGATTTAATAACCGACCGCTATGTGAATTTTCTTCTAAAATATTGATATTGAAATCACCACAAATTATTGTAGATTTATTACTGGCTGCAAGTTTTGCCAGGACATCTTCCATTATTGATTCAAATATGGAAAAGTTTTGATAGTTTGGGGGTCTGTACACTGAATATGTATTTGAAACATGAAATGTACCAATGTTATCAAAATTTCAAACGCTGGGTGCATCAGCTAAATTACAATTCTTTCGTTTCTCATTGCGATCCTAAAAGTTGAATAGGTATCAGGATATGTGCTAGAATAATTATTTTTAAAAGGACATAGCGATTCCCGTGGCAATGATGCGCCGGATGAACTCGCTAGAAGGGGATCGAGCATGGCGGGACCAGAATTCGGATACCTACATAAACTGGTAAGGAAATGAACTAGTTAACAACACTACAAGCTGTGGTTAGATTAGACCACGGCGAGTGCAGGCAGGCCAAGGAACCACTTCCTACTATCGGCGGCCGCTTCACCACACGCGCGCTTCGGCTGACCAAACCACAGCTGAGCACAGTTACAGCCGCTATTGCGGCTTGCGGCTCTTTTAATAAACACTCCTTTGACAAAGAGGTCAAGGGAGTCACAGACAGCCCCCTGTGTCCCAGTGCCGTGCCTGCATGAAGGAAGAAGAGACAGAAGCCTTTCTTGAGAAGTTAGGGTGGATCGAGTGAATTTCCCACCCGTACGTAAAACACGCGCTTCGACGTGGAGTTGCGGACACCAGCCCGTTATAATTGTTATGATAAAGTGAATTCAGAAATAAAAATTGAAATAAAGTTGTACTAAATGCAAAAGCGCTGATTATAAAAATGTGTAACTCACAACTTCAGATAACTGCGATACTTGTTTTTCCATGTAAGGTAACAATGCCTTGGACGCATACTCTTGCAAAAATTTCTTGATGCCTTCAATATCACTAGCATTTAGAGCCGTGCCATGAATTTCTGTAGAATAATCTAGGCCCTTACTAGCTACATTCATGCTTTCGGAACTTCCCGAGAATGAATAAGTCTGAAAATAATTTATTTGGTTTATACTATAACATTTCAAACTCAACATGTTGTGTTTTTATAACTTGTTTGTAAGTATCACCTGTAAGCTATTTGCATTATCATAAACATCTGATTCATTAGCTGTTAGTGGATGAGCTGTCTCTGGATTAATTGAAGAAATAACTGTGTTCTCATCTGTAATCAAATTAAAATAACAATGCAAACGCATATCTCACACTTGAAACTGTTAAAGAAACTAGTTTTTTTCGAATTATCATCAACCTATTAATGTTCCCTCTGTTGGGACATGGGCCTCTCTATGAGAGGGAATGGGCTAAAATCCACCCCGAGAGGCCCAGTGCAGATTAGTTGATGTTTTTTTCAAATAGATCATACACAAGCTGACTATCACGGACCTCGACAATAGGATAGGCCATTTTGAACTTTTAAGGAGTCAAGTCAGTCAAAAAGTTTAAGAAGTAATGCATTAAGGTAGTTAAGGAAAATCAGATTCAACTGAAGGCGCCTATTCACAAACATGTCGCATGCAAGGGCACTATTTAGCTCCAGCATTTTAAAGGGCACACTATTATGTAGCTAACATTTGATTATCGTATTTATATTTAACTAGAAACTTGCTGTCAATACAAATTAAAAAAAAAAAAACATTGTTAACTTCATATTGAAACTATCATAAATTCACCCCTGCCCATGTTTTGCATTATGTCATCCATTAAATTAACAAAATCGATAATTCTAATGATCCAACACATGCATGTGCAATTCCAAGTCAGTGAATGACATCCCTAGCAAATGGTAGCTTTATAGTATGTCAACCTCGTAACTCTTAAACAGTTTGGTTATTTGAGATGATTTTGTAAGTTGGTAAATAATGCATTGATTATTAACCTGAGATATTTGCTGCAGCCGGAGGGACCACTGGTTGAGGTTCAGCTGGTGTAGTAGGTAGGTTAGTGAGTGAAGAAGACATCTCATTCTGTAAAACATTACAAGATTTGTAACCATAAACAAGAAAAAAAACCAATTACATTTCCTTGTGATGAAAAAGATTTGTAAAATCATAAACAAGAAAAAAACAATTACATTTCCTTGTGATGACCTTCTAACAAACGGAGCCCACAAATCGGTTGAAACAGTCTGATCTACAGTACTCTTTGAATTTATTGATAGCATAAAGCAGTTGCTTGCTCCAAAGTTCTGTTTCAGTGCTTCAAAAGCAGCATCTGCTCTGTAACAAATTGTTCAAATTAATATCATTTTGCACATACAGGGTGCAAACCACCTCATCACGAAGCTGTCAATCAAGCAATCTGTACAGTGTACATTATACTAAGTAACTTTACACAAAAATTATTGCTGGGAAACAACTTCTTTTTTTGGGGTGAAAAATCATGATTTGTGGTAGAACACAATATAATGCACCCAAGACTTTGTGCTGATTGATGGATTGAATAGTATGAGGGTCATGGAGGCAAATAAGTAAAAATCTTACATTAAAAACTTGAATTAAAAAAAAAAAAAAAAAGTTGTAACTTTGACCCCCAAATATCACCATAACTAGAAGGTTCCCAGGTATGGTGTAGAACAAAACAATGATTGCAATGACAGGACCAAGTGCCTTTTGGCTTCATTAAAACCTTTTAATTTAAAAAGTTTTTATAGAAACAACAGAATACTTACTTTTCTTTGGCAACTGCAGAAACATCATGAAGAAGAAGATAAGACTTTAACACACTACTGTTGAACCACTTAGGTAATTTAGGTGGAGCTACATTTTGTAGCTGAGCATACTGCTGATTTAAGTTATTGAAACTGTCTATCACATTGTCATCCAATGTTGTACCTACTATAATACAAGATATAAAATGTTTTGTAAATTCATGATCTGAAGGAAACTGAACTTCTAAGTATGTCTCCCTCCATGCATCAAACCAATATGTTGATTGAGGAACATCAAATTTTCGTCCTTCTGAAAAAATAAATGTAGAAGTTATAAGATGCACCTTACTTTAGAAACAGTAATGTGCTTTTACTACTTATTATCAAATCTATACAAACAATTCCTTATGATTCTTAATTATTTTGGCTAACATTTAATCCTTGCCTTGCCTTGCCTTTCATCCTTAGACAGTTGGGATGCCTACCAACATCAAGTGACTTGACATATTAATTTCCATTCAGGATGCACCTCATCAGTAAGTGCCATTACACCTTGGAAAATTACGTAATGTAACTTGAGCCATACAACGGGAAAACTTTTCAATGGAATGTGTCCTGATCAAAGCCAAAGAGTCATTTAAATTTTTGACATGTTCTTTTGGATGAACCATGAACCTACCTATTTCAAGAGATACAGTTTTGTCATGATAATTGTGTAGTACAGCATTGTTCAATTGTCTCCTTGCTTCTGTGGGTTGCAATGGCTTCCAATTTACATCTCTTACAATTAACTTCCAATTCTTAATAGAACATGTGTTTCCACTTGGGTCTCTAAACTGACCTGAAATTAAAAAAAAAAGTCTTTTGATGATGGTAATAAGACTATAAGAGCACATCCCTTAAAATATTCAAAACAATGAATTGAACACCAAACTTATGTTATGTTAAATCAAACACTACCGAAGAGCAAAAACATCAATTAATTTGGCTTCAAAAGTTCAAAGCTTGATTATTAAATAAAGACACTTCTTGAGACTTTGACTAGAATGTCAAATTTATTTGTATTTTTTAAATTTGTATATGATAAGATAAGATAAGATAAGATATTTAAGATATTTATTGAGATAAGATAAGATATTTTTATTTGCATAAAACATGGTATACAAGGTGTTATTCCAAAAAAAAGTAGTAGATCGGACATGTTTTGCTTAATGCTAAAGCATGCAAACTTATTTACTAAAGATACATTATGATGATGAATTCGTATTAAAATGAATTTGACCCAAGAATAAAACAAACGGGGTGAGCTAAATAACCCCGTTTAAAAAAAAAAAAAACATTAATGCTATAAAAATTATTATTATTAAGCCATTGCATTTTAGTAACTAGCTTGCAATTTATGAATGGGTATTCTATTTCAACATAAATAAGAATAGAGTTATGATGATTGTCATTAAATGAGACTTTAATTTCAAAACAACATAACTACACCCAGTGGTTTAAATACACAGATTTTTCAGAAACAGCAATCCTGATCCACCTAAAAGAAACACAGTGAACTATTCTTCGAAAAGCATAAAATCAAAATATTTTATTTCACATAGGCCTAGATGGACACTAATAAAACATCGAAAAAGGTGCATGGTTCGCATTGGTTGATTCCATGGAGAAGAACCGGCAAGAAACTCCATGGTTACTCATTTGAACTCAACTCAAACTCAAAGCATTTATTTCAATTAGACCATTACGGCACTTTTGAATGTTAAAAATACAAAGAAAAATCAAAACTACAGTCACAGACACAAGGGATAATAACTTGAGAAAGTACTGTAGTTGCCCATTCCCTAGCGTAGATCTCTATGGAGAAGAACGGGCAAGAAACTAGATGGTTACTCATGGGCAAACGCAAAACATTCTTATCAGCTTGTGAACAACACCCCCTGTAGAACTATATAAAACAAGTATAAAATTAAAGATACCTTCGAAGTCCATTGTTGTGAAGGGTAGTAACATTTCAGTGAAAGACAAGTTATTCTTGGAAACAACATTTTCTACTTTTGGACTGCACAGAACTGCGATTATGGGTGAAAATGAATCTTGAATAAATTCTTGCGCTGTTTTTCCCAATCTGGCCATGATTTACTACGGCTCGTTTCACACTTAATGCTTTTAACACCTTACGAATTCAGGCATTATACCAAATCTTAATAGAATAAGCCAATAGAAATGAATTGATTTAGCAAATTCACTTGTCCAAGTAAAACTCAATACAATAATCCAATCCCAGACTGCTGAAGCGATGGGCGATTGTGAATGACATTATTCGAATGATTCGATTGTACAAGTCATTCAAATTATTCGAATAACCTTACAATTCATTCGTATTTATAAACGAATGATAAGTGAATAACAACGTATTGCGTTGTCTCGTTCCTTCTGATTCAAATTTCATTATTACTAGTTCCCATATTCGAATATCCGTAACTTCATCTAAAAGTAAACTCTATGAACTGAGAAAAAATACTCAATTTCGTGTGGCAAATTGAACGAATGAACTAGCGGTTCGCAAATCAGTCAGTTCATATATTCGAATATCCGTAACTTCATCTAAAACTAAACTCTATGCACTGAGAAAAATGCTAAATTTCGTGTGGCAAATCGAACGAATGAACTAGCGGTTCGCAAATCAGTCAGTTCATATATTCGAATATCCGTAACTTCATCTAAAACTAAACTCTATGCACTGAGAAAAATGCTCAATTTCGTGTGGCAAATTGAACGAATGAACTAGCGGTTCGCAAATCACTACTTTACTTGTTTGTACTTATACTTGTTTTATTGAAAGAGGAACCTTATTGTACGTTTAAACAGCCCAATTTTGTATGGCACGGGTAAAGTAAATGAATGAACTAGCGATTTTATTCGAATTTGAGAACTAGCGATCGATTGTTTTTGCATTCGATTGTTAATATTAGTAGTATCAAACCATTCGATTGTTGAAATCAGTAACAATCGCCCATCTCTTGAAGTGACATCAATCAAACTAAGTGACAAGTAGGGATGCCCGAACTGCAATACGATTATCAATTTTTTGAATAGATTCAACAGGATGCGATCTCCGCTCAGATCGAATCGTATGCCTGGAAGTTCGTATGAAAAAATCGTATCAATAAAAAACAAAAATGATTAACGTTTTGACCCCTATAGAAAACGTCACTAAAGAAATCTCGGATCAAGAATATGTAACGAGTAGTATAATCATACCAATTATTTTCTGAATGACCAAATCGATTAAAGCAGCCAATACCGCAGCTACTTAGGTTCAGAATTTAAAGTGAAAATACTCGGCGAAATTAATAACCGCTTTAAGAATATTGAAAAAGTACATCTATTGGCAATTTCAACAATTTTGGTGCTCAATCTTGTGCAAAATCACATAATGACATAACCGATTTACTGAAAACTATGGACGGCAATAAAAAAACGTCAGAGATTGCGCAAAAAGTGGTTTTGCCCGACGATGACGATAACATTAGGAAATTTCATAGCCAGTTGGTGTCAGAAACGAGTCAAAATATTCCAAAAGAAGGACTGGATGACATTTTAAAACAGTACTTCAGGGAACCGTTTGAAGCAAAGCCAATTACATATTGGACTACCAGGTCTACTATCTGGCCGGACTTAAGCTGTTTGGCTTTAAAGTATTTGACGATTGTTGCAACATCTGTCCCGTCAGAACGCCTGTTTTCTTTAGCGGGATATATTTTGACCGATAGCCGTAATAGGCTAGATCCAGTTCGTTTGTCTAAATTATTATTTTTGAAAAGCTTAAGTGCAGACGGTTGGGATCTGTAGCTTTGTAGTTTGTGAAGTGTATAAAAAACTAAAAAAAATAAAAATAAAAAACTTTGCATGCGTAATACTGTGCCTTTTTATTATTTTCATAAAATCACGATACGATCTTCCAAGATCGAATGAGATCGATTCAATACAATACGATTCAGATTGTGGATCGATTCACGAGGTTGCGATCCAAAAGATCGATTCAAAGCAAAAGATCGGGCATCCCTAGTGACAAGTGACATAAAGTGAGATGGTTGTTTTGACATAATATTTTTGACAAATTGACTAAGTATGGTTTTCGCATGGAACCTTGAAACACAAAGAGGACGAAGCTCTAGAGTTGGCATAGATGGACTTTTTCGCAGCTAACATATTCAGGCCGAAAGACCATAGACGTTACATAAAAAAAAGACGTGTGGCGCTCGGGGACTGCCGAGATATAGCTATTGCATTTGTTTTTTACGGGGGTGTTAGGTTATTTTCGTTGCGGAATTTCTGGATTCGGTCTCCACGCTCAAGGCCCGCGATAGAAGCTATGCAATAGCTGTGCTAAAAGGCTTGGAAGATTTTGGTATGTAGCCTGACCTAACCGCTACCATTAATTTTTAAGCTATTGCATAGCTTCTATCGTGAGGACCTGCGACAGTCGCTCTCTCCATGTCGCCATGAGATCACGCCGGAGGTCTGTCCGCTGAGCGGCGGTTTGCCGCAGCAGCGGCCGGACTCCGCGCGTATTCTTCGGTAGGCGTTTGGACTCTCCTGGTTGGGCAGGAGTCGCCTGAAGGCAGCCCCGGTCCGTTCCAGTTTGGTGGCCAAACGTCGGGTATGCTCCACGAAGTTCCACTGGTTGTCGAGGATGAGTCCTAGGGCCTTCAACGGCGACTCGACGCCGATATGGAAACCCCTACTACTGTCAGTAAGGATCCCAACAGAGGCGCATTCAGAGGCCCATGAAAGTACATGGCCTCAGTATTGTGCAGTGCGACCTACAACTAGGACCCTAAGAAGAACGTAAGGCAGCCCTACTACCGCTGCGTCATTCGTGTTGTCAAAATGTTCATTGGCGAGTGGCGAATGTTAAATAAATATCACTGAACATCAAACACAGCGCCACCTAGTGCCCCACTAAGCAAAGCTTGTGTCGTGGACACTAGATAGTTGATATACTACATTATATACTTCTTTGTTTGTAAATACATACTTATTATACACTAGCTTTTGCCCACGACTTCGTTCGCGTGGAATAGTGACTTCCGGCAGATTTTTGGTTTTATTTACATTTTTCCGATGAATTTTCAGTACTGAATTGATGCCGACTCTTGACCAATAGATGGCGCTGTATGTCCGGAATAAATTTCATTTTTTGTAATAAAAACTATCCTATGAAGTTCCAAACTATATCTGTACCAAATTTCACACAAATCGGTTCAGTAGTTTAGGCGTGAAGCAAAGACAGACAGACAGACAGAGTAACTTTCGCATTTATAATATTAGTTTGGATATAAACATCCATGACTCGGAAACAAATGTCCATGTTCATCTCACAAACATTTGCTCCTACCGGGATTCGAACCCGGGACCCTAAGAACGTAAGGCAGCCTCACTACCACTGCGCCGTTCGGGTCATAACAGACTGTATAATATACAGTCTGTTATGACCCGAACGGCGCAGTGGCTATATTATAGCATCGATGATGCACTCGGCAGCACGCACTAGTAAATGACGGTTCTGAACTGGACAGCTAAACCCTTCAATGTCCGGCTAATGGCATAGATAGGCTCGACCCCGATTACACAGGACTTTAAACATAAGCTGGCAAAATGTGGGCGATGGGTTGTCTAACTGCCATAGAAAAAAGATGAAGCTCCACACTTTCATCATGGATCAGCTTCATGGGAGTTGGAAGTATTAGTCAGCTGCGTTCATAATAAAATCCTCATTTATGTCCATATCGTTAATATTTAATGAAAAATTCATTTTACAAAATTCAGGTATACCTATTGATTTAACCAATTAAAAGTAATATAAAATTATTTACGATGAAAATACGAGCTCGTAAATGCATTACTTACATAAAAATATAATCCATTATTATCCTAAATTAGGTATAATTTTAAATTAACAAATAAAAACTTTTTTATACTCTGATAACAAATGATAAAGCAATAATTGCCCCTCGTTCATAGTTTGGGGTGGCTGTTTATATCGGGTGTCATCCTGAATTTCGACACAGTCTCAATTTCAAATAACAATACTTCGACTACTCATTGATTCGACAGAACATACTTCGACGACACACCCCTTCGACAGAACCCTTCTTCGATTCGCACTTGTTCGGCGGATTCCTATTTCGACGGAACACGAGGAACCTTCGACATAATGCTCTGACATGTGAGAATAATAATAATTTGAAATGCTGCAAAAACATTAGCTGCTCATTGATACAATTTCGTTCCCAAGCGGAATAGTATTAGTGGATGAATAATAATTGGGAGTGAGTGTCATCAGAATTTTTCAGTAGCATACATTTTTACAGCAATCCTACTTTCCTACTTAATATTATAAATGCGAAAGTTTGTGATTATGGATGTATGGATGTTTGTTACTCTTTCACCAAAATCCACTGGATGGATTTGGATGAAATTTTGCACACAGATAGTTTATAATAATATACTGGACTAACACATAAGATACGTTTTATCCCGGTATTAAGATCCCATGGGACAAATATCAAACTTCACACGGGCGAAGCCGCTGGCAGGAGCTAGTTCAAAATATTATTTTTGTCACATTTCAGAACGATGTCGAAGGTATGTTCGGGCGAAATAGGAATCCGCCGAACACGTGCGTATCGAAGAAGGGTTCTGCCAAAGTAGTGTTTTTCGAAGGTGTGTGTTGTCGAAGTATTGTTATTCGAAATTGAGACTGTCGAAATAATTCAAGATACTTTTATCTTGAATTATTCCGTACCGAGTAATATCAGCTGTTATTAACCGGTTCATGTTTTCGTTGGGATCCTGGCAAAAGCTTTGGGAAAAGGTGGTTATCGCCATAGAAAGATTTGTTTGTCATGTTATTTCCTTTTCTATATAATTACTAGCTGACTCGCGCAACTTCGTCTGCGTAAATTGAGATTTAAACTATCCTATCTCTCAAGTTGGATCGAACTGCACACGGTGTGCGAATTTTATTATAATCGGTTAAGTGGTTTAGGAGTCCATTGAGGACAAACATTGTGACACGAGATTTATATATATTAAGATGTATTTGGTTTGTTAGTGGCCATCATTGTACATTAATTTGTACGATCTTGTTAATTGACAATTATTGCTTTATAATATTTTCGTTAATGCAAACAGCCGGGCTTGAAGAATGCATTATTTCATCCAAACAGAAACCAGTCTGCTGAAAACTTAACGATTAACTGAAGGCATTACATCTACCAGCCTGGCTGTACTATGTGCTTAAATCATAAAACAAGCAAAACCATTTCAACGTTATGCTAGGTCCATGCCCTTCCACTACTGCGTCTATCTTTACAGATAGATGTTATCAATCACTGTCGGCTATCGTGGCAAAAGATCGGACTGCGTCCCGGTTAACGCGCGGGTGACGATATACAAAAAGCCACATTAGCGACTTCGTCACTGTTTACTAGCTTTACATGTTTCACTCGTTAAAAAGCCATCGTGCTCGTGCGGGCATTATCACGATATTCGCACGATAGCTTTATGGAGACCACGTGTGAAACTTCTGCACACATCGACAGACGCAGGTGTGACCCCCAGCATAAAGCTTCACAATACCCATGTCTTTGGTTTCATACCGGAAATTGTATTGAATTTCAAATAGATGATGGTAAAAATAGGTATAGTACAATGAGTATTAAGTCACGTATTATTTAAATTTTTCAAATCGTCCTTAAGTGACAGTATAGTGGAATGGTGAAAAAGTGCTTACAACCAGCATTTTTATTTATCTAAAAAAATAATACTAATTTATATTTCTTTATTCTAAATGAGTCTTAATCATAACTTAAAAAGACAACTTTTAACATTAATACAAAACAATTTTCATTAGCTTATTTTTGCTAGTTGCACCATTTGAACAGAAATCGCGTAATCGCGTTACCTTGGAATACGGTAATAACGTGTGATTTCATAAAAACGATGTACTTACCAGTAAAGCTAACTCTGTATAGCCAAAATGTTGATTAAAATTATCCACACATTCTCTTCAAATAAAGATAGCTGCCAAATAATACTATGTACAGAGTAAAAAATTAACTACTTAGCTGTAGTCCAGCTAAATGTTATATTCAACTAGAAAAGACTATGCAGAATTACCTCTACATAGTTCCGGATTTAATATTTCGATTAGGGTCAGGAGAATAAAGTTATGTATTAAAAAGATAATTTATTTTAATGTGTTTCACATAAAATAAGTTGTAATTATCAAATCAATAAAAAATAGTACCAAAATGTCAAGACTATCCTTATGCGAATATAATAATGTAAAAAAAGTTATTTTTAACTCACCCCCTAACAAAATAACATTTGAATAGTAGTTCATGAACTGTTACATAACAGGAGGCTATTATAACACGAGTGTGAGTTCATAAACCGCAGAAGTGGTTCGTATTTTAATAGTAATACACTGTGTTTTAATACCAAGTATCCTGCAGTTACATACCATCGGGCTCGGATTTTGTAATAGTCCCTTTACGTAAATGAATCAGCAATTACGATTAGTTGCATTTTTTAATTTCAATCTGTATAATCCACGTCTGAAGCTCTGTTTATAAACTCCCAGTCGTGTTTTAAGAGGCCTGCGGAGCATGCGAATTTCATACAAACATAATACCAAAATAATTTGTAAATCAAACATATTCTGAAGGTAGTTATATGTCACCGTAAAATTGTCAAACACGTTAGATTGTAATCTCTCAGCGATATTGTAAACTCTCGAAATATTGTCAACTGGACATACGGAAGTATCTCTGCCCCCATAATCGGGACCCCGCGAAGCGGGGCTCCGTCGACTACGCTTTTTAGGGGAATATAAAGTGTTTTGAGGTTAAGTTATATTAAATTAGACAAAGGGGACCCCTTCTTCCCTCCACTCCGCGTGAGTTGACTACCATCGCATATATTTCACGAAAAATAATGCGTTTTATTGTTAGCAGTATGTTCGTTTGACAATATTTCGTGAGTTTACAATATCGCTAGAGAGATACAATCTTACGTGTTTGACAATTTTACGGTGACATATATATTATTTTGATTGGATTACAGAATATATAGGTTCCCAAACACATACTTTGAATGTACACTGATTTAAACAAGAGACATGTTTTTCTATAGAAATTTTAAATTCCTCATATCTCGTCTTTATGTCATTGTCCTTTCAAAATATTATTTTGGTATTACGTTTGTATGAAAAACGCATACTCCGCCGGCCCCTTAATAGCCCTAGGTTTAGAGAAGCGTTGTGTTGACCACTTTTTACATCTAAAAATCTTAATGATCATTTTTGACAGGTATAATAATTTAGGCACTGCTTAAACTTAAGTTACAACGGATTGACTTATTCATATCTTCAACACAGCTGTTACCATTATTGTATCAAAATTATGTTATTACCTAATTAGCTATAGAAAACCATCCTGAATATGACTCTAAAATCGAAATATTAAAGTTTCCTAGGTCGACGTTTCTGTCAATCTTTACCATCGCAGAAGTGAGAAATTCAGCAACTTTTAACGCCATGACTTCGCGTCGTAATCGTAATCGTTGTTAAAACCGCAGTATATTATTATCCTCAGTTCTTAAATTCACGAATCAAATAAGGTACATACTGATTATAACTAACATTATTCAAAGTTCGAGTTGAACATGTTAATATTTAGATCTTCAAATGTGGCAGTCCCACTCTGGTCCAGTATCTGCAGCATGTCGGACAGCTCGTGCGGCGCATGCGCCCCCTCCGCCCCGCCCGCGCCCGCCGCCGCCCCCGCTCCGCCCTGCCACGACCACATACCTGCAACACAACCTTCATTACTGAACTGAGCATGACACACTATTTGTCCGCGAGGGTTTGTTATTGAATTTGAATTGTGCCGTCAGGTGAAAAAGTTGCAGAGAGCCGACTCGTTTGACCGTGCAATCTCGCTGTTGTACACTTGTACAGTCCCTTTACAGATATCTCACCTCTTGAATATGCATCACTGTTAAAAGTACAGTGGCGTTTTTGTTGTAATAAAGTTGCTGTCGAGATGATACCACTAACGAAGATGTCAGAATTAAAGTGGTCTTTATTTTCTTAACGATATGATTGGTGTTGTCAAGACTGTGTTTGTGTGTGTACTGACCGTGCGAAGGGTGCGGGTGATGGTTGTGGTGGTAGTGCGCGGCGGGCGGCAGGTAGGCGGGCGCGGGCGGGGAGCGCGCCGGAGACGCGTCCGCTGCACCTCCTGCCGCCTCGCCGCTGTACGCGTAGCTCTCGCCGCCGCCTCCGCCGCTCTGCCGTAACAAATACTTCATTAATAACATCCATCATCTGTTTTCCATGCAAATTAATTAAGCAGAATACGACAAATCGGCAACTAAAAGTATATAAACTTTGGTAGTGGAGTTGCTGTTCCGAAACCGAAGCCGGTTGGAATAAAGTCGTTCGTTAGGTACCTTCGGGCACGGTTTAGTGTGGAATACTTACGGTGCGCAGGGTGGTCCAGGTGGTGTGCGGCGGGGTGTTGGTGGGACGGTGCGGCGAGTACTCGGGCGCGTAGTGCGGCGCGTAGGGCGGCGCGGGCGCGGCCGGGGCCACGCCTGCCTCGCCCGGCGAGCGTGCAGTCACGCCGCCGCCGCCTACGCTCACTGCCACAAACACGTCATTTTAATTGTGGTGATACAAAGTTGATTGATTTAAATTAATCTTTGAGAGTTATATGGAAACCGTCTTAAACGTCTTAGGTAATATTTTCTCTTCTTGAATGAAAACTGTATGTATGGGTATGACTCATTTAGAAGAAATGAACTCTCGGAGTGATTTCCGGCTGCCGATAATTACCTGGTGGAGCGTGGTGCTGTTGATGAAGATTAGGTGCTTGTGCTTGCGCTTGATACACATCACGGTGACGGAGATGGTAATCGTAATTTTCTTCCGGAGCCGCTTCACCGGTAGTGCTTCCTAACGACCGGCTGGTAACATCAAGATAATTTTTAGGTCAGACATCAATAAAAACATACAGGGTGTATTTCACCTCATCACAAAGCCGTTAACCAAGCATTCTGTATATCAAACTAAGTAACTTTACGCAAAAAATATTGCTGGGAAACAACTTTTTTTTTTTGAGGTTAAAAATCATGTTTTGTATTATAACTCAATGTAACGCACTCAAAACATTGTGCGGATGGATGGATTTAATAGTACGGGGGTCGTAGAGATATTTTAAGTAAATATCATGCGATAAAAAGTGGTATTTAAAAAAAACTTATCAAAATCTTGCAACTTTGACCCCCAATATCTCCGTAACTAGAAAGATCCCAGGTATAGTGTAGAACAAAAAAAAAATCAGAATGACGAGGAGAACAAGTCCCTTTCGTATTCGTTAAGAGGTGTTTTACACCCTTTATAATTAAAATAAGTTCATCAGTACGTACTTAGCCAGTGTATTAGTGCAGACGATGTATTCCACGTCATCATTGTAAGGGTTTAAAAAGGCGAAGGCCGAAGTTCTTAACCATACCCACTCTCTACTTTTGGTGCGAAACCGGTACATCAGTGAGATGATTTGACCTTTTAATTTCAATACTGTAACAAGAAATTAGGGGTGGTTAGTGCCAGAAACGATGAATAAAAACATTACCGTCGCCGCGTCGTAACAATATTGCAAGTAAACGTAAAATCTAGTAACCTTGGTCAAAGTTATCTCTCATATGTTGTTGGTCCTCTGGGTGATAGAATTCGTAGCAAAGCTTCCCCAGTAGATCGGCAGGCGCATATCCGACTACCTGTGTTGCGCGTTGATCAGCAAATGTAAAACGTCCGTCCACTGAATGACGCGAAACAAACTCTACTCCGCCGCTACATAAACTGTTTTCCGAATTGTTTGGCGTTGATGTGACCTAGTAACATTATTAACAAACGTTCATGAATTTGAACCATTCCAATAATTGTAATAATAATTTCAAACCAGTCAAATATAAGTACCTGTAACCTTCCAATTGCAACTAAACAACAATGGGATGTGTCAAGTTCTTCTTGAATGGGACGATCCATCTGCATACCTGGAAAGAGATCTGATATGCCAACATACTTAAAGCTATGTTTCTCAATGTTATTTAGACAAAGAAATCATAGTATTTATGTAATGCGTAACAAACACTGCAGTGAGTAAAGTCATCACTCCCCTGACCTTATGCCAATTTATTTGGTGTTTGCACAGACTATTATATAGAAAACTTTGCGAAGAAGATGGGCTGAATGACATTTTGAGGCATTGATATTACAAGGCATTATGTATCAGAAAGGTGTGGTCATACTTAAGGGTTTGATACAAACCATCCAACTGGTCAATTTTCTCTATGGAACTAATATTGTAATCGCGAAAAAATTCTTGAAATATATTTGCATCTCTAGGTGGCGGTTGGATCCAAAATAAGTACATTTTGGATCTAACTGTAACTGGAAATATTGAAAACACTTTGTCCGAATTACGATGTTACCTGTAGGAGGCCAATTTTTTATATATCCAGTGCAATGCACTACGGCGTAGTTATGTCCGTCATGTGAGGGGCCTAGTGAGTTGCGAGCACGTAGTCTTCCCAAGTGAGCTCCTTCTGCAGACCCGCCGACACGCATACGACAAATGAAACCACGACGAGAACCCATCACTTGACGCATGGACGCTGTAATTGATATTAAATTATATTGATTTTTTAATTTTCGACAGTTTTTTTGGTACTAATAACAATAATAAGCAACTCACATTGGTGACCTTCTTTCTTCACCGTTCCAGTCTTAAGATCCAAAATACGACCAGTGTTTTGAGGTTCTTGAGTGCTTAACTGTTCCCTAACTTTTTCTACATCATCTGGGTGTACTTGGTCAAATAAGCAAGAAGAGTACCACTCCCCCTAAAACAAAGTAACTTGTGTAAAAAGGGCATCTGGTGTACTTGGTCAAATAAGCAAGAATAGTACCACTCCCCCTAAAACAAAGTAACTTGTGTAAAAAGGGTGTTTAGCGGAATTTCTTACGTTTTTTGCAATTTACAAGCCAGTGCTAGGTTGTATGTTGATTAAAATATTGTTCGCGACTGTTAGACGTATACGTAGTTACTGAATTATAATCTATACACATAATAAAATCGTTGAGAACAAAAAATATGTACATTGAAGATTAAAAAAAATAAACAGATCAGGGTGACTTAAAATAAGTAACTGAACATATTAAAAGCATTTTTAAAATTCGTGTTTGTTTGACCGCGCATCACGTAAAAACTGCTTGACGGATTTTGATAAAACTTCACTCATCATCATCATTCTCTTGCCCTTATCCCAATTTATTTGGGGTCGGCGCAGCATGTCTTCTTCTTATTTCCATACTCCTCTATTTTTCGTCATCTCATCAGACACTTCTTTTCTTACCATATCCTTCTTAACACAGTCCATAAAAACTTCACTAATCTATTTAAATAAACTCAGAATAGCATTTAGGCTTTAGAAATTATGGAAAATTTTGGAAAAAGGGGGTGAAAAGGGGGGTTAAAGTTTGTATGAAAAAAAAATTTTTGATTGTTCTAGATTCATGATTAAAAATAAAGAAACCTGTTCAGCATTTTTTTATTAATCATCCAGAGACGTAAAAAAGAGGGTTTTGTGTTTAAAAATTAATTAACTTCATACACCTATAGAATAAAATCCATTGAAGTGGAAACCTTTAAAAGTTGCTCTAAATACTTCAAATCTAATACAGGTAAATGTAATTTTTCAATTTTCTTGAAATTTGATTTTTGAAGTGAATACGCCCGAAATAGCGGAACTGAAGCAAATCGAGTTTCCTCGGTATAAGTAGTTGGTAATACAGGGTGGACACGGTAAATGGGGCAGTAAGGGGAGCTGCAGCTACACAAAAATGGTCTTAGGTAACAATCCGTAAAAATAAAGTACAGTTAGCAAGAAAATTGCCATTACATAAAACAATTTTTTTGATGCCAATCGATCTTCTTTCCGACACTAATCAAGAAGTTCTTCCAAACCAACCCAGGTTAGAGTACTCAAAAAGTCAGAAATCGCAAAAAAATAACTTTCAGCGCGGCAGTGTAGGGGAAGTAGTTAGCCAGAAAATTGCTATTTTACACAAAACATTTATTTGATGCCAATCATTATGAATTTGAATTTTGAATTTTATTTTTTATTTTACATAAGACATAAAGCCGGAAAAGTTACAAATACATTACAAACGAGTACAAATCCTACTATCTACAAATAAAAAATGCTTTGTCCTGAAGGACTGTTTGATGGATCAACGCACAGCCTAAACCGCAGATTGTAGAAACCTGAAACTTGGAGGGAGTATTTTCTGTATAACGTAGGCATACGATAAGAAAGAATTTTGAAATTATACCCCTAAGGTGGTGAAAAGGGGGCATAGATTGTATGGGAAAAGGAGCTCGTGGCTAAATAATATCAGCCGCTCGGGTCGATCTTTAGGTTAAGCCATGCTTGCCTAGGTTGGTCTGTGGATGGGTGACCACCCTTACATACCAAGTTTCCTCCGTGCCTCGGAAAGCACGTTAAGCCGTTGGTCCCGGCTGTCATTTGTCCATCTATGACAGTCGTTACAGGTAGTCAGTGGCCCTAAAAGTCTGACACCAGTCTTACCAAGTGGTATCGTATTTCCCAGTATTAACTCGGTTGTGGAGGTCAGATAGGCAGTCGCTCCATGTAAAATACTGGTATTCCGCTGCATCCGGTTAGACTGAGCCGACCCCAACATAGTTGGGAAAAGGCTAGGCAGATGATGATGAGATTGTATGGGAAAATGTGATTCCTTGGTCCAATCTACTTCAAACTTTGCAATCAACAATATTAACAGAATTGATGGACGCGTTTCATATTACATAGAAAAACATAGTTGGGAAAAGGCTAGGCAGATGATGATGAGATTGTATGGGAAAATGTGATTCCTTGGTCCAATCTACTTCAAACTTTGCAATCAACAATATTAACAGAATTGATGGACGCGTTTCATATTACATAGAAATTCATCCCCTAACGGAGTTAAAAAGGGGTATAAAGTTATTTTGGCGGTGATTTGTTCTACAAGTTATTTTGATACATGTTTCAGAACCCAATCCGATTTTATTCCAAAAAGGTTGAACTCACATAAAAATTTGGTGCAAAATTGCAAATACTCTTTAAAATTGGAAGGTCTCGAAAGTCACCGTAAAATATGAATACCGCATTTGAAGATTTCTAAGCTTTGAAGAGGTTGTGCACTTTAAGACACGGCGTCATAGCGCAGGGACGTAGAGTTTGAAATTTTAAATGGTAAGCAGTTGTAAGAGGTCCGCAACAGTTTACAGCAGCTATATCGTGTTGCGGCTCATTTAATGCCTTGATGAGAACTGCAGACCTAGTTGGAGTGTGACTGTCATCGAGTGTCTAAGTATGAAGATGTAAAGCTGTCAATAGAAGCCTTTAAAGCTGTTTTTGTAAATATGGTAATTTATTCTTATTCAAATAAATACGTTGTTAATCACAAGTATTTGATTTTGAACAAAATTGCCCTTGGGTACGTAAATTGACTTCAATGCATATCTTAGGAGATACACCGTTTTAAATAACTCCGCAGCAAAATAATGATCATGTACCGGGCGCACATTTTCATTATGCGGAAGGATGTGTGTGATGCGTGCTCTTTGAAAATTGTATTATAGGTGCTTACGACCCACTCTGTCTAACCCTCTCTTTCTCTTATGTGACGCAGACAAAGTTGCGCGGGTCAGCTAGTCATCAATACAACCCTCCAAGTTCATATAGGTCGAGGAATGTTTTAACCTTGAAAAACTATGACGCTTTCATCTTAATTGAAATAATCTGTCCTTAAATCTCAATGGACACAAGTACCTATCTCTCTTGGTGGCTAAATTTACTTGAAGAAGCCTACGACGCAACGCGTGGATCAGATAATATGTGTTCCACGCGTCGTACATTTATGGCAATTTCGAAAAGTCTGCAATACGACATAAATAAAGCTCACATTTCAATGCTTTACTGTGACTGACTCGTAGTCGAGAATTCTTTTTAGCTACTTTCTAATCTGGATATTTGTAATAGAAAATGATAAAAAACAAAATACTCG
Source organism: Xestia c-nigrum (assembly GCA_916618015.1). NCBI lineage: Eukaryota > Metazoa > Arthropoda > Insecta > Lepidoptera > Noctuidae > Xestia > Xestia c-nigrum. Next base: position 14,053,148 of record OU745245.1, read on the forward strand.
GATTCAGGTGCAGATAACAATTAATCTAAACTTCTATACTAATATTATCTAAATTATAAAGAGGTAATTCTTTTTATGTATGGGGTTATCTTCGGAACTATTGATCTTACTCCAAAAAATCTTTCGCTATCGGGATGTTACCTTAATATCTCCGAGTGTTTTAAGCTACATTTCAGGCTGATGCTCCAGGGTAGTCGCGAACGATATTTTAATCAACATACAACCTAACACTGGCCTGTAAATTGCAAAAAACGTCAGAAATTTTGAATTTACATTGACGCTTTCACCTTGAAACGTTCCCGTGTGTTGATTTTCGTACATATAGGGATAGCGAGTAAAAGCTAGTGAATTATACATGTAACATACCTGAGAGTAGTTCAGTACTGGTGCTATACTATCACTGACGTAAATAATACGTCCAGTGTCGCAACTTACAACAAACAAAAACCCATCAGCTGCTTCAAGAATTAAATGTTTTAGTTCTTGATCAGTTAAGAAGGATGGTTTGTAAGTACCGTCCGTTGAAGTGTTGCCAGTGCCTAAAACAAGAAAAACAAATACAAGAAACTTCTGCATACTTATGTTTTCGTACTTTGATGGTGTCTTCGTTAATCAATGAACTTGATTACCTCTTAATGCTTTCATATGTGCTACTGCCATACGCAGTATTGTGAGTTTGTCTGGCTTCCGCGCGAGGGCGGAGCATGTTGGAACCATATCGGACAGTTCCGTAATGTATGCCGTCATCTTGTTTCTTCGGCGACGTTCAATTTCGCAGTGGTTCTCGCGGCTGAAAATAAATGGATTGTATTGAAAAAAAAATTCCACTATTACATTATTTTTATAGATGTTGTAACAACATTATGATTTTAAAAAGTGTCCATGGAGTTTCTTGCCCGTTCTTCTCCATAGTGCTACGCTAGGGAATGGGCAACTTTAGCAAATAGTACTTTCACAGTTTTTATGTCTTGTGACTGGGACTGTAGCTACTCGTAGATATCATCTTTATCTTTGTTTCGACAATTCAAAAGTGCCTGTAACTGGCCTACTTGAAATAAATGCTTTGATTTATAACAAAATCAATCAAATAGGCCTTAATGTAATTTCCTGGGAGGAAATAAAATAACATTAAGGCGTGTATAGATTTAGGGTGCAAAAACTTCCATTCCAAACTTTGAGGTGTTCCTCAGAGCGCACCTATTTCTAAGCGCAACTAAATCATTCCTCGGAGCGCAACCATGATTACAAATAGAGAAGGGTTCACACATTATATCGATAGACAGTTATAAAGAATCATTCCTTCTGCGTCAAGTCCCTTAACGTCTACTCGTGATTTTTCTTGGTTTTTATTTTTGTCTTTCGTTTCGCTTCGACATGGCTGTCACAGTGATAGCCCATCAAAATAAACTAGGCTAGCAGAAGTTAAAGGAGTAGTTTTTTTTTATATTCCGGGTATCTAAGTAGGTACTTACTGTTTAATATTATCTCAGAGCAAACATGTGATTGAAATACCATCTTCAATTCCTGATAAAAAGTGCTTGAACACTTAGTTCCAGTAAAAATCTGTAAGCCTGGAAGTCTGATTTAATATATAAACAGCTAGGACAGTTGATTTAAAACTATATCGATATAATGAATGAATTCATCTTAACCCTGTCTATTTTTTTATCATGTATGGTTGCGCTCTGAGGAATGATTTAGTTGCGCTTAGAAATAGGTGCGCTCTGAGGAATACCTCCGAACTTTAGGCAAAATAATTTGAAACAGATTGCTATGAAACAACTTATTTTTGATGATGTTATACAATATAAAAGGATAATATCACATCATATGTGGTGTGCATTGGATAATTTAAAATAATTATGAGTAAGTACAAGAGAAAGAGCGCGCACTTGTCGCGTGATAAGGCACGTTTTCAATCACACAGCTACCTAGTGAGGAGTATCGCGGTTATGGGAAAATCACAGGCCTTGATGTTTAAATTTGTATTTAATTGCCCATTAACTGCTGATAATAAGCTAATCATTGTAATGTTCAAAGTTCTCATTTTTTTTTCATGAAATGACGATTGCAACTTTCAGATATGACCAATTGTACAACATTGGATCTATAACGAAAGACGGAAATTTCTACTTTCGTTATGGGTCCCAAAAAGTCATGTTTCTATAAAATAAAACAGCAATTATTTATGTTAACTGTTACATAGCTTGTACACAGTTCTTGGTTTTAACACCATGTAATTCAAGTTTAAAGTGCTTTCTAAATCTGAGACTTTCTTTTTTTTTCTAAAGTCGTTTTTTCGGGAAAGTTTGTAGGGAACTTATTGTGTTGTACAACGGGCTGGTGTCCGCAACTCCACGTCAAAGCGCGTATTTTGCGTATGGGCTATAAATCCACCACGCGGGCCCAGCAGGGTTTGGTAGACGCCACATGTCGAATTTTTGTATATCGGATTTACGGGGGGCGGGGCGGTTCGAATGGCTTATTCCTGAAATCCCCCCTAAAAGTCCCCCTAAGGGGGAAAAGTGGAATCTAAAAAGAAAAGTCTACAATTCCCCCCTGATAATCCCCCTTAGGGGGGATAAGTGGAATCGAAAAAATACTTGTTCCACAAATCCCCCCTGAAAATTCCCCCGAGGGGGAAAACTGGAATGTAAAAAAATAAGAGGTCTAGAATTCCCCCCTGAAGTCCTTAAGCCTTAATTTGGCTAAGGAGTGCCTCTGCTACCGGTGCCGGGTGACGATTTGTTCGCCGGTGGTCGTTGTCAAAATATTTACCGCAGGCGGCGACAGTTATTTTACTTAGATAACCTAGAATGCAGGAGCGAGCGAACCGAGCTAAGTAATAATTTTGTATCTATTTTTTTCTTGCGAGGTAAAAGAAGCCCGCTTGTGGTGAAAACCGGGCTCTAAAGAGGCGTAATTTCTTTGTATAGGGTTGGGTACCTATATGTTGTATTATATCTGTGGATAATACATTGCACAGTGTGTTATTTTGCCCTAGTTTCGGTCATACCATTTTAATTTGGGATGTTTTAGATAGCACTTTAAATTTGATGAAAACAGTTTTACTTTAAGGTAATCATACAAATATAATTTAACATTATTACTTTAATAAACATGAACCGAACTACAAAAATATTTTTTTGCATTATAACTGTTGTCTATTACGCTCGACAGATGGTCGGAAGGGGCAAAGAAAAAAAAAGTGCGTTAATATTATTCCCTTTTTTAATATTATTATCTTCTTTATAGTTTAAACCTTAACAAATCATTCGAGAAACCCCGTTTTGATATTTTCCTTCGTTTTGGAGCTACAACTATTATTGAAAAGGTCATTGACCATCTTGAATAAGACTTTTGACTCTATATTTCTTGAATAAAGCAAATTTCACCCTCCTGTAAAAATATAGATTAATTGTAGGTATTTTAGGGATGTTTCTCGATTTTCTTATTTTCTCTTCAACTGTACTTAGTAGGAAGAGCCGGCGGAGTTATTAATAGGTGTTATATTAATGAATTGTTAGCTTTCCTTGCTTTTTTCACAATTGTAAATGTGGAGGAGTACATTGACGCCTAAATGTTGTATTCACGTCGTTGTAATAATAACTAGCCGACCCGACAGATATTGTCCTGTCACCTACCTACTACTACCTACCTACCACTACCCACCTACCAGTTTGCTCGTTTGACAATATTTCAAGAGTTAACAATATCGCTAGAGAGATTACAATCTAACGTGTTTGACAATTTTACGGTGACCTATATAAATTTTACATTCATAATATTATATGATAATAGCATTTTTTTTACTTTTTTTTACTGGTTCAGTTTTTGAAAATGACTAGCATTTAAATTCGTTTTTTTTTTGTTTATGGTTGTTTTTGAAAATAATTAGAACTTAAGTTCGTTTTTTTTATTATGGTTCAGTTTTTGAAATTAATAAAATATTTAGCATTTAGATTTTGGTTCCTTTCTTATGGTTCAGTTTTTGAAAATAATTACCATTTAAATTTTGTGTTTTTTTCATTACGGTTCTGTTTTTTTTAATAATTAGCATTTCAGTTTTTTGGATTTTATTACATTATGGTTAAGTTTTGTCAGTATGGTTCAGTTTTTGAAAATAATTAGATTTAACTTTTGTTTTTTTTTTCGTTATGATTCAGTTTTTGAAAATAATTAGCATTTCAGTTTTTTGGATTTTATTACATTATGGTTAAGTTTTTGAGGAAGATTCTCTCAGGGGGGAATAGTGGAATAACTAAAAATGAAAAGGGGACTTTCTGGATAAGTCTTACATTAGAGTCCAGTTTTCCCCCCTAAGGGGGATTCTCTTAAGGGGGATTAGTGGAATAAGCCGGTTCGAATACGGGTACAAAATTAAACCCAACAACAACAAACAAAATAGTAATGTTTGAATCAAATATCACAGGTATCACACATCTTTTAGGGCGCATTCACATTTGCCGCAAAGTGCCACGCGGTTGCAGCGCTGCCACTTTGTTAATCCATATAATCTATACTAATATTATAAAGCAGAAGAGTTTGTTTGTTTGGTTGAACGCGCTAATCTCAGGATCTACTGGTTCAAATTGAAAAAATCTTTTTGTGTTGGATAGTCCATTTATCGAGGAAGGCTATAGGCTATAAAACATCACGCTACGACATTAGGAGCGGAGCAGGAATGAAGAATGTTGCAAAAACGGGGATATTTTTTCCTTTCGTTTTTCTCTCTTATGTGACGCAGACGAAGTTGCGTGGGTCAGCTAGTATAATTATAAAAAACCGCACGACTGCAGCGCTACACCGGCGCTGCGGCCGCTCGTCAGTTCATCAATTGACTAGTATTTTTGTCATTTTTGGCCACAGTAGCCTTTTACTTTATGAAAGGAGAAAGCCCATTTTCCCTACATCTTTGGGCCTATCGTTACTTTACGTTACAGTCATGAAACAGGTGTATTTTTTTAGAGAAGTACACCAGGGATAATCTGATTTAATTTCAATTAAATTGGCAATTGCATTTCTGAGAATTGCTAGTTAGGTCAGGTTAAAAAACGAGTGGCGGAGAGTGGCGTGTGTACACGCGCGCCTCAAAGAGATGTAAGCAGAAAGGAAAGGGTCCGCAAGGGCCGAAGCCTGCCGGGGCTGCGGGACTGTTCGAAAGAGATACCGTGGCCCCGGAACATAAAGGGCGAGGAAGGAACATGAATTGGTTTTAGTCAGTAAAAGTCTGACATTCCCAGAGTGGGACTCGTCCCGCTAAAAAAAATGTGGTTAGGTTTAACCGTCGCGGCCCTCTACACTTTAAGCAATTTTTTTTATCAGTGTTGCTATTGTGTATTATTTTTATTTGATAAAATTACGGTAATTTTGCAATAAACTAGTTGACTGTAACGCTTAGGCCCAAAAGTGGGAATACTCCTTTAGTTCGTTGAATTATATAAAATAACGACAACGTTTTCATAGGGTTAACGATCTTTTAATGTATTTGTTGGAATGTCGCCTTTCAGTTCAACTAGGTACATTAAACACCGAAATGGTATATTTTCTAATTTATATGGACTTGTATTAAGGGGGATGCTCCAAGGTAGCCCGCGAAATTGAAAATTTTCTTACGTTTTTTGCAATTTGCAGGGCAGTGCTGAGTTGTATGTTGATAAATCGGTATCGGTCGCGACTGTAAGACGTATTAAGTTACAGAATTATAATCATCAAAATCATCAATACAACCCTCCAAGTTCATAAGAATCGATGGACGAATTTTGCACGGTTAAAGTCCTTCTTCGACTCTTATGAACTTGGAGGGTTGTATTGATGATTTGCAAAAAAACGTAAAAAAAAAAATGAATTTCGTGGGCCACCCGACGCGTTCACCTTAAGTACTTATTGCTAAATGTTAATATTTTTTCGTACAAGACAGTAAATGGTTAATAAGAATAGAATGCAAAACATGGCATCTTTCTTAACATAAAAAAAAACCCAACATGGTCATAGCTGTCTATGATTTACTGTTACTATCACCCAATAAAAGAAAAAGATGGCAAGTTAAACTCTGAAAAAAAAAATGACTTACCTTGCAAATCTTTCTTTATCTTGAATATTGTCCTCTTCCATCCTTGTATATTTCCCACCACTTGCGTCGTCTTCATCTGACCTGTGATAAGGACAAAACCATTAAAAAAAAAATACTCAAAACAACAACAAGTATTACATAGAGACTAGCTATTTATAGCACATCATCCCTGGCCTGAGGTCACTGAAGGGTTACGCAGACGTGAACCTATTAGTTTCGCCAGTTATGTATAATAGCTCCCATAAGTCCCATAAAATAGGGGGCAACCCTATTGCAACTAGGCACAAATCCAGACTCTGTGGCTATTACTGAGGAATCCCCAGCAGTGTTGAAATAGTAGGAAGTAGGGCTTTCAATCCGGAGTTACCGAGTTTCAGAGCGATTTTAAGCATTTTTCAAATCCGGAATTTAAATAGAACACCGGAGTTGAAACCGGTTTTCAAAAACAATGTTAACATTATTTACGAAACGGACGCAAAACGCATGTTAATTCTTGAGCGTAACCCGTTGTTTGATTCCACTTGGTATAATAAACAAAAATTAATAATACTTTCACAAAGCACTTTTGATTATTGTAGGGTCAAGTCAAATTAAAATGTTTGAATTTGATATGAAAGTTTTTCTAATCTCAGTTACATTCACTAAACATATTTACTTTAACATTATTTTTCAATTTATATTTATTTTTGAAATATTGTAAAAGTAACATGTTTTTGTTTGATTCTTGTTCATTACATTCTGTTAATATCATGATAATTTTTTTAAGTAGTTTGATAAGTGAGGAATATAGATTTCCATCTTATAGTCGGGTCAATTTAGACATTTGGTGCTACATCAATTTACAACAAGCTGATAATTGGTACAATTGTTCAAAATATAATCTATATACTATATAATATTATAAAGCAGAAGAGTTTGTTTGTATGTTTGGTTGAACGCGCTAATCTCAGGAACTACTGAATCAAATTGAAAATTATTTTTGTGTTGGATAGTCCATTTATCGAGGAAGGCTACATAACATCACGCTACGACTATTAGGAGCGGAGCAGGAATGAAAAATGTTGCAAAAACGGGTTTTTTTTTCCTATGGTTTTTCTCTCTTATGTGACGCAGACGAAGTTGCGTGGGTCAGCTAGTTATAAATAAAATGTAAAAGTTCCCCAGCATTCCTGTGTATGGAAATTTCTATTTCATCCCCCCATCTCGGAGAGTATTTTTGCTCTTCGATATCTGAGTGCAAAAGCCGTTTTTATCGTCTTGAGGGTAAAGTAAATTTGAATTTAGAACGTGGTGTGGCATGTTAATTCAAAACATCATTAAACCTATTTACTTCTACCTCTATGGTGCCTAATTTATCATATATTTTTTTTAATTTGTTAAGAACTCAGACTCGGAACCTTCTTGGTGTACTTATTTTTAATATGTTTTGCGCGCGCCATTTTCTTTTCACGTCATATTGTTAACACCTTAGGTTAAAAACAATGAATCCAACTTGAAAACAAGTGAAATACCTAAAATTACCACTCATTATCTAGCAACGAGGAAGATTATTTGACGCCAACAGAATCAACTGAATTTGTTAATACCTAATGCGCATTTTTTTTGCGTTGTTTCATTTCCTCGCTGAGGTGGGATGAAAAGTTACGTGTTGCACTTGAGTGCAAAGATTTATCACCTCGTGCTCTTTTGATTCCCTCAACGCTAACGCTTAAGATTCTAAGAATAATTTTAGAATCTTTCGCTTGTTCGGTCACCAAAATTGAGAACGCGGTTAAAAAACAACTTTTCACTCTTGTATAACAGATAACTATTAAGGTGGACGCACACCTATCCGCGCCGAACGCGCCGAACGAATCGAAGTCAAGGACCAAGGAAGCCTCGCACACATATCCGCGCCGAACGCTCGGAAAGAATCGACCGCGCCGAAAGATAGGAAATACTCATTTTTTAAAACAATGAAGAAGTAGAGTTTGGCCAACGAAAGCTGTCCAAGAAAATTGGCTGGGAGTGCTTAAACGGTGTTGATACTATTTATTACTCAGGAAGTATTTAAAAAAAAAAAAAACGTTTTAAGAGCTGTAATTTTTCTACACCAGGGTACATAGAGTATAACGTGAGTCAATCAGTTGAATTAGTATTTTGAAAACTTGTGATATTATCTTAGATATGTAATTAAGTGATTTTTTTATATATAATAATAATCTGGGATGATGCCAAGTTAACATAAAACCAACGAGATTGTATTAAAAAGTCCAATAAGAAGGAAAAACGTGGATTAAAGTTTTTGTGTCAATAATTACGTAACTCGAAATGATGATTTTTTATTTGTTGAGATACAACGTATAAATGAGTGTCAAAACGCTGGACTTGGCTTTAAACCATTCTCTACGCAAGAATCATGTCAATCGGTCCAGTACTTTAGGCAATATAAGGCAAAATAAGTAGTAAACATTGTGTACATCGTACATTTCACACTCATTCTGATTCAAATCACTTTTTATGTCTTTATTTGTCAATTATACAGGGTTATTTTTTGTTTATACTAAACCCGAAAAGGGGTCATTGTACTCATCATTTTGAACAACTTTTTCTATGGGACGAACCCTGAAATCGCGAAAAAAAATCAGCTGTTCCCTACATTTATGTTCGCATAACTCGTCAAAATGTAGGGAACAGCTGATTTTTTTTCGCGATTTCAGGGTTCGTCCCATAGAAAAAGTTGTTCAAAATGATGAGTACAATGACCCCTTTTCGGGTTTAGTATAAACAAAAAATAAGGTTGTATATGGTAAATAGAAACTTTCTCGTCGAACTTCTGATTGTTTTTGGCATTATTTTAAACAAAACCAATGTTAATGTGATACACGTAAACACAAGATAAAGATCTACTACAAAACGTGTCAATTTTGGCAGTCTTAAATTATTGCCATACTTATTAAAACTTCTGAAAATAATTCGTGGACAGCTTTCGTTGGCCAAACTTTAATAAGTAAAATAAATAAATAAATATAGCTGGACATTAAAGCACAGCGCCACCTAGTGCCACACTAAGCAAAGCTTGTGTCGTGGACACTAGATAGTTGATATACTACATATATACTTTTTTTGTTTGTAAATACATACTTATTATACATATAAACATCCATGACTCGGAAACAAATGTCCGTGCTCATCACAAATATTCGCTCCTACCGGGATTCGAACCCAGGACACTAAGAACGGAAGGCAGCGTCACTACCACTACGCCAATGGTCGTCAAAAAATCGGGTCTAATAGTCTGACGTTGCGTTGTCGTACGCAACTGATAGAATGCGACCGCATCGGTCGAATCGCGCGCATCAGCCGCGCCGTATCTGATGACGTCATCCGAATTTGTCTCGGATTTCTGGGGTTCTGCTCGATTCGGACGATTCGACGCGGATAGGTGTGCGAGGTTTCATAGGATTCCATACAAGTAATTCTAAAATTCGATGCGTTCGCCGCAGTCGATTCCTTCGGCGCGGATAAGTGTGCGTCCACCTTTATTCAAGGTCAAAGGTCTAAAAATGAGTTTTTCGCGATTTTCAGCAAAACGGTAAGTTTTATCACAAAAAAAGCCCAGACAAAAATTGTTGATCATAAAATTATCTACAAAATATATCAATACTTTTTTCCTACGAGCCACTGTTTCAGAAATATTTTCGATTCAAAAAGTTGTAATTAAAGTTTTCCTTGAAATGTTCCACCTTGACACTATAAAGGGCCTGTTCTGTAATTTGCACGTCCAGTGTCATACATATTTTTTGAGAAATCGGCCTCAAAAAACAAAAAAATCTTTCCAAAAATTTTCTGAAGTTGTTGGAGGATTCAAATTCAAATTATTTATTAATAATCATAGGATACATTCGTTTATGACCTATCAGAAAAGCGTCAGTTTAATATCCTTAATGGCGTAGATTTCTCACAATCTGCACTTTGTGGTGTAAAGGTGGAACATTTCAAGTAAAACTTCGATTACATTTTCATTCTTCTTGAATCGTTATATCTCAAAAACAGTGGCTCTTAGAAGAAAAAGTATTTGAACATTTTTATATATTATTAATATTTGATCTACCATTTTTGTCTGAGCTAATTTTATGATAAAACTTACCGTTTTGCTGAAAATCGCGAAAATCTCGTTTTTGTGACCTTTGGCCCTATATCTTTTTTTTGCTGATCGATGAGGACTTTTCACATTTCCTTTATAATAGTGTATAATATGTGAACAATCCTACCAATTTTCAGCCTAGTCGGAATTTATGTAACCTCACCGCTATTTATTAGTCTAATTTGACCGGACTACTATCAGTACACTGATGATCATTATAGCTCAATAAGAACATGATCATTATCAATATAAGTTTAAATTAACAGTCAACTTGATTTTCATAAAAGAAATCATGATCAATACAACTAGGAAGATCAATGTCAGTAGAAATTATTGGATTTTATTTTAAATCTCAGCAGCCCTTGAATGACAAATATTTTCTTTTTTATAAATATTATTTCTTGCGAGACTCACCCGACACTGCCAGCACGGCGTTTTTGTATATCCTTTGCTGGGTCAGCCCCTATAAAAATTGCATTCAATTTATTTAAACATTTCTCCTTAAACTAACAAACTAGTCAGCTTAACATTACAGTAAAGTAATACTAATTAAGAAATGAAACATTTTCTTGTAAGACCACAGTTACTTAAATCTATATGATCATTATAAACTGATGATTGTATATCTTAAGAAATGTGCATTGTTTGAATGGCAAGCTGGAAAACCCACAGGGAATAAAACTCACAGCCATAATTTTATTGTTGACAAGACATTTAACTGCCCTGATCAGCTCACATTTAATTATTTTAAAAGTTACACTATTTAACTAATGTATATAAATCAAGGTCACCATAAAGTAAATTCAAAGCACTAGTAAATAATAACCAACAATATTGAATTCAGGCCTCTGCTGTGTACAGAATTTATGAATAAATAGAAAAATTACCTAATAAAACGCTAAGTGGTGATAAAAAGTTTCAGCTTTTCTGCCAATGAGCAAATTAATGTAATATTGGTCAGCTCTGTAGAAAAAAATCTCATCTTGAATTATAATCAGAAGTGCTCTGCAAAAAGGTGTATAATTTGTTGGTTGTTGCCCATCGAATACTTAAATGCTTGGCTATTAATTTCCATTTTCTACCTTGGAGAGTTACTAACACAACGCGTCACGCGGTGCAATATCAAATTGAAAATAGGTCGATACCTTACATGATGTAAAACGTACCCATGCGAAACTCGTAACAAAAATAATAACAATGTAGTAATTTGATTTAGATAAGCAGTGATTTGTTTTACATTAATTTCTAGTAACAGTATGAATTTTTACATTTATTAAATAGTAACAAAATGATCACCAACCGGGGATAGTGGGAGCCACGGTAGACATCGGTCAGTAAACTCATTAGTTCACGTTTTATTTATCACTAGCAAATATTAAAATATAAAACTGTTCAAATCCACAACAAATACTTTCATCTAAGCACAAAGTAGTACGTATGTTTACAGCTCTTCAATACAACACAAACGCCATTTTCCATTTGCAACAATCATCCACAGTTCCACACACAAAAACGTCACATGTAAATGTTGCCATTATAATATTTTGTTTTCTACTATTTGAAATTGAATCGTGGTGTACAATGCGTTTTAGGAACGTTGGAAGAGCCAGAGTGGCGGATTAGAGTGTAAATTTTAATAAATAGCTCAAAATTGTACGTAGTGGTTTAAAAATAAATCAAACTTGTGTTTTTTTAAATTTTTTGCATTTTCTGAGAACTTTTACCGTAGTAATGTATATATTTTTTATACCATCAGAAAGTAGAGATATCAACGAACAAAAAGCCCTCCGACTTTTTGGAAAAGCTTAAATTTTGTCACGAGAATTTTCGATTGAAAATTAGGGTGATTTTTTAAAATTAAGTTAAAATAAGGCGAAATAATAAATATTTCAAATCAAATAAATTACAGTGTATTTGGGACATAATAAGGTAAGTTTTCACCAGATTTCATAAAAAAGAAAAATTGTTTGAAAAAGATAAAAATAAAAAACCAAAAACTTGGTTATTTGAATTTTTCACCTAAATTTTGAGGTTATGTGAAAAAATTGTCAATGCAAAGTTTTAGATCTTTTTATTACCTACAACTTTGCGATTTGACTTTTTTCCATAGGACTTGTAGTTTTGCCGGAAATCGAGATAAACCATTTTTTCCCCTTAAAGGCCCCCCTCCCCCACTTCCCGAACTCGTATCGACCGTAATTTATTTTTCCTTTTTTTATATCATATTCCCCTCCTTTTCTAATGGGTTTCATCCTACTATTTTTTTTTTCGTTTTTACCATTTTTTAAGGCATCGGCCCTGCCTAACCTTAAAACACTTTATATTCCCCTAAAAAGCGTAGTCGACAGAGCCCTGCTTCGCGGGGCCTCTGATTCCGAGTGCAGGGTTTAAAGGAACCTAACTAACCTAACGGGGGTGTGCCCCAAGTCCTGATTATGGGGGCAGAGATACTTCCGTATGTTCAGTTGACAATAATTCGAGATATTACAATATCGCTAGAGAGAAACAAGTTATATTGTAATATAACGTGTTTGACAATTTTACGGTGACATTATATAATCAAAGTATAACATAATTCCTGATAGTGTCCACGTGTCCAAAGAGTTTATAATAAAATAGTACGTTTAATAGTGTCATTGTAACAGTTGTCGTTGACAGCCTAGCCATCATACAGCCAAGAAGGCCGTCATTAGGGATGGAATAAACAACGGTGACAGCTAAAGTATTTGACAGTATGCTTGACCGTCGCCTCTGTGAGTACACGAAGTTACATGACTCACAGTTCGGTTTTCGTCCTGGGTTATCAACTGAAAGCGCCATCTTTGCATTAAAACACACGGTTAAGTATTATACGGATAGGAAAACACCCGTGTATGCTTGTTTCCTGGACCTTTCAAAAGCATTCGATATGGTTTCGTATAAAGTGTTATGGGGAAAGCTTCGGGAGTTAGGCGTTCCTGCTTCATTAGTGTCCATATTGGCGTTATGGTACGAGAAACAAAGAAATTATGTAAAGTGGTTAAATACGCTATCAGATCCTTATAATCTCGAGTGCGGGGTTAGGCAGGGGGGTCTCACTTCCCCGCGGCTTTTTAACATTTACATCAATGATCTTCTTGTTGAGCTCAGCAGCACACATGTTGGCTGTCACATAGATGGAATAAACATAAATAACTTAAGTTATGCTGATGACATGGTGCTGCTGTGCCCCTCAATGTGTGGTCTAAGAAAGTTACTTTCTATTTCTGAAATGTACGCTGTGAAGCATGGACTGATGTACAATCCTAAGAAAAGTGAACTATTGGTGTTTAGAGGTAGGAATCAGAGTCCCACAAGTGTTCCGTCCATAACACTTAATGGGTTAGTTTTACAGAGAGTAACCCAATTCAAATATTTGGGCCATATTGTTACTGAGGACTTAAAAGACGATTCGGACATGGAAAGGGAGCGTAGGGCATTGGCAGTGAGGGGGAATATGGTGGCTCGTAGGTTTGCTGGTTGTTCAGTACCAGTCAAAATTACCCTTTTCAAGGCATACTGCCAAACTTTTTACACCAGCAGCCTTTGGGCTTGTAGAGTGTTGTGTGTGTATTGGAGGTTTCGGGAACTCTTCACAATAAACACAGCTCTAACGATTTAATAAAGTTTATTAATAATAACACCTTATAACTAAGTACAACTTTAACTCGGATGCGCGGAGCGATATAAATGTATGTAGACCGGTACGTTGCTAAGCGTGGACTGGCGAGGGCGACCGAGGGGCGCGTGTACCGCGCGGGGTGGAGGCGGCGGCGTGTCGAGCCGCTAGCCGCGCAGTTCGGTTAATCTCGGCCGTGTTCGGAGAAGCCGAACAGTAGCGAGTGTAGGTAGTAGGTACAGCCTACATCACTCCCCCGCTGAGACCGGTTCACGTTCGATAGTGAGAAAGGTGTCGCGGGTATCTAACTGTTCTCCCGCTTCTTGTGGTGGTTTCTGGCTGAGGTCGTGGCAACGCTGGCGACGACGCTGATGGCGCTGGTGATGAAGCTGATGGCACTGGTGATGAAGTTGATGGCGCTGGTGATGAAGCTGATGGCGCTGGTGATGAAGTTGATGGCGCTGGTGATGAAGTTAATGGCGCTGGTGATGGCAGTTGCGGTGCGGATGGTATTCTGGAGCCATAATTGTTGTTCATGTAGGCTGGTTTTAGCCTATCGATGGTTACAATTGTGTGTTTTCCTAGGACATCTATTGTAAAGGTTTTAGATCCTCTCTCTATGACTCTGTGTGGACCAGTATAAGGTGATTCTAATGACTTCTTTAGAGGTCTTTTCCGCAGGAAGACGTGACTGGCTGTGTTAAGGTCTTTAGGTACGTAAAACGTCTTCTCACCATGGCCAGATGTTGATGCAGGTGACAGTCTCGAGATGTGTTTTCTTAACCGTCCTGCGAAGTCTGCTTCATCTACGATGTTGTTTGTTACTGGTTTAATGAACTCACCAGGTAACCGGAGTGGCTCGCCATACACCAGTTCGGCTGAAGATGCTTGTAGATCATCCTTCCAGGCACTTCTCATACCCAGGAGGACAAGAGGAAGTACCTCCGACCATTGCGCGTTGTTGTGGCACATTATGGCAGCTTTCAGCTGTCTGTGCATTCTCTCCACAAGGCCGTTGCACTGAGGGTGATAAGCTGTCGTGGGACAATGATAGGCGCCTATGATCGACGACATACACTGGAACAGCTGCGAGTCAAATTGTTTTCCTCGGTCAGTGGTTATTTTCTCTGGACATCCAAAGCGAGCGACCCAGCCAGTAATGAAAGCGCTAGCGCAGGTCTCTGCTGTGATGTCGGCTAGAGGGTAGGCTTCTGGCCATCGAGTATACCTGTCTACAGCTGTAAGGCAGTACCTGAAACCGGAAGAACGTGGCATAGGGCCTATTATGTCAAGGTGGACGTGGGAAAAACGGTTGGAAGGAACAGGGAATGAGGAATGAGGAGAGTGGGTATGACGGGTAACTTTGTTGCGTTGGCAATCTGTGCATTGTTGAGCCCATGTTTTGCAGTCACGACGAATCTTAGGCCACACAAACCGTTCTGAGACTAGTTTGGCTGTAGCGTTGGGACCTGGATGACTGAGATTGTGTAGATTGTTGAAGATTGCTTTTCGGAAAGTTGGTGTGATGAATGGTCTAGGACGTGAAGTTGACTGATCACAGTAAATGTAGGCATCATTAGTCTTCACTCTCTCTAACTGTAACGACGTGTTGTTTTGTAGCAAACTCTGTAACTCTTGATCGTTTTCCTGTCGATTTTGCAGTTCTTTGTAGTTTATTGTAGTGTCGATGCTTTCCAGTTGTGAAAATGCGTCGGCTACTACGTTGTCATTTCCTGATATATGGTTGATGTCTGTTGTGAATTGAGAGATATAATCGAGATAGCGGTGTTGACGAGGTGAGCAGTTGTCTCTTCTTGTTGTGAAGGCGAATGTAATCGGCTTATGTTCGGTGAACACTTTAAATGTTCTCGCTTCGACCATATACCTAAAGTATTTTATTCCTTCATGGAATGCGAGCAACTCACGGTCGTAAGTGCTATGTTTCGTCTGAGCAGGAGATAACTTGCGGGAAAAGAATCCTAGTGGTTGCCAGCTGTTGTTTATCTGCTGTTGTAAGACAGCTCCGATGGCCACATCCGAAGCGTCGGTAAAAAGTGCTAATTCCGCTTGTGGATCGGGATGCGAGATGAGAGTGGCTTCTAACAAGTTATTTTTGCATGCGTCAAACGCTGTTTGTATCTCAGGAGTTATGGTGATGGGTGTCGTTCCTTTGATCTTGGGGCCACTTAAAGCTTGATTGAGAGGGCCTTGGATTTGAGCGGCGCCAGGGAGAAATTTTCTGTAAAAGTTAATCATCCCTAAAAATCTTCGCAACTCTTTAGCATTTTTAGGGAGGGGGTATTCTTGAATTGCCTTTACTTTTTCTGGGAGAGGACGTATGCCATCAGCAGACACGTGATAACCCAAGAAAGTAACTTCACTAGCACCTAGGACGCATTTGTTGGTGTTTATTACTACGCCATATTTCTTTAATTGGTCGAATATTTTTGTAAGGTGTCCAACGTGCTCTGTCTCCCCTTTCGAAAACACGAGGATATCATCTAGATATCCGAACGTGAAGTCTAAACCCTGAAGTATTTCATCCAAAAATCTTTGAAAGGTCTGTGCAGCGTTCCTCAAACCGAAGGTCATCGCTGTAAACTCAAAAAGTCCGAACGGTGTTGTGATCGCTGTCTTTTTGATATCATCTTCAAAAACTGGTATTTGGTTGAAGGCTTTCACGAGGTCAATTTTAGAAAATACGGTGGATCCTGAGAGTTGGTATGCAAAGTCGTGTATGTGTCTTACTGGATAGCGATCAGGTACTGTTCTTGAATTTAATTGCCTGTAATCACCACATGGCCTCCAGCCATCGTCTTTTTTGGGCACGAGGTGTAATGGGGACGACCAGGGACTTTCAGATCGACGAGCTGTTCCATTTTGTAGCATTTCCTCGAACTCCTTTTTCGCGATCTTCAGACGTTCCGGTGCCAAACGACGCGGTCGTGATGATACAGGTGGGCCAGATGTCGTTCTTATGTGGTGTTTGGTATTATGTATTGGCACATTTTGTGATCCAGCTGGTCTTGTTATTTCGGGATAACATCGTAATAAGTCTAGGTAGGTTGAATGACCTGTAAACATTTTCAACGACAACATTTCGTGTGTTATTCCGTGAGATGAAGGCGCGCGCTACGGTCAAGTTCGTTATTGAGTCGATTAACTTTTGTTGTCTGCAGTCGACTAATAAGTTGTAAAAACTTAAAAAATCGACGCCTATAATTGGTCTGGAAACATCTGCGATAATAAATTTCCAAGTGAAGTCGCGACGCAATCCTAGGTTGAGATTTAGTTGGTAGGTGCCGTATGTAGGTATCGGTGTGCCGTTTGCCGCGACAAGTTCGTAGGTACTTTTGGTATGTTGTTGTAGTTGCAGCTTATTTCGTAAATATGATTTAGGGTAGGCACATACGTCTGAACCCGTGTCTACGAGAAACTGTATTCCAGTACGTTTATCAGTGATAAATAGGCGGCCTTTACACGTCGAGCAGTCGTCAGCCACCATTACTGACTGCTTGTCCCGTTTTCCGACTGAAAATCACATGGCTGATCACACTTTGTGGCCTTTGCACCAAACTTGTAATGGTACCAACATGTCGAATGTTTACCACGTGACTGAGATCGGTTTTGGCGGGATTTTGAGCGGTTTTCGCGTCTATTTGGTCGGCTTGGGCGGGAAAGGTTATCGACCTTTTGCGTTAACGACTGCACTTGCCTCGTGAGCTCGGTCATTTGTCTACACAAAGTTTCCATTTCACTTTGTCTCACCCCATGTGTTGATGTCGCCGCAACTTGACGATCTCTCGGCACGACATCGTGTATTCTGTCGGCGAGATCAGCTAGCACGTCGAGACGCGCGGATGCTTGAGATGCAATGATAGGCTGTATGTTGCTCGGCAGGCGGCTGGACCATATCGTTCTTAGGAACTCTTCAGGAACTTTCGGACCTGCGAGGTGCTGCAGGTGTCGGAGGAACTGCGACGGCTTCCTGTCGCCAAGCTCTTCGTGTGTCAGCAGTTGATGTACTTTTTTTTTTCGCGGGATTCGGAGAGTCTCTTTATGAGCTCCGCCTTCAATACAGCGTATTTGTCGGTCGCTGGTGGATTGACGATGACATCTTCCACCTCTGCTGCATACCGCGGGTCGAGATGACTGACGACGTAAAAAAATTTTGTTGTGTCGGCCGTAATATTGGATATAGCGAACTGTCCCTCTATTTGTGCGAACCAAATCGCAGGTTTCTCCGGCCAAAATGGCGGGACGCGCACACCTACACGAAATACGTCTTGATATTTTTGAGAATCATCCACTTTCACCTGCTCGGTATCAGGCATTTTTATTGTCTAGTAGGTAATTTGTCACTGAATTGTTTAAGAGTTTATGAGTCCACGTAGGTATTTCGCACTGAGTTATTCGGTAGCACTGGTAGCACGTGTTAACTTCGGGGTCACCACTGTAGAGTGTTGTGTGTGTATTGGAGGTTTCGGGAACTCTTCACAATAAACACAGCTCTAACGATTTAATAAAGTTTATTAATAATAACACCTTATAACTAAGTACAACTTTAACTCGGATGCGCGGAGCGATATAAATGTATGTAGACCGGTACGTTGCTAAGCGTGGACTGGCGAGGGCGACCGAGGGGCGCGTGTACCGCGCGGGGTGGAGGCGGCGGCGTGTCGAGCCGCTAGCCGCGCAGTTCGGTTAATCTCGGCCGTGTTCGGAGAAGCCGAAAAGTAGCGAGTGTAGGTAGTAGGTACAGCCTACAGGCTCATCACACCCAAAAATCGGATAATGCCTTACGCATCCAATATAACAATACCTTCAGGATGTTGTTGAGGCTTCCACCTTACTGCAGTGCATCAGGTATGTTCGCTGATGCGCACACTGATGACTATTTTGCGATAATGCGAAAAAAAGTTTCCTCAATCATTCGCCGAATGGGGGAAAGCACGAACGGCATTCTGAAGGTACTTGCGGAAAGGCTGGTAGGTTTGTCAAGCTACATGTAATGCATGGGGCTTGACAAGCTTACCAAGGATATGTTTGATATAAGTAATGTTTTTAAATTGTGTTTACTAACATAGTATTAAGGAACTGTTTGTAATAAATAAGGCGGTGGCCGAAACTATGACACGCGGGTTTGTCGCTGAGAGGATCCGGCAACTGGGTCTCGAGGTGGCACTGCACAAGTCCGAGCCCATGTGCTGTCATTGGCCTCGGAATGCGCCACCGTCGGGATCCACACTGACGGTAGGAGAGGTATCCATCGGCGTCGAGTCGACGTTGAAGTACCTTGGACTCGTCCTCGACAGCCGGTGGAACTTCGTGAAGCACTTCCGACGTTTGGCCCCCAGGCTGGAACGAACTGGGGCTTCCTTCAGGCGGCTCCTGCCCAACCTTGGAGGGGCCAAACGCCTCCTGCCGCAGGCTCTACGCGGGGGTCGTGCGGTCCATGGCCCTTTACGGGACCACAGTGTGGGCGCGTTCATTGAGGCGGCGAGCCGCCCATTATCTGAACGCGCCCAAAATCGGGCGGGAGGAAACGCCCGGGTGTTTCCACTGCGAGGATCGACCGGAGGACACGGTGGAGCACACGGTGAAAGTCTGCCCTGCATGGGCGGAGCACCGCCGTGTCCTCGTAGCGGCGATCGGCAGCGGCAACCTCTCGCGTCCGGCCCTGGTTCAATCCATGGTCCGGAGCGAGACGGAATGGGAAACCGTCACCTTCTTCTGCGAAGCAGTCATACTAGCGAAGGAGGTGGCTACCGGACACTGTAAGCGGGCCTGTGGACGGTTAGCTATGGGCTAGCTAGCCGTCCGTCCGTCTAATAACGACAGGCCGTGTCGAGGGCGCGTTCATGTTCCACGCGCGCCTCAAAGACATGTCAGCATAAGGGGAGGGGCCCGCAAGGGCCGAAGCCTGCCGGGGTTGCGGGCCTGTTCGAAAGAGATACCGCGCCCCGGAACATAAAGGGTGAAGAAGGAACATGGACACATCCAAAAAAAAAAAACAAAGGTGATTTGCCTAATAATAATAATAAAATAATAAAATCATTTATTTTCAGACAACTTGGCCCATATAGTGTTAGTACAAACAGTTCCTTAATACTATGTTAGTAAACACAATTTAAAAACATTACTTATATCAAACATATCCTTGGTAAGCTTGTCAAGCCCCATGCATTACATGTAGCTTGACAAACCTACCAATTGTCGGCCCATTCAGCCTTTCCGCAAGTACCTTCAGAATGCCATTCGTGCTTTCCCCCATTCGGCGAATGATTGAGGAAACTTTTTTTCGCATTATCGCAAAATAGTCATCAGTGTGCGCATCAGCGAACATACCTGATGCACTGCAGTAAGGTGGAAGCCTCAACAACATCCTGAAGGTATTGTTATATTGGATGCGTAAGGCATCTAATATATATATATCCGATTTTTGGGTGTGATGAGCCCAAAGGCTGCTGGTGTAAAAAGTTTGGCAGTATGCCTTGAAAAGGGTAATTTTGACTGGTACTGAACAACCAGCAAACCTACGAGCCACCATATTCCCCCTCACTGCCAATGCCCTACGCTCCCTTTCCATGTCCGAATCGTCTTTTAAGTCCTCAGTAACAATATGGCCCAAATATTTGAATTGGGTTACTCTCTGTAAAACTAACCCATTAAGTGTTATGGACGGAACACTTGTGGGACTCTGATTCCTACCTCTAAACACCAATAGTTCACTTTTCTTAGGATTGTACATCAGTCCATGCTTCACAGCGTACATTTCAGAAATAGAAAGTAACTTTCTTAGACCACATATTGAGGGGCACAGCAGCACCATGTCATCAGCATAACTTAAGTTATTTATGTTTATTCCATCTATGTGACAGCCAACATGTGTGCTGCTGAGCTCAACAAGAAGATCATTGATGTAAATGTTAAAAAGCCGCGGGGAAGTGAGACCCCCCTGCCTAACCCCGCACTCGAGATTATAAGGATCTGATAGCGTATTTGACCACTTTACATAATTTCTTTGTTTCTCGTACCATAACGCCAATATGGACACTAATGAAGCAGGAACGCCTAACTCCCGAAGCTTTCCCCATAACACTTTATACGAAACCATATCGAATGCTTTTGAAAGGTCCAGGAAACAAGCATACACGGGTGTTTTCCTATCCGTATAATACTTAACCGTGTGTTTTAATGCAAAGATGGCGCTTTCAGTTGATAACCCAGGACGAAAACCGAACTGTGAGTCATGTAACTTCGTGTACTCACAGAGGCGACGGTCAAGCATACTGTCAAATACTTTAGCTGTCACCGTTGCCAGTGAGATAGGCCTGTAGTTTCCCTTGTCTGCTATGTCTCCTGTCCTGTTCTTAACAATAGGTACCACAACTGTGTCTAGTAATTCCTGTGGTAAATAAGAGTGACTCAAACATAAATTCAAGAGCATCGTCAATACTCTTGGCAGATGTATACCCGCATTCTGAAGGTGCTCGATGCTGAGCCCGTCATGACCCGGGGATTTACCTCGCTTCATACATTTAATTACAGATTTCAGTTCATGACACGAAAATCGAAGGGGTAAGTCGCCATGACAGCACCCAGCATCGTTCACACTTTGCACTGCCCCAAGAGGCGAACAAACTTTAAAATGTTCTTTAAACATATTAGCAATATCATTAAAATCACTCTTACCCTCCACAGTCACTGGAAGACTTGTGACGTCATTAAGTTTTTTAGTACCTTTCCAAAACGAAGAGAAACACTTCCCAGAATGAAGTGAGGCCAAAATATCCATTTTTATTTTATCTTGGTTCTTAATGCACCACTTTAATTTAGATTTAAATATTTTGCGACTCAATCTCATTTCTTCAAATAAAGGCCCACAGCTGGGTTGACCATGCCACAACCATATATTTAATTTTTCCCTGGTTTGAGTATGAAATTCCTTCACATGGACCTTTTTTTATAGGTCCATGTTCCTTCACATGTTTATTCCATCCCTAATGACGGCCTTCTTGGCTGTATGATGGCTAGGCTGTCAACGACAACTGTTACAATGACACTATTAAACGTACTATTTTATTATAAACTCTTTGGACACGTGGACACTATCAGGAATTATGTTATACTTTGATTATATAATGTCACCGTAAAATTGTCAAACACGTTATATTACAATATAACTTGTTTCTCTCTAGCGATATTGTAATATCTCGAATTATTGTCAACTGAACATACGGAAGTATCTCTGCCCCCATAATCAGGACTTGGGGCACACCCCCGTTAGGTTAGTTAGGTTCCTTTAAACCCTGCACTCGGAATCAGAGGCCCCGCGAAGCAGGGCTCTGTCGACTACGCTTTTTAGGGGAATATAAAGTGTTTTAAGGTTAGGCTATATTAATCGTTATTTCTCAGGAATGGTAGAGTATCTTTTCATGAGAGTGGTACCACTGGGCAAGGGGGACCCCTCCTTCTCTCCACACCGCGTGAGTTGACTTATACCATCGCATGCATTTCACGAAAAATAATGCGTTTTATTGTAAGCAGTATGTTCATTTATTATATTTCATATATTATTGTACCATGATGTCGCGGACGCTGACGCAAAATGGCTACATTGGAAATCGACTTTCGAAAGCTTCCTCTCCGAAGAGAATGACTGAATGACTGAAGACGTCTCGGATTCTCTCAAGACCTGTTAATCAACCATTTATACTCTAACAGACGTTCTGCCTATACTATCACTGTACACACATAATCTTCGAACCTAGACAGCGCTGACGTCCTACACCTGTCGGTTCAGACTACCTCGTCGTTTCCTATCAGGGGGAAGGGTTACTGGGAATGAGAACATTGACAAACTTTCATAACTTTTCAGGAAGCGATTCGATATTTCTTCATGACTTTCGCGCACTACTTTTACTGCTTGATTTACTCACTTTATAATATAATATTTGATGACTACGATTCTAAGGAAATCTAATTTTACTAACGTACTACGGAATGGGAAGCCGTCGCCTCCTTCTGCGAAGCAGTCATGCTAGCGAAGGAGGTGGCGGAACGAGAGAGGGAGAGATCCTCTCTTCCCGGCCGCCGCGGGAGGCGTAACGGGCGTCGGGGGCCACGTGGTGGCTACCGGCCACCGTAGATGCGGGCCTGTGGACGGCTGGCTATGGGCTAGCTAGCCGTCCGGCCGTCTAACGACGACGACAGGCCGTGTCGACGGCGCGTTCGTGTTCCACGCGCGCCTCAAAGAGATGTCAGCAAAAGGAGAGGGGCCCGCAAGGGCCGAAGCCTGCCGGGGTTGCGGGCCTGTTCGAAAGAGATACCGCGGCCCCGGAACGTAAAAGGCGAGGAAGGAACATGGATGGTTTTTAGTCAGTAAGAGTCTGACACTCCCTCCCGCTCCGCCCAGAGTGGGGGGGGTCATTTGATGAGTTCCCATCCTTAAAAAAAAAAAAAAAAAGGGGGTACGCAGCTGATGTGTACAATTCTCCCAGATTTCGACAATGTTTGTTGCCTCTGAACTTTCGACTGGGTAAACAAACCGATTTTGATGATTCTTTTTTTATTTGAAAGGTGGTGCTTTCCGTGTGGTCCCATTTCAATTTGATTAAGCTCTGACGCTGATCTTCGAAGATATAAATGGTACTCTTGAAAAATACACGGCAAAGCTGCAGTAATTGCTGCAATCGCATGGTTGTTTATTGTTTATGTAACATAGTGACGTAACATCACGCCTGTATGCTCTGAGGGAGTACGCAGAAGTGTACAATACACCCAGATTTCGACAGTTAGATGTGTTAAGTTCCATTTAATGGGATCCTGGAGTAATAGAGGGAATTCCTTAAATTTTATAGGCACACCAGAAGCGATTTGGGTAGTTTTAGGAAGAGTACGTTCTTGGAGTGATCCCATTTTCATTTGGTAAAGATCTGATGAAGAACTTCGGAAGATAGGCGACGGGAACTCCTCAATAAATGATAGCAAATGTACTGGGATCGCTGAAATCTCATGGTTCTCTATTGTTTACACCAGTTCATAACAAAAAATCACGCCGTTACGCTGTGAAAGGCTAAGCACGTATGAATCACTAAAAAGTGAAAAATAAAAACTTTTTTTGCAAAAAATATAACCGACTTCACACAAAAAAGTGAAAAATAACTTTAGCTTCAGAAGTCGGTGACAAAAAAACTAAATCAATCAAACAAAGGTCACCGACTTCTGAAGCTAAAGTTATTTTTCACTTTTTTGTGTGAAGTCGGTTATATTTTTTGCAAAAAAGTTTTTATTATATATTTTCATTTGAATATTTACAGGTTTTCTGTGTTACGAGTATTACTCGTACAATTCTGAACTTATATCTAGTTACTTTTTAAATGTTACATGGTTTGTATTTGTACATAGTGTTATCTATTTACTCACACGAAAAACCCACAGTTCTTTATTGAAATTAAAGAAATGTAGATAAATTAGTGCAGAACTTTCAAAAATTTGGAAGAACTATATCCAGGCCTAGGTCGCTACACTACCTGGATCTCGACAATTACTAAGTTAAACTAAATAAAATGCCACTTTCGAGCCGATATGAGTTTAACGCTTACTGTTTGGTTTATTTACTAAATCTAATCACTGACGTACTTGTTTATTTCGTCACTGTTATTGCCTGTGTATCACTGACTCTACACTATCGTTGCAAGAAACTATTTACACTTATTTTGGCGACGTTCGTCGCGAACATGTCTCCCGCCGTGCAGTGTTGTGACGACTCGCTGTACGTCGGCGCGGCACTGCACCATGCCGGCGAGCGACGAACCTTGTCGTCAGAGCCCGCCGTCACGATGCCCACCGCCTCGACGTCCCGATGTCTGAATCACTTCGGTAGGGGAACGAGTTTCTTCACCGGACGCTTCAGGGTACCGCCGGAAGTGCGTACCTCAGCAGTCCGGACTTCTCCGTCGCCCCCAGGAAAGACGGCTATTATGCGGCCTCGCGGCCACGTGTTTCGTGGCAGCTGACCGTCCGCTATGAGGACGGGGTCGTCGACCTGTAGACTGGGGCCGCGGCTGTGCGGCTCCCACCGGTACTGAAGCTCCGGCAGGTATTCTCGTACCCGCCGACGCCAGAACATGTCGGCGAGTATCTGTGAGCGCCGCCACATCTTTTTGCTGTTGATGTCTTGTTCGGTGAATGTGCCGGGTATTGGCAACCTTGCTGACCCGCCGAGAAGGAAATGATTCGGCGTGATGGCTTCGTCGTCGTCGCTGTCTACGGAGACGTGCGTGAGTGGCCGGCTGTTTACTGTGTGCTCCGCCTCACACAGTAGAGTGGACAATACCTCGTCGTGCGGATGTCTCTCGTGGAGGACGGTGTACAGGGCGGACTTCACGCAGCGTACGAGGCGCTCCCAGGCGCCCCCCATGAAGGGCGCTGATGGCGTGATGAAGCGCCACACGATGCCTCGGCGACTGGCCTCCCTTTGGAAGGCGTCTCGGAGCTCCTTGTTGGTGCCGTTGTCGGAGTGTATTTCGGTGGGGCAGCCTCGGCCAGCGGCGAATCGGCGCAACGCTAGTATAGCGGAGTCTGCGCTGAGGCTGGCGGCGATCTCGAGATGGACGGTTCTGGTGGTGAGACACGTGAATAGTGCTACGTACCTCTTGTGATGCTGTCGACCAACTGTTACTGAGAGCGGGCCGAAGTAGTCGAGCCCGGTGTAGTTGAACGGCCGCTGATGATGTGCTAGGCGTGTTCTCGGGTGGTCGCCGGTCGCAGGCACAGATGGTTGCGCCTTGCGAATACGACACTGCAGACATTGTGCCAGTACGTTCTTCGTGGTTGGCCGCATCCTGATGACCCAATAGTGTTGGCGCACTTCGTTGATGGTAAGCTTGGTACCGCTGTGCTGTAAACTTCGGTGCGTCCAGTCTAAATACAATTGGGTGACGTGGTTGTCGCCGTGAAGGATAGGCGGTTGTTTCGTATCGTCAGCTATTTCGCTGATGGCGGCTATACGGCTTTTTAGTCGTATGACGTTGTCGATAATTTCCACACGAAGCGGCCTGAGTCGACTGTCCTTTCTTATAGACCTCTGTTGTTGCAGATCTGTTATTTCTTGCGAGAACGACTGTTGCTGTGAAACCCGCTTCTATTACTTGTTTCTCGTATCGAGTTCTTGATGTCTTCGCCATCATCTTGGGAAGAGGTTTGATCGCTTTCTTCTGTTGTTGTCTCCAGTCAGAGTCAGTCTTTTTCTGTACTTTTTCTCGTTCGTTTGTAGAACGTTTTCTCTGTTTTGCTGACAGAGATGTATGAAGCGAAGGACGCTTGCTGTAGCTCGGAGTAGTCGCTCCCATTTTGAGAATCGGGTTGGATCCGGAATAGCTTCCGAGAATGACTGTTGGCCTTTTTCTCGGTGACCGTGAGAGTTCTTTCCTCCCCCGTTTCTGTGTCGACTGGAGGTTTTTCGGTTGGCCAAGATGACGGATCGTCGCATAAGAAGGTAGGGCCACGGAACCACTCATGATGTTTGTCAAAGTGGTGTGGAACGTCGCGTGTGGCGCTGTCAGCTACGTTCAGTTTTGTGGGTATCCATCGCCAGTCTTCGACCTTGCTGTTTTCTTCGATGGCCGCTATGCGATGGGCAACGAACGGCTTGTACGCTCGAGATCGTCGTCGAATCCAAGTGAGGACGGTTTTGCTGCCCGTCCAGTACGTCTCTGCAGGGGGTTAAATTTGATGCCGTGTTCTTTGATGACGGCTGCGGCTAAGCGGATTCCCATTACCGCGCCCTGAAGCTCGAGGCGCGGTATCGACTGAAGTTTGAGTGGTGCCACTTTCGCCTTTGCCATGATGAGAGTGACATGACGTTTTCAGTCTTCTGTTGTTGTCCGCCAATAGACCGCTGCTGCGTAAGTCATCTCACTTGCGTCGGTGAAGACGTGGATTTGTGTTTCAGTAGCTTTGCTGTACCCTGGATAGCACCTTGGCAGGTCGACGTCCTTCAAATGTCGTAGATGTTGTACCCATCTTCTCCACTGGGCGGACAGGTCTGGTTCGAGAGCCTGGTCCCAGTTGGTTCCTTGTCTCCAGGCTTCCTGGAGTATCTGTTTGGCTCGAATAGTTACCGGCGAGGCGAGGCCGAGTGGGTCGTACAATGACATGACGATTTTCAGCGCTTCTCTCTTCGTCGGTGTTTCCTTTTCAAGGATGTCGCTTGGTAGCCGTGCGAGTGTCAAATTGAAGCCTAGCGTGTCCTCAGTCGGTTTCCATATCAGACCGAGTATTTTCTCTGTGGTGCCTGATTTCCCAATGTTGACTACTTCAGTCCTGTTCTGTTCTGTTCAATTGTTCTATAACTGTCGAGGTAGTCATCCATGTAATGACTCTGTATGATGGCTTCTACTGCTTCCGGTTGGTTGTCACTGTACCGATTCGCGTTCCAGTTCTTTGCGTAGATGGCCGTGCACGGCGAGCTTGCCGCGCCGTATATTATTGATGTCATGCGGTATTCTTCCGGAGCTCCTTGTCTTCTGTCGCCCCTCCACAGGTAGCGAAGGGCGTCACGGTCTTGTGTTCGCACCTTCACTTGCATGAATATTTCCGCTATGTCGCCGGCGACCGCTATAGGGTGTCGACGGAATCTCATCATGACGCCGGGCAGCGGCTGTAGTAGGTCTGGACCAGTGAGTAGGTCGTAGTCGTTCAGTGACATTGACTCTTGATTTGGCTGCGGCGTCGTGGACTATTCGGAATTTCTCCGGTTTCATGGGGTTGTACACCTCGAAATAGGGTAGGTACCACGTCCTGTGTGGTTGCTTTGGGCGCCTTTAGGCGTATCCCTTGCTGATGTACGATTCCATCTGTTCTGTATATCTGTCGCGACGAGTGGGATTACTGTCGAGCTTCTTTTCTGTGGCGACGAGCCTCTTGAGGGCAGTTCCGTAGCTGTCTGGCATTTCGATGTTTTCGTTTTTCCAGAGCAGGGCCGTTTCTATATGTCCGTCCTTTGTTTGTTTGGTGTGACGGTCTAATATGTCTTCCGATTTCTTCTCAGGATCGGAATCAAGACGACGTGGATTGATGACCAGAGATTCGAGCGCAAAGAATTCACGCAGCTGTTCGTTGAGATCTTGGTCTTCTGCTGTGAGCCTGTTGACGTAGTGCACCTGGTGACCGAGAGTTCTTGTGTGCGCGCCGTGAAGAGTCCAGCCCATCGCGGTGAGTGATCGATCTTCGGCGCGCCGGTGTTATAGATCAGCTGTTGTCTGAGGTCATCCAGATGTTTGCACTGGGCAACGTCTTCTTCGCGTATCGACTGCGCTGCTAGGTTGAGCTTCGGAATGGTGCGCGCTCTGAATGGCATCTTGTCCTTCATCTGGCTGGAGAGGGTGACTGACACTCTTCTTCACTTGGGAGTGTCGATCATTGTGTGCCCAATCGCGCCTATTGTCAGGGGTTCGACGCGGCCTTCCGCTCCGACTTGCTGCATTATTTTTCGTCAATCAACGATACTGTTGACCCATCGTCGAGGAGAGCGTACGTGGAAGCTTCTCCCGCCGGTCCTATGACTCGTACTGGTATTATCTTGAGGTAGGCTTGGCTCGCTGTTGTTCTGGAACTGGCGACTGTTTCCGGGGCCACCTCTTGCTTTGGCGGCTGGTTGACCGCTTCTTGCGACTTCTTCGTGAAGTGCAGCAATCGATGGTGCGTGGCTTTGCACCCCCCTGTTTCACATTTCTTTGGTCGACATTTATGACCGCTTTGGCGATGTCGCAGGCAACGGTAACACAGGCTAAGTTTCTTTGCGGATTCCCATCTTTTATCGTTGGAGGCTTCTCTGAATTTTAACAGTCAGACTCGTAATGACCCTTCTTTTCGCAGATTCGACATTTGACTTATCTGTCACTGTATGCGTTCTTTGCAAAACCCGTTTGCCTGTTGCATTTTCGTATGAATGGATGTTCTTGGGAGGAGCGAAGGCGCTGCAGAAGCGAGCTTGTTCTGTAATAAATTCGCTGAAGAGCGACAGGTCCGGCAGTGATTGGTACTTTTCTGTATATGTTCTGTACCACTGTACACGCAGGGAGTTCGGCAGCTTTTCTGTAAGGGATCGCATCTGCTCGGCGTTGATGAGGTAGTGATCCTTCTTCAGTGCACGTAGTGTCACTATGCCGCTTCTCACACGACTTGCGAACGTGCAGATATCTTTAGGTAATCCTTTTAGCCGATCTGTTTCGGCTTGCGCTATCGAGTCTGGACGGCCGAACTGTAACTCTAGTTCCCGCATGATGTCATCTGGCCTGGGGTGACAAATGAGTTCTGAGCTCACTGTCTCCAGTGCTCGTCCTTGAAGGCTCCTTCTGAGTCTCGCTGTATTCTCGACGTCATTGAAATACGTCCGAGTTGTTTCATAATTGGCGCGGAACGAAAGCCATTCTGTATGTGACCCGCTGAAATTCGGTAGGGTCATGATGACCTTCGACGCCGAGGGTTGGTTCGCTGTCCCTGTTTCTATTTTCCGCGAGCGAGCGACGCTATAGCGGATGTTAATTCCGTTATAAATGGACGTAATGAATCCTCCCCCCTGCATGGTTCGGTCTTCTGTGTTGGTACTATATCTCTTGGCACATTTTTCACTGTAGGATGTAACGAAGATTTCCCGGTTTCCTATATCTGTACTGTTGATGTCCACAGGGGGGGGGGGGTGTGCTGTCTATCTGTAATGTTCCCCTCGGTGGCGTCATCTTCTGGAAGCGGCGCTTCTTCCAACCAGGAACGCACGTATTCATCGTTTGAGTTTCTGTCATCCATATATTCAGCTTCAGAGTTGTCTTCTTCGGCCCTCTGAAGTGCTATTTGTGCAAGCTCCAACCTAATCTATACATATAATAAAATCGTTGAGACCAAAAAATCTGTACATTGAAGATTTAAAAAAAAAAACCGATCAGGGTGACTTAAAATAAGTAACTGAACATATTAAAACCATTTTTAAAATTCGTGTTTTTTTGTTTGTTTGTTTGTTTGTTTGACCGCGCATCACGTAAAAACTGCTGGACGGATTTTGATGAAAACTTCACTAATCTATTTAAATAAACCCAGAATAACATTTAGGCTATAGAAAATATGGAAAATTTTGGAAAAAGGGGTTGAAAAGGGGTGGTAAAGTTTGTATGAAAAAAAAAATTTAGATTGCTCTAGATTCATGAAATTCAGAGTAAATACTTATTATTAAAAATAAAGAAATACCTGTTTCAGCATTTTTTTAGAAAATCATCCAGAGACGTAAATAAAAGGGTTTTGTGTTTAAAATTAATTAACTTCATACACCCATAGAATAAAATCCATTGAAGTGGAAACCTTTAAAAGTTTTTGTAAATACTTCAAATCTAATACAGGTAAATGTTTTTTCTCAATTTTCTTGAAATTTCATTTTTGAAGTGAATTCGCCTAAAATAGCGGAACTCAAGAAAATCGGCTTTCCTCGGTATAAGTAGTTGGTAATACAGGGTGGAACGGTAAACGGGGCAGTAAGGGGAGCTGCAGCTACACAAAAATGGTCTTAGGTAACAATCCGTAATTTTTTCACAAAATGTTTATCCCCGTTCACAGATTTAATTAAAAAATAAAGTACAGTTAGCAAGAAAGTTGCCATTTTACATACAAGATTTTTTTATGCCAATCGATCTTCTTTCCGACACTAATCAAGAAGTTCTTCCAAAGCAACCCAGGTTAGAGTACTCAAAAAGTCAGAAATCGATAAAAAAATAACTTTCAGCGGGGCAGTGGAGGGAAAATAGTTAGCCAGAAAATTGCTATTTTACACAAATCATATTTTGATGCCAATAATTATTTTTTATTTTACATAGGACATAAAGCCGGAAAAGTTACAAATACATAACAAACGAGTAGAAATCCTACTATCTACAAATAAAAAATGCTTTGTCCTGAAGGACTATCTCATGGAACAACGGACAGCCTAAACCGTGAATGTAGAAACCTAAAACTTGGAGGGTGTATTTTCTGTATAACGTTGGCATACGATAAGAAAGAATTTTGAAATTATACCCCTTTTTTTTTTATTTTTTTTTTATTATACCCCTAAGGGGGTGAAAAGGGGGGGGGCAAAGATTGTATGGGAAAATGTGATTCCTTGGTCCCATCTACTTCAAACTTTGCAATCAACAATATTAACAGAATTGACGGACACGTTTCATATTGCATTGAAATTCATCCCTAACGGGGTTAAAAAGGGGTAGAAAGTTATTTTGGCGGTGATTTGTTTCGAATTAGATATCAATACTCCTTCGAGATTTTGATATAAGTAAACTACAAGTTATTTTGATACATGTTTCAAAATCCAATCCGATTTTATTCCAAAAAGGTTGAACTCACATAAAAATTTGGTGCAAAATTGCCAATACTCTTTAAAATGTCTCGAAAGTCACCGTAAAATATTAATACCGCATTTGAAGGTTTGAAGAGGTTGTGCACTTTAAGACACGGCGTCATAGCGTAGGGACGTAGAGTTTGAAATTTTAAATGGTAAGCAGTTGTAAGAGGTCCGCAACGGTTTACAGCAGCTATATCGTGTTGCGGCTCATTTAATGCACCTTGATGAGAACTGCAGACCTAGCTGGAGTATGACTGTCATGGAGTGTCTAAGTATGAAGATGTAAAGCTGTCAATAGAAGCCTTTAAAGTTGTTTTTGTAAACATGGTAATTTATTGTTATTCAAATAAATACGTTGTTAATCACAAATATTTGATTTTGAATAAAATTGCCCTTGGGTACGTAAATTGTCTTCAATGCATATCTTGGGAGATACACCGTTTCAAATAACTCCGCAGCAAAATAATGATCATGTACCGGGAGCGCATTTTCATTATGCGGAAGGATGTGTGTGATGTGCTCTTTGAAAATTGTATTATGGGTGCATACGACCCACTCTCTGTAACCCGCTCTTCCTCTTATGTGACGCAGACGAAGTTGCGCGGGTCAGCTAGTTTTTAATAAAGCCTCTCACGTGCTTGTGATACTTTTCTGTTAGATCGCGTCGTCTTGTTCGACGGCGATCCGTCATGTTCGATACGGGCGTCACCTCGGGTAGTCATCGGTACGGCATGTGTATTAATCTCTTGAGTAATCCTCGTTCTGTCTGAAGGCTTAGCTGAAGATCTGACTGAAGGCTTACACGTAGAAGGCTTTCCCGTCGTATTTGAAGGCTTAATAGTTTTAGTGAACGGGGTGGCAGCTGGTGACGGATGACTGTGTCCTGACGCGTCTCGACCGCCTGTGTTTCTGCGGGAGACTTCTCTTGCGATCTTGTTATCTTGATTTATTTATAAACCGCACTGTATTATTCGAACCGATCTACTGTTTAAATTTCACTATTAACGTAAGTCTTCAGCGTCTAAACTTCACTGTTACTTCACTATAAGTTTTCTCAATGTTAATAAGTAGTTATTAGCTTTAATACGCGTTCTATTTCTCAGTGATGCGCTTGTTATACGCTTCACTATGTATTTTCGCGATGTACTGTTGTTATATACTTCCCTATGTACTATTGTTATATACTTCCCTATATACTATAGTTATATACTGTCACTATATACTGTTGTTATATACTTGCCTATGTACTATTGTTATATACTTTCACTATGTATTGTTGTTATATACTTCCTTATGTACTATTGTTATATACATTCACTATGTATTGTTGTTATATACTTCCCTACGTTCTATTTTTATATACTTTCACTATGTACTGTCACTATATACTTCACTATGTACTGATTACACGAGTTCCGGTATATAATATTGACGCACTGTTTATTTAAATTATCGTATATAACTTTGAGGTACTGTTCACATAGGTTTAACTTGACGCACTGTTTACTTAAGTTATCGTATATAACTTTGAGGTATATAACTTTGACGCACTGTTCACATAGGCTATCTGATTCGGATCAACCAGAAACTACACTATAACTGACGAACTGAGGTTATCCGGCTTTGAAGGACCAGAAAATGTGCCGGACGGGCGTGATCGCTAGACGCGGGGATGTACGCGTGCCTACCTGACGTTCTGTCTATACTCTAACAGACGTTCTGCCTATACTATCACTGTACACACATAATTTTCGAACCTAGACGGCGCTGACGTCCTACACCTGTCGGTTCAGACAACCTCAGTCGTTTCCTATCAGGGGGAAGGGTTACTGGGAATGAGAACACTGATAAACTTTCATAACTTTTCAGGAAGCGATTCGATATTTCTACATGACTTTCGCGCACTACTTTTACTGCTTGTTTTAATCACTTTATAACTAGCTGACCCGCGCAACTTCGTCTGCGTCACATAAGAGAAAGAGAGGGCTACAGAGAGTGGGTCGTAAGCACCTATAATACAATTTTCAAAGAGCACATCACACACATCCTTCCGCATAATGAAAATGCGCGCTCGGTACATGATCATTATTTTGCTGCGGAGTTATTTAAAACGGTGTATTTCCTAAGATATGCATTGAAGTCAATTTACGTACCCTAGGGTAATTTTGTGATTAACAACGTATTTGAATAAGAATAAATTACCATGTTTACAAAAACAGCTATAAAGGCTTCTATTGACAGCTTTACATCTTCATACTTAGACACTCGATGACAGTCATACTCCAGCTAGGTCTGCAGTTCTCATCAAGGTGCATGAAATGAGCCGCAACACGATATAGCTGCTGCAAACCGTTGCGGACCTCTTACAACTGCTTACCATTTAAAATTTCAAACTCTACGTCCCTACGCTATGACGCCTTGTCTTAAAGTTCAAAACCTCTTCAAAGCTTAGAAACCTTCAAATGCGGTATTAATATTTTAAGGTGACTTTCGAGATATTCGAGTATTTGCAATTTTACACCAAATTTTAATGTGAGTTCAACCTTTTTGGAATAAAATCGGATTGGATTTTAAAACATGTATTAAAATAACTTGTAGTTTATATCAAAATCTCGAAGGAGTATTGATATCAAATTCGAAACAAATCACCGCCAAAATAACCTTAACCTAACCCTTTTTAACCACGTTAGGGGATGAATTTCAATGCAATATGAAACGCGTCCATCAATTCTATTAATATTGTTGATTGCAAAGTTTGAAGTAGATTGGACCAAGGAATCACATTTTCCCATACAATCTTTGCCCCCCCCCTTTTGGGTATAATTTCAAACTTTTTTCTTATCGTATGCCTACGTTATACAGAAAATACACCCTCCAAGTTTCTGGTTTCTTCAATCTGCGGTTAAGGCTGTTGTTGTAATCCCAACACTAAGAATTATAAATATCGATGCGATATACGCACATCACTAGCGCGTCCCCACGCGTAGCGTCGTATTTCCGCGCCCAAAACAGTTGCCAGCTATAGCTTGTACGTTCCACACGGATCACAGAAAGGGATCGATTGAAACAATATATCTAAATTAGTTTAATAATTAATAGTATAAAGGTATTGTGTTCCAACTGTGTCCGTATTAAAAAGTGAAACTGATTCTTTAACAAGTCTTTGGCTTCTCAACCCTCAACTCTACAGCTGTGCGTTGATCCATCAGACAGTCCTTCAGGACAAATCATTTTTATTTGTAGACAGTAGGATTTGTACTCGTTTGTAATGTATTTGTAACTTTTCCGGCTTTATGTCTTATGTAAAATAAAAAATAATGATTGTCATCAAAAAAATGTTTTGTGTAAAATAGCAATTTTCTGGTTAACTGTTTCCTCTACACTGCCCCGCTGAAAGTATTTTTTTTTGCGATTTCTGACTTTTTGAGTACTCTAACCTGGGTTGGTTTGGAAGAACTTGATTAGTGTCGGAAAGAAGATCGATTGGCATCAAAAAAATTGTTTTATGTAAAATGGCAATTTTCTTGCTAACTGTACTTTATTTTTTAATTAAATCTGTGAATGGGGATAAAAATTTTGTGAAAAAATTACGGACTGTTACCTAAGAACATTTTTGTGTAGCTGCAGCTGCCCCGTTTACCGTTTCCACCCTGTATTACCAACTACTTATACCGAGGAAAGCCGATTTTCTTGAGTTCCGCTATTTTGGGCGTATTCACTTCAAAAATAAAATTTCAAGAAAATTGAGAAATTACATTTACCTGTATTCGATTTGAAGTATTTACAGCCACTTTTAAAGATTTCCACTTCAATGGATTTTACTCTATAGGTGTATGAAGTTAATTAATTTTAAACACAAAACCCTCTTTTTTACGTCTCTGGATGATTTTCTAAAAAAATCCTGAAACAGGTATTTCTTTATTTTTAATAATAAGTATTTACTCTGAATTTCATGAATCTAGAGCAATCTAAATTTTTTTTTTTCATACAAACTTTACCACCCCTTTTCAACCCCTTTTTCCAAAATTTTCCATATTTTCTATAGCCTAAATGTTATTCTGGATTTATTTAAATAGATTAGTGAAGTTTTCATCAAAATCCGTCCAGCAGTTTTTCCGCGATGCGCGGTCAAACAAACAAACAAACAAACAAACACGAATTTTAAAAATGGTTTTAATATGTTCAGTTACTTATTTTAAGTCACCCTGATCGGTTTTTTTTAAAATCTTCAATGTACAGATTTTTTGGTCTCAACGATTTTATTATATGTATAGAAATAGATATAGATATTTGCCGTACTGATGACTACGATTCTAAGGAAATCTAATTTTACTAACGTACTACGGTACTTGACTGTAACGAGAGCCGCGAATCGCTTCCTGTTTTTTGGAATACTTTATTATATATTTTCATTTGAATATTTACAGGTTTTCTGTGTTATTACAATTCTGAATTTATATCTAGTTACTATTTAAATGTTACATGGTTTGTACATAGTGTAATCTATTTACTAACACGAAAAACACACAGTTCTTTATTGAAATTAAAGAAATATAGATAAATTAGTACAGAACTTTCAAAAACTTGGACGGTTGAAGGATCTTTCAGGATAATTCACACGAAAACTGACGCTGATGCTGTAAATATATAGAGTGCCATATACAAGGGTGTTGTATGGCCTATCAAGATTTACTATTTACTTTTATGTGCCTATACTCGTATTATCCAGCCTGTAACGTTCCTTTAACTGTCGGTATGTTAAACCAAATTTACATGCTATGAACACAGATAGGCGCGTTAGACTGTCATATATTCGACAAGTGGCTTTCCTGAAGGGCTAAGTTAATACTAAAGAACTATGTATATCCAGGCCTAGGTCGCAACACTAGGCTACCTAGATCTCGACAATTACTAAGTTAAGCTAGATAAAATGCCACTTTTGAGCCGATATGAGTTTAACGCTTAGGTACTGTTTGGTTTATTTACTAAATCTAATCACTGACGCACTTGTTTATTTCGTCACTGTTATTGCTCATGTATCACTGACTCTACACTATCGTTGCAAGAAACTATTTACACTTATTTTGGTGACGTTCGTCGCGAACAAATAAACTTATTGCTCGAAATAGAGACCAAAATAGTTAACGTCTCTAGAATATTGAATACTAAGAAAGCTAAACAATAATTGTCAGTGTGTAAATGTGATAACGAATCAGATCTTGCTAAGTGCATGTGGTGACGTATACAACAAAGGGCTCTCGTTCCTACCTACACACTGACGCGGGCTTAGACTAGTAGAGACGCGGGATTATAATGAGCCGGTGAGCAGTGGAACGATAATTCCGCACACTACTGAACGAGTTCAGTTCGTTCACTGTGTTTGAGCAGTTCATAGGAACGAATCGCTCCGGAGTTACTTAAGTCTAGTGGATAACTCGGATGCGTAATTTTTGGTAGTGGGGACTGCGTTCGCGCCGTCTTCCCAGAGTTCCTACAAGTTGGGCCTTCGTAGGCAAATCTACGTTAGCCCCATCGCAAGTTGGGCCTTCGTAGGCAAATCCACGTTGGCCCCATCTCAAGTTGGGCCTTCGTAGGCAAATCCACGTAGGCAATCAGTTTTGGGCCCAACCCGCAAACTGCCCGCCAATTGTATGCATTTGCCACCTAACCAGAGGTATGTGGCCCAACTAAATGCCAACAAAAAATACTACTAGGGTTATGATTTATAGAATCAAATGCATTGCTGAGGTCAGTCGATATCATGGCCATACCGTGTCCTTTCTCTAGGCGTCTGTGATGTACTTGCCAGTCCTTAGTATTTGTGCGCCAGTGCCTCTCTGACGAACGAATTCGTGTTGGTGTTCAGGAATCAGTTCGTGGATTTCTGTGTTTATCCTCGAGAGAATAATGCGTTTAGCCCAATTGCCCATGATGTTAAGAAGGCTAATCGGTCTGTATGACTTAAGTTGTGTGTAGTATTTTCCTGCTTTGTGCAAGAAAATGGTTTCTTTCCATCTCTTGGGAAGTATCCTGTGTTAATGATATAATCCATAATTCGCTTGAACGTGGGTGTCATCGCCTCCCAATTTTAAAATGTCCGCTCTTATTCCATCAGGACTAGGCGCTTTCGCTACAAGTCAAAAAGTGGTACTAAACGTAGTGATTTATATACTCTGTGAGTGGTATTCAATACAGTCATAGCCAATGCTATTTTTTGGTGATTCTATAATATAGGAGCCATGTTTTCGACACTGAGAATTCTAGGAAAACCATAGACAATTTTTTTTCTGGCCACTGTGGTGATTGGCAGGCACTAGCTTTGTGGAGCAACACCCTCTGAGCTGCGGCAGTAACTGCAAGCCACAGAGTATATAATCACTACGTTTACTGCAAGCCGTGGTTTGAGTAGGCCACTTAAGCCAGTACAGAGCAAGACAGCATCAAGGTTAGTGTTTACTTTAAGCACGGGCACGAGCTCTTGCTTACGACACTGGCGTGAGCACGATTCTTATCTTAATATAATATTATTTATTATAGGCCATTTGTGTCCCAGTGCAGGGCAAAGGCCTTCCTTCCCTTCTTCCACTGTACTTATCCCTGTACAGATTGATGATTCTTATATTGATCAACATTATAAAATCAAATGTTTCTAATATGAGAAGGACTAACTTTAACTATTATAATCAGACTCGTCATTTTTAGGAGAACTCATCAAAAGACGATTATACAACCTTATTTTTTGTTTATACTAAACCCGAAAAGGGGTCATTGTACGCATCATTTTGAACAACTTTTTCTATGGGACGAACCTTGAAATCGCGAAAAAAAAATCAGTTGTTCCCTACATTTTGACGAGTTATGCGAACATAAATGTAGGGAACAGCCGATTTTTTTTTCGCGATTTCACGGTTCGTCCCATAGAAAAAGTTGTTCAAAATGATGACTACAATGACCCCTTTTCGGGTTTAGTGTAAACAAAAAATAACCCTGTATATGTCGTAGGATAATTTGATACTTCGAATCTTCGCGAAAATCCTAGGGGTTTTGCGAAAACGCGGATAATTAGACATAGGCGAAAAATTATCAAATCTTACTGGACAAAGTCAGGATTTTTGCGAAAATACTCGTTATTATAGCAATATTGCGAAACGAAACGCTGGCTGTTATGAAATAAGAACGCTGATTGGTCGGTCAGCGCGTTCAATAAGAGATCGTCTCTGATTGGTTGACGTCTTAAATGTCAATTATTTGTTGCCGCACGTTATTTGTTTACGTTTGTGTCTGAGTTAAATTGCAGAAGTGTTTTGTTTTTTATCGTAAATAGTGTACCTACTTGGACTTGATTTTCCTTTCTCACCTATTCTAAACCTTCTTAGCTCTATGATACAATACTTGAAGTTAATCATCGGCAAACTAGGAACCAATTAGAAGTCAGCCAGCAAAATTGTAGCCAATCAGTGTTGAGCACATCAAATCTTACTATAGTAACGAGTATTTTCGCAAAAATCCTGACTTTGTCCAGTAAGATTTGATAATTTTTCGCCTATGTCTAATTATCCGCGTTTTCGCAAAACCCCTAGGATTTCCGCGAAGATTCGAAGTATCAAATTATCCTACGACATATATAATACATTTAATTCGGGTTGCCCGCGAAATTCAAATTTTCCCACGTTTTTTTGCAATTTGCAGGTAGTATGTGGATGAAAATATGAACCGCGCAAGTAATACGTATGCAGCCTCTAAGTTCATTTAGCCCCATTTAATTACTTTTTCATGTAATCATTGAGTGAGGCTATTTGATTGATGGTTGTTGTAAGTATAAACAATTTTTAATGACTATAATTCTGACTATAACCGGCATGTCCTAGAACCGAAAATTCGAAGACATGTCACATCTACCAATCCGCACTGGGCCCGTATGGCGGATTATATATTATGGCACATTCCCTCTCATAGAGAGGAGGCCTGTGCCCCAGCAGTGGCAACATTATTAGGCTGATGAACTAATAAAATAAATCAAAATATATCACTGGACATTACACACAGCGCCATCTAGTGACACATTTGTTAAAGAATCTGTATATCTGGTGTATCACTACAAGGCATCAATGCAATAAATACAATTAATCCGAGAATTTCATATGTTCAGTTTTATTTTCTTTTCAACACATGACAGTCTGAGTTGACATTATATGAAGGCAAAGGCACAACAACAAAAGGAGTTCATAATACAAGAATATAACCACAGAGTCTTCGCTCATTGTCTATTCTCAACATCCACCTCTCTTGAATGTAGAAACTCCGGCCAATATCTTCAGTTCTTTGATTCTGGACCCATATAAAGATTTTGTAAGCATGTCAGCGATCTGCTTCTCTGAATTGACATGTCGGATATCAATGTTTCCCTCTTGAATGCAGTCTCTGATAAAGAATGCCCTTAGTCTTATATGTTTCGTCCTCTGATGAAACTCTCTGGAGGGTTTTTCGCTATCTTGATAGCCGATTCGCTGTCCACGCACAGTGTTCGATATGCATGACAATCATCTCCTGTGATATCTTTCAAAATGCGTTTCAGCCATATTATTTATCTGGCAGTCTCACTCGCTGCGTAGATCTCCGCCTCCGTTGACGATATGGCAACAACGTTCTGTCGTTTGCTATTCCAAGAGATGGCACCTCCGGCAAACATGCAAAGAATGCCTGAGGTCAATCTTCCAGTGTTTGCATCTCCACCGTGGTCAGCGTCACTATAGCACTTCAGGTCAGCAACACAATCTGGTGTGTACTTAATTCCATGATCAATAGTGCCTTTGATGTATCGCATGCTCCGTTTTACAATCTGCACATCATCTTTGGTTGGACTGTTTAGATTGCGAGATACCACTGATACGGCATAGGCTATGTCTGGCCTCGTGCCGGTCATTAAATAGGCAAATGCTCCAACGGCTTGGCGATATGCGACGTGCTAACTTTGACCTCTTGGTCGTTATTCATCGCCTTCATATCTTCAGCTTTCAATATTGGAGTTGCCACTGGTTTGCATTCCTCCATCCCAAACCTCTCCAGTTCTCGGTTCGCATACGCTTTTTGGTGAAGCAGTATTGAGCCATCTGATTGTCTCTCTATCTCCATGCCAAGAAAATAGGTGGCCGGTTTGGTTGTGAGTTTGAATCTCTTTTTTATTTCCTCTAGAAAAAGTGTCGTCTCCTTCTCACTTGTTGACGCTATTAGACCGTCGTCAACGTATAGGGCAAGGATTATCCTTTCTCCCCCTCGCTTTCTTGTAAGTAGACAGGGATCCAATTTACTTTGGTTGAAGCCAATTTCAACTATATAGTCCGTTATGCACCTGTTCCAACATAAGGGCGCTTGCTTTAGCCCATGGAGGCTCTTTTTCAGCTTGAATACCAGCTTTTTATCATTTGCATAACCTTCTGGGGGTTTCATGTATATTTCTTCATTTAGCGTGCCATATAGGAATGCCGTCGATACATCAAATTGTGCTAGACTTAGCTTCTCCTTTGCTGCAACGCTCAGTACAGCTCTTATGGTGCTACTTCTCGCTACGGGACTGAATGTCTCGTGAAAGTCAATGTCCTTCTTTTGTGAGTATCCCTTCATTACGAGTCGGGCTTTGTACTTTTCTATTGTACCATCCGGATTCGTTTTTATTTTGAATATCCACTTGCAAGGGATTGTTTTTCTTCCTTTCCACTAGCTCCCAAGTTTTGTTGTCTTTTAGCGAATTTATTTCACTATCTATGGCTTGTAGCCATTTTTCACGCTCTGAAGAATTCATTGCCTCCTTGTAGGTCTTATGTTCAGCCATACTAGATCGTCTCTACTGTGGGTGCGCTGAAGAAAAGAGTTACGATTTGTGTCTACAATTTTTTAGTTACAATAAAGATCCAGAACATGACGATTGATGACGATTAAAGAAGCATATTTCTGCGTTGAAGAATATATGGCATGAGCTGAATAACCAAATTCAAGCGAAGCTGCCTGATATACTGCTGATCTGCAAGATACTTGGGACCCTACCTAAGAATTTCTTTGATTTCAAGTCCAGTTGGCTCCTTGTTAACAAAAAGGATAGGGCAATAGAGAATCTAACTGCACAGCTAAGTACCTTCGAGAAAGCCTTAAAGAGCAATGAAGAAGTAAGTGAATACAAAGAGGAAGTACTAGTAGTCAAGACAGTGAAAACGAAAGATAAAGGAGCAATCTTCAAATGCAAATACTGTGGATTAGCTGGGCACAGAGTTCGCAAATGCCGTAAATGGATAGAAGATGGACGCCCACCAAAGCCGTCGTGCAGCAAAACAAATGTAAATTTGACCGTGTTAGCTGTAGGAGACAAACTACCAATTGATGACAAGAACTGGTACGTCGACAACGTAGCGACAAGCCATGTTACGCATCAAGGAGACATCTTCGAAAGCTTCGAGCACTTTGACGATTCGCACAATGTTGCTGTCACCGCAGCTAATGGACAAACCATCGAAGCCATTGGGAAAGGCAATATTCGAGCTGTAGCCAAATGCAACGGTAAAGTTGAACAACTCCTACTGAAAGATGTATGGTATGTACCACAAATCAAGAGAAATCTATTTTCTGTTCTTGCAACGCATAATGTATCGTCGAAGAGCACATTTGAATCTACGCCAAAGCAATGCATACTCAAAGTAGATGGAGTGATAAAAGCAATTGGGACAAGAAAGATTGACGGAGGCCTATACAAGTTGACTATTAACTGTATCAGACCAAACAAGCTGGAAGTCAACCAATTACTGACAAACCCACTACGGCTGTATCATGAAAGGCTAGTACACCAAAATAAAAGACACGTAAAGCAAGTTATTGAAACTGAGCTCGGAATGAAGATAAATAACAACAAGTCAGATCTATGTGAAGGCTGTATTTATGGAAAGACGCACAGATTGCAGTTTGGAACAAGAACAAGAGCCACTCAACCTGGTGATCTTGTTCACACTGACATATGCGGACCATTTCCGACATCATATGGGAAGAATCGATACTATATTCTGTTCAAAGATGACTACACAAGGCATAGACATGTTTACTTTCTAAAGCAGAAGTCTGAAGCAGCATCAAAGTTAAAGCAATTTCTAGCTGCAGCTAAAGTTGCGGGACACACTGTAAAAGAAGTACTCAGTGACTACGGCGGTGAGTTTGTTAGCGCAGAATTTAAAAGGATCCTTCAAGAACGTGGCATAACACAAAGACTAACAATGCCATACACTCACGAGCAAGCTGGATGTGTAGAGCGAGAGAATCGCACAATAGTAGAAGCAGCGCGTGCCATCATGCATGCACGTGTAAAGATTCCAGAGAAGCTGTGGGCAGAAGTGATAGAAGCTGTTGTGTCCCAATAAGTCCCCATACGAATTGTGGTTCGGAAAGAAACCATCAATCAAGGATCTAAGAATTCTCGACTGCTACGTCCATGTACCTAAAGCTAACAGAAAGCAGAGCTGGGTATACTGTTAACTGACTAGGTCTAGAAACGTGACATTTGATGAGCGGCCACCTCTAGAAAAACCTGCAGAAGATGACAAAATTGTTTCACTAAAGCCGATTACTTCTAAAGAGTGGACTTTTCCATGGATTCAACATGTC
This sequence comes from Xestia c-nigrum, assembly GCA_916618015.1. Taxonomy (NCBI): domain Eukaryota; kingdom Metazoa; phylum Arthropoda; class Insecta; order Lepidoptera; family Noctuidae; genus Xestia; species Xestia c-nigrum. Next base: position 14,096,016 of record OU745245.1, read on the forward strand.
AGAGATGAAAGCATTGACAGGAATGCTAATGATCAGAGACACGAAGATAATCCAGAAAGCCATAAAGATCAGAGTGACATACACTTGAATGACAATGAACCTTCATCATCAAGAGATGTTGAATACATAGATGTTGATGATCAGGAAGATGACAATCTAAATCAAAGTGAGAATGCAAACTCAGATCAAAACTATGAAACAGCTCATTCAGATAATGAAGAGGAAGAGCCTATTGAAGAGCCTGCCAATAATTTGAATTTGAACCTCTCTAATCATGAGATCGATTTAAATATTATGTGATGGCAGTAGAGGCTAACGGTATGGCTGAACCTAAGACCTACAAGGAGGCAATGAATTCTTCAGAGCGTGAAAAGTGGCTACAAGCCATAGATAGTGAAATAAATTCGCTAAAAGACAACAAAACTTGGGAGCTAGTGGAAAGGAAGAAAAGCAATCCCTCGCAAGTGGATATTCAAAATAAAAACGAATCCGGATGGTACAGTCAGCAAAAGAGTTAGGTATGCAGGCTAGCAATCTTCTTACGACTATTATAAATGTAAAAGTCTGTAAAGATCGATTTTTGTTATTCTTTCACGCAGAAACTACTGAAAGGTTTTGGAAGAAATTGCAAACAGATTGATTAAAACCCTTTTCCATTTATAATAGTAGTGACAAAATTTCTAGCCTGTAAACCTAACTGTTTTGCTGACTGTACAATAGAAAAGTACAAAGCCCGACTCTTAATAAAAGGATACTCACAAAAGAAGGACATTGACTTTCACGAGACATTCAGTCCCGTAGCGAGAAGTAGCACGATAAGAGCTGTACTGGGTGTTGCAGCAAAGGAGAAGCTAAGTCTAGCACAATTTGATGTATCGACGGCATTCCTATATGGTGTCGGAAATGGCCCGCATATGTCAGTGTGAACAAGTTCACCAAGTTGAGTGGCTCTTGTTCTTGTTCCAAACTGCAATCTGTGCGTCTTTCCATAAATACAGCCTTCACATAGATCTGACTTGTTGTTATTTATCTTCATTCCGAGCTCAGTTTCAATAACTTGCTTTACGTGTCTTTTATTTTGGTGTACTAGCCTTTCATGATACAGCTGTAGTGGGTTTGTCAGTAATTGGTTGACTTCCAGCTTGTTAGGTCTGATACAGTTAATAGCCAACTTGTATAGGCCTCCGTCAATCTTTCTTGTCTTGCTACGTCTACTTTGAGTATGCATTGCTTTGGCGTAGATTCAAATGTGCTCTTCGACGATACATTATGCGTTGCAAGAACAGAAAATAGATTTTTGAAATTCTTTCAGTTTCTTCTCATAATCAGCCCTTGTTTCTGTTGAATCTATACTCTTTGGTTCTATCGGAACTTTAAGTGTCCCATCAATGATCCGCAACGTACTCAAAGGTTATCCCGATGCGTTGAAGATCATTGATGGGACACTTAAAGTTCCGATAGAACCAAAGTTTTCTGTATCGTTAAATGTATCGTCAAAGAGCACATTTGAATCTACGCCAAAGCTGTATTTCCAATCAATTTTAGTTATTAATTAAATTAAATTTTGACTTTAATTTTGATTTTGAACTTGATTTTGATTTTATATTACAAATTGATTTTGATTTTAATTTTATATTACAAATTGATTTTGATTTTTAATGTTGGTTTTAATTTTAATATTGAGGTTAATTTTAATTATAATTTCATTATATTGTAATTTTATTTTTTACTATTTTAATTAATTATTACTTTTGGTTTATTTTTTACTTCAATTTAACAACATATAAATCAAAAACATTTATCAATCATAAAAAGTAACTCTTAGCTTTGTAAACAAACAAAGCATCTAAAAACCTTGCATATACTATGTCACCTTTTAGAACTACCAACAAATTAAAAAAAAATACTGATCAATTTTTTAATGCATACCCTTTCTATTTAAACTAGTAACTTTTATTGTTTTGTTACTATACTGAATTAACTTAAGTGCCACTAGTCTAATGTAATTACTAACCTATTACCGCGACCGAGGATAACTGTTCCACCGTAATACAGTTTACACTAGTACGGGGAACAGGGTGAATCAGTTCTGTGCAAACTAACATCCTAATTAGAGTTAGCTAGTGAAACTGTTAATAGAAGAATTTAATGTAACTGTTAATAGAAGAATTTAAATTATTGTGTTAGGTTGATAAAAGTCTTTGCCATCACTTAGGCACTCGATCTTCACTTTTGATGCACTTTCAAACGACTTTTCATCCATCGTGAATTTTCCACTTCACAGACGATTTTTCCTCTTTTCTACAGTTCACTTTATTTTACTGTGCTACCATGTTAAAGAATATGTTACATATCTGGTGGATCACTACAAGGCATCAATGCAATAAATACAATTAATCCGAGAATTTCATATGTTCAGTTTTATTTTCTTTTCAACACATGACAGTCTGAGTTGACATTACATGAAGGCAAAGGCACAACAACAAAAGGAGTTCATAATACAAGAATATAACCACTGAGTCTTCGCTCATTGTCTATTCTCAACAACACTAAGCAAGGCTTGTGTCGTGGACACCAGATAGTTACAAATATTTAAGTAATATATTTACAAACAAAAAAGTATATATTATATACTTTTTTGTTTTTAAATACATCCTTATTATACACATAAACATCCATGACTCAGAAACAAATGTAACTATTCTGTAACTATTCACATTTTCAGCAACATACAACCTGACCTGACCTGCAATTACTCGTACAAAAAAAAACATGTAGGGCGGCAGTCTTTGGAGACTGCCGGTAGAAGTGAAAACTAGCTAAGATCGTATGGGATCGTAGCATTCGTACGCATAGTTCGTAGCACTCGTAGCACTCGTAGCGCCGTAGCGAATCTGCTACGAGTTCTACGAAAAGCGTATGTGAGTGAAAGTCAAGCGAGTTCCATGATTTTTGTTCATTCAAAAAGTGCTGAACGCGACTAAAGAAGTTTTCACTTCAAAACGTAACAAATAAGACATATAGAACCTAACTATTTAGATTACTGACTGGCCGCTTGTCCGTCTATTGTTTTATGATTTTGACAACTAGACTTACGTAATTAAATAAAATGATGTGCAAACATATTTGAAAGAATTCAAAATTATGCCCATATTTTAATTTTTTTTGAATATCTGAAAGACCAAATACAATTATGGACGGAGAACATGAAGCGTTATCTGATACGGCGACTAACTGTAACTTGGCATCTGCATCTGAAACGTTGTCGGAAAATAATCAAGCTAAACTAGATTCTTTAGAGAAGAAAGCTGTTCATTTAAGGTACTTGTGTAAAAGTTGCTGATCGTAATATTTTGTTGTATCAACTAACCTACGTATTTAGACAAAATATTTTTTGTAAATGCGTAGAAATATATAAGCATAGACACTTATGTATATCAGCTCAATGTATACAATTATTTATTTATTAAGAATAAGCCTGGGAGTGCGCAAAAAAATATTTACTTACTTATTTATTGATTACCTACTTCTTAACGATTTAAATATTTTCATATATTCTTCTTTTTAGATGCTGGGGAGTTTCAATTGACATTTACATTTCAGTTTGTTTGCTTCATTTCAGATTAGTACTGGAAAAGGATTTTAAAGCCGCAGATATAAAATGGAGTCTATTTGTAGCAGCAGCTTTTAGTTTTAGGTACGAAAGCTGTTTAAGACCATTTCCGCCAAATTTCTTGAAAAATGGAATTAAGGATATGGATGAATTGGTATGCTCATTTATTTGCTTAAGTTTTAGGTCTTCTTGTACCTACTCAAACACTTTCGCTTAGCGTGTCAGTTTGTGGAACCGTGTTGTTCTTCTAAAAATGACAAGCCGATGTATGTTGATGGATTTGTGTTGCGTTGGAAGATTTTTAAAACTGCCTTTATCTTCCGCCATTTCATTATATTTCAAAATAACGACCAAGTATCTAATCTTAAATATGTATAAATCAATAGCTAGTATTATCAAACCTTAAGAAGTATCTGTTGTGGGGATAAAAATATTTTAAAGCGTCACGTTTGCGAACGCTATAAAATATAGAGTTATAGGTACCTAAGCTATTTCAATCAGTTTGAATTTTCGCTATTAGCAACTTTTATAGCATAAGAATTACAATTAGGTTCCCTATTTATTTGCATAAAATTTTAAGACCTAGTATAATTAATTATTGTTACTCATAATTTCTCCAAGCATGATAATGATTAAGCCTAAAATTCTTAAGCATAAATCTATCTACGTATAATAATATAAAAACATTTTTAAAGGCATAACAAAGAAGCACAAAAACTAATCCCTAAAATGTTAGACATTCCATAATTGGATATACCAACATATTTTAACGATTCCAACAAAAACAATATCTCCTGAGGCAGGTAATACATAACATATTTGTTACACATTGTTGATTGTAAACATAAGTGGGTTTTTGCACTGCAAGAAGTATGCTAACAAGCAAAAATCTTGCATGCAGCGTGCAAACATGTAAACAAGCATACACCATGCATGCTGCAAGCATGTAGTTTGCAAACATCTAAACAAGCATATATCATGGATGCAGCGATCATGCGCCATGCAAACAAGTATACACCATACATATTTATTTTTATTAATTGTATTACAAAATACTATTATAGTAATAGTCATTATGCCTAGTAAAATTATGCGAATGAAATTTATGCCAAAACAAATTAGCCTTTAGGATAATTATGCCAACAGAAACGGTTTGCCAAAACAAAATATGGCAAAGTATTATTATGTCAAAACAAATTATAGTTATTCCAAAGAATCTTAGAAAAAAAAGTCATGCAAAAAGAAGGGATCCCTAATTAATCATGCAAAAGAAGGGATAAAATTATACATTATTATACATGTTGTATAAGCTCCAGCCGCGAGAGATACTGACATAATTTTACTGACCAAACCTAACGGTTCGAGCAAATCAGCGAACAAGAATTAGCGCGTGTACATGCGTTCGATTTGGAAACAGGAAGATAATACTGTGCCGACCCCAAATTAATTGGGAAAAGGCAGGAGAATAAATGTAACGATACGCACCGAAAAATATGCAAATCTGAAACAGCTTGTGGTATATTAGAAACTCTTTAGACAGTGTCTCTATGTTAACTCGCTCGAGGCCATATAATAGAAAATGTCATATAGTCTGTCTGTGACAATTAATAAATGATATTACGAATTAACAAGATTTGTTATTGGCGACGAGGATGGGATAAAAAAAAAGTCCAATAAACATTGCATAAATTAATATATGAAATGGACAAACTACGAAAATATCGTGGCACCCTACGCGGGATGCTCACGCGAATCGACACCTATGTCAATCAGAGGGCAACGATGTCTGACGAAGATATTACTGCTCGCTTCCTGGGCCTGAAGGAGACGATCCTAGCTTTAAGGGAGGTACAAGAAAAAATCGAAAACAAGACCGTCGACGACAAGGACGATGACACTTATTATCAAGAACAAGAATACAGGTACGCATTTGAAGAACTTCATACAGCAATAACAGTTAAACTTTTAACAAAACAGACACAGAATAGAGGTCAGCAACAGGGCCAACAACAGCAACAACAAATAAAAGAAACTGAATCCAGGTATGGGAATACACCAAAGATACAATTTCAACCTTTACAACAATCAGAAACTTTTCACAATTTCAAAAAACGACTAGAAGTGTATTTTCGATTGAACGACATATCGGAAGCACACATGAAATCAAATATATTACTGTCAACATTATCACCAGAGCTCCACGAGAAACTTTGCGATTTAACATTACCGGAAGAACCAATGAATATGTCATTTGCTGATATTACTGAAATACTTGACGAATACTTAGACCCAAAACCTAGCAAATGGGCGCTACAACATAAATTCATAACAAGAACGCAAAAAGCCGATGAAACTGTAGCGCAGTACGCCGCAGAGTTGAAGAAACTTACCACTAACTGTGAATTCAATTGCCAACACTGTCAGAAAAATACATCAGAAAGCTTTTTATCTCTACAATTTATAAGGGGATTGAAAGATAGTGATGCACGTACAAAAATTTTACAAGACCGAACAGTATATACATTCAAATCACTGACACAGATTGCGATATCTATTGAAATGGGTAAGGCAGAAAACGCATCAATGGTTACTAATGAACAACCAAGTACCAGTAGTGGCCACATCAACAAAATCACCCCTTACAAGAGACCAGCAGGACCTGGACCAAGTCCAAGACAAATTACACCTACAGATCTAAAAGGGAAATGCTTTCGCTGTGGTGCTGCGAATCACGAATCCAACAAATGTGGCGCTATAAACGTCACATGCCATAAATGCAATAAAGTCGGTCACCTAGCCCGTGTTTGCCTTCAACGCCACTCTAATGCGAGTCTTAACAAGAACAAACCGAATACGAACCTATTAGAAGACTCAATGACAAGTGACCATGATGACTGGAATAATATTAATATCATATCTGGAGAATCATCTGAAAAATATATGATAACGGTACATATTGAACACGTTAAGATAAAGATGGAATTTGACACCGGAGCTACACTAACTTCAATGTCATTACGAGACTATCAAAAACTAAATATTGGAAAAAGAATTTTTAAGACAAAAATAAGACTCAGAACTTATACTGGAGAAGTAATCAAACCAACAGGCGTGGCATACGTTCAATACAGATGCCAAGGAAAAGAATTCCACGGAAAACTGTATGTTATCAACAACAACGTTGACCCCATATTTGGCCGCAGCTGGATGAAAGAACTCGATACACTCAACTTAGCAGACATAAAAACCGTACAGCCTACTGAAAACATAGAATTAGACCAGCTCCTAGAGCTCTACAAGACTTCAGTATTCAAAAACGACCTTGGCAAAATACCAAACTACAGAGGACACCTAAACCTGAAAGAGAACACTAAGCCAATTTTTATTAGACCACGTAGAATACCTTATGCTTTAAAAACAAAAGTGGATAAAGAAATAGAGCGACTATGCACACAAGGTGTCATCACGAAAGTTGACCACTCTGAATGGGGTACTCCAGTAGTACCAGTTGTCAAACCAAATGGGAATATCCGATTATGCGCTGATTATAAGGTTACTCTAAACAAATTTATACAAGATGAACAGTATCCAATACCTATGATTGAAGATATTTTCACAGAGATGAATGGAGGTAAACTATTTTGTACACTCGACATAACTCAGGCGTACCTAAACATGGTGATGGATGAAGAGAGCGCAATGTTACAAACACTCAGTACACACAAAGGAACTTACAGAGTAAACAGACTCATGTTCGGAGTTAAGGTCGCTCCGAGCCTATGGCAGAAGTTCATGGATAAACTGTTACAAGGCCTACAAGGCGTTAAATGTTTCTTCGACGATATAATTATACAAGGAGCTAACCAAGAACAACTACTACAAAGGCTCAAACTCGTACTCGATAAACTAAAAGAAAGTAACCTTCGAGTAAACAAAGACAAGTGCCACTTTTTCCAAACAAGTATAAATTACCTGGGACACACTATCGACAAAGAAGGTCTACACAAAAACAGGGACAAGATAAATGCTATAGTTAAAACGGAACACCCAACCAATACAGCAGAATTAAGAACATTTCTTGGAATAGCTAATTTTTACAACAAATTCATACCAAACCTAGCATCGATCACGAACCCACTAAACAACTTACTAAAGAAAGAATCAAGCTTCATATGGTCTGCAGAGTGTGAACAAGCTTTTATACAAATTAAGAAAGAAATTGTAAGTGAAAGAGTACTGATACACTTCGACTCTAAGAAGCCGTTAGTGCTTTCAACAGACGCATCGCCACTGGGACTCGGGGCAGTACTGTCACATAGACTGCCAGATGGGTCAGAAAGACCTATAGCATTCGCTTCAAGAACTCTGTCTAATAGTGAGAAGAATTACAGTCAAATCGACAAGGAAGCTACAGCGATACACTGGGGATTGAAAAAGTTTTTCTACTATTGTTATGGTCGAAAATTCATCCTTGTTACAGACCATAAACCTCTTACAGTAATTTTCCACCCACATCAAACGCTACCCGCAATGAGTACGATGAGGCTGTTTCACTACGCTCACTTCTTATCTGGATTTGACTACAACATTGAATACAGAACTTCGACGAACAACTCAAATGCAGATTATTTATCCAGGTTTCCAGTAGAAAACACCAAAACCAACAGAATTGACCAGAATTACAGTTTTCAGTTTCAGCAAATACATACCATTGATATTAATCCAGATGTCATAGCGACAGAAACAAGAAAGGACGCCGACTGTACATCTTTGCTACACGCATTGGAAAATGGCCAATCACTTAAAACAATCGGTTACAAGGACAATGAATTTACTTTACACGATGGTTGTTTATTGAGAGGTTCACGAGTGTTAATTCCAAAAGTATTACGCGAACAAGTGCTTGACGAGCTACACCTCGGTCACCCAGGCATTGTAAAGATGAAGCTATTGGCTCGCAGTTTCGTGTACTGGAAAGGAATTGACAACGAGATTGAGACCAAAGTCAAGTCATGTAGAACCTGTAGATTGCAACAAAATGAACCAGAGAAAGCACCACTACACCATTGGGAACAACCAAAGGGCCCCTGGCAAAGACTTCATATTGATTTCGCTGGACCTGTGCACGGATACCAACTTTTGATTATTGTTGATGCATTCTCAAAATGGACTGAGATTATACCAACCAAGTCCACTACAAGCTCTTGGTGCATACAAAAATTGAAAGAACTATTTTGCACTTTTGGGACACCTCACGTCTTGGTTTCAGACAATGGTCGACAGTTCGTTTCGGAAGAGTTCAAAAAATACTTAAAATATTGTATGATCATTCATAAGACTTCCGCTCCGTACCACCCTGCAACCAACGGGCAAGCTGAACGTTTTGTGCAGACAGTTAAGAGAATTTTACGTAGCGTAGAGGGGGAAGGAGGTAGCCTAGTAGAGAAGTTAGTGACAGTGAAAACTCGTCTCCGACGGACGCCAAATGCTAATGGTCAAACTCCGTACCAGCTTATGTTTGGCAGAGAAATACGCACGGGCCTACATGCTATGTTTTTAAGAAAAGACAAGGAGACAGAACCACCGCCGCTTCAAGAGGTCAATGTCAGAGAGTTCAACCTAGGTGATCGGGTACAGGCTCGTGACTACACCAGTGCTACGCAGCGGTGGCAGTTTGGATGCATCATAAAACGTTTGGGCCGACTGCACTAGGAAGTTCGCACCGACAACGGTGATATCTGGCGCCGACATCTCGACCAGCTTTTGGGTGCACCCTTGATCCGCAGCAGCTAGGAGGGGAGAGATGTGGTATATTAGAAACTCTTTAGACAGTGTCTCTATGTTAACTCGCTCGAGGCCATATAATAGAAAATGTCATATAGTCTGTCTGTGACAATTAATAAATGATATTACGAATTAACAAGATTTGTTACAGCTCTAACACCCTTAATTATTGGAATACATAAAAAAAAATGATTAACTGCATGGTACCATTATGGTCATGATTAATTTTGTGCTACTTTATCAGCACCGCAACGGCACCGCTCCAAACCCAGCAATTAACTTGTCATTCAAATAAGACCATTAAATCGTGTCTCGTAGAATATATTTAAAAGATTTTTATATTTTTCCAAACTATGTATTTATGTTATTTTCATTAATGATTTAATTGTATATTTATCTCCGCATAATGTAGTGCAAGCTGTGGTTTTCTATAAGTGATGAGGCGCTTAGACTTAAGTTTGTAATGTACAAATGATATTGTAACAGTGTACTCATGGTTGAGAAACCATTTTTTTTATGTCAGCCTGATCTGTCCCACTGCTGGGCAAAGGCCTCCCCCATGGCTTTCCAATCCTGTTGGAAATATGCCCTATCTGACCAATCCGTCAAAAACGAGTCCAGATCGTCACGCCAGCGTTTTTTGGGCCTGCCTCGGTTACGACGGCCGCCTTCAGGCACCCACTGTGTGACTATCTTCGCCCATCTGTCCGGCCCCATTCTAGAGAAACCATGAAATAAATAGTGTCAAAATGAATTTATTTATTTAACGTAACGTGTAACAAAAAGGGTATAGTCATATAAAAGGGTGTGCTATTAGTCCATCAAAATTAACAACTTTCTCTATGGGGCCATCATCGTAATCGTAATAGTTATTTTCAATACACTTGCTCAAAAAGTGCATTTACGAAGCCTGTATACATTGTTCGAAAGCTAAAACTTACGCACCATACAACGGAACGTGCGGTATTCAATCAATTAAATACAATTATTATAATAGAATCAATTATTTCTAATATTACTCTTATATATTAAATATCAGACACAGTTTTACATACGTATTTATATTCAATAATTTACATTATTTTATGAATTAATCACAATGAAGATTTACATGTCTTCAATAGGCATTCAAATAATAACATTTATGCTAGTAAGTAAGTTCTCCACTACTACAACACACCTTACCACACTTTTAGATAAATATTCATTTATCCCTATCCCTACTTCCCTGCTATTATATAAATGTGAATGTAAGTTTGTTTGTTACGCTTTCACGCGAAAACTACTCAACCGATCATCATGAAACTTTGTACACATATTTTTGGAGGTATTAGAAGTAACATAGGATACTTTTTATTAAAAAAAAAACTAACCCTCACTCGCAGACGAAGTTGCGCGGGTCAGCTAGTTTATAATAATCACCAGGAGTCGTTTAAAAATTCTGCAATACTATAATATGCTTTTTGTACCAAAAATAATTTCATTGTTTGTTTCAATTTAGGTATAGTTTGCTCTTTCCAACTTTTGGGCAATTTGTTGTAGGTAGTTGGTGCCATACAAAAAAAACTCTTGCGCATAAGTGCAGTTTTTGATGTATGGACACACAGTTTGCTGTCATCACGTATATTTCTTGGAAATTTGTCTGCCATACGAGAAAACAAGTGTGGATTTGTTTTTACGAACATAACTATTTCTAATATATAAATTGAAGGTAACATTACTGTTGGATTTCGTTATTCGCAGCACCACAGCGAAAGCATTTCCCTTTTAAACCTTTAGGTGTAATTTGTCTTGGTCCTGGTCCTGCTGGTCTCTTGTAAGGGGTGATTTCGCTGATGTGGCCACTACTGGTACTTGGTTGTTCATTAGTAACCATTGATGCGTTTTCTGCCTTACCCATTTCAATAGATATCAAATCAAATCAAATCAAATCATTAAATCTTTGCAAACATGGGTTATAGGTACATGGTGTTCTTTTAGAATAGAGTTCTCCACATTTTGCCGTCACATAGGCATGCAAATAATTGGTTTACAATAGAATTTTATGTCATTGGAATAGCATACAATAAAATAAAAAATTAAGAAAATGTCAACATTGTCAAAAAATTAAAAAAATGACAAAATTATCAGCATGCCAATTAGAATAACGGCAATATTATGTCAATTAGAATAACAAAAAGGTAGGTATTTATAAAAAAATAATAACAAGTCAATAACAGTAAGTACATAATTATATCAATCAGTCAGTGAATCATCATTTAGAAAGTCGTCAATTGAATAATAAGTTTTCATAATTAATAATTCGTTTAGGGACCTTTTGAATTTTAAGACAGTCAAGTTTTTTAAAACATTAGGTACTTTATTATATATGCGTGGGCCAACACCAAAAAAACTTTTTTGCATTAATGCGGTTTTACATTTCACTTGACTTAATTTATTGACGTATTGGGTCCGATGGCACACAGCTATCAGTTGTCTTAAGGCTGCACATTGACCTGATGCATCGCTTCTGCAATCTAAATACCAGCTCCCTATCAGTGGACTGACCCCAGAAAATAATGCCATACCGCAACACAGAAGCAACCAGTCCATGGTAAGCTGCTAAAAGAGCCTGACCGTCAACTTTCTTTGAGAGTTGAAATAGAGCATATGCGGATTTGCTAAGTTTCTTACATAATTAATTCTTCAACATGAGGCTTCCATGTAAGTTGGCTGTCAATAATGATACCTAAGAACTTAGCTTTAGTAGCTTCTTTAATCGATTTGATATCGCAATCTGTGTCAGTGATTTGTTTGTATATACTGTTCGGTCTTGTAAAATTTTTATACGTGCATCACAATCTTTCAATCCCCTTATAAATTGTAGAGATAAAAAGCTTTCTGATGTATTTTTTTTTAGAATAAGAATAGAATAGAATAGAATAATCATTTATTCGCTAATGGACAGCACAACACAAAGAGCAGCACATACATATAGATTATAACAACAAACAGCTTATTATAACAATTAAATTAGAACAGCTTAACTGCGCTGAACATGCCCATAACGAAAGGGTAGCCAACTCAGCATATGCTGGGTGTAAAACACTCAGCGCTGGTTTTCAGTAGGCCCCCGCAGTGACACACGGATGAGGGTAGTAGGTGGTAAATAAATAATGTTATTATATTAAATGGGCATTTATAAGTGTACGTAATAAAACTAATAAATAAATAGTATACAATAATATATTATATATATATTATATATTTTTCTGACAGTGTTGGCAATTGAATTCACAGTTAGTGGTAAGTTTCTTCAACTCTGCGGCGTACTGCGCTACAGTTTCATCGGCTTTTTGCGTTCTTGTTATGAATTTATGTTGTAGCGCCCATTTGCTAAGTTTTGGGGTCTAAGTATTCGTCAAGTATTTCAGTAATATCAGCAAATGACATATTCATTGGTTCTTCCGGTGATGTTAAATCGCAAAGTTTCTCGTGGAGCTCTGGTGATAATGTTGACAGTAAGATATCTGATTTCATGTGTGCTTCCGATATGTCGTTCAATCGAAAATACACTTCTAGTAGTTTTTTGAAATAGTTGAAAGTTTCTGATTGTTGTAAAGGTTGAAATTAAATCTTTGGTGAATTGCCATGCCTGGATTCAGTTTCTTTTATTTGTTGTTGCTGTTGTTGGCCCTGTTGCTGACCTCTATTCTATGTCTGTTTTGTTAAAAGTTTAACTGTTATTTCTGTATGAAGTTCTTCAAATGCGTACATGTATTCTTGTTCTTGATAATAAGTGTCATCGTCCTTGTCGTCGACGGTCTTGTTTTCGATTTTTTCTTGTACCTCCCTTAAAGCTAGGATCGTCTCCTTCAGGCCCAGGAAGCGAGCAGTAATATCTTCGTCAGACATCGTTGCCCTCTGATTGACATAGGTGTCGATTCGCGTGAGCATCCCGCGTAGGGTGCCACGATATTTTCGTAGTTTGTCCATTTCATATATTAATTTATGCAATGTTTATTGGACTTTTTTTTTTATCCCATCCTCGTCGCCAATAACAAATCTTGTTAATTCGTAATATCATTTATTAATTGTCACAGACAGACTGTATGACATTTCTATTATATGGCCTCGAGCGAGTTAACATAGAGACATACACTGTGTAAAGAGTTTCTAATATACCACAATTACCTTCCTTTGATTTGGTATTTTGTGAAATATTTTTTATAGCTATCGGTAGTTTTGAGATTAAACATAGATCTCAAGCAGCACTTTTGTCTTTTAAAGATGATATCCCTATCGGTTGAGTTGCCCTGAAGATAACACCATATTTAATGACGGATTCAACTAAACCATAGTAAGCCGTCAATAGCGCTTCTATATTTAAAGTACGCGATAATTTATGTAACGCATATGCACCACTGCTTATTTTTTGGCTGAGACCTCAATATGCGATTTCTAATTTAAGGTTCTGTCGATGGTTAGGCCTAAACATTTTGTAGAATTAGCTGTCTGTATTTTATTTTTATTATATTCGATGTCAAGATTAGTGAATAATGATGATCGTTGGCTAAAGTGCATAATCAAAGTTTAATTTATATTAATTATTAAATTATTAATATTTAACCACGTTACTTAAAGAAAACGCCCGGTGCTGTACAAGGAGGAATGCGGTAAAATAGATATTAGGTGAGAGTACCTATTTTACCGCACGTTCCGTTGTATGGTGCGTAATTTTTAACTTTCGAACAATGTATACAGGCTTCATAAATGCACTTTTCACCACTCCCGCACGAAAGAAGTGTCTTTCCTCTACTAAAACAGTGAGGAAAGTTGTTTTTCCTCACTGTTTGAACAGTGAGGAAAGTAATAATCCCGTTCAGAAACTAACCTTGCCGGATTTTTTTATGTTAAGTATTATTACGAGTATTTAAAAAAATAAAAAAATTGATGCTAAGAATAGAAACATTTATAAGTTAAGATTAATGTTTTTTTATAAAATTTATCAAATTATTGTAAGTGTATAAGTTCAGAAACATTAATTTATTTACCTATGATGACTGAATACTTTCTTACTGGGAGTGGTGAAAAGTTTTGTATGCAACATGTGAGCAAGTTCATTTGCTACCTATTCGTTTTGTTGAGTCTTTCGCTTACTCAGGATTGAAATTTATACTATTTTTCAATCCTTCGTTCGCTCAAGACTCAAAATCAAAACTCATAGGAAAAACGAACTTTCCTCACATGTTGGAAAATAACTATTTTGAGCAAGTGTGTTGAAAAAAAAAATCTGCTGTTTCATAGGTACATTTCGTCGAGTAGGTATTAGAATTTAGTATGAGGCCGTTGAAATTTTATTCGCGATTACGATGGTGGTTCCATGGAGAAAGTTGTTCAGTTTGGTGGTCTGTAGCACACCCTTTCATATAACTATACCTCCCAACTAGCAATTCAGTCCTATTATTTCAGCTCATAACTCTAAAAAGCTCTATAAACGAGTTATTAAGGTTTTAGCGGTGCCCGAGTGTTGTATAAAGGCGTTCAACAGTACATTATTGCTCTAAATGCTTATAGAGCCAGTAATACCTATTAACAAACAAAGGATGTAAACGTTTACTACGCCATTTTATACAACCGTTATAGTCAAGTACTATAGCAAGTTCTAATATAACTAGTACATAATAATATTGCTCTATAAAATTGTTAACAGGTGCCTTTATTTATCTGATTAGCGTAATAAGGGCTCCAAACGAACTGCAATAGTAGTTACGTTATAGCAGTGATGAACACTCAACTACAGGGCGATATTGTGATGTTGTGGATATTCAGATCACTGCTATAGTACGTGTGCGTTAGGAGTCACAAAGACTTTACAATAGCTTGTTTTTGTGATGTAGTCTAATTTCAGATCACGCTAATAAAACGTAAGTGTACTATAATAGTTTTTAGATGCATTTATAATTTTATCGATAAGCATATCACACAGACACTATAATAGAGCAGAATTATTGTATAACAACTTTTTTGGTGCCTAGCAATGCGCTTGTTAGTATTTTAAATGAGTATCTATTTATTTATTTATTTATCTATCACTATAATAGCGCAAAAGGGGCACATACATGTAGATAAATGTTTGTATTATATGACTAGATAAGTAAAACTTGATATAACTATCTCCGTAAGTTCTTCCCGAAGAAAAAAAAACTGTTTACATGATTAATTCATACTATTCGTCAGTAAACAGTGTATTATTAAGATTTTTTTCATTACCATTCAGTGTATTATTATTATTATTTTTTTTTCAAAAAAATAGTAAAAAAAACCACTGTATTAAATATTCAGTCATGCTCACACAGAACCCCAATTATAGGTTGAATCCACGATGACTGACAGTGAAAACATTATCCCAGCAAGTACTATAATGGATCTTAGAATATCGAAACTACTTTATATGATAAATATTTTAGTAAAAGCTCAACAATTCGCAGGGGCACTTTAAATTCATGGTAAACCTATCCCTAGTTTATCAGTAAAGCTGCAGTCGCACATCATTTCCACCGTACTAGACTAATATTATGATAACAAAATAAAAACTTACTCACTTAAGATTGCTAGTGTCCTTTTTAAACTTATTTTAATTATTTTTTGCACTCTGCACTATCACGAATGTAAAATAATAAATGGTGAATAAAAAATGTAAGGTAAAGGAAACTAAACTCTTGTATAGTATGAGAAAGTACTATAGAAGGTACTACATTAGCCAGTACATCATTATTTTAAGACCTGCATCACTGTTACATAGATTTTATTGGACTGTTTCGTCATTTGGAACACTGCAATAAAATTATTATGTCACTGAACAGAGATATAAATGCGCCACTTCCGAATAAAAGAAACGTTCTTTGGGGTTTTATAGGACCAAGGACAGTTATTTACAAAACGTTCTATGATCTTTACAGTACTAGTTTTTGCTGCTTGGGCTACCCTTTCTGTTACTCGTTGTATTTGACCAAAAACTGCTTCAATTTCAGCTTTGTGTAATAACTGACGTGCCTGCTTTGGATTTGGTCTTACAACAGCTGGATAACTTGGATAATTTGTCAAATATCAGCGATATTATTGATTTGTTGTTTTATGTGCTCGTAAGATTAAAGGAGCCCTCGTTAAAAACAGTGCCGGCGGAAGCGGTATGTAAATATTGAAAATACTTAGTTTAACTATTTACTTTATCACAAATAATAATCAATAATATACCTACATATAAGTAGAAACCCAAAAAAACACAAGCGACGCCCGCGCCGCGGCGGGCGCGGTATGGCTGCCTGGCTGGGTCGTCGCCCTGAGCTTGAGACCTTACGCGGAAATTAAACATGTAGCCAAATGCAGGTGTACATTCTGTTAGGTTCACGAGGGAATCGCTTAATGGATGCCCATCGGTTAAGAAGTCTTTGTTGAAGGAGTTTTTGTTGACTTCTAGTCTTCTAGACAGTACTTGGTCACTGCATCGACTGTACGTCGCTCAGATCAACTGTACATACTTTCCCAGCACATCTTGAACCCTCCACTAAACCTAATGGAGCACCTGATTGGTACCAAACAGGCTTTTTAGGTCAGCAAATAATTTAAAAAAAAATACAAAAATAATAATGAAAATTTACTTTCAGTATGATACCGTATTAGGAAGCGCACATTCTACATTAACTGCACCCAAACCACAATATATATTCCAAGTAGCAAGCTCCTGTAAGTCCACTGCAGAAAGTAAATGGAAAGAGCTGGCTAAAAACCATCACGTATTTTACGCTTATCATGGAAACCGTTTGGAAAATTTCTACACCATTCTCAATTTTGGCTTACAACAACACTTGAACAAGGTAAGTAAATAAACTTTTTGCAAAACAAATAACCGTAACCAATACATAATACCTATGACATACCAATATTTAAATGCCAATTAATTTCGTATGTGTGTGTGTGTGTTTGTGTCCGTCTGTGTGTGTGTATGTGTCTGTCTGTGGCATCGTAGCGCCCGAACGGATGGACCAATTTGGATTTTTTTGTGTATGAAAGGTGAATCAGCTGGGAGTGTTCTTAGCGATGTTTTATAAAAATCAGTCAAAGATGACTGCCGCCACAAAATGGCGGATTACATATTTATTCAACAACTCCCTCAATATGGGTATCAAATGAAAGGGCTAGACTAGTAGAATACTATACACTATGATAAATTAAAAATCCAAGATGGCCGCCACCACAAAATGGCGACTTAACGAAATATTTAGGGTGCGTCGGGGTTTTTTTTTTTTTTATTTAATTTTACTTGTTACCCAACTATGTATACTTAACATCGCATTCTTTACTGTATAGAATACTCTCCTGGGTAATGGTGTATACTTGTCACCTGAATTGAACATAAGCTTGCCGTACAGTCATGGGGGATTCGGCTGGGGCGCAAGCTGCATTGGTGGTCACTTGTCCTGCATAGCTATGTGCGAAGTCATTGACGCTCCGGAAGGAATTAATTATCAAAAACCTGTTTCTAATGAAGGTGAGGTTTTAATGTTTGTAGATCGTATACAGAGTGGAAGTAACATCGTCGCAAAAACGGCTTATCGGTAATCTATAAAAATAAAGCTTTTCCATACTTCCATACATTTTTGACCGTTTAGGTATTGTACTTTTGTAGGAAACAGCACATTTAATTTCTTTTTTAGTTTTTTGTGGAAGAACTGAAAATATGTAGTAACCGTTAGTACTCATTCACGTTGACTTGCGGGCGCGGTGGTGGGCGCGGTCACAAAATATCAAACATATGGCGTTAATCCAAGTGTTCACGTACACAACGCACGTGCGGTCTAAGTAGCGGCGAAGCTAGCGACTGGCGCGCGCGGCGGGCTCGCGGCAATATCAAACGCGTGAGATGTTTGTGTGTGTTCACGTCGAACTAGCGGCGGAGCGCGCGATTCACTAGCGACGTCAGGTAAGTTCAACCAGTATGAACTTGTCGCTAGAAACGGACTCGCGCAAACGCCTGGCGGCCAATGTGTATACACGAACTCGGCACGTCTCCGCGCCCGCACCCGCTGCCGCGCCCGCGCGTTCCTATGTGAACAAGTATTTAGGTGACGATGTCCCTTTCACCCGTTATGGACTTACTGTGATAACGATACTGCCTGTATGGACCTCCGCAATGCAGTTAATACTGGGAACTACGATACCCTTTGCAAAGACTGATTTTCAGTCTTTCGGGCCGCTTACTACTGTAACGACTGTCAAAGATTTACAAATGACAGCCGGGTCCAACAGCTTAACGTGCTTTCCGAGGCACAGAGTGACACACAAACTCTGTATGTGATGGTTGGTCACCTAACTATGTACCGAGCTAGGCAAGCGCGGTTTAACCTAGAAGATCGATCCGTGCTGCTGTTGTATTTCTAGTCTAAACTTCTTTTTTTATTTTGTGTGTCTGCCTATTAATTCGCACTTTCCGACCAATCAGATAAGAACGAGTCCAGATCGTAACGGCAGCGTTTTGTGGGCCTGCCTCGGTTACGACGGCCGTCTTCGGGAGTTTAGGCACCTAATGTGTGACTATCTACGCCCATCTGTCCGGCTTCATCCAAGAGACGTGACCCGTCCAGTCCCATTTCAGCTTCGCAGACTTATTGCCAACATCGGTGTTGCCTGTCTTTGACCGTGTTAAGGTGTTGCGCATTCGATCGGAGAGTCTAATATTTAGAATTCTATCGCTCTTTGGTTAGGTTAGAAAAGTTGATATTGGACTTCTGAGCTTCAGTAAAAGCCCAAGTCTGAGCACCATAGGATAGTATAGGCAGGATACACATGTCGACGAGTTGGCGCTTCTGTGAAATAGGAAGGTAGTCCTTCATAAATTCCTTCATGGACCAGTACTTCAACATGTTATTTAATTACAAAATGGTTTCGAATCTCAGGTGACGGTATATATGAAGATGAGAAAATTAAGTTACTAACAGAGCAAGGTTGCGACGGACAATTGACGCAATACATCGTTACTAACTGTGATCTTGTAAGGGTGCGATATATGCTTGTGTACGCCAAACAACCCGCATCGATGAGGTTCCCTACATCGAGCATCAATAGAAATGGTAAGCATGTCCAAACAACGATTTTTGGTAGTAGTACATATTTCTATTTGAGTTTATAGCTAACCTACCATTTAGCTGTTGCTTTACTCGTACCGTAGACTATAGTTAAAGAGATCCTGATGTTCTTTCTATTATACTACCTATTCAGATGTGGTAGACGCGATGATTAAGAAAGAAGAATTGGACTATTGCAGGGAATGAGATGTGTCTGTGTATGAGCCGTCCTATAGGTTTTAAAGCGTTTTTGTGGGATAACTTACGACTACAATGAGAGGGGAAGCCGCGAGCAAAAACTAGTATGGAATAATTATGTTGGCCGCAAACAGAATGCAGAAAGATGTGCTGCTGACAAGGTTTAGCTTTATTTTACGTGTATGTACCGCACTTTTCCTTCATACTTTCAGGTGGAGGGTTACGACAATGGCTTGCGAGGCACAAGCTTTTTTCCATTCTTCTTGGCTACGGATTGATGTTGGCAACCATAGGCTTCGCAAACAATCAGCCGATCCACTATTACTACAAGATATTACTAAAAAAGCTTGATATTGCATATAGTACTGTAAAAGTGTGATGATTATTTCGAACGACTCTTTAAGGACCTCACAAACTACGCGGCCACGACCACGACTTGCTATCGCAATCTTGGTCGCAGAAGCTCCATTCGACCATGATGCTGGCATTCATTCCAAAGTCGTCATATTCACTGCAGCCAATTGCACAATATACCTACGCGTTCATGCTGTTCCTATACCCACATATCAACTGCACCTCGCGCTGCTCCTCACTCTGTTCAGTCCGCTGCCATGATGTTGCGTATGCAAAGCAAATGCATAACATATTATGCACATCCAACGCCATTCTTCACTTCTCTAACAGATAGAATATTCTTTAATGTGTACAGTGTACATTACACTATACAAATTACAAGTAGAGTGACACACGCAATAGGCGGTCTTATCTCTAAAAGCGATCTTTTCAAGACAACTTTTTAATGGAATTTAGTGAATGGTACAGATAAAATGGCAGGAAGATTATAATGTAGAGCACTCTGTCATCCCTCATTACTTCTTTCGTGCGCACAAAAAACCGACAAAATTGTGGAGGCGGGGATGGACGTACGTTGGGGTAAAATAAAAAAATTGGAAATTGGAAATTTTGCAAGCTAAAGCCTCTTAATAATTCTGAATATTTTATACGTAAGTCGAAAAAGTAACTTCTGTAACTATTTAAATGGTCAAAAGAAAAGCTACCCCATTCCATCCGAGCCCATCTTTCGAGCTCGCTTCGCTCGCGGTTGCAGTTATGTCAGACAAATAAAGTCGAGTCTCTTCTTTCTATTTTTCATGTAAGTCAGTTTTATGCCTCTGAATTGACTTTAGGTACATGGCTTCGATATCTCTCAGGCATGCTGGTTTTCACATGATATTTTCGCTCACCGAAACAAGTGATAAAGATAATTATATTGGGTTCGAACTTGAGACCTATGACGGTCCGACGGACGGTCTTAGAGCAGAGTAAAAACGTGGTTAAGCATGGTTGTCTATTGTTTGCCCGAAGATTATATGCCATAATCATCATTTTCCTGAATTTCATTTACCCGAATTTCATTTGCCCGAATGTTTCATTTGCCCTAAAAGACATATGACATACTTTTAATTGCCCGAATTTTAGATACCATAAGATACGAATGCCATAAGTATTGTTTGCCTTATTTTTATGTGCCATAATAATTATTAGACATAATATTTAAATGGCATAATATTTAAATGGCATAACAAGTATTAGACAAACTTATTTATTCTGTCCATGGTTTTTTTTCTGTGCATGGTTGATGGTGGGCTAGGTCGACGGAGCCCCGCTCCGCGGGGCTCCTACTTCTGTGTGGTTTATAAAAAAATAACCACGAAGGGGATGGCGGGGTCTATTCGCTCGCTACGCTCGCTCACACGACCCCGCCATCCCCTTCTAACCTAACCTGTCCGAGTCGGGGTGCCCTAAAGTCCCAATTGCATCCAATTTCTCTTGATATAAACAACCGATACACACCCGATGTCGATGGCAAATTATGTTATGGCATATCATAATTATGGCATGTGATAATTAGGGCATGTGATAATTAGGGCTTACAATGATTATGACAAATGATGTTATGGTAAGTGACTTTATGGGAAACAATGATTCTGGCACGTGACTAATATGGCAAATGAGAGTATGGCAAATGAGTATTATGTCGTATGATATTATGGCTGTTGACTATTATGGCAAATGATATTAGGGCAACTAAAATTCGGGTAAACGGCGGTATACCGGTTACGCATACATCAGTCGGTGTTCTGTCATTGTCATGACAATCCGGTTGTCGGCCTCTCCATGATTAGTCTACATAAAATGGGGTTTCTGTGAGTGCAAAATAAACTTGACAAATAAGTTTTGACAAGATTTACAGCAGGTTACTCTTAAAATATGGTTTAACACTCTCCAGCATGGAGGTTATCAAGTCTAAGGAAGTTTTGCAAGTAGGTAGTATATAGATGAGATTTTTTGGAACATAAAGGGTTTTCGTATATTCCTACAACTTATCGAATATCCTTACTATTCCCCCGATGAATTCACATTTTCGTTGCCGCTCTGGCGTCGCACCGCGGCACCCGTTCCCGCCTTTCTCTTTGGCATGGTCTCTTGTCCGACGTGCTCGCGTTGCGCCGTCACTCCGCTGCACGTCGCGTCGGCGTCATTTCAACGCACCGTTTGGCATTTCGTTCTGATTTTATACAGAACGACGTAGCGTCACTGCTCAGCCATCGCAATGTACCGACATAGCATCGTGTGGCATTTACTGTAACGTAGGCAAACTACGTCTCTGCCTCCTTCTCCCACTAACTACTTCCCACGCGACCCATAGAGTTTGCGGCTGCAGTGTAGCACAATAGTTATCCCTGGTCTGTGTGACGTGTGGTGCGGGAGGTCCCTTACAGCATTGTTATTAGATTCATGAAGTTAAATTTAAGTAGGTTCCTAAACTGCGAAACTTTATTTTTAGACAATTTTTGTTTATAATCAATCAAGAAAACGACTTTTTCGTTTATGTAATATTAAATTTGTTTTAACTGGACCTATTTATTTTATTATCATCCCTGTCCTGCCCACGTACGTGCCTTAAGAGGCCGGCGGAGTATGCGTTTTTCATGCAAACGTAATAACAAAATAATTTAAAAATTAAACATATTCTCAAGGTACAATCGAAATATATACACACGTATATATTTCGATTGTAATATAGAATATATATGTTCCCAAATAAATATTTTGAAAGGATAATGATATAAAGACGAGATATAAGGAATTTAAAATTTCTATAGAGAATTTATTTTCTCTTAACTCTTGTTCAAATCAGTGTACATTCAAAATGTGTTTGGGAATCTATTCTGTAATCCAATCATAATAAATACACACTACCTTAAGAACATGTTTGATTTACAAATTATTTTGGTATTACATTTGTATGAAGTTCGCATGCTCCGCAGGCCTCGTGTGCATCTGGGTTGAGGGCACATTTTTTGTCTGCGTCTGGATGGCTGGACCAAGAGATGAAAAGATGAAGTAGTTATAACGCCTACAACTCGGTGAAACCGGCTTGGTCCAGCCATTCTGACGTCAGAATGGCTGGCCACTTTCCTCGTAATAGTTTTTCCCCATCTGGGTTGAGGGCACATTTTTTGTCTGCGTCTGGATGGCTGGACCAAGAGACGAAAAGATGAAGTAGTTATAACGCCTACAACTCGGTGAAACCGGCTTGGTCCAGCCATTCTGACGTCAGAATGGCTGGCCACTTTCCTCGTAATAGTTTTTCCCCTTTAGCGAGGTACAAAATAATTATTTGATATCTGGTACCAAATAGCAAAAAATGTCACCGTCAGGTTGGCTAGACCAAACGAGATATATACAAGAGACCATGTGCACTGTTTACTACCTATTTGATACTATTTAATACCTTTAATGAAGTATTTGGTACCTTTGGGTTAAGAGAGTTATCAAAGAAATAAAGTGGTCAGCCATTCTGACGTCAGGTTGGCTGACCAATTTCAAGTTCTCATACTTTTAGCGTTGTATTAACTGCGTTGTTAATGTTAATATTTAATGCCTATTTGGTACCTTAACATATATTTGTTACACAGCTTTAGGAAGCTCCTATAAATAGTTATTAGAAAAAGCCATTAAAACGCCTGTACATAAATTATTCACGTCTTTTCTTCTCAGAATTATAGCTAACAATGTTTTTGCAGGCGCTTAGTGCGTTCATTGTTAACGACACCCCCAAAACGACACCCCTGGGGTGTCGTTAACAATAAGCATTTGTTGACGACACCACCGTAATGTTGGGATAACTTATCGCTTAAGAATTTTTTATCGAGCTAGTATACTCTCAATGGTTAATAAACATATGCAATTGTATCTTTTTATCTCTTTCTCTAATGCACTGGCTGATAACGTTTATGACGTTCAAGAGATAAATTATGTGTCATTTGTGAAGTTAATCAATATATTGACATTTCTAACATTTTCAATAACTTTCGAAGAAAAGGATAACAATGTCCGAATTCAGATTAATAAATACCAATGGCGGAGTAGCCTTACTTTTAGGCAAGTATAAATATCATAAACATAAAAATTATGCAGATGATGGATCAGTATATTGGAGATGTTCCTCTCACAAAAAGTTGAAATGCCATGGAACAGTTACTACTAAGGTAGGTATGCTATAGATGATGTAGGCCACAATTCGTCAAGGTCAAGCAGTTGAATGGTGACGATTCGTCAAGTCAAGACGAATCGTCACCATTCAACTGCTTGACCAATGAACGATAATTCGAGGGAAAAAAAAACGCTTGACGAATTGACACTTGACGAATTGTGGCCTACATCCTATAGATAGAGGCCACTTCCTACTACATATTTCTTGCTCCTGAAATGAGGAATTGTGTGTTTGCTCTTGTTTCAGGATAAACAAATACATGCATTTGGCAAATTACATACATGTGAGCCAAATGTGCACAAAAATGATGCTCTTAAAATAATGCATGAGCTTAGGGAAACCGTTATAACAAGTGATGAACCCATACCGAAACTTTACAACGATGCAACAAACTCCATCAAAGAGACTGGCTTAGAATTAGTGATACCTATACCCTCATTAAATAATTCAACTAGTTTTTTGTATGGTGCACGGAACAAGAGTTTGGATTTAAAAAAAACGGTATACAAATCTGTCAGTGAAATAGAAATTCCATTGAAATTCCGTGATCAGATTTTAGCAGATTATTGTGACAAGGATGAAAAAGTTCTAGTATTTTGTACTAATAATTGCAGGCAAGCAATAGCAAATGTGACAGAATTTTTTATAGACGGCACTTTTAAAACGTGCCCAACTCCATTTACTCAGATTTTCTCTCTACACGGAGATATTGGCAGCACATTGGATAACACTAATGTTGTACCATTAGTGTTCGCACTAATGACCCACAGGCGGCAGAGTAGTTATTTTAAACTGTTCAGCATGATTAAGTCACAACTTGCTAACTGGAAACCTATTAAAGTACATTCTGATTTTGAAATGGCATCAATGAACGCATTAAAAATGTTATTCCCCAATATTGTCCTGAAAGGTTGTTACTTTCACTGGTGCAAAAACATTAACAAAAAAGCAGATAAATTAGGTCATTCAAAAGTTTATGCAGAAAAAAGAATTATAGGGTTAACAAAGGCGTTAGCGTTGCTGCCTTCACAACATATCATGGAAGGGTGGCAATTTATAAAGGCGTTGTGTGCAGGCAATATAGAAATGTCACAATTTACAAAATACGTGGAAACTTTTTGGTTGAAGAAACATTCGATTGATGTGATTAGCGTATTCGGAGAAAGGCATCGCACCAACAACGTGCTTGAGGGATATCATTCAAAATTGAATAAAAACATAAACGCCAGCAACAAAACATTGTTACGTTTGTTGAATAAAATTATGCCATACCAAGGGTCAGGATCCATGGGGTGCGATGCCAGAAGTCCTCCACGTGTGCTCGGCGGCTGCTGGTTCCTCTCGATACGTCTGGAGGAAACAGCAGCCGCTGGGCCGGTGCACCCTGGGCGCGGCAGTGTCCTTCCTCTTGGAATGAGAAGAAATTCTCATCCCTTGGGATTGGCACTGCCGCGGCTAATGAGTCTGGCAATGTGTGGGGTCCTACACGGACCAACGGTGGGTTCCTCGGCGTACCCTCTGTTAAGCAGAGGGCACAGCGGAGGAGTGTGTTACGGCGGGCTCGGTGTGCACTTACCCTGCCGCCGAGCAGACAGAGAAGGATGCGTCCTTCTCTGTCACCGTTGATCTCGTAATCCCGTATCGGAGTGCCGTGGATCACGTCTCGCGACTCCGAGTCCTTTTGGACAGGGACCGAGGGTCTTGGCTTAACCGCCCGGACTGCGAGGTAGAAAACCTCTATAAAAAGTTACCCCGAATCCCAAGCGGCGACGCAGCGCGAGGGGATGTATGGCTGACGGGTGTGCCTATTGGACGAATCAGTCGCTACTGCTTATCCTCGCTGGGGTACCTGCAGACCCCCTGGCGAGTAATAAAAACTGAGAAGCTGCCCTTCTAGGTACAGGGGTCTCTGCCTAGTTAGGAGTGTATTTCCCCCATACTCGTGGGTTCAAATATGGAAGAAGAAAATAAACAACAAACCAAAACCGCCGGAAACGGCAACGAAGAGGAGAGGAGGAACGCGGTGTCGGAGTCCGACGCCGCGTTGAGTGAGGTGAGTGTTGCGGGAGGCTCAGGGAGCTCCCGCCGCGAGGGTGCCGGGGCTGCTACGGAGAACAGTAAGTTCTTCCGCAAGCGGTCCCGGAAGGACGGCGACTGTTCGTCGTCCTCAGAGGAGGAGCAGATGGCCTCTGCTCGCAAGATCCCCACCAGCAAACGCGGGGGGATCCGAGGCAAGCGAGGGGGGCTTTCTGCCTCAGAAAGGTCGGCACGACTGGCCGAAGAGGGGCGCCACCCGGGCATGACTGCCCCGGGGTCTGGCAGCGAGGCGAGTGCACCTGGCGGCTCCGAGGCGGAGCGTAAGTCCAGATTTGCAGAGGAGGTGGCAGCCGCGCTAAAAAGTGTGGCCGTAAAGGTGAAGGTTTCTTCGAAACGCCAGGCCATACCCGCGGCTTCCGCCTCCATCTTGGCGGCGGCGGAGGCGTATTTCTCGGGGCCTCCACCTCCCTCCTCACAAGGGGATGAGGTGGTTAAGTTGCGGGCGGACGTGGCCCGCCTGGCGGCGGATATGGAGCTTCTCCAGAAGGAGAACTCCAAGCTCAAGGCAGATCTGGCCAGTCTGAGTAAGCCTGGCCCCCGCGTGGCCCCTGAAAGTGGAGAGGCCCAAGCTCAGAGGGGGAGCCAGCCTGTGCCGGTGGAGAACCAGGTCCTGGACCTGGTTCGAAAGGAGCTAGCTTCCTTCCAGGCGCGGTTCTCCGTCCTGGAGGGAATTGTTCTGCGCCCTCCCCTGGGCGCGAACAAGGCGGTCGCGGGCACGAGCAGAGGCTCGTACGCGGCTGCTGCATCCGCTCCGGGGCCATCCAGTCGGCCCCCCGGCGTGGCTGCGTTGCCCCCCCCGCCCCCTGTAAAGCCGACTCCGGCCAAACAGGTGGCGGCACCGGCTGGGCAGAAGAAGGCGGCCCAAAGGAAAAAGAAGGGCAAGGCAGCGGCACAGATGGCGGCGGTGCCAGCGCCAGCGCCAGTTGCGGGTGGGCCCACACCCCCTGCACCTCCCACGGCTGAAGCCGAATGGCAAGTGGCCGGGGAGAAGCAGAGGGGGCGAAAGGCGGCCAAAAAGGCCCGCAAACAAGAAAGGCAGCGCCAGAACAAGGCGCGAAAGGTCGCGGCGAGGCTTCGCGCCCCGAAAACCGCCGCTGTAGTGATTACACTACAGCCAGAAGCGGAAAAGAAGGGCGTGACCTACCGCGACCTGCTGGCGAAGGCGAAGGAGAATGTGGATCTCGGTGAGCTCGGGATCACCGGGGGCCTCCGGCTCAGAGTCACCGCAACGGGGGCTCGGATGCTGGAGATCCCCGGTGAAACCAGCGGCTCGTCCGCGGATGCTCTCGCTGAAAAGCTGAGAGCGTCCCTAAACGCGGACGAGGCCCGAGTCTCCAGACCTGTCAGATGCGCCGATCTGCGCGTCATGGGTCTGGAAGACTGCGTCACCGAGAAGGAGGTGGTGGCCGCCGTCGCTAGGTCCGGGGGGTGCTCTGCCGACCAGGTCAAGGCAGGCACCTTTCGTCCGGACCCCACGGGAATGCAAACCGTTACGGTAAGCTGCCCCGTGGCGGCGGCGAAAGCCATTGTGGAGGGCCGAAGGCTTTTGGTGGGCTGGATATCGGCGCAGGTAAAACTGCTCGAGCCCAGACCTCTGAGGTGCTTCCGCTGCCACGTGGGACACCACGTGTCAGTGAAGTGTGCCTCGGAGGTTGACCGCAGCGGTCTCTGTTTCCGCTGCGGTCAGCCCGGCCACGTGTCGGCTGGTTGCAGCGCTGCGCCGCACTGCCCTGCATGTGCGGCGGCCCGCAAGCCGGCCGATCATCGGGCTGGGAGCAAGGCCTGCGCCGCTCCCGCCAAGAGCGGAGCCAAAGGCAGGGGAAGGCCCTCCGCCACCTCCGCCAACGCCACCGTTGCCACTGCCGCTGCCGCGGCCGCCACAGCCGCTGTCGCTGTCGCCGCCGCCGCTGCCGCTTTGAGCTCGCCTGCGGAGGGGCCCTCACAGGGGTCCCGAGGGGGGGAGGCGATAATGGACGTTCAATAACGGCGCCATTACGCTTCCTCCAGGCGAACATCAACCACTGCGCCTGTGCTCAGAACCTGTTGCTTCAGAGCATGGCGCAGTGGTTGATCAACATCGCTGTGGTCTCTGAGCCGTACTTTGTCCTGCCCAGGGAAGACTGGGTGGCGGACCTTGACGGCTCAGTGACCATAGTGTCATCGGCCGCCGCCGGTACCCCGACCCTTGAAAATGTCAGGAGGGGTCGGGGGTGCGTAGCAGCACGGTTCGGGGAGATCGTCGTGGTGGGAGTCTACTTCTCCCCGAGCCGAACTCTCGCCGAGTTCCACAACTCTCTCGCAGAGTTGAGTGTCGTCGTCGGAAGCCATTCCCTCCCCGTGCTTGTCCTCGGGGATTTCAATGCCAAGAACTTGGCTTGGGGTTCTCGTTGCACAGATGTGCGGGGAAGGATGGTGGAGGACTGGGCCCTGGAGAGGGGCCTGGACGTCCTTAATCGGGGTTCTGTTCCCACGTGTGTGCGGATGCGGGGCGAGTCGGTGGTGGACATCTCGTTCGCTAGCCCCGCTTTGTCGCCGCGTGTCGTTGACTGGCGTGTCATGGAGGGGGTGGAGACACATTCCGACCACCGGTACATCCGGTTTGACGTCTCCGCCCAGTCCTCGAGCGCGCCGGTCCAACAGGCCCCGAGTGGTCCGCGTTGGGCGCTGAAGCAGCTGGACCGGGAGCTCCTCCTGGAAGCCTCGATCGTGCAGGCCTGGGTGACATCACCGGACAGGCCTGCCGACGTTAACACTGAGGCAGAGTGGTTCCAGGGGGCCATGTCCGACATATGTGACGTGGCAATGCCCCGAGTCCGGCCAGGAAGCGCCCGACGCCAGGTGTACTGGTGGTCGCGCGAAATAACGTCTCTGAGGGAGGCGTGTGTCGAAGCGCGGCGCCTGTACGCCAGGCATCGCAGGCTCCGCATCTGCCCACCGGATGCGGAAGCCATTGAGGCGGAGCTGTATGAGGGATACAGAGCGGCGAAGACCGCCCTCCGGGAGGCTGTCCTGCGGGCCAGGGAACTGGCCCGCTCAGAGATGCTGGAGACTCTCGACAGAGATCCGTGGGGGCGCCCTTACAAGATGGTGCGGAACAAACTCCGCACCTGGGCCCCCCCGCTGACGCAGAGTCTCCGGCCCGACCTCGTGGAGGACGTGGTGAGCGCTCTGTTCCCCTCGCGGGGGGAACATCCGCCCCCGCCTATGGCTCCGCCACCTGCGGTATCGGATCCAAGCGACGACGACGACACTCCGGAAGTGACTGGGGTAGACCTGAGAGTGGCGGTAGGTAGGCTCAAGGCCAAAAATACCGCCCCGGGACCAGATGGCTTGCCTGGCAAAGCCTGGGTCCTGGCCTCGGATGCGGAGGCTCTCGGGCCCCGACTGAAAGGGTTCTAAAGCGCATGTTTGGAGAGAGGCCAGTTCCCGCTTCGTTGGAAGACGGGGAAACTGGTCCTCATCCAGAAGCCGGGGCGCCCTGCGGACTCTCCGTCCGCATTTCGGCCCATTGTGTTGCTCGACGAGGTGGGCAAGCTCTTTGAGAGAGTCATTGCAAACCGCCTCGCCGAGCACCTTGAGGGGATGGGGCCGAATCTTGCGGAGAACCAGTTTGGTTTCCGCAAGGGGCGCTCTACAGTGGACGCCATCATGCGCGTGAGAGCCCTCACGACGGGGGATGCGATATCCCGGGGCGGGGTTGTTTTGGCGGTGTCTCTCGACATCGCCAACGCTTTCAACTCCCTGCCCTGGAGCTGCATCATGGAGGCACTCCGGTATCACCGGGTGCCGACCTACCTCCGTCGTGTGGTCGGGGACTATTTGACGGACAGGGCCGTCATCTACCCCAGTCGCTGCGGAAATTGGAACCGGCGAGAGATGTCGTGCGGTGTCCCACAGGGATCGGTTCTGGGACCGCCCCTGTGGAACATCGGTTACGACTGGGTGCTGCGCGCGGACCTCCCTAGTGGTGTCAGCGTCGTCTGCTACGCAGATGACACCCTGGTGCTGGCACAGGGGAGGTCGCACGAGGCGGCGGCCGAAATTATGACACGCGGGGTTGCGATAGTCGTTGAGAGGATCCGGCAACTGGGTTCGAGGTGGCATTGCACAAGTCCGAGGCCATGTGCTTTCATGGGCCTCGGAATGCGCCACCGTCGGGATCCACACTGACGGTAGGAGGGGTATCCATCGGCGTCGAGTCGACGTTGAAGTACCTAGGACTCGTCCTCGACAGCCGGTGGAACTTCGTGGAGCATTTCCGACGTTTGGCCCCCAGGCTGGAACGGACAGGGGCTGCCTTCAGGCGGCTCCTGCCCAACCTTGGGGGGCCGAACGCCTCCTGCCGCAGGCTCTACGCGGGAGTCGTGCGGTCCATGGCCCTCTACGGGGCCCCAGTGTGGGCGCGTTCGTTGAAGCGGCGAGCCGCTCACCATTTGAACGTGCCCCAAAAAGTGGTGGCCGTAAAGATGGTCCGTGGGTACCGCACGATCTCTCGCGAGGCGGCGGGCCTGCTTGCCGGATTGCCGCCGTGGGATCTGGAGGCGATAGTCCTCGCGCGCCTGCACGAGTGGCGCGCGGAGGTACTACGCCGGGGGGAAACCCCGCTGCCGCGGCAAATTGCCGCTCAGCGGACTGACCTCCGGCGCGATCTCATGGCGACATGGAGAGAGCGACTGTCGCAACCCCGTGCAGGGCACGCCACGATAGTGGCGGTAAGTCCCCTCTTTGAGGAGTGGCTGGAGAGGCGCCACGGCGTCCTCACCTTCCGCCTGACGCAGGTCCTCACCGGACACGGATGTTTCGGGAGGTACCTGCACCGAATCGGGCGGGAGGAATCGCCCGGGTGTCTCCACTGCGAGGATCGACCGGAGGACACGGTGGAGCACACGGTGGAAGTCTGCCCTGCGTGGGCGGAGCTCCGCCGTGTCCTCGTGGCGGCGATCGGCGGCGGCAACCTCTCGCGTCCGGCCCTGGTTCAATCCATGGTCCGGAGCGAGACGGAATGGGAAGCCGTCGCCTCCTTCTGCGAAGCAGTGATGCTAGCGAAGGAGGTGGCGGAACGAGAGAGGGAGAGATCCTCTCTTCCCGGCCGCCGCGGGAGACGCAACGGGCGTCGGGGGCCACGTGGTGGCTACCGGCCACCGTAGATGCGGGCCTGTGGACGGCTGGCTATGGGCAATAGCTGGCCGTCCGGCCGTCTAACGACGACGACAGGCCGTGTCGACGGCGCGTTCGTGTTCCACGCGCGCCTCACAGCAAAAGGAGAGGGGCCCGCAAGGGCCGAAGCCTGCCGGGGTTGCGGGCCTGTTCGAAAGAGATACCGCGGCCCCGGAACATAAAGGGCGAGGAAGGAACATGGATGGGTTTTAGTCAGTAAGAGTCTGACACTCCCTCCCGCTCCGCCCAGAGTGGGAGAAGTCATTTGATGATTTCCCATCCTAAAAAAAAAAAAAAAAAAAAAGGGTCAGGATCCATTACAAAACAAAGGAAAAAAAAGCAAATCACTAACGACAATATGATCATGGAAATCCAGATAGGATTAGTGTCTGGAAGTCTCTCAGTAGGCCAAGCCTTGGAGCAATTAAGAAACTAAAGATACTTTTCCTTCACAGGGTATCTATCAGTTTATTTTGTTGCCAACTGATAAAATATTATTACCCTCTTTTCCAACTCGACAGATTTTTAAGTCGTCAGATTTTCAACTCGACATGTCATGATATTATAATAAAAGTACATTGTAGAAGAGAAGTTTATTTACAAAAAAAATAAAAAGGGTAAAAATAAAACTTATTTAAAATTTTATTAATCTAATGCGTTACATAGTGTAGATAATATTTTATCCACATTATTATTGCTCTTCAATCCATCTGCTATAATTCGGTCTATTTTCATATTTTTTTCAACTTCCGCTTTTCTTCGTTTCTTAGTAGGATTATGTGATACTAAGAACAGTGAAAATATTAAGAAATAAATGTCTTTGTAAGAAAATATATTATAAGGAAAATAATAATAAAATGTGTATTCAATAATTGTACAATTACCGACAGCCTGAAAAACGACTTAAAAATCTGTCGAGTTGGAAATGAACCTATTATTATTATATTTTACGTTTTGGTTTATTAACATTCGCTCACTTTGCTATGATGAGTGAATAAATAACGAGTAAGCAAAAACTTTTTGGTTTTGGATCCCAAAAAGTTCATACACTTCGTTGAAAAAAGAGAAAATTGTCACTCGTGTCAGGCGATTCTCGAACATTTGCCATTTGGAAAAAATTGTGAAATCGTTGATTTTTGAATAGTCAAAATAATGTCGAAACGATCCAAACATGTGCTTGAAAATAAAAATGCTGATTTTGACGCTTCCTATAGTCAAACCTGGGATACTCAAGATACTCAAATGCTCTATGAGCAATATCACGACGTAAATGTTTGTTCTGTTGATGTTAATCCCTCAACTTCACAAAGGGTTCAGAACAAAAAAGAAGTTGGCATTCAATCTGACAATTATAATTGGGGAAAGGACAACAATGTCAGTACACAAACTCCTGAAATGGCTAATGAAGCAAGCCTGCAAGAAGCAAATCGTAAATTCGGTGAATTGATTGGTCAAGAACTTAACAACGTACCTGTCGTAAAAAGAAGACAGATAATGTTTGAAATAATAAGGATTATTGAGCTTCGATCAAGTTAAATAAAAATATCTTTACAGGTTCTTTTTATTTTATTTATTATTTTGGTATAGGTACGAACATACAGCAGGGTAACAACACTATTTGTTAGTGGTGTCGTCAACAAATGCTTTTTGTTAACGACACCCCAGGGGTGTCGTTTTGGGGGTGTCGTTAACAATGAACGTACAAATTGAATGAATGGCCGAATGGCGTAGTGGTAACGAGGCTGCCTTACGTTCTTAGGGTCCTGGGTTCGAATCCCAGTAGAAGCAAAAGTTTGTGTGATGAGCATGGACATTTGTTTCCGAGTCATGGATGTTTATCTATACTTATAATAAATCTGTAGAGAGGTCAATTCTGTACATGAAATATATTTACAAAATAACTATCGGGGGGTGATTAGTGATCGATACTGATGCCAAAAATGCAATCAGTAAAATTTTTGTCTGTCTGTCTGTCTGTCTGTCTGTCTGTATGTTATTTATAGAAAAAAAAACTACTCGACGGATTTTAACGAAACTTGGTACAATTATTCTACATACTCCTGAGCAGGTAATAGTATACTTTTCATCACGCTACCATTAATAGGAGCAGAGCAGTGAAAGGAAATGTTGGGAAAACGGGAGAAGTTACTTGGTTTTTTTAGCTTCCGTCGCGTGTGCAGCCTTAATGGTTAAAGCTACATAGAAATCATGTATAACGGAAATATTCCACATAAAATTATATAAAAAATATCCCACGACAGCATATGTCTATCTTTTATAGTTGACTCACAATAACACGTGTAACTCCCGATAGCTTAGCAGTTCGGAGATTTGTTATTATTATATTTGTTTACTCTTACGTTTATAATATTCTCACTCAACCCCAATTAAAAAAAATAACATCAGTTATTCTTCGAACTCCTGGGCAGGTTATAGTATACTTTTCATCACACTACAATGAATAGGAGCAGAGCAGTGTAAGGAAATGTTGGGAAAACGGGAGAAATTACTTGATTTTTTAAGCTTCCGTCGCGTGGATGTATGTTTGTTACTCTTTCACGAAAAAACTACTGAACGGATTTGGATGAAATTTTGCACACAGATGGTTTATAACCTGGATTAACACATAGGATACTTTTTATCCCGGTAGTAAGATCCCATGGGACAATTTTGAAACTTCACGCGGGCGAAGCCGCTGGCAGAAGCTAGTATGTATAATAAGTATGTATTTACAAACAAAAAAGTATACAACATTATTTTTTGTTTATACTAAACCCGAAAAGGGGTTATTGTACTCATCATTTTGAACAACTTTTTCTATGGGACGAACCTTGAAATCGCGAAAAAAAATCAGCTGTTCCCTACATTTATGTTCGCATAAGTCGTCAAAATGTAGGGAACAGCTGATTTTTTTGTTTTCTCTGAAGTCGGTTTTATTTTTTGTAAAAATGAGTTTATTTTCACTTTTTAGTAGTCCACATGTGATTACCCCTTCACAGCGTACCGGCGTGATTTTCTGTTATGAACTATGGTTTAAACAATAGACAGATAGGAGATTTCAGCAATCCCAATAGCTTTCATTTATTGAGGAGTTCCGTTGCCTATCTTCGAAGTTCTTCATTACATCTTCACCAAATTGAAATGGAATCACTTCGAGAAAGTACACTTCCTCAAACTACCCAAATCGCTTCTAGTGTGCCTATAAAATGTGAAGAGTTCTCTCCATTTCTCCAGGATTCCGTCATCAGATCCTGATTTGATGATTACAGGACAACCTGTGAAGTATACCCTTTCAAACAATAAAAAAAAACAAAATCGGTCCATCCATCTTCGAATAATCGGGGAACATTGAATTGAGAACCTCCTTATTTTTGAAGTCGGTTAACATCGACGTTATGCTAAGTGACTCAAATATCCGGATAGCCTATAAAAGATTCGGCCGAGTATCGTTAATTAAGAATTTAAGAGTTCCGTTCCTTTGTCATGGATCTCATAATCAGGAGTAATTATAACCTAACCAAATTCTCATCAATGTACCCTTTTTTTTCTTCGGATCAGAAATCATCAAATGTCTTCTCTCACTCTGGGCGGAGCGGGATCCCAGTGTCAGACTTTTACTGACTAAAACCCATCCATGTTCTTTCCTCGCCCTTTATGTTCCGTGGCCGCGGTATCTCTTTCGGATAGGCCCGCAACCCTCATTAATGTACCCTTAAAGTACATCCTTTCCAATAAAATAAAATAAAAAACAATATTATGTCCAGGTAGGTCAATCGTCGAATCCGACTCGGCTGGGCAGCGTTCGGGAAGCTGCGCGGTATCTTCTCGTCCAACTTACCGCAGTGTCTCAAGACGAAAGTCTATGACCAGTGTCTATTGCCAGTGATTACATACGTGACCGAGACGTGGTCGTTCACAATGGGCCTTATCAAAACGCTTAAAGTCACCCACAGAGCAATGGAGAGGGCTATGCTCGGAGTTTCCTTGCGTGATCGAATCAGAAATGAAGACATTCGCAACAGACCAACGTAGCCTGAAGAATTGCCAAACTTAAGTGGCAGTGGGCAGGTCACATTGCTCGCAGAACGGATGGCCGGCGGCGACTGCAAACTGAAAGACGATGCGTTGGAAGACCTCCCACAAGGTGGACCTATGAATTGTTGAAGGTTGCGGAAATCCGTTGGATGCGAGTCGCAAAGGACCAGTCAATGTGGTGACACTTGGAGGAGGCCTATGTCCAGCAGTGAACGTCTTTCGGGTGAAATGATGAAGTCAAGGTAATAGGGCTTATGCCCAATAAATGGAACTTAACACATCAACTGTCTAAATCTGGGTGTATTGTACACATCTGCGTACCCCATCAGAGCATACAAGCGTAATGTTACGTCATGATGTAGTATAAACAATGAACATACAAGCGATTGTAGCAATTACTGCAGATTTGCCGTCTATTTTTGAAGAGTTCCTTTGTATATCTCGGAAGATCAGCATCAGATCTTCAACAAATTAAAATGGGACCAATCGAGAAGCACCAGCTTTCAAACAAAAAAAGAATCATCAAAATCGGTTCTGTCTGCAGTGATTGCTGCAATCGCTTGTAGGTTTACAAGCGATTGCAGCAATCACTGCAGAGTTGCTGTCTATTTTTGAAGAGTTCCATTGTATATCTCCGAAGATCAGCATCAAATCTTCAGCAAATTAAATGGGACCACACTGGAAGCACCAGCTATCAAATAAAAAAAAATATCAAAATCCGTTCACCCAGTTGAAAGTTAGGTAACAAACAACAAAAAAAAATACAGTCGAATTGAGAACCTCCTCTTTTCAGTAGTCGGTGGAAAATATTACAAATGGATAAAACTTAACTATGCATATCCAGAAACAAGTTGTTCATAAGCCACTAAGCGCCTGCAAAAACACTGTTAGCAATAATTCTGAGAAGAAAAGACGTCAATAATTTATGTACAGGCGTTTTAATGGCTTTTTCTAATAACTATTTATAGGAGCTTCCTAAAGCTGTGTAACAAATATATGTTAAGGTACCAAATAGGTATTAAATATTACCATTAACAACGCAGTTAATACAACGCTAAAAGTATGAGAACTTGAAATTGGTCAGCCAACCTGACGTCAGAATGGCTGACCACTTTATTTCTTTGATAACTCTCTTAACCCAAAGGTACCAAATACTTCATTAAAGGTATTAAATAGTATCAAATAGGTAGTAAACAGTGCACATGGTCTCTTGTATATATCTCGTTTGGTCTAGCCAACCTGACGGTGACCAAAAAATAGGTATAAAAACTTGGTATTGCTCAAACTTTTTAGTTCATGTGTAGACCAAGGAGTATTTCCTGATTTAATGAAATACAGCAGTAAAGTCATGCCTCTTTTCAAATCCGGGGACAGTAAAGATGCCAGTAATTATAGACCTGTGTCCGTGTTCCCAGTTTTTAGCAAGGTTTTTGAAAAAATAATGCTTGATCAAATGCTCTATTCATTTTAACACCAACAGAATCTTGAATAATCAACAGTATGGTTTCACCAAGGGACGTTGTACAACTGACGGTGTAACCCATGTGTAACCTTATTAAAGCACGTTTTGCTGCGTGGGAAGAGTCCCAAGGCGCAATAGGAGTTTTCTGTGACCTTTCCAAAGCTTTTGACTGCGTGAATCACGACACATTACTTTTGAAACTGGAGCATTACGGACTGGGTAAACTTGCACTTAGCCTGGTAAAATCTTATTTGAG
The DNA here is from genome assembly GCA_916618015.1 of Xestia c-nigrum. Classification (NCBI taxonomy): domain Eukaryota; kingdom Metazoa; phylum Arthropoda; class Insecta; order Lepidoptera; family Noctuidae; genus Xestia; species Xestia c-nigrum. The sequence continues at coordinate 14,133,282 of OU745245.1, forward strand.
TGATAGAAAACAACATGTTCAAATAAATGGTGTCAATTCACAGGGTTCCGCAAGGCTCAATATTGGGTCCTGTCCTTTTTCTAGTCTATTTAAATTCTACCCTATTTATTGGAAAACCAACCACAAAATGTGGTGTTATTTGCTGATGACACTTTAGAATATGTTTCACAATTTAGGAAGTATGACCATGTCTCCAACTTTCGCAAGATACTCAAGTGGCTCCCAATCCGACTTCGCAGGAACTCTCGGATATTGTGTCTGCTTTTTAACATCCTCCATAACCCTAAAACACCATCCTATTTGCGGGAACGCTTTTCCTACTCCCGTCCCTCTGATGCACCTTGCCGGTCGCATCTTAGGAACCTCCTTAAATCCCCTCCCCACTCTACCGATTTCTATTCCTACTCCTTTACTGTTCACGCTGTGCGGTTGTGGAATTCTCTTCCGCCTGATATTAGAGACACGTTCTATTGCAGTCTTCAAAAGAAGAGTAAAAGAACACTATCTGTCCAATTCGTCATAGTCATAGGTATTTTATTTTTATTATTTATTATATTCTAGTTTATAGTTGTGTTATATATTTTTGTCTTGTATGTATGTAAGTATATTCTTAGGTTTACCGTTTGTTTGTATGTTTTCTATTTTCTCATCTTTTACACACTATGTCTAAATCTCTTTTTATCTACTCTCCTTTCGCAGGTATGCTGGAAGAGATTTCTTTAGAAATAAGCATCACCTTTGTACCTATTTTCTAGTCCTTTCTTCTTTTCTGTATTTAGTGTGTACATAAATTTTTAAATAAAAATAAATAAATAAGTATTTATTTGGATAAGAATAAATTACCATGTTTACAAAAACAGCTGCTTTAAGGGCTTCTATTGACAGCTTTACATCTTCATACTTAGACACTCGATGGCAGTCATACTCCAGCTCCAGGTCTGCAGTTCTTATCAAGGTGCATGAAATGAGCCGCAACACGATATACTCGTAGCTGCTGTAAACTGTTGTGGACCTTTTACAAGTACCATTTACCATATTCCATTACCATAAGCGTTTTGGCGTTGGCACCAAGTAACGTATTCGGTTCAACGCCATCTACCGAGTTCTTGGAAACTTCTCAAAAATAAAACCTCTCATTGAAATTTAACAGGTACGAAATTTTTCATGCGTTTACCAACTCGCAATTGGCTACTTTTATAAGTTTTTCAACCGACTTCCAAAAAGAGGAGGTTATCGATTCGTCTGTATTTTTATTTCTTTTTTTTTTTGTGTTTGTTACCTCAGTACTCTCGACTGGGTGAACCGATTTTGATGGTTCTTTTTTTGTTTGAAAGCTGGTGCTTTCCGTTTGGTCCCATTTTAGTTTGCTGAAGACCTGATGCTGATCTTCGAAGATATACAACGGAACTCTTAAAAAATACACAGCAAATCTGCAGTGATTGCTGCCATCGCTTGTAGGTTCATTGTTTATACTATATTATGACGTAACATCACGCCTGTATGCTCTGAGGGGGTACGCACATGTATAAAATACACCCGATTTCGAAAATATTTGTTACCTCAGTACTTTCTACTGGGTGAACCGATTTTGATCGTTCTTATTTTATTTGAAAGCTGGTGCTTCCTGTGTGGTCTTATAATCATCAAATCAGTAGCTGATGATGGGATTCTGGAGAAATAGAGAGAATTCTTCACATTTTATAGGCACACTAGAAGCGGTTTGGGTAGTTTTAGGAATTGTACTTTCTCGAAGTGATCCCAATTCAATTTGATGAAGATCTGATGAAGAACTTCGTATTTGCAACAGAACTCCTCAATAAATGATAGCAAATGTACTGGGATTGCCGAAATCTCATATCTGTCTATTGTTTACACCAGTTCATAACCTAAAATCACGCCGGTACGCTGTGAAGGGGTGAACAACACATGTGAACCACTAAAAGGTGAAAAATAAAAACTTTTTTACAAAAAATAAAACCGACTTCAGAGAAAACAACGTTTTTACGTTATCAATTTTGTTAGACATTGACCCAAAGTTCCGATTGCCCCGGAAGTAAAATTGAAATCAGGAGAATATGTGTATATGTCACCGTAAAATTGTCAGACACGTAATATTACAATATAACGTGTTTTTTCTCGCGATATTGTAATGTCTCGAATTATTGTCAACTGAACATACGGAAGTATCTCTACCCCCATAATTGGGACTTGGGGCACCCCCCCGTTAGCAGGGCCCTCTTTCCCACTGGGCACTCTGGGCACTTGCCCAGGGCCCCAGATCCAAAGGGGCCCCTAGTTCCAGTAACTGTCAAAAGAAACCTAATTTATGTAAGACTGCAGGATACTAAAATTTTCTACAGGGCACTCAATTGCGACACGAAAAGTAATTTGGCATGTCTCAGGACTGCTCGCCGTTGACTGTTACGTTCTATAATCCATCAACATTTTAACCTAATCTTTGATAAAATTCGAAACAAGTGAGCTTCTTGCCGAAATACAGGCAATTGATCTCCAGATTTTGGCAAAATAAAGCCCGTTTCATGGATATCAAAAATATTGGTCTGTTTCATTTCAAATTTAAAGTTCTCCATCGTTAACAGTTCAAAGACAGTTCATGCAAAAATAAAGGGTGGTTTTTTAACTTTTAATTAAAATCATAAAAACTGATTTATTCGAGGCGGGTGCAAAAAAGTCGACATCGCTTCGCGCACACTTGCATCCTACAAGGGCCCCATTATACTTAAGTGCCCAGGGCCCCCAACTGGTTAAAGACGGCCCTGCCCGTTAGGTTAGTTAGGTTCCTTTAAACCCTGCACTCGGAAATAGGGGCCCCGCGAAGCGGGGCTCCGTCGACTACGCTTTTTAGGGGGAATAGTGTTTTAAGGTTATGTTATATTAATCGGTATTTCTCAGGAATGGTGCATTATCTTTTCATGAGAGTTGTGCCACTGGGCAAGGGGGACCCCTCCTTCCCTCCACACCGCGTAAGTTGACTACGATCGCATGCATTCCACGAAAAATAATGCGTTTTGTTGTAAGCAGTATGTTCATTTGACAATAATTCGAGACATTACAATATCGCTAGAGATATTACAATATAACGTATTTGACAATTTGACGGTGACATATATATCAAGACCCAAAGCAGCACGTCAGTAACAGGCCGGACCGCTGCAGAAACAACCTGGTCCGGTGGGGGTATTCCGATGAAGCCATGACGTGTCCATGCGGTGGCTCAGCGCAAACAATAGCTAACCTCCTGTCCTGCACAATGTGTATTTCCACCTGCAATCTAAGGGACCTGTCCGAGGCCACCAAAATAATACTGGTCGAAAATAATTTAATTAGAAAAGCAGAAATCTTCGGCGAAGTTGAATAACAAACGTGATTGCAACGTTTGTAGTTACCCTAGCAAGCCTACCACACTGCTTCTCGTGCATCTTGCTGTTACGTAGGCATTGTGTATGTTGTGTTCGTTGGTTAGTTGAATCAAAGACACCATTGGAAGACTTGGTTTATTATTTACAGGTAACATAGCAGGAGTAACACAGACGGGATTCACAATAAGACAGCCATTAAGCAAGTGACGACAATCATAGATAATGCATAGTGATGTATCGACTAATAACATACTAAATAGTGATGTTACAACAGTGTAGTAAAACAGCTTTGGTGAAGACTCGTCCCCTCATGATTTGTGTGACGTATACCTTTTATTCCTCCCCTTATACATGACGACTCACCTGTCTAATGTATGACCTTCAGTTACCGCTTCCACATCTGACGCGTGACAAAATATTGTTTATAATGTACTACTCATGTCAGCACCCGTACTAGCGTGTTTGTTGATAATTAAATTACTGCTAACACTTATAATGAAGGGTTGTATAAAATTTCGAACTCTACGTCCCTACGCTATGACGCCGTGTCTTAAAGTGAACAACCTCTTTAAAGCTTAGAAACCTTCTTCAAATGTGGTATTAATATTACGCATTGACTTTCGAGACATTCCAATTTTAAATAGTATTTGAAAGAACACCGGTCAACTTGCGAACAAAGAACACCGGTCAAAGCTCGAACAAATTTTTGTTGGTATTTTATTTTAGCGTCTGCCCATGAAAATTATATAAAAGTATAGAGTTTGAATTCCTAAAGAGTTTTGTCTTCAGTCATATTTTTCTAGGAAGTCAGGATTTAAAGATATTCCAGTTTGAAGTTTTAGAGGTTATATCTTGTTAACAACGGACTATTCGAAAAATAAATCTAAAAATACCTTAACTCACTTTAAATACATTAATATAAATGCATTTATTTACAACTAGCTGCACCACGCGAAGTTTAGAAGAATATAAGGATAGTGGGAGAATAGTTTAAGGACTCCGTATTCAGAATATTAAGTCCAACAGACGTCCGTAGGTCTGCCACATGGCTCACATGGTCACACGAGACATAATTAGGTACTTACCTACTTAAATAAATGATCAGAAGAATATTTATTTAATAACCTTAGTCAACTATCTATAAGGCAGTTAGTTAGAGATATATTTTGATAAATAAGTCGCCAACCCGTCTTGAGCAAGCGTGGAGATCAATGTTCGTGCCTTCTCTGTTGAGAAAAGGCCTTTGCCCTGCAGTGGGACAGTAATAGGCTGGTATTATTATTATTATTATTTTTCATGGTGAATACTAAACTTACTTTTAAAATCAATTCTGTGAAAGTAGAGAGAAAATGGGATATGTGTTGTGCTTAGTCATTTTAAAAATAAAACAATTCTGTTAAAACCATAAAGTAATTTATTCTGTCAATTCTTATTATTGCCTACCCTAGCTCTAAATCACAGCCTGCATTCGATTCTTCATTAATCTGGTCAGGTTTTTGACGGTGCCTTGAGGAATTCTGTACCACCCGTCTGTTAACGCGGCCTTCAATGCTTTTATCAATCAATCATTTCATTTTCAGGCATCTTAAACCCATAGATAAGATACACAACATTACATTACAACTTAGAAATATACTAATACATACAAAATATAACTTATAAACTATGAACACATGAAGTGACGGCGTCGTGTCACGTAGCCTGCCGCGAAAACGTCGGTAGACAACAACCTTCGGCAAAAACTCTTCCTTGAGAAACTTGTCGAGAAATTGTGTCGGAACTCGCACCACAAACGACTTGAAGTTGGTGCTGTGACGCGACTCCAACTTCTCGACCCTCAAGGTCTAGCTGGTCTTCATCTTCATGTACTCTACGACCTACTTAACCTTCGTGGAGTAATGCAGTCGGGACACATAAAGCAACGTCGTAGTTGGTATTGCTGGACGCAGCAGCATATTTGGTACTGACAGTCCAGTACCGCATTGATTGCGACAAGTAGGCTTTTTCTTCTTCTTCTGAACTAAGGTGAAGCCGTCCTCATCACACTTCTGCTTGGCTGGACAGCGCTGTACCGGATTCCTCGGAAGGGTATCACAGCGACGGTTCTACTTTCCCCCTTTCTGCTGCTTAGGTTGTTTTGCAGCTGAAACGTTTTATGGTTGAAGGGACTGAATTTCTGCCCAGGACCCTTCTCTTGAGCTCGTCCCATAAGCGTTCGATATCAGTCCATATCTGGATTCGACCAGTCCATCGCCGGTATGTATATTCACTTCATTCAGGAACTTTCGAATGATACGCGCCGTGTGACATCCTCGGCCCCTTCAGGCGCGAAAACAGCGTGGTTTTTTCCTCTAAAGAGATACCAGCCCATTATACTACGTACAATATAATACACACTTTATTATTATTCTATGTACCTATTATGAAAAGACAATTCGTGACACAATACAATGATGTATGTGATGGAAGGCCATAACTCTATTTAAGGCTTTTCACGGCCGATAAGGCCTCAAATGAAGATGCGGATTTCAACAAGTATGCAAACTATTCGTAGAAAACATCGTTTTTAAGTGTATCTGGTGGCTACGGGCGACTTATACAGAATTTCTTGCTGAATTCGAATCAATGTTTAACTGAGATTTGGCAAAAATGTTAGTTAAGGCCTTTCACCGTATGACGGTACAGCGCATGTCATTAAGCAGGTTGACAAATAAAATGTCATGTTTTTTTTTTGTTGGAGATGACATTAAAGGTGGACACACACTTATCAATAATGAAATAAAAAAAAACATGAAATATTTTTTTCTCATACGTATGACGTCTTCTATTCGTACGATTCGACGCGGATAAGTGTGCTAGGTTTTATAATATTTCATACAAGTTATTCTAAAATTCGATTCTTTCGGCGCGGTCGATTGTTTCGACGCGGATAAGTGTGCGTTCACCTTAAAAGTATATCTTAGCCAAAAGCCATGAAGTCAATCCAGGAAGAAAAAAAGTAAGTCTTGTATATTTTTCTCATTCATCATTATTCTAGTCAATTGAGCTCATAATAATGAGGATTTTTTTTAGAGACTTCGTTAGACCTTAAGTTTGATTTGATAAATCTTAGTAAATTATTTCGTAGGCATCTATCACGGTGACATACGTAGACGCTCAATAATTTCATCAACAATTGATTCGCCCGGGTTCTTTTTGTTGATATTTTATTTTAGCGTCTGCCCATGAAAATTATTTAAAAGTATAGAGTTTGAATTCCTGAAGAGTTTTGTCTTCAGTCATGTTTTTCTAGGAAGTCAGGATTTAAAGATATTCTAGTTTGAAGTTTTAGAGGTTATATCTTGTTAACAACAGACTATTCGAAAAATAAATCTAAAAATACCTTTACTCACTTTAAATACATTAATATAACTGCATTTATTTACAACTAGCTGCGCCACGCGAAGTTTAGAAGAATATAAGGATACCCACTATCCTTAGAATAGTTTAAGGACTCCGTATTCAGAATATTAAGTCCAACAGACGTTCGTAGGTCTGCCACATGGCTCACATGGTCATGGTCACACGAGACGTAATTAGGTACTTACCTACTTAAATAAATGATCAGAAGAATATTTATTTAATTACCTTAGTCAACTATCGATAGGGCAGTTAGTTAGAGATATATTTTGATAAATAAGTCGCCAACCCGTCTTGAGCAAGCGTGGAGATCAATGTTCGTGCCTTCTCTGTTGAGAAAAGGCCTTTGCCCTGCAGTGGGACAGTAATAGGTTGGTATTATTATTATTTTTCATGGTGAATACTAAACTTACTTTTAAAATCAATTCTGTGAAAGTAGAGAGAAAATGGGATATGTGTTATGATTAGTCATTTAAAAAATAAAACAATTCTGTTAAAACCATTAAGTAATTTATTCTGTCAATTCTTATTATTGCCTACCCGGGCTCTAAATCACAGCCTGCATTCGATTCTTTATTAATCTGATCAGGTTTTTGACGGTGCCTTGAGGAATTCTGTCTCACCCGTCTGTTAACGCGGCCTTCAATGCTTTTATCAATCAATCATTTCATTTTCAGGCATCTTAAGGCCCATAGATAAGATACACGACATTACAATATAACTTAGCACGTTCACGGACAATACGATTTATTAAAAAAATACAATATGACACACGAATTCCCATACAACGGCTGCAGACGGATTGTCATATATAATAGAACATTATTATGTTTGTTATGGCAACAACCGCCTATAGACGACGATTCTCGATGTTAGATGCGCCAGCGACCGCGCGCAACGTGATGTCTCACACGGTGGCACTGGGCGACTGAAGTACGAAAATCTCACGCCGATGAACGTACTGTCACGATGGGGTGCGCGGGAGGGGGTGAGAGGAGAACTCTAAAAAACGACTGTATTTTGGCTTTCCTTATGGCACTAGCGATATAATAATTGATCGTGTTGTGACACAATATCTCGCTCTCCTTAAGAGTGTACGCAAAGCAACCGTCCACTGACGGAGTAGCGTTTTTTGTATAATTCATTGAAACGTCGATCGACGTGGTGTCACAACCTAATCTATCTGTATTACGCCTATCGACGGAGTGTCCGTGAACGTGTTAGAATATACTTATACATACAAAATATAACTTATAAACTATGAACACATGAAGTGACGGCGTCGTGTTACGCTGCGCGGTGTCACGTAGCCTGCCGCGAAAACGTCGGTAGACAACACCCTTCGACCAAAACTCTTCCTTGAGAAACTTGTCGAGAAATTGTGTCGGAACTCGCACCACAAACGACTTGAAGTTGGTGTTGTGACGCGACTCCAACTTCTCGACCCTCAAGGTCCAGCTGGTCTTCATCTTCATGTACTCTACGAGTTCTATGACCTACTCAACCTTCGTGGAGTGATGCAGTCGGGACACATAAAGCAAAGTCGTAGTTGGTATTGCTGGACGCAGCAGCATATTTGGTACTGACAGTCCAGTACCGCATTGTTTGCGACAAGTAGGCTTTTTCTTCTTCTTCTGAACTAAGGTGAAGCCGTCCTCATCACATTTGAGGCCATGAGAACCATAGTGGCCTAACTCATTTTAAGACAATATTGAGTTTATGATCAATTTGAACTGAAAAAAATCATAAACTCAATATTGTAAAAAAAATTGATAGGCCACTATGGTTCTTGAGGCCATGAGAATCATAGTGGCCCAACTCATTTTATTACAATATTGAGTTTATGATCAATTTGAACTGAAAAAAATTATACAAGTCAATATTGTAAAAAAATGAGTTAGGCCACTATGGTTCTCATGGCCTCATTTCTGCTTGGCTGGACAGCGCTGTACCGGATTCCTCGGAAGGGTATCACAGCGACGGTTCTACTTTCCCCCTTTCTGCTGCTTAAGTTGTTTTGCAGCTGAATCGATTTATGGTTGAAGGGACTGTATTTCTGCCCAGGAACCTTCTCTTGAGCTCGTCCCATAAGCGTTCGATATCAGTCCATATCTGGACTCGACCAGTCCATCGCCCGTATACACTTCATTCAGGAACTTTCGCATGATACGCGCCGTGTAACATCTTCGGCCCCTTCTGGCGCGAAAACAAGCGTGGTTTTTTCCTCTAAAGAGGCAGCTCAGCCATTATACTACATACAATACAATACACACTTTATTATTATTCTATGTACCTATTATGAAAAGACAATTCGTGACACAATACAATGATGTATATGATGGAAGGCCATAACTCTATTTAAGGCTTTTCACGGCCGAAAAGGCCTCAAATGAAGATGCGGATTTCAACAAGTATGCAAACTATTCGTAGAAAACATAAACGATACGAAAACGCCCTTCTATCTAAGTGTATCTGGTGGCTACGGGCGACTTATACAGAATTTCTTGCTGAATTCGAATCAATGTTTAACTGAGATTTGGCAAAAATGTTAGTTAAGGCCTTTCACCGTATGACGGTACAGCGCATGTCATTAAGCAGGTTGACAAATAAAATGTCATGTTTTTTTTTGTTGGAGATGACATTAAAGGGTGACACACACTTATCAATAATAAAATAAAAGCAAGAAATATTTATTTCTCATAAGTATGACGTCATCTATTCGTACGATTTGACGCGGATAAGTGTGCTAGGTTTTATAATATTTCATACAAGTTATTCTAAAATTCGATTATTTCGGCGCGGTCGATTGTTTCGACGCGGATAAGTGTGCGTTCACCTTAAAAGTATATCTTAGCCAAAAGCCATGAAGTCAATCCAGGAAGAAAAAAGTAAGTCATGATTATTTTTCTCATTCATCATTATTCTAGTCAATTGAGCTCATAATAATGAGGAATTTTTTCACAGACTTCGTTAGACCTTAAGTTTGATTTGATAAATCTTTGTAAATTATTTCGTAGGCATCTATCACGGTGACATACGTAGACGCTAAATAATTTCATCAACAATTGTTTCGCCCGGGTTCTTTTTATGTGAGTTCAACCTTTTTGGAATAAAATCGGATTGAGTTTTGAAACATGTATCAAAATAACAGGTAGTTTATGTCAAAACCTCTAAGGAGTATTGATATCAAATTCGAAACAAGTAACTGCCAAAATAACCCTTTCTTTAAAAAGGGGTCTTTTTTACCCCATTAGGTGATGAATTTCAATGCACTACGAAACGCGTACATCAATTCTGTTAATAGTGTTGATTGCAAAATTTGAAATAGATTGGACCAAGGAATCACATTTTCCCATAACAACTTTGCCCCCTCTTTCACCCCCCTAGGGGTATTATTTCAGAAAATCCTTTCTTATCGTATGGCAAAAAATACACCCTCCAAGTTTCTAAGTAGGATTTGTACTCGTTTTTAATGCATTTATAACTTTTCCGGCTTTATGTCTTGTGTACATTCGTATAGTCTACATTTTCTTCGTAGTGTTATTTTATTTGTAACTAGCTGACCCACGCAACTTTGTCTGCGTCACATAAGAGAGAAAAAAGAAAACCCGTTTTTGCAACATTTTTCATTTATGTTCCGCTCCTATTGGTCATAGCGTAATGATATATAGCCTATGACCTTCCTCGATAAATGGACTATCCAACACAAAAAGATTTTTTCAATTCCAACCAGTAGTTCCTGAGATTAGCGCGTTCAAACAAACAAACAAACAAACAAACAAACAAACTCTTCAGCTTTATAATATTAGTATAGATATATTATACAGAATGGAAACGATTAACGGGGCAGTAAGGGGAGCTATCGATTGTCATCTAAGAAATGTTTTGTGTAAAATAGTTTTTTTTTAACTGTACGTTTTTTTTAAAATCTGGATCAATAAATGGGGATCAAAACTTCACGAAAAATTACGGACGGTTTTCTAAGAACATTTTCATGTAGCTGCAGCGGTTAAGGTTCCCTTTACGCTGAAACTTATTTTTTTGCAATTTCTGACTACTCTAACCTGGGTTGGTCTGGAAGAACTTTTTGATCAGTGTCGGAAAGAAGATCGATTGGCATGAAAAAAATTATTTTAGGTAAAATGGCAATTTTCTTGCTAACTGTACTTTATGTTTTAATTCAATCTGTGAATGGGGATCAACATTTCGCGAAAAAATACGGATTGTTTCCTAAAACCATTTTTGAGTAGCTGCAGCAGAGTTTATTTATTTATTTATTACAATCAAACACTACTGCGTAAGACTATTTTAAATAACATAACACAGTCATACAACATTATTTTTTCACTTCTCATGCTCTAAAAGTACGCCATTATAGCCCTACGAAGCGGGATTAAAGTGACCGTTTATTCCCTCGATCTTTTACTCGACATAATTTGTGGTAAACTCCCTCAGCGATACCAACAATAAAAGAAGAGTAGTCTCTCTCTGTTTTATGCTTAATTTTTTCAATTTTAACATTCACTTCAGATCCACACACCTGTTTTACGTGAGTGGTTAAGCTTTCGACAGTAGTTTCCGGATGAAGGCGCCAAACGTGAAGATGTTTCTTACGTTCCATTGCTTGAATTTCCTTAAGATTCGAGTTCTGCCCTCTTTTTACTTCTTTACTTTGAAATTTACTTTTATTATTACGGACTAAATTCCACCCTTCATTACTATCTACCTTGCTATTCATCTCAACCCATCATTGGTATTTCCACTGTTTTCATGATGTAACAGCTGAGGGACTAGCGGCGGTTTTGTTACTTTTGTCATTAGCGGGTTGTTTATAAATTGCTTCGGAATAATTAATGCTTCTTTAGGACATTTTAAGGTCTCCGCTGATGGTTGTGATTTTTTGGAGATATTTATTTGGTGTTCTAAGTATTGATTACGCGCACTTAGTTCCTTCATTTGTTTTTCTAGTGAGAAAACTTGATCAATTTTTTGTTCGAGTACCTTCACGTATAAACGTAATTCTTGCAACTCATTTTTCGTGCAATTAAATATTTCCTGCATATTTTCCATAAGGCTAGTCTGGCTATCTAAGCGTGATATTACCTCCAATCGAAAATCTTTAATCTCTTCAAGCAAGTTGGACTTTTGTTCCGTCATCGGAGATTCTGCGGTCTTTATGCGACTGCCGCGTTGAGTGTTCACATTACTGCTTCTTGAAGGACTTTTGTTCCGTCATCGGAGATTCTGCGGTCTTTATGCGACTGCCGCGTTGAGTGTTCACATTACTGCAGTAGTGATTGTGACATAGTATTGAATCAGGAGAAACTTGAATTTGTCAATGAAACGGTTTTCTTGGGAATTACGCTAGACCACAGGCTACAATGGGGTCCTCATTTAACATCTCTTGCAGGCCGACTGAGCTCAGCAGCGTATGCTGTTAGAAAAATCCGTCAATATACTGATGTTGATACGGCGAGGATAGTCTATTTTAGTTATTTTCATAGTATTATGTCATACGGTATTTTACTATGGGGACGGGCTGCAGACATCGAGTCTATTTTTATTCTGCAGAAAAGAGCCATCAGAGCCATATATGAATTACGTAGACGTGATTCTCTAAGAGAACTGTTTAAGGAAATTAATATCATGACAGTACCTTGTCAATACATCTATGAAAACATCATGTATGTTAGGAAAAATCTGCATTTATTCAGTAAAAGAGGTGACAGACATCACTATAATACTAGAAATAGGGACCAACTAGTTCAGCCAGGTTTCAGGCTTGCTAAAGTGGATTCATCTTTCATGGGGTACTGTTTAAAATGTTATAATAAAATACCTCCCCACATTCTACAACTGAATGAGACGAAATTTAAATCTTGTGTAAAACGCACACTATGTAGGCAAGCATATTATAAGCTGGGGGATTACATTGAGGATAAAAATGCTTGGCTAAATGCTGGTCCTGCTCCGCAACCATAGGTGCAACCTTATTGGACAACTATTGTGGTAGCTGCAGAAGATTGTAAAAGTATTCTTGCATTGTATAGAGTCCATCTCTTAGTATTGTATAATTGCATAGCACATGTGTGGGTACCATGTACTGTAAAGCTTCCATTTGCATTTAGTTATCTTTCATTGACTTGAATATGCCTTGGTGGCTGAGAGAATGTCATGCTCGCTTTAATGTCTTGCTGATGGTGGCGGGTGAGTCGGGTCATTTAGTTCCCTTCAATATGGTTGAATTGAATGGCGCTGATCCATGCGTCATGTTCGTGAACGGGCGCTGTCAGTCGGGACTGGTCATCTCTTAGCTGCCATGGATCATTTGAATTGCTTTATTTTAAGTTGTAGATTTATTTTTTTACTCTGGACGCTCTTATTGTGCACGTCTTTCTACATCGTTCTCACATATATGTATAATCTCAACATGAAAGATGTAACCAAGATTTTGTAACAACATTTTTGATTGAAAAGAGTGTCCATGGAGTTTCTTGCCCGTTCTTCTCCATAGAGATCTACGCTAGGGAATGGGCAACTACAGTACTTTCTCAAGTTATTATGCCTTGTGTCTGTGACTGTAGCTTTGATTTTTCTTTCAATTTTTTGACATTCAAAAGTGCCGTAATGGTCTAGTTGAAATAAATGATTTGAGTTTGAGTTTGAGTTTGCTTCTTGAAAAAGTGTTTGCCGGGCCAGATGTTCTACTAACTGGTGTATCAGCATTACGACTCGGCTTGCGTTGTGAACAGATACACTCAGGACATACCCATTGATCCTTATATTCCTGAGAGTACGTCTCGAAGTTTTCTGTAGGAATTCCAAGGCACTTTAGTTCAAACACTTTATTGCACGTCTTTTTGGAACACTCAATAAATGACACGTTGGTTAGGTCCATACGACACCTACTGCAATTCAACGACATTCTCGAAAGTAATAATTTTTCGGCAACGAACACACAAGACGTCCGCTCGGTACGTGCGCGCACGCAAGAGTTACTGCCCCGTTTACCGTTTTCACTCTTTCTATTGCCAACTACTTATACGGATTTTTTTGAGTTTCGTTATTTTGGGCGTATTTACCTCAAAAAACAAATTTCAAGAAAATTGAGAAGTAATTTTTAACTCTTTTTTTTGCGATGGGAAATCATCAAATGACTTCTCCCACTCTGGGCGGAGCGGGAGGGAGTGTCAGACTCTTACTGACTAAAACCCATCCATGTTCCTTCCTCGCCCTTTATGTTCCGGGGCCGCGATATCTCTTTCTAACAGGCCCGCAACCCCGGCAGGCTTCGGCCCTTGTGGGCCCCTCCCCTTATGCTGACATCTCTTTGAGGCGCGCGTGGAACACGAACGCGCCGTCGACACGTCTGTCTGTCGTCGTCGTTAGACGGACGGACGGCTAGCCAGCCCATAGCCAACCGTCCACAGGCCCGCATCTACGGTGGCCGGTAGCCACCACGTGGCCCCCGACGCGGCGACGCCCGGTGCATCTCCCGAGGCGGCCGGGAAGAGAGGCTCTCGCTAGCATGACTGCTTCGCAGAAGGAGGTGACGGCTTCCCATTCCGTATCGCTCCGGACCATGGATTGAACCAGGGCCGGACGCGAGAGGTCGCCGCCGCCGATCGCCGCTACGAGGACACGGCGTGCTCCGCCCACGCAGGGCAGACTTCCACCGTATGCTCCACCGTGTCCTCCGGTCGATCCTCGCAGTGGAGACACCCAGGCGTTTCCTCCCGCCCGATTCGGTGCAGGTACCTCCCGAAACATCCGTGTCCGGTGAAGACCTGCGTCAGGCGGAAGGTGAGGACGCCGTGGTGCCTCTCCAGCCACTCCTCAAAGAGGGGACTTACCGCCACTATCGCGGCGAGCCCTGCACGGGGTTGCGACAGTCGCTCTCTCCATGTCGCCATGAGATCGCGCCGGAGGTCAGTCCGCTGAGTGGCAATTTGCCGCGGCAGCGGAGTTTCCCCCTTGCGTAGTACCTCCGCGCGCCATTCGTGTAGGCGTGCGAGGACTATCGCCTCCAGATCCCATGGCGGCAATCCGGCAAGCAGGCCCGCCGCCTCGTGAGAGATCGTGCGGTACCCACGGACCATCTTTACGGCCACCACTTTTTGGGGCGCGTTCAGATAATTAGCGGCACGCTTCTTCAACGAACGCGCCCACACTGGGGCCCAGTAAAGGGCCATGGACCGCACGAGCCTGCGGCAGGAGGCGTTTGGCCCCCCAAGGTTGGGCAGGAGCCGCCTGAAGGCAGCCCCGGTCCGTTCCAGCCTGGGGGCTGTATTAGATTTGAAATATTTACAGTAACTTTTAAAGGTTTACACTTCATTGGATTTTATTCTATAGGTGATGAAGTTAATTAATTTTAAACACAAAACCCTCTTTTTTACGTCTCTGGATGAAATTTTAAAAAAGTGCTGAAACAAGTATTTCGTTATTTTTAATAATTAGTATTTACTTTGAGTTTCATGATTCTAAAACAATTTTTTTTTCTTACAAATTTTACCCTCCCTTTTCACCCCTTTTTTCCGAAAATGTCCATAATTTCTATAGCCTAAATGTTATTCTGAGTTTATTTAAATAGATAAGTGAAGTTTTCATCAAAGTCCGTCCAGCAGTTTTTACGTGATGCGCGGTCAAATAAACAAACAAACAAACATTTTAAAAGTGGTATAAATATGTTCATGTACTGGTTGTAGTAGTTAACTCCGTACAGCGATTTGTCGTGAAGGTTTTGTAAGTGAGAAACACGTTCCACTAAGATGCACTACGTAGTTAAGTTTATTTAACGTAAGAGTAAGTTACAGTAGGTACCTACTAGAGTAGAAGGCGCTTATTTCTCTCAGTTGTTGATAGCTACCCAGTTATAAGTTCACTATATATTTATTCGTTAGTCATGCAGTTTTATTATGCTAAATAATGACGCGCATCGTTGGCCTAAAGTAGGTTACCGAGTAAGCAGAAAATGCGAAGGTGATGAGACCGTACAGTTCAGTTACTTATTTTAAGTCACTCTGGTCGGTTTTTTTTTTAAATCTTCAATGTACAGATTTTTTTTATCTTAATGTATGTGTATAGATTTAGTAAATAATTTGTTAAATATTTTAAGAAATTTCGAAATTTATAGAATACTAGCTGACCCGCGCAACCTCGTCTGCGAATGAGGGTAAGATGAAGTGTGAGTCAACCTTAAAAAGTCGGTTTACGGACGATAGATTTACGTGATAACGTCATAATCATTATTTTATGTAATAAAACACGTGGAACGGTGGAACGTTACTATGGAACGTTACTATGGAACGTTACTATGGAACGTTACTATTTTTCATGAGTGTTGCTGGTATTATCAATTTATAAGACGTTATCACGTCAAAATGACGTGTAAAAGTGTTTGAGAAAACCTACTTGCTGAATAAATATCATTTATCATTTATCAATTATCATTTATCATTTATCAATTATCATTTATCATTTATCATTTATCAATTATCATTTATCATTTATCATTTATCATTTATCATTTATCATTTATCATTTATCATTTATCATTTATCATTTATCATTTATCATTTATCATTTATCTTTTATCATTTATCATTTATCATTTATCATTTATCATTTATCATTTATCATTTATCATTTATCGTTTATCATTTATCATTTATCATTTACCGTTTGAGATGTTACGTAACAAGGACACTTTTGAGTCGGCCTGTTTTAAAACTCCGCAAAAAACGTCATAATCATTATTTTTTGTAATAAAACACGTGGATCGGTGGAACGTTACTATGGAACATGGAACGTTACTATTTTTCATGAGTGTTGCTGGTATTATCAATTTATAAGACGTTATCACGTCAAAAATAGACATATGCTGTCGCGGACTTGTTTTTTAAATGCTCAAGAGGAATCGGCCACGGGTGCCTCGACCACTGTGGGCCTAAGCCACGGACCCACAATTTCTTCGCAAGTGATTGTAATAGGCCGGGACACGATAAAACTGATGTAAACCGTTGAGGACTTCTTGCAACTCCCTTTTGTCCCCATCGTTGCACCGACATGACATGACATGACAGTCATACTCCAGCCAGGTCTAAAGTTCTCATCGGAGTGCATGAAATGAGCCGAAACACGATATAGCTGCTGTAAACTTTTGGGGACTTCTCGCTACTGTGCTAAGGGCGCTTTCAATTTAGACGTTTCGTGTCGTGCCGCTGCGGCGTCGAAGCAGTGCGTTTGTCATACTGCTTACGAACGTTCGTTTGAAACAAAGCGCGCGGTACGGCAACCGTGCGTCGTCGATATGCGCTACAGTACCGGCGCCGACACGAAACGTCTAAATTGAAAGCGCACCTTCCATCTTCATTGACATACCTTTGGTGACAATTATGAAACAAACATGTTTTAATCCTCCATTTCAAATTTCTCTACGTCCCTATGAGGCCGTGTCGAAAGGGGTTATATACTCTATGGCCGTATCTTAAAAGTGAATAACGTCTCAGTCAGAAATTATGCAAACTTCAACCCCTTATCGGATATAGGTCGACTAAACCAGTAACCCTGTATGAATTGTATGTCATCTTGATCGCCGTGTATGGGACTATACGAGTAGCTCGTGTGAGCACCAGCCTAACAGTTCCATTAAGTTTCGAAACAACTTACTTTATAGTTTTCTCCCATACAAAAAAAACTTAAATTTATTTTTTCTCACGACTGGTGTGACTTGTACCATCCATACGTTAATACAACGAGCATATAACCTAAGTACTTACGAGCTACCAAATTCTTGGCATCAATTATTCCCAATAGTCCCCTCTACCCCTGTCCTCCGGGGTGACAGCTGGGAATTGTCTTCCCAGTTCTTCATACGTACATGTAAAATTGTCAAACACGTTAGATTGTAATCTCTCTAGCGATATTGTATACTCTCGAAATATTGTCAAACGAACTTACTGCTTACAGTATAACGCATTATTATTCGTGAAATGCATGCGATGGTAGTCAACTCACGCGGTGTGGAGGGAAGGAGGGGTCCCCTTTGCCCAATGGTACCTCTCTCATGAAAATAATAATGTACCATTTCTGAGAAATACCGATTACAATATAACCTAACCTTAAAACACTTTATATTCCCCTTAAAAGCGTGGTCGACGGGACCTTACTTCGCGGGCCGCTATTTCCGAGTGCAGGGTTTAAGGGGGTGGTATCTGCTAATAAGAGGTTTTCTCCATGTAACTTCTCTTTGATAAGTGAATATAAATGTGCAAAAAAATTATATGTTGCTTATTAGACTTTAAACTTTAATTGGTACAATTGAAATAATTCTAACTTCATTATTACTATACGAAAAAAATGTTCAAAGCAAAGCATTTTGTCTTTGAATTTTCTTAACTAAAACGGCATAAAGTTTTAGTTTTTTTTTACACTCAAATATTTGTCGCAAATTTTTCACAAATGGTGCAATTGGAATTTTGATCTAATGATTTATTAGGCTACAATTAAATAAATAAAAAAAACTCATTTCGCACTATTCGGCCCGCTGTGACTGACGTAACAACCACTTTGTAGTGCAAGCTGATTAGAACTTTATTCTAACAGTGTTTCAAACGAAGTGAACCACCACAAATAGAGTTGCTAAATTAGCAGATACCACGGCCTTAAAGGAACCTAACTAACCTAACAGGCGAGCGCCCTAAGTCCCGATTATGGGGGCAGAGATACTTACGTATGTTCAGTTGACAATATTTAGAGAGTTTACAATATCGCTAGAGAGATTACAATCTAACGTGTTTGACAATTTTACGGTGACATTAACACTTTTTGGAAAGTAATAACGTAAATTTGATCATGTTGGCGAGGTTAAGTTAGTTATTCTTAAAATTGATAGATGGTAATGTGCATTTTCGTCCTAAAAGTTGTATCGTATAGTTCGTTTTGACAAATTCAAGTTCCAACAAAACCCTCAAAATCTTGAGCAGAGTTGAGGAAGACAATTAAAAAAAAGGACATTCTCCCCGTTATTCTGGTTTTCTTCCCGATCTTCCCGTTCTTCCCGGTCTTCATCCCGTTCTTCCCAGTCTTTCTGGTCTTCCCGGTATTTCCGATCTTCTTCCCGTTCTTCTTCACGGACTTTCCGGTCTTCCCGTTCTAATTCCCGTTCTTCCCGGACTAAGTCTCACACATGACCCATCAATATTTTCACGCGGACGAAGTCGCGGGCAGCAGCTAGTTTACGATAAATATTTTACGAACTCAGTTTGCAAGAAACCATCGGTGATGGAAGTTTGACGCCCAAATTCACATTGTTGCATTAAATTCTTACAAAAGCTACAATTACTAAAAGATAAATTGAATGTTTTACTTGTTTATTGGGAGTTCTAGAATTTCGTTAAACTCCTGTAGGTTTCACGGAAAAAATCGTAAAGAAAGCCTAATTTAAGCCAAAAATGTCTTGATACAGCGACCATTATATTCCAAACTAGCTTCTGCTCACGACTTCGTAAGCGGATCCTGTTACTTATGCCAGCGACAACGGGGTCGTCAAAATCGAAGATCTGAATCGTCTGATGTCGAATTCTAAGAGCCCGTGGACGGGAAAATAACGAATCTTTCCCATCGGAGCAACACATACCGTTTGTTTCTAGTGCAATTTTGAACCATACTTCCGATGGCGGAATATGTGGCGTATTCAATCATAGGAGTATACGTAAATGCACTCCGTTCCTTATCAAACCAAGGAAGGTCACCATGCCCTACGGCTATATCTTGAGACACATCCGTTTCTTCAGATGATATCGACGTTCTGTTCAGAGAATGTCGAAGTCGATCAGAATTAAACGTTCGTTGCGCTCTTCTTCTTTCTCTTCATGCCGTCATCCAGCAATTCTTTCTCTCTCACTTTCTAAATGATTATGAATATTTTGTTGTGTGCCTGTTCGGGACAATGTATGAAAGTCTCGATCAGCAGTTAGTCACGCATCACGTTCATCACTCGTTTCAAAAGACCTGTTAGTAGACGTGCGAATACGCTGAGAACTCAAGCGTGATTCTGTATCCGTAAACGTTTCCGGTTCGCAAGACAATGCATGTCACTCACTATCAGCAGTCAGTCGCGCATCTATTCTTCACTGGTCTCTAGAGACCTGGATGTAGATGCGTAAATACGCTGAGAACGCAGCAGGCGTGCTCCAAAGCGCGCTCGCGATCCGAAGAGGTTTCCATGGAGCAAATTGCAGCCTGATGTTCTCGAACAGCATCAAATCTCCTGAGTCCTGACGCTCTTCGGTAGATTCTTGGGATCTTATGATCCTCAATCGTCTAGCTCCTTTGTAACATTGGGTAAGATTGGACCTCTTTCTAGGCATGATTATAGTTTTGTTGTGAAGATACCTGATCAATTAAAATCTAAGTGACTGCTCCCCTGTGTTACCGGGTAGGCTATCGAATCACGAAGATAAATGGGCAAGGAAATTAAACACTCAAATAACATAAGCCCGAAGGCATATATATTCGATAAAAAAATAATAAATGGAAGTTTTGGCCAGTAGCGTCAAATTTTTATATCAAATTATTACATGGAAGTAAAAATCATGAATTTGCACAAAAAATGTACTTAATAGGACTCTTAAAACCAACACCGTAACCCTCAAATTCTCCAAGCCATCACTAATATCTTCAGTGACCTTCAGCAAGGCTGTGGCTGTGCTGTGGCCAGGTCGAAAACCAGATTGGAATTCGGACAACAGCATATTCTTAAGAACGTGGCGGGTGGTGATCTCTCACCCTGAAAAAAAAATCATATGGACCAGCAATCATTTTGGCGTAGTTTCCTAATATTTTGATGAAAGGCTTCGTGAAGAGTCTGTTTACACCCTGCATGTATCTCGTGAAAAATATGGATATTGTGAATACATTTTCGCATAGATTTTATTTCGGTGGTCCGGTCGTTTCGGTTACGGTTATAAAGCTGAAAAAATATGAAAAAACTAAGCTTTTTTTGCATGCGCAAAATTGTATTCATCCAGACTACGGAACCCTTCATTGTGCGTGGCGCGACACGCTCTTGAACGGTTTTTTTTGTTTTATCCCTAACTCAAATGTGAATTTCTGGTGAAATTAGAACAATAGTGACCAGTCATCGTTACAATTCTCTCGTCACGGGCCGGAGCACAATCATTGTACGATCAACATTTTTGTGTCAATGATACACACATATACCTAGTTACATACCTACTGAATACAAAACATCAGTTTCAAATGGTCACTACACGTAATGCAACATAAATCTAAGCCTGTCTGCTGTGTCACGGGTGTTTTAGTTGGAAAACAAAATAGGATAAAATAGCAGACTAGGCATTAAGTACAGTACAAGACTTACTTCGAATATTTAATCATTTTGTATACCTACTGACACAATGTGCAATTTACTGTTGATAATTAGTATCTGGTGTGCGTTAGGATTACATGGTACTATTTCAGCTCAAGACCCAGTGGCTAATTTGCCGCAAGGACGAATTGTAGGGGTAAGTATTTGCAAAATTATTTCATTTAATTTTGTTAAGGTTACCGACTTATGAAGACAGTACCTACCGACTTGATTAGTATGCATACCTGCATTACCTACGCTATAAGTGTCCCATTATCTGCCAAAGCCTTTTCCCAAATGTATTGGGGTCGGCTTCCAGATAAGCCGGATGCAGCTGAATACCAGTATTTTACATGGATCGACTGACTATCTGAGCTCCACAACCCATTTAGCACT
The DNA here is from genome assembly GCA_916618015.1 of Xestia c-nigrum. NCBI lineage: Eukaryota > Metazoa > Arthropoda > Insecta > Lepidoptera > Noctuidae > Xestia > Xestia c-nigrum. Next base: position 14,154,828 of record OU745245.1, read on the forward strand.
GGGTTATACGATACCCTTAGTAAGACATGGGTGTCAGACTTTTTGGGCCACTGACTGAACGACTGTCAAAGATCTGCAAATGGCAGCCGGGACCATTTAACGTGCTTTCCGATACACGTTAGTGTCATGAGAGTAATATGGGGCCAAGGGTTTAGCAAACAAAAGAAGGAAAAAAAATAAAAAGACCTGTAAAAAAACAACTTTCGATTTAAATTACAGATAAAAGCTTATACGGAAGGTTCCAACACTCCAGTGGAAATTTACTACGGTGTACCATATGCAACGCCCCCAAAAGGCAGATACAGATTTTCGGTATGTTTTTACTATTTTTTCACACCAACTGCTTCACAACGTCAAATTATATGTCAAGCAAACCTAACCTAAAGTAAGTCATTTACGACCTGAGGTCTAGCAGGGCATTAAAATATTGTACTGAATTTGGTCAGTATTGTGATTTGAATTTGGAACATAAATCGCACACGATTTTTTATGATAGGTACCATTCACATCTGCACTAAAAAATAAATTGTTCGAAAATCGAACTGGCTACCACAAGGTAGAATATAAATAAAAGCAAAATAGAACACAAATTAAAAAGAGGCGCGAATAAGTACCTACTGAAAATTGCTTTGCTTTGTTCATTGTTATACATACTTAAATATTGCAAATTCTCACAAAAATGTCGGGTGACGATGGTGATTTGACCCCGGAGTACGCAGTGGCGTAACTATAGCGTGGCAGGACTCGCAAAATGCCACGGGCCCCCGGCCTGACGGGGCCCCCGGTCCGACAGGGCCCCCGGTCCGACAGGCTGCGAGCTGAAAAGTGCGACCTAACATTTTTTACAAAATTAAGTAAAAAATAATTATCTTAAATAAGTAAGTAAGTACCTACTTAAAATCAATTAAAGTTAGACCAAATTTCAAATCGATTAAGGTTACATTTAAATACCATATACACATTCAAATAAATAATTAAGATTTAAAGGGATTCATAAGTAAAGGACCGATTTTAGAGCGCATCCATTAGCAATTTTATTTTGTCGGGACTCGGGTAGGTACGGCGCGGGCGACCTCGTGGCGCTCGCTTAAAACACAGTGACAATAGATCTTTCCTTGAAAAACATAATTATTATTTTCTATAATTATTATTTACGTCTGGTGTAAAACTTAAACGTACACAAAAATTGTTTGAAAATCTAAAATGGACACAAGGTAATTCCCATTGGGTAACTATCTCAGTGATTTATTAAAACTAAGTTAAAATGTGAAGAATTTTCTTGGGGCTCCATGCAATGGATTTGCCAAGGGCCTCCGATGGTATAGTTACGCCACTGGGAGAACGGGTGTCTGGGGTTTTGCGCATTTAACGTTGTACACGTTGTATAATGCTTTGTCAATCCCTAGCATGTGGTGGTTTGATCAATATGACACAGTTTTTACGGACAAATGTTGTAATCCTGCATAGTTATTTTTTGTGTAATCGAAACCAATGCCGCCATCTTGTTTTTTTTAATATAAGTTCCCTAAACAATTTCACAAATGTTTACCAACAGCGTCCTCTTGAGAATTCATACTAGACCATTCTGTGTACAGACGGTCGAGCCATCAGCAGTCACCATCCGTGGATGCGCGTAGCAGGCTGTAGTACAAACACACATGCACACTCACGCAGCGGTCTACTCTAGTCCTGACGCGAGTTTAACATTTTATTCCCATCCTAAAAGGTGCACAACGCCGCTAAAAAAGTATTCACTTCAAAAAATAATTCTATTTTCACCTTCGATCGAAGATTTTCACATTTCTATTGAATCATTTTCCAATTTCTATACAGCCTCACAATTCTAGCGCGATGTAAAATTGAAATGACATAAAGTTCAGTAATTGAAGAATTTTTTTTTTAAACTTAATTTTAATATAATATATGTAGTTTCAACTATTTCTTTAAAATATAATAGGCGGGAACGCATCCGATCTTGATTTGTTTTTTCGATTGATTCATGTTGTGTAGGGTAACAATGTACTATTGTTATTTTTTAACCAATTTTTGTGAATTATTTTCTTCACAAGGAAAAATTGTAGGAAATTATGACGGATGTAAAGAATTTTCCTATTTTTTGTGGCCAATGAATTGGACACTAGTGTCTTAATTGTATTTTTAGATGGAAGCCAATCACTCGGATGTTTGCTGAAAACAGATTGAAAGATAATTTTAACTGACTGTAAAATTAATAACAAAACTTAGTTATTTTCACTACTAATATTATTGATTATTTCTAAATTCTCATGCTTCTTTACCGCGTAGGTATATATTTGTTACCGTAAAATTGTCAAATACGTTTCCATTACAATATAACGTGTTTCTCTCTAGCGATATTGTAAACTCTCGAATTATTGTCAACTGAACATACGGAAGTATCTCTGCCCCCATAATCGGGACTTGGGCCCCCCCCCCGTTAGTTTAGTTAGGTTCCTTTAAACCCTGCACTCGGAAATAGGGGCCTCGCGAAGCGGGGCTCCGTCGACTACGCTTTTTAGGAGAATATTAAGAGTTTTAAGGGTAGGTTATATTAATCGATATTTCTCAGGAATGGTACAGTATCTTTTCATGAAAGTGGTACCACTGGGCAAGGGGGACCCCTCCTTCCCTCCACACCGCGTGAGTTGACTACCATCGCATGCATTTAATGAAAAATAATGCGTTTTATTGTAAGTAGTATGTTCATTTGACAATAATTCGAGAGTTTACAATATCGCTAGAGAGATTACAATAACGTATTTGTCAATTTTACGGTGACATATCCATTTTATGCTTTTTTCACATTAACCTACAATAGGTAGGTCGGTACTCTCGCTCATGCCATGGTTAATATACTTAATTCTTTGGAAAGTAGTAACATTTAATGCTATTTGATTTATTTCCATTTTGAATAACTAGAATAATAATGTTCACTATTATGATTAATTAAGTTTACTTGATGAAAATATCAATGTCAAGTATTAGTAGAGTACAAGATTCGGATTGGCGACGCTAGTCGACAGCCGGCAGCACCTTCGTTGCGCACGTTCCCTTTTTTGGTTAATCCATCATGGGTAATTATGTCTAGTTTTTTTTGTTTGTTTTAGGCTCCAGAGCGACATACGGGTTGGAAACGAACATTTTTTGCCCATCGAATACCTCCTCATTGCCCTCACGCCGGAGATGGTGATAATAATTACAGCGAAGATTGTCTATATCTAAATATATGGACACCTCGGGTTAGGTTTTTTTTTTGTTTAGCATATGCATTAATTAGCCCTATCTATAATGCAAGTGAGTGAGTGCGAGAGCAGTGAGGCTTAATGTGTCTCACAAGCCACCTCTCTATGAAAGGGAGTGGGCCATTAGTGTCCTTTTGTTTTCCTATTTACGTATCAATCAAGGCACTGGCGTTTGGTTGAATTGATGGGTACCAGGATTGGTATGTTAGGTGCGAGCAAAATCAACGTTCCGCGAAAACTTGAATTGGGTACGTCTTGAAGTATAAAGACTTGCAAATCTTGCTTTTTAAGTGTTATTATAACGTGCTGAATATTATGTAGAGTTTGACTACCTAGTTGTCTACTAAAATTCTTAAACTAGAAACTGAATCACATATAACGATATTTATTCTATTTGTAACGTTGTTCTAGGTAGCGCTCCGATGGTAAAACTGTACCAGTTGTCGTTATACTATTCAGCGAATCTTGGACAAGGGGCGGTGTGCCTTTGCCTTGCCAAGAACTAGCGGCTGAAGGAGTAGTGGTGGTCACAGTGATGTATCGCTTACACTTGCTGGCTTTTTTTACACTGCGTTCTTTAACTGCTCGCGGTAATCTTGCGCTGTTGGATCAGTACCTAGCACTACTATGGGTGCGCGATAATATTGCCGCATTTGGGGGAGACCCTACTGCAATATCGCTGCTTGGTCATTCTGCTGGTGCTGACAGTGTACTGTATCATATCACATCGCCTCGATCTATCGGTAAGTAACATGCTACCTCATAGACAGAGTGATATAATTATTCCGAGTCCACTTACACTGCCTATCAGAAGTTATTGAATAAGTTGGTTATTACATAATTATAAGGTGCTTTAAACGTTCGTTTATTTAACGTTTTCGTCAACAGGTTTATTTCAAAGGGCACTTATAATGTCACCTTTTGATATCTGGAAAGCATTAGACGAACAAAATGTTGTTGAAGCCACTGAAGTAGAACGGATATCTCGTGAAATTGCAAGTTCGCTCGGCTGTAACAGTGACACAGATCACGAAATTCTGCATTGTATGCGGGAACGCCCTCTGTCGGACATTATGTCATTTTATTCGGTAATACAAGGTTATATTTTGTGGAATATATAATATGACACAAATTAAATCTTGTCACTTATGCAGAACTGTAATATAATTAACTTTTTCAGAACAACACCTGGAACCGAGCTATGCAACCAATACCTGATGTCTTTTTACCCGAGTCTGAGCAGTACTTACCAAATTCATTGCAGGCAGCTTTATCGACATCTGCACAACCTACTAATACCCAAATTGACGTAGTTATAGGAGCTAACGACCTTGAAGCTTTAAATTATAACGGTAGGTGTCTACTTAGATATACTCGACAAAATTTAAACTCACACACAAATAGCCAGACCCAGAACAACTACTTGTAGATCATACAAATATTTGATCCGTGCGGGGATCGAACCCGCGACACACAGAATAAATTATACCTACTATAAACTTAATCCAGAAATTATTTTGTACAACTTTTTGTCTTTTTTTTGTACAAAAACTCGTTTCCATCCAAGTTCAAAATGATTTTCCTAGAAAGTTAAGCAATTAGAAAAAAAATCCCACAAAAATAAAGCATGAAAAAAGTTATGAATGCTTGAAGGTCAAATTTTGAAAAAAAATCAATAAAGTATAAAAATGGACCTATCTCCTAATCCACTGGTTCCCAACTTGTGGTCCGCGGACCATAGTCCGCAGGAGCCTCGACTACGGTCCGCGAAAGATTAAAATGTTTTTCGTACTTTTTAACACAGAAGATGCAAGCTCAACCCAACCTAATTGAACCTATCAGAGACCAAATTACTAAATGATTGCTAAATTTTTCGAGATCAATTCGATCGCTTTTGTCCAATTTTTGTATAGTGTGAGTTAAAGATTGACTCCCCTAGTTATAATCCTGTCGGTGTCCATGTTTATCTAGGACCATATGGTCCCTGTTAACAATGAACATACCAAAGTGGTCCCTGGCCTAAGAAAGGTTGGGAACCACTGTCCTAATTTATAAAACTTTGCGTTATAGAAAGTAAGGTTCAGTAATTAGAAAATGACCTCCTCTATATGCGAATTTGCTATAGCGGGTCCAGACCCAGTCACTCTGTATAGGTACACGACTTGTCATTCATTTAGGTACTCGAATAGGACACCAATGTCCGTGCACATAAAGTGGGATGCCAGTGTTTATTTAGTGAAGTGCCCTAGCCCTAGCCTAGCAACTGCGACCAACTTTGATTGGATGTATGTAACGCTCGCTGCCCGATCCACGGCACCGCTCGCGTTCTTATTGCTCGCTCGGCTCACGCCGCACGCGTATAGGTGAATTAACGATCGTGAAAAAAAAAAGTGCTTTACTTCAGCTTGGTAAATCTCAACATAAATCAGTTTCTTACATTCACTCACAGTACATGGTGCTTGGTATTATTATTATATTTTGGTTGTTGTAGAGATTATAACATTACCTGCGCATGACAATTAAGCAAATACATATTAAATGTTTGAAAGCAGTAGACCGTATGTTCGGTTGATAATGTTTCGAGAGTTAACAATCTCGCTAGATAGATTGTAATCTAACGGTTTTTTAAAATTTTACAGTTACCTGATATGAAAATTCATTTCAGCAGATTACACAAGTATAACGAATTCAATTTCATATTTTCAATTTCATATTCCAGGTGTAAAATACGAAGAAATAATGAAACAAGGCAAACTGTACGCGTCAGAATACGCGAATTATAAGGTTATATCCGAAAGCCTTCGGTTATTTTCTTTGGACGGATCAGAGACTTTACCCATGGTATATTTATGTCATTTAAATTCCTCCGAAAATCTAGATACTTCTGTTACTACGAGTATTATTGGAGACTGCTATTTGCAATATTTATTCACAGTTGACGGAAGCAGTACGCTGGGAATATTGGAAAGCTAAAGGAAGAAATGTGAAACAGGTTCTTGACAATATAGAGTCCCTTGGTCGAGTGGAATCATCTGCAAAATGGAACGCGGGAACCGCACTGATAGCAGCTCGCCTGGCACGGAGGGTGGCCCGCTTGTATGTCTACAGATACTCACAACCTGCAGGAGTCGACTTAGAGGGACGACAGTACAATTTTACAGGTTTATTATAAAACAGCTAGGAGAGTCCTGTGTTAAAAGAATTTCAGAATCTCTAACCTAACACAAAATTTTCCTAGCACAAGAGTCATTGTAATTTATGTACACGTAAAGGAGATTACCCAGCCTTCATATTTTTTGGGCTATTTTCAAAAGTCTAGCCAACCAAAATAAACTTATAACTTGGGTAGAGCATAACATAATAAATAAGTCAGATCAGTCGTAAGTCAATTCACCGAGAAATTATTCAACCACAAAATATGTAAGATCACCCTGATTGAGGTATTTATTTTTGGCCAGCCAACTAAAATAAACGCAATATTTAAATAACGCTTATGGATATAATAGTACATTGTAATACAAGGGGCTAAAATGACCCATTATAGACGAGGTAGTTTTACTACCGAGCTTCAGCGAGGTAGTAAATACGAACCGAGTTATAATGGGATTTTAGCGCCGTGTGTTACACCGTACTTTTCACTACGATTGCGAGAAAGTAAAATAACCATATTGAATCAATGATAGTTTATTTTAATACAAATTGAATGTACAATTTGTACTGTTGTTCTAATTTAATGAGATGTTTTTTTCCCGGCAACATAATTTCAGTTCTCTGTGAAGATGAATATAATATTGTGTCATCTGTGGGGTAAACGTAGGAGATTAAAAGAAATCCTACTTATAATTCAAATAAATAATACAGAAAAAGTCATAAAACTTCGCGCCAATGCCTTTTTTTATTTCTTCTGTAGCAGGAATGCAGCGCACACATTCTGCCAAAGAGTTCGGCGTTCGGCGCGTTTGTTTCCATTCTTAAAATATATATTGACGTGACAACGTCTTAAATTAGGTTGCGGCTGGGAGTCACTTATGAAAAAGTGTAACGCCCGGTAACGTTACGATGAGTCACCGAACGAGAGAGAGGCCCGCCGAATGCCTTGCGTCTCTCTCCCACTCAACTATGACGTTGTCACGTAAAATCTTCGCCCGTAAAACCGACTTTACAGGCAACCATTTTTTTTTTTTTATTATTAAGTCAATTCTTTATGAATTATGAGTAAAGACTTTTCGAACACCGAAGACGAAATAAGCAATTTTACGCCCCCTCTGGTACGCTATTATGACGGTATTTTCGAGCAAGAGGAGTGAAAACATTTATTTTATGCCACGCAAGACCAGTACCCATGATTTAAATAATTAATAATGATAACCGAAATATGCGAGCTGGGTATGAGATAAATTATATAATTACTCCTCATTAAACAACACAATAACTTTTTCTTCCAACTATGCTTTAATTTCATCATAATCACACTAAAAACTCAACGAGTGCAAAGCGAGTCTGTAATGTTCTAGAGCAATAAAAATGTATGAAATTTCATTATTGCACAGTTTATTTTTTAATCGCACCAAAAGGTGCCAATCTCAATGGATTAGCTCTATTCAGCCAGCCGATATCAATACCTTTTTTTACGTACGCATTATTCGTTTCTCTCCTACTTGTTCCAAATTTAAAAAATGATTAGTACTGCTAACTCTGATTTAAAAATGAAAGAAATTTAAAAAAAATGATTTTGCGGGAGCTTTGTTAATTTTGCTTGACAATATTTTTGGAAACGATAACGTGTGATACTATCTGATTTTGAGTGCTTCGGCTTCGAATTAAAATGGAATCATCTAGCGACACATTAACTCCGGTAAACATTCTAAATGAAGCCGGCAGTGTTATAGAAACTGTTTGATATGAGTTTCTTTTATCTACTATTCCTATAGGTAATAGTTGAAAGAAAAGCAGATTATGCACATCGCCTTAAGTAACCTAAATTGCCCTCATGCCTGTTAAAATCAGGCGCTCGGTGCAATAATAAATTACTTTGTGCTCGATGCAGTAATCTACTATATTGATCACGAAAAATACACTACTGTTTACTATTCGCTTAGATATCGCACTTCTAGTTCACTTCAATTAAAAAATTACATGAGTAGCCAAAATCAGACTGCTGGTCGCGTGTCTGCGCGGTGTTTTTATAATCGTCAACAGACACACAAAAAATATTCACGCATAATCTAGAGGCGTGTAGAACTGCTTCATAAAAAAACAGAAAAACAACTTTTACAAAAAACAAAGAAGTAAGTACTTTATCCCCTCGGCGTGCGGTCGAAATTATAATGACAATTCCTGATGTTTTTTTATAACTAGGTTGCGAATTTGTACCTACTTAACTTCAAAACTAATAATAATAGGAAGCACTCGAAGTTTCAACGTAGGCATACTGTAATCACGTGGTTTCTCGAATGTTCTCGTGTACGATGTAACAATATAAATGCTACTGGTCAAGAGAGATCTGCTGGAAGCCCAAACTCATCGATGTGTTTATTCTGCCCATCCTAACCTACAGTGCCCAGACCTAGTCACTCAACGATTTGCAGAGTAACGCGGCTCAGCATCCAGAACTAGCCACCTCTTTCTAGTTCAGCTTTGGCGACGTCGTCCATACTCAGGTTGATGATTTGGACGCATTAGGCATTAGTTTTGTATAGATTGTATACTTTTTTAGTAACCTTGAGTGTCCCACTGCTGGGTAAAAGCCTTCCAGGTGCTCCACTCCTGCGCCACCTTGAAACATTGCCTTCGTGATGCGCGTTCAGATCATCACACTACCTCTTTACCTCTTTCTAGGCTAGCCTCTGCAGCGCCGTCTATCTTCAGGCACCCGTCGTGTTGAGACCTTTACCCAGCGGTCGTTATACAAGCGGGACGGGACCTGCTCAATCCCATTTGAGCCTGGCAGCGTTTTCGCCTACGTATGTAATTCTTGTTTTTGAGCTCACCATTGTGTACTGTATTTTATCTGTTCTCTTTACACCCAGAATTCTGCGGTCCGCTGCACTTTGGCAGACCCCAAGCGGAACTTTTGCAATAAGTTGAGTGACTAGGTCAGAGCTCGATCGATGAGCTTGGATTTCAAGGAGATCGAGATATCCTTCGATTAACATCTTAATTTAAGCATTTCTGTTATAGTAGCCATTTTTATTAATTGATGTTCATATCCATAAGCTTTATTTAATTACTAGCTTCTGCCAGCGGCTTCGCCCGCGTGAAGTTTGATTATTGTCCCATGGGATCTTACTACCGGAATAAAATGTATCCTATGTTTTATGTGGGTCATAGCGTGATGATATAAACGTAAGAGTAAACAAATATAATAATAACAAATCTCCGAACTGCTAAGCTATCGGGAGTTACACGTGTTATTGTGAGTCAACTATAAAAGATAGACATATGCTGTCTTGGGATATTTTTTATATAATTTTATGTGGAATATTTCCGTTATACATGATTTCTATGTAGCTTTAACCATTAAGGCTGCACACGCGACGGAAGCTAAAAAAACCAAGTAACTTCTCCCGTTTTCCCAACATTTCCTTTCACTGCTCTGCTCCTATTAATGGTAGCGTGATGAAAAGTATACTATTACCTGCTCAGGAGTATGTAGAATAATTGTACCAAGTTTCGTTAAAATCCGTCGAGTAGTTTTTTTTTCTATAAATAACATACAGACAGACAGACAGACAGACAGACAGACAGAAAGACAGACAGACAGACAAAAATTTTACTGATTGCATTTTTGGCATCAGTATCGATCACTAATCACCCCCCGATAGTTATTTTGTAAATATATTTCATGTACAGAATTGACCTCTCTACAGATTTATTATAAGTATAGATTGCGTTTAGTTTAGTTGGCCGGCAAAATAAAAATACCCCGACCTGGGTGATCTCAGATATTTTGTGGTTGAATAACTTCTCGGTGAGCTGATTTACGATTTTGGTGTAGTAACAGAAAAGGTTTGTTATGTTATATTGCTCTATCTAAATAATACGTTTATTTTGGTTGGCCTTGGTTACTTTTGAAAATAGCCCAATATGAGTGATCTCTTTCATATGAATGTGTGTGCGCTGTGACATTTAGTTTTAATTAATTTATAATTATCACTGTGTCAAGTTAGTCCACGAGACTAGTACAACCTTTTTATGTGACATAACATCACACCTGGATTCTTCGAGGGCTTAGGCACAGAGGTTTGCCTAATAGAACACACTCTATTTCACACTTTTAGCGAAAATTACATGTAGGTACCTACGTATTTGTTTTCATCATAATTATTTGTTCTCGACAGGGGCTGTCCACGGGTCCGATTTGGTATCCCTGTTAGGGGATGCTTTGATGCTCCAAGTAGCTCGACGACCCGCCACTCAAGACGAAAAACGAGCTTCGTCTCTTTTAAGACAGCATATCATTAACTTTATTAAATTTGGGTTTGTTTAATTCTACATTTCTAAAATTAAGGTTCATAAACAGCGATACCTACGCCTGTAATGTTTTAACATGGTTGTAATAAAACAGATCACCTGGTGAAGAAGGCGTATGGCCCCGATACAGGACTGGTGAAGCAAACATACATGATATCCGCGATGCAAGGAGTGCCAACGCTAATTATCACAGCGCTGATAGAGATGTTCAATTTTGGCTTCAATACTTGCCACAACTTTACAATCTTCTAAATTCTGCAGAGAAAGCAGGAAAACTGACCGATACAAAAGGTGGGTTTTGTGAATTGCCCTCAAAACACTAAATATTGTGGTTCTGCGAAAACTTCCGCGGTTAAGTTTAACGGCTAAATTTAAGTAGGTCGGTATATAAAAAATCAGCACCAATGGGTTTATTGGGAAACCAAGGTGATTTTCAGCAACCTTAATTCAGCATGAATGTTTAGTGGGGAGCCATATCACCATGAATCTCGATAGCTGAGCAGATAGGGGGTGATGAGCCTCGTTTTCCACCAACCAAGTTGGTAACTATGCTAAGCAAACCTACGGTTCAAAATCATTCTAAGAACTAGACGCGGCGGCCAAAAGCACTTAAGTCAATTTTAGCTCAAAATTATAAAAAGTCACAGCACCCATGTTTTTGTATTATCCGTTGACTGGAATAAGCACGTAAGTCACCGTCACTGCATTCAGTCGTAATAGTCGACTGTACCATAAAACTTAAGTCGTATCAACAATTCAAGCGGCGACATAAACCACTTAAGTTGACTTAAGTTTTTTTTCCCGGCATGACAACACTTATACCAACTGACTTAAGAGCACGGCGACTAATGAATTATCCATACAAACATAATACCACGCTCATTTGCAGTTGGAGCATATTTCCACCATATTATGATGATATTTGAATTAATTTAAGACAATATTTATCTATGTTCGTACGTCGTTCTTTTTGAAAAAAACTTACCGAATTTTGAATACGTGTTAACTTGCAGTTGAAAGTGTCGTACGCCGGCCTCTTATGTAACTTGTTAACAGTGATCCGTTTTTTGTGTCAATAATAGTTTCAAGTATCTACCCTCACTTTACTCTCTTTTTTGAAGTGCTTGATAAAAAGTTGACGAACGTTGTGGGTGAAGTAAAATTAAATACGTATTCCCTCATTAGTGTTTTCTTGTGGCGGTCGTAGTGGTGTTGTGCATTATCAACTGTGTTTATAATGGATTCGAGAGCGAGAAAGTTAGTGAATCTCGCCTTAAATAATGAGAATAAAGGTAAGTTTTGAATATTTTCCTTTCATTTTTATGCAATATGCAAAACAAATGTATGTTGATTTAATTACAACCCATAACAGCAAAAAAATTACATTTCACTTTTTTACAGGCGATGAAGACCCATTCACTAATCCGCAACCAAGTACATCTGGAACTCAAAAACAAATTACTCCTGATGAAGCTGCTATAGACTATTCTAGTGACGATTCTGTTGCTGATCCTACCTACTCTCCAGATAGTCCTAGTTTGCTTACACAACATGAAGATGAGATGGACACCACTGTTTATGATGCTTCAGTAGATGTACAGATACCACCACAAAATGAAATACCTGAAAGTATTGAAGGTACGTCATTACAACAACAAAACGAACCTGTGCCCTGTAGAAGAAGGAAGAAAGATAACAAAATAAAAAGAAATTTAGGCCAATCCTATTTGACAGCTTCTGGAAAAATTATCGGAAAGCGTCAAATGAAGGAACTACCTAATTGTCAAAATAAGTGTCGTCAAAAAATAAGTGATGAGCAACGAGCTATAATTCACAAAGAAGTTTGGAATCTTGGGTCTTATGATTTAAGGGCAGCGTTCATTTCATCTTTGATTACCATTCGAGAGAAAAAAAAACCAACGTCGTCGGGTCGAAGATCCTAGTTTACAAAAAAATAGACAGTGGACTTATACGTATCATTTTAACGTCAATAGTGAAAAAATATCCGTTTGTCAAGGCTGCTTTTTAAAAACCCTATCAATAAGTGATAATTTTGTAAAACTAATCGGTTTGAAGAAACGTTGCACCTCGAGTGGAATTATACCAACAGACAAACGTGGAAAGAATACACCAGCAAACAAACATTCCGAACAAAAAATTCAAGAAGTGATTAATCATATCAATTCGTTTCCGCTATATGAAAGTCATTACACTAGACGTAGAAGTACCCGCAAATATTAACCATCGCATTTGACTATATCGAAAATGTATTCTCTTTATTCCGAATCACATGAAAATCCTGTGAGTGATAAGATATACCGCAAAAAAATTCATAAATTAAACTTAAGTTTCAAAAAACCAAAAGTGGACACTTGTCACACATGCGACCTGTTTAAAATGAAATTAAATATTGCTACGGACGAGATCACAAAATTAGCCCTTGAAAAAGAACGCGACTCTCATCTGCTAGCCGCTGATATGGCATACAAAGAGAAGCAGTGTGATAAAAATATCGCAATGACAAATAACAAAATCAAATGCCTGACTTTTGACCTACAGCAATGCTTGCCAACCCCAGCTTTACAATCATCAGTAGCCTTTTATAAAAGACAACTTTGGACCTTCAACCTTACAATTCATGACAACGCAACTGGAATGACAACGCAACTGGAATGTCGACGCACCACATGTGGCATGAGGGTATTTCGGGTCGTGGTGCTAATCAAATAGCCTCTTGTTTGTTTGCATATTTACGAGAACAACCGGAAGAAATCTCAGAAGTGATTTTGTACTCTGACACTTGTGGAGGACAAAACAAGAACACTCACGTGGCTGCAATGTTCACGTACTTGTTGACAATAAAACCTTCAATGAAGTTAATATATCACAAGTTTATGATACCTGGCCATACACATATGGAGGTTGACTTAGACCATGCAATTATTGAAAAAAAAAGAAAAAAACCGAAATACAAATTTATCACCCCCACGATTGGATGCAGTTAGTAAGATCGAGTAGCAAAAAATTTACCGTTAAAGAAATGCGACAAAATGATTTCTTTGATTTCGCTAGTTTATTGAAAGGTCCTTTAGTAGCCCGAAAAAAAGACGATGACGGAAATATTTTCAAGTGGCATGATGTGAAGTGGCTGAGTTATGACTCTGAGTTCGGCGTCATAAAATACAAAACGTCTCTTTCTAGAGAAGAATCATTTAAAAGTATTAATTTCAAACGGAACACGCGACGAGATAAGGAAATTAATTTGATGCAGATTACTGACAAGCCAGTACCAATAAGTGTCGAAAAAAAACGTGATATAATATCACTTTTATCTTTAATACCAGAATGTTTCCATAATTTTTACCAGAATTTAGTTACCACTGACGATACCACGGACGTTGATCCAGATATACGAGATTCAGAAGAGAGTGACTGTTAGTTTTTGACTTTATTGCATGCATTATATTATAAAATTTTAATTAATAATCATAATTATTCATTGTTTGTTTTAAAATCGTAAAATAAAATAAATAAGCCAAGTAGTTATAGTACGTTAATAAACACTTAAGTCACAATTTCTTGATGTTCATAGAAACTTAAGTCAGATATTTCCGTAAATAATAAATAAATCCTAAATAGCCATACTTTGATATGTAACTAGTTCATAATTGTGTAATAATAAATAATAAAAGCAATAACCGTAGTACATTTTTTTCATACCAATCGAATTAAACCGTCTCCTGTAAAATTTTTGCATGCAAAAAGAATTGACTTAAGTGCTTATGGCTTCCGAGTCTAGTTAATATTCGAACCTATACGAGTAATACTAGATAATAGCTAAGTAGGTGCAGTATTGATAAAAGTCAATAGGTCATGGAGGAGGGGCACCAAATACCGAAACCGCCAAATTATTAGCCTAATGCTTTTGCTACATCTGTGGCAGATTATAATGATTGGAAAACTCAAAACCGAGAAGCCGGCAGCGAATTCCATAGAATAGGTAGCGGTTCGCACAATGTTAAGGGTCTCCCCACATTTATCGACGCGGAATCGGCTAACACCGGTAAAAAGAGCCTCTTAATGTCTACGTAATAAGGGTGTTACTAATACCATTCGCATCGGAAACGAGTCGTTTGTCTATTATAAGTCGAGTAGTGTGGTTATACGCACTCGGCTTAAGCCGATTCCGCGTCGATAAATGTGGGGAGACCCTTAATGTTGTGAAGCGCTGTAAGCGCTTGATTAAGATATTACATCGTGGGGTATTTTACATTTTTGTTACTGGCATTTTGAATTACGCATCAACCCGTTTTGACTGTACTGAGAACCTCTCACGCTGAGTATCATAGACCACGACCTTATTGCATCTTGCCAACTCGAGGATGTTGGTATGTGTGACCATAATTTAATTAATACTAAGTAATTAAATAACTGTGCGTCTTGTTCTAGGTGAAACTCGACTTCGGGGAGGTGTGTTTGCGATGTGTGGAGTGACAGTAATACTCCTATTACTCCTGTTTGCATGCGCTATAATATTGCACAGGCAGAAGTCCCAGCGATTTAATGTTGATGATGAAAATCATCACTAGAAAAGTCGGACTGCAAATCAGTGTTCTTATCTTATCTTATCAGTATCGAGTTTTATAGAATAAGAGACCAACTTTTAATGGTATTGTGACCCCAGACGTGCAGCCTACCGTACCTAGATAATAAGTTAACATAGATAAATAAACGCGGTGGCCCAGTGGTGGCGGCCCCGACTTACAAACAGTAAGTCGTGGGTTCGAATCCAGACAGGCGCATTACTTTGTGTAATTTATTTCATCACCGCTGCTCTCAAAACGGTGAAGGAAAACATCGTGAGGAAACCGGTAATGTCCTAGAACCAAAAATTCGAAGACATGTGACATCTACCAATCCGCACTGAGCCCGCGTGGGAGATTATAGCCCATTCCCTCTCATTGAGAGGAGGCCGTGTCCTAGCAGTGGGAACATTATAGGCTGATGATGAGATAAATAAACCGATTGTGGTGTATTAGATTTATTACCTTTTGTTTTGGCGTTGCACTATTCGTGCTTATTGCCACTGATAATACTTTATTTGATTACAAAACGTAAGAATCAAGTACTCGCGAAATGATAAAATATTACAACTGGAAATTTGGAAACAGAAAGGAGATTTAGTTGTTATGTACTTTTAAAAATAATAAATTTAAACAAGGTAACGGTCCCTACCGTTAACTATAATACAGCAGAAAACTCTAACCATTTAACGCCACCATGGCACAGATGACAGATAACTCACTCCATACAAAATGTTCAATACCTACCGCAATAATAACCTACACTTTTACGAAAATGTACCTCACCTTACAAACGTAAAGTGGGTTTTGCTTTGTAGATCGCGCAGTCGCGTGAATATTGCGGATTGCTAGGGCTGCCTCTGTCGACGAAGATGTTAGTAGGGATTTTTAGTAAAGGTACCAACGGCAACGTTATAAAATAAAACATGTTTAAAATGTATCAGAATTTATAATTATTTTAACGGAATATATCAAAAAGAATTGTTAAAAAAAATTGCATAGAGGTGTTTTATTTTGATGTAATGATTAATATTTTTTTCCCTTCTTTAAATTCCCGATTGTTAACGTAGAGAATATTCGAAATCGGTCAAATAGTTTTAATAAGTTATCTTTGGGGAACATGCGTAGGTACGTGCGCGCCGCACGGCTGTTGACAACCCACTGCGCCACACTGCGCTATGGGTTCAGTGTTTCCACTATAACGATTTCCTTTCCCCACGCCTCAATTCAGATTTCCCCTTTTCAGGACCTTTTTCCCCTCAAAAATTATTTTGCTGTAGTTTGTAGTTGATTTAAAAATATAAAAAATAGTAGCCCACCGGCATCGGGAACAGGGTCCAAGCTGCCGGTGGTCAGGGCTCCTGAGAGAGGAAATTATTATTATTATTATTATTTATTTTTTATTATATTTTTTTTTTAGGCCTCAAACAGAATAGAAATAAGGGAAGTATATGCCACCTGTACGTGTTGTCGCCGTTTCTTTTATACGCTAACACACTAGTCCACAGTAGAGTCCATAAATAATGAGGGATTTCGCGTATAAAAAATCCGCTAGATGGCAATATGTAGGTGTGACTCATGAAGTTCGACTGCTGCATGATTGAATATTTTTGGCATTTACATTGATAGATAATTATGTCAAAATTCACCAATCACGCAGCAGTTAGAGCCATTATATCTTATACGCGAAAACCCTCATCGCTTCCAATGTTTTCTGCAATATTTAAGGCTAGGTTTTATCTATGATTTCGCAAATTTCCCCTTTTACAGTCTTTCCCCTTTTTCTTCCCCTCTTGACCCTAATTTCCCCTTAAAAGGGGAAGTTCCCCTCAATGTGGAAACACTGTATGGGTTACCGGTTGCCCGGCGCTCGGTAGGTGATTAGCGCGTGTAAGTACATGGAGTGTAGTATCTGTAATCTGTGACCATGGGCCCAACAAAAAAGGCCGATTTGGTGCGTAGGTAAATTAAGAACTACATGGTAAATTAAGTACCTACTTATTTACAGTTTATTAATTAATGTTTAAATAGCTATATCATTATGTGGTATATCTGTTTATAAGTGGGTAGGCTTTTTACGGCAGTTGATTGCCAGCCAATATACGAGTGCAAGTGTAGCTCCGTGTTTAATTGTGATTTTCCCCTAAATACATAACACATTATTTACAAGGAATAGGGCTATGGTTTTATAAATATCTACATTAAAATTCAATAAAATAGTCACATAATTTAATAGTCAAACGAACTTACCTGTAAGTGAAGTTCGACGGTAATGAGGGATTTTCTTTTTCATCTCTTCCCTAGTCGCTGGATAGATGGCGCTAGTCTGACTACGTTACTGCAAGGAACAGAACGTCACTTATTATCACTTGGACCTAATGACACAGATGACAGATAACTCACTCCATACAAAATGTTCAATACCTACCGCTATAATAACCTACACTTTTAAGTCAATAGACGCTGCGAACGAAAATGTACCTAACCTTACAAACGTAAAGTGGGTTTTGCTTTGTAGATCGCGCAGTCGCGTGGATATTGCGGATTGCTAGGGCTGCCTCTGTCGACGAAGATGTTAGTAGGGATTTTTAGTAAAGGTACCAACTTTATAAAATAAAACATGTTAAAATGTATCAGAATTTATAATTATTTTAACGGAATATATAAAAAAGCATTGTTAAAAAAAAATGCATAGAGGTGTTTTATTTTGATGTAATAATTAATATTTAATCCCTTCTTTAAATTCCCGATTGTTAACGTAGAGAATATTCGAAATCGGTCAAATAGTTTTAATAAGTTATCTTTGGGGAACATGCGTAGGTACGTGCGCGCCGCACGGCTGTTGACAACCCACTGCGCTATGGGTTACTGGTTGCCCGGCGCTCGGTAGGTGATTAGCGCGTGTAAGTACATGGAGTGTAGTATCTGTAATCTGATTTTATTCGGAAGCTGATGCAAACGAAAGTGTCAGTCAACGAGCGTACCTATGTGACGTGTGTTTTTTTAAGCGTTTTGGCTTTGGCACCCAGTAACTTAGTCGGATCAACGCCATCTATCGAGTTCATGGAGACTATTTTTTTTTTAATTGTCATAATGAAAACCTCTCAATATACTTGTTGCTGTGTCGCATGTCGTCCGAAGATGATTAGGAAAACTAGTGTAGTCTCGGCTTTACTCTACGGCATCACATACATTTTAAAGATAAAAAACTTATTCATGAACGCAACCCACCCAGTGTTGCCCACCGCCTCTGTGAATATCTTCATTAAGTTCATAGCAATTTTTTGGTTTTACAACATAGGGTCCATGCTTATAATTATAACTACTATATAGCATGGAAAGTCTGGGTTGGGTGGGACTAATCATCTTCGGACGACACAGCAACAAGTATAATTACCGTCGAACTTCACTTTCAGGTAAGTTCGTTTGACTATTAAATTATACTGGTTGCTGTGTCGTCCTCGATGATTAGGAAAACTAGTGTAGATGTTTAAAGATCGGTTGTAAAATCAATAAAAGAATAAGTAACAAATTATTCATTTTTAAAAGTTTCATAATTACTACTTTAGTTACTTTACTAAGGTAGCATTTTAACAAATACTTAAGGTTTAAACATTTTCAGGGTTATTAAAAATTGCTTCAGAGAAGCTTCTAATATTTACTACAGGTCTATTATAAAAGATGTTTTATTTTCGGCTATGAGATTTTCATAAATCAAAAAAGAGGAGAAATCCCACAAATTGAGGGAAAAATCTCTCATTCTTTCGTGAATGTAAGCCTGATTTCTTGTGCACGCAAAATTAATTGCCATATTATAATCAACATGGGGTCTCATGGTTTGCATTTCGGTTTCGATCTGAAAACATGTCAAATCAAAGCATAAATAACATAATACGTTAATTGTGAAAAATAAGTGTTTTTGCACCATTCATCTATATCTATCTATATCTATATTAGTCCGGTCATTTTAGACAATTGAAATAAAGAAAATTCCGACAGAGCCAAATCTTCGTAGAGACCTTAGGTTTACCACAAGGAATAAAGTGTCAAAAGTCCCCATCAGTCCCATGTGAGCTTAGGGACTTATTCGGGGCCCAAGGTCAATTTTAGGTTTTTTGGATTTTTCTCGAAAACGGTAAGTTTTATCGAAAAAGTACCTCAGAGCAGTTGTAGATCTTCAAATTCTCTATAAAAATGGTCCCTATAATTTTTTCTCTAAGACCCACTATTTCCCAGATATTGCGCTTGTAAGAATCATGTTCTACATAGTATGCACACATTTGCCACGTATATACATATTTAGGTACTCAAGCAAGCAATAATGCCTACTCGTGTCTCTTTAATGTATATGTCACCGTAAAATGGTCAAACACGTTATATTACAATATAACGTGCTTTTTCTCGCGATATTGTAATGTCTCGAATGATTGTCAACTGAACATACGGAAGTATCTCTGCCCCCATAATCGGGACTTGGGGCACCCCGTTAGGTTAGTTAGGTTCCTTTAAACCCTGCACTCGGAAATAGGGGCCCCGCGAAGCGGGTCTCCGTCAACTACGCTTTTTAGGGGGAATATAATGTGTTTTAAGGTTATGTTTTATTTATCGGTATTTCTCAGGAATGGTGCATTATCTTTTCATGAGAGTTGTGCCACTGGGCAAGGGGGACCCCTCCTTCCCTCCACAACGCGTAAGTTGACTACCATCGCACGCATTTCACGAAAAATAACGCGGGTGGTGGAAGCAGTATGTTCATTTGACAATAATTCGAGACTTTACAATATCGCTAGAGATATTACAATATAACGTATTTGACAATTTTACGGTGACATATACATTATACTATTCTAAGAAAATTTACTCTAAAATGACCGCCGGTCCCTTACCGAATCCCCTCTACTTGAATAACATCTGGCCTTGAAAAACATCATCATCATCAGTTTGCTGATTATTTAAGAAGCCAAAAGTCCGTACAATTCACGTGGATTGCAGAAAATCATACACCCGGAAAACTTCAATCTCTGCATCAAAAAGACAACGTGAGGCCGGGTAGAATGTTTGAAGATATAAATAACGATATTCCCGAATCATTATCTTTTTTTTTGGGACAAATCATTCTTAAAAATAAGCGTCATAATTTGGATCATTTAAAGTTAGTTTACACAAATATTAGTCATAGCATAGCTGTTCGGCCTAGATCCTTCAAGTCTAAATTACAGCTGGGTCTTTCATTTTTTTTTCCATCGGCGGTTTGGTTCAAAACGGCTTATAAAATTTTTCTCATCGTTTGGTTTATCTTACAGTGAAACAATGAAGTATGAAGCAGCAGCAGTTTTCAGTCGCCCACCTCACATTTTATCACCAGAAACGCGCCGAGTACACTACCTCACAGGTGGTGTGGAAATGTGTGCATATTATGTAGAACGTGATTCTTACAAGCGCGATATCTGGGAAATAGTGGGTCTTAGAGAAAAAATCATAGGGACCATTTTTATAGAGAATTTTAAGATCTACAACTTTGCTCTGAGGTACTTTTTCGATGAAACTTACCGTTTTCGAGAAAAATCCAAAAAACCTAAAATTTTGACCTTGGGCCCCGAATAAGTCCATAAGCTCACATGGGACTGATGGGGACTTTTGACACTTTATTCCTTGTGGTAAACCTAAGGTCTCTACGAAGATTTGGCTCTGTCGGAATTTTCTTTATTTGATCACTATTTTTGTCTAAAATGACCGGACTATATTTATTATATATAAAAATCAATTGCTGTTCGTTAGTCTCACTAAAACTCGAGAACGGCTGGACCGATTTGGCTCATTTTGGTTTTGAATGATTTGTGGAAGTCCTGGGAAGGTTTAAACGGTAAAAAGTAGTAGGTAGGTAGTAGTAGGTAGGTAGTAGTAGGTAGGTAGTAGTAGGTAGGTAGTAGTAGGTAGGTAGTAGTAGGTAGGTAGTAGTAGGTAGGTAGTAGTAGGTAGGTAGTAGTAGGTAGGTAGTAGTAGGTAGGTAGTAGTAGGTAGGTAGTAGTAGGTAGGTAGTAGTAGGTAGGTAGTAGTAGGTAGGTAGTAGTAGGTAGGTAGTAGGTAGGTAGTAGTAGGTAGGTAGTAGTAGGTAGGTAGTAGTAGGTAGGTAGTAGTAGGTAGGTAGTAGTAGGTAGGTAGTAGTAGGTAGGTAGTAGTAGGTAGGTAGTAGTAGGTAGGTAGTAGTAGGTAGGTAGTAGTAGGTAGGTAGTAGTAGGTAGGTAGTAGTAGGTAGGTAGTAGTAGTAGGTAGGTAGTAGTAGGTAGGTAGTAGTAGGTAGGTAGTAGTAGGTAGGTAGTAGTAGGTAGGTAGTAGTAGGTAGGTAGTAGTAGGTAGGTAGTAGTAGGTAGGTAGTAGTAGGTAGGTAGTAGTAGGTAGGTAGTAGTAGGTAGGTAGTAGTAGGTAGGTAGTAGTAGGTAGATAGTATTAGGTAGGTAGTAGTAGTAGGTAGGTAGTAGTAGGTAGCTTTTTCTCTCTTATGTGACGCAGACGAAGTTGCGTGGGTTAGCTAGTATTTTATATTATTCACATAGACATCTTTTTCGACTAACTATTTGCAAGTGTAACGATTGCTATTTCTGAATATTGTACTTCTGAACGAATAAATCAAAAAACATTTTGTAGGTTTGACAGTTTCCAGGTTAGGTAAACATCATATCTGCAACCTGTCATAACTGTCACAAAACGTCAAAAGAAAAACAAACATTATTATTAAACATTTAAAATATCACTTTATTCTATGTATTTAGGGGTAAATTTTCCAGCCTTTCTAAAAGGTACAGTTTATGGACGGAGTCCCATACAAAAAAATATTACGTCTCCTTTAGCAAGAGTGTCGAACCATCGTGCTCATAGATATATTTGTTACGTTATACTGGTACATTTTTTTTCAAATTGTGAGGCGATGTCACGTTTTCAAATTCATTATCTCTGCAGCCATTGGACATTGCATTTATTCGGTTGTACCAGTAGATAGCTCGTAAAAAAATACATTTAACTGCATTTTCAACTCAATTTCGTAAAAAAAATGCATAAAATCATGTTTTACCAGTCATCAGACGATATTAATGATGAAGTTAGACACCATTTTTGGAACTTGCAATAAAGGAGACAATTATTTTTGTTCGGGGATTAGGCCACCCACATAAATTGTAGCATTTAATAATGAAACTTACATTGTTTTTTTCCTTATAACCTCGAGATTCCGGTGGTTAAATTAGCTAAGCATTGTCTAACCGGAATAAATGCGAAAAATCTGCAAAAACACTTACGAAAACCAAAATAAACAGAAAAAATAAATGTCAAAATAATGAAGTCGGCTGTCAATCACTAAAAAAGTGGGTTTATAACGTTCCGTGCCACGTTGATTGTTTAAACTATCTACCTATGCGATTTTAGTATAAACCTTTAAAAATAGCATTAAAAATGCTCACAGTTTAATAATATTTATTTTTATATTCTTTCTGATTCTATAATAATTATAGCAGATATGATAACCAACGGGTAGGTACCGTACTTTTTTTAGTAATCAGAAAAAAACGCCCCTATTCACCTAAGTATTTGCTTTCAAATGACATTGACCACAACAGGAATGATTTGACTCGCAAAAAAAATATCAAAACAGCTTTTTTATTATGATTTTAGGATTCCTTTTTCATTTCCTACGTACCTAATATTTCGTTTGGGTACCATAGTGAAATGGTTACTTTTTTTGGTGTTATTATGAATAATAAATGCAACGATCTGGTGGGCCCAAAAACAATTATCTCCTTTAGCTTTTGTTCTAGGATTGACATTGACACCAGAACATTATCGTAAGCTGAGCTAATAACGAGGAAAGCAGCAATTACAGAATGATTAGAAGAGAGAGCTAAGCGAATATCAGTTGTGAAAGCACTAAGGCTGTCCAACGTACTTTTACCCTTCTTAGAAAAAACCAAACTGTGATGTGGCTAGCAAGTTTTCGCATTCCAAATACCACTCCAAACGAATAAGATGTTCAACGATTTTAACAAGAACTGTAGAAAGTGCGATTGGTCGATAAGAAGTAACATTGGAAGAAGGTTTAGGTTATCCACGAACTAAAAATAAAAACCAACGAAAAATAAATCGTTTGGAACGACTTGTAACATCACACAACTAGTGTTGCAAACATTAGGTTGGTGTGCACTGCTATCATTGTATTTTAACAACCAATATCTAATCTGTGGTTTTTAATGTACCTATGAGCCATAGACGTAGAATAATATAGACTGCTGGATATCTTCCTTTGCATTCGCACAAGACAAAGACAAACATATAATCTCCATCAGCATCGAAAAGAGACGGAGTAACAATATTTCTGTCCTTTATCGCGTGCCGGCTAAGCACATCATTGTGCCTTCGATCAATAATAGTACTAGATTCCCGATCAGCGCTTCAAAAACGGCCCGAAAAATAAGACCACAAATACTTTTGTGGTCTTATTTCAAATTAGTATGGTCCAAGCATAGCCAACATAAAGACGTCAAAATGCCGCAGTGCGAGTTCAAAAACTGTGTAAAAATATTACCTTAACACCTAGGTTTTGGAAGAAGTATTTTTTTTTTGGTAAGTTTATATCATAAAGTGTTTTTCATAAAATGAAAACCATTAAATAGTTACCTAATAAATTCAAACAGCTAATATTATAATTGTTTGGCCAATGTTTGCTACAACGCACCAACTATTGTATCAAACATCGACAGTTCTTGAACAGGGGACGCATGGAGTAGTGTTGTTATTTTTAGCTATCGTTTTTCTAGTGACCCATTTCGCTGTGCAGAATGGATATCTAACGTCTCGAAAGAAAGAGGAAAAAAATATGCAACCCTTATAATGTTAATAATTAACTTACCTAGATTACTATTTCAGATACTTTTGTATAAAGAATACGCCGAAAACATGTTTCTTGATTCCCTTTATTTTTTTAAGTTTTTTTTATTACCTATTCGTTGTAATAGCGGTAATGTAAAACAGTATTTTTTACCTTTTATAATCGATCAAAAATATTTGCTACCATACTACGAAACTAAAAAAATATATTCTGCAACTCTACGTCTTTCAATACTTACTGTGTTCTAAATATTGAAATGTCATACCAAAAATTACGTTTAGTTCCACAATAGAATAAGCACGAATTTGTAAACAAAATGTTTTTAACTTAAGGACTCAGACTTAAGATTCATTTTAGAATAAATATTTTTGTACTGATGACTTTTTATTTTCAAGCAACATTTTAAATTTGTTCTTTTAATCCTTTCTTCGATGAAAGGACTTAAATCAATATAATTTTGCAATGGTAATTAAACTTTACGTTTAAGCATTAAGGTTTATATTAAACTGTACGTTGTTCAGATTATTAAACTTCTTGCTATGAAATGTAGATGTTTGCGTGTGTGCAAACGTGGCCACTTTAGCGACGTATTTTTGTTCCTGATCCTTTATCTAGTACTATTATTGATCGAAGCATTGTGCACAACAAGTTTGACGTTTGTGACTGTTGTAGATTTACATCTAATTGATTTATAACAATTACATCCAGATATCAACTTAATACGTATCTTTTCGTGCCCAATTTGCTAAATTACATTTGTGCAAAATGGTAAGGTGCAGTGTAATAAACTGTAAAAATGATAGTTTGATGAAGATTGCCGGATTGTCCTTTCACTCGTAAGTATTCGATGTTTTTAAGTATTTGTTCACGTTTTGTTCTACTATTTATAATCAAATAGTTGCAGTGATTTACTAACCAACCAATTATAAAAACTAAAAAGTGAAAAATGCCATAAAATCGTGATTTCGGCTATATTTTTATTTTCTTACCTAAAAATTCAGTATTGCCACTTTTTTACGGGGAATTTACCCTTTGATATGGGTATTGGGTAGTACTTTTTTATGCAATATCCATAAAAAACTATTAAAACATTGATCTATATTATATTAATAAAACACACTACTAGTATATATCTATTACTATATTATAATTATATTATTATTTTTATTATACATAATCTATACCATAAAAATTTGAAATAGTAAAAATATCGTATTATATTTGCAGATTTCCAAATAAACCAGAAACAAGAAACCTGTGGATTGCTGCTACCAATAGGCCTAATTGGGCTAAGTGTAAAAAAATATGCAATCAGTATAATAATATACTTCCTGAAGCATTAAAATTCTTGCATTTCGACAGTCAGCCTTTTATAGGGAATCACAGAACTCTCCTCATTAAATCAATCGCAATGCATTACTTCGAAATTCGCATTAACCATGGTACTAAACAATGTTTTGAACCAAAATCAAAAATCAGAAATATCTATAATAAGTTAGTTAGTGTTAGTTACTGTGCCTTTTCAAGGGCAATAATTTGTGTGTTTATGAATAAAACATTGCAGTCACATCGGTTTTTTATTTCTCATCAGAACCCCCATATAATCTCCAAGAAATCCGAAAACTGAAAATTTGTAGTTCCACAATTTTTTTTTTGCGGGAACTGTTTTCATTGGTAAGTTTATACGGAACCCTCGGTGTGCAACTCCGACTCGCCCTTCCCCGGTTTTCTTTCTGTCGCTTTCGATGACACTGATTTCATCGGTCTAAACTTCAGGCTTTGTGTAGGTACCTATTTCTAATTTTATCACTAATTATGGGGTAATTTTTTCCTAACAGAGTAACCCTAAATGTAGTGAAGTACTTTTTTTTGCCCCTTTCAGCGACACGCTTTCTCGCCATCTATATAATACTAAATCTATGCTATGAGCCATGGACCTAAAAAAACTATGAGCTATGTAGTAGTCGCGTCTGTCATCTGTGGTGTGCTGTGCTGTCTGTGCTGTCCAGTGTTGCCACATTGGTGGTTTTCCCACCCTTAACTGGTGCTTTTTCGAGGTGGTATTTTTTAATTCGTTTAGCGTTTTTATTTTGTTTGGTGGTTTTTAGTGGTTTTTCAATATGGAAACTGGCATCACATTTTGATAGGGAATTCTCCTACTATTTCTTTAATTTACATTGTTTTTTTTTTTAACTTGTTTCTCTTGATTCTTACTCTATTACTTAGGTACAGATGAGTAACAAATGAACTATACTATCAGGTAGTTTTAATTTCACTGCCAATACGGGATGCAAACAGCAGTTTTTGACAATTGCGAGATGTCTATCTCGCTCGCTTTCGTAATCCCAAGAAAAGACAGACATACTACTTGTCAAATCGGATTCGAATCGAGCGTTTGTGAACTAACAGATTTTTCACAAAGCCATCAACCAAGCATTCTGCAACTGTAGGTACCTACAATATAAACTAAGTAACTTTATTTACTCAAAAAAAAATTGCTGGGAAACACCTCTTTTGTGGTAAAAATAATGTTTTGTGGTAGAACTCAATGTAGCGCTCTCAAAACATTGTGCTGATGAATGGATTGAATAGAACGGGGGTCGTGTTTAAAGTAAAATCTGACATTAAACATGCATTAAAAAAAAGTGGAAAAGTTGGAGCTTCTTAGACCCCTAATATCTCCGAAACTAGAAGGTTCCTGAACAAGATCTAGAACGAAAACATGATCGAAAAGACGGGTAGAACAAGTGTCGTTCGGCTTCGTTAAGTCTGTTTACACCCTTACTACTTTTGTAAAGTTTTACCGAATGAAATGTTTATGTTTGGTAAATTGACTAAACTGAGAAACAAAATACCTACGTGAAATTTTATAATCTACATATAAGTAGTTAATAAGAACGACTAACTATTTTTTTGCATTTCATACATATTCGTTAGTTTTTAATGTCTTTTGTCTGAGATTGATATGCAATTTTAGCGGAATTCGGCGGTTTTTTTTTTAGTCTCTGAAATCTAGCGAGTTTTTACTCTTGATCTGCCGCCTCAAAAAATCCAAGGTGGCAACCCTGGCTGTCATTGTCGTTTTTGTTGTTCCTGTTGTTCTGATTAAAAGAAGACGCATTTTTATTTTCAGTACGTTGTGGTATTTTTGTATTTAATGTTAATCAAAGCAAAAGAAATATAAATGCTGGACTAGTGTATGTGTCTTCTCTATATTGATTTAAATTGAGCTCCTGTAAATCATGGCTTTAGCCCTTCAAAGACGCGCTAATGTAAGTACCTGCTTGGAAAAATGTGAATTACAGTACGTCTAACAACTACAACTATATTTCAAAAACATAGAATCAAATTAAAAAACAATTTAGAAAGAATAACTAAAAAATGATTTTAAAAACAAAAACAAGGTTATTCATTTTGTTTTAAATAAAGTTATGTCAAGTATGTATATTGTTTGAACTTTTCTGAACTTTCGTAACCTATTTCTAAAGCTAATTTCTATGGTTGATAACGTAATTAGTCATTAAACCTGTGCGGCAGTTAGTGCTGTACAAATAGTTTGAAATATACTGTAAGTACCTACTAAAAGCCATACCCAGTGCATAATTTTGTTATTTACTGTTCTAGGTTCGATTACCACCTGAAGTTAACAGAATATTATATGTAAGGAATTTACCATACAAAATATCTGCTGAAGAAATGTACGATATTTTTGGAAAATATGGTGCAATCCGACAGATACGTGTGTAAGTACTCCAGCCCCTGTATTCACAATGCTTCGATTCGGGAACTTGTATGTCTATCTCGGTCGTTTTCGTAATGCTAGAAGAAAACAGATATACGAGTTGTCTATTCGGAAACTAGTTGAACGTTTGTGAATACGGGGTCAGTAATGTTATTTGATTTTTAATATTAAGTAAGTTTTATACTTTTGAGAATATCTAATCAAAGTTCTTTAGTAAAGTAAGTCTTTTCTCTCTAAAGTAGCGGGTGGCCCGAACTATTTGCTGGCCAGTGTTGTTCAAATGTACAACTTACAAACAAATAAATACTCCACATGTATTTTGTGCTCTCCTTTGGTGGGACTGAAAGTCATTTAAAAAGCTTTATTATCCTTAAAGAGGAGAGATCTAATGTAGAAGGGCAAATGACCCAGAATAACATCATGCCTGTTATCCACAAAAAGTTGTAGATGTATCTAAAAGTACACCCCATTGGGCAAGTTGGATCTAATAGTACACCCCATTTGCCCAGTTGTGCTTAAGTTCCAAGCGATACAGGTGAGTCTATTGCCATGAAAAGGGCATTCACCCAGACTCCCTGTTATATAAACTATTACTCAAAAAGAAGATGGATCAAAATTGCCCCACGTCCTATAACAATGTGACATATCTCAAAAAAAAGATAAAAATGTAAAAAAAAATATGGCATACTTCCTAAGTTCATTTTTTTACACCTTCATATGAAAAAAATGCTATGAAAATAGTTCAGGCGGTGTTATGAAAAAATCGTTCGTATGAGTATTTATGGACCGATTTAAAAAAATCCTTTTTGTTTGAAGCGTACCCCCTAAGGTTATCCCACTGCCATAAAGTCAGGTTTCCGGTCTCCAGGATCTTGGAGAAATGAAAGTAAAATCTCAAAAATAAGCTCATTTTTTTCAATTAAGGTAGTTTTTAATACATTACATTTATTTTGTTTAATCAAACATCAACTGACGATTATCTCCTTATTCACCTGATTATGAAAACGTGAGAACAAAAGCTTGAGCTTGAATACTATACTATGCTATA
The DNA here is from genome assembly GCA_916618015.1 of Xestia c-nigrum. Lineage (NCBI taxonomy): Eukaryota > Metazoa > Arthropoda > Insecta > Lepidoptera > Noctuidae > Xestia > Xestia c-nigrum. The sequence goes on from OU745245.1 coordinate 14,183,809, forward strand.
CTTTTTGACGACTCGAATGGCCGTAGTGGTAGTGACGCTGCCGTACGTTCTTAGGGTCCTGCAGTACGAGTACGTAGGAATCGATAGGGCTCGATAAGATAAATTTGACAGTTATTCTCGATAAAATGAGTTTTTATGGAGTCAAAAACTCATTTTATCGAGAATTACTGTCAAATTTTTACGTACTTGTACAGCTGGTTCGAATCCCAGTAGGAGAAAATGTTTGTGAGCATGGACATTTGTTTCCGAGTCATGAATGGTTATATGTATAATAAGTATGTAGTTACAAACAAAAAAAGGTATATATGCAGTATATCAACTATCTAGTGTCCAAGACACAAGCTTTGCTTAGTGTGGCACTAGGTGGCGCTGTGTGTTAATGTCGAGTGATATTGGTTTATTTATTTATTTATATTATCGGACAACTAAGACCCTTAAATAAGATACATTAAATATCATTAAACAACAATAACAAACTAATACATATTTTTAACCTTATACTATAACTATACACGCAGCTTCGTCGGCGTCGCTTAGCCGTCCTCGGAAGCGACGATATACACCCTTCGGCCAAAAGTCCTCTTTCAAGCAGGTCTGTAGATGTTGGGTTGGAACTCGAACCACAAATGACCTAAAGTTGAAGTTGTGGCACGATTCCAACCTTTCAACCCGCAGAATGAAGTTGGTCTTCACATTCAAGTACTGCACGACTTCCTCAATTGAAGTGGAGTGATGCAGACGTGAAATGTACAGCTGCGTCGTAGGTACAGCAGTGCGCAGCAGCAAGTTGGGTCCACTCGGTGCGGTATCGCACAGGTTACGAGAACAGGGCCTCTTCTTCTTGCTTTCTACTTTAGTGAAGCCGTCTTCATCAACCTGGCTCGTTCTTGGCACGGAGCATCGGACCGTAGTCAGGTCAGGTTTTTCCTTTTCTAGTTTGTCTAGGCTGCAACACATCAGATTTGCAAAAGTGAAACAACATTATTCACTTGCATTTCCTTAGCTTGCTTGCCGCGTCGCGTCGCTATCGTTATTCGTCTCTCTCATTTGTGTTATTGTAAGTGAAAAACCTCTGTCGACCACTGCCTCGCGTCACCACTGACGTTTCTGTCTCATCATAATGCAATAAGTAAAAAAAAACAAGATGAGAGTGAAAAACGAATTATGTGAAGTACAAAAATGAGCTTATTTTTGCGGTTTTATTTTCATTTCTCCGGAATCCTGAAGGCCAGAGGCCTGATTTTATGACCGTGGGACTACCTTGGAGGTACCCTTTCAAACAAAAAAAGATTTTTTTAAATCGGTCCATAAATACTCATACGAAAGAAATTTTCATAACAGCGCCTGAACTATTTTTAAAGCAATTTTTCCATAAGAAGGTGTAAAAAAATGAAGTTAGGGAGTATGCCATATTTTTTTATATATTTTTATCTTTTTTTTGAGATACGTCATTTTGTTATAGGACGTGGGGTAATTTTGTATGGATTGTGATCCGTCTTCTTTGTGATGACAAATTCCGATAACACTGATTCAACTCACAGTCAAATACATTTTTTGCAGAGGAAATACTCCGGAGACAAGAGGAACTGCTTTTATAGTTTATGAAGATATTTTTGATGCCAAAAATGCATGTGATCACCTGTCAGGATTTAACGTTTGCAATAGGTACCTAGTAGTATTGTACTACAGGTCCAACAAAGCTTTCAAAGGTATGGATATCGAGAAGAAACAGGAAGAGATAGATGCATTGAAAAAGAAATATGGTATTTCAAGTGAAGATCTTCGTAAATAAATTGTATCATTGAATATTATTGTTTGTTTTTTTTAGCTACCAAATACCCATTACTGCTAAATGGGGATTTTGCTAATATTTGTGTTAGAGTATCAATAGACTGGTCCATTGGTACACTAACACGAATATTGTATAAAGAATACCACACGTTAGAACTCAGAAACATAACCCATGTCTTTGCTGTCACACTGTCGACCTGTAGGATGACGACCAGCCGAGTCACCGGAATGGCAGTGACGCGGCGAGCACGAGTGTGAAATAATTTTAAACTTTATCTACATAAGACTAGTATTGCTTGAAAAGATCGCGAGGTCGCCCGCAGTGACGCAAGCGGTCACTAGCCACGTGCATTTTGTCGGTAAGCGCTGCCCGGCCGAATGTAGAGAAACTGAACTAGTCAAGAAAAGAGACTAGGCGTGTGGGGTCAGGATGTCGCGCGAGGCCGCCAGCGGCGACGCCGCGGGCCTCTCTGGCATTGCCGCCGGCGCCGCGGCGGCCGCTGCCATGCCGGTGTGCCTCGACCCTGAGGGTCTCGACAAATCGTGTTTCATGGTCCGATCTAAACGAATAGAATCGTCATCATCATACAACCGAAAGACATCCATTGCTGGACTTAAGGCGATTATATGAGCTAAACGCGAGTTTTATAATTACTAAAAGTATATGATTCTCTGCTATAGACAAGACCAGAAAAAAAAATATTCTTCAGGATATATGCTAGCGTGTTTTGAAAACATAATACAATTTAACCTATCTATAACGAGTAGAATCGTCATCATCATACAACCGAAAGACATCCATTGCTGGACTTAAGGCGATTATATGAGCTAAACGCGAGTTTTATAATTACTAAAAGTATGACGGCGCGTTTAATTATTAGGAGATTATTTAAGAGTGAATGTCAACCGGATATGCCAAACGCCATCTATCGGAGCGATTGGTTGTCATTCGCTCTGACGCAACACCAAGAGCTAGCGTGGGGGGGTGAGAGCGGCTCGCTCGACAGTTCAGTTTGAATCTGGCAGGCGACCCGTTCGCATCTAATATTCGCTACGTTATTGGTGGAGTGTCCTAGTATTATAAGTGGTCTATAAGAGTGTAATAAGATTGTGAATAATAGTTGGTGATTAAAGTGTGTGATTATAACCGAAGCAAAACCTTTTATTCTCCTCGCCCGACTACCCACGTCTTGATAAAATCAAACATGGACCCAAGTGATATTGTGGACTCTCCTGACGTCCCTTTATCAGAAGTGGGATGCGGAGGGCATTCACAAGAAGGAGAAAGCAATGTGCACGTGGCGTCGTCGCATAGTTTATTGCGCAACATGGAAGCTTTATTATCTCGCCTCTTGAAGACACCGCCAATGTCTGAAGAGACAAACCGCGCAGCCATACAACTAGTGCGGTTTGATCCTGATGAAAAAGATTCGGACATAGAAGGTTGGTGCAGAATAACCGAAATCGTAGTGAACAGTAGGAAATTAGATGGGGCTGAACTTTTGCTAGCGCTTACACACGCTTTGAGAGGACGGGCAGCCACATGTTTGACCAAATTGCAAACTTCACAATTGTCATGGGTGCAAATAAAAGAATTACTCTTAGCAAAATTTGGAAAACCAATGTTACCGCAAGACCATTTCGACGAGATATTAAGATTCCAACTCAGTGCGAAAGAAACCGCAAGTGAAGCTGCAACACGTGTCTGGAGTATGATAGAGTGTATTCCGCGCACCGAAATGCCAGAAGATGTGATCACGGGGTTTGTAGCTTCAGTGCTAAGTCAAAGAGATGGTATTATACGCCGAGAGCTGCAAACTTGTAATGTATCTACCAGAGCACAGTTGTTCCGAGTTCTCAACGGTATTTCGTTAAAACGTAAAAATGAAGGGCAAGAAAGTAACGAGCCAGAAGTGAAAAGAAGCCGCTACAATGAACCACGTTTCTCTGGAACGTGTCATCGGTGTGGTGTACCAGGTCATCGAGCAGTAGACTGTCGAAAAAGACGCGAAGAGCCTGTTGCTAAGGCAACTGCGAAGCCAGCTGAACAGCCTATGAAGATTCAAGCCCAATCGCGCCCTGTCACTTGTTATGTGTGCGGCCAACAAGGGCATGTCGCATCAGTGTGTCCGGATCGCAAAGGAAACACTGAGAAACCGGCTGTCAAGGAAGTACACCTGTGCGAGCGGAGACCAGCAACCGGCACCTTCACTACATCCTCGGGTGAGCTCGTTTCTTTTCTTTTCGACAGTGGTTCCGCCTGTTCATTGGTAACTTTTGACTTGGCTAGTAGGCTACCGGGTACAATAAGTAACGAACTCGTATATCTCACGGGTATTGGAGATAATAATGTAGTGAAGTGTAGTTCACAGATACTTAGCCCCATCAATGTTGAAGGCATTCAATTAGACGTATTATTCCATGTAGTTCCCAATGCTGCTATTAGTGAACCGGTTATTATAGGCAGGGATATTTTAGACAAAAGTATTAGTGTCGAAATTAGTAACGAATGCATTCATTTCTCTCTACGTAAGGAGGTTGGCTGTATAGAAAGCTCTAGTCACTGTGATTTTACTAACATTGATACAGATTTAGAAGGTGAGCATAGAGTAGCTCTCATTAGGCTATTGCAAAAATACCGCGAATTCTTCATAGAAGGCATACCAACACGTCGCGTCTCCACAGGTTTCATGCGAATAGAGTTAATTGACCCAAATAAAACTGTACAGCGACGCCCTTATAGGTTGTCACCGGCAGAAAAGGAGATAGTTAGGGATAAAATAAGACATCTCTTAGAAGCCGGAGTCATTCGTGAGAGTACATCACCCTTCGCTAGTCCAATACTACTGGTTAAAAAGAAAGATAACTCTGACAGAATGTGTGTAGATTATCGCGAGCTTAATGCTAACACTCGACCAGAACATTACCCATTACCGATAATTGATGAACAGATAGATCGTCTTCATGGTGCTTGTTATTTCTCGTCATTAGACATGGCATCAGGCTACCACCAAATTTTAATAGATCCCGAGGGCGACAGCGTAGCTCGTACAGCATTCGTGACCCCCGAGGGGCAATATGAATTCCTTGCCATGCCCTTTGGTTTAAGGAATGCTGCGTCGGTCTATCAAAGGTGTATTAACAAGGCTCTAGGTTCGCTTAAAGATACGGTGGCATTGGCTTATATGGATGACGTCCTCTGTTATTCTGATGACGTCACGCGTGGTCTTGAGCGTTTAGACCGTACGTTAAAAGCTCTATCTACGGCGGGGTTTTCTTTGAACATTAATAAATGCAAGTTTATGAAAAATGAAGTAGATTTCCTAGGATACGTGGTAAAATCAGGTCATGTAACTCCCAACCCTAGAAAGATACAAGCACTGACAGACGCACCTGTTCCAAAAACGGCCACTCAAGTTCGTCAATTTTTAGGTCTCGCGTCTTATTTTAGGCGTTTTATTCCAAATTATACCCGCTTAGTGAGTCCCTTATACCCCCTGGTAAAACTAAAAGGTCCGATAACCTGGACGAGCCAACATAGCGAAATCCACAAAGCTATAGTTAGCATATTGACATCAGAGCCAGTCTTGACAATCTTCGACCCCAAATCCCCAGTAGAGCTTCATACAGATGCGAGCTCTGAAGGGTATGGCGCGATACTAATTCAGCGACGTAATAATCTGCCACACGTGATATCCTACTTTAGCCGTCGTACAACAGAAACTGAATCTCGTTACCATTCCTACGAGCTTGAAACTCTGGCCGTAGTCCGAGCAGTTGAGCATTTTAGACATTACCTTTATGGACAGCACTTCACAGTTTTTACGGACTGTAATTCTCTTAAGGCTTCAAAGTCTAAAACTGATCTTACGCCCCGTGTCCACCGATGGTGGGCCTTCCTCCAAGCCTATGACTTTGACATTATTCATAAGCAAGGAAGTAATATGGAACATGCCGATTTCCTCTCCAGAAATCCACTTGACCACCCTATAACAAACTATTCCGATACTAGTCTATCTAAGAGAAATAAATCCATCCAATTCGTTGAACTTCATCAAGGGTGGCTGATAGTTGAGCAGAAGAGAGATAACGAAATACAGGACCTAATTAAAAAGCACAATAATCAAGAACTCCCCGAAGCAATTGCTCACACCTATGATGTTCGGAAAGGGGTACTTTATAGGAAAATTGAGCGTAACAAAAGTAGTTATTGGCTCCCCGTTATACCACGCTCTCTCACTTGGACTTTAATCAACCACGTCCATACTGAGATTAAACACCTTGGTGCTGATAAGACTCTAGACAAGTTATACGAGCAGTATTGGTTTCCACAAATGTCAAAGCTAGTGCGCAAATTCGTAGATTCTTGTATTGTGTGCAAAGCTTCGAAGGGTCCATCGGGTGCTACTCAAGTAAGACTTCATCCAATTCCTAAAGTTTCGACCCCCTGGCATACCATACACATTGACATCACGGGCAAACTCAGTGGCAAAAGTGATCGCAAAGAATACTCATCCGTAATTATCGATGCCTTTACCAAATATGTTCTCCTTGAGTATACCCCTTCGTTAGATTCAGCATGTGCTATTAAAGCTCTAAAAAAAGCGGTCTGTCTTTTTGGAGCGCCTAAACGGGTTATAGCTGACCAAGGGAGATGTTACATTAGCGCAGAGTTCAGAGAATTTTGTAGAGACCATTCCATAGACCTTCATCTGATCGCAACAGGGTCTAGTAGAGCAAACGGACAGGTAGAACGCGTAATGCGCACTCTTAAAAGTATTCTCACAATCATTGAAAACGACCAAAATAAAACTTGGCGAGACGAACTTCTAGACGTGCAATTAGCTCTTAATAGTACGCGGTCTAGAGTAACTGGATATTCACCAACAGAATTAATGTTTGGGATAAAAGCTCAGTCTTTAGGCATGTCAAGAATTGCAATAGACTCAGAAACCGAACCCCGATTAGATTTAGATACCATCAGACAAAACGCGGCTGATAACATAGCAAAAGCAGCCTCAGCCGAAGTAGAACGATTCAATCGAGGCAAGGCAGTCGTGAAGCCATTTTCTGTAGGCGAGTATGTTTTTATAAGAAACAACGAACGCAATCAGACAAAACTTCACAAAAAATTCAAAGGTCCATTTTTAATTACTAAGGTTTTAGAAAACGATAGGTATGAGCTGAAAAATATTGATGGGTCTAATCGAAATTACAAATACGCTCATGAAAATTTGCGTTTAGTACCCGGGGGCCATCGTGGTCTGGTAGAAATAGCTACCTCATTAATGAATAATGATGAAGAGGAGGCCGAGACGGCGGCAGAGCATGACCAGATTGATAGAACACTAACATCAGATAGTGATAGTGACACAATATCAGTGTCCAGCGGTCATACTGAAACCGCGAGCTCAGCAACCCTCTCAGCATCAGATCGTGAGGGATTTTAAGGTTAGTAATGTTAGTTTCATGAAAATTGAGTGTGGCTAGATTAAGTTGACTGTGGTCATATGAGATGACGTGTAGAGCCAGTTGTCCGAGCCACGTTGTCAAATGAGTTGATAACTGGTTGAAGGGACGCTGGAACTCTGTGAACTTGGTGTTGTCATATGAGATGATGATTAGTCAAGAGCTAGGTTGTCCGGTCCAAGTCACCATATGAGATGATGGCTGGTCGAAGGGACGCCAGTGTTAGCTTGCATAAAGTCCGATGTATAATGTCAGGATAGGACGAGCGATGCGAAAGTGATAATCCCAGCGGATTTTCTTTTCTTATTGTTACAGAGTAACGTCTGTGGACATTCGGAGCAGCACGAGGACGTGCTAACGTCAGTATGGCCGTGACGGCGCGTTTAATTATTAGGAGATTATTTAAGAGTGAATGTCAACCGGATATGCCAAACGCCATCTATCGGAGCGATTGGTTGTCATTCGCTCTGACGCAACACCAAGAGCTAGCGTGGGGGGGTGAGAGCGGCTCGCTCGACAGTTCAGTTTGAATCTGGCAGGCGACCCGTTCGCATCTAATATTCGCTACGTTATTGGTGGAGTGTCCTAGTATTATAAGTGGTCTATAAGAGTGTAATAAGATTGTGAATAATAGTTGGTGATTAAAGTGTGTGATTATAACCGAAGCAAAACCTTTTATTCTCCTCGCCCGACTACCCACGTCTTGATAAAATCAAACATGGACCCAAGTGATATTGTGGACTCTCCTGACGTCCCTTTAAGTATATGATTCTCTGCTATAAACAAGACCAGAAAAAAAAATATTCGTCAGGATATATGCTAGCGTGTTTTGAAAACATAATACAATTTAACCTATCGACTCCGAGGACGAGCGAGATAGACTTACCGAGTTCCCGAATCGAAGCGTTGTTTATATGGGGTCAGATCGTTGATATACTACATAGATACTTTTTGTTTGTAAATACATACTTATTATACATAATATAAACATCCATGACCCGGTAAAATTCCATTCCGTGTCCATGCGCATCAGTCATCCATCACACACAAACAATTGCCCTACCGGGATTCCAACCCGGGACCCTACGGCCCGTATTACAGAACATCGCTCAAAACTCAAGCGTTGCTTAAAACTAGTTTCAACCAATCAAATGGCTTGAATCTAATTTTAAGTAATGCTTGAGTATTGAGCGATGTTCTGTAATACGGGCCTAAGAGCATAAGGCAGCCTCACTGCCGCTACTCCATTCGGGTCGTCGAAGGAAGAACCTATACACAATAAGGTAGACTACAAAAAATAGGTAAAAAAACTTTTTAAGTTAAACGGTTTTATGTTAAACATACATTGCAATGTTTAAGATAAATGTACTAAAAATAATAAAATAGATACAGTCGTGGGAATTATAAACATATGCATAGACTAGACTAAAATAAAACCGTGGGGCACGTCAATTGTCTACAATCGTTGATTAAAATGTTTGTTTTGTAATGTTACCCGCCATCTTGGATTTCAATTTTTTATAGTATATTGTATTCTGCTTGTTGAGCCCTTTCATTTGATACCCATATTGATGGGATTGATAAAACCTACGTTATCCGCCATTTTGTAGCGGCCGCCATCTTGAATTAAATTTTTTTATAGTATATTGTATTCTGCTTGTTGAGCCCTTTCATTTGATACCCATATTGATGGGATTAATAAAACATAAATTATCCGCCATTTTGTAGCGGCGGCCATCTTGAATTTATAATGATAATGAATAACAGAATAAACATAATTGTATTGTCACCAAAATCCAAAGTGTATACAAAATTTCAGATTAATCGGTTGACAGGAAGAGGGTGAAATTTGAATTACTAAAGAAGAACGGTCACGTCCCATATAAAAAAAACCCAGATCCGACAGAAAAGTGACATATCTCAGTTTTTTTGTTATTATTTATATAATCATATTATATAGTTTTTATATTCGAAATCAATGGCTAACACCAAAATATTGCCTTATGTTTTTGTTCAGGGTTTACACTAAAACAATACAAACTGCCTACTTATCTACACAATTCGTAATGTATATGTAACTAAATGACGATAACTAGTTATGGGATGTATCCAGAAGACCTGGAGATACAGCTGTATTATATAATTTTTGAACTCCTAGTACAACATTCAACTTAGGATTTTTTTTTTAAGGTGGTTTAAAATCATCTAATGACATCTCTCGCCCTTGGGTGGAGCGAGAGGGCGTGTCAGACTCTTACTGACTAAAATATTCCACCCCGTTCCTTTTTGCCTCTGGTACTGGGGTCAGAGCATGCCCTTCTGGATTCGCCCTCAACTTAGGATTAATTAAAATCGTCATATTCGATGATTCAGATCGGATTATTCCACTAATTCGTTGAGTAGTAGTAGGTATGCACACAGTACGTGACCGTTTTTATACATACACAAATAACTTCCTATACGAACATTTTTTTTTTTAATAGTTACATCCCATAACTACTTACTTTTCTACGTCATTTAGTTACATATATTTACGAATTGTGTAGATACGTAGGCATTTTGTACTTTTTTAGTGTAAAGCTAGAACAAAAACATAAGGCAATATTTTGGTGTTAGCCATTGATTCCAAATATAAAAACTATATAATATGATTATATAAATAATAACAAAAAAACTGAGGTATGTTACTTTTCTGTCGGGTCTGGGTTTTTTTTGCCTGTTCTTCTTTGACCCAAGAATAAAACGAAGGGGTGAGCTAAATAAAACCGTTTAAAAAACCGTTTAATAAAAAATGTATTTAGACCGTCAGGTAAGTAATTTATTAAAAATATGTACGTATTATTTCTTTTGTTATGTAAATAAAAATTGACGAAGATACGACGCTTTTAAAATTCCCAATACGTCACGCCTAGGTATAATTTTTAGTTAGTACTGACGTCACGAGTCCCCACTCCCGAGTTTGATGCGTTTTATCTTTGTAATATTAATTAATTTACAAAAACCAAAGATACCTTTTCAATCTAACTGATGGACTAAATAAATGTTTTTTTTATACTGTCGTCATGACTATTGGCCAAGTTCAATAAGCTATAAAAAGAGTAAATAATCACTGCGTTTAATGCTATTATGCAAAAAGTCGCTTCCATTCCGTTCCGCGGTGGTGTAATTGAGCCTAGAAAACCCGCCGAACGAGCCCACGCCAGTCAGCGCTTCTCATATAATTTTTAACAGCGTGCACTCGTACACTCACATCTGCACGAGTTTCAGCGTATGCTATGCACCTATCGGAGTAGTTCTAGAGTGGCGACCGCGAATCGGAAGACGTTGCATTAGAGGTCTCTCACTAGGTGAACCGATGACCTGGTGGTTGCGGGAATCCGCTGACTGGTCAAGGTGGCGACATTAATCTGAGAGGCCTGGTGTCCAGCAGTGAGTCTTTCGGCTGAAAAATTATGATAGTATCGGACGATGCGCTCGCTCTGCAGCACGCTGTTTTTCGCTCAAAAAATATGATTCCGTGCTGATAGGTGTGGTTGGTGCAACCCTAGGGGTCGGATTAAGAAATAAAAGACACAACTGAGATTACATGTTTATTTTGCATGTGCATGCATATTGGTTCAATGCTAAATGCTGTCAAGCTGGAATTGGTTATAATGTAGGTTATGTAGATACCTAATTAATTAAAAGATACTACAATACTTATACTATTGATCATTTCTCTAGTAGGTAGCAACTGTTTGCTAAGTCTAATTCTACTAAAACTACCACATGGGTAGATGGATAGTGAAGATTCATTTTAGTTGACACATTATTTTTAAATTTGTATTTTAAACATTCTGAAGTGTTTATATAGTTGAGTGCAATTGAACAATAAGGTGGAACGAAGTACAAATAATAATTCTCTCGATACAAATTTCAACAAAAAATCTTGGTCTTCAATTTCGATATTCTACAATAGATTTCTTGATGCAAATAATTCGAAATTATAAAAAATACTTGTTATAATATGCATTACTTCCACAACAATGAACAAAGAAACAAACCCAATTAGCATTTCATGGATGCACGTTGGTCACACTATTACGCTACAATACGAATTCGTCGAATTTGAAGTTATTCGTACATTTACGATAAAAAATATTTCTAAGGAAAATAAAATAAAAAATATCTTTCTACTCCATACCTCTAGGAACTCAATGAAAAAGTCCCATGAAAATCCACTTTAAACTTCGTTCCACCTTTCGAGTATTAAATTGTGCAATTGCACTCCGCTAAAAATACATACACATTTATCACACAAGAAATTTAGTAGTACTACATTGGATGCCTACCTACTATTGAATTAGTTATATTTTCTGTCTACATCATAAGTATTATTCAAAATTGCCGTGTATTGTCTGCTACTATCAAACATAGATATAATAGGAATCGTGCATAAGTTACATACAATGGGTAAACTGAATCATCAAAGAAAATTAAAACTTGTCATTTAAAAATACTGTTCCCTTACTTCTAGACTGATAATGTCGTTAAAGGACTATTGCTGTCTTTTTGTTTTTTTAAGAGTATTTTATTTGAACTTATTAAAATACGATATCGATACTGCTAACGAAATACCTGCAGAATAAATGAGTATGTTTCAAGGCATAACAAAATATTCTTAGTTTATTTACAAATGTAGGTACTTTTTAGTTACAATCACATTCTACTTCTTACAGAGAAACGAAGCTTCTGCTTTAGCTGGCATATAATATGAAGTGAACATTTTAATTATAAAATCACGGTATTTTTCGGGCAATTTCAAGTAGGTATGCTAAAACTGCACAAAATTTTAAAAGAAACTTAGCTTAGAGGCTTTGCTTCAGAAGCTTTGTCTACAGAAATTTATAATCAACGGTTTTTCTTTTTAAATAATCATGAAACATACACACGAAAATAACTAAGAACGATGAAATAGTTATACGTCACATAACTTGTACAGTTGCTACAAGTTCAGATCTTGAGTCTAAAGCCTTTTAGATTGTGCCTCGTCCAGGAAATATACCGGCCCGTGCACGGTGTAGTGTGAATCATCCTGTAGATATATCCAACGGATATATCGAAGATTACGACGCCGAGGTTGGTGCCACCAATCAATGTACTGATACATTTTTTGTACTTTTTTAGGGATCTACTTAGCTTGATACTCGAATTTTATTTAATATGTATCCAGAGATTTATAAAGGATCCCGTCCTTTATATTTAACGGTTAACGTGTGTCGGACATGCCATCCTTGTAGAGTCCATCAGATATTTAGTATTTCTCGTCAAACTTTTGTGACTTCTGAGGTATCGTTATACAAGAATTTTCCCGACCCATTTCTCGAAAAATATCATGTCATGTTGTACCTACTGGTATCCGTCATAATTACAGCCATGACTTGGATTAAAATATAGGATACTTTTTATCCGTGACATTGAATGAAACTGAGGGCAACAACTGTCAAAATATAAATATACAACAACAAAAAGCGTCACTTAATATCTAAGTTTAAAACAGTTGCAGCCAATGTGCACTCATCATTTGAACTAAAAAGATTCGAAAAAAAGAGCTTTATTCTTATGACAAACACCTTATAGACGCGTTGTGCTATGTCTATTCTCCCGTATTATCTTTTTTTGGTAGCCTACCCATACATTTTATCAAACGTAGTGTAGTTATAAGTAAGTTTTTTTACTTTTACCTATTATCGTCTTAAGATGTCGAGATGTCGTCTCCGTCTCCCCAGTATTTTTTTTCAAAGATCAATATCGTAGGGTACCGACCGCAACTGCAACCACAGCGGGTAAGCAGTCTTATTGCAATGACAGAAAGCAACGTCCCCAATGGTTCTAAGTGACACTGCGTACTGATACTGCCGTCTGTCATTGCAATTAGGCAGCTCCGGTTGCAATTGCGGTCAACCTTCAAGATTTTACCTTTAATTTGACCGTATAAGTTTATAAGTAAATTGTTCAATACAACTTCGGGTTTTCTTAAGTTAGAGCAACCAAAAGGTTGAGAGAGAACTGTAAAGCTACAATGTGTCTTGTCGTTAGTCGATAAATTTCAGTACATGGTTGACTAAATTATCTCAATAATGGAATATGTACAGTCAGTTACTGAAAAGGTTAAGCACAATTTAGTTAAATTCTACTCGGACCTTGCATGAGTCTTATTATCCTTCCGACGAAAAGACAGTTCGAAAAAGTCACATGCCTTGCCCTATGAAAACGGAATGTTTTTGATAATAGCTTTTCCTTTTCGGTCCGTTACTGTACATTTATTTATACATAATAATGGAAAATATTGTGGGTAGTATATTTTTAAAGTTTAATTTTAAGACAACACTGTTTATGCTTATTACACTTACTACTGTTTGTTTTCCCAAATGTAATAAATAATAAGTATAGATCGTCGTATATAAAATGGTGCACCCGTCTACTACATATCCGAAATCAATAAATAAATACGAAGGTACGCAAGAAGTGGAGGGGTCCACCATTTTGTAATAAAAGACTAGCTATACTTGTATTTATTTCAACATGTAGGGTCTGTAAAAAGTAACCTTGTTGGTTCTATAACTCAGTCTGTTATCCTCTCTCATAACAACAAAATAAACAGTGAAAAGTACCTTAAAGAGTAGTCTGTTACACCTTGCAAATCGCATACTTAACGTTTTTCATAAATTTAGTTAAGATGCAGTTGAGAGACGAGCTCTGCCTTCAGCAACCAATTGTTTGTTTAAATATATATCTTCAGTCGTGGATGTATCAATGAGGTCAAGCGTTAGTAAAGGTTCGTTTGGATTTAAGGGATCTTTCCCAACATCTTTACAAATGCCTACAAACTGTTGCTCTACACATAATTCTTGAAACCTAATGCAATCTTCAACAGTCCAGTCCTGGTGCAAAGGCCAAACATCTGAAAAAAAAAAGTTTAACAATTCAAATCATTATTTTATGTGCCATAACGGAATCAGACAATGGACAAGATAAACCGCAAAAGCAGCGACGTCGAAATATAAAAAAAAGATAAGTTATAATAAAATAATGTTGCTTTTTCGTGTGTAAACATACAAATAAATGTATTAAAAAATGACGTGTTCTTGCAAAAACAAGCATCCTTACCATATAATCGAGCTTTTATGGCCTGAGGTGGTAACGAGCGAGCTAACGGGGCGGCCGCAGGTACAGGCCGCAACTCTTTATTGCTGAATAAGGCCAAGTCTCCATAGTCACAAAAATAGACAGAAACCGTCTCGTCCGAAACAGTCCCGGCCACCGTAACTCTATAATACAAGTAAAATTACATTTAAAATTTAAAAATGCCCCGACACATAATAATGTAGAAAATAATGTACTAAAAGTTAAATGAAAAATAATTCGTTAGGTCCTAGGTAACATTTGATACCAATATTGTAGGAATTGTGAAAAAAAAAATGTATTCGCCATTTATTGGGAGCGATTTTCATCAAACATAGTTGAGAATACTCCCGACTAATTCACCTTTCAAACAAAAACAAATCAAAATCGGTTCATCCGTTTGTCAGACAGACAGACAGACAGACAGACACACACACACACACCACACGTCAAACTTATAGAATAGAATAGAATAGAATAGAAACTTTTTATTTCAGACCGGAGTCCATAGGGTTAGTAACAATTTTACTTAAGTTCTAGTGTTAGTAGGTTACAGACAAAGATAAACATATACAGTCAAATTTCAGCATGGAGCCGTATCCATCTCCGCATCATCGGGGAATCCCACCGATCTGCGAACACACTGAGAATACTGTTGGTGCTGCCGCGAACCCGAGTCATCAGGGATGCACACCTATTTCTAATAATGGCGGCAAAACCATCAATATTATTATCTGCAAACATCCCTGACGCACTATTACGCCACGGCAGCCGCAGCAGCACTCTCAGTGCATTATTGTATTTAACACGTATAACGCCCTCGTTTTGGCGTCGGGGTAAAAGAAGTTAGTGACCTATTCTATCATTATTCTGTCACCTCCATAAAATTCGGACATCGCACTGCATTCCTTTTTCGTTTTGACTGTACCCAATATTAGCAAAATTACAAAGCAAGGTTCGTACCTGTACCACGATGAATCTTTCTCGTAGTATACCGTGTATAGTTCACCATTAGCTGGTTTAACAGGTGCATCCAACTCTGACAATTTGGGGCATTCTGCTTGTAACGTCGCCATCATCGTTTGCAGAGTGTGTCGTGTACTATTCGGTTGCACCTGTAATTAAAAAGTAACGGAATAAAGCAGGTCTAGTAATTGCGCAACGACCTTTGAAAAGTCTTTGCTTTCAAATCATTTTGATTTGACAGTAAAATCCAACTTTACTATCGACATATGCAGGTGACTTGGAAATTCATAACTCTTTTTTTAGTTTTACCGTACATGTTGATCAGCTGATCGCGTCAGTTCCTCCAGAAAGTCGTATTTTTTGCGACTTTCAAGACCTCACAGAACAAAAGTTGATCAGTTTCAAGGTCCGATACATCTTTCGTTTATCATGTTACACCTTGCTGTGTATAAATCACAATCATTTAAAGTGTTTAACTTTAAACATAATTATACATTATTCTGTCCCTGTGAATCTTACCACAAAGTTCCAGGGATTGGCGGCCATCGCGATGTACACGTCGAAACATTTGCCCGGCGCCGGCAGCGGTGGCGGCGGCAGCGCGGCTCCCGGCGCGGCCCGCTCATCGCCCAACATCGACAGACTGCGGAAAATGCGCTCTTTCTTCTTATGAAGCGCCTCCACATGGTTCGTGGTGTCTCTTTCGTCTTCCTTTAGTTTTCCACTAAAATAATAAAACAAATCATGACCAAGGTAGGACTAGGGATATAAACACATCAACTCGACATCGAGGCACACCGCACAGAGCACTACGACGCCAGTTATTGGGTCTTTATTCCGTGTTTTATACGGTAATACACTATGCAACAGTCAAGCAATTAGCACCGCGCGCAGTCCCTGGAGACTGCAGACATTCTATTGGTCGATAGTTTAGCCGGGTTGGGCTTCTAACGCGCACACTAGGCATACTTAACGGTCGGTGTGGTGACGAATGTGCAAATCAGACCAACATCAACAGTCGATCGACTGAGCTCGAACATTTTGCTAGTCTAGTTGGTAGGAGGCTTTAAAAGACAGCGTTCGCAGAGCCAGCTGATTATCCAAGCCAGATAAGAGCGCCATACTGATCTAGCAGTTGGCCGAAAGTATAGTTTGCAGGCAATAGAGAATATGCAAGAAATACAAAACTCATTTTATTTATTAAAAATACCTTATAATGGCGCTTATAAACATTATGGTGCGCTTGTTTAAGTTTCTAATACATCACTTATTTTACAATTTATTGTTTTATGTAGCATGTTTTTGGTGAAACGGAACACAGTCTCAAAACACGTCGTCCTTGATAACGGCGTTAGTGACATCAAAATTCATATGGCAAAAAATAACTTTTCTTTGAAATGTAGGTAAAGTTGTACTACAATTTTATTATAATATCGTTATCGCAATTTTTGCTTAAATAAAGCACATACAGTTAGTAAAATTATTTTATTAAGACCAAAAAAATAGATGTAAACGAGGTAGATTTTGATAAATGACGTCAAAGTATGGTCGCGATAATCACGGACGTTTAAACTGTCATAGAAAATTGCAGGAGTTTAGTATTATTTTAAAGCGACAAGCAGTAGTTGAAATTAATTTTTAATACTTTTCTTGGGTTGACAATAGTGTAATTAATTGATTTAAGTGAAGAAATAAATACATGCATATTCCCTATTGTAGCCCACAAACTGAATTATCAGCTGATACCAAAACGTTGTAATATGTGCCCTAGCAAGGAAGTTCATGATTTTCATTAGTTCCGATTAAGTCTGCAGGGACTATCGAGCTGTCACAGACATTGTCAGGGGCGGTGAGGTGGGCTGACATGCTTGGCCTGTATGAAAAGTGTTGTTAATAGATGCTATTGTGGCAGCAGCTATCGAGGCGTCCTTGCCAAGCTTCTTGGCACACCAACGATTACATTAGCTTTTTATCTAAGGTAGTTCTTGATAGCAAGCAAACAGCAATTAACAGTAAAGTGGGAACGGGGCCTTACGCTCGCGCTCGCTGACGGTAAGCGTAGTCGCTCTAGTTATACAGATATAGTGACACGTACTGCTGCAGATATTCATACTCCATGAGGATGGCGTTGTTGACCGATGCCAGGATCTTCTGCGGGCCCGTGCGCACGAACAGCTCGACGGCGGGCGCGGCGCCGGGCTCGGGCGGCGCCAGCGAGCGGCACAGCACGCAGGCGCCCAGCAGCAGCTCGCGCAGGCGCGGCACCATGGCGCCCGCCGCGCGCTCCGCCGGGCCCAGCCGCACTGCCAGCGCCTGCAGGTGCAACCAACGACCCACCACTTCAGACCGAGTTTGATCGCTGCGATACTACCCTCACTACCTGTTTTTATTTCTACAACGCCAGAGGCATTACAAACGCAATATGTTATGAATATGCATTCCTACCGCAAAAACAGAGAATGCAAGAGCGATCGAAGCGAATTTAGACCTTAGGGCACCTCGAATTTTTAGAATATAAATAGGTTACTTTAAGCCATGCAATTTATTTTTTGATTGTTGCGCATGATATCGCTCTCTCTCTCTCTCTTGGTACATGTAGTTCGCGATATGATATAGAGGAGCATAACGTAGAAATACCTCCCGTGTCGCACCTAAGTACTTTTACGCTTTCTATGAGAGCAAGCGTTTTGATTATGAACTCTTGAATACTACATCGAAACAATACACGTACCCAGATCGTTCGTAAGTCTGAATAGCGGAATGGTTTTCAACTTTCTGTGATTGGAAGGGTTACCATATAGGCAGCAGCTAGTACGAGATCGTCCCACTACTGGAGTAGCTGCGATACACAAATATTCCGAGATGTATTTTACTTACTACTTGGTATACATTTTCTTGACGCTATCGAATCTGGTTATTTATTTGGACTACTACGACCATAATATTCTCATTTCAAAATTTTGCTTCGTATTTCGAATGTTTATTTTTTACTTAGGATTATAAACGAGCTACATTAGAATTTATCCTATCCTATCCTAAGGGCCGGTATTTCAATGCCACCTTAACTTATTGCTTAAGTTAAGTCCTGCATTTAAGCTAAGTGTCATTTTTAGAAGACAGAAATGTATTTCAATCCGGATCTTCCTCGCCTTAACTAATCTAGGATAAATCGCAATATTGCAACATAATAAACAGAATATGTCATTTTTCTATTGTCATCCTACTACATTGTATATTTTTTTAAGTTTTAAAAAGTTCTAAGAAAAAAGTTTTAAGTTCACGACATTGTTGAGTTGTCTGAACAATTGAGTAGTATCACGTAAGTACCTGCCTACCGTTTTCGCTCTTTCTCTACGATTTTACAACTTGGCAATCACTCAACTCTAAAATAAATAATAAATAAAATAATAAATATCGCTGGACATTAACACACAGCGCCACCTAGCGCCACACTAAGCAAAGCTTGTGTCGTGGTCACTAGATAGCTGTTGATATACTACATATATACTTTTTTTGTTTGTAAATACTTACTTATTATACATATAAACATCCATGACTCGGAAACAAATGTGCATGCTCATCACACAAACATTTGCTCCTACCGGGATTCGAACCCAGGACCCTAAGAACGTAAGGCAGCGTCACTACCACACCGCGTCGTTTTTGTTCAGTAACTATACTTTTAGCTCGAGCAGTGATGATGAAGATATTATTGAATTTATCAATTATTCTACGACCCCACGACGTATACGAATTTATAGCACATGAGAGACTAATTTTCAGAAATGGAAAGAAGGTGAATTTTACGAGACGGCGGGCCTGTTTGCCGGATTGCCGCCATGGGATCTGAAGGCGACAGTCACTACGCTGCCGCCGCGCCGGGGGGAAACTCCGCTGCCACGGCAAATCGCCGCTCAGCGGACAGACCTCCGGCGCGATTTTATGGCGACATGGAGAGAGCAACTGTCGCAACCCCGTGCAGGGCACGCCACGATAGTGGCGGTGAGTCCCCTCTTTAAGGAGTGGCTGGAGAGGCGCCACGGCGTCCTCACCTTCCGCCTGACGCAGGTCCTCACCGGACACGGATGTTTCGGGAGGTACCTGCACCGAATCGGGCGGGAGGAAACGCCCGGGTGTTTGCACTACGAGGATCGACCGGAGGATACGGTGGAGGTCTGCCCTGCGTGGGAGGAGCACCGCCGTGTCGTCGTATCGGCGGCGGCGACCTCTCGCGTCCGGCCCTGGTTCAATCCATGGTCCGGAGCGAGACGGAATGGGAAGCCGTCACCTCCTTCTGCGAAGCAGTCATGCTAGCGAAGGAGGTGGCGGAACGTGAGAGGGAGAGAGCCTCTCTTCCCAGCCGCCGAGGGAGACGCACCGGGCGTCAGGGGCGACGTGGTGGTTACCGGCCACCGAAGACGCGGGCCTGTGGACGGTTAGCAATGGGCTATAGCTAGCCGCTCGTCCGTCTAATGACGACAGGCTGTATAGACGACGCGTTCGTTTTCCACGCGCGCCTCAAAGAGATGTCAGCACAGTGAAAGGGCCCGCAAGAGCCTGCCGGGGTTGCTCGAAAGAGATACCGCGGCCCCGGAACGTAAAGGGCGAGGAAGGAACATGGATGGGTTTAGTCAGTAAAAGTCTGACACTCCCTCCCGCGCCGCCCAGAGTGGGAGAAAATATTTGATGATTTCCCATCCTAAAAAAAAAGGTGAATTTTACGACCGATTTACGTTGTGCTGGAACAGATAAGAGACGAACTCAAATGGCCCTACTACGAGGTAATATTTCGCAAGGATGTCTGTACCTACATTTAGGTATATAGATTCCTCACAGCCTTTTTTTATCCTTTTATCAACTTACAAATATTCTATATGCGGCATAAAAAACCTTTTTGCAGGTCAGAACCACCATAAAGCAACTTTTTTTTGAGGTTGACACACGCTAATCTCAGATCGGAACTTAAGCGACAGAAATCTGTCACTTAGATTAAGGCTAATTAGGGTGGACTTTATGTGCCGCTTAACTTTAATCCAATATTGAAATACACATAAGTCGTTCTTAAATTGAATCCTGGATCACTTCGAGATAAGTTACTATTGAAATACCGGCCCTAACTTGCTAATATTATCTATCCTAAATTCTTAACTTAATTTTTAATGCAAAAGTAAGTTTGTTTGTTACCTTTTCGCGCTTAAACCACTAAACTGGTCATACTGAAATTTTACATATTATTATACGTTATCAGGTATACAGAAACATAGGGTACCTGTCATCCGATAAAAGTACCGTTATAACAGATAGCACCACGTGTCTTTTAGAAGCATGATTGAATTTTATTACAAACAGTACAAACCGAATTAATTGTCAACGACGCCGCGGGCGAAAGCTAGTCTTTTACAAAAATTAAAACTACTAATAGTATAGGATCCCGCTATACAACGACCTTCACCGAGATGCTTATTTAATGAGACGTATTTTTTATGTTATTAAATATGCCAATAAATATATCCTATATGGGTTGCCTAACAAATTTCAGTCCAGAGTATTTTTAATTAATAATTTAAAAACATTTTTTTTTTAAACATTGCACCGGTGTGATTATTAAATAAATTTGATACCAATCGAAAGTTTGAAGCCCATAGAATATGCAAACGTTAGGTTGCCTATTTTTTTCCGGTCACAACCACGGGTTGCCAGGTGTAAACAGGTAAATCTATAGGTACTAGCATTTTGCAACGGTCTGATTATTGAATCAAACTTAGATAAAATGAAAGATTATTTCATAAGGAACACGGTGGTATAGGGTTGCCTGCGAAAAATCAGTCCCGAATTAGGGTTGTCGAATTTTAAATAATAAAATATCGCTGCGAGTGAATGTGTGTGAGAGAGAGGTCCCAGACCAACCATCCCACGCGGTAGAAAAGGACGCAGCGTAGCAGCTGTTTAAAGTCCGCCCATTTAAAGAAGGAGAGTGCGCATGCTATTTGTGCTTGGAAATGAAAAGGATAGCGATAGACTCGTATATGCTGTGCATTATTTTGGAGTAGTTAATTATTAATATACAGAAATAGTTATTTAATTTTTTATTTTTTAATCAATTAAAGTCACATCGGTTTTTTATTTCTGAAATCCGAAAACTGAAAATTTGTAGTTCCACAAACATTTTTTTGCGGGAACTGTTTTCATTGGTAAGTTTATACGGAACCCTCGGTGTGCGACTCCGACTCGCTCTTCCCCGGTTTTCTTTCTGTCGCTTTCGATGACACAGATTTCATCGGTCTAAACTTCGGGCTTTGTGTAGGTACCTATTTCTAATTTTATCACTAATTATGGGGTACATTTTTCCTACTAGTACTAGTACTTTTTTTTTGTCCCTTTCAGCGACACGCTTTCTCGCCATCTATATAATACTATATCTGTGACTCCAAAATAATGCACAGCATATTCGAGTCTATCGCTATCCTTTTCATTTCCAAGCACAAATAGCATGCGCACTCTCCTTCTTTAAATGGGCGGACTTTAAACAGCTGCTACGCTGCGTCCTTTTCTACCGCGTGGGATGGTTGGTCTGGGACCTCTCTCTCACACACATTCACTCGCAGCGATATTTTATTATTTAAAATTCGACAACCCTAATTCGGGACTGATTTTTCGCAGGCAACCCTATACCACCGTGTTCCTTATGAAATAATCTTTCATTTTATCTAAGTTTGATTCAATAATCAGACCGTTGCAAAATGCTAGTACCTATAGATTTACCTGTTTACACCTGGCAACCCGTGGTTGTGACCGGAAAAAAATAGGCAACCTAACGTTTGCATATTCTATGGGCTTCAAACTTTCGATTGGTATCAAATTTATTTAATAATCACACCGGTGCAATGTTTAAAAAAAAAATGTTTTTAAATTATTAATTAAAAATACTCTGGACTGAAATTTGTTAGGCAACCCATATAGGATATATTTATTGGCATATTTAATAACATAAAAAATACGTCTCATTAAATAAGCATCTCGGTGAAGGTCGTTGTATAGCGGGATCTTAGACTATAAGTACATTAATACATGGTCCTGTAATACTCAATTACAAGTAACCGCAGAAGACACATTATCAAGTACACATGCTCCGAATACATCATTTAGTAAAATTAGGAACACCAATTTATCAATCATGCTATTATTCGATTAAAATGTCAAGAATACAGTAAAATCATTAAATAAAATTAGTAGTTAAAACTTGTCTAAAAACCTCATCTACATTACACAGTGTACTAACCTGATATGGAAATTCATTAAGAGCTCTGGAAAAGTTTTGTAGTGGCACAAGGGACGACAAAGGTGCTCTCAAGATGAGACCGCTGTCCACAAGCTGCGTCCTCACAGTACCTTCACCGTCGAGCCCGCTTATAATAGTGCAGCGAACCCTAAGATAAAGGCGGAATGTTAGAACGTTATCCGTATATTTTTCATCGTTACTATACCAGTATCGATCAGTTAGCTCATTATTTATTTATTTATCGTGTGGTTAGTTGCCTAACCTAATGTCAGAGTTTTTATGCCGCACATGGGCCTCTGACTTGGCTTGCTCATAAGTGCCCAAAATTAAACTTCGGAATTAGATGATTGAATTATTTGTGTAAAATACCGGCCAAGTGAACCAGTCAGTCCAAATCAGCCAAAGAGTCACTTGGCACAATGTATACAACCTGTATATATGTTCATAATAAATATTCATCATGTACAGAGAATAATTGTGATCCCTTACGTGTTGTAATGTATTCTTTTTAGGGTAGATGGCATAAGACCGCGTGGTCTTATGCCACCTACCATAAAAAATAATCATCTGAACATCACTATGTTTTTTTTTTGTGTAATTTTATGATGATTTTATCTACCATAGTCCATTATAAAATATGCATTTCATACACAGTTACACATTGTATATGTATTAGAAATGGGAGCCGCCGCCGCCACCGCCATTTGCAGCTCGGCGTGAGTTCGGCTCGTAATATGTAAATTTGTTTGAATTTTTTACCGGTTTTACCACGTTATGTATTGAAATGACAAGTTTAATTAATACTAGTGAGAGTAAACTCTCTGTTTCTTATGTGCGAGAAGTTGTCCGAAAACACCAATGGTTCCTCATCATTCCTAAGTCAAGCTTTCGAGGGAACAGTGTCGTTGCTTTATATGGAATCGAAGGTGATCTACTAGACGAAGAGTTTTGGTGATGGCTCTGAAACAGACACCGGGTGATGACGGAATTATAGCCGAATTCCTGTTGGCGAGTGGAAAATCGGTAAGCTATATAGGCTATTTGATTCCGTCATACTCGAGGGTATGCCAGCACAGATCCAAATATAAAACCCCGAGAGCTTTCAGCTTGAACTCCAGAATCGTTTTGAGTGAATAGGATCTCAGTGGACGAATATAACGATGGGTTCGTGGTAACTCTCCATACGATACGGGTCTAAGTTCTTCAATACACGCCGTATAGATCAGAAATAGAGATTCTCCGATCAAACTCTCAAGCTCATGATGGAGCGGAGTGAGATGATCCTTCAGACGAGGCTTTGAAATACCGGCAGCTCAATAGATGGATCTCTAAATCCTTGAAGAGCGACCTTCGCCGCTTTAATACCGCGTGTATTAAAAACTCGATCGAGACGAACAAAGAGGCTCAAAAATATTTTCAAGAGATCTGGCTGTTGGGCAGAGTCAGCTCACGAAACTGAAGACCGACGATGGCAGGATCTTATCCGCCAAACCGGAGCTTCTGAGGGAAATCGAGAGCTTCTATGGACAGTTGTACACGTCAACCAGTAAACCCGACAATATACCGAAGACATCCCGGACATCAGACTGTACGAGATTAGAATGGCTCTGAAACATCTAAAAAACAACAAGTCACCAGGTAATGACAGAATTACGGCGGAACTCCTGAATACGGGTGGAAAACCGGTACTTAAGGCCCTTCAGAAGCTATTTAATTTCGTCATACTCAAGGGGAAAACGCCACAGGCATGGTGCAGGGGTGTGCTGGTACTCTTCTTCAAGAAGGGCGACAATGCCCGGTTGAAGAATTACAGGCCCATCTCGCTTCTAAACCATGTCTACAAGTTGTTTTCAAGAGTCATCACGAATCGTCTCGTGCGCAGGTTTGACGATTTCCAGTCACCAGAACAAGCCAGTTTCAGAAAAGACTTAAGCACCGTAGACCACATACATGCATTTTGGCAGGATATACCGAAGAGTATAACTTGCTTCTCTGTATAGCGTTTGTGGACTACGAGAATGCCTTTCATTCGATCGAGACCTGGGCTGTACTGCAGTCTCTCCAACGGTGCCTAATTGACTATCGGTACATTCTCTCCAACAGTGCCAAATTGACTATCGGTACATCGAGGTGTTGAAGTGTTTGTACAAAAACGCCACCATGTCAGTCCGACTTCAGGACCAAGCCTCGGAACCTATCCTTCTGCAGCGAGGTGTAAGACAGGGAGACGTCATATCTCCGAAACTGTTCTCCGCTGCACTGGAGGATGTCTTCAAGTTTCTGGACTGGAGAGGGCTAGGCATCAACGTCAATGGTGAGTACATGACTCACGCGTAGACGCGATTCTCTAAGAGAACTGTTTAAGGAAATTAATATCATGACAGTACCTTGTCAATACATCTATGAAAACATCATGTATATTAGGAAAAATCTGCATTTATTCAGTAAAAGAGGTGACAGACACCACTATAATACTAGAAATAGGGACCAACTAGTTCAGCCAGGTTTCAGGCTTGCTAAAGTGGATTCATCTTTCATGGCGGGTGAGTCGGGTCATTTAGTTCCCTTCAATATGGTTGAATTGAATGGCGCTGATCCATGCGTCAAGTTCGTGAACGGGCGCTGTCAGTCGGGACTGGTCATCTCTTAGCTGTCATGGATCATTTGAAATGCTTCATTTTTTGATTATTTTTTTTACTCTGGACGCTCTTAATGTGCACGTCTTTCTACATCGTTCTCACATATATGTATAATCTCAACATGAAGGATGTTACCAAGATTTTGTAACAACATTTTTGATTGAAAAGAGTGTCCATGGAGTTTCTTGCCCGTTCTTCTCCATAGAGATCTACGCTAGGGAATGGGCAACTACAGTCCTTTCTCAAGTTATTATTCCTTGTGTCTGTAACTGTAGCTTTGATTTTTCTTTGAATTTTTTGACATTCAAAAGTGCCGTAATGGTCTAGTTGAAATAAATGATTTGAGTTTGAGTTCACCTTCGGTTTGCCGACGATATAGTAGTAATGGTTTTTTTGTTTTTTACTTAGTGATATTCTGTAGTTTAATTTTTAACACCTCCTTCAAACTAAGCGG
Source organism: Xestia c-nigrum (assembly GCA_916618015.1). Taxonomy (NCBI): domain Eukaryota; kingdom Metazoa; phylum Arthropoda; class Insecta; order Lepidoptera; family Noctuidae; genus Xestia; species Xestia c-nigrum. Next base: position 14,209,571 of record OU745245.1, read on the forward strand.
GCCGCGTCCGCGTCACTGCCGCGGACGCGGCCCGCTTAGTTTTTGTTTATAATTCACACTGGCTCAAGACCGCAGCTTTTTTTTTAAATTATGATAGATTTCTGTCTAGTCTGTCTGTCTGATAGCAGCCGATAGCCTGACCAAATTCAGTTCTATTTTTGAAATTTATTCCCTCCCTAGAGAGGGAAGCAATTACCCGCCCAAAGGTAGGGAAGTAGCACTTTCCACCCGCTACTCGGATCAAACAAAAACTAATTTCAGAATATGAGAAATGAAAAAATATTTTACATCCTTTCTATTCGAAGTGTCGTTTTGTTCCTCTACAAGCGGGAGTAAAGTAGCTCTTTTCTCCACTAGACTTTTTAGTGGGCAGTTATGAGATTTGAATTTGAAACATGAATCGTTAATTGAAATCGAACGAGGAGTTATGCGCGAAAAAACATTAAAAAAATAAATAAAAATAGAAACATCCGAATTGTGAATCTCCTCCTTTTTTAGAAGTCGGTTAAAAAAAAGAAAAGCGCGCGATTTCTTGCTTCTGTTCTTGTAATCGGTACGGACTTTACTGTATTTTGCAAATAAAATAAATAATTGTAAGTCTTGTAGAGTTCTGAAAGTGAAACTCCTGAAACAATAAAAATAGAAGCTAATAACGTCAAACAAAACTTAATACGTTCGAAATCCCGGAAGAAATATTTTCTCATAGAAGGGAGACGAAAAGTAGAATATATGACTCGAGAGCAAAATATTTTTCCCTCAGGCGATGTACTTTGAATCCCGTGGACTAAAGAAAAGTGACCTCACCGTTAAAATATTATTTTGCTCTCTTGAAAAAACAACTACCTCAAGATGACGCACAAATAATAAATTGGTTTCTAACTACATATTGTTGAATATATTGGTAGTTACTCACAATGTCAACAGCCATAACTCGTCATTCTCCGCTTTTTTAGCACGCACTGATGACAAACTACTAAGCACACAGAAGGTATGGTATTACTAGATAGATTTACAGATAGTTAAAATGAGATCAACCGATCAGCGTTTGAATTGATCGACTAAAATGTGTAACCCCTAGCAGGAAAGTGTCTCCTAGAGTTATATGAGCGGAACGTATAATTACGGCCGTAGCTGCTGTAAATGGCCCTAATTCTGTACGTGAGGACACACGTAAAGAATTAGTACCCCTTCTCGTATTGGAAAAAAAAAAAACAAAAAAAAAACGATTCCTGTGGCGTAACGTTTTTCCGGCAGGAAAATTCTAAACGAATGATCAGAGATTGTACATGGCCAATGAGCTTATACTAGTGCCAAAAAGAACCCCGAAAATAAAATTTGTGCCCCTTCAGATTTTCGAGCTATTACATTTCCTGCTGGAGTAACGTTTAGCAGAATCGTGTATCCCTAAAACCATTGCACGTGCCCCTGTAGAATAAATATACACGAGTAGCTCTTAGTTAGTGCCTATTAGTGCCCCTATTCGATTTAAAAAATATTCGGTGTAGGTGTAAACCAAAAATGAATGCCTTTAGTCAAAAACATGTGGTGAAAATATTCAACTTGGAATGATTCGCATTAAGTAAATATAAACACAAATAAATTAAATTTAAAAAACCCCCGACACAATGTACTGTACTAAAAGTTAAATAGAAATGATTTCGTTAACTTGCCATTGGTCCGTATGGTGCCGGACGTAAAGAATAGCATCATCCCATATCTTCCCGTGGGTGTCGTAAGAGGCGACTAAGGGACTTACCAGAGAATGGGCAGCAGCGTTCTCTGTGCTTTTGTGACAACCATACTGCGATCGCCAACCCGCCTGCCAAGCGTGGCGATTATGGCAAAACCCCCCAATGGACACCGCATTCAATAAATGGCCCCTAGTGCCCGGCAGCCCGTCTACCCTCGACTACGGCAGCGGTCGAGGTTATGGCGTGGCAAGGGGTGCGAAGAATCCCCGGATGGGATCCGGCTGCCAACACCAACGACTGGACCTGGCAACGTATAACACGCGCACACTCCGGACCGACGAGAAGATAGCGGAGCTCGAAGAGGAATTGAGCAGGCTGCGATGGAGTATTGTGGGATTATCTGAAGTCCGAAGAGAGGGGGAGGACACGATAATCCTAAAATCCGGCAACCTGCTTTATTTCCGAGAGGGCGACCGCCAGTCCCAGGGTGGTGTTGGGTTTATCGTCCACAAGTCCCTTGTGAACAACGTGGTGAAGATCGAGAGTGTGTCGACCAGGGTGGCGTACCTTATACTCAGAATATCCTCAAGATATTCGCTGAAGGTCATACAGGTCTACGCCCCGACCTCGGCACACCCCGACGACGAAGTGGAGACCATGTATGAGGATATCTCTAAAGCCATGCATGGTTTCAAAACTCACTTCACCGTTGTCATGGGGGACTTCAACGCGAAACTGGGCAAACGAGACGGGGATGAGCTGCAGGTGGGGCAATTTGGAGTTGGACGTCGGAACCACCGGGGCCACCAACTGGCTAGTTTTATGGAGAAGGAGGGCCTCTATATGATGAACTCCTTCTTCAAAAAGCGTGAGCACAGGAAGTGGACCTGGCAGAGCCCAGATGGTGCAACAAAAAACGAGATCGACTTCATCATGTCAACCAAGAAGCAAATGTTCAATGATGTCTCTGTGATCAATTCGGTGAAAACCGGGAGCGATCACCGCATGGTAAGAGGCACATTGAACATCAATATCAAGCTAGAAAGGTCTCGACTGATGAAGTCTACGCTCCGTCCAGCACAGATCCAAATCCAAAACCCCGAGAGCTTTCAGCTCGAACTCCAGAATCGTTTCGAGTGCCTAGGCGGCTCAGTGGACGAATATAACGATGGGTTCGTGAAAACTGTCCATACGACCGGGTCTAAGTTCTTCAAGACACGTCGTACAGATCAGAAAAAGAGGTTCTCCGATCAAACTCTCGAGCTCATGAAGGAGCGGCGTGAGATGATCCTGCAGTCTTCAGATGAGGCGTCGAAATACCGGCAGCTCAATAGACGGATCTCTAAATCCTTAAAGAGCGACCTCCGCCGCTTTAATACCGAGCGTATTAAAGACGCGATCGAGCGGAACAAAGGCTCTAAAGTATTTTCAAGAGATCTGGCTATTGGGCAGAGCCAGCTCACGAAACTGAAGACCGACGATGGCAGGATCTTATCCGCCAAACCGGAGCTACTAAGGGAGATCGAGAGCTTCTATGGACAGTTGTATACGTCAACCAGCAAACCCATTGTCGACCTAGCAAACGACCCAAGAGCTAGACTAACCCGACACTATACCGAAGACATCCCGGACGTCAGCCTGTACGAGATTAGGATGGCTCTGAAACAACTCAAAAACAACAAGGCACCGGGGGATGACGGAATTACTGCCGAACTCCTGAAGGCGGGTGGAAAACCGGTACTTAAGGCCCTTCAGAAGCTGTTCAATTCCGTCATACTCGAGGGGAAAACGCCACAGGCATGGTGCAGGGGTGTGGTGGTGCTCTTCTTCAAGAAGGGTGACAATGCCCGGTTGAAGAATTACAGGCCCATCTCACTTCTAAGCCACGTTTACAAGTTGTTTTCAAGAGTCATCACGAATCGTCTCGCGCGCAGGTTTGACGATTTCCAGCCACCCGAACAAGCCGGTTTCCGAAAAGGTTTTAGCACCGTGGACCACATACATACGCTTCGGCAGGTTATACAGAAGACCGAAGAGTATAACTTGCCTCTCTGCTTAGCGTTTGTGGACTACGAAAAAGCCTTTGATTCGATCGAAACCTGGGCTGTACTGCAGTCTCTCCAACGGTGCCAAATTGACTATCGGTACATCGAGGTGTTGAAAAGTTTGTACAAAAACGCCACCATGTCAGTCCGACTTCAGGACCAAGCCTCGGAATCTATCCTTCTGCAGCGAGGTGTAAGACAGGGAGACGTCATATCTCCGAAACTGTTCACCGCTGCACTGGAGGATGTCTTCAAGGTTCTGGACTGGAGAGGGCTAGGCATCAACGTCAATGGCGAGTACATCACTCACCTTCAGTTTGCCGACGATATTGTGGTCATGGCTGAGACCATGGAGGACCTCAGTACAATGATCGATGACCTCAGTAGAGCCTCCAAAAGAGTGGGTCTAAAAATGAACATGGACAAGACGAAGGTCATGTTGAATGCCCTTGTCACACCCATTTCTATCAAGATCGGAGACTCTACACTCGAAATTGTAGACGATTATGTATACCTAGGACAAACGGTCCAGTTAGGTAGGTCTAACTTCGAGAAAGAGGTCAATCGTCGAATCCGACTCGGCTGGGCAGCGTTCGGGAAGCTGCGCGGTATCTTCTCGTCCAACTTACCGCAGTGTCTCAAGACGAAAGTCTATGACCAGTGTGTGTTGCCAGTGATTACATACGGGACCGAAACGTGGTCGCTCACAATGGGCCTTATCAAAAGGCTTAAAGTCACCCAAAGGGCAATGGAGAGGGCTATGCTCGGAGTTTCCTTGCGTGATCGAATCAGAAATGAAGACATCCGCAAGAGAACCAAGGTCACCGACGTAACCCGAAGAATTGCTAAACTTAAGTGGCAGTGGGCAGGGCACATTGCTCGCAGAACGGATGGCCGATGGGGCCGAAAAGTTCTGGAGTGGCGACCGCGAACCGGAAGACGATGCGTTGGAAGACCTCCCACTAGGTGGACCGATGACCTGGTGAAGGTTGCGGGAATCCGGTGGATGCGAGTAGCAAGGGACCGGTCAATGTGGCGACACTTGGGGGAGGCCTATGTCCAACAGTGGACGTCTTTCGGCTGAGATGATGATGATGATGATGAACTTGCCATTTTGTGGCGGCAGCCATCTTGGACTGATTTTTAGCTAAGAACACTCCCGACTAATTTACCTTTCAAACAAAAAAAAAGAAAATCGAAATCGGTGTGGTCCACGGTGCTAAAGCCTTTCCGGATTCGTATTGACTCTTGAAAACAACTTGTAGACATGGCTTAGAAGTGAGATGACCTGTAATTCTTCATCCGGGCATTGTCACCTTACTTGAAGAAAAGTACCACCACACCCCTGCGCCACGCCTGTGGCGTTTTCCCCTCGAGTATGACGGAATTAAACAGCTTCTGAAGGGCCTTAAGACCGGTTTTCCATCCGCCTTCAGGAGTTCGGCCGTAATTCCGTCGTCACTACCTTGTTGTTTTTTAGCAGTTTCAGAGCCATCCTCATCTCGTACAGGCTGAAGTCCGGGATGTCTTCGCTATAGTGTCGGGTCAGTCTAGTTCTTGGGCAGTTTGCTAGGTCCACAACAGGTTTCCTGGTTGACGTGTACTGTCCCTAGTAGCTCTGGTTTGGCGGATAAGATAATTTTTTTACTTAAATGGTTATTTCTTGAATATTAAATTGGGAATTTAAAACTTTATTAAAAAATTATTATTTTCATGGTTCTACTTTTATTTTTATTTCTATATTCTCTTTTATTTTATTTAATATTTTTTTAAGGTTATATTCTGCCATCGTCGATCTTCAGTTTCGTGAGCTGGCTCTGCCCAATAGCCAGATCTCTTAAAAATACTGGAGCCTTTGTTCCGCTCGATCGCGTGTTTAATACGTTCGGTATTAAAGCAGCGGAAGTCGTTCTTCAGGGTTAGAGATCCATCTATTGAGCTGCCGGTATTTCAACACTTAGTCTGAAGACTGCAGGATCATCTCAAGCCGCTCCTTCATGAGCTTGAGAGTTTGATCGGAGAACCTCTTTTTGTGATCTGACGTGTCTTGAAGAACTTAACCCGGTCGTATGGACAGTTTCCACGAACCCATCGTTGTATTCGTCCACTGAGCTTCCTAGGCACTGGAAACGATTCTGGAGTTCAAGCTGAAAGCTCTCGGGGTTTTGGATTTGGATCTGTGCAGGACGGAGCGAAGACTTCATCAGTCGAGACCTTTTTAGCTTGATATTGATGTTCAATATGCCTCTTATTATGCGGTGATCGCTCCCGGTCTCCACCGAATTGATCACAGAGACATCATTGAACATTTGCTTCATGGTAGACATGCTGAAGTCAATCTCGTTTTTTGTTGCACCATCGGGGTTTTGACAGGTCCACTTCCAGTGCTCTCGCTTTTTGAAGGAGTTCATCATATAGAGGTTCTCCTTCTCCATGAAACTAGCCAGTTAGTGGCCCCGTTGATTCCGACGTCCAACTCCAATTTGCCCCACCTGTTGCTCATCCCCGTCTCGTTTGCCCAGTTTTGCGTTGTAGTCCCCCATGACAATGGTGAAGTGAGTTTTGAAACCATGCATGGCTTTAGAGATATCCTCATACATGGTCTCCACTTCGTCGTCGGGGTGTGCCGAGGTTGGGGCGTAGACCTGTATGATCTTCAGCGAATATCTTGAGGATATTATGAGTATAAGGTACGCCGCCCTGGTCGAAACACTCGATCTTCACTACGTTGTTCACAATGGACTTGTAGACGATAAACCCACCACCACCCACATTGCCGGTCACCCTCTCCGAAATAAATCAGGTTGCCAGATTTCCGGATTATCGCGTCCTCCCCCTCTCTTCGGACTTCAAATAACCCCACAAAACTCCATCACAGCCTGTTCAATCCCTCCTCGTGTTCCGCTATCTTCTCGTCCGTCCGGAGTGTACACGTTGCCAGGTCTAGTCGTTGTTTTAGGCAGCCGGATCCCATCCGGGGCTTCTGAACGTGTATTCTTAACGAAATACTTAACGTGGTAAAACTTGTACAATATGACTTTGTACGAGCTGGACTCACGCCGAGCCGCAAAACGCGGCGGACCTCGCCGGCGCGGCGCCCATGTCTGAATTCCAATCATTTGCCAGGTCTTTGACCCAAAATTTGATTGGGGACAAAAATATTTTGTTCAATTCGAACCAGTAGTTCCTGAGATTAGCGCGTTCAAACAAACAAACTCTTCAGCTTTATAATATTAGTTTAGATTCTTCAGGATATATGCTAGTATGATAGTGTTGTGTTATGAAAAAAACTAATTTTCCTCGATAAAAAAAATCACGATATTTTTTTCCGTTAAAATATTCTTTTAACGGAAAAAAACATTTACAGCAGCTAAGTCACTAATTATACGTTCCGCGAAAATAACTCTAGGAGACACTTTCCTGCAAGGGTAACGTACACGACTAAAATACCTATTATAGGTTTTATTTTTTTGAGAAATATTAGGTGAAGTTCCAATTTTTTTTTTTTGTAATACTCAAACTACCTTGCCCAGAAACGATTTCACACACTTTTAATCCTTCACAAGGAATAATTGCATGCGTTTTCGAATTCATTTTAGTGTTAAGGAACTTTAATCACTTCAAAACAAAGTTAATTACAGCAATAACTTATCACAAAACTTTCAATCACATGAAACGGCTAGGAAGATTTTTGTATGAAGCCTGACCGTCTTAACTTCCACCATTTTAATATTTATTTAAAGTTGCTTAAATCTCGGAAACGTGACGCTCTAGAAGATTTTGTCCCTGAGAAAACTTGTTTGTATTGATGCCTGATTAATACAGGTCTTATGCGTGACCGCAACTTTAAAATGAAATAAAATAAAATGGCGGTATTTAGTCGCGTTAGTCGCATTTGGTGCGTGGCACGCGGAATTTGATGTTATTAAATTGTTTTGGTTTGAAAAGGGAATGTTTTTTTCTTATTTGTGAGTTTGATTGTAAGAGCCTTATCACACTAGCGAGTTGCGAACGAGTGGAAAGCGGGGCGAGTGCGCAGCGAGCTCGGCGCGAGTTCGCAACAAGTGCGCGGCGATGACGCCGTGACGTGGGCAGCGAGTTCGCTGTGGCGCCCCGCTTTGCACTTGCTCACAACTCGCTAGTGCGATAAGACCCTAAGGCAAGCCAGGTTGTATGATAGATGCGCCACTGGTGCTAGCAGTAGTTAAAGGCTCAATTTACACCGCGTCGCGAATAGAATGGAAGCGCCTTTTTGGAACAGAAATACAAACCGACAGTAGCTAGGGGAATTCTCGAGAATGCGCGAGGATTCCACGGAAGACGCGCGGCGAGCTTTTTTTGGCTCGTATTTAGTTTGTACATTATACAATTGACATACAAGTTCACTATGGTATAAATATACAATTTCGTTGCAAAAAGTCGCTTCTATTCCATTCCGCAGCGGTGTAAATTGAGCCTAAAATTGTTTAGGGCACGTACCAGTCTCCGGCGAGCGTGCGCACGATGTAGAGCGTGCCTGCGTTGGGCGCGGGGGCCTGCGGCGCGGCCGGCAGTGGGCGGCGGTAGGGGCCCGCCGTCAGCAGCGCCAGCGCGTCGCGCACCTGCGCCGCGCCGCCCGCGCGCGTCACCCACACGCGCCCCTCCTCCGTCACGCAACCCACTTCCACCTCGCAAGGTTTCTGCACACCACACACGTAGGTTAGCTCCGAATTATGTATTATAATAGTACTTGCAGGCAATTCCACGTCGTTACCAATATCAGCATTTTGAAACGGTTTTATTCAAAATAGATTTAAACTTTTTTTTTTCTTTGATTGATTAAATCCTCGTTACCCTGTCGAATTTTCAATCACTGTCACGTGTCAACCTAGAGTACCAAAGTGATTACAAACATATAAAAACTACAAAGCGATTGATCGAAACCCACTTTGAAGACTACAGTACGCATCAGGCGCGGAAACGGGGGGCAAGGGGGCAATGGGCGGAATTGCCCCACCCTGAACCGAACAAACCGTCCACCACTCAAATTAAAATATTGTTTCTCTGGATTGGCACTTCTGTTGGATTTTTGCATGATCGACCTGTATAGATAGACAGCTTGAAATAAATTAGGAGACCCTTGCCTCGGGGCCTTACATGCAATTATAGCATAATGATATGAGGCAACGACTTAATAAATTCAATGTAGCATATTGACGAGCCACCCAACTGACATAAGAATTGTTTGGGAATGTACCTGCGTAATGGTAAAGGCTCCCGCGATGCAGAAGTCGTGCACGATCTCCTTGTTGAGATCAAGGTCGCGCTGCGTAGAGGTGTCGTAGAGCACGACGGGCACGGACGGGTCGGCGGGGTCGGGGCGCAGGCCGGGAGCCGCCACCAGCACCTCTTCGTGCAGGCGCCGCCGCACCAGCTCCGCGCCTAGCAAGCTGGCCCCCAGCTCCTCCGCACCCTCCAGTCGGCACAAGATCGCCTGCCAAGGGTATGCCGTTACTATGATAGAACGATTTCTATGTATCGGCCGCTTATTCCGATTGGGATTGGACGATGCGACGGTCATCTGAATTCTTTTGGCAATTCGTGGGATTCGGCGCGAATTGGTGTGCGAGTTTGATTGTCCAAATTATAAAACTATCTAATTATGGTCAGAATAGAAGGAAATTCAATATGTTATTTTTAAATAAAACAAAAGGGATAGAGGCGGCTGTAGACTCGCTCCCCATTTCATTAATTAAACACAACTAGATATGAGTTGCCATGGCTGACTTGGAATAGTCTTTAAATATACTACGGACCCAGGTTGTCCATTCATTGATGACTCTGCCCTGGAGTGTAAATGTGATGCTGTTCCACAAACGACGAAGCACATAATTTCGTGTCCTGCGTGTCCTATTCTTTGTTCATTACAGGAACTGAGTGGCAGTTCTGGGATAACACCATTTTACCACAGACACGCTAAGAGGAAGCACACAAACACTTTATAGCAAATTTGTGTAGTGTGAGTGAACAATATAATGTAGCACAAGTGCTACCTACCGAAAGACCACAAGGACTAAGTTTATTCAACTTAAAAAGAACTGTTACTGAATACTTAATAGTATTGGTTTTCATTAAATTATTTAGTCAGTATAAGCTCAGGCTGGGCTGTAATAATATTAGGGGCCACCCTTACCTAAAAATCGAACAGGTAAACCACTATCTTTCAAAATTCACACATTTCAGAGAGATTGAACTGGTATTTATTTATTTTATTTATTTATTAAAACTTTATGCACAAGTAAACACTGTACAAAGGCGGACTTAATGCCTTGGGCATTTTCTACCAGTCTACCTTAGGATGATGCAGAGACAATACAAAGTAGGTGCAATAGCAGAAACAAAATAGTTAAAACATAAAACTAAAATACAATAATAAATACATATATACATACATAAAGCAAAATATAAAAAAGGTTATGAGAGATTAACAAAAAAAAAAACTACAAGTTAGTTCTGAGACGACTCTGCCAACTTCTTGTGAATGTGCTCTCGAGCTTTCACTTTAAAAGTAAACCGATTGGTTACCGTCCTGATATTCTAAGGGAGCGCATTCCAAAGAAAGACCGCCTGAACAAAGAAAGATGACTTTATAAAGCCAGAGCGATGAGAAAAACAAAGAAGAAGACGATTGGTCTCGGACCGAAGATTCGTGTTGTGTGCACAGCATAAATATTGACAAAGGGGAGTCAGGTAAGAAGGAGAAGTGGGATTATGAAGAAGAGAAAATAGGGTTGTCAAAGCCCTCAACGCTCTGCGCTGCCGGATAGGTAACCACTTTAAAAGCGAGCGATGTGCAGATACATGATCGTACTTGCGGAGGTTGAAAACGAATCGAATGCAGCTATTAAGAAGTCGGTCAAGTTTGTTGAGGAGATCTGCATTCAGGTCATAGTAGCACACATCACCATAGTCAATTATGGGGAAGATAAGGGATTGTACAAGCATTGCCTTAATGTGTGATGGGAGAATATTTTTTAACCGATAGAGCGACCGCAACGTTCCAATGACTTTTTTGCTCACAATCGCGACCTGCATACGCCAGTCAAGGCAAGTGTCAACATGCAATCCCAGATCCTTAACATCAGAGCTAAATGGAATCACAGTGCCATCAAAGGTAACCGGTGGCACCGTTAAACCATTCAGTCTCCTCAGGCTATGGGGGCTCCCTACAATTATAGCCTGACACTTAGTTGGGTTAACCGCCACTCCGAAACGATCAGACCAGTTTTTGACTACTCGTAAATCCCGATTTAGCTCTTCGACCGCCCCGGATAAGCTGTCAACACCTGCCTGACAGTAAAGCTGCAAGTCGTCTGCGTAAAGATGATACGCACACTGAAGTTCGGTGGTTATGAGATCTACAAAGATAGAGAACAAAAGTGGAGATAAAATGCCGCCTTGCGGGACGCCAGTTACAAGATCACACCAGCTGGAGTTAGAGTCACCAGCAAGCACTGATTGCTGACGCCCCCGAAGATAGGATGAAAACCATTCCAGAACCTCGAAACCATAAGATAGGAGAGGATGGATAGAAGGACTTCGTGACTGACGGTATTGAAAGCGTTTGAAAAATCGATCAATACTAAAACCGTAACCTTAGTATCTTCCATTCCTCGCCTTATATCGTCAGTCACTTTAAGGAGAGCAGAAACGGTACTGTGCCCGGGCCTAAAACCGGATTGATATGGGCTGATGAGGGAGTTTGTGTGAATGAAGTTGGAAAACTGTTTATGTACACAGGCCTTGAGTACTTTGGATAGGAAGGGAAGGATGGAAATTGGGCGGAAGTGACTGAGAAGAGTGGGATTAGGGATGGTATTGAGGGTGGTATTGATTCCCACCTGTGCTGGGAGCTTCCGAAACTGCGGCTCTAATATCTTGATCTTGTTAAGAAGTACGACCTCGTCGTCACCGTGATCACCGAGGAACACGGTCGCCATATCATTTTCTATCTCCAATATTTTGGCTCGTTGCCAGGCTCCGTCATCCAGATTTACAGCATACCTGTAAAGTATTGTATTTAAGTGAGTTATCTGAAATGGCAGTTGAGAGTTGATATGTTTAGCAATCATTTCAACCTTATAATACCTTCATCAACATGGAATGTTTTTTTTATAAACTTTCTGTTTTCATTTTAGGAACTCGATAAATATCTTGAAATTACATCTATTTTGAACTAAATTCTACTTTTTTTAGCTAATGGTAATCGATCATTAGAAAACTTTTATGTACAAACGAGTCAGAGTCACACGCAGAGTTCCGCAGCACCAAACAATTGAATAACAATATGTTTTTCATCCCATCTATTCGAAAAAGACGACTTGGTTCGCCTTTAAGTGCACCCAAAGGTGGTGTTTTCTATAAGAAACTTTTAGCGGGCAGTAATGAGTTTTTAATCCTCTTTATAAGTGCGCCGCAATTATCTTTGCCGCGCACTTTTTGAATTTGGAACATCTTGTGTTCAGCGCCCAAGAAATCGAACGCAAATATTGTTTGAATAAAGACTGGCTGGTGCGACGGCCCATAGTAACGCCGCGCGCCGGCTGAATACAAAAAAAAAAAAAGAAATAAAATTAAAAACGCGCGAACTATAGCCCGCGTTTTCGTCAATTTTCACGGATTGATAGAAATTCATGATTTTGTTTTGAAAAATGAGTTCTTCAAGTGACAGTGAAAGTATAGAATTAACTCCTGATAGTATTAGAACTGACGCAAGAAATGTGATGGATAATCTACTACCTGCAAAATCCCGGGAGAAATACATGAAAGCTTATGGTAATTTTATTGAATGGAGAAATTCAAGAGGCGCCAAGAATTTTTCAGAATCTGTGTTTTTGGCCTACTTCCAGTACTTAGCCAAAACTAAACAACCTTCCACACTTTGGAGTACCTACTCAATGCTAAAATCAACAGTCAGTTCTAATAACGACGTAAAACTGGACACATATTCGAAATTAATAGCGTATCTGAAGAGGATGTCTGATGGATTTAAACCTAAAAAATCCCAAAGTGTTCTCAGTCAAAAACGTGGAGACTTTCCTTAATGAGGCACCCGACAACATCTTTCTTGCCGTAAAAGTAAGTAACTATGTATGTATATATGGTGGATTAGTAAAGTATAACCAGTGTTTTAAAATGCGCATTTTATTGTAACCTGTACTTCGATAGATAGGTACTTGTCTTATTCACATTCGGTTTTGTTACAGGTGGCTTTAATTTTCGGAGTACATGGAGCTTGTCGTGGCAATGAACTTTTAAAAATAACTGTTGATGATGTCGAAAATCACTCGGATAATTTACTGTTAGTAAAGCTGACAGACACAAAAACAAAAATTGACCGATCCTTCGTAATCCGAGGAGAATACAAAACTATTGTACAGAAATACCTGGACGTGCGTCCTGCTGATATAAAGACCAATCGGTTTTTCATCCGTTATCAAAATGGCAAGTTCTTCAAACAAGTTATGGGAAAAAATAAAATTTCTTACATGCCACAAGAAATCGCTACTTATTTGAAGTTACCAGATATCAAGCTATATACAGGACATTGTTTTCGTCGCACTTCTGCTACCCTGTTGGCAGATTCTGGAGCGGACTTAACTGTTCTCAAGCGACATGGAGGATGGAAGTCGAGTGCTGTAGCAGAGGGATATATAGAAGATTCCATTGAGAACAAGGCGAAAACATGTGAACGCATCGTGGAAAACATTAAATTGCAACCTTCAGTTAATCCATCCATGCCACTGTCGCCGCGCCCATCTACATCCAAACAAAGAGATTCACCATCACATTTTCCTCAAAATGAGCCACATTCTGACATTATTTCAAACACGCAGAATAAAATTAAATCTACAACAATCTCTATTCCTAATAAAACTGTAACAATTAATTTTCAAAATTGTGAAAATGTCTCAAATGTAAATATAAGTTTTTAGTTGTTTTATTATTAGATACTACTTCATTTCAATTTAGTTGTTACTCTGTTTCATTAAATATCAATATTACAATAAAATATGAGGCGCCTTTTATTTTCTCATAGTGGGTGATGAAAAGTAGAGTGTATCACTCGGGCGCAAAATATATTTTTGGCTCGGGCGACGTACTTTGAATCCCTCGCTACGTTCAGGATTCTACTAAAGAATCCCTCGCTACGCTCGGGATTCTACTCTAGAATCCCTCACTTCGCTCTGGATTCAAAAAAGCGCCCTCGCCGTAAAAATATTATTTTGCTCCCTTATGATACAATCTACTATAACGCCATTGTAACTGACGCTTAAAAGTAAAAAAAAAACCTTGTCGAAATTTGTAACTTTGACCCCCCCTACCTCCGTAACTAGAAGGTTCCCAGATATGGTGTAGAACAAAAATGATCGCAATGATGGGGAGAACAAGTTAGTGCCTTTTGGCTTCGTGAAAAGGTGTTTTACACCCTTTATTATTTTTCAAGAGCTATCGGTACACACCCCACACAGTTATACACTCAGGAAAATAATTAATTAACCCACAGTTACATGAATTTTATATATGTCACCGTAAAATTGTCAAACACGTTGGTTTTCAGTCTCGCAAGTTAAATAGCCGTGGCATACGGACGGACTTCCGTTTTTACCATGTGGCAACGGGACCTTAAAAAATAAAGTTCTACTTACCAAGCGTTTTTAATAATCATAGATTTGTCCACAGATGAACCAGAATGTGAATAATATTTAGACATGTCTGCTAATAGGTCATGTAGGGCATCCTGAAACAGTATATATTAATTATTTATTTACAAATTATGCAAGCTGATTATTGAGAATAAATTGCAACAGGTAATTTTTACTTTATAACAACATGTTTTATATAAGTATCAGTGTTAAGTTTCTAGTGAATACATCCCAAATAAATGTAAATTCGCGATAAATACCCGTCTTCTTAAGTTTTATAATACATCCTAATTCAAAATATCGCTTTGTTTACAATATTAGATGGATTCGGTCCATAAGTTCATCAAGAGCATAGGTACTTCTATTATTTTCAAAGAGCTATACAGGGCTATTAATAAACTGCGTGCCATAGCTCAGCGGCGCTTTCAGTATCATTAAAAATATGAATAAATATAAAATCAGAAACAGAGAAAATATCTGAAATTAGGTAAGAAATCATCACCAGTCATCCTCCGACGTTCACATCACTGCTGCTATTTTTTACTACAACACTTACACTATATTCTACTCCAACTATTCGAAGCCAAATTTCAAGAGTCGAATTAGGGACGGACACGAAGACATTCCAGAAGTCTTCTTCAGGAAATTGCAATGGAGGCAAGTCGCTGTCCATAGAATCATCAAATATAGCTGTTGTTTCCATGCGTGGAGTAAGAACTTCCTGCTGGCAAAATGTGTGTTAGTTAAAGAATTTCAGATTTATGAGTTTTTAAACAGACATGGTCACTAACATTATTAACACTGATAACGGGATTTACCGATACCGGGGTAGACCGATTTGTCTGCTCATTAACAATTAAACACCCAACCCGCAATAACTCTACTTTAACCGTGAACTTGGTGCTTGCAACAGCGCCGAAATATCAGGAACTCAAAACAAACAGCTAACATGCTAAATATCCCGTTATAGGTGTTTTGCATTTGTTAGTTGCGGGGAAAGGAAACACATGCGTTCCAAGCTAACATATAATATCGACTGCCGAGGTCAGGTTACGCGCAGCGTACCCTCTTACATACTAACAGCATTCAATTTAATTATTTTCAAGAACATCAGGCCCTATGGCCCTCGGGAGAATATGAGTCCTATGAGCGGGAAAAAGGAAATCATTGAGAAGTTTTCCAGCTTCAAAAGAAACTTCCCAAGACACGCAAAAATGAGGAATACAACATTTCAAAAATGCAGAACTGCATCATGCTATGCCATTTTAAGATTCATTAGCGTCAATTTATATTGGGCTGCATAGCATAATGAAAGCATTGTGATTGGAGTCCTATTTTGAACTAAACTGATACTGTTGTGCCGCAATTTAAAATAGGCACATTTTCTGAAGGAATGGAATATGCGGATTTAAATTGACGGGAATTAGGATTATTATTGAACCCTCCTTGACTCCTAATGTTGCCGAAAAAGAGCTCCACGTGAACCTGGCTAAACTTATAGGCTAATATATATTTTAAATAACCGGTTTTACACATAACATGCATATAACCGTTGTACACTTTCAATACAAACAAGTAACCCGATAACTCCTGTATTTGCTTGGCATTGCATACATAAAGGGTGTAAAACACCTCTTCACGAAGCTGAAAGGCACTTGTTCTCCCTATCATTGCGATCATTTTTTTGTTCTACAGTGTAGAAGGTTCCCAGGTATGGTGTAGAATCTACACCATACCTGGGAACCTTCTAGTTACGGAGATATGGGGGTCAAAGTTTCAACTTTTTGACAAGTTTTTTTTTTAAATACAAGTTTTTTTTTAAATACAAGTTTTTTTTAAATACAAGTTTTTTTTGTAAGATTTTTACTATTAACACCTCCACGAGCCCCGTACTATTCAATCCATCCATCAGCACAATGTTTAAAGTGCGTTACATTGAGTTCTACCACAAAACATGATTTATAACCTCAAAAAAAAGTTGTTTCACAGCATTATTTTTGCGTAAAGTTACTTAGTTTGATGTACAGAATGCTTGGTTAACGGCTTTGTGATGAGGTGGTTTACACCCTGTATACTTTTTCTTCGGAAAATATTATTCTTTTTTCTCCCTTCTTTTAGATGGTGCGTTTTCTTTGAACTTTAATGAATAGTGATAGTAAATAAGATTTCGCTGTTTGGAAAAACCCAAAAACGTCTTTTGAAGCCATATTACTTAAGGGTCTTATAATACCACCGCAGTTGAAATTCCTTGAATTTAAAACATCAAATAAATTATATAATACAAGAATGAACTCGGTCCCGAATTCATGAAATTTGGAATGTTTAAATCGGTATCACAGAAAGTAATTGGATTAGCCACGCTGCGACATAAAAGGTGAGTGGCTAGTTTAACTTTCATAACGGAATTCTTAAACCAAATGTGTTTCTGCGTTAATTTATTGGCCAAGTGTAATTTATGTTTTTCTTGAACTCTATGCAGGTCTTCAACTAGTCTCCATTTGATTTGGTTATTTTCTTTATTGTAAATTATTTTTATTGATTCAAATAAATCCCTCTTTAATTTAATCATATGGCATGCGTCAAGAAATACAAAAACATTGTAATCAACTTACTGACTACGCGACACTTCAGTCTATCCTTAGCATGCCGCATGTCGCGAACTCATAAGTTGGCCCATAAATTAATCGTTATAGGTACATCATAATATTTACGAACATTAAAAAAATCTTAAATTGGCTACCTCCTGACCTATACTGCCGTCATAACAAAGAAGGCCGTAACTAACAATTTTGTCAAAAATGAGTTATAACCATATTTGGAATCAGCAAAGAAAATGCTATCTTGTGGTCTTACTCACAAAGCTGTATCTCATATGAGATCAAAGATAGCATAAGCATTTTAGCCCTAACTACGACATAAATTATGGTTTTTGAATCTGAAAAGCCTTAATTACACAATAAGGGCTTTTTTTTGTTAGTATTTTCGTAATTCTAGTCTGGAAGGCCGCAATTACCAATTAAATATTGTTAAGCTTTAAATATTAAATAAATATTACTAGTAGAAAAAGGCCTAACTACGCAATAAGGGCTTTTTACATAAGTATTTTGAAGGAAAACTTCCTCATTCAGATGCCATGCCAAGCCAAGCTAAGCCGTAATTACATTCTACGCAATTACGCCCTTTCAGATAAGTATTTCACAAATTATAATTATTTTTTTGCTAAGACAAAAGGGAAAAAATAAAATAAAATGAATACGCATGTCTGATTTTAAATAAATTATGGTTCAACATATAGCCTATATTTTTTGACGTTTTATAAAATAAGCATCACTAACTAAAACCATTCAGTAAACCGCGGGCCTCCGTTTTAGATAAAACTTCAATTATCTCGGAATCAACGTTGACGTAGTTACGGCCTTCTTTCTAATGACGGCAGTATACGTTATGTAACGTAAATATGTATATTTGTCGAAAACTACATACAAAAAGGTTCAAAAGTAAATAAATTTATAAAAAAAAAAAAAACTAATAAAAAAATCGACTCCACTTATTAGAACAGGGTCATTTTTATAGTGCGACTAAAATAAAAAGACGACTGTAATGCGTTGTTCTAACACTGAACAAGCAGCCATTGAAGTTGGCCGTATTCTACTTTGAGCATTGAATGAAGATTTTAGAAAAAATAAATCAAAATCACACATTGCTTGTTATAATCAGTCATAAAAACAGCAAAAACTAGTCTATATTTTTTATTTATCGAAAATACGATATCCCATCCCTTTTTCAACCTTCTTGACGTAATATTTTTACAATTTCAATTATCTCTCTCAGACGCGAGTGACGCGAGACTATTTGAAATATGCGCACAATTTAGTATGTTGCGCTTATTTTTTGAGGACGTTTTTTAGACGTTGAGTGTGCATCTTGGGTTTTTTTATACATAAATGGTAGATAAGCCATAGTTAACGTAAATAAACAGGGCGAGAAATCATAGAGGTGGGCGGTTAATTGTGGATGTACACCACACATTCATCAAAGTACATGAGTGTACTTTGATGAATGTGTGGTGTCAATCAATTTCTTCATTATGGTCCAGGTGACATCGGCTATACGAATACAATCAATATGATGGAAGTTACTCATATGATACATACCTCTTTATTGGGAAGAAGCACTAAAAGTCCATTTACAACTCTATCTTTTAGTATCTTTGGACAGTTCTCAACTAATTCTTGCCAGTTAATTGGTAGATTTTGATTAAATTTTGATCTGAAAACAAACAAATAATTTGTAAGAATACAATAAAAAAAGTTGGTAATCCACACACATAATCACAAAGGAGATAATTGTAGTTCTATTATAAAGATATTACAATTATAACGAAAGTATTTCATGACACAAAAACTGTTACAGAGGTAAGTTATAATGTTGTAGGAGAGGCAGTGTTGCCTTGAACTTGATATTTTATCTTTGCATTACATTGCCAACATAGTTCTAAGATTGAATTATTCCCTGCGTTACTCCGGTCATTTATTATATTTCCAATAGACCAGCCACTCAAGGCACGTAGATAACGTATTCTCTATTCGTAAGCAAGTTTCCCGGTATCTCTAGTCATAACTCATATGTTATTTCCCTGTATTGTCAATTAATAAAGGCACTTTGTATAATAAAATAAAAAGTTAATAAATAGAAGAGCAAAAGCAATCACCTGTACAAGTGTGGAACTGTATTAGCCCAAAGTCCAGCTTCGTGTTCCGACACTAGTTCTGTGAGCCATGCTATAGCATCACTGCTTGAAGATGTAGTCAGCCCACCAGCTTCGGAACTTTCTATGACAGCAAGTAACTTTACAGCACTTACTTCTTTCGCTAATTCTTCGGACGGTGATGAGTCAGGATATGAGCAAATACAATACGTTGTTCCGACCTATGGACGAAAAAGTTATTTTCAATATACTTCCTCGAAAACTGGCTCTAATCGCACCACGGTTTAGTTCAATAATAATATGCAGTGTATTTCACAGATGTGATTTTAATTTAATGTAACTTGTTAGAAGTCTGTTTAAAATCACGAATTACAAAGTTCTATTTGCTAAACCAAAATTAAAAATTAGACCACAAACAGTTGTTATTTAAACGCAAGAAACCTACGTTGTCTTACGAGTATGTCACGTTGTGACAGCTATTGTTCGAATTTAATTATGTTAGAAACGTTACATAACGTTCAGTTAAAATTTGCAAGCAAGTGATAAGTGCGCAGTATTCGAAATTGCATACTTTTCTGAGGACGTTTTAGAGACGCTGAATGTGTGTGTGTGTCTTGGGTTTATCATACATCAATGATTATGTGGTTAAGTAGTTACAGAATAAGTAATTCTTCGACTAAGCTCACATTCGGTACAAATATATTGCGAGGGAGATTTAAATTAATAAATGAATAAAACCGGGTACACGTGTCAGTCATGAGTCCTGTCAACATAAGCTCGATTCTTAAGCTATTTTATCAATATAGCATTTCTTTAAATTTTTTTATTCTTAGATTTATGGTGTAATTACAAAGTATTTTCGAAACCATACGAATATGATATAGGTCTATCTTCCAAGCTGAGTTTGAGCTGAGATTTGAGAGAAAATCGTCACCACCCTATGTTGCGTAATATAGGGTACCTACTTATGCTCGTGGCTGTACGTGTGAAAATAATACTAAATGGTCTATTCCCACAGCTCGTGCATATAAATCATGGAAAACTTACTTTCACCGTGCAGAAGTAGTTGGCAGGTCCCCCCCGTTTTGGCGATATCGCATGTACCTTGTATACAGGGTCTGGAAGGCCAAGTTTTTTACAAGTCCATTCCAACATGTCGACCGATGATGTGGAATCAGGTGGAGGTTCTAAGTTGTGAGCCGGCACAACATTAGTTACAGGACCACTGCTTTCCTAAATCAAAACAAATTATTAGAGGATGTTGGACAATAGTCTGATTTGATACCCAGTACCAAGGGTGTAGCAAGGTACGGGCAAGGGGGCGGGCATGTGCCCCCCCCCATAAGATGCAGAAATGCTCACAAACCGTAATAGTTAATTTCAACATACTTGCTCATAAAATGGCTCTAATTTCACCGCAATTAGGCACGTAATAACTGTGACTTTTTCATTGCTATTATTCACAAGTGTATAGTGTGTAATTTTAACTTTCGAACAATTTATACAGGCATTGTAAATGCATTTTTTGAGCAAATGTGTTGAAAAGTAATATTACGTAGGTAGCCTAATAAACAAAAACAAAGTAGATTCTATCGACAGGCAAATTTTATAAGATTGTACTATGAATGGTTGAAACTAGATTTGTTTTTAATTTTTAACGTAATCTGTCCCGTTGCTCATTCAGCATTTATCTTTGAATATTCTTGGAGTCTACGCCAGACCCCCCTTAACAAAATCATAGCTGCGCCCTTGCCCAGTACCCAGCTATATTTTCTTAAGCCACCTCAATTTTGGTCGGAATTCTCGTTCTCGAATCCACACTACCAGTTCTAGCCAATAAACCGACTAGTAGGGCAAAATGAACATCAACATTTTAAACGTTCATTGCACTTTGTCCCACAAAAGCTCAGGCTAAGTGGAATAATCCATGAAAAGACGAATTTTGTTAAACATCTGATGCAGTTTCTGCCTTTATATTTTTTGTAACTTGCATTTCATTGTAAAATAACAAAAACGTTTCGACGAAGGTGCGTCTATTTTTTTTTTTTATATTAAAACCGCAAAAATAATTTTATTCTTCACAATATCTTTGAGAATACTACGATTTTTAAATGCCGGTTAAATAAATATTTCGAATACGTAAAGAATCATCTCGACTTTGAAAACTTTGCTTAGTCAACTAATTAGGCACGCACTTGGTCTGCTTTTTTACTTACCAAACACTCGTTATTAGCAGCTGGCAACTGCAAAGGAATAAGATCCACCGTATTCAGGCGATCTCTTAAATTTGATAGTCTTTGTGACGCCGAAACTTTTCCGCTTTGCTTTACATCCATTTCATGATTCGTGCGCGCTGATTGCTTAAACTGTATTTTTAGAAAAGATGACAGTTAAACACACAAAGTGGTAAAAACAACAGAGTATGCACCAAGGGCATTCCTAGATTTTTCATCAAGCATATTGTTACATCGGACCTACTAGAACATTCGAGAAAGCCAGTGATTACAGTGTGTGTACGTTAGAAGTTCGAGAGAATTCTATTATTATTAGTTTTAAAGTTAGGTAGGTACAAACTCGCGACCTATTTATACAAAGACATTAGAATTTCGACCGTACGCCTAGGGCATAAGGTTCATATTTGCTTGTTTTGTACAAGTAGGTTATACCTACTTTGTTTTTAGTAGGTACGTCTATTTTTTGTATCTACCTGCTATTTTTTGTTAGTGTTTTTTTATGACCCTCTCGAATGTTCGTCGTTATTCTGGTGTATCTGTTGGCGAGTATAAATGGAGCGCTCAGGGCCGCGACCGGCAGTCTTGTTTTAGCGACACAACGAAGCGAATCCAAGTGAACTACAAGTGCGATATCTAAGTGAATAGTAAACAGTAGTGTATTTGTGATTGAGTTTTGATTGTTTTGTGATTAATAAAGTTATTGTGTTGTTTAATCGGTAGTAATTAATTTATCTCATACCCAGCTCGTAACAAATTGGTGTCAGAAGTGAGAGATAAATTATGCCAATTCTACCAAAGGACGACACGGAGGGTATCCGTACCAGAAGCCAGCGACAGCAGGATATGGACCAAAGGCGGTTTGGAGATTCTCCGACACAGACACCGGGTGGTGTCCAGCCTACGTCAGAGCCAGTCGCTGGCCCATCTGGAGTTTCTTCAGCATCAGTGGCGCCAGACTTGTCTACTTTAATGGCGCTGCTGCAGGAACAGGGACGCCAGTTACGGGAGCAACTGCAGCGAGACAAGGAGGAGCAGGCTCGCCGTCAAGAGGAGCAGGCTCGCCGGTTGGAAGAGCAGTTGCAGCAAGACAAAGAAGAACAAGCCCGGCGCCAGGAGGAGCAAGTCCGCCGCCAAGACGAGCAGATGATCCTCATAAAGGATCTTCATGCAACTTTCGGCAAGGACCTGAAAGTGATGAAAAATCAGGTCCACCAGCACGAGAATCGCATCTCGGAGGCCGAAGTTAAGATTGCTGGGGTGCAGAAGGCTTTGAGCGAACTGAAGACTGAAGGTGGAACTGTAGCTTCGGTGGTTGCTGCACCTTCTTCGCGTGGTTTTAAAGTGCCTCCGTTCGACGGCACATCTTCGTGGTCGGCTTACAAAATACAGTTTGAGGCCGTCATGAAGGCGAATGGATGGACAAAACCACAAGCCATGACCGCGCTCACCTTGGGCCTCCGAGACCAGGCCCTAACTATTCTGGAGGCGCTCGGCAAGGACGTTACCTACGAGCAGCTACTGGAGGCGTTGGAGTCCAGATACGGCGACGCGCACCTGGAGCACGTATTCCGTGCCAAGTTGAAGGACCGTTTTCAACGAAGTGCCGAGAACCTACAGCAGTGGGCTCTGGAAGTTGAAAAGCTCGTTCGGAAAGCCTACCAGTCTGCCCCTGCACTGATTGATGGAAATCTGGTACAGGCCTTCGTTGATGGAATACGTGACTTAGAAGTTAGAGCTGCCGTGAGACTGGGGCATCATGAGACCTTGAAGGACGCCTTGGCCCATGCCTTAGAAGTAGAGGCAGTGAGGCAAGACCACCGAACGCACCGTGTCAGGGAGGTTGTTGCATCACCTGTACGCGACCGCCCACAGGGGTATAGTCCTAGGTGCTACACTTGTGGAGAAAGGGGTCATCTTCGGTCCAGCTGTCCTAAGCGCAGCACCCCGAGAGAAGATCAGCAGGGAAGAGTGGCTGAAGTGACTGCCCAGCCACAGCAGGGAAACGAGTGAATGCCAGGACTGGGGGGCGGGTGCTGGCTGGTATTAAAAGAGCCCCGAGAATCTTGATCTCGCAAGCACATGACGGGAACAGCCTGACCATCAAAGGCGAAGTCAATGGAACACCATGCAAACTGACGTTGGATACTGGAGCTTCTCACACGGTCGTCAATTCTAAACTAGCAAGTCGGTTTCTTGGGGACTACTTCAATAAGCACGACCGTATACAGTTACTAACAGCTACCGGTCAGCACATTACCGTCCGAGGCAAGAAGGAGGTGGAGTTAAAACTGGGTGACAGATTTTACAAGCAGAATGTCATCGTGGCTGACATATTGGACGATTGCATCTTGGGCTTGGACTTCATGCGGAAATATCGTTGTGAGATCGACGTTGATCAAGGAGTACTGAAATGTGGTTCAGAGGAAGTCTTCATGGAAGGTGCACCGTCAGGGAAAGTGTACTGCTTGAAGAAGATTGTTCTTCCTCGCAGATCAGAAACGGTTGTGCCAATTTGTTTGCCACGGAATTCTGGAAACAAAGGTCGAAGTGTTCTAATAGAAAGGGTGAACAATGACTTCCCATGGAAGATGGCACGAACTCTGGTCAAAGCCACCAACATCTCAGCAGTACGCATACTGAATCCAAGTGACCAGGAGCAAGTGATTAAGAAGGGCACCTTGATCGGCACTTGCGAGGAAGTAGCCTGGATGCGACAATTGCAAGATGTCCCTACCGGAAATGAAATTCGCAGTTCAAAATTTGACGTGTCAACGCTTTTGGAAAACTGCGATTTAACTAAAGGAGAAATGGACAAGGCTAAGAAGATGTTACTTCAGTACGCCAACATTTTCTCTTCGAATGATGCTGACATAGGGAGAACTGGACTTGTTCAGCACCAGATTAATACAGGTAACGAGTTACCTATCCGTCAGCGACCAAGAAGACTGCCAGTTGCACGAGAAAAAGAGGTAGAAACCATGATTGAGGGAATGGTGAAGGACGGTGTTATAGAGCCTTCATCGAGTCCATGGTGTTCTCCTGTGGTTCTGGTAAAGAAAAAGGACGGCAGTATGCGCTTCTGTGTGGACTATCGACGACTGAACGACGTCACGAAAAAGGACAGCTACCCGCTGCCTAGGATCGATGACACACTGGACACGCTGACTGGTATGAAGTGGTTTACCACACTTGATCTGAAGAGTGGCTACTGGCAAGTAGAAATAGACCCCAAGGACAAGGAGAAAACTGCATTCTCAACAGGAAAAGGGCTATGGCAGTTTAAAGTTATGCCATTCGGTTTGTGCAACGCTCCTGCGACGTTTGAAAGGCTGATGGAGCAAGTACTCGCCGGATTGATTGGAGACGCATGTCTTGTCTATCTAGACGACATAATCATCGTGGGCCGTACATTTGAAGATCACCTTATAAACCTCAACCGAGTGCTGTCAAAAATACAAACAGCAAATCTGAAGTTAAGTCCAAAAAAGTGTTCGTTTTTCAGACAGCAGGTGAACTTCTTAGGACACATAGTTTCGGGGGAAGGTGTTCAAACAGACCCAGAAAAAGTAGTCGCCGTCAAAGATTGGCCAGTTCCGAAAGACAAGACACAGGTCAGAGCATTCCTGGGTTTGCGCTCCTACTATCGAAGGTTTGTCAAGAATTTTGCGGACATTGCAAAACCTCTGCACAAACTCACTGAGGAAAAGCGGCAATTCTGTTGGGACGAAGACTGCGACGTCGCATTTCAGGAATTAAAGAAACGTCTGTGCAATACACCTATTTTGGGATATCCTGACACTGAAAATGACTTCATAGTTGACACAGATGCAAGTAATACTGGAATTGGGGGCGTGCTGTCTCAACGGAAAGGAGACCAGGAGGTTGTAATAGCCTACTTCAGCAAGTCTTTATCGAAACCAGAAAGAAATTATTGCGTTACAAGACGGGAGCTACTCGCCGTAGTAAAGACATTGCAGCACTTCAGTAAATATTTGCTGGGACGTAAATTCCAACTACGAACTGACCATGCTGCACTGAAGTGGCTATTGCAGTTCAAGAATCCAGAGGGGCAAGTGGCGAGATGGATAGAACTACTCCAAGAGTTTGATTTCGTAACTGAGCATCGCAGTGGGAGAACTCACGGTAACGCAGACGCCTTGTCAAGAAGACCTTGTCCTGAAGACTGTAAGCACTGTGCCAGGCAAGAGACTAAGGAAGTAGTGCCCGTGAGGATGCTTAGAACGGATCTCAGCGATGAATGGAAGGAGACCCTACAGCAGACTCAGCAAAACGACTCGGATATCAAACCGATCTTCGAGTGGATCAAAGCTGGTGTTCCTAAACCCAAGTGGAGTGATGTGGCTGCGATGAGTTCCATCACGAAGAGTTATTGGGCGCAATGGAACAGCTTGGTGATCCAGGATGGAGTCTTGTGCCGTAAATGGGAAAACGCTAGAGGGGACAGTTGTCATCTACAAATGGTTGTCCCTAAAGCTAAGGTACCGGATGTTCTACGGCTCTACCATGATGGATGTTCTGGAGGACATATGGGGGTAAAAAGGACTCTACTAAAAATTCGAGGACGCTTTTACTGGATCCACTGTCGTGATGATGTGGAGGACTGGTGTCGCAAATGTTCCAGTTGTGCAGCCGTGAAAGGACCCCAGACACGCAGCAGAGGTGCATTAAAAGTGTACAACGTTGGAGCCCCTTGGGAACGGATAGCACTAGACGTTGCGGGACCATTTCCAGTAAGTGAGAGCGGAAACAAGTACTTCCTGGTGGTCATGGATTACTTCACAAAGTGGCCAGAAGTCTTCGCCATTCCAAACCAAGAAGCTACAACAGTCGCAGATAAATTGGTTCAAGAAGTCTTCTGTCGTTTTGGAGTACCCTTAGAGATACACAGCGATCAGGGAAGAAATTTTGAATCGCAAATATTTCAAGAGACTTGTCGATTGATGGGTACCCATAAAACCAGAACCACCTCTTACCACCCACAATCCGATGGTATGGTAGAACGATTCAACCAAACGTTGGAGAGATATCTGGCGAAAGTTGTGGAAAGCCGGCAAAGGGATTGGGACAAGCACATACAGCCGTTTCTTCTGTCTTACCGAAGTGCAGTCCACGAAAGTACGACTGTGACACCAGCCTTCGCGAACTTTGGAAGGGAATTACGGTTACCTGCTGATTTAATCACTGGGACTCCCCCTGATGCTCCATGTAGTGTAACAGATTACGCGAATGACTTGCGTAATAAGTTGAACGATGTTTATGAGCATATCCGACAGTCCGGCCAACAGATGTCTGAGAAGATGAAGACCCGTTATGACCGGAAAGCCAACGGTAGGGGTTTCGACGAGGGTTCACTGGTGTGGTTGCATAACCCAGTGCGGAGCAAGGGAAAGTCTCCGAAGTTACAAGCAAAATGGGATGGGCCATACAGAGTCGTGACTAGGATCAACGATGTCACCTACCGAATACAGAAGGGTCCACGAGGTGCGCCTAAGATTGTGCATGTAGACCGGTTGGCGCGATACTACGGGACTAATGATGCTCGGGACGAGCATGTCTAAGGAGGGGGCAGTGTTACATCGGACCTACTAGAACATTCGAGAAAGCCAGTGATTACAGTGTGTGTACGTTAGAAGTTCGAGAGAATTCTATTATTATTAGTTTTAAAGTTAGGTAGGTACAAACTCGCGACCTATTTATACAAAGACATTAGAATTTCGACCGTACGCCTAGGGCATAAGGTTCATATTTGCTTGTTTTGTACAAGTAGGTTATACCTACTTTGTTTTTAGTAGGTACGTCTATTTTTTGTATCTACCTGCTATTTTTTGTTAGTGTTTTTTTATGACCCTCTCGAATGTTCGTCGTTATTCTGGTGTATCTGTTGGCGAGTATAAATGGAGCGCTCAGGGCCGCGACCGGCAGTCTTGTTTTAGCGACACAACGAAGCGAATCCAAGTGAACTACAAGTGCGATATCTAAGTGAATAGTAAACAGTAGTGTATTTGTGATTGAGTTTTGATTGTTTTGTGATTAATAAAGTTATTGTGTTGTTTAATCGGTAGTAATTAATTTATCTCATACCCAGCTCGTAACAATATTTAGCATGAAAACTTGATACCACAGTATGTAATAATACAGACAAGAGCCCTTTGGGCCGGGGCCCACTTTCAGTTTTCTAAAAGGTCTATAAACTAACAATGTATTTTTCAGCAACAATGATTTTCATCTCATTGTACACGACCTGAACCAAAACGATTTAAACTTAATTGATTTATAAAATTAATTGATTGACGCCATGAGTGGCACAGGCTACCCTATCCCGCATATTTACAACAAAAAAATTAATACAAAATGCATGCAGACAAAGTTATGGCAAAAGATAAATATGGACAGTACGGAAACTACCTACAAACGCTCGATACCGCACACTCACACAAATATGCGCATCGACACGGCCCCTTAGCGGTAGTCGCAGTGCAGTCAGTAGCGCGTGCCGCACCGAGACGAGTAATTGTCATGTATAAGTTTATATCGCCCAATCTTTTTAAAAATGCCACTAACGTATTGCGTGTTATACGGTTTTACTGTTTATTTACACAATTAAATTGAATAGTAAAGAATTCTTGACGTGTCGTAGCAGAAGAGTGTATTTTTCTGTAAAAAAAAAAAAGGGACAACTCTATGAATTCAATGGAGCGTAGGTAATTATAGCATCAACTAGGCTTATTTTCGGTACTGTCCATACTTCGACGGTCCCTACGTATATTATGGCATGTCAAAAACCGAGGTTTACAGGACAGCGTTATTTATGTTCAAATCGCTCTAGAAATAATAATGTGTACAGTTACAAATACATTTTTTTCGTTAATGTTTTATTAGCGTTAGGAAGTTTATAATGGTATTTATACATATATTGTTTTTTACATTGTCTTAGAAAAACTGATACATGACTGTTTCAAATCTAAATCTAATCAAATCAAATCATATCATTTATTACTTTGCAAACATGGGTAAGGGACTACGCACACTTATTCAGCTCTATTCAGCTTATGCCCATAGAAAACAACGATTTTGCATGAGACGCGTACGCGCTGAACGCGCGCGTCCCTAATATGCACATAGATGTTGTAGTATAAAAAGGTTGACGCTGTCATTAAAATAAAAGCATGTCAGACCTTTTTATACGCAAAAAAGAAGAAAATAGTACATAAAATAGAATTTAAGAACAATGTTTTATGAAAACGTAGAATTATGTTATTGTTTTCAAATGGATATGCTAAACATCCTAAAATCGCCACCCATGGATATTAAAAATATATCAATGGAGACATATCGGTTTATACGCGGTTTCTTTCATTCGGGGTAGAACTATATTTCTTGCAATGTACATAAAGACATGTCCATAGATAAAATTACCAGGATTGTATTTTATTAATTAAACAAGGTTTATAATTAAAAAATATTTATTAATTTGGAATCTTCTTAGCATCCATAATACATACTTGTAGCGTCATTGAAACAGGAACTAAAAATTAAAAATCATAGTTTTATAAGATTAATAATTAACAATTTTTATTTTAGTGTGAGCCTCAGCTTAATTATGTATCTAACTAATCACTTACTTAATAATCATCACAGCATTATTTAAGGAAGCCTATGTGTCTCATGTATCTACCTCATTTCAGCCGAAAGCCGTCTACTGCTGTACGTAGGCCTCCCACAAGTTTCGCCAAATTGACCGGTCTCGCGCGGTCGCGACTTCAGAATTTTTCTGCCCCATCGGTCATTCGTTCTGCGAGCTATGTGCCATGCCCATTGCCACTTAAGTTTGGCAATTCTTCAGGCTACGTCGGTAACTTTGGTTCTCTTGCAGTTGTCTTCATTTCTGATTTGATCACGCAAGGAAACTCCGAGCATAAGCCCTCTACATTGCCCTTTGAGTGACTTTAAGCCTTCTGATGAGGCCCATTGTGAGCGACCACGTTCCGGTTCCGTATGTAATCACTGGCAACACACACTGGTCATAGACTTTCGTCTTGAGAAACTGCGGTAAGTTAGACGAGAAGATACCGCTTCCCGAACGCTGCCCAGCCGAGTCGGATTCGACGACTGACTTTTTTTTCGAAGTTAGACCTACCTAACTGGACCGTTTGTCTCAGGTTCACATAATCGTCTACAACTTCGAGTGTAGAATCTCCGATCTTGATAGGAGAGGGTATCACATGGACATTTCACATGACCTTGGTCTTGTCTTGTCCATGTTCATTTAAGACCCACTCTTTTGGAAGCTCTATGGAGGTCATCGAGCATTGTATTGAGGTTCTCCATAGTCCCAGCCATGACCACTATACCGCCGGCAAACCGAGGGTGAGTGATGCACTCGCCATTGATATTGATGCCTAACCCTGTCCAGTCCAGAACCTTGAAGACATCCTCCAGTGCAACGGTTGAAAACCAGTTAGTGACCCCGGTGTTTCCGACAGCCAACTCCAAATTTCCCCACCTGCAGCTCATCCTCGTCTCGTTTACCCAGTTTCGCGTTGAAGTCCCCCATGACAACGGTGAAGTGAGTTTTGAAACCATGCATGCCTTTAGAAATATCCTCATACATGGTCTCCACTTTGTCATCGGGGTGTGCCGAGGTCGGGGCGAAGACCTGTATGACCTTCAGCGAATATCTTGAGGATACTCTGACTGTAAGGTACGCCACCCTGGTTGACACACTCTCGATCTTCACCACGTTGTTCACAAGGGACTTAAGGACGATAAACCCAACACCACCCTGGTACTGCCGGTCACCCTCTCGGAAATGGAGTAGGATTACAGGATTACCGTGTCCTCCCCCTCTCTTCGGACTTGAAATAACCCCACAATACTCCATCGCAGCTTGCTCAATTCCTCTTCGAGTTCCGCCATCTTCTCGTCGGTCAGGAGTGTGAGTGTGTTGTATGTTGCCAGGTCAAGTCGCTGGTATTGGCAGCTGGATCGCATCCGGAGATTCTTTGTACCTTTTGCCACGCCGTAGCACCGACCGCTGCCGGAGTCGAGGGTAGACGGGCTGCCGGGCACTAGGGCCATTCCAGAGATGTGTATTCATTTGGGGTTTTAGCCATAATCGCCAGGCTTGGCAGGCAGGTTGGCGATCGCAGTGCGTTTCTTAAAGAAGACACAGAGAGTGCTGCTGCCCATTCTCTAGTAGTAATTTAGTTACCACTTACGACACCCAAGGGAAGATATCGGTTGTATTAGTATGTAGGTACAGTGCCGACCAAAAGTCGATAGGCAATCTCACAAAGCAATAGCTTGACGTTTAGTTTGACTTACGACCTTCTACTTTCAACAAAATAGATATTGTCAGCAACTAGTTGTAGTTCATAATTTCATTGCCAATATCTGAGACATGATGGCGTAGCGGTTGGGCCCGTCCAGAATTAAGAGTGAATCAGTAAGCCGTGAGTTCAAATCCCGCACAGTTACTTTTAGACTTTTTGTAAGTTTTTACTCTACAGAAATATTATTCTTTAACTCGTTTGCTTTGTTCACACATTTCGTAAAGTTAGGGAGGTAGATAGAAAAATAAGTCAAGAATTTAGTTAGATTTCTGTGAGGTAGACATGAGTTTTATGAATATTTTTTAACTTGATCGGAATGAACTTTGTCGTTTGGTTGTAGTCATACATAATACACTATATAATGTGGTAGTTGATGGTCAGTGACGTGTGGTTTAATAGATAGCGGTATTGTTGTTGGTGTGATTCTTAAAATGCGGGCAAATATTAATATTATGGCGAGGGCGACTATTATCGCGCTGCATAAAAGTGGCCTTAATATAACTGAATGTGAGTATTATAATTATTTATGAATTGTAACTTAAAAATGAAAAGCGAATGGGTATTATAAATTGTTCATTTATTTGGTGACCTGTGGTTTAATTAATTTGTTGTTTTTCTTTCAATCTGTCATGCAAGATAAATAATTAGTGTTTATTATTGGATTTATAAATGCAGAGTGAATTGTGAAGTGTTGATTTATAGCATCTGTATTACAGCTGCCTAACATCATGTTTGTTTTGTTTTAGAGAAATGCAGTAAGTCTCTCAAGACAGCGAAGTGGAAGGTCGTCGCTTATTAGCGAAGCGCAGCGACAACATATCATGGGCGAGTATGAAACCAATGGTTTCACACCTACGACACACTCGGAGTCACCGCAAACTGTTCGCCGTGCCCTCCACGCTGAAGGCTTGCATCACAGAAGATCAGCTAAAATGCCCTTCTTGACAGAAAGACATAAAGAAGAACGATTACGTTTCGCACGGGAATATTTAGACTTTGACTGGATTACTACCATTTTTTCTGATGAAAAGACTTTTAAATCAAGTCCAAAAGGGTAATTTATGGCGCAAGAATAACACTCGCTGGTCCGATAGAAATGTAATCCCTAATACAGACTCAGGTCGAATTATGGATGAATGAGTGCCCCCATAGAAAATCTATGGGGTTTGATAGTGTTTGCACTATCAACCCCTATAGATTGGTGGGATACACGGAATGAGAGGTGTATAACACAATTAACAACCCATTGCATAAAGGTGTGGGAAAGATGTTGAAACATTGTGGGGTCCATGCGTATACGTCTACTTGACTGCATTGAAAATAATGGGGGTTATACAAAATATGAATCCCTAATGTTCTAGTTTTAATTAGACGTGTTACAAAATGTTTAGTGATATTAATAATTCCTAAATTGAGGTTTAGTTTCAATCTTCTTTTCTTCGGGAAAATGAACACTTAAACTACTACCTCAATAAGAGTTACATTTATTGTGACGTCACATAAAAGACATGTTCACGAAGTCTAAATCATGTATTAGTTTTCAGTAAGCTCTGTTGAATACCGATAGATAGAAGTGGGTATCAACAATTATATTTGTGTGATTAGAATATCCTTGTTATGTTAATAAAAAATGACTTCAAAGTGGGTATACAGACACACAAAAAAATCTTATGAACGGTTACAAGAGAACTTCTTATATCTAGGTAGGAATGTGACGTTACAAATCTCATTAAAGTGTTTAATTATATGAATAAATGAAACGAATAAAACAATTTTTGTTATCTGTCAGCACGACTTTTTTTTCCACCTTCCAACACCAAAAAAATATTACACAATCACATAAATAGTTATGATGGGTTATTAATTTATATTTAAATCCTTATAAAAATAAATAATAAGCATGAACTCGTTTCAAAATAAATACCTAAGGAAATAGTTTTTGCATAAAATACAAATATTAATTAAAGTGGTTACAAAAAAAAAACCATATTATGTAAACGGGATTTGAACTCAAGACACGTTGATCGTGAACCCACTGCTTAACCTAAACAGCTATCAACGCCTGGTAAATATGGTCGAAGTTAAGCTATCCAATGCAAATACGATCATGCGTTTGCTGCGTGTATAACAAAAGAGACGGTAATATATTTCTTTATGTTTCGTGGAGAGCGACGCGACAACTTGCGATAGTAGGCGACTCTGTGGCTGTGGTGTGCGTAGGTATTGTATTGAGACAGCTTACACATACAGCCGCACGGACGCTCGCCCGTGCGTTCACAGCAATACGATCCTTAGCGTGCCTGTGCACTTATGAACGCTTACTGTACCTATTTATGTGTTTATTTTGGGATTACAAGATGGTATGTTTCTTTTTATTTTTATTGTACTCTATCACAATGCTGTCTATTTGACCCAATGGTTGACTGGTAGAGAATGCCTTGTGGCATTAAGTCCGCCTATGTGCCACTAATTTACAGGAAGTTTAAATAAATAAATAAATATCGGATGGAGCTGTACGGACATCCATAAATAACTTTAACAGTTACACGTATACAAAACACAACCATGTGTAGGACATGACTTCATATACTTCAATAACAATAAAAACTTTGCTTTCTGTGTAATAATTATTTAGGAAATCATATTATAAAGAAGCATGTTACATTTTTATTATTTGTGAAATAATGATATAGTAATGACTATATTATAGTATAAGCGGGTATGTCTGATATGACCGCGTTCGCACCAAGTGGCGCGCATTGTAAAACACCGTACTAAACGATATGTATAGATATCCGCATCTACGACACTTATTCGTTGTAAATGTAATACTTGTTCTCATATACGATTTGTAAATGACGTTAAATACGTAATATAAAAATACAGGACTGCTTTGGGAAAATTTAAAGCCAATTCTGCAGTAAAAAAAAAATGCCATTTTTGACATGTCTTTATGTACGTAGGGACCGTCGATTTATACTGTGGTTATGGGCAACAGCTTACGTTTGTTCACAAATTATCTGAGATTAGCTTCTGCCAGCGGCTTCGCCCGCGTGAAGTTTGATAATTGTCCCATGGGATCTTTTACCGGGATAAAAAGTACCCTATGTGTTAATCCAGGTTATAAACTATCCTTGTGCAAAATTTCATCCAAATCCGTTCAGTAGATTTTGCGTGAAAGAGTAACAAACATACATCCATCCTCACAAACTTTCGCATTTATAATATTAGTAGGCAGTAGGATAGGATAGTAGGAAGTAGGATTAGTAGGATTAACTTTGTAAGTTCATACCTCTTCAGCGTGTAAATTATTGGCTTCTCTCAAGCTTTGTGATGATGCATTGGAACTTTTCATTACTTTCTCTCCATGATCACTTAAGGTCCTCGTTATTTGTTTCGCATTCGGCACTAATTTCGTATCGTTCGGTTTTGAATTGTATTTACTACCCTGTAAAAAAACAATTTTTCATATTAAAGTTGGCAATGAAATCACTATAAGTATCCAAAATAAAAATAAATGTATACAAAGACAAGCCCTGTTAAGGCATGCTCTAGGGTAGCGCGCGTAATCAAATTTTCTCCCGTTTTTTTGCGATTTGCAGGTCATTGCTATGTTGTATGTTAATAAAAATTATCATTGCTATGTTGTATGTTAATAAAAATATCGTTTGCGACTGTAAGTTCATCAATAAACCCCTACAAGTTGTTAGGAAGTTTGTTTTTTGAACTACTCCGAAACAGCTTAACCGATTTTTATGAAATTGTTTGTGCACATTTGGTAGTGAAGTGGCGAGAATAGATTGTTGTCTAGTTTTTAGTCTCACACATACACATCAATTTCCACGCGAACGAAGTTGCGGGCACAGCTAGTTTTTTTAATTATGAAATGAAGAGAACCCTTTATTTTCCCCTTCCTATTCATCTTTTTTATAATTAATTCATAGTCGAAGGGTTTATAGTTAGGCAGAAGGAGCAGGCAGTTGGGTGTATCTAATAGTACACCCACATTTCGTATTAATTAAAAAAAAAAAACTTTAAAAAATGACAAATCAACAAAAACGTGTCAAGATCAAGTAGAAATATTTTACCTTATAGTTATAATATTGTGTGTTATTATTATATGGGGCACTGCCCTTTGCTCTGTAAGGTTGATTGGAGTACTGGTTGTTATAGTTAGTGTAGCCAGAAACTGGTTTCCGCCAAGATCCCTGTTTTTTTGGAAATCGATTCTGTAATAAAATAAAATTAAAAAATTAAAAACTCCCGACATACTAAAACTTAACTAAGTATAACATAATTAATTAATTCGCCATTTTGTGGTGGCGGCCATCTTGGTTTTTTTTAATTTATCGTGAATAGTATTCAGCTAGTCAAGCCCTTTCCTTTGATACCCATATTGTGGAAGTTGTTGAATAAATATGAAAGCAGCTATTTTGTGGCGGCGGCCATCTTGGACTGATTTTTATCAAACATAGCTAAGAACACAAATCAAAATCGGTTCATCCATTCTGGCGCTATGATGCCACAGACACACACAAGCAAACACACACACACACACAAACAAACACACACACTCACAAAACAAACACACACACAGACAAACAAACACACACACACACAGACAAACAAACACACACACACACACAGACAAACAAACACACACACAGACACGTCAAATTTATAACACCCCGTTGTTTATGCGTCGGGGTTAAAAAAGATGTAAATCAAATTAAACCAACTGCTCAATAATATCAAATTATAATTAATGTCAGGCAGACCGAAAGTAGAGAATAGGCTTGTTTACTGAAAAATTCTAATTAGTCCGTCACTTAGATTATCAAAAAATATTTGACCCGTATTTTTTATTTTGTCACATAAACCAAATTTGGCGAAGATTACGACGCTTTTAAAATACTTAATACGTCACGCCGTGCTATAATTAGTGCGTTGTGACGTCACGAGCCCCCACTCCCGAGTTTTGAAGCGTTCTAACTTCGTCAGTATTCATTGATTTACAAAAACAAAAAATACGTGTCCATTATTATCCAATACTCTAACTGTCGGACTTAATAGATTTGCAATTTATTGATGGTGGGAACTAGCTCATTCTCCTCGGTTAAAAAGGTTTCGTTGTCGTGTGCGAGATACAATTCCCTGTTTCACACAGGCTGGCATTGCTAGGGGTTAAACAAAATCCTTAGAATCATTCTCGTTCGGGATTTATTTAATGACATAATTAACACTCTGATGATTAATGTACTAAAGTTCTTGGATGCATATTTACCTAAAGTACGTGTTTTGAAGGAAAATGATACAAACATTGTGTATCTAGCAAGTCAAACTCCTAGGTTAACTCCTGTGGATGCCTTGAAAGTATGGCCTCTCTATGGCCAGGCGATAAAAAAAAAACTGAGCTGACTGCACCCTAAGGGGGTTCGGCTCAAGGCATCAATCGAGGGGACAGGCTGGATCGGATCAAGGTTATTTAGGGGGACGCATCTAAGGTTACAGGCTCAGCCTTGACTTGTGTTTTAATATTGAAACCCGCTGCGTTCGGTTAGCGCCGCTGTCGCACCGCGTCGCACAGCCGTCCTTATCGTAAGTTAGTAGTTAAAGACATAATGAACTCACTGGATAGCTTAGCCTCGGCGTCGCCTTTTTGCTTGGTTTCTGTCGTGAGACCATAGTGGCAATATGTTGGGTCTCCTGACTAGCAATTGCATCAACATACCATTCACCATTATTTTGGGTAACTTTAAACCCGGGAGCATCCATAAATAATTTATCCAGTGTTGGATAACCAAGTCTTTTGAATGGTATCCATTCTCCTTGTAGCTCTCGATAGTCTCCTGTAAAATAAAACATGACATTTCAACAGATTAATAATATCAGTGTCTGAATTAAGAATTTGCATGTGTTATAATTAAACATGGGCAACATTATCGTACTGCAGGTAAATCTCTACTACAGTGAATTGAGTTCTACGAATATTAGAGCGTAATCTGTTGTAAATGTGCGCCTAATAAAAATATCCGATTTTGGAAAAAGCGGAATTCGTTTTCCGCTTTTTTTTTCCTGTTAGAGTAACGTCGATCAAGCAGGAAGATTCTAAACGAATGACGAGAGAGAGAAATAAGGACATGGACAGATGGAGCAGATTGCTTCTATTCGTGTGAAAGGAGATTGGCAAACGCCCATGACAAGACAGGCCCAATTAGGGATCGGCGAATAAGAATGCCAATTTAATCAAATAACTCACGTAAGGTCGAAATTTCAACGCAAATGTCAACGTTATTTCAAGGTATTCCCGATTTTTGATGTTGACGCTTTCATTTGATACCCATATCGAGGGGAGTTGTTGAATAAATATATAATCCATCAATTTGTTGCGGCGGCCATCTTGTACTGATGTTTATCAAACATAGCTAAGAACACTCCCGACTAATTCACTTTTCAAACATAAGAAACAAAATCAAAATCTGTGCATCCGTTCGGGAGCTACGATGCCGCACACACACACACGTCAAACTTATAACACCCCGTCGTTTTTACGTCGGGGTTTAAGGTGAAAGCGTCAGGGTGACCCGCGAAATTAAAATGTTCTTACGTTTTGTGCAATTTCCAGGGCAATGCTTAGTTTTATGTTGATAAACATATCGGTCGCGACTGTAAGACGTATTAAGTTACAGAATTATAATCATCAAAATCATCAATACAACCCTCCCAATTTCATCATAAAGAGTCGATGTACGAATTTTTCACGGTCAAACGGTCGGTACAGAGTTTATCACGAACAGACAGACAGACGCGGGGCTGGGCTAGGTTTTATACAATTGTTTGTTACCTTTAAAGTTGAAATGAATGAATTGAAAAAGCGATGTGCCCATTGAACATGACCAAGGGCAACTCCTGGTGGAACTCGGAACTTAGTAAGCTCAAACCATGCGCAAACAATTTAACAAAGCCAAAAACTCCAGACTACCAGAAGACTGGGATCTATACAGAAAAACACAATACACCTTCAAAAGGCAAGTCAGGTACGCCAGCAGGGCGGCCTGGCGAAGGTTCTGCGAAGAGATTGAATCGAACAGCGAGGCCGCACGCGTAAGAAAAATCCTGTCTACCGATCAGGATCGCGCCCTCGGGTCGCTGAAAATCCCAAACAACACATATACCAAGTCGGATCACGAGACAAGTAAGGTTCTCCTGGAAACCCACTTTCCAGACTGTGACCCCTGCGAAGACAGAACCTGGGCAACTGAACCAACGCACACACCAAACGACCAAGACTGGGACAGAGCCCGCACTATAGTAACAGCAGAAAGAATAAAAATGGGCAATAAGAACTTTCAAACCATATAAATCCGCAGGCTTAGATGAAATCTTCCCCGCCCTCCTACAATGGGGAGTAGACGTCTTAACGCCATGGCTGACCGTCATCTATCAAGCCTGCATAGCACAGAAATATATACCACTTGCATGGCGAGAGGTGAAAGTAATTTTCATCCCTAAACCAGGCAAACCAGCAGTACAAGTACGTAGGAATCGATAGGACTCGATAAGATAAATTTGACAGTTATTCTCGATAAAATGAGTTTTTATGGAGTCAAAAACTCATTTTATCGAGAATGTCTGTCAAATTTATCTTATCGAGTCCTATCGATTCCAACGTACTTGTACTGCAGATTACACACAACCCAAGGCGTACAGGTCAATAAGCTTAACATCCTTCTTACTGAAAACTCTCGAGAGACTCTGCGATCGACACATTCGGGACGGACCTCTTAGAGAAAGACCACTTCACAAACAGCAACACGCGTACTCCACAGGAAAATCAACAGAATCCGCGCTGCATAGTGTGATCTCCAGGATCGAATGTGCAGTGGAACACAAATGCTCGTCACTGGCCGTCTTCATCGACATAGAAGGCGCCTTTGACAAAACCATCTTCCATAGCATCAACGCAGCCCTCGAGAAACACGGGGTGGACCCAACCCTGAGGCTGGATCACAAATATGCTCCGACTGAGAGCGGTTCAAGTTACGGTAAACGACACCACTAGAGCCATTAGCCACTACTGTGGAACCTCGTAGTAGATAGCCCCATCAACCGCCTCAATAGCAGAGGCTACTACACGGTGGGCTATGCCGACGACCTGACTATAATAATAAACGGCACACATGAAAATACACTATGCAACCTCATGCGCCAGGCCCTAAGGATAGTAGAAGAATGGTGCAAGGAACACAAGCTAGCAGTGAACCCCACCAAAACCGAACTTGTCCTCTTCACAAGGAAAAGGAAGCTGGCAACGTTGCACCTACCAAGTTTCTTTGGGGCAACCATAAGCCTATCGACTGAGACCAAATACCTGGGTATCTATTTAGATGAACAGCTAAACTGGGCAAAACACACGGATTACATCATCACAAAAGCCAGTATATCCCTCTGGCAATGCAAGAGACTCCTTGGGAGAAACTGGGGCCTAAGCCCCAAAATCACCTACTGGCTATACCCCACAGTTATCCGACCAATTATCACATATGGGTCTTTAGTATGGTGGCCCAGGACCAACTTAAGTACGACCCAAAAGGACCTTGAGAAACTACAAAGATTTGCCTGCGTGGCAATCACCGGCAGCATGAGAACATCACCAACTGCTGCCCTACAGGTGATGCTGGGGCTACCACCCCTACACCTCGCCGTGAGAGAGGAGGCGGCCGTAGCGATTTTCAGACTCGAATTAGCCGGCACCCTAAGTAACGACTCTAGAATAAAACATACACACATCAAAGGAGATGCAATCAAAGATCAGCCGGGCGCCTTCTGCACCTGGACAGAGATAGCCTGCGTCTGGTGGCGGAGACCATCACTGGTCACTGCTCGCTGAACAAACACTTCCACACCCTAGGTATCACTGACAGTCCCCTGTGCAGATCGTGCATGGAGGCGGAGGAGACGGTAGCGCATGTGCTCCTGGAGTGCACAGATTCGCGAGGAGACCCTGGAAACGCCAGGATCACTTGCAGATATCCTGAGGAGACCGGGAAGTTTAATCTGCTTCTGGAGGGAGGTGGGCTGGTTGGAGTAATCGGCCACCATGGCTCACGCACAATGGTCCACTTCAAGGACTAAGTGCGGAAACCTAAACCCCCATGATGATGATGATGATAATATGAAACTTACTGTTACATTGTTTTATGGTCAGCGCTCCTTTCACAGATATGAGAGTAGCTCTCAATGCCTGGATAACTTGCTCTTTGTCAGCCATAACTAGATACCTGCAAAAAAATTTGTAATGGTTATTGTTACTTGTCTTGCATAGAAAATAATTGTAACACTTCAAAAAGGTCCTATTAGTGCATGATTTAGATTGATTAAGAGATAAGAATACCTTGTATAGGTAGGTCTTTTGTATTATTGGTATTTTAATTTAATTTGGTACATTGGAAATGGTGAGTATCAGTATCCTATTTATTTTATCCTGTAACATTTACATACAGTCAACAAAAGAGGTATGCATGATAGCAATCTTCTTATAACCGTTATAAATACGAAAGTTTGCGAAGAACGATTTTTGTTATTATTTCACGCAGAAATTGCTAAATGGATTTGAATCAAATTGCAAACAGATTGATCATAACCCTTTCACATTTTAGAGTAGTAGTAAGAAGATTGCTAGCCAGCATACCCAACTCTTGTTGACTGTACCATCTATCTACCAATATTGTGGACTGGTTATAAATTAAAACAAAAATATAATAACAAAATGAATAAACGAAAGTAATTGAAACAGTGGATAGAAAAACTGCAAATGAAAACAAAATATCCCAGAAATCGTCTTTTAAAAACTAATTACAATTAATAAATTATTCTGTTTATAAATCAAACTAAACAAAGCTTTGAACAGAAAAAAGAGGCCTACAAGTCTACAAGATAAATTATAATTCAGATCTAATATTTATCGTACATACAGAAAAGCATTCTTAAACCGGTGTTCTGATACGATTAGATTTTCATTTCAGTCGGTGCTTTATGCTAGTGACCAGAGGTTCCCTTTCCTTCGCGACTGTCCGTAATAGTATCGTCAGGTAACAAACAACGGTTTGTAAGCGTTGTGTATAAGTACACTCGTAATTACCACAAGAACAAATTCTCAACATTTTGCCAGAAGCAATTCGTGACGCGTAAGCAAGAGAAATCAGAACATATTCTCAAATATTGTAAACAGTTTATATACCTACTTTCACTACGAAAAAATAGGCACTGAAATATAAAACAGTAATGATTTCCAATTCTCCTTATAACATGCAAATATTGATCCTTACCTCAATGCAACTAAATTTCAAAGAAGTGGGAATACTTCATGAAATTTAATTTTCAATGCAACAATCTTGCAATATTTTTTTCCGCCCCGGGTATTGCCAAATTTGCCAACAAAACCAATCACACAGATTATGAAATTAGTGTGGTGATCTGGTGACGCCAACGGCCAATCACAAAACACGAATGGACCACAGATATACCAATATCTGTGAGATGGACTTGGTAGGCTGTTATTCTAGTAGCAAGCATAGCAAAGCAACATTTTGGCACTCGATATATAGGGCTCCACTTCACACTCCACATTCGAGCCGCGAACACCCGTGAAAGCCGCGAACCGTGAATGTGGATGGCTTTCGCGCCCGTTTGCGTCTCGTTCCCCGTTCAGTGGCGACTGTCATGTCAGTGTTTGTTATGAGGGATTTTCTTTTTCAACTCTTCCTTAGTCGCTAGATAGATGGCGCTAGTCTGACCACGTTCCTGCAAGGAACAGAACGTCACTTATTATCACTTGGACCTAATGATTTTATTCGGAAGCTGATGCAAACGAAAGTGTCAGTCAACGAGCGTATGTGACGTGTGTTTTTTCAAGCGTTTTGGCTTTGCCACCCAGTAACGTAGTCGGATTAACGCTATCTATCGAGTTCATGGAAACTATATTTTTTTTTAAATTGTCAAAATGAAAACCTCTCATTTACGCTCGCTTCGAAAGCGGGCTCCACATTCGTGCTACGAACAACTATGTCCCCCATATTAATATCTAATCTGTGGTTTAGTTCGCGCGCTCGTCGAGAATGGACGCCATGCGCTTTGGCTAGATATATGAAAATTAGGTGTAAAAAACGAAGCGGTGGTGGTGAATTTAAAGGATCTCTCACCTTTTTTATAATCCTGTAACTGGACATTAAATTTTTTTGTTTTTTATTCAGTAATTTATATAAATATTCATAAGTTTGAAAATCAGCAGAAGTAAAACGGAATACATGTTCTGCGATTTCGGCGGTCTCTCCAGCTCTGGAGCCATAGCGCTAGATGGCGCGTCTCTTCCTGTCTGCTCCGACTTTCGGTATCTTGGTTCACTCATGCAAAGCGATGGCGAAATAGATCGTAGTGTAAAGCACAGAATTAACACAGGATGGATGAAATGGCGGCAGGTCACGGGAACGATCTGCGACTCCCGCATTCCCCTAAAACTTAAGGGAAAGATTTATAAAACAATGGTTAGACCTGCTGTGTTGTATGGATCAGAATGTTGGGCCACAAAAGGGTTGAATGAAAGGCATCTGCATGTCGCGGAGATGAGAATGCTAAGGGGGATGTGTGGTGTTACGCGAATGGATAAAATAAGGAATGAGTATATTAGAGGAAGTCTGAAAGTAGCGCCGGTGACTGAAAAATTGTGTGGTAATCGGTTGTCGTGGTATGGGCATGTGATGCGGAGGAATGAGGAAAATGTCGTGAAAAAAGTTTTGAGTATGAATGTGGATGGGTATTTTGTAGAGGAAGACCAAAGAAACGATGGATGGACTGTGTTAAGAAGGATATGGTAAGAAAAGAAGTGTCTGATGAGATGACGAAAAATAGAGGATTATGGAAGAAGAAGACATGCTGCGCCGACCCCAAATAAATTGGGATAAGGGCAAGAGAATGATGATTCATAAGTTTGTAGGTTCGCATCCAGGTTCGCATCCATGCATCATGTACCTTCGTTTTTTCTCCATGTTCTTTGTATTTTGGATCCCATAAAATAGGTTCTGAAGTTACAGACTAACGTCTAGTTTGGGGATCACCGTTAGATCTGATAATTAATAAATAATTTTAATTTTGAATTTAAATTGACGCGCGAGTGTGGATGCGCTTGCGTACATGGGATGTTCGCACTTCGCAAACCCTTAAGTGGGCTTCACATTCGCACCGCGAAAATCTCGCAAAGGCGCGCCCGCACCTATATAAATTACTGAATAAAAAAAAGAAAATCTAATAAAGTGCCCTACTCAAACACTGCATGCAGGTCCCTGCCTGCAGGGACACTGCCAATCATATTATTGTGTGTATGCATGCAGGGCTGATATTTTAATAGTTCATCCTACCGCAGGTTCTATTATCGGGACAGAATACGATTGGCAGTGTCCCTGCAGGCAAGGACCTGCACGCAATGCTTTGAGTAGGGGCCTTTTTTTTCATTTATATTATGCCTTTTACAATCTATGAATCGATTCTATCGTATTTTATGTCCCAAGGCTGGGCAAAGGCCTCCCCTATAACCTTCTAGGTATTCTTATCCTTCTGTAGCAATTAATGATTTACTGCACTTTTTTATTGATATCGGAAAACATACTTTTTCGGGCTTGATTGACTCGATTTCACATTCATATTTTCTTCGTAATGAGAGATTTTCTTTTAGAGAATTAAAATAAAATAGTTTCCGTGACTTCGTTAACATGGCGTTGATCCGACTACGTTACTAGGTGCCAAAGCCAAAACGCTTGAAAAAACACACGTCCAAGGAACTTGTATACTAATACGAATACGAATGCCCTTCGCTAAATAATTGTTAGCCACCATGTGATACATCGCAACCGCTTCTTCCATGTTTTCCCGCAAATGAATTATCGCGACGTTCTAGATTATCGCGATAGTAGAAAGGTTTTTTCAAGTGTGGCCAAGCACTTCGTCATAGATCGAACACGAACTTTTATCGCGACAACGCGAACACGAATCTTCGCCTACAAGTCTGGCCGTAGCATAATAAGTTCCTTACACACGTCAAATTCGCTCGTTGACTGACACTTTCATTTACTTATGCTACCGCATGTAACCATTCGGTCCATTCGGTCCAAGTGAAATTATGTACCTAACGTTCTGTTCTTTGCAGTAACGTAGTCAGACCAACGCCATCTATCCAGCGACTAGGGAAGAGTTGAAAAAGAAAATCCCTCATTGATTAATTTCATAATCATAGCAACGCGGTGACGTGGTCAACAAATATCTTTGATAACTATTCGAGAAGGGGGTAAAAAACCAAAAAGATGCAATATTATGGTAGCTAGCTGCTAATATTTAGTCTGTGATTAGGGTGCAACTCGCGTTATGCGGATGCCTCGTTGTGCAATTGATTTCTCTATCAAAATGTATAAAACTTTGAAAGGAAAAAATATTTTGTTCCCTTTCGCAAAATTACAATTAATATTTTGCAGTTAAAATTTGAT
This sequence comes from Xestia c-nigrum, assembly GCA_916618015.1. NCBI lineage: Eukaryota > Metazoa > Arthropoda > Insecta > Lepidoptera > Noctuidae > Xestia > Xestia c-nigrum. The sequence goes on from OU745245.1 coordinate 14,253,819, forward strand.
TTGATTTGATTCTAAACTTCTAATGCGACTTCCAACAAAGTTGCGTTAAACATTTAACGCTACCATGGAGGGGGTATGAAAGCACTGTTGCGTTATTTTCATTTCTACATTACGAAGTTTCACTTCTTCCGCGTGGAGGGAATCCACGCAATATTTTTTATAAATATAGAATGCAGTGTTACATGAGTGTGTATTTCCGTTGGTTTGGTATATGTTGGCATCACTGCATTCAACTAATTAAAGGCTGGCTATACATGACTGGGTGCCGCCATCTTGATTTTCATCAAACGTCACCCTTTCCTTTGGTGAGCAAGGTGTGTTCACGTGAGGTTGTGTGTTCCCTTAATTAATAGGTCACACAATCCTCAGAATTTCGTGAAATATTCTTGTAAAATAAAAAAAAAAACAAAAAAAATACATAAAATCCAAAAAAATAGTAAAATAACAAAAATTTAACGGGAATCACTTGATTTTAAGTTAGTGTACGTAAGCGTGCAACGTGGTCTGAGGAATGCGATAGTCATTATAAAGAGAAAGTGAAGTTGATCTTTGCGTTTGCCTACGTTAAAGTTTATGTCAGCGTAAACCGCTGCAGTGAAATATAAAAATGAATCCTGGACCACCTAATTACCCAATGGCATCTTTGTATGTCGGGGATTTACACTCCGATATTACTGAGGCCATGTTGTTTGAAAAATTTTCTACCGCTGGTCCGGTTCTTTCTATACGCGTATGTCGCGATATGATAACTCGTAGATCCCTTGGCTATGCTTATGTTAACTTCCAGCAGCCCGCAGATGGTGAGTTAATTTTATTTTTTTTTATTTTCGTATTCTTGTAATGATAACACAACTGTGAAAGGGGCCTCATAGGGTTTAGTAGAAAATATCCTATGAGGACCGTTTTTCGAGTTTTACAAATTACTTGTTTTCAGTATTTTTTTTTTCCAAACAGAAACTATGAACTGTAACCTAAAATTTAGGGCTTTCGCACAATAGAGACAAGGATGTCCTACAACAGACATTAATTACTAACGGGAAACAAATAGTCATCTTGCTTGCATTAGTTGAAAAATAGTCTGTTGTAACATGACAGACATCTCTAGTATGCAAAAGCCCTTCGTTTTGTAACTATTTCACCAGGTATCCACTATGGAATGTAGTACTATGGTGAACCAACCCACATCTCTGATAAATTAAGTTAATTATGTCAAACAAATCAATCTATAAATGTGTGATAATATTTTTTGTAAAATCAGTACTGGATCACTATCCTAAATTATTACTATTACATTGGGAGAAATTCTGATTTGAGTTGTTACATTTTGGCTGAACTACACTGAATGTGTCGCTATAATGATTAAACAGGTGGTATTGTTGTAACCTTGAATAGCTTGTGAAATGAAGAAATAATTATGGTCAAAATAGGCTTAGGTACAACGTAATTTCAATATTTATCTCTAATTCTCATCTCTCTTTTTATGTCGTTCTCATCTCATGAATCATATTCTCATGGAATCTCATCTCAGCAACAATCAATAACAAATACTTTTAAAAAAATGTAGGCGTTACTGCTTAGGAATTGATGATCAAAGAGGCATGTATGTAATCAATCCTATAATGCAGTGGTTCCCAACCTTTCTTAGACCAGGGACCACTTTGGTATGTTCATTGTTAACAGGGACCATATGGTCATAGATAAACATGGACACCGACAGGATTATAACTAGGGGAGTGAATCTTTAACTCACACTATACAAAAATTGAGTAATGTGATAAGAACCTTTTGAATTAAGATAGTTATGGATACAAAAGCGATCGAATTGAGCTTGATAAATTTAACAATCATTTAGTATAAGATTCTCAAAAAAAAATAGAATTTGCCTCTGATAGGTTCAATTAGGTTGGGTTGAGCTTGCATCTTAATACTTTTAATCTTTAATAACATTAAAATTAATAACATTTTAATCTTTCGCGGACCGTAGTTGAAGCTCCTGCGGACCACCAGTGGTCCGCGGATCACAGGTTGGGAACCGGAGCTATAATGAAACAGAGTGCACAATTGCACATTAATAGTTTAAAGAAAATCATTTTTTTGTCAGATTGCCCAAAAATATGAATGGCTTCTAATAAATATGCCTCTTTTTTACCCAATGCAGGCAAAGCAAAAACAGGGTTATGATTTTGACGGGTTTATACTTGTACATTTGATTCCTCTTAACTTCTAAGCTACTTATCATAATTTGACAAAGTAAGTAGTGAAGCATCTTGATCATCTGCTGGCTATGTAATGTCGTGTTAAAATGAACATACACTGCAACTAAAAAAAACTTATGATTGCCGACTACTATATCAACAATGTTATAGACATCTTATAGTACGGTAGAACAAGCTATTTGGTTTACATTTTACAATGTAATTTGTGGGTTAAACTGTAAACCAAATAGCTTGTTCAACCATACAACATACATTATCTCCTTCAGATAAATCTCTGGGGCCCCCAAACTAGATTTTCACCTGTTAGGGAGACGGTGTTTACTCAATTAAAAAAAGCATTTTGTGAATGTTGCATTGTTTTGTTAGGGTAGTTGGCATACAATGCTATACTGTTAAAGGGCCGGCGAAGCATGCGTCGTTCATACAAACGTAATACCAAAATAATTTCTACATCAAACTTATTCCTAAGGTAGTGTGTATTTATTTTGATTGGATTACAGAATATCTATGTTCCCAAATATATATTGTATTACGTTTGTATGAAAAACGCATGCACCGCCGCCGGCCCCTTAACATGTGTGATACCTACCCCCAGCGTGTTGCTCATCGATCTCTCGCGCATTCGTGACAGTGGATTCAATTTTAGCGTAGAAGCTTGCTTCGGACCCTAGTAGCGTTATAACCAGTAGCCACGACATAGACAAGACGACGTAGACAATTTCATAAGATCATTTTCCTGTTGTGGCAACGGTTAAGAAAAGTCCGCTTGGCCACTGAGATTATTTAGTACAATTTTCAAGTTGATTGAGGCAAGAAATGACTGAATAAAACGCCTTAAACCCGATGGCAATATTATTCTCGAAAATGATGAAATTCTATGATAGTATATTTTATAACAAGGGACTAAACGAAGCCATTATATACCCGAGGTGGTTTGACTCCCGAGCTTGCGAGGGAGGCAATGAAAGCGAGGGTATATTATATTGGCGTTTAGTCTCGAGGTGCAAACTGTACTTTTCACTTCGAGTGCGAGAAAAATAGTCATTTAAAACTGAACAAATTTACACTCCACAAAAATTCTGAACTGAGCGGTCAGTTTTTTCTTCCATCAGGTCAGTCACAGATTAACCATTGAAAACACAACACAAACTCTCAACATTTTCGCAATGAAGATGATCCACACTCCACAGATAACTAGTACCTACATTACTGCAGCGGCTAGCAACAGATGCATTGCTTTTCAAAATCAATGATGCAAACAACTCGCGTTGAAGAGTTCATTTGTTTTTTTTTTCCATAAACCGCTTTCTATTTGCATGCCAATTCGAAATTTAAATAAAACCTTTGACAAATTACTCTTTTGTGACCACGTTTCCGAGTAAAAGATCGTTCCATTTTTTAATTACTTTTTACTCCCTAGGGAATAAACGGTCACTTTAATCCCGCTTCGTAGGGCTATAACGGCGTACTTTTAGAGCATGAGAAGTGAAAATTTATTAGTTTCTAAGTAATTGTTGGTTATTGTTTTTGACTAGTTTTCATCGATCAAAAGTAGTTGACCAGTTAACAGTGGTGACTGTAACCTAGCTTCTGCCCGCGACTTCGTTCGCGTGAAGTTTTGACGCATCGCCTGCTCAACGGAAGCTTTTTTTCCCGCTTGCAACATTTCTTATTGCTGCTCCGCTCCTACTGGTCATGGCGTGATGTTATATAGCCTTATAGCCTTCCTTGATAAATGGACTATCCAACGCAAAAATAATTTTTCAATTCGAGCCGGTAGTTCCTGAGATTAGCGCGTACAACCAAACAAACAAACTCTTCTGCTTTATTTTATTAGTGTAGACGTACTCAGTACAATATTAAAATAAACACTATTATTAAATTTATTTATTTATTTAAAATGGCATAAATAAAATATAACATCCATTTTACTGGACACGTCATTGCTAAATAACATGCCAAATGTTCAGAATAACTTGTAACTAAAAAATCAATCTATATCTTGTTTATTCTTATGAACCTTTTGAACACCAGAACATAATGGTGTTCAAAAGGTTAAACAAAACATAAATGGGTAGCCAACCACCATTAAACTTTTTTTTTTCATTACTTTTGGTGTTTATATATACATATAGCAGTGGCGTTATGGAGTAGTAGTTAGGTACAAATCACTTATATTAATTTAGTTATTATTTTTCGATAATACATTCGCCATAACCCATGAGACTTTGAAATGTGACATACAGATTAAAGCCCACTGAACAAAATGACAAAGCCCACTGAACAAAATGACACAACAATACTTCCTTTCACAAAACGCGACGAGTAGTTGAGGGAACAGGTGCAGTTATACAGCCATCACATGAAAACTGGATGTGTAATGCCAATCGTATATTTTTTTATAAAACTTTGCATTAAGACCATCACTTGCATTGACTATTCTAGGTGTATGAGCGAGTGTGTTCTTAATCATAGGGGCTCAGTCCTAATACATTTTCATTTTTTTAGTTAATGTTTTTCAGATGTTAAAACAGATATTCGAAGTTTCGTTGTCTTATATATATATACAATTTTTTTGTTGTTTCAGCTGAACGGGCTTTGGACACTATGAATTTTGATATGATCAAAGGAAGACCTATTAGAATCATGTGGTCCCAACGAGATCCATCTCTTCGCAAATCTGGCGTTGGGAATGTGTTTATTAAAAATCTTGACAAAACCATTGACAACAAAGCCATGTATGACACTTTCTCTGCGTTTGGAAACATTTTAAGTTGCAAAGTTGCTCAAGATGAAACTGGTGCCTCTAAAGGATATGGATTCGTTCATTTTGAAACTGAGGAGGCTGCCAATAAATCTATTGAAAAAGTAAATGGAATGCTGCTGAATGGAAAAAAAGTTTACGTGGGTAGATTTATTCCACGTAAAGAGCGTGAAAAGGAACTCGGTGAGAAGGCTAAGTTGTTCACAAATGTGTATGTCAAGAACTTTGGCGAAGATTTCAGTGATGAAATGCTTAAAGACATGTTTGAAAAGTACGGCCGCATAACCAGCCATAAAGTTATGTATAAAGATGACGGATCGTCCAGAGGCTTTGGATTTGTTGCATTCGAAGATCCAGATGCGGCAGAGAGAGCTTGCATGGAATTAAATGGAAAAGAACTTGTTGAAGGAAAGCCTCTTTATGTAGGACGGGCTCAAAAGAAAGCTGAACGGCAAAAAGAGTTAAAGCGCAAGTTCGAGCAGTTGAAATCGGAGCGACTGACACGTTATCAAGGTGTTAACTTGTATGTCAAAAACTTGGATGACACTATTGATGATGAACGTCTTCGTAAAGAATTTGCTCCCTTCGGAACGATTACTTCAGCTAAGGTAAGTTATTACCGAGACATGAAAATAGCCAATCTACTTGAAGGCATTTTTTCGTTCAGTCTTAGAATCTCTAATGTAAAATCACCTAGTGTAAGTTGATGTAAATTAGCTTTAGGACTGATTTTTCTGGTTAATTGTAATGCAATATTTCGATAGTTCTGTATGTTACTGTAAAATTGTAAAACCCGTAAGATTGTAAGCTGCCTACCGAGATTGTCAACTAAGCTTACAACTTAACGCATTATTTTTCGGAAGATTATAATCTATCGAAGAAAAATTTATGCGATTGAACTCACCCTACGCGCTGTCGTGAGGGGGGTGAGAGTAGGGGGCTCCTGGTACCACTCCCATAAAAAGGTAATGCACCATTCCCAAGAAAAACCGATTTATGTAACCTAAAATATATAATAAATCGTAATATGTACATTATCATTAGGTTTTGCAAAAAAAAAACAGTAATTATTAAAACTACTGATTATAAAAAGTGTCTACGATATTGCGGTCATTTTTTTTTTTCGGTTGTTATAATTTAACTTATAATATGTTCGTATGTGATGAACAGAAACAGTACTACACCAGTTTACGAGAAGTTGAGCAAAATTGGTGACGCGGCCAAGAAGTATGCTTCCTAGCCGCGCCACCGCGGACGGCAATATAGGGTGGTGGCACCAATTATCGGCCATGTCAACTTTTTTTGAACTTTGACTGCTTGTAATTTTTACGATAATTGTGTTTGCTTTCTTGCAATGCCTTTTTTGGGTAAAGGGATACTGAAACTCCATTACTACATTCGCGAAATTATGAATATTTTGTTATTTTTTAAAATATAGATGTTTCTTTCCGAATATGGTGATTTCCCTTAATATCGGCCTCTAACACCCTTATATCCGCCGCCTGTAACCCTAATATCGGCCATATGTTTTCTAAGGCGAAGTAAGGTCAATAAACTCCTAAAATAAAAAATGATAACTTTTTATATGTCAACTCAGGTACAAATCACTTTTTTTTTAACTCTTTTCTATAATTACATTCATTTTCATTAACTTTTTTTTTCTTTAATACTATTTATCCCTTAAAGTTAAGATTTCTTATTTGATTCACTTTATTTGGAAATAATTTTTTTATTTATAATAATTTGTTTTGAAGTTTCTTTCTCTATTTTTTTTAGGAATGTTGTATCATTGCGATCTTTAGTTTATACGAGTAATAACAGAAATTATTTTAATTTTTAAGACTCGGATGTAAGTACAAAAAAAATCTTCTTTAGCCACATCAATATAATTTGCCCACGGTGGACTGTGTAAGTGGCATATGTCGCATCCAATATTTTTGTCTTCATCTTCTTCAACATCACTAATTAGTTCTTCTTCACAGTCAGCACAAAGAACTTTCTCCTTTTCCAAACTTGTCTTGAGAAGCTAAACCAGTGAGGTCAGTTTCGCGATTTCTGTCCTTTAAATAAACTCTACTACTTTTGTTTTCTTTGGCTGGTTTATTTTTTTATACTCATTTCCAGTTTTTGTCTCTCTTTCTCCGCTTTATTCTCTTCAATTCTTTTTCTTCTTCCCTAACGTTGTTTGTTCCCAATATTAAGGTGGCTGTTATTACGCATCGATTCCCTTTATATCGGCCGTAGTAAATAAAAATCGTTTTAAGGCGGCCGACGTTAGGATCTAGTTATCAAACTGAGCTGTTGTTTCATTTTTAACCTTATTGACGTTACTGCTAACATATAAAATAGCTAAACATGTTGTTTAACATTTTCATGCATTTCCCCAATATCGGTCACCCGGCCGATATTGAGATTTGTCAATAATATCGATCCCTAATCTCGGCCCCGCGATTATTTCATTAAATAGACAAAAAAATGTAAAAACATGCTATCTAAAAGGTACTTTGGCTGTTATTCTTCATGAAAAAATAAAATGTAATACCATAGGTATGTTTAGTTCCCTTCAAATACTTATCCTCGCAATGCGTCCACTCAGGGATTTGACTCGGCAATGATACCAAACGACGCATGTCCGCACCTGCGCGTGCTCTTTTGCCTACTGAACGTTCAAATATTGATGCACCCGCATCAAAATATGGGAGGTTATGCGGAGGGATATAGAGTCACTTTTTGCATTAAAACTATTATGATTTAAGGGATATTTTTATAGTTATGTTCCATTTTCTCGAAACGGCCGATATTAGGAGGCGGCCGATATTAGGAGACTCCACCCTACAGGGTGTAAACCACCTCATCACAAAGCCGTTAACCAAGCATTCTGTACATCAAAATAAGTAACTACTTATACGCAATTTTTTGCTGGAAAACAACTTTTTTTTTCCCAGCATTGACTTTTAACACACCCACGAGCCCCGTACTATCCAATCCATCCATCAGCACAATGTTTTAAGTGTGTTACATTGAGTTCTACCACAAATCGTGACTTTTAACCTCAAAAAAAAAAGTTGTTTCCCAGCAAAAACAATGCGTATAGTTACTTATTTTGATGTACAGAATGCTTGGTTAACGGTTTTGTGATGAGGTGGTTTACACCCTGTATATTGCTGTCCGTGGTGGCGCGGCTAGGAAGCATACTTCTTGGCCACGTCATCAATTTTGCTCAACTTCTCGTAAACTGGTGTAGTACTGTTTCTGTTCATCACCTACGAACATAATTATAAGTTAATTTATAACAACCGAAAAAATAATGATCGCAATATCGTAGACAGTTTTTTTAATCAGTAGTTTTAATAATCACTAAGTGTTTTTTTTTGCAAAACCTAATGATGATGTAATGCTAATGAACATATTACGATTTATTATGTATTTATTATATATTTTAGGTAACATAAATCGGTTTTTCTTGGGATTGGTGGATTACCTTTTTGTGGGAGTGGTACCAGGAGCCCCCTACTCTCCCCCCCCCTCACGACAGCGCGTAGGGTGTGATAGTGCTTTACTGAGCGTCTAGGGGTACATGATAACCTGTTCGGGTTCAGGCCCAAACTGTCTAGTTTACCGAACAGGTTATCATGCTCAACTGAGTATTAAGCTTGCTGTCAAATACCTTCGCGATGAATGTCGCTAATGAGATCGGTCTGTAATTGTTCTTATCTGAAATATCATCTGTTTTATTTTACAATTGGTACCACGACTGTCCTCATCAGCTCGTACGGCAATTACGAATGGCGAAGGCAAAACGTGAACAGTATGGCCAAAACACGTGGCACTTGCATGCTGTAGGTGCTCGATGCTGAGTCCATCATGTCCTGGAGACTTACCCCTGGTCATACGCCCTATGGGTTTGGCTATGTCCTCAGCTGAGAACTTAACTCTTGGTTCCAGGACAGTGCTCTGTAACACTCAGCATTGCCCACCTCAGAGGGTGGAATACTGCTTGATTAATGTAATGTAGCCTAACTTCAAAACACTTTATATTGCCCTTACAATAATAGTGTGGGGCTCCTATTTCCGTCTGCAAAGTTTAAAGGAACCTAACCAACCCAACGTCGGGCTGCCCCTAATCCCGATTATGGGGGCAGAGATACTTCCGTCGCATGCTTTCGTTTCGATACAACTATATCTACCGAAAAATAATGCGTTATATTGTAAGCAGTATGTTCGTTTGACGATCGCTAGATATAGTACAATCTAACGGGTTTTACAATTTTACGGTGACATATACATTTAAATATTTTTCTTGAATCGCTCTACCTATTGCTAAAAACTGCATCAAAGTACCTACGTCGCGTAGTTTAAAAGATCCAAACGTACAGACAGCGGGAGTGACTTAGTTTTATATCAAGTAAAGGTTGTACATATAGGTTGATTAGGCGAGTACGAAGTTAAAGGGTCTTAGGGCCTACACGCGGTTTCTTAAGAGGTTTTTGTAGAACTGTAAGCAAACCCTTGGCACTAATGCTCCATACGATTTCCAACACTACTAAGAATTTATTCAGAACGCACGCGTCCACAAAAAACTCATCAATTCATAAACAGCAGAATTTAAACCATCAATTTGATCCGAAAATACGAAGCTGATTTCAGGGTGAAAGGTTTAAAAAAATATAAACTTATTTTCAGGTGATGTTGGAAGATGGTCGCAGTAAAGGTTTTGGATTCGTGTGCTTCTCGTCTCCCGAGGAAGCTACTAAAGCTGTAACAGAAATGAATGGACGTATTGTTGGTACTAAACCATTGTATGTGGCCTTGGCCCAACGTAAGGAGGATCGTAAAGCCCATTTGACTTCTCAATATATGCAAAGAATGGCTAGCATGCGTATGCAGCAAATGGGACAAATTTTCCAACCAGGTGGTGCTGGGGGATATTTTGTGCCAACCATACCCCCTGCTCAAAGGTTCTATGGACCTGCTCAGATGACACAAATCAGACCATCACCTCGTTGGACCGCACAGCCACCGGTTAGGCCCAACACCCAAACTGCCGCATCAGGATATCCGAATATGCAGGCGCCTTTCCGTCCAGCACCTAGGGCTCCTACTCAAGCTGCTCTTCGAACATCTCTTGGAGCTAGACCCATTACCGGCCAGCAAGGTGTAGCTACTGCAGCTTCCATTCGTGCACCACTTGTAACTCAGGGTGGGCGCCCTGCAGGATATAAGTACACCGCCAACATGCGTAACCCACCAGCACCACAACCAGCAGTGCACATACAAGGTCAAGAACCGTTAACATCGACTATGTTGGCAGCTGCTCCACTTCAAGAACAAAAACAAATGCTTGGGGAGCGTTTGTTCCCATTAATTCAAAGAATGCATCCAGATTTGGCTGGAAAAATTACAGGAATGCTTTTGGAAATTGACAATTCAGAACTTCTTCATATGTTGGAACATGGAGAGTCACTCAAAGCGAAAGTGGATGAAGCAGTTGCTGTATTGCAAGCCCATCAGGCCAAGCAGCAAGCTACTAAAAAGGAGTAAGGTATCCACAATAATAGTGGCCAAATAAAATATAGTTGACCAGATTTTACAGGAACCCATAAATGTTCTTGTTAATTTTAATGCTTTGAACATCTTACATAGTTAATCCCGCTCATAAAAATACATAAATAAAAATTGAAAAAAAAAACAAAAACGTGGATTGCACTCTTTCCAAATAATTATATAATAACATAATATATAATACTTGAGTGCAAGTCTGCAAACAAAAATAAGAAACTGTCAACATTTCTATATTTGAGAGAGTATTCTGAACTCGAGACTTTTTACAATAACTGAGGAGTTTGGTTTTAGTTTTTTTCATTAGCTTTTTATTTTTATTGTTTCTCAAGAAGGGGAGTTATTGGCTTATGTTCTTTCAATTTCATTCTTTTACCTATCTTTAAAGTCGGTTTTACATTTGTATGACACCATGAATTGTAAACTTGGTCTCTAGTGTAGCCGATTCAATATTCCTTTATGATTTGTTACATATATTCTGTGAAAGCACATTAACCAGTGGTTTTTATTTCATATTCCTCGATACCGCTAGACCAGGGTTCGGTAAATGTGGTTTGAGTAAAGAAAAAAGAACGAGAAGGCGAAAAGTGTAAGTATGACAAAATACAAGTAGGTTCTCGATAAAAGGACAATGTTTTTTAGTCTGCGTCAGGATGGCTGGACCAAGAGAGATTTTGGAAGTTTGAGCAATACCAAGTTTTTGTACTATTTGGTACTAGATATCAAATCATTTGTACCTCGCTAAAGAGTGAAAACTATTGCGAGGAAAGTGGCCAGCCATTCTGACGTCAGAATGGCTGGACCAAGCCGCTTTCACCTAGTTGTAGGCGTAATAACTACCTACTTCATCTTTTCGTCAATATTTTGTACAAATTATTTGATATCTGGTACCAAATAGTACAAAACTTGGTATTGCTCAAACTTCCAAAATCTCTTCGATATTTAGACGAGATATGAGGAATTTTAAATTTCTATAGAAACTTATTTTTCTCATAACTCTTTCGGGAGCACTTTCCTATAAGTTACAATATACTTGTTTTTAATGTAGCTCAGGTTGGCTGGACAAAACTTTAAAATAGGTCCCATTTTACTAGGTCAATAGGGCACTTTATGTGACGGCTAAACACCCTTATGTCAGAATTTGTGACGCTACAGAATCTTAGTTAATCGATCGAAAACGGGTCCAGCCATCTTGAAAAACCACTTTTCGCTGGTCACTCAATCTCGGTAATGGAAGTGATTTTGACGACTTTTTGCATATCAACGGGCGTCACATAAGTTTGTGACAGGCATCGAGCTAAAAGTTTTGTCATACGTACAGTGGTTTAGTAGAAAAATGCTAAAATCGGTGCCAGCCATCTTGAATTTACGTAAAAAACTTTTGGCTGGCACTTCCGAATCTCAATAACGGTAGCGTTTTCGGATATGGTTCCTTTACTAAAACTTGGTGACGCAATGTGTGACAGTAATAACGTTTGAATTATGGCGTCACATGCAAGGGTTTACGAGAAATCAATAAAAACCTACTGTCCAGCCAACCTGAGTTCAGGCTGGCTGGACACCTGTATCTCCGCTGCCTGATGATCTACGACCTTCAAAATATGTTCAAGATGTTGTGACGGGGACGATAATGATAACCTGAATTTGTGACGGAGAAACTTTGCGTAGTTTCAAAGATATTGATCATTTAAATTTTCCCATACAAACATCCATTTATATTGTGAGGTGACCATATTTTTTACATAAATAAAGGATTTCTTTTTAATATACCTACTAATCGGCCGGTAGCAGCCACGCCTGCTTTGTATTTGATTTCTCCGTGGGAATAAAAGGTTTTCCTGCAATAAAAAGCGTCGACTTAATTTTTTTTTATGTAGTACTCAGAATGTGTGAGGGTTGGTTTATTTTCCCTTCCTCAAAACTACTCACAACTAAATCCAAAAGTGAAGGATGGTGCGGATCTAATTTACTCAGAATGTGTGAGGGTTGGTTTATCTTCCCTTCCTCAAAACTACTCACAACTAAATCCAAACAGTTAAGAGGTCAGAAATTCAAAAAGTCACGGACTTATTGACCCGCCCTCGTATTTTATGGACGGTGCGTTTAAAACTTGCCCAACGCCGTTCCGTCAATTATTTACCATTCCTGGCGGTGTTGCAAGTGACATTAATAATACAATATTATACCAATGATTTCTGCCTTTATGACACATCAAAACAAGGAAGCGTATGTTATATTTTTTCATTTAATTAAAGCACTGGAAGCCACAGAAAATAGTGATAGATTTTGAAGAGGGAATAATTGCAGCGCTCAGAGAGATTAACACTGTTCACGAAATAAAAGGTTTATTTACTCACTCAATTTACTCAATACTTTATTTGCATTCCACAATGTGTACTTAGGTGGTAAATTAAAAATGAGATCATTATGGACCCTGTCGGGCACAGCAAAAGAATGGTTGTCATTTCCATTATTACAATAGTTTGAAACGCAAAGCAAAGCAAATGGGTATATTTAAGGATAAAAGTCACAAAACTAAGTTTTACTCTGCAGTAGTCTAGCATATTTACCAGAAAAGGAAATATTATCAGTTTGGAATTACATAAAGAGTGAAATTGTACTAGAAGATGATCGAATAGAACTTGAACAGTTTCAACATTATTTTGAAAAATTATGGCTAAACGAAAAAATGGTGAAAATGTGGTGTAACTATGGTGACTTGGTGAGCTACATCGAACAAACAATGTCGTGGAAGGCGAGGAAGGAACATGGATGGTTTTTAGTCAGTAAGAGTCTGACACTCCCTCCCGCTCCGCCCAGAGTGGGGGGGGTCATTTGATGATTTCCCATCCTTAAAAAAAATAAAAAAAAAGGATGGAATTTTAAAATTAATACTAAAGTGTATAATACTGCAGCCCCGACTTACGAAAAGTAAGCCGTGGGTTCGAACCCAGACAGGCGCATTACTTTGTGTAATTTATTTCATCACCACTGCTCTCAAAGCGGTTAAGGAAAACATTGTGAAGAAATGCCGGGAAGACCTGAAAGAAGACCGGGAAGACCTAGAAGAAGACCGGGAAGACCTGGAAGAAGACTGGGCAGACCCGGAAGAAGACCGGGAAGTCCTGGAAGAAGACCGGGAAGACCTGGAAGAAGACCGGGAAGATCTGGAAGAAGACCGGGAAGATCTGGAAGAAGACCGGGAAGACCTGGAAGAAGACCGGGAAGACCTGGAAGAAGACCGGGAACACCTGGAAGAACGGAACTAAACGATACCTCTTTTTTATGAATAAAATGCACATTACCATCTAATGTCACCGTGAAATTGTCAAATACGTTCGATTGTAATGTCTCACTAACATTCATTAAACTATGTTTCTCTGCCCAAGTTACTTTAATGGCATAGTTTTTATTGTGTAACGCTAGATAATAGCATGGCTTACTCAAAGACAACATTTAAATATGCGTCGTTAGATTACACGCTGTCACAGAATGCGTAAGAAAAATAAAGATTCACAGCTCCTCCCCCGTAGGTGAAAAGATTCTTATAAGTGTTGATCAAACCTTAACGCTTTTTGGTCATTATATATGGCCCATTTTCCGTCGCTAGTTCTGATGGGCGGTATTTGTGTAATCGGCCTTTTTAGATTTGTTGTCGCAAGCGCTATTGAGCATGAGGTCCTGGGTTGGAACCACGGAAAACGACACCAAAAATTTTAAGTAAATCCATGCCGTACTTTTTGAGCTTAGTCCGGACATACATACAGACAAACAGACAAAGTACCAAATACGATATCGACAATTACTCATTCTATCTCGTTCTACGAGTACTATACGTACTTTCTCTTTCTGCCGTAACTCCCTGAATTCTGACATCCGTGCACCGGCTTATTTGACGCTATCTGTTGCTTTCTTTGTTGACATGCTTTTGTTTTGCATTTTTGACACTACGTGTAAGAACTGGAAAAAGACCGGAAAGACCTGGAAGAATACCGGGAAGACCTGGAAGAAGACTGGGATGATCGGGAAGAACGGGAATGATAAATGATATTTATTTTGCAAATTGGTTTTCACAAACACTTTTACACGTCCTTATTTTTAAAACTAGATGGGGCCGGTGTTTCGTATCTGACTACTCTGAGCAGAAACAGCCGAAACAAACTCAGAGGTCATAGTCTCTTTTAAAGTCCAGACAATCTTGTTCAACTTACATGAGAACTATGCAGATTAGTGTCTGAGATGGTCTTTTGAAGAAAGAACCATACAGATTTGAGTGGACCTGTCCAGTCAGTGCAAGCATTCATCAGTTATCGACTTTTAACTCAAGGAGCTCAACGAAACGACGAACAATACGAAAGAAAGGACATCTGGGTAGGTCACTTATAGTACTCAAACTGCCAGACAGTCGTGGGAAAAAAAACAACAAAAAGTGACCCACAAGGTCCACACATTCACAATTATTAAATAAAATAAATAATAATTTACAAAAATGACAATAAAAATACGAAATGTCAAATACAACACATAAAATAAACAAAAATAAAGTAAAAAATAATAAAATACTGAACTAAGTATTCATGTCAAATCATTAAATGTCATGACAGTCACAAGTAAATATTCATGTCAAATAAACACACACATAAAAAATAAAAATAAGTAAATAAAGTAAAGTAAAAAAAAATTAAAATAAAATACTGAACTAAGTATTCATGTCAAATGATTCAATGTCACAGTGTATAAAGTAATAGGAATCAATAATAATTAAACAAGCGAAGTCCGAAATTTCATCATTCACAGAGCAAATTGGAGCAGCTTAATCCCAAGCCTTTTATCTTCGAGATAGTGATTAACATGATAGAAGGCTTTCAGGCATAGCTTTCGTTTTATAAACAATTTGACTTTATTTAGGCTTAGTGCCTGAATATGGTTCGGAAGTTTATTGTAGAAACGTATACATTGGCATCTGAACGTACCCCCTATTTTTTTGAGCCTCGTTGCAGGAACAACAAATTTATGTTTGTTCCTCGTATTTATATTGTGGATATCACTGTATTTTTTAAACAATTTAATATTTTTATGCGCGTACAAAAGGTTTTCATAAATAAACTGAGAGGGCATAGTGAGAATATTAATCTCTTTAATTTTTTCTCTGAGGGGTATCTGGGACTTAATTTATAAACAGAACGAATAGCCCTTTTTTGCAAAACAAATATTGTCTGAATATCGGCGGCATTGCCCCACAAGAGAATACCATACGACATCTCGCTGCGGGAATAACTAAAGTAAACTAAACGAGATGTCTCTAAGTCAGTAAGATCACGATTTTTTCTAACGGCGTATGCTGCTGAGCTAAGTTTTTTTGCCAATTTGTCTATATGCGGGCCCCACTGAAGCTTATCATCCAAAGTTATCCCTAAGAACACTGTGTTATCCTCCAGTTTCAACTCTTCTTCCTTGATTAGTACTCTAGTTTCCACTTGTCTTACGTGGGGTATCGTAAACTTAATACATTTCGTTTTTTTCTCATTAAGGTAGATTATTAACATTGAACCAATTAACGACTTTTGCCAGGGCGCTATTAACATCGTCCGTAACTAATTGCTGGCGTTTGAGTTTAAATAAAAGAGAAGTGTCATCTGCAAACAATACTATGTCATGGTTATCCTTTATGAGGTAAGGCAAGTCAAAAACAAAAACGGGCCGAGAATTGAGCCATGCTAACTACGGAGCCGGGAGATCTTTTCCCGTTAACATCAACTCTCTGAATCCTATCACTCAAATATGAAGTAAGAAGATCCAGAGAGGCATTACGGATCCCGTAGTGGTGTAGTTTCCTGATTAATGTATCATGAAGAAGGCAATCGAAAGCCTTAGACAAATCGCAAAAAATGCCCAAAGCATCGCATTTATCCTCCCAGGCATTATAAATATGTCCTAAAAGTTCAACACCCGGCATCAGTAGTTGAACGACCCCGTGTAAATCCAAACTGTTTGTTATGCAATAACTTGTGTTTATCTTTGCATTTGTTCTAAAATAAGTTTTTCAAAAAATTTACTAAATGTGGGTAGTACTGAAATGGGTCTATAATTAGTGGGGTCCGATGTGCTACCCGATTTAAACAGTGGTATTATTTTACTATATTTCATTAGATCAGGAAACTCACCACGGTCAATACAATCATTAAAAATAACAGCTAAAGAAGGAGCTACAATGTTTATAATGGACTTAGTAACGTCCACAGAATGACCCCATAGATCGGCGGTCTTTTTAACATTTAATGTGTGAAAAGTTTTAATTATATCTTTACATGTCACATATTCAAAATTAAATTCTGAATCACAGACTGAAACATTTCCCTTAGTAAAGACTCGGCAGCAGCAGGTGACGAGTTTAGCGATTTAGTAGTCGATACGGGAATATCCGCAAAAAAAATTCAAAGGCTGTGGCAACTTGTGTGTCTGAATTTAAAATTGTATCGCCAATAGCAAGGCTGTAGTCACCATTTCGGTTGCAAGACCTTCCCGTTTCGCTATTAATAATGTTCCATGTCATTTTAATTATGTTATTGCTGTTTTTAATTTTAGAACTTAAGTACCGCGACTTTGCTATAAAACAAACTTTTTTTAAATATTTTAGAATAATTCTTAACATATAACTTAAATTCTACAGTGTTTATATAAGTCCACTCTGCATACAGCTCATAAAGTCGTTTTCGACTCTTATGAATAGGTACCAATAGTGGCCCAGTCGTTGAAGGAAGCGTTACTACTAACCGACATAGTCTTCGGAATAAAAGTGGTATTATTGTGTGCAATACATACTAAAAAAGTCGTTATAATGTTGGTTGGGATCATCATTGGTTGACAATAGTGGTAATTTAGACAAAAGTTTAGTTTTAAAAGTTTCCAGGCGAGTTTTAGTTTTTGCTATTATCTAGGCAAGTGGCACTAGTTGGAGTTATTCTAGTGGGCTCCAAAAATATGTTTTCAAGATTGTATGAATGGAACAGGCTCATAATTTTAGTACCTACTTAACCCAGAATTTTCTAACATATCTATATAATTATGTCACCGTAAAATTGTCAAATACGTTATATTGTAATATCTCTAGCGATATTGTAAAGTCTCGAATTATTGTCAAATGAACATACTGCTTACAACAAAACGCATTCTTTTTCGTGAAATGCATGCGATGGTAGTCAACTTACGCGGTGTGGAGGGAAGGAGGGGTCCCCCTTGCCCAGTGGCAGAACTCTCATGAAAAGATAATGCACCATTCCTGAGAAATACCGATTAATATAACATAACCTTAAAACACTTTATATTCCCCCTAAAAAGCGTAGTCGACGGAGCCCCGCTTCGCGGGGCCCCTATTTCCGAGTGCAGGCACAGATTAGCCAGGTAACTCACTCCATACAAAATTTTCAATACCTACCGCTATAATAGCCTACACTTTCAACTCGATAGACGCTGCGAACGAAAATGTACCTAACCTTACAATCGTAAAGTGGGTTTTGCTTTGTAGATCGCACAGCCGCGTGGATATTGTGAATTGCTAGGGCTGCCTCTTTCGATGAAGATGACGGGATTTTTAGTATAGACGTACAATATAAAATAAAACATGTTCTATAATGTATCAGAATTTATAATTGTTTTAAAAATAAGTATAACAACGAAATATGTATGAAAAAGAATTGTTAAAATAAATAGCGTGGAGGTGTTTTATTTTGATGTAATGATTAATGTTTTTTTCCCTTCTTTAAATTCCTTATTGTTAAAATTTAACGTAGAGAATAATTATAGACATCAGTGTGTAGGTAAAATAAAAAAATCTTTAAAGTTACACGTGTTTTATTTTTATATAATTTTTTATAAATTTCTTACCTTTTCTAAATTCTCGATTAGTAAATTTTAGTGTAGAAAAAATCCTGAATCTAATAAAAAGTTTTATGAGATATTGTTTTGGAAAACAAAGGCGGCAAAAAAAAACAACGGCGTGCGCGCGCTTCGCTTGCGAAAACCGCACTGAATTTGCTCCGCCGGCGGAGCCAGACCGCTCGGCCGGGCGGTAGGTACTTATAACGCGCAAGTACATGGAGTGACGGAGGCCTGGTGCAGGGTTTAAAGGAACCTAACTAACCTAACGGGGGGGTGCCCAAAGTCCCGATTATGGGGGCAGAGATACTTCCGTATGTTCAATTGACAATAATTCGAGACATTACAATATCGCGAGAAAAACCAAGTTATATTGTAATATAACGTGTTTGACAATTTTACGGTGACATACGAGTAGTAGGTAGGTAGTAGTAGATAGGTAGTAGTAGTTAGGTAGTAGTAGGTAGGTAGTAGTAGGTACGTAGTAGTAGGTAGGTAGTAGTAGGTACGGACTTCCTAGAATTACAGAGTTTATGCAACACTTCATCCATTACCTTTTCAAAACAATCATACAATCCTGAAGGAGGTCTAAACACACTTAAGGTTTCTGCACACAGCGGGCGCGGCGCGCCGGACCGGACGCCGACGCGACACTGAGCAGTTGTAAGGTACTAGATATTACGGACGACGCCACACAGAGCCGTCCCGCTCGACGCGACGGTAACCGTCGCGCCTCGCCGCCGCCGCGCCGAGCGGGAATACAAAGTCAGAAGCGGCGGGGACGGAGCGTGCATGTGATTTTGTATCGTTTTACAAAAATGGATGTCTAAAAATTAGTCGAATGTGTTCGTGCTCACGTATGTTTGTACGATTTGGGCCATAGGCAGTATAAAAACACTGTTCTTAAAAATGAACTTTGGGAATCTATAGGAAGAGAGTTGAATCAAAGCGGTAAGACGGGACGTGATCGCGCCCGCAGTGTGACCGATGCCGCCGCGCCAGCGCCGCGTCGCCGCCCGGCCACGCCGCACCCCGCCACGCCACGCCGGCTGTGTGCAGACACCTTTAATATGATAAACTGCTCCAATTCTATACAGGCTATTTCAACTGTTCGCTCAACAGATATGCTTACAATATCCTTGCGGTCTTTATATTACATTGAAGAACGGGAATACCGGGAAGAACGTGAAGAAGACCGGGAAGACATGGAAGAAGACCGGGAACCGGGAAGAAGCCCGGGAGGACCTGGAAGAAGACCGGGAAGACCTGGAAGATGACCGGGAAGAAGACCGGGAAGACAGGGAAGAAGACCGAGAAGAAGCGAGAAGAACGGGAAAAATGGGAAAAAGATCGGGTAGCACACCGGGAAGACCGGGAAAACCTGGAAGAAGACCGGGAAGACCGAATAGCACACCGGGAAACAGGGAAGACCTGGAAGAAGACCGAGAAGCAGACCGGGAAGAAGACCGGGAAGACCATGAAAGAAGAAGACCGGGAAGACCGTGAAAGAAGAAGACCGGTATAGATAGTAGAACCAGATAGAATGAGTAATTGTCGATATCGTATTTGATACTTTGTCTGTTTGTCTTTATAACTGTATGTCTGTATAGCTGTATGTCTGGATGTCTGTGTGTCTGTGTGTCTGTTTGTATGTTTGTATGTCTGTTTGTCTGTTTGTCTGTCTGTTTGTCTGTCTGTTTGTCTGTATGTATGTCCGGGCTAAACTTAAAAAGTACGCCATGGATTTACTTCAAATTTTGCATGAATATTACTTAAAGGTCGGATCAACATTAGGCTACATAAAAGGAGTAAAACACCTCTTCACGAAGCCGAAAGGCACTCGTTCTCTGTTATAGATGGAGAATAGAGAGGCAGTGATCTAAGATTAGCACGTGGGTGCTTCAGCCAGTGTAAGGATCCGGTGCAGTCCAGAAATTCGGAGTATAGAATAGAAACAACTTTAGGTAGTCAATTGCCTAGTTTATTACTCAGCATAAACAGAGCAGCAATTACAATAATATTATAGACACTGATATAAAATATTAGAGCGGAATGACAATCACGCACTTACATCTAGGGGGTTCAAGACAAGAAGGACGAGCACAGATAATGTATCAAAAGACAGCTAGAAGCTTATGTCAAGTGTCAATCAAACTGACGTGCATTAATATCTGACACTGACAGTTACATCTGATACCACAGATATTGTTAGGATTACATGCATTGCATAAACTTAATTCAACACTACCCCTTAATCGGAACAATATCATGCCACAAACAATCAAAAAAAATCTTAGGTACTATACACAAAAAAAAAATACAATCCATTACAATGTCAATAGAGTAAACTTTACACTTTACAAAAACACACTACAATGGTCAGTACCTATTTTACCTACATAAACAACATTTCAGTCAACAATGTCAATCATTTATATAGATAGTGATTTGTAAATAACATGTGTCAATCAATTTAAATAAACTTGCATACATTAACTTTGTCAGACTTTAACATTCATATCATTTACAAACTTATTATGTTTCACAGCACCTAGTGGCTTTGTAAGAACATCTGCTATCATACAATCGGTCTGCAAATAATTCATTGTCACATTGTCATTTTTAACAAAATCTTTTACAAAATGATACCTTATGTCTATATGCTTAGTACGTTTGTGACAATATTCTGTAACTTGTAACAATCTCTGAGCTGACTGATTATCGTTATAAATTGTTACCTTACATTCTTTAAGCATGACCTCATACATAAAATTCCTAATAAAGCAAATGTCTTTACACACATCTGTTATTGCTAAATATTCGGCTTCAGTACTAGATAGCGCTACACAACGTTGTTTACGTGACTCCCAATTAATAACATTGTTCCCCAGTTTTACAACAAACCCTGTGTATGACCTTCTATCATTGGGATCATTGGCCCAGTCAGAGTCCGCAAAAGCAGTCAAATTCAATTTTCCCCCTTTATAAAAATATAAAGAATAGTTAATTGTACCTGCTAAATATCGCAAAATCCTTTTAGCTGCTTGCCAATGAGTTATATCAAAACAGTTGTTAAACTGGCTTAACTGACTACAGGCAAATGAGATGTCTGGTCTAGTACACACAGATAAATACATAAGACATCCCATGAGCTGCCTATAATTATACTGCTCATCACTTAAGCTAGTGTCACCCTTAACCAGCTTACAGTTGGTAGGCATAGGAGTTTTTACAACTTTACAATTTTCCATACCAAAGCGTTTTAACAATCTTTTTATGTACTCAGACTGATTTATTTTCATTATTCCCTTTGCTTTATCTCTCACAATATTAATTCCCAAACAATTTTTCAAACTTCCCAAGTTTTTAACATTGAAATTTTCTTCAAGCAAAGCAAAGATTTCATTACACTCAGTACTGTAAAATACATAAAAGTCATCCACATATAAAGCTATTACAGTTATATGTTTATCACATCTTTTTATGTACACACAAGGTTCACATTTGCTTTGTATAAATCCATTACTTGACAACAAATTATGTACTTTTTGATTCCAAATTCTACTTGCCTGTTTGAGGCCATATATACCTTTTAACAGAAAACAAACCTTATCTTTACAATTATTATCACTAAAGCCAGGAGGCTGTTCCATATAAATAGTTTCTTGAAGGTCACCATTTAAAAATGCAGTTTCTACATCAATATGATCAATATTAAGATTTAATTCAGTAGCCAATGAAAATAATATTCTCATGGTACTGTGACG
The DNA here is from genome assembly GCA_916618015.1 of Xestia c-nigrum. Lineage (NCBI taxonomy): Eukaryota > Metazoa > Arthropoda > Insecta > Lepidoptera > Noctuidae > Xestia > Xestia c-nigrum. The sequence continues at coordinate 14,276,000 of OU745245.1, forward strand.
AACTACAGGGGAAAAAGTATCGTTATAATCTAACCCTTTTACTTGTGTAAAACCCCTGGCAACCAAACGTGCTTTGAATTTATCAAAATTACCATTAGCATCATATTTAGCTTTATAAATCCATTTACATTTAACAACATTTTCATTAGATGGCCTATCAACTAACCTCCATACATTGTTAGAAATCAGAGATTCATATTCACTTCGCATTGCAGCCTGCCATTCATTCCTATCAGGAGAACTTACAGCTTCCTCATACGATTGAGGTTCGACAAATGGAATACCTTGTGCAATCAAAGAAAAATCTGTTTCATAGTCATTGTACTTTACCGGTGGCCTAGTACTACGCATGGGACGCTGTCTCACAGCTGGAGAGTTTTGAGGTGACGTCACACGCTGCTCGCGGGCTCCACACGTTGGGGACACAGCAGGGACATCCTCGTCCTCGCTACCAGTGCAGTACTCCTCATCAGATTCTGAAAAAACCGTAATGCCACCTGTAATTTCTTTAGATACAGACTGTTCATTGGAACTAATACCTTGACTAGAATTAATAGCATCATCATTAATGGAATTAGAATTACTAACATTATTATCACAGAGACTTTTACTTGATTGATCCTCTAAATTATCATTAAAATTCAAATTATCCATTTCACTAGTCAATTCATAATAAATACATTCATTGTTAGTATTATCCATGTCATGAAAATCTTTATAAAATTTATTTTCAATAAATGCCACAGTTCTGGACAAAATTACTTTAGTAGGAACTGATGGGTCCAACAACCTATAACCTTTTGAAGTTTCAGAATACCCAACAAAAACATACCTTTTGCTTTTTGGGTCTAACTTACAACGTTTTTGTTCGGGAACCAGAGAGTATGCCATACAGCCGAATATATGGAGGTGACTAAGATCTGGTTTAGATCCGGTCCAGACCTCTACTGGTGTAAGTCCTGAAAGAGCAGAAGTGGGGCACCTGTTCTTTAGATAAATTGCTGTCATGACCGCCTCACCCCAATATCGCCCACAGAGACCAGCACCTCTCAGCATACACCGAACCTTCTCCAAAAGTGTCCTATTTAGGCGTTCACTCACACCGTTTTGGCTGGGACAATATGGTACAGTTGTTTGGTGAATAATTCCTTGCTGTTTCAAAAACTTAGAAAATTTATCATTACAATATTCACCACCCCCATCAGACCTCAAAATCTTTACTGGTAACCCCAATTGCTTCTCAACTAAATTTTTAAATGTAATAAAATGAGACAATACCTCCGACTTGTGCTTCATTAAATATCCAAAGGTCTTCCTGGTGTAGTCATCAGTAAATGTTACCAAGTATTTCGCTCCACTCCAGCTGCTCTCAGGTAACGGTCCACAAACATCAGAATGAATCAACTCGAGGGACTGGGTAGCTCGCCTTGCCTCTCCAACCGGAAACTGCTTGGCAGCCATCTTTCCCTCCAAACATGGCACACATTCTTTCAAAACCTGTACATTGTCAGTTTGAAACAGAACACCAGTTGCACTACCATTCTTCAAAGCACACAAACCTTGTATACTAATGTGACCTAACCTCTTGTGCCAAATATCAACAGGCACAGCATGAGCAGCAACCTGTGCGCTCTGGGTCTCTTGTCTATCACACATGAGAGAAGAATGCACACCTTGCGAATACCCACTAGATTGACACACCCCCAATTTAACCATAAATAAACCATTGACCTTTAAAGCACACAATATTGGGTTACCAGAAGCTTTAATGCTCTTGTCATGAACAAAACATCCCCGTTCATTAAATAATACAGTGTAACCTTTCTGCGTAAGACAGCTGACAGACAATAAATTATGAGAAAGTTTAGGCACATATAAAACATTTAAAAGTTTTCTCACCACATTTCCAGTTCTTATATGAATAGTTCCTTTACCTAAACACTCCAACTTCTCATCGTTTGCGATACTGATAACATTATTACAGTCTTTAAGCTCATTATACAAAGTTCTATCATTACACATGTGAGCGGAACACCCAGAGTCAACCAACCAACTATCTTGAGATTTCACCATGAAAGCTGTAGCCACAAGCGATGAATCTTCTGGATTTGCCTTTTCTCTCTTCATCTTGAAGCACTTTGACTTAATATGTCCAGTTTTCTTGCAATAGTGACAGATGATCTTACTCTTGAATGGTTCTCTTTTTCTTTTTGACATGTAAGCAGTCTCACTATTGTTTAAGTTACTTTTCCTGAATTCTTCCTGAATAAGTCTAGCACGGACCAGCTCACTTGATAACTCGTTGGTAATGCATGCTGTTTCTAGGTTAGAAACTAGCGCGTCGAACTCCTGGGGTAGGCCACTGAGGAGTAATTCCGCAACCTCAGCATCTTCTATAACTTTTCCAATATCCGCAAGCTGCTGAACACGTGTCATTATTCCATCGATGTATTCTGTCATTGACGCAAATTGTCCATATTCGGTATGATGCAGCTGTCTTAGTAATAGCACTCGCCTGTACAGACCTTTGTCCTCAAAGGTATTAGCAAGCCGCTGCCATGCGTCCTTTGCCGTGTTACAGTGTCTCACATGCTGGTAGCACGCCGCCTTCACACTAAGGCATATTCGTGCCAGAGCTCGTCGATCTCGCGATAAATCTGTCTCACTGTCCGCAGTACTTACGATAGTTTCGATACGATCCCACAACCCTTCAAGGGATAAAACCATCTTCATTTGAAACTTCCATGTATTGTAATTTCCGACACCTTCTAGTTTTTCAATATGAATGCCTCCGCCGAGCGAGGACATTGCTCCACCGGCACTAGGCAACATGACTCCATTTCCAGATAACCTATCTTCCATGACGACCACGTGTACGTGCACGCACACACGCCGGAACGTCAAGAAGAAAACACCAACACCAAATCTTCTTTAGAACCACGTTTTCGAGATTGGCCTTATGTATATGTGACTGGGTCCATAGCCTGTTATAGATGGAGAATAGAGAGGCAGTGATCTAAGATTAGCACGTGGGTGCTTCAGCCAGTGTAAGGATCCGGTGCAGTCCAGAAATTCGGAGTATAGAATAGAAACAACTTTAGGTAGTCAATTGCCTAGTTTATTACTCAGCATAAACAGAGCAGCAATTACAATAATATTATAGACACTGATATAAAATATTAGAGCGGAATGACAATCACGCACTTACATCTAGGGGGTTCAAGACAAGAAGGACGAGCACAGATAATGTATCAAAAGACAGCTAGAAGCTTATGTCAAGTGTCAATCAAACTGACGTGCATTAATATCTGACACTGACAGTTACATCTGATACCACAGATATTGTTAGGATTACATGCATTGCATAAACTTAATTCAACATTCTCCCCATCATTGCGATCATTTTTTTGTTCAACATCAAACTCAAACTCAAAGCATTTATTTCAACTAGACCATTACGGCACTTTTGAATGTCAAATTACAAATAAAATCAAAGCTACAGTCACAGTCACATGGCATAATAACTTGAGAAAGTACTGTAGTTGCCCATTCCCTAGCGTAGATCTCTATGGAGAAGAACGGGCAAGAAACTCCATGGACACTCTTTTTAAATCAATATATTGTTACAAAATCTTGGTTACATCATTCATGTGTGATTAAACATATATGTGAGAACGATGTAGAAAGACGTGCACATTAAGAGCGTTCAGATAAAAGATTAAATCAACAATGTAAAAAAAAAAGGAATTAAAATTAACCATGGCGGCTAAGAGATGACCAGTCCCAACTGACAGCGCCCGTTCACGAACATGACGCATGTATCGGCGCCATTCAACTCGACCATATTGAAGGATTGAAGGGAGCTAAATAATCCGACACACCCGCCACCATCACCGAGACATTTGAGTGAGCATGACAATCTCTCAGCCGCCAAGGCATGTTCAAGTAAAAAAAAAAAGATAACTAATTAATGTAAATGGTGGCTTTACAGTACATAGTACCTACTTGAAATAAATGATTTGATTGATTGATTGATTGATAGAACTCACACAAATGTGCTATGCAATTACATATATAAATAAATATAAATAAATCATACCTGGGAACCTTCTAGTTACGGAGATATTGGGGGTCATAGATATTGGGTTATAGCTCAGGGTCTACCAGCTGTAGAAGCCAGGAACAAGACAAAGAAAGTGAATACTGTCTGTGTGAAATGCCCAACGCAACCTAGTGTTTGTTCGGAATGCTACGCAGAAATTCATTTAAAATAATATTTTTGTCTGATGTATCCAATGTTTGATTCTTTTTAAAGAACCCGGGCGAGACAATTGTTGATGAAATTATTGAGCGTCTACGTATGTCACCGTGATAGATGTCTACGAAATAATTTACAAAGATTTATCAAATCAATCTTAAGGCCTAACGAAGTCTGTAAAAAAATTCCTCATTATTATGAGCTCAATTGACTAGAATAATGATGAATGAGAAAAATAATCATGACTTACTTTTTTTCTTCCTGGACTGACTTCATGGCTTTTTGGCTAAGATACACTTTTAAGGTGAACGCACACTTATCCGCGTCGAAACAATCGACCGCGCCGAAAGAATCGAATTTTAGAATAACTTGTATGAAATATTATAAATCCTAGCACACTTATCCGCGTTGAATCGTACGAATAGATGACGTCATACGTATGAGAAATAAATATTTCTTGCTTTTTTTTATTTTATTATTGATAAGTGGGCATTTCCGTAGAAATTCGTCCCGGTTACAAAATGGAGAAATGTGGAAAAAAAATATTAAATAGATTTTTTAAAATCTTAAAATGATTTGATATTCATTAAAGATTACTGTAATAGTCGTAAAACAACAAAAGAATAACCATCTTCTGAGAAAATATGATTTGTTTGGGACAAGGTAGTGCTTCTGATTTCCATTTTGTAACTTTTTTTGCATTAAAATAAAATGTTACATATTTAATTATTAGGGGGAAAAGTTTTTTTATTGCATAGTAAACGCTACTTTCTTATAAAAAAAGATATTCTGTAACTACTAAATGCGCCAGTTTTTTTGTGATTTAGTAAAAACATATCCACTTTGTTACTTTTGGAAATTAAGCTTTCTTATTTTCTATTTCCCACAGTGTCGAAAATAGTTAACAAGTTGAGAATATTTTTAAATTTATAGTTGTAACCCACTTTATCAAAAACTAAACGAATAATGACCTGGTGCCCTGTAGAAACTGGAAATTAAATTAAATTTCATAATTTTAATAATGGGACAGTTACAAAACTGAATGCTGGAGTTACAAAATGGAAACGTAAAGCTTAATTCACATAGTTAATAAAAAAAAAAAATGTTAATAGGTTCAGATGATTTTTCATAAAACGAAAAGGAAACCTTAGTTGGGCATTTTAACTTACATAAAGCTATAGTATGAATAAATGAACTGTACTCAGTAGTATATCGAATGTAAATGAAACAAATGCATTCAAAAAACTTCCATAATATAAGAGCCGTAACATACGAGTAGGTAACACTTGATGTGTTGTTAAAGATTGCACAAAATAATAATAATCGCTTGCCAAGCATTGAAGAAATTATATTACAATATATAATTATTTTAGCAAAAACCCTCATTCAACCAGCCCCAAGAAAAGCATGAGATTAGTGGTATTTCATTAGCTAGTAACTTTGAACCAACTTTTAAATTAATGTGTTAATATAATAAGTTAGTCATGATTAAGTGCATTAAAAAGGGCAAATAAAAAAAATGGACCATCACAACAAAAATTTTATCACATAAAAATTGCACACATCATGCTTTTTAGCTTATGTACTCGTCTTTACATTTCCATTTTGTAACTTTGACAATCCACATATATGTAACTAAACAAAATGGAAGTAACGTTTTCATGATTTCCATTTTAAAATTGCGTGTAGTTAAACATTAGAACAATTAATGCTGCAAGTAATTCAATCAATCATTTTTACTATGATTTTATCATCATTTACAATAACAAGGTGAACAAAAACAAAAACTGATGAGCAGAAATTCCTATAACAAAGTGGATGAATTATACGTAGATGGTAACGCTTTGCAAGTTTTGACACGAATAATTTTGACAGCACCTGATTGCCTACCCAACAAAATGCCGGAATCGATGAATAATGTTGCCAAGAAAATAATGTGCTAAGATTTGGCAGTTTATTTATTACTCAAGTGCAGGAAACACGGTTACAAAGTGTAATTTTCCACTATGTGCAAAATCGTGGGACACAATTAAAATAGTAAAATATAATATTTTTTGTATAGAAGTGGCTGTAATTTATGTTATATTTTAAAAGCTTTCATTCATTTGAACATTTTAAAATATTTTTTACCTACATGCTTACTTGTATATCATCAATAATCTAATTTAAAGAGTGGCACGACACTGTGGGACACCTTAAAACTGGGGGGGTTCCAAACATATTTTCGTTTTAATTTAACAATAAGTATCGTAAAATCGCAAATTCATGCTGTTATTTACTGAGTTTAAATATTATACTATCGTAATAAATAGTGAATTATAATAATAGGCCTTCGGTCTCCTAATGAATTATGAATAAAGTCACGGGACAACGCAAAATGCGAGTGGATAAATTTCTACGGAAATGCCCAAGTGTGTGTCCACCTTTAATGTCATCTCCAACAAAAAAAAACATGACATTTTATTTGTCAACCTGCTTAATGACATGTAAGTTCCTTGCATGCGCTGTACCGTCGTACGGTGAAAGGCCGTAACTAACATTTTTGCCAAATCTCAGTTAAACATTGATTCGAATTCAGCAAGACATTCTGTATATGTCGCCCGTAGCCACCAGATACACTTAGATAGAAGGGCGTTTGGCCTCAAAAACGATGTTTTCTACGAATAGTTTGCATACTTGTTGAAATCCGCATATTCATTTGAGGCCTTTTCGGCCGTGAAAAGCCTTAAATAGAGTTATGGCCTTCCATCACATACATCATTGTATTGTGTCACGAATTGTCTTTTCATAATAGGTACATAGAATGATAATAAAGTGTGTAGGTATTGTATTCTATGTAGTATAATGGCTGAGCTGCCTCTTTAGAGGAAAAAACCACGCTTGTTTTCGCGCCTGAAGGAGCCGAAGATGTCACACGGCGCGTATCATGCGAAAGTTCCTGAATGAAGTGAATATACATACGGGCGATGGACTGGTCGAGTCCAGATATGGACTGATATCGAACGCTTATGGGACGAGCTCAAGAGAAGGGTCCTGGGCAGAAATTCGGTCCCTTCAACCATAAAACGATTCAGCTGCAAAACAACTTAAGCAGCAGAATGGGGGAAAGTAGAACCGTCGCGTCGCTGTGATACCCTTCCGAGGAATCCGGTACAGCGCTGTCCAGCCAAGCAAAAATGTGATGAGGACGGCTTCACCTTAGTTCAGAAGAAGAAGAAAAAGCCTACTTGTCGCAATCAATGCGGTACAGGACTGTCAGTACCAAATATGCTGCTGCGTCCAGCAATACCAACTACGACTTTGCTTTATGTGTCCCGACTGCATCACTCCACAAAGGTTGAGTAGGTCATAGAACTCGTAGAGTACATGAAGATGAAGACCAGCTGGACCTTGAGGATCGAGAAGTTGGAGTCGCGTCACAACACCAACTTCAAGTCGTTTGTGGTGCGAGTTCCGACACAATTTCTCGACAAGTTTCTCAAGGAAGAGTTTTGGCCGAAGGGTGTTGTCTATCGACGTTTTCGCGGCAGGCTACGTGAACCCCGCAGCGTAACACGACGCCGTCACTTCATGTGTTCATAGTTTATAAGTTATATTTTGTATGTATAAGTATATTCTAATTTGTAATGTAATGTCGTGTATCTTATTTATGGGCCTTAAGATGCCTGAAAATGAAATGATTGATTGATAAAAGCATTGAAGGCCGCGTTAACAGACGGGTGGGACAGAATTCCTCAAGGCACCGTCAAAAACCTGATCAGATTAATGAAGAATCGAATGCAGGCTGTGATTTAGGGTAGGCAATAATAAGAATTGACAGAATTAATTATGGTTTTAACAGAATTGTTTTATTTTTTAAATGACTAAGCACAACACATATCCCATTTTCTCTCTACTTTCACAGAATTGATTTTAAAAGTAAGTTTGCCAGCCTATTACTGTCCCACTGCAGGGCAAAGGCCTTTTCTCAACAGAGAAGGCACGAACATTGATCTCCACGCTTGCTCAAGATGGGTTGGCGACTTATTTATCAAAATATATCTCTAACTAACTGCCCTATAGATAGTTGACTAAGGTAATTAAATAAATATTCTTCTGATCATTTATTTAAGTAGGTAAGTACCTAATTACGTCTCATGTGACCATGTGAGCCATGTGGCAGACCTAGGAACGTCTGTTGGACTTAATATTCTGAATACGGAGTCCTTAAACTATTCTCCCACTATCCTTATATTCTTCTAAACTTCGCATGGCGCGTAGTTGTAAATAAATGCATTTATATTAATGTATTTAAAGTGAGTAAAGGTATTTTTAGATTTATTTTTCGAATAGTCTGTTGTTAACAAGATATAACCTCTAAAACTTCAAACTAGAATATCTTTAAATCCTGACTTCCTAGAAAAATATGACTGAAGACAAAACTCTTCAGGAATTCAAACTCTATACTTTTATATAATTTTCATGGGCAGACGCTAAAATAAAATATCAACAAAAATTTGTTCGCAAGTTGACCGGTGTTCTTTTGTAAGCTGATTTTTTGAGCAAAATATTAATAAATATCGTCTTGGGAAAACTGTTTTTCTTAGTTAATTACCAACTGATTGGTCATGGCAATAGAGTCCGATTTTCCTTGTTTTTTTTTTCATAGGTAGGTTTTTGAATACATTATTCGATACAATTGGTTTTGACTCCGTATCGGGCAAGCCAAAACCAAAAAATCAATTTGAATTCGTCGGGTCACAGCGGACCACACGGCCCGCTGATAAAATATATGGCGTGTCCTGCCAGCGTGCCACTTGGCGTGCCGCAAAAGTTCTCTCAAATTAAGCTTGGCGGGTCACTAAAGAAATGGGATGGGCGGCGCGCCGCCCACATGGCCTTTGGCAAACTGTATACATGCGTGGCGGTGAGAGTGTTAAGACAAGTTTTTTTTTTTAATACAAGATTTTACTTTAAACACCGCTATCTCTCCCGTACTATTAAATCTATCCATCAGCACAATGTTTTAAGTGCGTTAAATTGAGTTATACCAACATGATTTGACCTCCAAAAAAAAAGTTGTTTCCCAGCAATGTTTTTTGCGTAAAGTTACTTAGTTTGATGTACAGAATGCTTGGTTGACGGCTTTGTGATGAGGTGGTTTACGCCCTGTATTATCACGTTCTTCCAGGTCTTCCCGTTTTTCCCGTTCTTCCCGTTCTTCCCGCTTCTTCCCGGTCTTCCCGGTCTTCTTCCTGGTCTTTCCGGTCTGCTTCCAGGTCTTCCCGGCCTTTTTCCCGGTCTTTCCAGTCTTCTTCCAGGTCTTTCCGGTCTTCCCGTCCTTCTTCCTGGTCTTCTTCCAGGTTTTCCGGTGTTTTTCCGGAATTCCCGGTCTTCCAGGTCTTCCCGATCATCCTGGTCTTCTTCCTGGTCTTCCCGGTCTTCTTCCAAGTCTTTCCGGTCTTCTTCCAGGTCTTCCCGGTCTCCTTCCCGGTCTTCCTGGTCTTCTTCCAGGTCTAGACCGGGAAGAAGACCTGGAAGAAGACCGGGAAGACCGGAAAGACCTGGAAGAATCCCGGAAAGACCGGGTAAAAGGCCGGGAAGACCTGGAAGAAGACCAGGCAGGCCTGGAAGAAGGCCGGGAAGACCTGGAAGAAGACCGGAAAGACCTGCAAGAAGACCAGGAAGACCAGGAAGAAGACCGGGAAGACCGGGAAAAACACCGGAAAAACCTGGAAGAAGACCGGAAAGACCTGCAAGAAGACCGGGAAGACCAGGAAGAAGACCGGGAAGACCGAGAAAAACACCGGAAAAACCTGGAAGAAGACCGGTAAGACCTGGAAGAAGACCGGGAAGACCTGGAAGAAGTCCGGGAAGACCGGGAAGACCTGGAAGAAGACCGGAAAGACCTGGAAGAAGACTGGGAAGACCAGGAAGAAGACCGGGAATACCGTTAAGACCTGGAAGACCGGGAAGACCGGGAATTCCGGAAAAATCACCTAAAAGACCTGGAAGAAGACACCTGGAAGAAGACCGGGAAGACCGGGAAGACCTGGAAGAAGACCGGAAAGACCAGGAAGAAGACCGGGAAGACCGGGAAGACCTGAAAGAAGACCGGAAAGACCGGGAATTCCGGAAAAATCACCGGAAAAACCTGGAAGAAGACCGGGAAGACTGGGAAAAAGGCCGGGAAGACCTGGAAGAAGTCCGGGAAGACCGGGAAGACCTGGAAGAAGACCGGAAAGACCTGGAAGAAGACTGGGAAGACCAGGAAGAAGACCGGGAATACCGTTAAGACCTGGAAGACCGGGAAGACACTGTATTTTTTTTCCTTTTATTTATTCAATATCAATATTTTAGAAGAGGATTCAAATAGCAGTCGGTTATTAAATCTTTTTAAGTCATTTGACTTGACCAACACTTTTATAGAACCTACTAGAGTAACTTCATCTTCTGCTACTTGTATAGATAATGTTTTCTGCAATTGTGATTATTTAGATAAAGCCATAGTAAATTGTTTGCCGTCTGACCATAGCGGACAAACTGTAACTTTTAGGTGTAAAACTCCAATACAAAATGTTCAGATTAAATTCAGACCTATAACTTCTTGCAAATTAAATAGATATAATATTTCCCTACAGAACAAGTTAAGTGAAATGAGCCAAGAGGATATTAATATAAATCAATTGTATGATCGTTTCTTTTCATTAGTTCACACGGAATTCAACAAAACTTTTGAAAAGAAGACAAAGAGTATTTGCCCTAAATTTATATTTAGTGATTGGGCAACTAGAGGTATAAGAAAAAGTAGGGAAAGACTATTTGAGCTTTATAGCCTTAAGCCTTTTATAAACACAGAAACTTTTAGCAAGTATGTTGCTACGTATTCAAAGATTTTTAGAAATACTTGCAAAGTTGCTAAAGCCCTGCACATTAGCAACAAGATCAAAACAGCAGATAATAAAATAAAGACCGTTTGGAAAGTCATAAATAACGAGACTAACAGAAAGAAAATACGTAATAATAGCTATACATTAGATACAGCATGTGGTCCTAAAAGCTCTAATCAGGAAGTAGCTCAAGAATTTGTAAATTTCTTTACCGATATACCAATAAAAACTACGGAGGCCCTTAACTCCTCACCTGAAATATCAATTAGCTTATTAAAGGCGAATGTGTCTGGCTGCCTGGCTGAATTTAAATTTAAACACATTAACCCTATAACAGTTATTAAAGCTTTCCGGCAAATTAAAATCAAACTGACCGAAGATTTATGGGGAATGTCCATCAAAGTTTGTACATCTATACTTGAGACCATAGCCCCGTACTTAGCTTTAATTTTTAATTCATGTGTAGACCAAGGAGTCTTCCCAGATTTGATGAAATACAGTAAAGTCATACCTCTTTTCAAATCCGGGGACAGTAAAGATGCCAATAATTATAGACCTGTATCCGTGTTACCAGTTTTTAGCAAGGTTTTTGAAAAAGTAATGCTTAATCAAATGCTCTATCATTTTAACACCAACAGAATCTTGCATGATCAACAGTATGGTTTCACCAAGGGACGTTGTACAACTGACGCTGGTGTAACCCTATTAAAGCACGTTTTTGCTGCGTGGGAAGAGTCCCAAGACGCAATAGGAATTTTCTGTGATCTCTCCAAAGCTTTTGATTGCGTAAATCACGACACATTACTTTTGAAACTGGAGCATTACGGACTGAGTAAACTTGCACTTAGCCTGGTAAAATCATATTTGAGTGATAGAAAACAACACGTTCAAATAAATGGTGTCAATTCACAGGGTTTGAAAGTAAAAATGGGGGTTCCGCAAGGCTCAATATTGGGTCCTTTCCTTTTTCTAGTCTATATAAATGATCTACCCTATTTATTGAAAAACCAACCACATAATATGGTGTTATTTGCTGATGACACTTCCCTAATTTTTAAGATAAATAGACGGGCCCAAAATCTAGATGAGGTGAATAACGCCCTTCTTCAGGTCCAAAATTGGTTCACAGCAAACAATTTGGTATTGAATGAAAAGAAAACTAAATGCATAAGATTTTCATTACCGAATGTTAAAAGTAGTGATTGTGAGATAATATTGAATAAAGAGAAACTCGAATTCGTAGATAAAACGGTTTTCCTGGGGCTTACGCTTGATTCAAGGCTACAATGGGGGTCTCATTTAACATCGCTTGCGGGGCGCTTAAGTTCAGCAGCATATGCCATCAGAAAAATCCGTCAATTCACTGATGCAGATACCGCTAGACTGGTCTATTTTAGTTACTTCCATAGTATAATGTCTTACGGTATTTTGCTATGGGGACGGGCTGCTGATATTGAGTCTATATTTATTCTGCAGAAAAGAGCCATCAGAGCCATATACAATCTTCGTAGGCGCGATTCTCTAAGGGAACTATTTAAGGATATTGGCATTATGACGGTTCATTGCCAATACATCTATGAAAACATAATGTACGTCAGAAAAAATCTGCATCTTTTTGGTAAAAGAGGTGACAGACACAATTACAGTACTAGAAATAGGAACCAACTAGTTCAGCCAGGCTTTAGACTCGCTAAAGTAGACTCATCTTTCATGGGGTACTGTTTGAGATGCTATAATAAAATTCCACAAAGTATTCTTGAACTGAATGAGAAAAAATTTAAAACATGCATAAAACGCACACTATGTAAACAAGCATATTACAAGTTGAGCGATTATATCGCTGATAAAAATGTTTGGCTTAATGCTGGTCCTGCTCCACATGGACAGGGGCGCAAAAATTGATAGCATTAAATGGTATTGTTGGAGCTGCTGAAGATTGTACAACTATCTTTGCATTGTATAAATTCAATATCTTTAGTATTATATAACCTCATATCCCATATTGTGTGAGTGCCATGTACTAGAATGCTATCATTCACTGGAAACCTACGTTTTTATTTTTTGACTTGAATGTGCCCTGGCGGTTGAGAGTATGTCATGCTCTCTCAAATGTCTCGCTGATGGTGGCGCGTGTGTCGGACCATTTAGTTCCCTTCAAAATGGTTGAGCTGAATGGTGCTGATCCATGCGTCATGTTCGTGAACGGGCGCTGTCAGTTGTGACTGGTCATCTCTTAGTCGCCATGGTTTATTTGAATTAATTATTTTGTTTTTGAGTTGTATTTTATTTTTGTTTTGCTATGGACACTTTTAACGTGCACATCTTGCTACATTGTTCTCACATAATATACCATCTCAACAAGAATGATGTAACCAAGATTTTGTAACAATATTTTGATTTAAAAGAGTGTCCATGGAGTTTCTTGCCCGTTCTTCTCCATAGAGATCTACGTTAGGGAATGGGCAACTACAGTACTTTCACAGTTTTTATGTCTTGTGACTGGGACTGTAGCTACTTTAATTGTTCATTTTTGTTTCGACAATTCAAAAGTGCCTGTAACTGGCCTACTTGAAATAAATGCTTTGATTTTGATTTTGATTTTGATTTTTAGGTATATTTTTTTCATTTTGTTTAGTTTTAAGTTTTGTATGATTGTTTTTGGTTTCCTTTTGTTTTTTGATCTATTTCGTTTGTTTTTTTTTTATTTTATACTGTGTGCACTTGTAGCGTGTGCCAAATAAATGTATTTTCTTTCTTTCTTTCTTTCTTTCTTTCTTTCTTTTTTTCTTTCTTTCTTTCAAGACCGGGAATTCCGGAAAAATCATCGGAAAAACCTGGAAGAAGAAAGAAAGAAAGAAAGAAAGAAAACTATAACCGGCCGACCGGGAAGACCGTGAAAAGGGCCGGGAAGACCTGGAAGAATACCCGAAAGACCTGGATTCCGGATTCCGGATTTCCCGGTCTTCCCGGTCTTTCCGGTTTTCTTCCAGGTCTTCCCGGTCTTCTTCCTGGTCATTCCGGTCTTCTTCCTGGTCTTCCCGGTTTTCTTCCTGGTCTTCCCGGTCTTCTTCCAGGTTTTTCCGGTGATTTTTCCGGAATTCTTGGTCTATCCGGTCTTCCAGGTCTGAACGATCTTCCCGGACTTCAACCCTGTCTTCCTGGTCTTCTCGGTCTTCTTCCTGGTCTTCCCGGTCTTCTTCCAGGTGTCTTCTTCCTGGTCTTCCCGGTCTTCTTCCAGGTTTTTCCGGTGTTTTTCACGGTCTTCCCGGCCTTCTGCCAGGTCTTCCCGGTCCTCTTCCAGGTCTTCTCGTTTTTCCCGGTCTTCTTCCAGGTTTTTCCAGTGTTTTTCACGGTCTTCCCGGTCTTCTTCCAGGTCTTCCTGGTCTTCCTAGCCTTCTTCCAGGTCTTCCCGGTCCTCTTCCAGGTCTTACCGGTCTTCCAGGTCTTCTTCTTTCACGGTCTTGCTGGTCTTCTTCCCGGTCTTCCCGTTCTTCTCGATCCTCCCGTTCTTTCCGGATTTCTACCCTGTCTTCTCGGTCTTCTTCCAGGTCTTCCCGGTCTTCCCGGTCTTCCCGGTCTTCTTCCTGGTCTTCCCGGTCTTCTCGTTCTTCCCGATTTTTCTATTCTTCCCGGACTTCTACCCTTCCAGGTTTTTTGGTGTTTTTCCCGGTCTTCCCGGCCTTCCCGGTCTCTTTCCTGGTCTTCCCGGTATTCTCCCAGGTCTTTCCGGTCTTCTTCCTGGTCTTTCCGGTCTTCTTCCTGGTCTTCCCGGTCTTCTTCCAGGTTTTTCCGGTGTTTTTCACGGTCTTCCCGGCCTTCTGCCAGGTCTTCCCGGTCCTCTTCCAGGTCTTACCGGTCTTCTTCCAGGTCTTTCCGGTCTTCTCGGTCTTCTTCCAGGTCTTCTCGTTCTTCCCGGTCTTCTTCCAGGTCTTCCCGGTCTTCTTCCAGGTCTTTCCGGTCTTCTCGGTCTTCTTCCAGGTCTTCTCGTTCTTCCCGGTCTTCTTCCAGGTCTTCTTCCTGGTCTTCTTTCAGGTTTTTCCGGTGTTTTTTCCGGAATTCCCGGTCTTCCCGGTCATCCCGGTCTTCTTCCTGGTCTTCCCGGTCTTCTTCCAGGTCTTCTCGTTCTTCCCGGTCTTCTTCCAGGTCTTCCCGGTCTTCTTCCTGGTCTTCCCGGTCTTCTTCCTGGTCTTCCCGGTATTCTTCCAGGTCTTACCGGTCTTCCAGGTCTTCTTCTTTCACGGTCTTGCCGGTCTTCTTCCCGGTCTTCCAGGTCTTAACGGTCTTCCCGATATTCTCTTCCGTAATTGAGCCAACACACTTTTCATTGACGTCGATGACTTCGTTATTATTTAAATTTATAAGTGGCAACACAGTACAGTACAGTGGAGTACATTTCCTTAACAAAGAGGTTTCATTAAGTAAGTTCATTAAGACATTGGTTGCCATGAACATGAAAGTACTAGGAGTACATGACTCACGAGAGCTAACTAATATATCTTTTGAACCGACGATGGTATCTATCTACGATGTAACTAGGTAGAACAAAAAAGTCTCATTAGTTACGTTAAAGTTTAATTTTTAAGTAACGTAACTACTTGGAATAAAAATGTCCATCTAGTTACATCAATGTAACTACAATGTAACCAGGTGGAATGGACGCGGAACCAAATACATGAATAGATAGCTTTTGTTGCGTATGTTAGTAAATAGCAAAATTTGTGTGATATGGTTTTCGAATTATTTAACATTTTGTTGCGGTAACATTTTGGGATACCCTAGATTTCGAAAACGGCTCAACGCAGAAGATTGAAAAAAATACCAACTAGAGACCTTTCATTTGCTTAAATTAGTTTTAAACATTAGTTTTTGATTTGGTCGTCGTAAACAAATGGAATTAAATGGTTTCAAAAATCAGATTAAAACGGATTTTCAAGTAAACCAAAACACTTAGAAGCAAATAAACAGCTGTAAAAGATACCCATGGTAGACGCTTATAACGTCAGGAAAAATAGATTTTTGTAACTTTACACGATATGAAGATAAAACAAATTTGATGAATTCTAAACTTGTACTTTACCGATGAAATACGCAATTCCTAAAACATTAAGAAACTGCATTCATTAAGCAAATTAAAATGATTCATGAACATTCACTCCTGTTAATTTCAGCTTTCAATTACGTCTATAACGAAAGTTATACTTATCAAAAACAAGAATAAGTCAGCAACTCTCTTATAAGCCGACCAAGTCGAAAAGGTCACGAAAAAGCGGCCGTGGTGGCCGTAAAAATGGTCCGTGGGTACCGCACGATCTCCCGCGAGGCGGCGGGCCTGCTTGCCGGATTGCCGCCATGGGATCTGGAGGCGATAGTCCCCGCGCGTGGCTCGCGGAGGTACTACGCCGGGGGGAATCCCTGCTGCCGCGGCAAATTGCCGCTCAGCGGACTGACCTCCGGCGCGATCTCATGGCGACATGGAAAGAGCGACTGTCGCACAACCCCGTGCAGGGCACGCCACGATAGTGGCGGTAAGTCGAGCGGACTTACCGCCACTATCGCGGTGGAGTGGCTGGAGAGGCGCCACGGCGTCCTCACCTTCCGCCTGACGCAGGTCCTCACCGGACACGGATGTTTCGGGAGGTGCCTGCACCGAATTTATGGGTACTATACAGGGTGTATTTCACCTCATCACAAAGCCGTTAACCAAGCATTCTGTATATCAAACTAAGTAACTCTACGCAAAAAATATTGCTGGGAAACAACTTTTTTTTTTGAGGTTATAAATCATGTTTTGTGGTATAACTCAATGTAACACACTCAAAACATTGTGCGGATGGATGGATTGAATAGTACGGGGGTCGTAGAGATATTTAAAGTTAAAATCGTGCGATAAAAAGTGGTATTTAAAAAAAAGCTTGTCAAAATCTTGCAACTTTGACCCCCCATATCTCCGTAACTAGAAGGTTCCCAGGTATAGTGTAGAACAAAAAAATGATCAGAATGACGAGTAGAACAAGTGCCTTTCGTATTCGTTAAGAGGTGTTTTACACCCTTTATATTTTGATACTTAGAATAACTGGAATGCCCCCTTTTTCGAAGCTCTTGGTGGTCCTGCTGAAGCTACCGTCGGACCACCTTCAAAGTCGATTTTCTCGAAAACTGCTCATGTACCAATTTTGTTGTTCGAGTACTAATAGGTACCAATTTAGTACTAATTACTGACCAAATATGGAAGATATTAGACTTAGAAACTAACTTTTCGAGAAATAAGCAAAGGACAATGGGCATTATTGTATGAGTTACGTCCCAACCCTTGTAACAAGTTAGGACTAGTAGAAACATGTTCAGTTAAGCTTTTTTATGCTCAATATGCCAAGTTTTTATTGTAATTACGCAAAAGTTATTGGGCTTCTAGTGAAAAATAAGTTTTTGATTTAAATAACACTTAAGTCAAACTTCATAACATTTTATGTTAGGTACATGTAAAATTACATTTATAATAATTGTACAGTTATCACAGGCAATAGTAGCTATTTTTTACGGTTATTAATAACCGCTTAGTTGAGAACATATACATAACAAAGAATATAACACATTATGATAATTGCATTATTTAAATACATAGATAACAAAGAAATAATACCCTTAAGTAAGAGTGCAAACGTATGAAAATTGTTTACTAGTTAGTATTTTTAGTAGTTATTATTATCTATGATAAAATCATCTAGAAATATTGCGGGTAACAATATGCTTTGGCTGATGTCTAGCCCAGCCAAGGTACCTGATAATACTCATTACGTGAGCGCAGTTCTTTTTACCGTTAAACATGAGCTGTTAAATATAGTCACCTAAACGCGGTCTAACTCGCTGTCGAGTCAAAGACCGACTACAAGTCACACCAAATATTCCATAGTTCGTAATAAGCCAATCAGTAACAAATCAAGTCCTCAATCAAGTCCACAAAACAATCCGAAGTCGATAGTTGCAAGTGTAGAAACACCAAGAGTCCTTTAATAATGCGTAAGTCGTCAGTAAATAAACAGAGGAGTAACAATTAAAAACACGGAAGTACAGCACAGCTATCAAAAACTGAATGTGCTGAAAGCGCTAGATAAATAATTGCATGTAGATGCACCGGCAACCATCTCTTTGTAACGTATAGCGCTGTCTCATAAAATATCGTTATCTGCTCCTGTGCTTACAACGCGTGTGGCGCGGTCGGCACGGTCGCCCGTGTGGTTTTTTCCACTTGATTTTAAAATCGTTTCGGCCCTTTGTCATTAAAATATTAATTGATTAAGTTTTATTCAATACATTTTTTTAAAATAAATTATACTACTATAACAGCTTCCCTGCACAAGATACAGAGTTACGCCCATACAAAAAAACATAACACTAATTGAGATCTTTCAAATGATATAGGTAAGAAAATGTTACAGCACTTGGGACGAAACCGCTCATTGTCCTTTAGGAGAAGAATTGAATACTGTTTTTGCACTCAAAGTAAAGAGATCGATAGTGTCAGGGCACTGGATTTCTTGAGGTATCAAGACAGTTGCGCGATAGACACTTGCGCGCCAGGGCGCCAAGGAAAATTTTAGTTTTTTCCGTCATGGGTGTCGTTTTCATGGTTTTTGGGGTCGCTGATTACGATTATGGGTTAAAATAGAAAATCGAAAATGGCGCCAAGGAAAATTTTAGCTATTTATTCCCCTAAAAAGCGTAGTCGACAGAGCCCCTATTTCCGAGTGCAGGGTTTAAGGGAACTTAACTAACCCAAACGGGGCCCAAAGTCCCGATTATGGGGGCAGAGGTACTTCCGTATGTTCGTTTGACAATAATTCGAGAGTTTACAATATCGCTAGAGTGATTACAATATAACGTGTTTGACAATTTTACGGTGACATATATATATATGAAATCTGGCACGAACAACAGTTTAAATTGAATAGTATATTTTCGAAAATCATTTCTATTAACAGGTTTTTTAATAATGGCAATACAACAGTGTCATTCAAACACTGTTGTCTTCATAGAGCAGTGGACTGTATATCCATAGCTAGGTCGCTAGTTCAAATCCGGCTCGAAGGACCATATGTTGACGACGTAAGATTGATTATGAGGTTTTGGGGTATTTATGCGATTTTTAAAATAAAATGGCACGACTGTTTCGTAGCTCTGTATTGAGGCAACTAAAGTAGGTAATACGATCCAACATACCGCCCACCAAAAGGACCCTACGTCCTTTTACAAATACAATTAATTGGGCTTAATAACTTACATATTAATTCTAAACTTACTCGTAACAATTTTCCAAAGTAATTCTAACAAATTCTTAAAGTGGGCTGTAATGTAAAAATGAATAACAGGTTATCAAATAGTAAATAAGTGCCTACCTATCTGTTTATTACAATTATACAGTTCCAACTATTATGTATAAATCATTAAGGTAAGTACCAACCTATCTGTTTCACAATAGAATCAGTTATTAGTTGTTTATGCATAGTTTAAGTAAGTAATAGCATGCAGGTGGGAAGGTGAGTACATCAATGTCATAATTTTAATCCGGTTTAAAAATTTTAATCATCGAATGGTAAGTACTTATGTACATAATTATCTTAATAGTATTTAAGTAGTTAATTTATATATACATACGCATAGATACATAGTTAGTTTTATTAAGACCTAATTACTTACATACTTTTAACAAGGTAATGCACAATGATATTATTATGTAACATGCAGACTTAAATTCATAATTTAAGTAGTGTACATAAAGATAAGCAAGTATATAAACAAACCTTGTTTCAGGTAACTAACAATTACTCAAGCGTCTTGAGGTAGGAATATTAACTTAGATAAAGGTCTTTATAATTCACTTTGTCCCTTACCTACACTACACTGTAACCACTCTCACTAAATTGTCTTTTCCAGGATGCAGCGTTATAATTTTTCCCAGAAGCCATTTCGTAGGAGGCAGACCCTCTTCCTTGATGACCACAATGTCTCCCACGGTAGGTGACTGGATATAGCCGATTGCCATTTGGTCCGTTGTTGCAGAGTGTTTAAGTAATTCTGAATGCCACCTTCGCCAGAAGTCTTGTGTCATTTGCTGTACTAACTGCCATCTACTCTTCGATCAATAATAGTACATCTACTCAATAGACTGATTTTTGAGCCTTCGTATTCATAATCAGGAATTAAAAAGTGTCCAGGTGTGAGTGGTGACATCGTCGCAATGGTAGGTATTGTCCAGCTGGCACAATCGGTCGGGAGTTGAGACAAGCTTCTATTTGTGTAAGCAATGTTGCCATCTCTTCGTAGGTAAGTTTTCTTTGCAAACTTTTGCTAAATGTCTCTTTGCAGCTTGCACTCCACAATTTGGCTTTCGCGGCGGGATAAAATGCCACGTAGTTCCATCGGTTGCTAAGTGTTCGGTTTCTTTGGAAATGCTGTTTCCATCTGCTTTGAAAAGGTCTTTGAGGTCCTTTGCAGTACCAACGAAATTAAAGCCGTTGTCGCTGAACAGATGAAGACATTGACACGTAGACATTGACATTAAGTCTGTTACGGCTTCCGTAGCCATACATACAAACAAACAGATATACCCTTTAGTAGCATGATGGCCTCGCCCTTTCGATGTTCTCATTAATACTGGAACTGCATAGTCAACTCCACTGTTTAGAAATGCCCGCTGTGGACTCACCCTTACAGCTGGCAATGCGCCCATTAACTGGTTGTTTATCTTGCCTTTATTCACAAGGCAAACCTTGCAACTTCTTATGCATTTTCTTACAGCTGATTTCAAGTGAATTTTCCAATAATTACTTCATAAGTATGCCATCATAACTTGTTTACCAGCATGTAAAGTTTGGTGTGCTTCGTTAATCAACAATGTAATTATTCAGGATGATTATTAGATGTTTGTTTGTGACTGGCAAATTAGCGTTTTGTAAACAACCTCCAACTCTCAGCAAGTTGTTTTTATCTAAAAATGGTGTCAAACTAATTAGTGAACTTGATTTTCTCACCCTACCATTTTTCTTGATGGAAATTCTATATCTCTTCCATAAATTAATTGCTGATAGTGTATTATGCACCTTTGCCAAATTATGCTCATTTCATTTGTAGTTAATTACTTCTCTTTGTTTTTACTGTGTAGTCTTCTATATGTTATGGACCAAGTGATGAATTGGGCATTATACATTATGCCCGGTCATTATGAAAAATGGCCAATATAAGAGTGCAATTTGATAAGAATTATTCAAATAGTCAAATTGACCGGGCACTATACATATTGTCAATCACCTTTTGGGCAGAATAATACAAACATATGTCATTACTATTTTTTATTGTTAAATAAACTAAATATTTAACCATTTAAATAATCAGACTCATTATTTGGATTGATCATTAAGGACTTCTACATTAAGAAGTCATATTAAAAATATAACATAAAACATATTAAAAATGAAAAATTTTACAACATGCCTAATATTATTTTAAAGAAATGACTTATTATCCTACCGTATAATTATATCCTACTTATCCTACTCATCATCATCATCAACCGAGCCTTTTCCCAACTATGTTGGGGTCGGCTTCCAGTCTAACCAGATGCAGAAGAATACCAGTATTTTACCGATTGCCTATCTGACCTCCACAAGCCAGTTAATACTGGGAAAACGATACGACTTGGTAAGACTGCCGTCAGACTTTTGGGGCCACTGTAACGACTGTCAAAGATGGACAAATGACAGTCGGGACCAACGGCTTAACGTACTTTCCGAGGCACGGAGGAAACTCGGTATGTAAGGGTGTTCACCCATCCACAGACCAACCTAGGCAAGCACGGATTAACCTAAAGATCGACCCGAGCGGCTGATATTATTTAGCCACGAGCCTTTGCCTTTGCCTTTTTGGCTTAGCGACATCTACATTTATCAGACTTCCAACCATTTTTACAACCATATCTACTATAACCTTGCCCTTCGCATTTAGAGGACATTCTGCAACACTTTCTCAGCGAAATCTCCTGTCTCTGGAACATCTTCAGGCAAAATAAATCTTAATTTCGTAATTCAGTGTTACCATAAAATTGTCAAATAAGTTATAATGTAATATCTCTAGCGAAATTGTAAAATCTCGAAATATTGTCAAATGAACTTACTGCTTACAACAAAACGCATTATTTTTCGTGATATGCATGCGATGGTAGTCAAATTACGCGGTGTGGAGGGAAAGAGGGGTCCCCCTTGCCCAGTGGTACAACTTTCATGAAAATATATTGTACCATTCCTGAGAAATACCGATTATTATAACCTAATCTTAAAACACTTTATATTCCCCGAAAAAGCGTAGTCGACGGAGCCCCGCTTCGCGGGGCCCCTATTTCCGAGTGCAGGGTTTAAAGGAACCTAACTAGCCTAACGAGGGGGTGCCCCAAGTCCCGATTATGGGGGCAGAGATACTTCGGTATGCTCAGTTGACAATAATTCGAGAGTTTACAATATCGCTAGAGAGAAACACATCAAATTTAGCTTTATTATCAAATTGCCCAATTATCATGTAGCAATATAATAATGACCGTGCAATGTGATAAATAATGAAGTTAAGATAGTATTAATCACTTAGCCCGATAGAGATAGCCATTATTCATAATGCTCGAACATTATGTATAATGCCCGCATTAATCACCTGGTCCATAACATATACATATAATAAAATCATTGAGACCAAAAAATCTGTACATTGAAGATTTAAAAAAAAAATCGATCAGGGTGACTTAAAATAAGTAACTGAACATATTAAAACCATTTTTCACTTCTCATGCTCTAAAAGTACGCCGTTATAGCCCTACGAAGTGGGATTAAAGTGACTGTTTATTCCCTAGGGAGTAAAAAGTAATTTAAAAATGGAACGATCTTTTACTCTCTAACATGGTCACAAAAGAGTATTTTGTCAAAGGTTTTATTTAAATTTAGAATAGGCATGCAAATAGAAAGCTGTTTATTGAAAAAAAAAAAACAAATGAACTCTTCAACGCGAGAAAAATTTATGGTTGTTTGTGTGCATCGTTGATTTTGAAAATCAATGCCTCTATTGCTAGCCGCTGCAGTAATGTAGGTACTAATTATCTGTGGAGTGTGGATCATGTTGAGACACAATGTTGAGAGTTTGTGTTGTGTTTTCAATGGTTAATCTGTGACTGACCTGATAGAAGAAAAAACTGACCGCTCAGTTCAGAATTTTTGTCGAGTGTAAATTTGTTCAGTTTTAAATGACTATTTTTCTCGCACTCGAAGTGAAAAGTACAGTTTGCACCTCGAGACTAAACGCCAATATAATATACCCTCGCTTTCATTGCCTCCCTCGCAAGCTCGGGAGTCAAACCACCTCGGGTATATAATGGCTTCGTTTAGTCCCTCGTTATAAAATATACTATTTTAAATTCGTGTTTGTTTGTTTGTTTGTTTGACCGCGCATCACGTAAAAACTGCTGGACGGATTTTGATGAAAACTTCACTAATCTATTTAAATAAACTCAGAATAACATTTAAGCTATAGAAGTTATGGAAAATTATGGAAAATTTTGGAAAAAGGGGGTGAAAAGAGGGAGTAAAGTTTGTATGAAAAAAAAAATTTCGATTGTTCTAGATTCATGAAACTTAGAGTAAATACTTATTTATTATTAAAAATAAAGAAATATCTGTTTCTGCATTTTTTAAAAAAAACATCCAGAGTCGTAAAAAAGACGGTTTTGTGTTTAAAATCCATTGAAGTGGAAACCTTTAAAAGTTGCTGTAAATACTTCAAATCTAATACAGGTAAATTTAATTTCTCAATTTTCTTGAAATTTGTATTTTGAAGTGAATACCCCCAAAATGGCGGAACAAAAATCGGCTTTCCTCGGTATAAGTAGTTGGTAATACAGGGTGGAAACGGTAAACGGGGCACTAATGGGAGCTGCGACTACACAAAAATGGTCTTAGGTAACAATTCGTAATTTTTTCACAAAATATTTATCCCCATTCACAGATTTAATTAAAAAACAAAGTACAGTTGGCAAGAAAATTGCCATTTTACATAAAACAATTTGTTTGATGCCAATCGATCTTCTTTTCGACACTAATCAAGAAGTTTTTCCAAACCAACCCAGGTTAGAGTACTCAAAAAGTCAGAATACGCAAAAAAATAACTTTCAGCGGGGCAGTATAGGGGAAATAGTTACCCAGAAAATTGCTATTTTACGCAAAACATTTTTTTGATGCCAATCATTATTTTTTATTTTACATAAGACGTAAAGCCGGAAAAGTTACAAATACATTACAAACGAGTAAGTATAAATCCTACTATCTACAAATAAAAAATGCTTTGTCCTGAAGGACTATCTAAATTAAGTAATACCTGTTTCAGCATTTAAAAAAAAAAACATCCGGCATGATGGATCAACGCACAGCCTAAGCCGCAGATTGTAAAAACCTGAAACTTGGAGGGTGTATTTATTGTATAACATAATACAATAAGAAAGAATTTTGAAATTATACCCCTAAGGGGGTTAAAAGGGGGCAAACATTGTATGGGAAAATGTGATTCCTTGGTCCATTCTACTTCAAACTTTGCAGTCAACAATATTAACAGAATTGATGGACGCGTTTCATATTGCATTGAAATTCATCTCCTAAAGGGGTAGAAAGTTATTTTGGCGGTGATTTGTTTCGAATTTGATATCAATACTCCTTCGAGATTTTGATATACATAAGTAAACTAAAACCCATTCCAATTTTATTCCAAAAAGGTTGATCTCATATAAAAATTTGGTGCAAAATTGCAAATACTCTTTAAAATTTGGAATGTCTCGGTAAAATATTAATACCACATTTGAAGATTTGTAAGCTTTGAAGAGGTTGTGCACTTTTAGAACGTAGAGTTTGAAAATTTAAATGGTAAACAGTTGTAAGAGGTCCGCAACGGTTTACAGCAGCTATATCGTGTTGCGGCTCATTTAATGCACCTTGATGAGAACTGCAGACAGACCTAGCTAGAGTATGACTGTCATCGAGTGTCTAAGTATGAAGATGTAAAGCTGTCAATAGAAGCCTTCAAAGCTGTTTTTGTAAACATTTACTCTTACATTTACAGTTACTCTTTTGTGACCATGTTTCAGAGTAAAAGATCGTTCCATTTTTAAATTACTTTTTTTTTTTTTTTTTATTTAGTTTTCTACCGCAGACGTGGGGGTCCGCGCTCTTATTTACATTTTATTTATTGTTTAATTGATTTAGAAATAATTAAAACTACGATCGTGCTCCATCATTGGACACGTTACATTAAACTAAGCTTATTATTAGTAACTTAAGATCTACGTGAGTCCATCAAATATATATATATTTTTATTTATTTTTTTAATTACTAATTAAAATTAACAAAAATCTACACCAACCTGTTTCATAACTGCATGGCATGTTAGTCGACCGGCAGCAACCGTCGGCACCCGTTCACGGACATGACCTGCACATCCGCGCCGCTTAGCTCAACCATTTTGTAGGGAACTTAGCGACCGGATGTGCAGCGCCACCATCGGCACTGTTTTTACGTGAGTATGACAGACTCACCTTGCCATGCAGTTTTACATTCTCTTTTTGGTAACAGAGTTGTTTGGGAGTGGGATGTATTGGCTTTGGGTTTTGGGGTTAGGATGGGGGTTTTTTTGTTAATCACGTCGTCTGATCAGGGACTTCGCTAGCCTGAGCAAAGCTTCCACAACGACTGTATCTCGATGCTGCATGGCCGTCTTCAGGTTGTACTCAACGACCGTTTTAGTTGGCGCATCCATCGCTCTCTTTGCAAAGCGGCCAGTGGCGTCATCGGCGTCGTCGGTGTAATAGACGCAACTGACTGTATGTCTCGACACCGCCACTACCGCGTGGGAAATGCTGTCGTGGATTTGGAGTCTCCTAGACTTGGTGTTGATGATAATCACGCTGTCGAAGGTAAGACCCTGGGCCTCGTGGATGGTTAGCGTGCGCGACCCTTCGCCGGAGCCGTATCCCTGGCTGATGAGAACAGCTTTCTCTTCTTGCGTATGAACCAGAAATAGGGTGTTTTGGGCGGTGCTCGGTATTTGCGCTCCTGTGTAACCTTTCACGCTCAGTGAGTGGACCCGCGACAGCGACAGCTTGGAGGAGTATATACCGGAGTATATCTCGCTCAACGCAAATGCCACATCCATTGGATTGCGGTGTGTGCAGAGCAGCTCCTGGGTGATGCCAGCCACCAGATTTGGACGGGTATACCTTAGCTCGAAAAGGTTCTCTCTGTCCAGAAATGGTAGCTGGTTTATGTCTCCGATGAGGACAACCTCGCTCGCTCCTGACAACTTGACTGCCATTACTATGGCCCCAAAATGGTTCATAAGAGCCTCGTCCACCGTTAGGCGGTAGCATTTCTCTTCTTTCTTGAACCCGTTGGCTAAGATTGAGGCCATAGTGCGCACCTTTGTCTCCTAAGCGGTGCGTGAGCTTCTCTCTGAGGTCTTTGGCAGCTTCGGTCGTCGTGGTGGCGACAACGTCATTCTCCTCATCGAAGTGTTTCACCACCCAGGTTGTCTTGCCGCAACCGGGAACTCCGTTTACCCACCTGATATTGGGCACCGTCCAATTTCCCTGAGATGCTGTGTTGTCCGGGATCCCTGAAATGGACTGTGCCATTTCAAGGATCTTATCGTCCAGCATAATCTTGGTACATTTGGCGGTAACCACTCGGGTCGTCATTTGGGATTCTAAATGTTATTTTTCCCACGCGTTCCGTTTCCTCCTCGTCAAGGGCCACAAAACCGTTCTTTGCGCTGTAGGCTGCCATGTACGACCCTGTCATTTCCCCTTTGATGACTTGGGATTTAACGTTGTCGTACACCGCTGCCTCTGCCTCCTTGAGTAGTACCTTTAGCAGTCCTTCTGTGTTCCTTTGAAAGGTCTGCAGGATCTTCCTGCATGTCATGAGGTTGACCTCTCTGGTCGCCCTCACGATTGCTACGTACTCAAGGAAAGCGCTCTTCACGTAATCTGTGGTGCCCGAGTTCATTGCGAGGACAGGCGGGCTGACTTGTCCTTTATCGGCTCTCGTTGGTGTAGGCTTCCATTGGGTTGGTTCTGATGGTGCCTTCCTGAAGAACCTCTCCACTGCTGCTTCTTGTTTCCCGGCCAGTGGTGCGCGGCTGGTGCTTGGGAGCAGTGCTTTCAGAAAAGTGCCGAAGGCTTTCAGGCGACTTCTCGACCTGGCTTGGTCCTCTGGGCTGATGGGGGCAGTCTGCTCCTTTGCAGCTTTTTCGGCTGCTGCCTTCTGCTGGGCCCTCTCTGATCCGCTTTGTGTGGTCGTGCTAGTTGTGGAGCTCGTCGCGATGGCTGTTGGGTCTCTGGGGGCTTTCAGGAAACTTAGAGTTTCCCCTCTGTCCTCATAGACGACTACCTCATGTTGTTCCGAGGCTTTTAAGCAGCCGAAGCGGTCTGCGACGTCTCCTCTCTCTCCTCCGACCTTCATCGCGTCAACGCTTATTGTGTGGGCTGTGACTGGCATGTGTTCTCCAGAATCCCTGATCTTTTGAAGCAATGAGCTTGCCTGAGCAAATGAAGTCTCCTCCTGCCACTCGAGTAGTGCGATCGTCTTTCCTTTGAATCGCACTAGACGGCATCGGTGGGTGGCTACTTCCACTTGAGGCAGTGTAGCGTACTTACTGCCTTTCATGCTCGTTTTGGTGGTGCTTCCGTTGATTAAGGCGGCAAGGCCTGGTGAGATAGGGATACGGGCTCCAGCTCGGCTTGAACCTATGCAGAAGCTTATGCCTAGCTTTTCTGTATCTCTGTTCATGAACAGAGCGACACCTCTCAGCCTGACACCTGGGACTCCATCTCCTCCACATGCCAGGAATTCCGTGATGGGCATGGCGCTGGGCGCTGGTTGTAGGCTAGCTTCGGCTGTTGCTGCTTCTGCCGCTGGCACTGGCCGCTCGTTGGTGTTTACGTGTGTGTCTTGTGTAATGATGAGGCGTGTACGTGTTATGCTTTGTGTTGTTGTTGACTGTGTTGCAGTTGTTGTGGTTGTTGCTGTAGTCGGGACTGTTCGCCTGGCAGATGTTAGTCGGCTTCGACGTTGTGGGGTTACGTCCGTTTTGTTAGCCTCTGCTGCGACTATGGCGACTTTGCTTACAAATGCCAAGAATGGTTTTCTGGTAGCCGGTCTCCCCATGATGGTGTAGAGTATGGACTGGCTCAGCTGGGTTTCGATCTTGGCTTCCAGCTCCATTCTGTCGTGACTGAATCTGGGGCATTCAAAGAGTAGATGCCAGACGGTTTCGTCGCAGCTGGGGTCACAGACGCACGAGGGACTGTCTTTGATGTGAAAGCGGTGGAGATACGCAGAGAATCCTCCGTGTCCTGTTAGGACTTGTACATGGACCGGTGTGAGAGCTGCGTCTCTGAGTGTTCTTTTTGCCGCTAGGACGTCTGGGAAGAACACTTTCGTGACCGATCCTGTACTCGAGGATTCGTAGCGCACCTGCCACTTCTTTATAGTCCCCTCCCGTATCTTCCTTCTCACGAACGATACGGGGACCTTGCTGTAGTCTGCTGTATCTTTTGTTAGAGCTGCCTCCTTGGCTAGCTCGTCCGCTCTCTCATTTCCGGCGGTTCCCACATGGGCCTTTAGCCAAAAGAGCCTCACTTGTCGGCCTTCTTCTCTGATCTCGCGGACGCATCTCTTGATTTGCTGTGCCAAATGGTGAGTGACGGACGGACTCCGCAGCAGGTCAAGTGACGATCTTGAGTCACTTAAGATGCTTACGGAGTCCGCACTGGATTCTCTTGCCATCCTCACAGCTCTGAAGAGAGCGTACATTTCCGATTGGAAGACCGTGTTGTGGGACTCCAGGCCAAAGGTGCTGGACTTGGACTCTTTTCCATTTTCCCACCAAGTTAGGGCAGCGCCGACTTTCCCCTCTATCTTGCTGCCGTCGGTGTATATTTGGGGACCGATTACTTGGTGAGTTTCCAGGGTCTCAGGAGTCAATTCCTCTAGGCGTGCGTAATCTGTTGTTGTGAGTAGCGCTGGGTGGGGGTTTTGAGAGTGGTGCACGTTGCACTCCAGCTCGTGGCCCGGCGGTATGAACTCTTGGGAATGCCCCTTTTTGATCTTGAAAAGGGTTGCGGCCTCGATTACCCGGAGGTCTAGGGGGAGTTGGCCTGACAGAACAAGTGCGGATGTCAGAGACACCGTGCGGTATGCTTTGCAGATCTTCTGCGTGAAACCTCTCTGCAGCGAGTCAAACTTTTTCCTTGTCATCAGTTTCTCGGCTGCGGGGGCCCACGCGCTCGCTGCATGCATACAACACTATGGGCTCTATCACCGACACGTATATCGTCCTTATTATCTCTCCGTTGAGACCCCAAGTCACCTTTGCCGCGCATGCAAGCTGCTTGTAGATGTCTGCGGCCCTTTTACAGGTCACGGACACGTGCGCGTTGAAGGTGAGTTTGGCGTCTATTATGAGACCCAGCAGCTTGACCTCTTTGACAAGGTTCAGCCGAGTGCCCGACATGTGGAGTACCGGATCATCGTATTTAAGCTTTCTCGTTAGCACCATCGCATTGGTCTTGCGCGCGGCGAAACGTAGCTTATTTTGGACGCCCCATTCCGATACTATGTCTAGCGTGTCATTGGCTGTTTGCTGTAGGGGACCGGTTGAAAAGTCTGAGAAGACAAGGACGACGTCGTCTGCGAAGGCTTGGCAGTATACTCCCATACTAGCCATTTTTTGGAGGAGTGAGTCTAGGATAAGGTTCCAAAACGTCGGTCCGGCGATTGAGCCCTGGACGCATCCTTTCGTGGTACCCTTCTCACAAGTCGCTCTGGCGTAGTTGACCCTGATGTTCCGGTCTTCCAGGTATGAGGCGACGAGAGCGTATATGTTTTTGGGACAATTTTTGACTACCATCTGTCTTTTGAGTGCTGGCCACCACGCGTTATCGAAGGCCCCCTCTATGTCCAAAGATATCAAAAGCACGATCTTTTTGGCTTCGATTTCGGCACGTAAGTGTCCTATTAGAGCATAGAGGGCGTCCTCGGTACCGCGCTGCGGCATGAAACCGTATTGGTTCTTGTTCAGTGTTGGGAGGAAGTGCCACTGGAGTCTGCCTACCAGGAGTTTTTCGACGATTTTTCCTAGGACCGGAAGCAGACCTATTGGCCTGTAGGACTTTGGGCTGGTATAGTCGTCCTTTCCTGGCTTGCGGAGTATGCACACGTGGGCGACCTTCCACTGCTTCGGGAAGTGTGACAGTGACAGGCACTTGTTGGCTATCGCTAGGAACACCTCCCTGTCGCAGTTTATTGCCGCTGTGCAGATGTCTGCTGTTAATCCATCGGGGCCGGGAGCTTTTTTCGGGTTCTGGTTTTGGAGAACCATTTCCAGCTCCGCGGTTGTGAAGGGTGGATCGTCGGCAGACAGTCCTTGAGGATTTTTTTCCTCCGCTAGCCTCCTGAGTGCTGTGTGGTATGGCTGTTCGGCATCCGTTGAGTCATCGGGGTAGAAGGTTTTTGCCAGAAGATTCGCGGATTGCTCTGGACTGAGCGTCTCGCCTGCGGTGTTTCTCAGGAGCGCATCGTCCTGTCTTCTGGCTGTCCTCCTTAGTACCCTGTAGATGCCATCCCACATGCTCTCTCGGTTCTGTTTCGAGCAGAACTCCTTCCAGTTTGTTGTGGCCGCTTCCGTTTCTGCTCTGGTGTATGTGTTCTTAGCCAGTACGTACTCTTGGATGGTGAACTGTCTCCGACTAGCGGCTGCGTTCCGGATCCTTCTCTTCTTTGTCAGCGCGTCTTTTTGGAGGCGGTCTAGAGAAGAGGTCCACCATGGGGCTTGGCGTTGTGTTTCGGCAGCCCCAACTTTGGTATCGCTTCCTCGCATGAACGGTGGATGTTGGCTACGTATAATGTGATGAGAGACTCCAGATCCTCTGGGCTAGAGACGGCTGAGACTATGGCTGGTGTTATGTTGTTTTCCGCAAGGCTGGTTTTGAAGTGAGTGCTGAAGTCGGACCACTTTGCCTTCTTGGTGTTATAGATGCGTGTCGAGGTTGGCCTTAAGGGTTCCAAAGCCTTTTCTAAACGCATCGAGAAGGTTATCGCATTGTGGTCCGAGGTTATCAGACTTCTTTCTACCCGCCACTCTTCGATCTTGCCTAGAAGCGACAGGCTGCATACCGTCACGTCGATGTGGCTCGTGCACAATCTGTCTCCTCTGTAGGTCTCGAACGTCGGTGTTTGGCCCGTGTTTAGGATTTGGAGATCGCGCTCGTTGAGGAACGAGTTATACGCCGCACCGCGATGGTTTTCGGAGACACTTCCCCACCACTGGCTCCAGGCATTTACGTCACCTCCCACAATGATGTTATTTGTGTGTAGTTTTTGAAGTGTGTTGTGTGTTTCCGAGAGGTAGGGTTCAATTTCCTGGTCACCTTCAAAATAGACCGATAACACCCCGAGACTGAGCTGGCCCACCTTTAGCATGACGGCGGAGATGTTCTCGGTCACAAGCTGGGGGTCGTGGATGACCTCCAGGTTGTCCCCGAAGACAACGATCGCCGCCTTTACTGGTTTTTGACGGTTCAGGCTGCACTGGATGACTTGCGTGCCTGGGTTCTGTTTCATCACACCTGTTCTTCCGACATAGGGTTCTTGGACAAGTGCTACAGAAATTCCCTTTGCATGAGCCGCCATGTGGAGTTCTTCTGTGGCCAGCTTGGAGCGCTGAAGATTGACTTGGATGAATTGTAATCTTGCTTTCGGTCTTGTTGTGTTTTGAAGTGTGACTGGTTGATTTGTTGTGTGCTCTTGGTCGCCCTTAGCAGTAGGAAACGCGCGACCTCGCTATATCATCCCATTTTCGGCGTTCATGGCAGTCTTCGCTGAACGCTGAATGTGCCAGATCGCTGTCCGTCCTGTGTGCATTCTTGCAGTTGATGCAAATGGGCAGTTTGCCTTCAGCCCGAGTGAGGCAGTCCCTACTGCTATGTGCTCCGCTGCAGTAACTACATGCTTCTTTGCCGGCCTTGCACAGGGATCTGTTATGTCCATAGGCAAGGCACTTTGAGCACTGTACCAGCGGGGACTGGTCCTCAATCGAGCAACGCTTGATGCCCACGTGCACCTTCTGCACCTGCGTGTAGCACTTCCAGAGCTCCGGGGAGAGCTCCAGGACAGGGTGGCACTCAAGGGGATTTCTCGCGCGCTTCCTGTAGCGTACCCTTATGGTGTGTCCATCCACAGCGACGTCCTGCAGAAGGTGCTTGTTCTGCGCCCGTAGAAGATCGACAATCTCTCCGTCGCTGTAGCTGGACAGCACTCCTTTGATGCACACGAGTGGGTTCTGGGGTTTTGGCTCCTGGACCTTGAGCCCTGCGTTTGACTTGAACTGATCTCTGATCTTATTCTAGTCCGTTACTGGCGCACCTCAGAACCACTTTCTGGTTCCGCGCCTTCCGGACTGTGTCGACCCGGGCTCCGCTTGTTTTTAGGTCCAGGGCAGTCCTGATCCTCTCGATTACGTTGTCTCCAGTGTGCTGGGGGTCCGTTGATGAGACAATCAGGGTGTGGTTGGGTTGGGTGGGTGGTTTCGATGGCTTGGGTGTGCAGGCAACCTGAGCAAAGGTTTTGGAGCTCTGTTGTTGTGGAAGCGGCTTGTCCGCTTTGCCCAATTCCACTACCCCCTTCTCTATGTTTTGGAGGGTCTTTTTTACCTCCCCAACTGCTAGTTCCACTTCCAGATTCAGTGCCGATGGCGCCTGGATCGTCGGTTTTTTATCGCGCAGTTCACGGAGGTCTGCTGAGACCATCTCCAGCCTTTCGGTGAGTGGTTTGAGGTGTGGTGTTAGGTTCAACGGTGGTTGTGGTGGTGGAGGGGAAACTATAGGCCTGTTGACGATTGCCTGCAACTGCGCTTGGACCTTCTGCATTTCCTCTTCAAACTTTGACGTCGTCAGCACATCCGTCTCTGCCTCTGGGCTTATAGGATCCGGCTGCATAGACCTGGGCTGGAAGAGTTCTTCCTTAAGCCTTTCCAGGGACTTTCGGAGCACGTCCAGTTGGTTCGAGATGCTGGAGACATTTTTATCGAGGCGCGAAAGGCCAGCCCCCATGGAATCCCACTTTGGATCCCCCGGGGCTCTTGCACTTTCTTGCCTGGTGCACGCGTGCTCTTTCTGGTTTTGGAGGCTCGCGGCTGTGATTTTGCTTTTCACCTCCTTGATGCCGTTGAAAGCTTCAAGGGTCTCGTGACCCAGCCACTCGCGAATCCCTTTGGCCTCCTTTTTAGTCTCTGAGACATCCGTTCGTATTAGGGAGAGCTCGACCTTCAGCGCCATCAGTTCTCGGGTATGAGCTCTCTCAACCCGCACAAGCTCTTGGGCGTGTCGAGATCGCTCCTTCTCGAGGTTATACTTGTGGCGTGCTCTCGAGTCAGCAAGTGACAGGGCTATTTCGTAGAGCCCCTGAAGGCACTCGTGCGCTGTGGCCTTGCACTCTTTCTTCATGGTTGCCGCGGCCTCCAGGGCGTCCTTTCCTCTTTGAAGAAGATCGTTGGCCTCACGCGTGGCCAGGTCCATCTCCACCCCTGTGCCTCTTCTCGGCGTTCGGTAGAGGAGGCTCGGCCGCCCACTTGTGGGAGCTTGGCTCACTGAGGAGGCCACCGAGCCTTCCTCGTCCGAGATGATCTGACGGGGCGGCGAGATGCCACACTGCTCCCAGTGAATTACTTTGTCAGTTCCACTGTGATCTTCGGAGTTGGTCTCGGTCATTGTTGTTTCTGGCGGTGTCCTGTTTGTGTCCGGTTCCGACGCTGCCTTAGGTACCTGTGGCGTCTGCGACGGACGCACCAACTGCTCCGAGACAACTGATTTTGCCGTATTTTTTAGAACTTTTTCCCTAAGCGATTTAGGGGCTTTTGCGGCATCCGTGGTCATTTTACGGGAGGTGGTGGACTGCTTGGAAGACATTGAAGACGTGATTTCTTACGGTTGTTTGGTAAGTGGGGAGTCTAAGGAGGTTACACTTGGACGGTACAATTATAATCTACGGTTAAAGAGTACAGTTACAATTTTTTAATCTAATGTGACAATAACAACTTACTAATATTATACCTGTTTATATATATATATATTTTTTTTTTAATGTGATGGACTCACGGATACTTCCGCTGGTGTTCTGCGTCTGGTGTCCGATGAGTAGCCCGATGCTGTCAGACCTCGTTGTTTAAGCCCTGTGTGCGCTCTGGTGGTGGTTTTCAGTGGAATCCCGCAGCGCTGCCGGATTGTTACT
Source organism: Xestia c-nigrum (assembly GCA_916618015.1). Classification (NCBI taxonomy): domain Eukaryota; kingdom Metazoa; phylum Arthropoda; class Insecta; order Lepidoptera; family Noctuidae; genus Xestia; species Xestia c-nigrum. The sequence goes on from OU745245.1 coordinate 14,310,488, forward strand.
GGTTCGTGGTGCCGAATTTCAGAATTATGTTGGAGCCAGATGAAAGAGCTCTGTAAGCCCTTTAAAACAAGTCCAAACTCGGCTTCCTAGCTCCAACGGGTACGAAAGTAAATTACTTTTTACTCCCTAGGGAATAAACGGTCACTTTAATCCCGCTTCACAGGGCTATAACGGCGTACTTTTAGAGCATGAGAAGTGAAAAAGGCTTTTTTTTTATTTTATTTCCGACCCACTCTCTGTAACCCTCTCTTTCTCTTATGTGACGCAGACGAAGTTGTGCGGGTCAGCTAGTCAATAGCTAGTACAGCTAGTGCAATAAAATAAATAAATCTTTATTGACAAATTATTTCTCAAACATCAGCAAGAAGCAAGAACTCTCTTCATTTTCGTCAAATTTGAAAATCTTTCCCAAATTGTGTTTTCTTCATTTTCTTGGAATTTACTTGTAAATTGTAATAGTACAACAGGTAATTTTTAACACTAAATCTGTTTCTGTACTTTCTGACATTCTCAATTGAAGTTCTTTTTCTGACCTCTGGCCACTTTCACCACATCTTCTCCTTTTTTTAGATCTGTTAGGAACATTCCTATGGATGCTATGTCAGCAGGTTTTTGTTGTGACACGACATGATGCCGCTGTATGTTGTTTGTATTGTCTTTGATTTCCACCACACGATTGGCAACAAAGGCTTTCCAAAATTTCTTCCTTGATCGCTGTGTATTTCTAAGGGTACTCCAAAACGACAGAAGACTTCTTGAACTAATTTATCTGCGACAGTTGTTGCTTCTTGGTTAGGAATGGCGAAGACTTCCGACCACTTTGTAAAGTAATCCATGACCACCAGGAAGTACCTGTTTCCGCTCTCGCTTACTGGAAATGGTCCCGCAACGTCTAGTGCTATCCGTTCCCAAGGGGCTCCAACGTTGTACACTTTTAATGCACCTCTGCTGCGTGTCTGGGGTCCTTTCACGGCCGCACAACTGGTACATTTGCGTCACCAGTCCTCCACATCATGACGACAATGGATCCAGTAAAAGCGTTCGCGAATTTTTAGTAAGTAGAGTCCTTTTTACTCCCATATGTCCTCCAGAACATCCATCATGGTAGAGCCGTAGAACATCCGGTACCTTAGCTTTAGGAACAACCTGTCATCTGTCGCGGACGCTGGCGTTCAGGTGATGCCACAACTTGCTTTGGACAACTTGGCCGAAGATGATCCCTTTCTCTAGCTGTGTAGCAGCTAGGTCTGTAACCTTGCGCACGGTCGTGTACAGGTGATGCCATTACCTCCCTGACGTAGTGTGTTGGGTGGTCTTACCTCACTGCCTCTACTTCCAAGGCATGGGCTAAGGCGTCCTTCAAGGTCTCATGATGCCCAAGTCTCACGGCGGCTCTAACTTCTTAGTCTCGTATTCCATCAACGAACGCCTGTACCAGATTTCCATCGATCAGTGCAGGGGCAGACCGGTATGCTTTTCGAACCAGCTTCTTAACTTCCAGAGCCCACTGCTGTAGGTTCTCGGCACTTCGTTGAAAACGGTCCTTCAACTTGGCACGGAATACGTGCTCCAGGTGCGCGTCGCCGTATCTGGACTCCAACGCCTCCAGTAGCTGCTCGTAGGTAACGTCCTTGCCGAGCGCCTCCAGAATAGTTAGGGCCTGGTCTCGGAGGCCCAAGGTGAGCGCGGTCATGGCTTGTGGTTTTGTCCATCCATTCGTCTTCATGACGGCCTCAAACTGTATTTTGTAAGCCGACCACGAAGATGTGCCGTCGAACGGAGGCACTTTAAAACCACGCGTAGAAGGTGCAGCAACCACCGAAGCTACAGTTCCACCTTCAGTCTTCAGTTCGCTCAAAGCCTTCTGCACCCCAGCAATCTTAACTTCGGCCTCCGAGATGCGATTCTCGTGCTGGTGGACCTGATCTTTCATCACTTTCAGGTGCTTGCCGAAAGTTGCATGAAGATACTTTATGAGGAGCATCTGCTCGTCTTGGCGGCGGACCTGCTCCTCTTTGTCTCGCTGCAACTGCTCCTCCAACCGGCGAGCCTGCTCCTCTTGACAGCGAGCTTGCTCCTCTTTATCTCGCTGTAACTGCTCTTCCAATCGGCGAGCCTGCTCCTCTTGACGGCGAGCTTGCTCCTCTTTATCTCGCTGTAACTGCTCTTCCAATCGGCGAGCCTGCTCCTCTTGACGGCGAGCTTGATCCTGCAGCAGCGCCATTAAAGCTGACAAGTCTGGCGCCACTGATGCTGAAAAAACTCCAGATGGGACAAGCTCTGACGTAGGCTGGACACCACCCGGTGTCTGTGTCGGAGAATCTCCAAACCGCCTTTGGTCCATATCCTGCTGTCGCTGACTTCTGGTACGGATACCCTCCGTGTCGTCCTTTGGTAGAATTGGCATAATTTATCTCTCACTTCTGACACCAATTTGTTACGAGCTGGGTATGAGATAAATTAATTACTATTGATTAAACAACACAATAACTTTATTAATCACAAAACACTTTAAACTCAATCACAAGTACACTACAATACACTACTGTTCACTATTCGCTTAGATATCACTCTTCAAGTTCACTTCGATTCGCTTCGTTGTGTAGCCAAAACAAGACTGACGGTCGCGGCCCTGAGCGCTCTATTTATACTCGCTAACAGACACACTAGAATATTCACGAATATTCTAGAGGGTCATAAAAAACACTAACAAAGGAATAGGTAAGTAGGTAATTATTGTTACATCGGACCTACTAGAACATTCGAGAAAGCCAGTGATTACAGTGTGTGTACGTTAGAAGTTCGAGAGCATTCTATTATTATTAGTTAAAGTTAGGTAGGTACGAACTCGCGACCTATTTATACAAAGACATTAGAATTTCGACCGTACGCCTAGGGCATACGGTTCATATTTGTTTGTACAAGTAGCTAGTAATAATAATTGTCTACCTACCTAGTACCTATCTACCTGCTATTTTTTTGTTAGTGTTTTTTCATGACCCTCTAGAATGTTCGTGGTTATTCTGGTGTGTCTATTGGCGAGTATAAATAGAGCGCTCAGGGCCGCGACAGTCAGTCTTGTTTTGGCTACACAACGAAGCGATTCAATGTGAACTTGAAGAGCGATATCTAAGCGAATAAGAAACAGTAGTGTATTGTAGTGAACTTGTCATTAAGTTTAAATTGTTTTGTGATTAATACAGTTATTGTGTTGTTAAATAGGTAGTAATTAATTTATCTCATACCCAGCTCGTAACAAATTGGTGTCAGAAGTGGGATATAAATTATGCCAATCCTACCAAAGGACGACACGGACGGTATCCGTACCAGAAGTCAGCGACAACAGGATATGGACCAAAGGCGGTTTGGGGATTCTCCGACACAGACACCGGGTGGTGTCCAGCCTACGTCACAGCCAGTCGCTGGCCCATCCGGAGTTTCTCCAGCAGCAGTGGCGCCAGACTTGTCAGCTTTAATGGCGTTGCTGCAGGATCAAGCTCGCCGTCAAGAGGAGCAAGCTCGCCGTCAAGAGGAGCAAGCTCGCCGTCAAGAGGAACAGGCTCGCCGATTGGAAGAGCAGTTGCAGCGAGACAAAGAGGAGCAGGTCCGCCGCCAGGACGAGCAGATGCTCCTCATAGAGGATCTGCATGCAAGTTTTGGCAAGGACATCAAGTTGATGAAAGAACAGGTCCACCAGCATGAGAATCGCATCTCGGAGGCCGAAGTTAAGATTGCTGGGGTAAAGAAGGCTTTGGGCGAACTGAAGACTGAAGGCGGGACTGTAGCTTCGGTGATTACTGCACCATCTTCGCGTGGTTTTAAAGTGCCTCCATTTGACGGAACATCTTCGTGGTCGGCTTACAAAATACAGTTTGAGGCCGTCATGAAGGCGAATGGATGGACAAAACCGCAAGCCATGACCGCGCTCACTTCGGGCCTCCGAGACCAGGCCCTAACTATTCTGGAGGCGCTCGGCAAGGACGTTACCTACAAGCAGCTACTGGAGGCGTTGGAGTCCAGATACGGCGACGCGCACCTGGAGCACGTATTCCGTGCCAAGTTGAAGGACCGTTTTCAACGAAGTGCCGAGAACCTACAGCAGTGGGCTCTGGAAGTTGAAAAACTCGTTCGGAAAGCCTACCAGTCTGCCCCTGCACTGATTGATGGAAATCTGGTACAAGCCTTCGTTGATGGAATACGTGACTTAGAAGTTAGAGCCGCCGTGAGACTTGGGCATCACGAGACCTTGAAGGACGCCTTGGCCCATGCCTTAGAAGTAGAGGCAGTGAGGCAAGACCACCGAACGCACCGTGTCAGGGAGGTTGTTGCATCACCTGTACGCGACCGCCCACAGGGGTATAGTCCTAGGTGCTACACATGTGGAAAAAGGGGTCATCTTCGGTCCAGCTGTCCTAAGCGCAGCACCCCGAGAGAAGATCAGCAGGGAAGAGTGGCTGAAGTGACTGCCCAGCCACAGCAGGGAAACGAGTAAATGCCAGGACTGGGGGGCGGGTGCTGGCTGGTATTGAAAGAGCCCCGAGAATCATGATCTCGCAAGCACATGACGGGAACAGCCTGACCATCAGAGGCGAAGTCAATGGAACACCATGCAAACTGACGTTGGATACTGGAGCTTCTCACACGGTCGTCAATTCTAAACTAGCAAGTCGGTTTCTTGGGGACTACTTCAAAAAACACGACCGTATACAGTTACTAACAGCTACCGGTCAGCACATTACCGTCCGAGGCAAGAAGGAGGTAGAGTTAAAATTGGGTGACAGATTTTACAAGCAGAATGTCATCGTGGCTGACATAGTGGACGATTGCATCTTGGGCTTGGACTTCATGCGGAAATATCGTTGTGAGATCGACATTGATCAAGGAGTACTGAAATGTGGTTCAGAGGAAGTCTTCATGGAAGGTGCACCGTCAGGGAAAGTGTACTGTTTGAAGAAGATTGTTCTTCCTCGCAGATCAGAAACGGTTGTGCCAATTTGTTTGCCACGGAATTCTGGAAACAATATTTCTAATAGAAAGGGTGAACAATGACTTCCCATGGAAGATGGCACGAACTCTGGTCAAGGCCACCAACATCTCAGCAGTACGCATACTGAATTCAAGTGACCAGGAGCAAGTCATTAAGAAGGGTACCTTGATCGGCACTTGCGAGGAAGTAGCTTGGATGCGTCAATTGCAAGATGTGCCTACGGGAAATGAAATTCGTAGTTCAAAATTTGACGTGTCAACGCTTTTGAAAAACTGCGATTTAACTAAAGGAGAAATGGACAAAGCTATGAAGATGTTACTTCAGTACGCCAACATTTTCTCTTCGAATGATGCTGACATAGGGAGAACTGGACTTGTTCAGCACCAGATTAATACAGGTAACGAGTTACCAATCCGTCAGCGACCAAGAAGACTGCCAGTTGCACGAGAAAAAGAGGTAGAAACCATGATTGAGGGAATGGTGAAGGACGGTGTTATAGAGCCTTCATCGAGTCCATGGTGTTCTCCTGTGGTCTTGGTTAAGAAAAAGGACGGCAGTATGCGCTTCTGTGTGGACTATCGACGTCTGAACGACGTGACGAAAAAGGATAGCTACCCGCTGCCTAGGATCGATGACACACTGGATACGCTGACTGGTATGAAGTGGTTTACCACACTTGATCTGAAGAGCGGCTACTGGCAAGTAGAAATAGACCCCAAGGACAAGGAAAAAACTGCATTCTCAACAGGAAAAGGGCTATGGCAGTTTAAAGTTATGCCATTCGGTTTGTGCAACGCCCCTGCGACGTTTGAAAGGCTGATGGAGCAAGTACTCGCCGGATTGATTGGAGACGCATGTCTTGTCTATCTAGACGACATAATCATCGTGGGCCGTACATTTGAAGATCACCTTAAAAACCTCATCCGAGTGCTGTCGAAAATCCAAATAGCAAATCTCAAGTTAAGTCCGAAAAAATGTTCGTTTTTCAGACAGCAAGTGAACTTCTTAGGACACATAGTTTCGGGGGAAGGTGTTCAAACAGCCCCAGACAAGTAGCCCCAAAGAACCCAACTAGTCGCCGTCAAGGATTGGCCAGTTCCGAAAGACAAGACACAGGTCAGAGCATTCCTGGGTTTGTGCTCCTACTATCGAAGATTTGTCAAGAATTTTGCCGACATTGCCAAACCTCTGCACAAACTCACTGAGGAAAAGAGGCAATTCTGTTGGGACGAGGACTGCGACGTCGCATTTCAGGAATTAAAGAAACGTCTGTGCAACACACCTATTTTGGGATATCCTGACACTGAAAATGACTTCATAGTTGACACAGATGCCAGTAATACTGGAATTGGGGGCGTGCTGTCTCAACGGAAAGGAGACCGGGAGGTTGTAATAGCTTACTTCAGCAAGTCTTTATCTAAGCCAGAAAGAAATTACTGCGTTACAAGACGGGAGCTACTCGCTGTAGTAAAGACAGTGCAGCACTTCAGTAAATATTTGCTGGGACGTAAATTCCAATTACGAACTGACCATGCTGCACTGAAGTGGCTATTACAGTTCAAGAATCCAGAGGGGCAAGTGGCGAGATGGATAGAACTACTACAAGAGTTTGATTTCGTAACTGAACATCGCAGTGGGAGAAATCACGGTAACGCAGACGCCTTGTCAAGAAGACCTTGTCCTGAAGACTGTAAGCACTGTGCCAGGCAAGAGACTAAGGAAGTAGTGCCCGTGAGGATGCTTAGAACGGATCTCAGCGATGAATGGAAGGAGACCCTACAGCAGACTCAGCAAAACGACTTGGATATCAAACCGATCTTCGAGTGGATCAAAGCTGGTGTTCCTAAACCCAAGTGGAGTAATGTGGCTGCGATGAGTTCCATCACAAAGAGTTATTGGGCGCAGTGGAACAGTTTGGTGATCCAGGATGGAGTCTTGTGCCGTAAATGGGAAAACGCTAGAGGGGACAGCTGTCATCTACAAATGGTTGTTCCTAAAGCTAAGGTACCGGATGTTCTACGGCTCTACCATGATGGATGTTCAGGAGGACATATGGGGGTAAAAAGGACTCTACTAAAAATTCGAGAACGCTTTTACTGGATCCACTGTCGAGATGATGTGGAGGACTGGTGTCGCAAATGTTCCAGTTGTGCGGCCGTGAAAGGACCCCACACACGCAGTAGAGGCGCATTAAAAGTGTACAACGTTGGAGCCCCTTGGGAACGGATAGCACTAGACGTTGCGGGACCATTTCCAGTAAGTGAGAGCGGAAACAAGTACTTCCTGGTGGTCATGGATTACTTCACAAAGTGGCCAGAAGTCTTCGCCATTCCTAACCAAGAAGCTACAACAGTCGCAGATAAATTGGTTCAGGAAGTCTTCTGTCGTTTTGGGGTACCCTTAGAAATACATAGCGATCAAGGAAGGACTTTTGAATCCCAAGTATTTCAAGAGACTTGTCGGTTAATGGGTACCCATAAAACCAGAACCACCTCTTACCACCCACAATCCGATGAAATGGTGGAACGATTCAACCAAACGTTGGAGAGATATCTGGCGAAAGTTGTGGAAAGCCGGCAAAGGGATTGGGACAAGCATAACAGCCGTTTCTTCTGTCTTACCGAAGTGCAGTCCACGAAAGTACGACTGTGACACCAGCCTTCGCGAACTTTGGAAGGGAATTGCGGTTACCTGCTGATTTAATCACTGGAACTCCCCCTGACGCTCCATGTAGCGTAACAGATTACGCGAATGACTGGCGTAATAAGTTGAACGATGTTTATGAGCATATCCGACAGTCCGGCCAACAGATGTCTGAGAAGATGAAGACCCGTTATGACCGGAAAACAAACGGTAGGGGTTTCGATGAGGGTTCACTGGTGTGGTTGCATAACCTAGTGCGGAGCAAGGGAAAGTCTCCGAAGTTACAAGCAAAATGGGATGGGCCATACCGAGTCGTGACTAGGATCAACGATGTCACCTACCGAATACAGAAGGGTCCACGAGGCGCGCCTAAGATTGTGCATGTAGACCGGTTGGCGCGATACTACGGGACTAATGATGCTCGGGACGAGCATGTCTAAGGAGGGGGCAGTGTTACATCGGACCTACTAGAACATTCGAGAAAGCCAGTGATTACAGTGTGTGTACGTTAGAAGTTCGAGAGCATTCTATTATTATTAGTTAAAGTTAGGTAGGTACAAACTCGCGACCTATTTATACAAAGACATTAGAATTTCGACCGTACGCCTAGGGCATACGGTTCATATTTGTTTGTACAAGTAGCTAGTAATAATAATTGTCTACCTACCTAGTACCTATCTACCTGCTATTTTTTTGTTAGTGTTTTTTTATGACCCTCTAGAACAGGGGTGGCCAACAGGTCGATCGCGATCGACCGGTCGATCGCGACTGTTAGTCCAGTCGATCGTGGCAAGGCAAAAAATATAAATACGTAGACCAAACTGCCCAACGTAATCATCACCTACTGCTGGACGCATCATATTGTATAATTTTTCAAACGCTGTTCCTGTTGATTTCTGGGCTTTGGTTTCCAACGAAAAATATCGAAATTTGATGAAATGTGTTGAACAACCTCATTCGATGTTTTGGTTCAACATATTTATGTGAGTCAGCATTTTCCTACTTAAAGCAAACAAAAAGTAAACACCGTTCTCGCTTGACAGACGCTCATACATTGGATTCTTTAAGGCTGGCAATCTCCAACTACAAACCTGATTATGCTAAACTAGTGGAAGATAGGTACTCGGACGCAATGCTCACACTAATATTATTTGTAAATAAGTAGTTAAGTACTAAGTATAATTTTAACATTTATGTGTTTTTCTCTTAATAAAATAAAAAATGTTAAGAACATGATTGTGTACTGAACGATTTCTAGAAGTATGTAATTGGTAGATCGCATAGGGTCTCGTTAGTGAACAGGAGATCTTGGGTCCAATCAAGTTGGCCACCCCTGCTCTAGAATGTTCGTGGTTATTCTGGTGTGTCTATTGGCGAGTATAAATAGAGCGCTCAGGGCCGCGACAGTCAGTCTTGTTTTGGCTACACAACGAAGCGATTCAAAGTGAACTTGAAGAGCGATATCTAAGCGAATAGTAAACAGTAGTGTATTGTAGTGAACTTGTGATTAAGTTTAAATTGTTTTGTGATTAATACAGTTATTATGTTGTTTAATAGGTAGTAATTAATTAATCTCACACCCAGCTCGTAACAGTATTATTACTAGCTACTTGTACAAACAAATATAAACCGTATGCCCTAGGCGTACGGTCGAAATTCTAATGTCTTTGTATAAATAGGTCGCGAGTTTGTACCTACCTAACTTTAAAACTAATAATAATAGAATGCTCTCGAACTTCTAACGTACACACACTGTAATCACTGGCTTTCTCGAATGTTCTAGTAGGTCCGATGTAACAGTATCTTACTTATGCGAATAAATATTAGTTGTGATATTATCATCCTATCAGAATGTTGGTTGTCCCGTGCGCACAACTTGCCTTCTATAGATGGCTACGATTCTTTTAGCACCACTAAACACTACAACCAAAATGATGGCTTAGTTATCTATATTAGTAAACATATGAATTTACAAGTAGATGAACACTCTCTCAGCGACGCTAATTGTATGGTAATTAAAAAAGGCCTTAATGACACTGCTATAATTGCATTATACAGACCGCACTGTTTCAAAAATATTGAAAACTAGCTGTACCCGGCATGCGTTGCAATGCATTTTTTCCTACCTACCTACTACCTATCTACCTACCTACCTGTCTACTTCTCACCGTTTAAACCTTCCCTGGACTACGACAAACATTTTAAAACCAAAATCAGCTCAATCGGCCCAGCCGTTCTCGAGTTTTAATCAGACTAACGAACAACAATTCATTTTTATTTATATAGATTTCTTAAATTCATTGGACAAACTAATATCTGAGTTATCCTCCTTTAAAAATATCCTTATCATTGGCGACATATAAATAAATATACTTGACTCAAATCAAAATGTGTCCCGTTATCTCGAACTATTGACATTCCACGGTTTAATACCTGCCTATGAGATCCCACCTAGATCTAAAAGCTGTATTGATCACGTTCTTATTAAAACAAAGTTACCCTCATTATCGCTTTAAATACCTACTTAACTCGGCCGTAACCGATCACGAAGCAGTACTTTTCTGTCTAAAAACTAATAATAACAACAGCATATTGAACAAAAAATACTTCGAAAAAGTTAACTACTTACAAAAGTATCATAGCGGAATGTAAAATATATATTTTTCCCAAATACTGAAAGATCGTGATCCAAACGTTTCTTTTAATTTATTCATACAACATAATATTCAACAGTTAATACTTTCAAATTCAATTAAAATCAAAATTACTCGTAACAAAGTAACATTAAAGCCATGGATCACAGTAGGTTTACTCAGATGTATCAGAAACCGTGATAGGATGCATTTTAAACTAAATAAAAAAATAACCTAAAGGCGCGGCCCCACCGCGGTGCATGCTGTGCACAGGCACGCGGCGCATTTTAGCTGCGTGTATTCATTTGTTTGACAACGTGCGTCTACGTTTCCACTGGAGTACCTACACGAAGACCCACGACTACGTTTAGCGTGGCACGGCGCACGGAGAGGCTACACACATGCCACTGCATTCTACGGACATCGTCAGAAGAACTGTCTAGTAAAGTCAGTACCAATGCCATTCTATGAGTACCTCGATACGATATATACGAGAAACACGAAACGCGTCCATTCCACAACGTGTATGACTGAAAACTGCTCTGCGATAACCGAGCTGTACATAGTCGTGGGTCTTATTCGTGTACTCCAGTGGAAACGTAGACCCACGTTGACAGCGTTGAGCTATGTAACCGCCTATTCGAGCAAGCCACGCGTGTATCAATGACGTCAATTCATGCGTAGCCTCTCCGTGGGTTGCAGTGGACACAACCACATACATATTCTTACAAAGCGAAGCTTAATACACGTGCGTAGCCTCTCCGTGCACCGCGGTGGGCCCGCGCCTTAATAATCAAGTGCTTATAACTACCTAGAAGAGGTATAGAAATTTTTGCAATCGTATAATAAAGCAATGTAGAAGACAACATGAAAAACATGAACTTGAGCTGGCCAAAAATAATAGCAAGAAGCTCTGGAGTAGCATTAAAAAAATAACAAACATAAACAAAACAAAACAAATATACCACGAACTTCTTACGTTAGAACCAACGCCTATTCAATCTAGTAACGCAATAAATAGCTTTTTTGCAAACATAGGCGCTCAATTAGCGAATAACATACCGACGCCGCCGGCTCAACCGGTTCCCGACACTAATTCTCACAGTGCTCATTGCTCGACCTTTTTTCTCTTAGATACTGACCGTGAGGAGGTTGCCCGTATAATTGAGAACCTGAAATCTGACTGCAGCACAGGCTGGGATGGCATCTCGACTAGAGTTCTGAAGCTAATTAAAGAATATATAGCGCCCCCACTCGCGGAACTCTTTAATAACTGTTTTAGCCGGGGTGTGTTTCCCGATACTCTCAAGCAATCTATAGTTATTCCTATACACAAGAGTGGTAGAAGAGACTGTGTCAATAATTATCGTCCAATCTCACTCCTACCATCACTGTCTAAAATCTTGGAAAAAATCATTAATAGGAGGCTCGTAAGCTTTTTGGAAAATAAAAAGTTACTTGCGGATGCCCAGTATGGCTTTAGGCCGGGAAAATCGACAGACGATGCGGTACATAACTTTACCGAATTCATCGTAACGAAATTGGACGAGACAAAGAAGTGCCTGACAATTTTCCTAGACCTTGCAAAGGCCTTTGACACAGTCTCTTCTGATAAACTTTTGGCAAAGCTCAAAACATGGGAATTAGAGGGTCGGAACTGCTCCTTTTTAAAGACTATCTTAGAAATCGCACGCAAAGGGTAAGGATAGGCGATACTGTTAGCGGGGAGAGCCCGGTGATCTTCGGAGTCCCTCAAGGCAGCATTTTGGGCCCATTGCTTTTCTTGTGCTACATAAATAACCTCTGTAAACTTAATCTTCAAAACTGCAAAATTACTTCATATGCTGATGACACAACCCTTACCTTCTTCGGAGACACCTGGGATGAAGTCTTTAAATATGCCCAAGAAGATTTAAAACCCTAAATATCACTAAAACCTTATATCTAACCTTTTCATTACGGAACACTCCCATCCCATCACACAGAATAATCGCACATTGTTGTCCCCAACAAACAGCCGTAACTTGTAACTGTCCACATATTAATAAATCTAAATCAGTTAAATATCTGGGTGTAATAATAGATGACCACTTAAATTTCCGCGAACATATTGCTAATGTCTCCAAGAGAATCCGCAAGCTAACGTATGTCTTTAAAACTCTTCGGCACGTAGCGGCTTCTAAAGTCATGCGAACTGTATACCTAGCGCTATGTCAGTCTGTCCTCACCTACTGCATCAGTTCATGGGGTGAAGCTGCCAAAACGCACCTGCTTGAACTAGAAAGAGCTCAAAGACTTATCCTGAAAATCAGCCTGTTCAAACCGCGTCTATTTCCTACGACAGACATATCAACAAGCTGAAGTTTTAACGCTGAGACAATTATACGATCTTGCTACTATACTTAGACAGCATGCCTCCCTGAAGTACAGTAGTTTTAACCCAGTTCTAAAAAGAAGGCGTTTTCATCAAGTCTGCCAAGCTAGGCCGGCTAGGACGAGTTTTAGCCAAAATTTCTCGTTCTTCCAAGGGCCACGTCTGTATAACATTGCAAATAAACTGCTTACAATTTATCCAGTAACGACAATTGAATGCAGGCGTAAGGTCTCAAAATGGCTCCTAACACTTACTTACGACGATACAGAGAAATTGATATAGGTCAAGTTACAGAGAAGTATGACACATACATGCACTACACACACACGCCCTCTTTGGTCTGGATTTCAAGCGAAACGGTGGCCCTACCCAATAGCCAAGGGTAGGGAAATGGTCAAAGTGTCCCGTCAGAGGGCCACGGCGAGGGGTAGGAGGTCTGCGGAGGTCGTCTTCGGACGGCTGAAGCAGTGGGTGAAGGTCATGCTGAAGGTGTAAGTGAAAGTTGATTCGTTGTCAACCTGATCAAGCGCCCGATGTCGCATTGTAAGCCAGCCTCACGCCCCTATATCTCGAAGGTAGTCCTAACGGTTGAGCTAGTTTGTAGCGAGACGTTCCCAGGTGCGGGCTCCAAGGAGGGTGGGAAGCCGGAGAGATGAATAAAGACACACACAAATATGGATACCCAAAAACCAAACGACACCACACACACACACACACCTCACACACACACAACAACCACACAAACTCACACACACACACCACAACCACACAAACTCACACACCCGACACACACTCACACAAGAACACTGGTGAGGAGGCGAAAGCCAGTTATCCTCCCAAAAGGGGTGCATGCAGCACCTCTCAAGTACCCGGATGCTCTGCTGCTAACACGGCGGGCTCCAGTACAAATGATGGTCCGGCAGTGGCGAGAACCGCTGCCAGGAACAAAACGTCCCATAATAAGAATAGGAGGAGTACGACGCTGCTAGGGACCAGTACCGCTCCCCCTTCTTTTTCAGGTGCGGATACCGCCACGCAGGTTAATCCCTCGGGCCGGGCTCCCCTGTTACACTGTTACATCCTCCCCCACCTACCGCTGCCCCCCCGGTGGCCGTCACTGGTCAACCGGTGGGGATAGGCATCGCCGGTGACACGTTCGCGCTCGCCTGGCAGGTGCAAAGTAGCAAGCGTAAAGGTGGAAGGGGGGGTCCCTCCAAGCACAGCGCTGGACCACCAGTGCAGGCTGCCCCGGCCCCCTCGACGGGCGATCCGAAGAGGAGGAAAAGGCCGTCCAAGAGGCAGCGGCAGGCACAGGGGAAAGGTATGCCTCCCCTTGAAACAGGGGCTAACGCCGCGGGCCGGGTTAAACCGGCCAGCAGTAACGTCAACTTCGCCGCAGGCAAGCAGTCGCAGGCCGTGGCCGGCACCAGCCGACCGGGCCCCAGCCAACCAGCAGCCAGCGGAGGGAGATTACCAGCCGACCACGCAGCACAGCGTCCTGGCCAGAGTGATCAGGCCGCGGCCAAGCGGGCTCTCAACGAGACTTCAACACCCCGAGGGGAGCGCAAACGGCCGCGGCTTGACCAGTCCAGACGGGACGCTACCAGAAGCTACGCCCAGGTTGCAAGCTCTGACCTGGATGTCGCAGTTACCTGCGAACGGTCGGGGCACATCAGCAGCGAGGTGTCGAAGCAGATTCTCGCGGCTATTCAGCGGAAGATAGTCGCTGAGGCCTGGTCCCTAATACTGGACTCCCCACCGACCTTCAGAGCGAGGCCGGTGTTCAGCAACGGAGCCCTAAAACTGTGGTGTGGGAACACCTACACCGTAGAGTGGTTGAGGAAGACGATCTCCGAGCTGCCTCCGATCACTAGCGCCACGCTAGTAGTCAGGAGACAAGCGGACATCAAGCGCCGGGTGAGATGCGGAATCTCCATCCCTGACGGGCAGGGGATATTTACGGAGCCGTCCAACATTGGGCGGACTCTGTTTTACCAGAACCCCTGGGTCCCCGTTAGGGAATGGGTGATGTGGGGCGCATATAAACAGGCCGACGCATGGTTTGTGGTGGTCGGGATCCCTGAGGACCAAATTCCGACCCTGATGGAAGCCGGACGCCGCCTCTCATTTGGAGTAGGGGCGGTCTACGTAAAATTCCAGGGTCGGAACGGCAAATTTGTCGACGTCCCTCAGGGACTTCCGGCTGCTGAAGCCAGCGCCGGGTCACAGGTGGAGGTAGCAGCCCCGCCTTCAACAAACACCGTGGGGGCACCCGCGGTCGAGCCTGCAGAAGCAGCGCCAGCCGCACCTACTGCCGCCAGCGTGGGCGCCGTCCTCTCGGGTGAGGAGATCGAGGACATCGTCCTGTCTTCGGCCGCTGACCTGGAGGGGGACGACTTCGACGCGGGCGACCTGTTCGCCGGGCTGAGGCTGGCAGGAGACGAGGAAGGAACGACCAGCGATGGCGTCCCCTTCGTTAACCTGTAAAGTCCTGCAAGCCAACCTCCACCACAGCCAGACCGCGACGGCTCAGCTGCGGAAGTGGCTGGAGGTTCAACACACGGCCATTGTCCTGATCCAGGAGCCGTGGGTCAGAGCGGGCCAGGTACAAGGACTCTCCAACCTTGGCGGTAAGCTTCTAGTTAGCACAGACCACGATAAGCCAAGGGCGTGCATTTATATTATATAAAACTTCTACACAACACGTAATATAAAAACACAGGCACTAACAGACTTCTGTTGCAGGGACGTCTCTGCAGCTAGGATGGTGATACAGCGGGAAGGCACAGCAACAGCTGTTGTCTTCGCCTCCGCTTACATGCCCGAGGCAGAGGAGCCGCCCCCGCACGACCTTGCCCGCCTCGTGACTTACTGCGAGAGCACTGGGCTGGAGGTCGTCATAGGCGCCGACGCAAACGCGCATCATCCTCTGTGGGGCATGGATACACCTAATGCAAGGGGTAAGGCGCTTGTGGAATACTTGTTTACAACTAACCTAACCCTACTAAATACAGGCTCCGAGCCAACCTTCGTAAACAGACGCAGTCGAACAATCATAGACCTCACCCTGGCATCGGAGGGGGTGGCGGCCCTCACCACCGGCTGGCAGGTCTCAAAGGAGGCCTCCTGCTCGGACCACAGGTGGATCCGGTTCGACATACAGGTCTGTGTGACACCAACACTGCCACGGCGAAACCCACGGAACACAGACCGTGCTGCCTACACACGCACCCTCGAAACCAAACTTGCGTCAAAAAACTACGAGATGGCCTACGAGGACACGGCGCGGATCGACGAGAGTGTAAGTCATCTCACAAAATCAATGGTAGACAGCTTCCGCTCAACCTGCCCGGAGTCCACTCCGCCCGCTACACCAGGGAATCAACCATGGTGGGGACCGGAGCTGGAACGTAAGCGTGGGAAGGTAAGGTCTGCCCTAAACAGAGCCATGAACACTCGTGCTGATAGAGACTGGGACGCGTACTACGCGGCCAAGAAATGCTATAAAAAATGCATCAGATACAGGAGCTCAACTGGTTGGCGTAAATACTGCAGCAGCATCGAATCCTGCCAACAGGCAAACAGGGTAAGGAAGGTTTTAGCACGGCAGAACCCGACTGGGCCTGCTGCTCTCCGCAAACCAGACGGCACACTTACCACCTCACCAGAAGAAGCAACGCGCGTCCTCACTGAAACTCACTTCCCAGGTTGCGCTTTCACAGAGGCTATCGACTGGACTGAGGCAACCCAAACACCGTCAGAAAATGACTGGCGCTATACACAAAAAGTCGTTACGCTGGAGAAAATCCAGTGGGCGATCCAAGGCTTCCATCCTTTCAAGGCGGCTGGTCCGGACGGGATCTTTCCTGCCCTACTCCAGTGGGGTGGGATCTCAGTCGCCCGCAGACTGGTCCCTATACTGAGAGCGTGTCTGGCCTTCAGATACGTTCCAAAGGGATGGAGAGAAGTGAAGGTCATATTCATTCCAAAGGGTAAGAGTGACTATACTGACGCCAAATCCTACCGAGCTATCAGCCTAACCTCTTTCCTACTTAAAACCATGGAAAAAATGTGCGAGAGAGAGCTGAGGGACGGCGCTTTGCAAACTATCCCACTTCATACTAATCAACATGCATACAGCTCGGGTAAGTCCACAGAATCCGCCCTCCATCTAGTGGTCAGCCGGATAGAAGAGGCGATTCACCAGAAGGGCAGCTGCCTGGGCACCTTCATAGACATCGAGGGAGCCTTCGATAAAACAAACTTCTCCAGCATCAACACCGCGCTCTCTCGCCATGGAGTGGAACAGGTACTGATAGACTGGATTACAAACATGCTGAGCAAACGAGTGGTGCGACTTGAAGGGGAACAGTAAATGGCCATGATAGCCAGAGGCTGCCCCCAAGGAGGGGTTTTATCTCCGCTCCTCTGGAATCTGGTGATTAATGACCTCATCACTAGACTCAACGAGAACCACTTCTACACAATAGGGTATGCCGACGACCTCGCTATTCTCATCTCGGGGTAAGTGACGGGGACAATCTTCGACCTCACTCGGCGAGCTCTACGTATCGTTGAACGATGGTGCAGAGAGTTCGACCTTTCAGTGAACCCAACGAAGACTGAACTTGTCCTGTTTACCCACAAACGAACACTAGGCCCTTATCGCCTACCCAAACTCTTCGAGACGGAACTCCAGTTAGCCGATGAGGTCAAGTATCTGGGTGTCATCCTAGACAGTAAGTTAAACTGGAGTAGCCACCTAGACAACAAGACAAACAGGGCCTGCATAACCTTCTGGCAATGCAAGAGGATGATAGGTAAGAAATGGGGCCTATCCCCGAAAATTATACTCTGGTTATACTGCGCGGTGATCCGACCCATGATTGCCTACGGGGCTGTGGTCTGGTGGCCACTAGGGCTTGCAATCCGGATATCCGGATATCCGAATTATCCGGATATCCGCCTAATTTTCATATTCGGATAATGAATGCAACTGTATCCGGATAATACGGATTTTTCGGATAGTCGATTTTTTCGTGTGTTCTATGTATGTAAAGCCTAATAATACATTTTGCATTGTGTGCAGTACAAGTAAACACATGTATTTACTCTACAGACATTATCTACTTACTACAAATTTAAATTTTGATGGAATCTACGTAATTTTCTATTCTGATTATTTCTGATCTACGTCAATTTTAAAATCAAAGTTGGCAACACTGGCGATATCTAGCTCTCAGCGCCACGCACTCCGCACTCCGCATTATCTGACTAGTCGCATGCACGCTGGACTCCGCATTATCTGACTGGTCGCACGCACGCTGCGAACGCATTACGTCGAATCGCAACAAAATCGCGAAAGTATAGACGACGTGGTGTGGTTCCTGTCGGTGGCGGCTCATTGAAAGAAATTCCAGTTTATAACAGACAGCAGTATACGGGAGTGCTATAAAGACGTTATTAACAAAGTACGAACAATTGTGAAGATGTTTAAGAGCCCTCTTATAGTCCACTAGCGCCGCCAATCGAAAAAATGTCATAACTCGTAAATAGAATCAAAAATACAAAATGTAGTCTATTATTACTGTAGAAAAGGCAATAACGTAATTTAATAACACATTGTCATCACTTTAAATATAGCTGTTTAGCTAAATCGTGCATTTGTAATAAAAACGGCCGTTTATGTTTTGAATGCACGATTTAGCTAAACAGCTATATTTCAAGTATTGATAAGGTGTTATAAAATTACGTTATTGCCTTTTCTACAGTAATAATAGACCACATTTTGTATTTTTGATTCTATTTACGAGTTATGACATTTTTTCGATTGGCGGCGCTAGTGGACTGTAAGAGGGCTCTTAAGCGTTCTTCAACCAAGTCTGAAATCCTATATAAATATGACGCAGAAGGAGAAAAAACAGGCGTTCACCTAATACTGGACTGTAAGACAAGATGGAGCAGTCTTGCTAATATGATCAGTCGATTTATAAAACTGAAAGAATCTGTGCTTAAAACACTTTAACTACGTTTAGTACACAAGAGTTGAATCAACTTGAGGATATATCAGACGCTCTAAGCATTATAAAGGCTACCGTGGAATCAATCTGTGAAGAAAAAGCAAACCTGTTGACTGCTGAGATTGGTTTGGCAAGTTCATGGTGAATAAAATTTCAAACTGCCAAAATAGTCAAATAAGTGCTGACCTTGTGGAGTCACTTAAATATCTTCACGACCC
The DNA here is from genome assembly GCA_916618015.1 of Xestia c-nigrum. NCBI lineage: Eukaryota > Metazoa > Arthropoda > Insecta > Lepidoptera > Noctuidae > Xestia > Xestia c-nigrum. Next base: position 14,329,363 of record OU745245.1, read on the forward strand.
GAAAAGCTTTTATGATGAAGCAGAACTCGACATATCTGTTTACCCTTTTGAGAATCCTTCAAATGCATCCATTCAATGGACGATCGTCCATACTATTTCTGCTTATTTTGGAGCACAAGAACCTGAAAATATCCCTAACGAGCCTCAAGTAACTGAAGTTGCTCACGTCGTAAAAGGTTCAACAAAAGAACAATTACAAGAAGAGATAAATAAAATAATGAAACCCTCATCTTCAGAACTTACGCGAGGGCAATATGCGCAACCATCTTCATCCCGCAAAGCGATTTGCTTCCTACAATACGGGTAAAAATAGCGCTTTATGATCAGGGAGGCCAAAGGAGCAAGAACTTGGAGAGAGCATACAGTGTTTTGCTGGCAATTCCACCCACTAGTGTAGAGGCAGAAAGAGTATTTTCTGCCTCTGGTTATCTATGTAACCATTTACGTACAGCCATGAAAGATGACTCTCTTGATTGCTTGAGATTTTTAAGATCTCACTACCAAAATAAAAATTAAAAAATACTTGAGATTGAGACAAAGATAAAAGTTGATTTATGGAGAAAATAAGTATTTAGATTTGTTGTTTGTTATGTTTTTTGTATTTGATGTATATGCATATTTGTTTTTTTATTTGAGTGAATAAAGAATATTAATAATAATTTCGTGCAATAAAGAATAAGAATAGCTGGGTAGTTGGATTATTCAAGAAGAGTTTATGATAATTACATTACATTATAAAAGTTAATTTTTACCTTTTATGTTTGGTTTTATTTAATTTTTGCCTCATAAATCATAACAAAATACAAAATTTTAAATTTTTTGTTTAGTTGTTAATAAATACTGATACTTTGAATAAATTCCCTTGTTTTAAATGCCTGAGTGCTACAGGGAGGGCATTGTTTTTCGTTTTCTAGTTAAAACTATATATTTTAGTAACATTCAAAATTATCCGTATTATCCTAAATATCCGGATATCCGGATAATAAGACTTCCTACTATTCGAATTATTCGGATACTAAAATTTGACGGATAATGCAAGCCCTAGTGGCCACGCACTAAACTAAGTACAGCAGTCATCAAGCTGCAGCGCCTGCAAAGGCTTGCCTGCATGGCAATCACTGGTTGCATGAGGACTACCCCGACTGCTGCTCTCGAAGCCATGTTGGGGCTTCCACCGCTCCATCTGTTCATACAGCAGGAGGCGACGATGACGGCAGTACGCCTTAAAACACTTCAGCTCTGGGGTAAGAAGACAACACAGCACAATTCGATACTGGAGGAATTCTATTGCGAGTTACCCTTGGCGAAAGCATACAACGATCGGATACCGAAGCAATTTGTATTCGACAAGAAATACAAAATCCAGCTTCACGAGGACCACCGCTGCGAGGGATTAAACCCCGCGGAACTACGGATCTTCACAGATGGATCTAAAACAGGTACTGGCACTGGGGCGGGAGTCTTCTCGGAAGACCTCAACATCCACATAGCCACACCTCTGGGGGCGCACAACACGGTATTTCAGGCAGAATGCATGGGCATCTCCCTGGCGGCATCGGCCATCATAGCCAGGAAAGTTGTGAGCCACTCAATCCGTATACTGTCGGACAGCATGGCGGTGCTGCTGGCTCTAAACAACCACACAGTGAACTCCGGGTTAATACACGAGTGTCACCAACGCCTGAACCAGGTTGGTAATCTCAATAACATAACCATCCAATGGATCAAAGGACACAGCGATTCCCGCGGCAACGACGCGGCGGATGAACTCGCTAGAAGGGGATCGAGCATGGCAGCGGTGGGACCAGACAGAACCTATCGCACCACTCCCTTTCGGTTACCTACGCACACTGGTAAGGAAACGAACTAGTGAAATACACCACAAGCTGTGGCTTGACCACGGCGAGTGTAGGCAAGCCAAGGAGGCACTTCCTGCCATCGACGGCCGCTTCACCAAACGCGCGCTTAGGCTAACCAAGCCACAGCTGCGTACAATTACAGCCGCCATCACCGGTCACGGCTCTTTTAACAAACACCTCTTTGTCATAGGAGTCACAGACAGCCCCCTGTGCCGCGCATGCATGGAGGAAGACGAGACTGCAGCCCACGTGCTTCTACACTGCCCAGCGGTTGCAACATACAGGGCAAAGTACTTCGGTCGTCCAGGTACTCTCCGCGAGATTGTCGGCAACATCGGGGCGCTGCTGGCCTTCTTTGGGGAGCTGGGATGGATCGAGTGAAGTTCCCACCCGTACGCAAAATACGCGCCTTGCCGTGGAATTGCGGACATCAGCCCGTTATACAATACAATACAATACAAATACACACACACCCAAACATCACAAGCACAACTCATATTCACATTCACAAAATCACTACCTACACCCACATGACACAATCATGAACAAAACCACCAATTTATCAAAAAGTTACTTCCTATTTGTAGTTCTTAATTTTTAATTCTAATTTAATTTGTATTTCATTTTATCTTATTACATTTCATTTAATGTTAATTGGCTGTAGCACTCCCTGTTACTGTTATTTATATCTTTAGATTGGCTCTCAATAATGTTAATCCGAGATAAGGAGACCAGGAGACCCGTAGCACAGGTTTTTACTTAGTATGGGCTCCTGTCTCCCATCTTCAAAATGATTATGAATATTATACTGTGTACATCTAAATATTTGTGTGAGAAAATAAATAAATTTGAATTTTGAATTTATTTTTCTTTTAAATTTTATGAGAAACCAATGCGGTATTTAAGTTACTTGCCAAACATCAATTATTTTTTAATAGTTTTTGGCTTAAGTTGTTTTGTCTTTGCTAGATATATTATCATTTATTTATTTTCCACCACGGCCCGTATCTACATCTTATTTGTTATTAGGAATTCAGAATATCTGTTGTGGTACATATATGACGTGTTAATAGAGTACATCCCTTGAGTTGTACAATTATTAATACGCTTTACATTTTTCAAGTTACACCACAAAACAAGGTGGCCGTGCAAACCAAACATTTTCAGCATGACCCCCTTATTGTGCAAATTTCTTCAAAAGTACAGAGGTACATTGAAAAAGAAACCGGTAGGTACACATACTCGTAGAGGCGAGTACATTGCATTGGTGTATACCTAAAACGCAAATTCTAGGGGCCTAACGGGGCCAATGTACATAATAATAAAATTGTGTGTACAATTTAAGACAAAATATTTCATTATTCCCACAAATATGTCTAGGCCAGTAACTGATGAGAATTACCTGCTTGCAGTGTCTAACCCCCAAATTCAGCATAAAACAAATTAAAATCATAGTATGTACTTGGAAAAGGCTGTATATTTCGTTTTTAAACTCTGCTTACAATTTTGCAATACATAAATATTATAATTAGTACAATGTTTAAAAACAATTTATAATAACAACCACTTAGTTATGAACTAAAGCTATATTTCCAACCAATAAAACACTATACACAAAGTGAAAATAACCAAAATAAACCTGTTAATGGTGTCACTGAATACATTTTAAAATTAATGTTATTGCAAAACTAATCCAATTTTGTTAGGTGTCATACTTGGACATCTCCAATTGTACAAATAATATTGCAAATTTCCATCTCCAATCCCAAACTTTAAAGGCTCCAAAAACTCCTTATTTTCCATCAGATCTAATGCGTTAAAAACGTCAAAACCAGAATTTTTCGCAGTAATCAATCCATCAAGCATTAAGTCTGTCCATGGTGTCTTAGTAGATACATTATAAAATGAATATGCTGCTTTTAAAGTTTTGTGTACAGGGTGATACACAACTGTGGAGGGCAGAGTATAGTAACTTACAAAATCTGTAATACTGCCATCAGATGCTTCTACTACAAAGCTGTCAATTATACCAGACTGGGGCATAAACCAGTGCTTGAAATCCTCTTCTGAAAATATTGGAGCTAAGTCAAATTTTCCCAAATAATCATTTAATAATTTAACAACCTTTTCACTATCCTGAACTTCCATTTTGCGAAATCCAGAAGTCTTCGGTAAATCTGGAAGTTTAAACAATTTAAGAGTTCTTTGCATAGTCATGTTTCTAGACAAATGACTAAATTTAATATCAATCAGCTTCTTCGGATTGAGAGACCTGTGCCAATATCGACAAGTGGCTATTGGTTTTGGCAATACAATGCCAGCAGTATAAACTCCTTGAAATATACCAGTCAGATTTACTCGACGAGTAATTTCCCTAATTAAAACAGGCGCAACTCTCTTGGCACGTAGTTTTTTATGTACACATAAAAAGTTTATCTCAACAACTGTTTGCTTGTGGTCATATATTCGTAACTGCGCCGGAATTGCAGATATGAAGCCAACCAATCTTCCAGATTTAACCACTCGAACACCACAATGCCACTCCATTCTCCAGCCTGGCGGCTGGAGTGCCCATTTGAGAAAATCGGTTTGGTAGTCAAACCGAAACATAGAGTCATCATCCTCAACATAGTTTTCATTGAGCAGTGTATACAATTCCTTTAGCACTAATGGTTCATTCAAATTCAAGGTATCCCATTGAAATCCATCTGGCAGCGTGTAAGGTTCAGACCTTATATCTTCAACAGATTTTGGAGGTTCTATAGGTTCATTTGACATGATTTTTTCATCCATTTTTGGAACTGGTTGGGTGGACCAAAATTGGTAGGACTTGTGCAGTGCTTCTTCGGTAGTTTTAGCTGGTTTTTGTTGGAGATTTAACACTTCCATTGCCATTTTCAAATCTTTCAAAGATATGTTCTGATGAACATCACTTGAGTTCGGCACACTGACAAGACCGTCGGGCAAGGTTGGAACGCCGTGGTCGCCATCCCCACCGCTACGCTTTTTCTTATTTTTACTTTTCTTCTTCTGATGCTTTTCCTCATTTTCTCTGTAATATTCACTAGACTGAGTTGCTTTGGCGTCTTCCATAATTATACGCAACTTATTGCTAAGATATTAAAATTAGCCTTACTTAAAATTTCACAGAATTTCATGTGAACAGTGTTGCCAATTTTTTTCTGAGTGCTGTACACTACACTAGCCAGCCGCATTTAGGTATGTAATTTTTTTTTTAAATCTTTAATGAATTAAAAAGAAAAAAGAAATCTTTTTAATACTATCGTATACATATTTAAAAGAACTGAAAATGTTTGCTTTGTATCTTAGTAAATAAATCAATAAATAATTGTAGGGCAACCGCGAGGCGATTGTAACTAGCTAGCTACTAATATCTAATCTGTGATTGTAACGAGGGGTGTTGCGGCAGCAGCCGTTGTGCGCTATTTATTTTAGTTGACTTATTGCAAGTTGCAAAGCAATGTAATTGTTTTATTTGGGCACTGATAGGCTTATGACAAACTAGGTTGGCCTAAGTTTGGCGACTATTCATCTACATCCGCGGTCGGCAACCTTTTGGCAGGCAAGGGCCACAATTAAGGTGGCAAAATAAACTAAAGGCGGGCCGCAGTTGTGATATTAATCCAAGAAGCCCAATATACCTACGTATAATTAGGTCCAGGTCATATCCCAGAAGATGAAAAAAAAAAGACAAAAACAACGAAAAGGCCTTTGTAAAATCAAGCTTGCAGGTAAAACCACTGCATAAATCAATTACAAAACAAAGTTTATTGAATTCTTCGATAATTGTGCTTTTTCGGTGCCGACTTTGTTTCGGAAATTTTACACTTCTTTTATTACTAACTACCGGATGCCCGCGGCTTTGCTTTCGTAAAGTTATATACTAACCTTCCTCTTGAATCACTCTATCTATAAAAAAAAACCCGCATCAAAATCCGCTGCGTAGTTTTAAAGATCTAAGCATACAAAGGGACAGACAGACGCGGCGGGAGACATTTGTTTTATAATATGTGATAGTGATACGCCCAAAGTCGCGTAAAGATTGGCAATAAAAATGAATCTTTGGTAGCTCTTAATTTTTTAATGGCTTTTTATTTTACTATTCTGTTTCCGCACAGACAAAATTAATAATGAGACAAAACGATGACAAGTTTAGCTTTGGATGTACAGTCACGTCTAATAATATGTATGCATTTTCCTTAATATTATCGCTATTTTCGCGAGAAATAACGATTGTAACTAAGAGATTGGATCTTTTTCATAAAAATAGAGTTCCAGAATACTATGTACGTAATAACATTAAATTTTAATCAGTACATTAGAAGAAACACCACTTAAAAAGTTCTTAAGTGTCTACATATTATTAGACGTGATTGTACAGTGTTAAAGAGTGGAGTAATTCAATCCCGAATTTTCTCTGGGAAAAATGACGACTAGGGTCACTTAAGAGTCGTGCAGAGCACGCGAAGTTCATACAAATGTAATACCCAAGTAGTTTGTAAATCAAACATATTCTTGAGGTAGGGTGTATTTTTTTCGATTGGATTACAGAATATATAGGTTCCCCAACACATATTTTGAATGTACCCTGATTTAAACAAGAGTTATGAGAAAATTATTTTTCTATAGAAATTTTCAATTCTTCATATCTCTTATTTATATCATTGTCCTTTCAAAATATTTATTTGGGAACATAGATATTCTGTAATACAATCGAAGTATATACACACTACTATAAGAATGTTTTTGATTTTCATATTATTTTGGTATTACGTTTGTATGAAAAACGCATTCTCCGCCGGCCCCTTAAGGCTGACACTACCTAATAATAAGGTCGATCGCGGTTCGATCGTACATTTATTTTGAAATTATAACTTATTTACAGCCTGCGCCTGGAGCCTGCTCGAAAATTTTGTACGGAAACTAGCGCCAGCTATCCCTGAGGATGAAATTATTTACTGGTTGAGTTGCCACTATAGAACAGTGATAAGATTTAATTGAAAATAACAATTTTGTTAAATTAGATTGACAAACCATATTGATTTAATCTACACCAATCAATGTAAATATAAAAAATAAAAGAATTAAATCAATCAATGATAGAGACGTATTTTATTTATGGTTACACTATCAACCCTCTGTCACCACCTGACAACTGTCATAGCACGCAATAGAACAGCCATTTAATAGAACGTGTAGTCCGTTGAGGAGTATAACTGACTTAGGAGCTGCAGATCGTAAGAACAAACCTCGGTCCCTATCCCTACACACTTTTTGTATTTATTTTGTTAGATTTTGATTTAACCACCACGGATAGAGAGCGCTGCTTGTATGATGACGAATTGTCAAACACGTTATGTTACAATATAACGTGTTTCTCTTTAACGATATTGTAAACTCTCGAATTATTGTCAACTGAGCATACGTAAGTATCTCTGCCCCCATAATCGGGACTTGAGGCACCCCCCTCTCCCCGTTAGGTTAGTTAGGTTTCATTAATCAATATTTCTCAGGAATGGTACAGTATCTTTTCATGAGAGTGGTACCATTGGGCAAGGTGGACCCCTCCTTCCCTTCACACCACGTGAGTTGACTACCATCGCATGCATTTCACGAAAAATAATGCTTTTTATTGTAAGCAGTATGTTCGTTTGACAATAGTTCGAGAGATTACAGCATCGCTAGAGAGATTACAATACAACGTATTTGACAATTTTACGGTGACATTTATTGTAGTCTTTGGATATTTAGTAGGTAGGATATTACTTGTACCTTTTAAAATATTTATTAGATTTGGCATAGCCCTCTGTCTTTTGGCAGGCTGATCTTCTGGGTTTTTGGCCGTCTGTAATAATGTTTTTTTGACACGTTATTCTACTTGTTCTCCTCCTGCCATGTCTGCTTTCCAGTCTAACTTTGAAGTTAGACAGGCTTCAGACAAAAATATTCAAACCCCTTTCGATGAAAGTCAATCGTAGTCGTAGTAGATCCTTGAAGAAATGTTTCCTTTGTGGCAACACTGTTATACTGCTGTCATCTTTCAGCACACTGCAAGTCAACGAAGTGTCAAACATTATTGACGTTCTTTTTACGCTACTTCTGCTTGACACCGGTCAGTGTTTTTAATAATCGTAGTATTTTACTAAAATCTTGCAAGATATCATAAATCTTTTAATTGTTTTTAAAATGTTTACTCTTGTGCTAGATTGTCCCCCGTTTATTTCGTGTTTATGTGTTTTAGGTGAAGTTGTGGTTATCCAAACATGGGGAAGGGTAATAATATGATCCCCAATGGGCATTTCCATAAAGATTGGCAACGGTTTGTTAAGACCTGGTTCAATCAACCTGCAAGACGTCATCGCAGAAAACAAAACAGAATCAAGAAAGCAAAGGCCATTGCTCCACGTCCTGCTGCTGGCCCTCTGAGACCTGTTGTCCGCTGCCCAACTATTCGGTATCACACGAAGGTCCGTGCGGGTCGTGGATTCACTCTTCGTGAAATCAGAGTAAGTGTTATTATGTTTACGAGTAATTATGAAACTTGGATCAGATGATCATCTTAGGGTCGTACTGAGAGTATGGTACTTAGTTGTTTATTGTGAAGTTGAAAGACAGCCACCTTGCTGTGCATCGTTCGAGTAATATTAAAATGGAATCTTCTACAGAAAATAAAACTCAAAAACTAAAATGTTTGTCAAAGGGTTCTAGTTAAGTCTCAGAGTTGACCATAGTGTGGGTGATGGGGAAAGGGTTATCTTATGGTTATTTTCGTTTTGTAAAATACTTAGTTAATTTTAATGTCCTGTTCTGGCTGTGTAGTCCTATTAGCCTTGTCAAAGGAAGTACAACTTTTGCCGTTTTCATAACATTTCGTAAATAATTTATTAAAATAAAATGAGTAATTCTGTGAGTCGCACGGGACTGTCAATATGGCTACGTTTGGGGGAGGCCAATGTCCAGCAGTGGACATCTTTCGGCTGAAATGATGATGATGAATAACTTGGCTGTATCTGTCCTGGTTAGCATGGATTGTTTTTTAATTAGTTTATGGGACCTACTTTGTGATTTGTTTTAGGGCTGATGCTCCAGGGTAGCCTGCAATTTTTTTTTTACGTTTTTGCAATTTGCAGGCCAGTGCTATGTTTTAAGTTAATGAAAATATTGTTTGTGACTGTAAGACGTATGCGGTTACAGAATTGTGATCATAAAACTCATCAACACAACCCTCCAAGTTCACATAGGCTGAAGGACTGCTTTTTCAGTTAAAAAGTCGAAAGTCAAAATCATTCAAAACTCAAATTCAAATCATTATTTCAATTAGACCATTCCGGCACTTTTTAATGTCAAAAAGACAAATAAAGCAAAGCTAGTCACAGTCACAAGGCATAATAACTTAAAGTCCTGTAGTTGCCCATTCCCAAGCATAGATCTCTATGGAGAAGAACGGGCAAGAAACTCCATGGACACTCTTTTAAATCAATATAATGTAACAAAATCTTGGCCTGCAAATTGCAAAAATCATAAGAAAATTTGAATTTTGCGAGCTACCTGATGCTTTCACCTTAATCTCTCTTTTTCAGTTTTGGACAATATTATCTAGCTAGTGCTTGTTGTGCATCCATTTCTGAGAAAGCATAGGTTGCAGTGCTCAGTACTGAAAGTAAGGAAATTTAAAATATATTTATTAATATGATGATGATGATTTTAATATTTACGTTTCAGGCTTCTGGTCTTAACCCTGCTTTTGCCAGGACTATCGGCATAGCTGTGGATCCTCGCAGACGTAACAAATCGGTTGAGTCTCTGCAAGTAAATGTTCAGAGGCTGAAGGAATACCGCGCACGACTGATCCTGTTCCCGAAGGGCAAGAAGGTATTAGATGACTGTATTTTGCAAGTAATTTAACCTTACTTCAGGCATTAATAAAGGGTACAACAAATACTTTGAACATGAACATATTTGTTGAGAGGAAAGAGGGTATAGTTTACAACTACAAACCAAATGCCAGAAGACACTGCAGCAGCCAGAGAATGATGGCATATCCTCACTTCAAACCTAGAGTGCTACATCTTCGTGGGTTCTTAATAACTATAACACCTGCTCAGCCATAATTAAATTTGAGTCAGTATGACATCTTCAAAATAAAATGTGCACAACAAACTTAATCCACATAAGCTTACTCCAATAAGCAATTCTGATTGATAGAATATTTGAATGCATTTAAGTTGAATGTTTGATACATGATAAGACTTGAGAATTGCATTTTACATGAACACATGACATAAAGAATTGCATATTTATGTTTTTTGTTATCTTCTAGGTATTGAAGGGAGAAGCGAATGAGGAAGAACGCAAGTTGGCCACTCAACTCCGTGGGCCACTAATGCCGGTACAGCAGCCAGCACCTAAGTCTGTTGCTCGAGCTATTACTGAAGAAGAAAAGGACTTCAAGGTGTATCAATACTTGAGAGGGGTATGTTTATTTTCAATCTTGCATTGTGTTCAGTTTTGGAAATTAGTTAACTCACTACTAACTTAATAACTGAATTGTATTTTTTTTCAGGCTCGCTCCATTGCTAAACTTGTCGGTATTCGTGCTAAGCGTCTGAAGGACGCTGCCGAAAATCCAGATGACGTCACTAAAGCTCCTACCGTGGTGAAAGAAACTAAAGCTAAGAAGTGAAGTTAAAAATAAAAATATAAGTTTATAAAAGTTTTTATTTTCTTTATCATAATGTGTTTTCTGATTTCCATAGACTTTTTATTTAACGAAAAAAAAATTCACCTGTTGACCATCATTGGTCTAATCATGGTACAATAATATACTTCGCCAGGTATAGCATTCCGAGAGACAGAAGTCACGTGGGTGTCTCGTATCTACGTCATAAGCGCTATCAATGGTTCTCAAACTTTATAATCTGGGGAAATTCAATCTAGTAAAACAATGATATAATTATTATATTCCTACTAACTTTTGCCTTTAGCTCTACCCGTATTGTAGGTTTTCGGGGACTAAAAGAATCCTATATCCATGCTAGGGTTTCAGGCTTCAAATTACAAGCCAAGGTTTGGTAGTCTTTTTATGTGAACAAAGGTACTATAGAGACAAATCTACTTTAGCATTCACTATATCATTGTACCGTATTGTATTGTACAACGGGCTGGTTTCCGCAACTCCACGTCAAAGCGTATATTTTTGCGTATGGGCTATAATCCACCACACGGGCCCAGTGCGTGTTGTTTTTTTCCAAAAAAAAGAATCATCAAAATCGGTTCATTAACAACGAACACTCATAGGACAAAAAAAAATAAGATCGAATTTAATACCTAACCTTCTCGTTTTTGAAATCGGTTAAAAACAAATTTGTTTGGAAGTCCACAAAATAATATTGGGAATCACTGTTTTAGTGGCACTGAGCGAGACCGGCACATATGTTAGAAAAGAATAGCGATACACGACGAATTGTCAGAATGTCAATGAGACAACCCGTTTCAGTGTTACCAGTAGTGTGAAAGAATAACTCCCTAACCACCTATAATTCCTGTGCGAATCCGATCAAACATTGAAGTTTTAATTAACAATAACATTGGTTTATGACTAAATTGAATTATTTTGTTTGGTCAAGCAAACGAAAACAACAATTTAAATGCAGTTTATATTTTTTTAACAGAATGGTGACTGAAAATGTTTCCATGATTTTGTGCTTTGTTGCAATAAAGTGGCAACTGAATAATGACGTAGATACGAGTCGCTCCCGGAATGCCAGACCTTGTTTTATTTGACCATGGGTCTAATAAAACAAGGTCTGGCATTTCGGGAGTGACACATGCTTAACGTCACTATTCATGTCCGTGACCATGGTACAATAATATACTTCGCCAAGGTATAGCATTCCGAGACAGAAGTCACGTGGGTGACACGTATCTACGTCATAACCGCTATCAATGGTTCTCAAACTTTATAATCTGGGGAAATTCAATCGAGTAAAACATTGATATAATTATTAAATTCCTACTAACTTTTGCCTTTAGCTCTACCCGCATTGTAGGTTTTCGGGGACTAAAAGAATCCTATATCCATGCTAGGGTTTCAGGCTTCAAATTACAAGCCAAGGTTCGGTAGTCTATTTATGTGAACTAAGGTACTATAGAGACACGAGACAAATTTTTATTTAGTATTCACTATATCATTGTACCGTATTGTATTGTACAACGGGGTGGTTTCCGCAACTCCACGTCAAAGCGTGTATTTTTGCGTATTTGCTATAATCCACCGCACGGGCCCAGTGCGTGTTGGTAGATGTCACATGTCTGTTTTGACTCTAGGACATGCCGGTTTCCTCACGATGTTTTCATTCACCGTTTTTGAGAGCAGTGGTGATGAAATAAATTACACAAAGTAACGCGCCTGTCTGGGTTCGAACCCACGACTTACTGTTCGTAAGTCGGGGCTGCCACCAGTAGGCCACCGCTGCTTGGCTTTACGATGTCACAAAGATAAAAAAACTATTTATATCAACTTCGAAGCTTTCTAAACAAATGTAAACTTCTTTTCAATAAAATACGAAACACATGTTCAGCCTATAATGCTGCTGGGACAGGGCCTGCTCTAAATGAGAGGTATTGGGCTCTAACCTACCACGCGGGCCCAGTGTGGATTGGTAGATGATTAATATATTTAAATATAATATTTATTTATAGTAATAACTTATTGTACGAAACACGTCTTCCATCATTCTGTTAAAAAAGATTTATGGAAAATTTGAAATAGACTGGACCAAGGAATCACGTCCCGTAAAACTTTGCCCCCCCTTTTCAACCCCCTTAGGGATAGAACTTTGGAAAATCCCTTCTTATTGGACGGTTACGTCGTACAAAAAACACACCCTCCAAATTCCAGACCCCGTATTCACAAACGTTCGACTCGTTTCCGATTCGAGAACTCGTATATCTGTCTTCTTCTGGCATTACGAAAACGACCGAGATAGACATACCTACGACTTCCCGAATCGAAGCGTTGTGAATACGGGGGCAGGTCTCTACGATCAGTGGTTTAGGCTGTGCGTTGATCCGTCAGTGAGTCATTCAGGAACTACTTCGTTCCCGAACTCCTTCGTTACCGCTACGAATTGAGTCACTATCCCATAAGAAGTTTCGATTTCTCTGAGATGCTTATCTTCCGACCTTATCATGGACCACCCTTGGGATATCTCCTTTCCAAAAAAAAGAATCATCAAAAAAATAAGAACGAATTGAATACCTAACCTTCTCGTTTTTGAAGTCGGTTAAAAACAAATTTTCGGTCGGTTGGAAATCCACAAAATAATATTGGGAATCACTGTTTTAGTGGCACTGAGCGCGACCGGCACATATGTTAGAAAAGAATAGCGATACACGACGAATTGGCAGAATGTCAATGAGACAACCCGTTTCAGTGTTACCAGTAGTGTGAAAGAATAACTCCCTAACTATCTATAATCCCTGTGCGAATCCGATCACACATTGAAGTTTTAATCAACATTACATTGGTATATGATTAAAGTGAATTATTTTGTTTGGTCAAGCAAACGAAAACAACAATTTAAATTCAATTTATATTTTTTTAACAGAATGGTGACTGAAAATGTTTCCATTATTTCGTGTTCTGTTGCAATAAAGTGGCAACTGAATAGTGACGTCAGTACGTGTCGCTCCCGGAATGATTAAATGATGAATAATTTTCCTTGTTTTATTTGACCATGTCCGTGACTAACGTCGGACCACGAACGCCAATCGCTTCCATATTTGGTCAATAATTAGTACTCAATTGGTACCAATTAGTACTCAGACAACAAAATTATGTGACTCAGGTTGGCTGGACAAATCTTCAAAATCGCTCCCATTTTACAAGGTCAATAGGGCACTTTATGTGACGGCTAAACACCCTTATGTCAGAAATTGTGACGCTACAGAATCTTAGATAATCGATTGAAAATGGGTCCAGCCATCTTGAAAAACCACTTTTCGCTGGTCTCTCAATCTCGGTAACGGAAGCGATTTTGACGACTTTTTGCATATCAACGGGCGTTACATAAGTTTGTGACAGGCATCGAGCTAAAAGTTTTGTGACACGTGCAAAAATCTGTGCCAGCCATCTTGAATTTACGTATAAAACTTTTGGCTGGCACTTCCGAATCTCAATAACGGTAGCGTTTTCGAATATGGTTTCTTTACTAAAACTTGGTGATGCAATGTGTGAACGTAATAACGTTTGATTTATGGCGTCACATGCAAGGGTTTACGAGAAATCAATAAAAACCTAATGTCCAGCCAACCTGAGTTCAAGCTGGCTGGACACCTGTATCTCCGCTGCCTGATGAAAAATAACTTTAGCTTCAGAAGTCGGTGACAAAAAAACTAAATCAATCAAACGAAGGTCACCGACTTCTGAAGCTAAAGTTATTTTCCACTTTTTTGTGTGAAGTCAGTTATATTTTTTGCAAAAATGTTCTTACACTAGGTCAATAGGGCACTTTATGTGACGGCTAAACACCCTTTTTTTTAAGGATGGGAAATCATCAAATTACCCCCCCCCCACTGGGCGGAGCGGGAGGGAGTGTCAGACTCTTACTGACTAAAAACCATCCATGTTCCTTCCTCGCCTTTTACGTTCCGGGGCCGCGGTATCTCTTTCGAACAGGCCCGCAACCCCGGCAGGCTTCGGCCCTTGCGGGCCCCTCTCCTTTTGCTGACATCTCTTTGAGGCGCGCGTGGAATACGAACGCGCCGTCGACACGGCCTGTCGTCGTCGTTAGACGGCCGGACGGCTAGCTAGCCCATAGCCAGCCGTCCACAGGCCCGCATCTACGGTGGCCGGTAGCCACCACGTGGCCCCCGACGCCCGTTGCGTCTCCCGCGGCGGCCGGGAAGAGAGGATCTCTCCCTCTCTCGTTCCGCCACCTCCTTCGCTAGCATACGGCTAAACACCCTTATGTCAGAATTTGTGACGCTACAGAATCTTAGATAATCGATCGAAAACGGGTCCAGCCATCTTGAAAAGCCACTTTTCGCTGGTCTCTCAATCTCGGTAACGGAAGTGATTTTGACGACTTTTTGCTTATCAACGGGCGTCACATAAGTTTGTGACAGGCATCGAGCTAAAAGTTTTGTGATACGTACAGTGGTTTAGTAGAAAAATGCAAAAATCTATGCCAGCCATCTTGAATTTACGTATAAAACTTTTGGCTGGCACTTCCGAATCTCAATAACGATAGCGTTTTCGAATATGGTTCCTTTACTAAAACTTGGTGACGCAATGTGTGGCCATTTCATACAAATAAAAAAAAATCATCAAAATCGGTTCTCCCAGTCGAAAGTTCTGAGGTAACAAACACAAAAAAATACAGACGAATTGATAACCTCCTCTTTTTGGAAGTCGGTTGAAAATGGGAGCGATTTTGAAGATTTGTCCAGCCAATTCGTAGAACACGCTGTATTACATAATTATTAGCGCGGCGGAATGTAAAACGTCGCCGTTATTTAATGCGGCGTCGTCATGTTCAGCCGTATTACAATTCGGCTGAAATAAAGTACGCCGCATTGAATGAGCATCATCGATAAGCGAGCTCGGTACTTAGGGCACTCGACTTTAGGTTATGTTAGGTTACTTTAAACCCTGCAGACAGAAATAGGAGCGCTGCGTAGCGGGGTTACGTCTAGTACTGCGCCTTATTTTCAGAATTTTCAGTATTTTATTCCGTCGTTTTACAATACGGCTAAACGTTGGATGCCACTTTGTCGAACGTAAGAGCGAGGCCACACGATGCGTTGGCGGTGCGGTGCGACGACGGAGCGGTGCCGCAAACGTCATCCTACATACAAATCACTACCCCACTAGTGCGTTGCGCCATACAATCACTGTTGTGCATTGCCATTTTGACAGTGATTGTACGACGCTGCGACGACGCAACGCAGCGCAACGCATCGTGTGGCCTCGCTCTAACGCCACTAAAATCGGCCTGAACGTGACGACGCAGCATTACATAACGGTTACAATCCGGAGCGCCATTATGTAATATGGCGTGTTATACGAATTGACTCCGACACATACATAATTACTGCATTCGAATCTACTAAGTATAATATTTGTACCTTATTTATATGGATCATGGTCACCCCATTCGTTGTAATGATATATTATTAGTGATCCAATTTTTCTTCTTTATTACTAATACAGCAGTATCGCAATTTATTTGGAACGAATGAACTTCCTTAGATGATTCAGGAAGTCGAATTTTGTAAGCTTAAAAGATATAGGCATATAAAGAGAGCCGTGCTGAATGCAAATAGTAATAAAAAAACACAAAAATAAAAGCAAAAAAAAAAGTTATACCTAAATGCTTGAAGGTCAAATTTTGAAAAAAAAAAAACAATAAAGTATAAAAATTTACGTATCTCCTAAACTATAAAACTTTGGCTAGGGAAAGTAAGGTTCATTAATTACCAAATGACCTTCTCTATATGCGAATTTGCTATGGCGGGTCCGCCAGTCACCCTGTATAACGCGTCAACAGAGTACATTTCTGAGTTTAAGAAACTTTTTCAAGTTACACGCAAAAAACAGGGGGCCGTGCCAGCCAAACGTTTTCAGCACGGCCCCCTTATTTTGCTTATTTTCTTATAAAGTACGGAGGAAGTACATTGAAAAAGAAACCGGTACGTAATACTTCTAGAGGCGAGCACATTGCATTGGTGGACACCTAAAAAGCACATTCTGGGAGGCCGAGCCAGGCAAACGTACATTTTCTGCCGACCACTAGGGCAAGAGGCCCGCGCTTATGTATGTATTTATGTAAATCAATAAGTTCAACAAAAAAAAATAAGATTATCTTTGGGTACAAAGTATTTTATTCGGATAGATCAACGGACTAACATTATTATTATTGCAACTCACCTTAGTTCGCAATAATTCACAAATTGCAAATCATAAAGACAATACTAGACAAAATACTAATTATTTCTTAAAGTTACATTTTTTTAGGCAGTTTTAATAATTTCGGCATTACTTTTCTCACTATCGGCGTCAGTAGCATCCACGGGAACTTCCCCATTCTCACCAGCTTTGGTTTTCTTGTCACTCTTTCTAAATTTATCGTACCTAAAACAGAAACAGAAGTTAAAGAGAAGAGTACAAACTTTTTTCAGGAAGTATAACGAAATTCGGTAAACTTAAGTTCCGTTAAGGTAGTCGTATAAGTTGCTGCACACTGACTTTATACAGACAGATAACAGATGCTGCAGCCGACCGCGTGAAGTTGATATCATGACGGAACGAAGTCAAACATACAACTGCATGCAGTTGAATATCGATACCAGAAGTATCAATTAACGTAAGGGACATTTTGGCGAAAATGAGTTATATATACCATTGGATTCAGAATTTTCTGCTCTATCGATTGGTATTATTAAAAAAATTCTATCGTTTAAAAAAAATCCCTTACAGTAAAAATGTTTGGCCTGCGTAAAACGATTTATGACTTTCGTTCGCCTGTAAAAAGGCAGGCATCCATCTATAGACCATTCAGCCTAAAGCTTTCTAAGGAAAATACGAGATGGTAGTGTGTTAATTAACGCGTCTTTTGATGGGTAGCAGTCTGTGTGCACGTTTAAAGATAAACGAAATTAATTAATAATTAAAAATTATTTGTACATATTGTTATCTTGATATACAAATTATTAACTTATTTATCGTAAATATATGTATGTATCTATTAATCTTGTCATTTGCTAAGAAATGTATGGCAGGCGCATTCCGATATAACTTTTACATGTTACTCAAAATCAATAAGTAAGTATTTATCTCGAATTGTAGATGTTATCTTGTTATACAATAAATATACATTTGTTTATATTATGACCTGTGCATAATCACCGTGAAATAACCGTTATTTTAAAGTGGTTCTGCTGGAGAGAATGCTCTGTAGCATGACCACATTGAATTGGTATTTTCCAAGAAACTAACAATATACATTTTTTTTTATATTAAGCTACAAACATATAGATATTACCTACATTTTATTTTTAGATAATATAGCCAAAGTGGTTCTGCTGCGGAAGATAACACGAAGTTTAGAATTACTTGTATGAAATCCTATGAATCCTCGCAAACTTATCCGCGTCGCATTAGACGAATAGATAACGTTCTACAGATGAGAAAATATTATTCCTTCGGCGCAGTCGGTTCTTTCAGCATGGATAAGTGTGCGTTCACCTTCTTAAGGTGAACGCACACACATCATCTTTCTTTCATCACACATCAGAAGTATTTTGAACTCAATCTATGAAGGTGTGTTTATACTATTCTAAAGGCACTAAACATCAGAACAGAAGTAAATAAATATGACTTCAGTTCTTTGTATTTGTTACATCTGGTTGACAACTGGTTTTTATCTGATATGTGACTACCACCTTAAAAGTTAAAAAAACTTTTAAAATTGTGTACCTTCCAAGGTCTTCCTCGTCATCACTGCCTTCATTGCCTTGGGGGTCTACTTCCCGGAGCAACTCTCCAATGTCTTTATCAACATCTGCCCACAATTTATCTTCACTCCCTGAAATGTAAACAACAATAATTCCACGTCTTATTTTTTTACCGTCTTGAAATGCTGCAGCAGATTAATGTGCACTCTGAGTGGGATGGGATGCCATACAGCAGATTAATATCCACTCAGAGCAAGATAAGATGCCAGATCTTAAGTTCAGAGCACTCTTTCAGTATCCTTCCATGTTTAAGGTAAATACTAACCGGATGCAGTGGAATTATCAGCACCATTGTCTAGTTTCTTTTTGTTATCTTCAGGAGCCTCAATATTTTCGGATTTAATGTCCCCAGCCTCAGCCGTAGTTTCTTTATCTTCTTCTAAAAATAAATAAATAATTATAATCTCTAAAGGGAGTAAAACACCTCGTTACGAAGCCGAAAGGCATTTGTTCTCCCCATGATTGCGATATTTTTTTTGTTCTACACCATACCCGGGAACCTTTTAGTTACGGAGATATGGGGGGGGGTCAAAGTTACTACTTTTTGATAAGTTTTTTTTTAAATACAAGTTTTTTTTTGGAAGATTTTGACTTTTAACACCTCCACGACCCACTACTATTCAATCCATCCATCAGCATAATGTTTTAAGTGCGTTACATTGAGTTCTACCACAAAACATGATTTATAACCTCAAAAAAAAAGTTGTTTACCAGCAATAATTTTTAAGTTACTTAGGTCCATGTTCACCGAGAAGATCACAGTCTGGTTATCTAAAAACAGCTGTCAATGTGACATGTTTCCATACAAAAATGTGTGTTAAACAGCTGTTTGTAGATAATCAGACCGTCATCTTTTTGGTGAACATGGACCTTCGTTTGATGTACAGAATGCTTGGTTAACGGCTTTGTGATGAGGTGGTTTACACCCTATCTTCTGAATCTGCTCAATGATAAGAAATTCATAATTTGTAGACTTTTTCTACTATTCTCCAAGCAAAACACACGGACACGCAATTAAAAAAAAACCGTCAAGTGCGAGTTGCTTCTTCTAGATCAACGGAAAGTGCCCTAAAGGTTTCGATTCTCTTGCGAAATCGTAAAGTATGCGACATAAGCGGTCACATCTTTTGATGGCATTGACTTAGTATTTTGTCGTTTTATCCGACTGCCAATGTAGGCTTATTTTCACTGCTCCAAAGGGTATAAAAGACCTAAACTATTAATTTCAGCTTGATACCTACACGCGTTCCTGAGAAAAAGGGTCTTGCCGGAGACGAAAGTGATTCTATTAACGGTTCCGGTTTTGCTGACTGAGGTATGGAACCCTAAAAAACTACGTGAACTCTACATTACGCCATACCCTTTTGTTGATGCAATTGGCGATGGATTCTCTCAGCGTGTTTACGCAGAGTACGTGTGTCGCGATGCTGTACGTAGCGGCCCAAGTGGATACGGAGGCGACAGTGACGGCGCAGTGCCTCGGCTTCCTCTGTGCCGCCTGATTCCACTCGGGGCAAGTACACACGGCATAACTCACACCACCAAACCTACAACAATAATTAAAGTAAAGAGAAAAAGTGGTTTAGTTTGTCCTGCCTACATATAGAGAATAGAAAATTATTGTTCGCAAAAATGTCAGATTATCTTCCAAGAACGGCTATAAAAAATAGTTGATGCTTTTTACTTTAGTTATCTAGAATCAACCTGTTTTTATGGAACACATTGCTCTGCTTAGCCTATTTCCTCTGAATCTATTTGTAGGTTCTTTCATACCTCCATCTTTTTAATATGTTCACTGCCGATGTTAATTTCAACCTTAGGTTTTTTAGGAGAAGACTCGTCCTTCTTTTCGCCTCCAGAGTCGTCATCTTCAACTTCTGTAAAAAATACGTAAATTAATAAGGCACTACCAAACCATGGCTAACTTGTATGCAGTATCAGTATTGTTTTTACTTACCATCTACATCGCCCACTGAATCAAGAGTCATGAAGTTATCCAAATCCACATCCATACCTTCGTCGCCGCTTGCTTCAGCCTTAGGGCTTACACGGCGGGCTGATTGGGAAGCCTTCCTCTGAATCATAAATACGTACAGATGTAAAATTATTTAAATAAAATGTAAAACTCGAAAGTAACTAAAACTGTGGTTATCTGTTAAACAAGGCAATAACCTGAAAAGGGTACGGCTGATTTTGTGATTGTGGGTTTGGACATGTCACCGTTAAATTGTCAAATACGTTATATTGTAATATCGCTAGCGATATTGTAAAATCTCGAAATATTGTCAAATGAACATACTGCTTACAACAAAACGCATTATTTTTCGTGATATGCATGCGATGGTAGTCAACTTACGCGGTGTGGAGGGAAGGAGGGGTCCCCCTTGCCCAGTGGTACAACTCTCATGAAAAGATATTGTACCATTCCTGAGAAATACCGATTTTTATAACCTAACCTTAAAACACTTTATATTCCCTTATAAAGCGTAGTCGACAGAACCCCGCTTCGCGGGGCCCCTATTTCCGAGTGCAGGGTTTAAAGGAACCTAACTAACCTAAGGGGGGGGGGTGCCCCAAGTCTCGATTATGGGGGCAGAGATACTTCCGTATGTTCAGTTGACAATAATTCGAGAGTTTACAATATCGCTAGAGAGAAACACGTTATATTGTAATATAACGTGTTTGACAATTTTACGGTGACGGACACAACACAAAATGTATCCGGTACTGATGTCTTCGTCACCTTGTCGCCCAGTTACAGTGAAACAGAAACTGTGACAGTTTGTTTATCATTACTAACGAAACATTGTATGATGATAACTCATAGAAAAGTAGTCCAAATTGGGTCATAACATCAGTTAACATAGGGTGGTTTTTTGCACTGCCATAAGAGGTCCAAAAGGGAAAACGGACGTTAATAGCCAATTCTTTTGATTTAACAAATAGTACAGGTGATATTTTGTTCCAATCCTGGCTCAGTCAGATTTTCTTTTCCAAAAAGTAAAGAGGTAGTGTTTTCTACAAAATGTTTCTTTGCCCACTGCTCTACTACCAATAGATACAGGTTTCAACACGACACTACTAAAAACCATCATGTTTAAACTTATCTTACTCCACTACACTGGCTGACTGATTTCTAAGCATGGGATGAACATGCTGGCTAGTTATCAGTGATTTTTCAAGTACATCTACCAAGGTCCTAGTATGACAGTCTTCCCGACTGATTTCAGTCACAGCAACCAATCTCAGTAGGGATTATTTATCGGAGAAGGAGACATTATAGTGTATAAATATGTGCACAGGCAGAGGTGCATTCTCATTGAATGATGGTCCGGTTATCTGATACGGACCGTAGATCAGCCCCCGTATTTACATACGCTACAAGTCGTATGTCCATCTTGTTTCGGCATAACGAAAACGAGCGAGATAGACATACGAGTTCCCGAATCGAAATCGAATCGAAGCATTGTGAATATGGGGTCAGGTGCAGCACTAACGGCTTAACGTGCTTTCCGAGGCGCCGGGGTATCATCCCGCTAATTTCCAACGACTTGGGATTCGAACCCACACTCTATCCCCGCACGCTCAGCAGTCGCGCTTGCAACCACGAGATCAATAGGGCATATTTACCGAACTAACCTTGAGATGTTCCAGAGAACATATATGATGTTCGTATATCATGGGCGAACGGAAAGTAAGCCGACAGATCTGACAGAAAGGCATCAGGAAGCGCTTCATGGCGCGGTGCGTGTCGGTGAGGTTGTGCGCGTGGCGCGTGGTGCGGTGGTTGAGGCGGCACACCGGACAGAACGTCGTGCGCGCCGCCAGCGCCGCGCCCGCCGCCGCCTCCAGCTCGCGCTGAGCGCCGCGCTGTGCCACGCGCATGCGCAGCAGCTGCGCCTTGTGCCGCCGCGCCACGCCGCTCATGGCCGCGCGGTGCTTGCTGGACACCAGGTGCTTCACGTACGCCTGGAAGGGAAACGTCACGTCACCATCCTACCGTATCTTTATCGACGAGCGTCGGTGATACTATAAATCTCAACATTTGTTTAAGTTCTTACGCCTGAAATAAACTTAACTATCAAATCTAGCCTATATCCGTTTCAAAAAACAATTTACAGGTAAGACTTCCTCGATTTAACCTTCTCCAAACTATGTTGGGATCAGCGTTAGCTTCCAGTCATCGTCACGTGTTTTATAGGCAAGTATTAGAATTACATTTTTGTTACTGTGTTATTTTTTTAAAGTCAGTTTAGAATTGGCCAAGATATTCTACATTTAAAAGGAACATGAACCATACATATAATTACGAAGGTTTATACTTCTTCCTGCGTAGAATGTCACTGCAGTCATTTGCAGTATTTTACACAGTAGTTACGGTTATTCAGAAGTCTGAAAGTCTGAAAACCAGTCCTAAGGGGATATCGTATTACTCACCGCGAAAGTGGCACATTTTTCCTTGCAGTGTACGCAAGATAGGTGCACATAAGGACGCGGGCGTGGCGGCGCAGCGTCTGAAGTGGCATCTGGTTCTTTGTCAGTGTCTTCGCCGCCCTCGACTTGCTCGCCGTCTGACACTTCAGGTTCGACCTATGAATTAAATACAAAATTGTATCCAGACCTGCCCAGTGTCGAATGCTAAATTTGAACAACTAAACTACTAAGATGTCAACTTAATTCGTTTATCCCGACAAGCCATGCATTACGCCTTACATCTCCAAATATACAAAGCACTAGCTTCTGCCAGCGGCTTCGCCCGCGTGAAGTTTGATTATTGTCCCATGGGATCTTACTACCGGGATAAAAAGTATCCTATGTGTTAATCCAGGTTATAATCTGTCTCTGTGCAAAATTTCGTCCAAATCCGTTCCGTAGTTTTTGCGTGAAAGAGTAACAAACGTACATCCATCCTCACAAACTTTCGTATTTATAATATTAGTAGGAAGTAGGATTTAAGCGAGAGACAAACTGAGCCCACGTACGCAACGTATGCAACGCATATCTGGACTCTTGATTTTAAATTAAAAACTATGCAATAGAAACACACTTATCGTATACAACGCAATCACACGCTTTCCACGCAACGTCAACCTGCGATGTCCAGATCGGTGGAGGGGTTGTTCGTACGCTATCCCACAATCCCACACGTGTGACCAGTGTGTTTCTAGAACTTACGCGTAGAACGTCATGAACAAGTAAACCCTTGGCGTACGTGTTTTTTTATCAATCAAAATGGGAGATTAACTCATCGATCCTTATAAGGAAATATGATGTAATTTATAACATTAAATGCATTGAATATTGTAATGCTACATTACGCAATGCAACATGGGAAAAAATAGCAAAAAAAACTAGAGATGTCCCGACTAGTCGGCGACTAGTCGGTAAAGCCGACTATCCGGCCACTATTGTAGTCGTCGATTAGTCGGCGACTAATCGGCAAAGAGCGCCGACTATTCGGCTTCTTACGTTGTAGGTATGTATTTCTCAATAATATGCATGCGGGGGAACTACATGAAATAAAAACCTTGATTATATATTTTTTATTTTATTTTATAATCACTGAAGTTGACGGAGTAGGCACTGCTTTAGGTAATTCTTCTGCTGAGATTTGAGACTTGGTGGAATCGTCTGTGCTTGAACATTTGATAGCAGAACCGAACTGAGGTATCAGGGTTGGATGTTTGTATTTAATATGGTTGTTCATGCTTAGTGTTAGCTGTTTTTCCTTGCCCACCACGAGAAATTATCACTTGGCATTGTTTACACTTAACTTTACGGGAATCATTGTCCAATTGTTCAAAATACATCCATACACGAGATTTTCTTTTTGACATGATTAAATTTTAATTCTACTTGTTCATTTCAATGAATAATAACAGTATTATCTTTAATTATGCACAAAAAAAATATTTTTTTACACTAAAACACCGCTCTCGACCATACCGTAATCGGCTTAGCCGACTAGTCGGCCGACTAGTCGGTCTTATTACAACCGACTAATCGGCTAGTCGGCGAAAGTCATAATCGGCACATCACTAAAAAAAACATGCTCAAACTCGCTATCAGAATCAGCAAACATGACTTACAAATGCTCTAGTGCACCTTCTGAGAAATTACAAACGCGTGTAACACCAATTACGTTGCATACACGGGACAAGTGTGTACACCAATTCTCACACGTTGCATCGCATACGTTGCGTACGTGGGCCCAGTTTATCTCTCGCTTTAATCTTGTTAACTCTGGTTCTTACTCTCTAAACTTACTACTTCAGGCAGTTTTCTCTATATAAGATTGTGCATAGCATATACCAGCGCCTTTAATTTCTGACGTCGAGATAAATAGACCAACCTGACTACAAGTGTAGTGTGGTAGATTCAAATCCGACTGAATAGACGCAACCGACGCGTGACAATACGCTCGACGTATCTTCCGCCAGATGTGCGACCTCGCGCCCTACACGGCCACGACTTTTGGCGGCAGAAGCTTCAACCAGGAAGATGCTTGGGCCTCTGATCAGTTTTGGTCAAGAAAGCGGCCGGTCATGCAACAAGTAGTGGTCATAACCGCGTAGTGAGCGTGGTCCCTTAGACTGTGACCTCATTCGTAATTCGAAAACTTAATGTCAAGTGAGCGGTCAACTGTAGCATAGTAAGCCGCGAAGTGTTGGCGAAGTCTTGGTGCATCGAGTGCATTCGCTGGCGCGGCGTAGCGAGCGTACCTCGCCGCAGACCCAGTCGCGCAAAATTTCGCTGTGAATCGCTCATTGAATGAGTCTGCAAGCGAAATGCCGTAAACTACGAACCAAAGCGAACTAGAAGGGGAAGCAAACAGTCAGCCGCTTACTCAAAAATAGTTTCTTGTTAAAACTAAGGCTGTGTCCCCAGTAGACAAACTGTTAGCAGCCGACTGAGTGAGCCGCGAATTTGTGGCGAACTGAAATTAGAGTTAGCTGCCAACTCAGATCAATTTTCGTGCGTCGCAAGCAGGTTTTGCTGTGAGTCGGCCACTCACTGAGACAGTCGGCGCACGTAACGCTGCAAACTGCGTAAAGTGAGCAAAAACTAGCAACTGTGGACATTCCATTTCAAATATACAGAAGGGCGTACTAAACTGATACCCCGCAAACTCAGTCGGGGGCGCTAATAGTTTCCCTACTGGGAGCACAGCCTACCAGTACTGGAATATTCTCTTACATGTTTATTCTTGCTAATCTTCCTCTTTTTCTTGTCTAATGGAGATTCACAAAAGCAAACATGGCCTTTAGGTTACGAGCCCGTTCTCCATTTATACTACTTGTTATTGAATTATCTAAATGTTACCTTTGGAGACTTGACTTTGCTCTCTTTCTTTTCTTCGGGAGCCTCTTCCTTATCTTCAGCATCCCAATCCTCTTCTGTTGACGAAGCATCCTCTTCCTTAGACTTGACAGAGCTGCTTGTTGTTAATAAAAAAATATATTAGTATACATAGTATTTCTCTATTTGTAATCAAATTAAAGAAGATGATTTATCATCGCAAAACATGTGTTCTTCACTATAAAACTCAATATCCAATGATTTATTCTACTTTTATTACAACAGCTGCTGTACCATCTTAGTAGCTCTCATTTCTACATAATTATATTTCTTGGAGCATCTCCTTTTAATGGTCAGGTGTTAATATCAATATTGGTTCACCATCAGTGATTTTACCATCATTACATCCCAATCGTGGTGTCGATTTGGCCTCATTTCTGGTACTCTTTGTTGTTTTTATGAAAAAAATAACTAAATGTAAGCAATGTGTACATACTCAATGTATCGAATTACCTTCGGCCCTTGAGAGATCGAAACGCACGGGTGTAACCCAGCGATCTTTCGGTGTATCGCCTAGAGGTAAATGTACCACGAGAGCGCGGTGCGCCTCGGAAGGAGGCCCGCGAGCGCATGGTGCGGCCGCGGAAGGATCGGCGCACAGCGCGCGGGCGCGTCGCGGGCCTGGCCACCTCTCGCGGCGGGCCCATTCCGCTCGGCTTGCGGTAGCTTTCTCGGTTTGGCGAGCGCCTCCGATCTTCGCCACCGAACGATCTCCTTTCGCTGCTGTAACTCTCTTGACGAGCGCCATACGATCCGTAATGGCCGCCTCCATCATGGCTACGTCTATCGCTCGAGGAGCCCTGTACATAACTCTCTTTGGTTCTTTCGACATGCTTTACATATGAAATAGAATAAAGTGTTTAATGAGGATGGAAATGGTGTTATTCTTCTTCTCTAGCCATCGCCAAAGTGTAAACACACTAGTCTTTAGGCACCAATAAACTCCTTTTACAAGGTATTGCCAAAGTCCAATGCGACAGAATCTTTTTTTTTCCGATTCACCATCTCACTTTTACAACTTTTAAATCATTTCTTTCGTTTTTCATTGTCATCGCCTAGCAGTAAATAATGCTCAGGCACATGAATACAAAAACAGTGTTACATCCATCACACATGCTCACATTGATATAGTAACAGAGGAGTAGGGTGGTCCATGTCTAAAGTAAAGTCTGGAAGGTTAATAATTCTAACTATTCATTAGTCCTTGAGATATAGCATTATCATACTCATACTTGTGTCAGCTTTGAATAGTTCTAAATTATCGTTATCCTTGTCAAATTCTTGAAGTGATAGTTCACGCCTGTTTGCATCTGTATTTTATCTGCTTATGTGAATCATGGCTTACCAAAGATCTGTATATCAAATCCAACAAGTGAATATACCACGACAATAGTTCTCGTTTTCTCTATTTTCAAGATAACCCATATATAGCTATATAAATCACTACCTTCGCCAAATATTTCTTAGTTGATGATAGCCTGTAGGGAATATATCAGTAATATCTTTAATTTTCCTCAATTTTGATTTCCATAAGGAATATTAGCTCTATTTTACAAATCAAAATTCTGTGATTTTTTATGCGCTTTTCGTTTATTAACTGTACGTTTTAGCGAGTCATACTGTATATACAGTTATTGTGACGGCCATTATTTTCATTTCAATTTTCATGTTTTCGTTGATTTTGGAAGTTATAAAGAAATATAGACAGGGTCAGTCACTCAAAGTGTTACCAATTGCTGTTATTTGGTTGATTGCTTTCAATTTATTCCAAAGAGGACGATGTTTGACAAATATTCGAAATTTAAAGGACAAAGTCATTGTTCAATGTGACTTCCTTTTAGGATCAACTGTTTCAACCAAATTATTGTACGCTGCACATTATGTGGGATTGTGGGATTCGGTCCCCATTCTCGAGAAAGCACTGCCTTCAGCGATTCCACACTTTCTCACTATCTTTAAGTTAAAACCCTGGACTTTCAAATGGTTCATATGGGAAAAGTCCAATGGATTTGGTCCTAAGTGTATGAAGGCTACTGCTGCAGAAATAAACCTTGACAAGTTATTTTGTAAGAATGTTGCCTCAGGTGAGCTTTGTGAGATGGTCCCAGGTCATGTTGGAATGTCCAGCTTTTGTTGAATTGTAGTCATGCCCAGGGTTTTAACTCATGTTTTAATACATTTTGTTGATACTTTCTGGTTTACCTCGACGACACCGTCTACGAAAATTACTGGAGGCCGAATATTGGCCCCAAAACATTACAGAAACTGGTGCTTGCTTCCGGATGGCCACTCTGTCATCCAAATTGTCGATAGACTTACCGCGCAGCCAAACACGACAAACTTGTGTGTCTACGTAATGTTGATACGTATTTTTCTCATCTGAGGAAACAATTCTGTAGGTCGCCGCTACCGTGCAAAGCTTTGGGTACCCAGCTCTTTGAAGTACTAACTGTCTTCTATATAGGATATTCATATAAATATTTAAACATGTTTATATCAAAGTGCAACATTATTTGTGTTCTGCTGAATTTCGCTGCGCTGCTAATAATAACTTGACCATTGCAGCAGTGTGAAGGTGGTAACACTTTGAGTGACGTACCCTTTATATGGGTGTTTGTAGAACTTATCATAGAATAATCTGTAATCACAATATACTGACCTCCATCCTCATTCTCTTCCTGTCTGGAGACCCTGAGCGACCACCATAATCGCGGTTGGAGTAACTTGCTGAACTTTCCTAAAGAAAAAGAAAAAATTGAAATAATCCAGTCCCAAATAATTTTGAATGACCAGAGAAAACGCAGTTCTTAATTATGTTCTATTATGTTTAATTTGAAGCCTGGTTTTTTACACCAAAATTGGCGATGAATAGTTGCAGTCCAGTCACACTATAACATGATGATATGAATATTTGTCATATTATAATCAGAAACTCAGAGATAAACGGAGCCCACAAAATAAGGTTCCCCACCATATGTTGTGAGCTCCATTTTTCATTTCATAGATTACAAAAAAAAAACAACAATTTTTATTTATCTTCATTCTCTACACTGCATCTTCTGAAAATCTGATCTCTATAAACTTCATTACCAACTGAGTAGTTTTTGGTCTAAATTTATGGGCTAATATGTTTATATTATTTAATTATGTCGTGGATGGGTGGTGTGGTGTGACAAGAATTGATAAGATAAGGAGCAAGTATATTATTAAAGAAAGTTTAAGTTGCACTAAATACAAAAAAGTTAGACGGGAATCGACTGTCATGGTATGAATCACATGTTACTGAAAGTGTAATGAATGTAAATGTTGATGAATGGAGAGGAAAGATAAAGTAGAAAATGACAGTTTGACGGTTGACAAAGGAGAATGGAAGAAAAAAACCGTATTGCGCAGACTAAGTAACGGCAGAAAAATGATGATGTCATAATGTCATGCATGCTAGATGCTTTAATGAATGAACTTTTGGCGTGTGACAGCCACTTCATTCTTCATGTATTTTTTATATGCGAAAACAAACTTTGGTTTACAGAAATAAAGGTAGGTATAGCTTAGTTTTTTTTTATGCCTAATTGAGTGCTCTCATTTCACTATTTGAGAATTAGATATTGTTATTGAAATACTTACAGATCTATATGGTTTTTTGTAGGGTTCCTCCATCCTGTCACGACTGGAATTGTATCTACTTGCACTGCTGCTAGTATACCGTGAGTCATTATTATATGAGGAGTAACCTCCACCACGTCCACCTCGACTCTCATAAGAACCTCGGCTGCTACTTCCTCTATATGATCCTCTGTAGCCACTCCCTCGACCACCACTATAGCTGCCCCTGCCTCCATAGCCTCTTCCTCGAGATGACATCTAAGAAATTTAAAAAAATATTGACTGAATGATGAAAACCATCCAAAAAAATAGTGGAAGTATCATTTCAGATTCTACCACTTGTCCAAGTAGGTACCTACAATGTTTTACAACCATGGATGATCATATAAACACCGATTGGGATTTTTTATATTCTGTAAAAAAAAATGCTCCTGATTCCTGGGGCTATTCTGGTTTTTTCGAATAAAAGATTTGATTGAATATATTTTTCTTATAAAAGATTTGATTGAATATATTTTTTCTTCTAGTATCTTCTAGTTGTGTCGTTTGGCGTCCAGGACAGGAGCTTGCTTGTCTAATATATGTGACAATGGCGTCCAAAAGGTTAAAGCCGACCCTTGATGCAAACCTACAGCCACTCTGAACTCATGGGTGTTATCCAGCAGCTGACCGGACGTAGGTACAAGATTGACTGTACAAAGCACAATTTAACTCTACATACTTCCCAGGTATACCTTTCTCTTTCAATGCCCACCACAACACATCCCGAGGTACCCTATCATACGCTTCTCCAGATCAATGAACACCATGTGCAAGTTATTGTGTGCATGCTTCTCGCACAATTGGCGGAGTGCAAAAGTGGCGTCCATTGGTCCTCACCCAAACAGATTTTGGGTGATCTTACTCTCCTCTCTTATCCTTTCTCGCATACTTTCATACTATGTGACATGAGCTTTATCCCCCGATAGTTGTTACAGTCCTGACTCCTGCACTTCACCTTATTTTTTTTTCTTCTAGTAACAGTAGGTGTAATTTTTTTTAACAAACTATCAATACTACAACCAATATCCAATATAAATCGCCACCGGCGATATTAAGGGGCCGGCGGAGCATGCGTCTTTCATACAAACGTAATACCAAAATAAATTGGAAATCAAACATATTTTTAAGGTAGTGTGTATTTATTTCGATTGGATTACAGAATATCTATGTTCCCAAATATATATTTTAAGAGGACAATGATAATAATCACCAGATATGAGGAATTTAAAATTCTATAGAAATCTTATTTTTCTCATAACTCTTGTTTAAATCAGTGTCCATACAAAATGTATATTTGGGAACTTAGATATTCTGTAATACTATCGAAATAAATACACACTACCTTATGAATATGTCTGATATACAAATTATTTTGGTATTACGTTTGTATGAACTGCGCATGCTCCGCAGGCCTCTTAAGAGGTTATCAAAGTGCAAGCAAATGTCTTGAAACATTTTCGAAAAATGCTTGTATATTCGAGTTAATTTGTATGTAGTTTACTTCCAGTTGATCCTATCAACACTTGAAAGTTAAGTAGAAAATGAGTTCTTTCATGTAGACCAGTAGTACCTATGGCCCGCGAACCACCGGTGGTCCGCAAGAGCTTCTAATATGGTCCGCAACAGGTTAAAATGTTATTCGTACTTTTTAACTTGCACAAAAGATGCAGGCAAAACCCAACCTGATTGAAAACCTCTCAGATGCCAGGTGAATTTTTTTTTGTGCTTCCTGTGTGTGCCAGCTCTTGCAAGATTCATGAACATTTCGAGCTTGCTTCGATCACTAGTATCTGTCACTCCCCTACGGCCCTATTACCCCCTACGGCCTCAAAAACTACCTCTGGTAGGTTTACCATAACGCCACGTCTCCGTCGGCGTCACATCAACCCGGGCAGGTTATTCCCAATTATGAAATAAATAATCCTAGAATCCGCAATCTTAACATTAAACATTTTTCCTTCGATTTCATACAAAATTCTAATAACCATTATCGTGCACCACAAATCAATATCACCGGCACAGCCAGTCACATTTTAATTGTTTCGGAAAATGGCGTCCGACTACGATTCGCGAATATCTGCTGATATTGTTGAATTGAATACGGATTTTTTAATGTAAAACAAAGTAACTACATCTAGCCTATTTTCTCACCTTGTACTATCCAAATAATGTTAATATACCACTGATTAACAATATTTCTGGAACACAATTTGCACCAACGTAGCGTAAGCGTACGGTACAGCTAAGCAAAGCAATGGCGTCAGTGTTGCCATCACGACCATCAGACCATGGTACAATAATATACTTCGCCATCACGACAAATACAAAATATGCTAAATTGCTTTAAAATTTTGCCAAAATTATATAAATGCTATAAAACTATGCTAACAATATATTAATGCGCAATTGAACGTTTTTTTCATTTTGAATCTTAATAATCAAGAAAATTTGTGTAAGAATCGTCAATAAACAAAAAATATATACATAATCAATAATATTATACAAAACATCTTGGTCTTCATCGGCAGCTGATGCTGCCGAAGAAGACGTGGAAGCTTGATTTTTGGAATAACTCTCCTTCGTACCTATGGAGTGCAGTGCACTGTCGGGAACTTTGTAGGAATAATCTGAATGTATCTGGATCAGAATGAATCTGATGTATAAAATTGAATTTATAGTTTTCACTGACAAATGGTTACGAAGTTTCGTTTTCACTACATTCATTTAACTGAAAACGCGTTCAATGTCCGTGTTAGAATGTGGTAGTGACACCAAATTTTCTTGGGTTTTTTGCAATTTGCGGGCCAGTGCTGGGTTGTATGTTGGTGGAAGTACCGTTCGCGGCTGTGGCGTATGTGGTTTCAGAATTGTAGTCATCAGAATAATCGGTGCAGCCCTCCAAGTTCATGAAAGTCGAGGAACGAATGTCAAAGTCGTTCTTCGACTTTTATGAACTTTGAGGGTTGTGTTGATGATTTTGATGATTATAATTCTGTGACTGCATGTGTCTTGCAGCCGCGAACGATATTTTTATCAGCGTACAACTTGGCACTGCCCTGCAAATTGCAAAAAACTTTGGAAAAATTGAATTTCGCGGTCTACCCGGAGCATTAGTGTTAAGCAGCGTCCCCACTACGTGGTAACCTGGTGTCCCTCTCAGGTTCCACCACCTCCTTCGTTAGCATGACTTCTTCGCAGAAGGAGATGACGATGGTTCACCACATAAGATGGACCACCTGATACTGCCCATTATCCTTTATTATTGCCAAGCACTTAAGACGAGGCAGTATCGCCTAAGACCTTAGCCTGTTCGAAGCGCGAGGAAAAAAAATGTCAGTGGCTTGCTGTCATTTGTCACTGTCAACTTGCTGTCGAGCACGTCGTTAGCTAGCTACTAATATCTCATCTGTGCTAGATGTTTTGATTGTACTTGGGCTTGGAGTGAAAGCAAAATAAACGGGCGTATTATTATTAATTAATGATTTAACTAATATAGCTGTGATAACGGCTATGGGAACTAATGTTAAGCAATAGTTTAATAACAAGTTTTAAATTTTAAAACATGCAAGCCAAAAAACGTTTTGTTCTTCTCACTTTTACTTGCGGAGTTCTGGTATATTGCTATTTCGGTACATATCATATTAAAACAGAACGGACCCAAAACAGCCGACTAAGTCAACTGGCCAGTTTCGCTTCCTTAGAAGAGCTGTCCGAGTTGCCTTCTCAACCGCATAGAAAGTTGACTACGGGAGCCATTCCCTGTAGAATGGATACATGCTTTGATTTCTCCAAATGTGGTAAAGATCCAAAAATTTACGTATATCCCAGTGATGGCCCAGTAAGTGCGTCATATCGTAAAGTATTATCAGTCATCAGAGAGTCAAGGTATGCTACAAGAGATCCTAATGAAGCTTGCCTTTTTTTGCCTGCAATAGACACCTTAGATGCTGATCCCCTGTCTCCTGAGCATGCGCCAGATGTGGCAGCTCGCCTATCTCGATTACCAC
The DNA here is from genome assembly GCA_916618015.1 of Xestia c-nigrum. NCBI lineage: Eukaryota > Metazoa > Arthropoda > Insecta > Lepidoptera > Noctuidae > Xestia > Xestia c-nigrum. The sequence goes on from OU745245.1 coordinate 14,362,772, forward strand.
ATTGGAACAATGGACGAAATCATCTGATATTCAATTTGTATGCTGGGACATGGCCTGATTATGCTGAAAGTGCACTAGGATTTAACCCAGGAGAGGCAATTTTAGCTAGAGCTAGTGCTTCGGAAGCATTCTTTAGAGATGGATTTGATATTTCATTGCCATTGTTTCACAAAGAACATCCAGAACGTGGTGGAGTTCCACCGGCAGCCACTAGCAATCCCTTCCCTGCACCAAGGCGACATTTATTAGCATTTAAAGGCAAGAGATATGTTCATGGTATTGGCAGTGAGACAAGGAATTCATTGTGGCATTTACATGATGGTAATCATCTCATTCTGGTTACCACATGCCGCCATGGGAAGTCTTGGAAGGATTTGCGAGATGAAAGGTGTGACGAAGACAACAGAGAGTATGATAAGTATGCACTTCTCTAACTATACTTATGTTTTAAATTCTCAATTTCATGTGCAACAGCACTTTGAAGTTGGAATAATGTTCTGTTCAATTATTCCAATCAGAAACTGAGTGTTAGTGTTTGTTCTAACTAAACTAATTTACTGAGCAAAATCAGTATTTTGTAAATAAATTGTCAAAATATTACATCTAAATCTAATGTGCGAAGCACATTCCCACTGGTAGAAAATTCTTCTTCTATCATGGGGTTTAGGGTTCCGATTGTGCATGAGCATTTTTGATGAAATAGGCTGATGGTGCATTAATTAGGCATTTTACTTTTCATTTAAATTATATCTTACTAGAAACATGTAAAAATGTGCCAGTCAGTAGTGATACCACTAAATAAATAACGTAAATTCAAATGCGCCCAGTGACATAGGTGGATGCAACCTTCACCAGGTCATCGGTCCACCTAGTGGGAGGTCTTCCAACGCAACATCTTCCGGTTCGCGGTCGCCACTCCCGAACTTTTCGGTCCCATCGACCATTCGTTCTGCGAGCAATGTGCCCTGCCCACTCACTGCCACTTAAGTTTATCAATTCTTTGAGCTACGTCAGTAGCCTTGGTTCTCTTGCTCGAATCACGATCACGCAAAGAAACTCCGAGCACAGCCCTCTTCATTCCCCTTAGGGCGACTCTAAGCCTTCTGCTAAGGCCCATTGTGAGCGACCACGTTTCGGTCCCGTATACAATAATTACTGGCAACACACACTGATCATTGACTTTCGTCTTGAGACACTGCGGTATACTTACCGTTCGCTCGTCCAACTGGACGAGAAGATACCATGCAACTTCCCGAACACTGCGAGTGTTGACGAGTTGGATTTGACGATTGACCTCTTTCGCAAAGTTAGACCTACCTGACTGAACCGTTTGTCCCAGGTTCACATAGTCGTCTACAACTTCGAATGTAGTGTCTCCGATCTTGATTGGAGTGGGTGTTACATGGGCATTCAACATAACCTTGGTTTTGTCCATGTTCATTTTAAGACCCACTCTTTCGGAAGCTCTACTGCGGTCATCAAGCATTGTACTGAGGTCATCCATGGCCTCAGCCATGACCACTATATCGTCGGCAAACCGAAGGTGAGTGATGTACTCGCTATTGACGGTGATGCCTAGCCCTCTCCAGTCTAGTACCTTGAAGACATCCTCCAGAGCAGAGGTGAACAGTTTCGGAGATATGACGTCTGGTCTGGTTGGAGAGACTGCCTGCAGTACAGCCCAGGTCTCGATCGAATCGAAGACTTTCTCGCAGTCCACAAACGCTAAACAAGAGGCAGGTTATATACTCTTCGATCTTCTGCCGCAGCATAAAATATATGTGTGGTGTTTAAGCGGATGCAAAAAAATATATTTTTAAATAATAGAAATATTTATATTTCTTTATTTGGTGTCAGAGTTTTATACTGCCCATGGGCCTCTCACCTGGCTTTACATGCCCTCAAGAAATATCTCTTAGGCATGCTGGTTTCCTTACGATGTTTTTCTTCACTGTAGCATATGAAAATAGGTGGCTTTGGGTTCGAATCCGAGAGCTCTGACTTGGTAGTCCGATGATCACACCTGTAGGTCATCACTGCTATAATATGATATTAATTAATAGAAGGTTCAATCGTACTAATGACAATTTCGAACCTTATTTATATAAATATGTGAATCTGACCTTTCACAGGTTTGACTATGAGCAGTTATTAGCCAACTCAACATTTTGCCTTGTGGCACGAGGACGGCGTTTGGGTTCATATCGGTTTCTTGAGGCATTAGCAGCAGGATGCATACCCGTTTTATTAAGCAATGGTTGGCGGTTACCTTTTGACGAACGCATCGATTGGCGCCGTGCTGTTATTTGGGCAGATGAACGTCTTTTATTACAGGTAAATGCACAATAGTTGATTACTGCGCTGTCACAAGCATTCAAACAATTATAATTAGTACTTACGGGCTTTAAACTCATATCAACAAAAAAAGGCCGTTTTTAGTTTTAGATGCTTTAAATGAATACTCTACCAATATGTTTAGCCCACTAAAAATAGTGTCGTGGCTGGTTGTTCGCATGGTTACGTAGTTTAATATTAATTAGATAAGAGATTTAATAGTTATACAAGAGTGCAAAGTTGTTTTTAACCGCATGCTCAATTTTGATGACCGAGCAAGCGAAAGATTCAAAACTTAGAATCTTGAGCGTTAGCGAGGGAATCAAAAGAGCACGAGGTGAAAAATCTTTGCACTCGAGTGCAACACGTAACTTTTCATCCCACCTCAGCGAGGAAATGAATAAACGCAAAAAAAATGCGCATAATTAACAAATTCAGTTAATTCTGTTGGCGTCAAATAAACTTCCTCGTCGCTAGATAATGAGTGGCCATTTTAGGTTTTTCACATGTTTTCAAGTTGGATTCCTTGTTTTTAACCATGACGTGAAAAGAAAATGGCGCGCGCAAAACATATTAAAAAAACTGGATTCTCTACTTGAAATCGAATGACGCGAGGTCGAATAACACTTGCTCGAAAACGTTTACTCGATTGTACTTGAAATCGATGAAGAGCTCGAGCGTTCAATACGTCGGTGCATCAAAATCTCGAATAACTATAAGCTCGAAAAATCGGCAGCGCGAAGGCTCATTATCTTGAAACATCATTTCTCGATCGACCATCTAATCGATTTACAGAATAGATAGAAGGATTTTTATTTGAATACCTACAACATAATGGAACATTACATGCGCTGAAATATAAATCAACTACGAGTATATTCATATCGTAGCTCCCCTTACTGCCCCATTAACTGTTTCCACCCTATACATCTTCCAAACTAAAAACCAATAATTAGCAAATGACTTCCATTATTCGCGTATTTGCTATGCCGGATCCAGATACAATCACCCTGTATTGTAGGTACTCAAATGAAAATCATTATAACTGCAAATCGATTAGATGGTCGGTCGAGAAATGTTGATTCGAGATTTTGATGCATCGAATAATGAGCCTTCGCGCTGCCGATGATTCGAGCTTATAGTTATTCGAGATTTTGATGCATCGAGGTATTGAACGGTCGAGCTCATAATTCATCGATTTCAAGTACAATCGAGTAAACGTTTTCGAGCAAGACGTGTTATTCGACCTCGCGTCATTCGATTTCAAGTAGGGAACCCAAAAAAACTACACCAAGAAGGTTCCTAGTCTGAGTTCTTAACTAATTTCAAAAAAAAATGTATGATAAATTCGGCACCATAGAGGTAGAAGTAAATAGGTTTAATGATGTTTTGAATTCACATGCTTAGTGCACACGATGCTCTAAATTCAAATTTACTTTACCCTCAAGACGATAACAACCAACGGCTTTTGCACTCAGATATCGAAGAGCAAAAATACTCTTTCCGTGATGGGGGGATGAAAAATATTTTTATTATTTGAGACCGTGACCTAGGTTAGCACAAAGTCATCAATATTTAGGACCTGTTCACGAGTTTGGGCTTTGCGATTTCCGACACGGGTTGCGTCAATTACCTGACACTATTGATGCAACGGTAGTGTCTTAACGGAAGCGGAAACGGAAATAGAAGTCAAAAGTAAATTTTAGCGGAAGCGGAAACGGAAGTGTTGTTACTATGAAGAAAACCACTTTTTTAATTTGTTTAAGTAATTAAATATTAGTACTTATTATTATTTGTACTTTTAGTACTCAGAATTAAATAAAGGTGAATTATATTTTATAAAAAGTAATTTCGCCGCTTTTACACCTTGCAGCCTGTTTCTGTGTTCTTCATATATTAGACCAGCTCCGCTAAACAATTGCTCACTAGCTACGCTGCTGGGGGAGCTGATAAATACTGCCGCACCACCGGCAACAGATGGGGGTATTTGTTGGCATTCATTTTCTACCACATAAGTGGATCCTCATGAAGAAGCAGCCTTTTCTCCTTTTTGTACTCCCGAAGGTATAAGCAAAGAACAAACATAAAAAAACAACAAGATTTGCGTCGTAATCGTCATGACGTCTCTGGGCGCGATGATGCACACACAGTACCTTGATGCGCAGAATTAACTAAAAAAATACCTATAGACAAACTAGTTGCGACACGTCTGTGTACCGGCACCGCCGCCGCCGCCCCCACCGCGCGTGTCTTCGAAGAGCCTAGTCATCCACGCGCCCCGCGCTCCTCCTGTACGCTTCCGTTTAGAGTTCCGTTATAATTTTGCGGAAGCAGAAACGGAAACGGAAGTGAAAAAGTTTGGGGAACTTCTGCAGAAGCGGAAGCAGAGTTCTGTTGCAACACTATCTGACACCCCTTCGTAAAAGGAGATTTACACAAATTATTACATGTTACAGACCCGTTCCCGTTCCCGTTTACCCTTTGTAAATCCACCTTAGCTCGCGTCGCACTGACTCGTGGCGCATGCTCTAAACAGCTGCTTTCGTTTTTTGTTTTCTCCGCAAGACGCATTGTGTAGCAAATGCGTGTTTATCAGACCTCTAATCCGTAAATTGTATTGTCTAGGTGCCTGAGCTGGTGCGCTCTGTTCCTCCTGAGCGTATTCTTGCTCTGCGGCAACAAACACAATTCCTCTGGGAGCAGTACTTTTCTTCAATTGAAAAAATTGTGTTTACTACAATAGAGGTATAAACTTAGCTAACTGTGTTTTCTTTACTTGTACAGTGCCAGCACATCAAACTACCCGATTTTGTCAAATTTTTCAAATCATCCTTGAACCTAATAGGTCTACTTTAGCGATAAAGTTGAACAAGTAGTAATTACTCGTAAATTTGACAGATTGTAGTAGCTTGATGTGTTGGCTGGCGTCTGTACAATTTGTTGTCAATATTTTTGTTTGAGTTATTTTGTTCAGCCTACGCGTTCGTCTTTTTTTTTAATTGCGGCAACACATGTTACCTATTTCCATCAGTACAAACAAATATTTTATGATTATGAAACATAAGCTATCAAAGTTATAAAATTCACTGATGGCGCTATCAGTACCATTTACTTTTATTGACGACCCGAATGGCGCAACGGTAGTGAAGCTACTTACGTTCTTAGGGACCCGGGTTCGAATCCCGGTAGGAGCAAATGTTTGTGCGATGAGCATGGAAATTTGTTTCCGAGTCATGGATGTTTATATGTATAATAAATATGTATTTACAAACAAAAAGTATATATTATGTAGTATACCAACTGTCTGGTGACCACGACACAAGCCTTGCTTAGTGTGGCACTAGATGGCGCTGTGTGTAATGTCCAGCGATATTTAACTTTACAAATTTTAGCACGCAGGACGCTATCATGAGTCCCATTGTTTGTGGAACCAAACAAAAACCCATCAACTATCTTTTAGATAAGTTAGGTCTGCTTAATAAACGTAGATATAACGCTGATTTAATTTACAGATTTTATTGGAGCGTGTTTTGGCACACAGATTATCGAAACAACGAGAAGCTTTAATTTGGAATGCATCTCCTGGTGCTCTGGGAACTTTAGCAACTTATGGCGATTCCCGAGTTCATCTCCCTATTGCGGCGCCCATTCTCGAAGCCCCGGTTTGTCCATCCGCCCCACTGGCCCCTCTTCCTGCCCCGTCTGTCCCTCTGGCAGCACCTCCGCCTACGCCAGGAAATACGTTTACAGCCTTATTATACGTCCAAGCTACATCACCAGCGTTACATAAGCTACTCGCCAACATAGCAAGCAGTGAATATTGTGAGAAGGTAATATGAATAGCCCAACGGCATATTAATAAAATCATGTTAAATTTTACTGACATTTTTTTAATGTTTCTGTATAGGTTGTTTTAATGTGGGATAGCGAGCGCGCCGCGCCTTCGCTGAAGTCATTAACGCGCTTAGCTGGTGACCCGCGCGACCCCTTACCCGTGCTCGTAGTCGACGCCACCACTCACTATCCTGGGTAATTTGAAAATGCTTCCGACGCATAACAACTAATGTACCAAGTATTTTCCTACTCCAACTATGTTTTCAATTGCAGGGAAGGAGTTTCGGCTAGGTGGCAACCACTGTGGGCAGTTCCGACGGCGGGTGTGTTTTCTCTGGACGGCGATGCTCCTTTACTGGCCGAAGAGCTTGACTTTGCTTTTCACGTGTGGCAACATTTCCCGGAGCGGATAGTCGGATATCCGGCTCGGACTCACTACTGGGACGAGGCAAAGGTTGACATTAATCTATGCTAATGCAAAAAACTTTTGAATTTGTTTATTTGAGCGCGCTTATAATCTCTAGAACCCCCACTCGGATTTAAAAAATCTTTTGACATGTGATATCTGATATCCCCACTTATGAGGAAAGTTATAGCTATTTGTCATCATCACCCTACGGCCCTGAGGAGCCGAGCGGCGGGTGAAACCGTGGGGCTCCAACACGTTTTCTTTTTTCCTCAAAACATTGTATAATCGGTCCGTAGGGAGCCTGGGGTTACAGCAGTAAGTGGGGCGACTCGTACTCCATGGTGCTGCCGGGCGCGGCGCTGGTGCACCGCTCGGTTCTGGCGCAGTACGCGGCTGCGGCGCCGGCGCTGCGTCAGGCCGTGCGCCGCACCAGGAACTGCGAGGATATTCTACTGAACTGCCTCGCTTCACATCTCACCCGACGCCCGCCACTTAAGTTAGCTCAGCGTCGACGCTATAAAGCTACACATCATCGATATAAGTAAATATTTATTTACCTAAAATAATACCCGTTTAGGGTTCCATAGTCAACTAGGAACCCTTATAGTTTCGCCATGTCTGTCTGTCCGTCCGTCTGTCCGTCCTCGCTTAATCTCTGTGACAGTTAGCACTAGAAAGCTGAAATTTGGTACCAATATGTGTATCAATCACGCCGACAAAGTGGTAAAATAAAAATTTGAAAAATGTTTTATTAGGGTTGCCCCCCTATATGTAAAGTGGGAAGTGTTTTTTTTTTTTAATTTTAAATTTGAAAGGTATTTAAAAATGAATAGGGATTTACTAAAATCATTTTTTGATAATGTCAATAATTTCGGAAATAATCGCTCCAAAAGTAAAAAACTATGTGTCCCCCCCCTCTAACTTTTGAACCATAACTTTAGAAAATATGAAAAAAATCTGAAAAGTAGAGACGGACGGGAAACTACGGAACCCTACACTGTTGCATAATATAATATCTTTTCATTACAGATCATCGTGGAGCGACCCGGAGCACTTCGTTCAAAGACAATCCTGTCTCAATACATTCGCTACTGCTTGGGGCTATATGCCACTCATGCGATCCGTGTTAAGATTGGATCCAATATTATTTAAAGACCCTGTATCGACACTCCGAAAAAAATATCGTAAAATGGAGTTGGTAACTTCTTGAATCTCCCTTTTGAATTAGCAAATAAATACGCGAAGTAAATAAATGAGGCTTTATAAACTGATAATGCATTTTTTTTAACAGTCCAATCCAATAGGCCTAAACCCTACTGCCGAATACGAACATCGAACATCAGAATTTGATTCCAAAGAATGGTTATGTCACCGTAAAATTGTCAAAAACGTTATACCTATTGTAATATCGCTAGCGATATTGTAAAATCTCGAAATATTGTCAAATGAACATACTGCTTACAACAAAACGCATTATTTTTCGTGATATGCATGCGATGGTAGTCAACTTACGCGGTGTGGAGGGAAGGAGGGGTCCCCCTTGCCCAGTGGTACAACTCTCATGAAAAGATATTGTACCATTCCTGAGAAATACCGATTTTTATAACCTAACCTTAAAACACTATAAATTCCCTTAAAAAGCGTAGCCGACGCAGCCCCGCTTCGGGGCCCCTATTTTCGAGTGCAGGTTTTAAAGGAACCTAACGGGGGGCTGCCCCAAGTCCCGATTATGGGGGCAGAGATACTTCCATATGTTCAGTTGACAATAAATCGAGACATTACAATATCGCTAGAGAGAAACACGTTATATTGTAATATAACGTGTTTGACAATTTTACGATGACAGTTATAAATCAAGTTGTGATATTACATGAAGGTATGTACTCGGGCTAGAGACTGGGATTCTAGGATTGATTTTGTTTTGGTTTCCATAGACTGTGGAGCTATAACTGTACCACTTCTTTTTTTTTTTGCGTGAACGAAACTTATTTTTTTTTTTCTGAACTCTATCTGGGGAGATCGCGGTAGGTGAGTAGGTGCTAAAAGATGTACAGTCGACCAAGCTATTTGGTTTACAAACCATGTGGGGTTAACCAAAGAAGATTATCCCACGCTTTTTCTTAAACTTTTGCCTATAAGAATCAGGCCAAGTAAAAAAAATGGGTTCTAAGCAGTTCTAAGAACCTGTTATTTGGCAAGGGTATAAAATTTATACCTACTTATCAATTTTTTTTTTATTTTACTGTCTTGGATAACAAATGCTGTAATATGCACTACGCATGTACGGTTACGTTTCAGAATAGTTCAAGTGACTTTGGACAAAGGTGGAAGCTAGATTAAAATATAAATATTGGTTGGTAGGTACCTATATTTAGTAGTTTTACTTTTTTATTTTGTGCAGTAGTGGAACACCTAGGTGGTCCTAATAAAAAAATACCTTATGATGGCATAGAATTTTTAGGTTTTGAAGGTAAAAATTACCTAAATTGGTATGCCAAAAAAAACACGAAAGGAAGATCTATTGGTTCCGTAACCTGGTATTTACAACCGAATCGGATTGCCAAATGAAAATAAACCATTGACTTACTTACATACACAAACCTACATGAACAGCGAAAAATGTCAATACTACTTGCGTAGGCAAACACTAAGGCCAATCTATAAAAGCAGTACTCAATATTACTGAAGAATCACCGGGCCATCGAACTGCACCGTAATGTTAGTAAGCATTGCATAAGTAGAACACAAACTGACATAACGAATAACCACTTCGCAATCAGCGCCAGCAATGGCCTTGGCACCGATGGTGCTTGCGCTGGCGCGGGCTTCGCGCGCTTAGTGTGGGTGGACATCGTGTTATACAGTGCACTCGTAGACTTGCTCCGCGCAGCCGGAGTGCAATCGCTTGGACTAACGCCGTCGGACATATTGGTAATAAATGTGTTAATGTTTCAGTGTTAAGTAGATTCTTAGATGTTCTTTACAAAGTTATCGTTGTGTATTATTGTGTCTGATTGTGAGAATACTTAAGTGAATTTATCAGCTTGTTTTTGTGTGTGCTTTTTAGGGTTCCGACCTTGAATAGTAGGTAAACAGAACTCTAAAAGACCGCTTTCTTGTCGGTCTGACACAGGGTTTTCCAGAGATTTTCGCAACGTTGGTAGGTACCTACCTACGAAATTTGGTATCATGTAGGCACCTAAAGGCTTTGTGACGGGAAGTTATTCGCGACAGTAGGTAAAAGTTGCTGAAAAATACCAATGATTGGTGCTAATTTTTGACCCGTCTGTGTTTATTAAATTTATTTATTTTTAAAGACAGTTAGCTGAATTTTATAATGCAGAGCAGATCCAATGTTTTCCTGGATATCATTTAGATGTTAAGTAGAGGGGCTGGCGTACCTACCTACCTGTTTATTAATTACGCGCAATCAAGTTTTATATTCAACACACGGTTATTATTGTTTAAACGGCTTTAGTGTGTAATTTTTTTTGTAAGCCGGGAGCTTTTCTTAACGGATCTTCTTCATTCGTTTAACGGGCATTTTCCAGATTCCAGACAATGTAACGAACCTTACAATGTAAGTAGTTGTACCTAGTTATGAACTAGAATACCGCGTTAGATACATTTTATTAGTTAGCTAACTACGATGTTTTATATTATATTTTTTAACGATAAAATAGGGGGTCGATGACCGCAGGTAGTGCAGTAAGGTAGGTAGGTATACCTAGTTACTTTAAAACAGTGGCGTAGCGTGGGTGTCAGCCGCCCGGGGCGGAAACAATTTTGCCGCCCTTTTATTTAGGTATTTCAATTTGATGTATACTATACATAACATACTTAGATTAGTTCTAGAGAATTTTTGCTAAGATATAGAATAGGAAATTTTCAAAGAATTCTTGAAATATGCATTACATCTACAACAATGAACAAAGAAACAGACCAAATTATAGTTGAATGGATACACGCATGTCACACTATTACTCTACAAAATGAATTTGTCGAATTTGAAGTTATTCGTTATCGAAAAAAAAATATTCCAGAAGAAATTAATTTTAAAAAAGAAAATTCGCGAGCGGCGAAATTTTTTTTTAACTTTCTACTCCACTTGTCTAGGAACTCAAAAAAAATCCCATGAAAATCCGCCCACTATAAACTTCGTTCAATCATATGAGTTATTTTTTGTTAAATTGCACTCGGCTACATGTGAAATGGACGGCTGACAATCCAATCAATAACTCGTGGATCCCTCGAATTTGTCACTGAATAAGTAAATGTAAAATTCCGTGTTCTTTTCAATCGGTCCAAATTTGTAGTTACGATAAAAATTGAAATGGGTCAAATATATTTATTATTTATTGTGAAATTTTGCCGCCCCCTAAAAAGTGCCGCCTGGGGCGGGCCGCACCCCCTGCCCCCCCTACGCTACGCCACTGCTTTAAAATATTAGTTTGAAAAATCAGTAGTCCAAAACGTAAAATCCAATGCCAATTTAATTCCAACTTTTAATTAGGAATCAATTAAGGTATGACCTGACCAGTTAAAATAAGTTTGTCGTTTCCAACTGTCAAAATCACAGTGATCATTATACTTATTCGTTGCAATACGGAATGCAGTTGGATTGCTATATCATTACCACTTCTGTCAAAACCGCAGTGATCTTTAAAGCGTAATAGTGGGTGTTTCTATAAAGTATAAGGTTGTAGTTGGGTTGCTGATGTCTGAGGTAATACAATTGTGAAAGGACTGTACTCTGTCCCGAAAAATGTAAGGAGCCCGAGCGTTTGCGTGTGTCAGTGATTAAGTTTCGAAAACGAGTTTCCTCCCGGGCCTCGGAAAGCACGTAAGCCGTTGGTCCTGGCTGTCATTTGAATCTTCAAATGACAGCCAGGACGTGCGACGAACCAGGGCGTTAACGACTGTCGTGTCAAAGATCTCTTTGACACGACAGTCGTTACAGGGACTACCTAGTCAGTGGCCCGAAAATATGAACCAGTCTTACTAAGGGGTATCTTAACGTCCTACACAGTACTACTGGGTTGTGGAGGTCAGATTGGCAGTTGCTCCATGTAAAATATTGTTATTCAGCTGTATGCAATTAGACCGGAAGCCATACCCAACGTACCTAGTTGAGAAAAGGCTAGGTTGTTGATTACTGATTTTTTCGCTGCACCACGACGCCTTTGCCCTGGTGCATGGTGTATGTCCTGCGCAGCCATATGGGTGTTACGATTTATGCATTACAGTAGTAGTAGTACATTAATACCGAAATCACTGACGGTCTGCCACTTTTCACCCTTATGCTGTAAGTAATAAGGTTGAAAAGTGAAAATGCTAAGTAGGTTATACTACTTATAAACAAAGTCAGATATGTTTTAACCAACTGACGTGGTTATAAAAATTCAAAAATATATAATTCATCTCAAATGTTGTGCCATAGGCCCGTGCACAGTGATAGTAGTAATATGGCCCCGACTTACGAGTCCTTAGGTCGTGGGTTCGAACCCCAGCAACTTTCTGTTGTTTATTTCAACACTGCTCTCAAAAACGGTAAGGTACCTAAATTAAAATATTTTGAGGAAAGACCAAAAATTCGCGAGCATGTGTGACATCTAGCTACCAATCCACACTGGGCTCGCGTGGAAGATTACCTATAGCACAATTGCCCTCTCATAGAGAGGACTAGAGGAGGCCTGTGTCCCAACAGCGGGAATTTTATAGGCTGATTTAATTAGGTATAATCAACCTATAAAATTGTGCTGTAGATCGAAGCTTTCATTAAGTCGCAATAATTTCGCAGTAAAATATTCAACAACCAATTGAGCATAAAAAAAAATAAAACTGCCGCGTATTTCCTTTCAGTCTTTCGTTACTGGCTATGTGTATCTACCACTTAACTTGCTAATATGACCTTAGTATGGAAATGAATAAAAAAAATACATTCTTATTGTATCCTTGATTGTCTGAGCTGAGAGTGCCGAGACCTCGACAACCTCATACGCAACACGATAGGTCAACCGCATAAAATGTTCAAAACTCACACTACGAAATTCAACCGTATTGCTACGGAATAAAGGTGCTGTTGTTAATGTCAAACTGTTATGGGAGAGTTGGATAAAATAACGCACCTGATTATCCGCGCTTTATTATTTGCCCTATTTAATAATCATTCTAGTACACAATTTTTTCCGACGCTATACTTCTTTAAGAGTACCTAATTAATTGAACTCATCAGGACCATTCCAATGAGTCCAAACAGGATGCATCTCGTCTGCTTTAATTTGGTGAGTAGTTGGGTATATATCCTGCAGATTCCAGGTATAATAGGTACCTCAGCATCAGGTCAAGGTTACCATGTTTGATGTCCTTGCAATGAAGTAACAGAATACCTACCTTTACCAAACTTCGAGTCGATCAGACCTGTGGAAGTTGATTTCATACCTTGAGCAACTAGAAAAGAGCTGATGGACTTCAAGCGACTTAAGACATTTTCTATGCACACATGTACCTACGTGTACCTGTGTAATACATTGCTGACATAATTAGGTGCTATTCATGTTAAACCTTCATAGCTGAAAAGCCATTTTTAGAAATATAACATTTTGAACGTATCAATAATGGATCAATATTCAGATAATTGAACATGCTTGCATTACATGTATGATTATTAGCAGCATTGGGAGATAACCTCAGCCGTAACGGTTGCCACAGCCGGTAGGTGGGTACTTGCGACAGCGTAATGACGGAGGTAATTTTCGCAAGCATAAGTAAATGTCGCCTTATGGGCATTTCCGTAGAAATTCGTCCCGGTTACAAAATGGAGAAATGTGGAAAAAAAATATTAAATAGATTTTTTAAAATCTTAAAATGATTTGATATTCATTAAAGATTACTGTAATAGTCGTAAAACAACAAAAGAATAACCATCTTCTGAGAAAATATGATTTGTTTGGGACAAGGTAGTGCTTCTGATTTCCATTTTGTAACTTTTTTTGCATTAAAATAAAATGTTACATATTTAATTATTAGGGGGAAAAGTTTTTTTATTGCATAGTAAACGCTACTTTCTTATAAAAAAAGATATTCTGTAACTACTAAATGCGCCAGTTTTTTTGTGATTTAGTAAAAACATATCCACTTTGTTACTTTTGGAAATTAAGCTTTCTTATTTTCTATTTCCCACAGTGTCGAAAATAGTTAACAAGTTGAGAATATTTTTAAATTTATAGTTGTAACCCACTTTATCAAAAACTAAACGAATAATGACCTGGTGCCCTGTAGAAACTGGAAATTAAATTAAATTTCATAATTTTAATAATGGGACAGTTACAAAACTGAATGCTGGAGTTACAAAATGGAAACGTAAAGCTTAATTCACATAGTTAATAAAAAAAAAAAATGTTAATAGGTTCAGATGATTTTTCATAAAACGAAAAGGAAACCTTAGTTGGGCATTTTAACTTACATAAAGCTATAGTATGAATAAATGAACTGTACTCAGTAGTATATCGAATGTAAATGAAACAAATGCATTCAAAAAACTTCCATAATATAAGAGCCGTAACATACGAGTAGGTAACACTTGATGTGTTGTTAAAGATTGCACAAAATAATAATAATCGCTTGCCAAGCATTGAAGAAATTATATTACAATATATAATTATTTTAGCAAAAACCCTCATTCAACCAGCCCCAAGAAAAGCATGAGATTAGTGGTATTTCATTAGCTAGTAACTTTGAACCAACTTTTAAATTAATGTGTTAATATAATAAGTTAGTCATGATTAAGTGCATTAAAAAGGGCAAATAAAAAAAATGGACCATCACAACAAAAATTTTATCACATAAAAATTGCACACATCATGCTTTTTAGCTTATGTACTCGTCTTTACATTTCCATTTTGTAACTTTGACAATCCACATATATGTAACTAAACAAAATGGAAGTAACGTTTTCATGATTTCCATTTTAAAATTGCGTGTAGTTAAACATTAGAACAATTAATGCTGCAAGTAATTCAATCAATCATTTTTACTATGATTTTATCATCATTTACAATAACAAGGTGAACAAAAACAAAAACTGATGAGCAGAAATTCCTATAACAAAGTGGATGAATTATACGTAGATGGTAACGCTTTGCAAGTTTTGACACGAATAATTTTGACAGCACCTGATTGCCTACCCAACAAAATGCCGGAATCGATGAATAATGTTGCCAAGAAAATAATGTGCTAAGATTTGGCAGTTTATTTATTACTCAAGTGCAGGAAACACGGTTACAAAGTGTAATTTTCCACTATGTGCAAAATCGTGGGACACAATTAAAATAGTAAAATATAATATTTTTTGTATAGAAGTGGCTGTAATTTATGTTATATTTTAAAAGCTTTCATTCATTTGAACATTTTAAAATATTTTTTACCTACATGCTTACTTGTATATCATCAATAATCTAATTTAAAGAGTGGCACGACACTGTGGGACACCTTAAAACTGGGGGGGTTCCAAACATATTTTCGTTTTAATTTAACAATAAGTATCGTAAAATCGCAAATTCATGCTGTTATTTACTGAGTTTAAATATTATACTATCGTAATAAATAGTGAATTATAATAATAGGCCTTCGGTCTCCTAATGAATTATGAATAAAGTCACGGGACAACGCAAAATGCGAGTGGATAAATTTCTACGGAAATGCCCTTATACCTATGCGTAACTATACATTCTATCCATGATTGTGGAAGTGAACGGCTCATAACAACAAAAACGTCTTCTCCTATCACGGTAGGTAGGTTTATTCTCAGATAATATTTAGGTTAAAAAAACCTAGGTACTAAGTTCGTATCTATTTACCTAATTAAAATAAAATAATTATCCTGTTAGTAAAATATCTATGCTGCTACTTAGGCTAAAACTCAAAGAAGCGAAATCAACCATTTTGAAGAAAAAATCAAATGTAGGTAAGTAGTACCTATCCAACATTAGATAAAAAAAATAGTAAGTATAATACATTGTAATACAAGGGGCTAAAATGACCTATTACAGACGAGGTAGTAAATAGGAACCGAGTTATAATGGAATTTTAACGCCGTGTGTTACATATCATTGGTTACACCGTACTTTTCACTACGATTGCGAGAAAATAAAATAACCATATTTAATAAGTATGATAGTTTATTTTATTAAAAATTAAATGTAGGTAAGTATAATTTGTACTATTGTTCAAATTTAATGAAATGTTTTTTCCCGGCAACAAAATTTCAGTTCTCTGTGAAGACGAATATAATATTGTGTCGTCTGTGGGGTAAACGTAGGAGATAAAAAGAAATCCTACTTATAATTCAAATAAATAATAAGTACAGAAAAAATCATAAAATGTCGAGCCAATATTTTTTTTAATTTCTTCTGTAGCTGGAATGCAGCGCACACAGTGAAAACTTATTTTTCACTCCTCTTGCTCGAAAAGACCGTCATAATAGCGTACCGTTGCGTTGTTGCGACTTTTTACCGTTCTTGAATAATTTTAATATGAGTTCAATCGAGGAATCAGATGTTAGGTAATATGGAATACATATACTCCAACTGATATTTTGAATGAGGTGCAAATTGCAGAAAACAGTTTCCTGCCGCCAAAATCGCGAGAGCGCTATTTAATTTAATGATTTATAAAAAAATTACAGCGTGGTATATTGAATAATTTTCTCGCAAATGTGTTGAAAAACGTTGTATGACACACGTGCAGAAATTGGTATTTACAAACTCGTGACTATGGTAAGCCTTCGACTTCGTCTCAGGCTTACATTCGTCTACTCGTTTGTAAAAACCAACTTACCGCACTAGTATCATAAATAACTATTACAAAAAAAGTCGACAATTGCCAATAAGAAAATACATTAAAACAGTTTCAATTTCAGGTACCTACCTAAGCATTAGAAATTGTTCTCAGTCAGAACTAGTAAGCAATTATTTCGAGGATAATGAACATGTACATACACACAACTACATAATCTCAATCAAATCATAATAGAGTTTACGAGAACCTAGGTATTTGGTCCACGGACAACAGCGAACAACTGTTACCATAGATATAATGTTACCGAATGGTACATTGGTACCTATTCGTACACATATTTATGTTGACACTAAAAACTTATTTCAGTAGTCTACAGCAGAAGTTTAAAGCATTAAGCAAGTTACTTTATCCAGGTACCAAGGTGTTGCCGAGGATCATAGCGATGGCACCTGGAGTCCAGCACTACGTCCTAGTCGCGGTCGTACTCGTCGCTATTATAACACCCTGCTGCAGTGCGCAGCCAGTAAGTACCGATCTTTTGACCACCTTTTAAGGCTTGTTGATCCTCCTGGGTAGCCCGCGAAATTCAAATTTTCTTACGTTTTCTGGAATTTGCAGGCCGGTTGTATGTTCAGTTGATGAAAATAAGATACGCGACTGTAACACTTACGTAGTTACAGAATTATTATAATCAAATTCTAGGAATGACTGACCTTGAAAAAGTCTTTCCTAAATCTTTATGTTGCGTCTTACAATGCCGAATCATATTTTTATCAACATACGACCAAGCAATGGAGGAGCTTGTGGCTAAAAAAAAAGATTCCGACGAATTGAGAACCTCCTCCTTTTGGAAGTCGTTTAATAATAATGCGGCTGTCATTTGTCCATCTTTGACGTCGTTACAGGTGGTCCAGTAGTAGGTAATAGTGGCCCAAAAAGTCTGACAACCAGTCTTACCAAATGGTATCGTATTACCCAGTAATAACTGGGTTGTGGAGGTTAGATAGGCAGTCACTCCATGTAAAATACTGGTATTCAGCTGCATCCTGTTAGACTGGAAGCTGACCCAATACAGATGGGAAAAGGCTCGGCAGATGATAATACATTCTAGCACTGCAGGCCTGAATATTGCAAAAAATGTAAGAACATTGGAATTACGCGGGCTACAATGGAACACTATCTTAGTAATCAATTTTATTGTTTGTAGTAAATATCTGCCTCGTTAGTCGAGTGGTCGTAAGCGCTAATGTTGAGTATGAGATTCTGGGTTCGATTCCCGGGTCGGGCAAAGTGTTATTAGGTTTATCCATAAGGAATTTTTCAATGGCAGCCACGGAGATTTTGTGCCCACTTTTAAACATAAGTGGCGAATATGGGTTACATTATTATATACATAATTATGCCCAACACCTATGCCCAACGGTTCGAGCATTACAGGCCCCTTATTCACAACCATTCGACTCGCTTCCGATTCGGAAAGTCGTATGTCTATCTCGGTCGTTTTCATAATGCCAGAAGAAGATAAATATACGACTTTCCGTATCGGAAGCGAGTCGAATGGTTGTGAATAAGGGGCCTGGAGTGATGTTGTGTTGGTATAATTACTAACTTAAATTAGTTTATAGAACTCCACAGACGACAAAATATTTATCACTTTTTTGTTTTCTCTGAAGTCTTTTTTAATTTTTTGTAAAAAAAGTTTTTGTTATACTCGTGATTTTAATACTCATCGTGAATTTAAATATGAGGAGCATTGCACTCGTTATGTGATGTTTTCAGCCCACAGCAGATGATGTAATAGAAAAAGATCGAGCTACTCGGCAGGGTGCGATTAGAACTGGTAGACATATAGCGACAGCTCCAAAATGGGGATTTTTTGGCACCATTTTTCACGTAATATTAGAGGTGCGTATTGTATAATAGCTCTAGGAACAATAACCGGCACGGATCTTGAGCGCTGACCTTCACCTGCGCAGAAGTGGATTATTGCGTCTCTTTGGTATTTTGTCATAAGTGTGAGAATTTGCGATGTGCAATCAGCACAATAAGATCCCCACTACATAGCCAAGCGCTCATGATCCGGGCCGGTATCCCTAGATTCCCTAGACGCCTACAGTGGCTAAATGTGATATTATTACATAGTAATTATTATTCTGTCCATCATACAGCTGCTACAGTTTGATACAAACGAAATTTAATGATTAGTAAATAACGGTTGTATCAAGTTCAACGACAACGCAACTCCTATATTTGGTATTCGCATTCTGCATCCTATAAAAAAATACAGAATAGGTATAGTTATGTGAATGTTTTAAGAAACTGCAGATTTTATGAAAACGATTAACGACGTAAGACATATGTTCATTTGTTTCAATTACCTCCTAATCAGCATCTTTTTTACAGCAAATCAATGACACAAAAAGCGCATACAATCAAATATCTGAATTAGTAAACAATCAATTTGCCGATGACAACGTAAGTAATACTTTCGCTCTTTATCGCACAAACATTCTTGTTAAGAATCTAAACACGAATGCTTGTATCTGGAACTAATGAAAAGGTAAAACTAAGGGAGTATTGGACAAAATATACCATCTTGTGGGACCCCAATTGATCGCATGTCAGATGAACTTCTGACTGCTCGCTCGCACATAATGATGAAAAGCGACGTCAAGAAAACTACGGGACCCCATTTGGTGGCAGAATAACAAGATCCATATATCTCTGAATACTGTGGTTTTCACCAATTGTACATATCAAGTCTGAAGTCTCCATTTTAAAGCATTGGCGTTCTAGTAGATGCCGTTGGTTTAAGTCTCGTTAATCCTGACACACTCTCAATGGCGTTAGTTGAGACATAATTTTATCCCAACGCAAAAGTCTCTTCGAAGAGATTTTTTCTGTCCATTTAGAGAACTGATAAATGTGAGTACCTACTTAACAAATATTTATTTTAACTCTAGTATTCTAATAAGTTAATTTACTTCCACTAATACTGTGCCTTTTCAGAACCCAATTAGATAAACTTAGGTACATCTTTAGGGTGGCGTGGGCGACATGGCAGATTTTGTTATTTTTTAGTATATTCCATGCTTATTACGTAACAGGCAAATCAGGCAGTGGTTTCATTAATTGCTGTTTGGTTGGAAACTACAATTTAATTAATGATCCATTTGTTGATAAGTCAGGTTTGGCTTTACTCGCTGTAATTATGTTAATGCTTTTAAATTAGTCAGCTAGTTATTGCATCATTGACACACAAACATAAGTACCTAGCTAAGAATCTTCTTACATAATTTGAAATCGATTAATAAAGAGTTAGTCAATGACAAAGTGAGTTAAATTTCTCAAACTATGGTACCAATTTGGCTAGGTACCTAGACGAAAGGTAGAAGTCGTGCTGCTCGAACAGAATGAACAGGATGGATCATAATAAAGCTGGTGTCCTCAGGTAAGAACCATTAGCAGGCTCCGGTTACTGCCAGGCTGCTGTCATGGGCATGTCTCAAACGAGGCCCGTAATTTAGCCACCTACAGGGAAAAATGTCGTTTGGTTTGACTTCGATAAATAATCCTATATTTCCTTTCAGTACAGAGGCCTATGCCTAGCAGTGGGTGCAGTCAGGCTGTAGTTGACGATGATGAGGCATGCTGTATGTATGTACCTATAGCTAGACCTATATATATTGGGAACATACATACAGGCATGGAAGGTGCCTTCAAAAAGATATTCTAATGATTTAAAATACATAAACAGGCCGTGACAACGACTCCAGATCCGTCGAATAATGGTACCACCGAGACACCAAAAATTACAAGAGCTGAGTTCCTTAAAATACTCGACCGGAATCTAAAAGGATTGAGTCGACTTCGGAATTTAGAGTGGAGGGAAGCAAAGAAGGTAATGGTTTTTTTAAGTTAATTTATCATTGCAAGGTGGTCTGGTGATTAAATGATACGCTTCAACCGCGAGGCGAGGACAAAGTTACATTCCGGGAAATACGTCAATACGTGACGCATGCATGACCCTTTCAATTTCATATTTCTGTACCTTCAACGTACAGACACGGGCACCAATATGTTTACACTAATAGCAACATGACGACCCGAATGGCGTGGCCTTGGTAGTGAGGCTGCCTTACGTTCTTAGGGTCCTGGGTTCGAATCCCGGTAGGAGCAAATGTTTGTGTGATGAGCATGAACATTTGTTTCCGAGTCATGGATGTTTAGATGTATAATAAGTACGTATTTACAAACAAAAAAGTATATATGTAGTATATCAGCTATCTGGTGTCCACGACACAAGCCTTGCTTAGTGTGGCACTAGATGACGCTGTGTGTTAATGTCCAGCGATATTTACTTATTTATATTTATAACATTCAGAGCAGTGGTGGCCGTGGCCCCGACTAACCAGTTGTAGTTGCAGGTCTTGGGTTCGAACCCAGGCAGGCGCCTCATGTTCTTGAACCAAAGTCCTTGTAGTTGGTAAGACCAAGAACCAAAAATTCGAAGACTTATAAAATCAATCAACCTGCGTTGTGGATTACAGCAGTGGGGACGTTAAAGACTGATTATGCTATGCTTATCTGTAACAAAGTTCAAACGAGATTATCTCATGAATTTAAAGTTATGTTAACGATTAGCAACTTTTAAATAAGAACAATTTTGTATTAGTGTGAATATGTTTAATATCTAGTATACATAACATAGGAAGCCGACCATGTAGCTGGGAAAAGGCTAGGCAGATGATTCAGGCATATTGGTGCTCGTGAGAAATCTGGCCGATAGTGAAGGAAAAATCTTCCATCGGGTGTAAACCCAGACTGAAGTCGCCAACTTACATTGGTATCTTGCTACAGAGTACATGAAGAGGCCCATGATTGCATAACGATCGAAAAAATGGTAATCACGTCAATCGCTAATTAAAACAATTAGTAGTAACAATAATAAGCTTGTCCTCGATAATATTACAATGCGATGGCGAAACTAATGGGGTAGGCAAGTTAAAGCTGATTGTAGATGGCGCCACCACCGCACAGACCCAATCTGACCAATGAGGTCAAACTATTTTGAAATATAAAATAACATTGACAGATTTTCAACCAATGACGATGCTTAGGTTCATGCGGTGCTAGCGCCATTAGTTCCACAGTTGCCAACCCCATTGACTGTGCTCCTTATCATTTTGTTTTTTTTTTAGGATTCAGCTGCAAACAAAAGAATGTACATGGACGAAATATTTCGAGGAAAGAAAACGAGAAGCACAAGATAGCATAGCATAAATTATAAATTAATAACTTAAAAATAGTGAGAAATAAGTTTTATAACGGCTATGTTTATTAAACAGTTTTATAATTCAAACATAGTTTTATAACTGTTTAACATTCCTATAATCAAAACTACGGTAGTAGGTTTGGCCCTTGAAATTATTGAAAAATGCTTGCAAGTTTAGTATAATTATCTATTTAAGTTTACCGAATGGGTCCCCATACGGTAATTTTGTTTGCGCTACAAATTGAATCGTTATTATTGCGTTCTCAATAGTACTAGTCATTCAACGGGCATAAAATGACCGCTTTAGCAGAATCATAATATGAATCACATTAAAAAAATAGAATGAGATAGACTGTATAGTCATGATCATAAAGTCCATTTTAAGAATTTTAAATTTTTAACGCGATCCATATTATGATTCTCCTAAAGCGGTCATTTTAGACCCCCTGATATCAACATAATGAACTGAAATATAAAGTCGATCTTGATACTTTTTAAAGGACGATTTTCGTTAAAATAATTGATTTCAATTAATATATCTATACATATAATAAAATCGTTGAGACCAAAAAATCTGTACATTGAAGATTTAAAAAAAAACCGATCAGGATGACTTAAAATAAGTAACTGAACATATTAAAACCATTTTTAAAATTCGTGTTTGTTTGTTTGTTTGACCGCGCATCACGTAAAAACTGCTGGACGGATTTTGATGAAAACTTCACTAATCTATTTAAATGAACTCAGAATAACACTTAGGCTATAGAAATTATGGATAATTTTGGAAAAAGGGGGTGAAAAGGGGGGGTAAAGTTGGTATGAAAAAAAAAATAGATTATTCTAGATTCATGAAACTCAGAGTAAATACTTATAATTCAAAATAAAGAAATACCGTTTCAGCATTTAAAAAAAAATCATCCAGAGAGGTAAAAAAGAGGGTTTTGTGTTTAAAATGAATTAACTTCATACACCAGCTATACAATAAAATCCATTGTGGCAACCTTTAAAAGTTGCTATAAATACTTCAAATCTAATACAGGTAAATGTAATTTCTCAATTTTCTTGAAATTTGATTTTTGAAGTGAATACGCCCAAAATAGCGGAATCCAAGAAAATCGGCTTTCCTCGGTGTAAGTAATTGGTAATACAGGGTGGAAACGGTAAACGGGGCAGTAATGGGAGCTGCAGCTACACAAAAATGGTCTTAGGTAACAATCCGTAATTTTTTCACAAAATGTTTATTTCATTATTTAATTTTTTCACAAATAAAGTACAGTTAGCAAGAAAATTGCCATTTTACATAAAACAAGTTTTTTGATGCCAATCGATCATCTTTCCGACACTAATCAAGAAGTGAAGAAGAAGAAGAAGAAGTTCTTAGAAGTTCTTCCAAACCAACCCAGGTTAGAGTACTCAAAAAGTCAGAATACAAAAAAAATAACTTTCAGCGGGGCAGTGTAGGGAAAATAGTTAGCCAGAAAATTGCTATTTTACACAAAACATTTTTTTGATGCCAATCATTATTTTTTATTTTACATAATACATACAGCCGGAAAAGTTACAAAAACATTACAAACGAGTACAAATCCTACTATCTATAAATAAAAAATGCTTTGTCCTGAAGGACTATCAGATGGATCAACGCACAGCCTAAACCGCAGATTGTAGAAACCTGAAACTTGGAGGGTGTATTTTCTGTATTACGTAGGCATACGATAAGAAAGAATTTTGAAATTATACCCCTAAGGGGGTGAAAAGGGGGGGCAAAGATTGTATCGGAAAATGTGATACCTTGGTCCAATCTACTTCAAACTTTGCAATCAACAATATTAACAGAATTGATGGACGCGTTTCATATTGCATTGAAATTCATCCCCTAACGGGATTAAAAAGGGGTAGAAAGTTATTTTGGAGGTGATTTGTTTCGAATTTGATATCAATACTCCTTCGAGATTTTGATATAAACTACAAGTTATTTTGATACATGTTTCAAAACCCAATCCGATTTTATTCCAAAAAGGTTGAACTCACATAAAAATTTGGTGCAAAATTGCTAATACTCTTTTAAATTGGAATGTCTCGAAAGTCACCGTAAAATATTAATACCGCATTTGAAGGTTTCTAAGCTTTGAAGAGGTTGTGCACTTTAAGGCACGGCGTCATAGCGTAGGGACGTAGAGTTCGAAATTTTAAATGGTAAGCAGTTGTAAGAGGTCCGCAACGGTTTACAGCAGCTATATCGTGTTGCGGCTCATTTAATGCACCTTGATGAGAACTGCAGACCTAGCTGGAGTATGACTGTCATCGAGTGTCTAAGTATGAAGATGTAAAGCTGTCAATAGAAGCCTTAAAAGCTGTTTTTGTAAACATGGTAATTTATTCTTATTCAAATAAATACGTTGTTAATCACAAGTATTTGGTTTTGAACAAAATTGCCCTTGGGTACGTAAATTGACTTCAATGTATATCTTAGGAGATACACCGTTTTTAGTAATTCCGCAGCAAAATATTGATCATATACCGGGCGCGCATTTTCATTATGCGGATGGATGTGTGTGATGTGCTCTTTGATAACTGTATTATAGGTGCTTACGACCCACTCTCTATAACCCTCTCTTTCTCTTATGTGACGCAGACGAAGTTGCGCGGGTCTGCTAGTTTTTAAGATAAAGCTGTTGAATTGTCAAACAAGTTGGAAGTAATGGTTTGAATATGGAATACTTAGTTAAAATACACATTTCAGTACGAAAACTCTTCCTACTAATGTATTATGATATGGATCGGTAAATAGTAGATTTATTTTTTTCATTTGGAGAAAGTATGGCACACAGTGCAGTTGCGGTATATTGTAAAGAAAACATTTACATTGAATAAGAATTTTATTTGGTAGCGAAAAAAAGATAATGAAAGATAATAAAGTTGATCACCCAGACTGGGCTATTTTCAAAAGTAAACTTATATTTAGATAGAGCATAATAAACATAATAAACCTTTTTATTATTACACTAAAGTCGTAAGTCAATTCACCGAAAAGTTATTGAACCACAAAATATCTGAGATCACCCAGATTGGGGTACGATTTTTTTGCCGGCCAACTAAATAAAACGCAATAATTAAATAGAGCTTATGAATATAAACATTTTTATTATGCCACCCAAGATTTAAATAAATAGCCCAAAAAGGTATGGAGGCTGGGTCTCTTTTACCCACATAAAAAAACATGCGGGGCAGTCTGGGGACTTCCGATAGAAGTGAAAACTAAGTAATCTATATCTGCTACGGGTTGTAACCCGCGTACGCTAAGTGGTGCTACGCCGTAGCGTATCGGCTACGAATGCTACGAAGCTTTAAGTGACGGTCACTCGAGTTATAGAGATTTTGGATCACCTAAAAACTGCTCAGCACGCCTCTAGACGTTTTCACTTTAAAAACATGAAATTGCAATGTATATGTCACCGTAAAATTGTCAAACACAGTGTTAGATTGTAATCTCTCTAGCGATATTGTAAACTGTGACATGAAATGCATACGATGGTATTCAACTCACGTGGTGTGGAGGGAAGGAGGGGTCCCCCTTGCCCAATGGTACCACTCTCATGAAAAGATAATGTACCATTCCTGAGAAATACCGATTAATATAACCTAACCTCAAAACACTTCATATTCCCCTAAAATGCGTAGTCAACGGAGCCCCGCTTCGCGGGGTATTTCCGAGTGCAGGGTTTAAAGGAACCTAACTAACCTAACGAACGGGTGCCCCAAGTTCCGTTTATGGGGGCAGAGATACTTCCGTATGTTCAGTTGACAATATTTCGAGAGTTTACAACCTCGCTAGACAGAATACAATCTAACGTGTTTGATTACTGGATTTTTTATATTAGTTTAGCGTTTCGATTATTTAGTATTCACTGTGCAGTGAATGTTTACTTTGGTAAAATTTTTGTTTTCAACACGTTACTTTGATACAATTTGTAAACAGTATACACCTCATTGCTCATGACTATATAAATAAATATTGAATATAATGTGTAATTAATACATATTTTCGTTTCAGTTATTGATTTTATTTAACGAGAAAACAACAGCAATCGTTAAAACTAACTTTCCGCTTCCTTAACTTGTTTTACCTTCTTTTTCGGGTATATATGTAATATTGCACGACAATACGGAAACAGTTCAAATTTCGTCTTATGTATGTCATTTTTAAGTCTCTTTTTCACTGATTCTTCTTTCAGCATCATTTGTAAAGCATTTTCGTGGCTAAGTTTTAGGAGATCGCTCGCCTTTATTTTAAGTTCACATCTGTCTGCCCCATCAACCTGAAATAATTGAGTTTTTTACCATATTGTTGTATGTTAAATATTGCTAAATATGTACGTAATTTTGAGAATGTAGGTACTTAAACAACAGGGGTGGGTCGCTAGTATTTATTAATACTAGGTTGGTGAAACTGGTTACACTGTGCAAACAAAAATAAATCATAAGGAACTAACTTTTTACTATGCAGTATTTTTGACTTTTTGACTATGTTTATTAGCTAACCATTTCCCTTATTTTTCTTTATGAGGTGTCAGGTAATCCAGGGCACTGACGATACGTAAATTGACGTCCGAAGATTTCCTACTCAGTTATATATCTATACTTATAATAAATCTGTAGAGAGGTCAATTCTGTACATGAAATATATTTACAAAATAACTATCGGGGGGTGATTAGTGATCGATACTGATGCCAAAAATGCAATCAGTAAAATTTTTGTCTGTCTGTCTGTCTGTCTGTCTGTATGTTATTTATAGAAAAAAAACTACTCGACGGATTTTAACGAAACTTGGTACAATTATTCTACATACTCCTGAGCAGGTAATAGTATACTTTTCATCACGCTACCATTAATAGGAGCAGAGCAGTGAAAGGAAATGTTGGGTAAACGGGAGAAGTTACTTGGTTTTTTTAGCTTCCGTCGCGTGTGCAGCCTTAATGGTTAAAGCTACATAGAAATCATGTATAACGGAAATATTCCAC
This sequence comes from Xestia c-nigrum, assembly GCA_916618015.1. Lineage (NCBI taxonomy): Eukaryota > Metazoa > Arthropoda > Insecta > Lepidoptera > Noctuidae > Xestia > Xestia c-nigrum. Next base: position 14,389,444 of record OU745245.1, read on the forward strand.
ATAAAATTATATAAAAAATATCCCAAGACAGCATATGTCTATCTTTTATAGTTGACTCACAATAACACGTGTAACTCCCGATAGCTTAGCAGTTCGGAGATTTGTTATTATTATATTTGTTTACTCTTACGTTTATAATATTCTCACTCAACCCCAATTTTGAAACTTCACGCGGGCGAAGCCGCTGGCAGAAGCTAGTATATAATAATCTTGAATAAATCTCGGGCTACACTGAGCTGAAGAGCGGGTCGCGGGTCTCGCGTTCACTTCCCTACCATAATAACCAGAAAAGGTACTTCGATGATGGTTAGATTAAACATTATTATATACTTTGCCTGTAAAATCAATCAGCGCCAGCGCAAGTCATCCCGGGTGGGATTCGTTTTAGTTTGACTATATCATGAATAGGCACTTACTTTACATAGAAATGATAATTCATATTGTTCGTCCACTTTTGGCCATTTCTGTTCAAGGACCCCTTTCTTCCAATCGATTAAATTGGATGTGTCACACAATCTATGTGGTGCAGACTGGAAGCCGGCCCAAAGCTCAGAGCAGAAGTGCGGAGTCACTGGCGCCAGCATTATTATTAAAACTGCTAGGGCTTTTTCAAATTCCTTACTTTTGGCTATCACTTCTGGTGGTATCTTGTTCTATAATAAAATAGAGCAAATATATGTTAAATATTAATGTTTGCATTACTATAAACTGATAATATACAACCTTATTTTTTGTTTATACTAAACCCGAAAAGGGGTCATTGTACTCATCATTTTGAACAACTTTTTCTATGGGACGAACCTTGATATCGCGAAAAAAAAACAGCTGTTCCCTACATTTATGTTCGCATAACTCGTCAAAATGTAGGGAACAGCTGATTTTTTTTTCGCGATTTCAAGGTTCATCCCATATAAAAAGTTGTTCAAAATGATGAGTACAATGACCCCTTTTCGGGTTTAGTATAAACAAAAAATAAGGTTGTATGTACTTTTATTCGTATACTTAATATATGTATAGAAAGGGTGTAAAACACCTCATAACGAAGCCGAATGGCTCTTGTTCTCCCCGTCATTGCGATCATTTTTTTGTTCTACATCATACTTGGGAACCTTCCGAGTAACGGAGATATTGGGAGTTAAAGTTACAACATTTAAACAAGTTTTTTTTTTAAACACAAGTTTTTATTGTAAGACTTACTTCAAAAACTCCACAATCCCCGTACTATTCAATTCATCCATCAGCACAATGTTTTGCGTGCGTTACATTGTGTTTTACCAGAAAACATGATTTTTCACCCAAAAAAGTTGTTTCCCAGCAATAATTATTGCGTAAAGTTTGTTGAGTTTGATGTACCTACGTATTGACGGCTTCGTGATGAGGTAGTTTACACACAGTATCTTTTGAAATGGGTTCGTAATTGACTATTAGAAAGCAACATAGAACAATAAATGAAATGAGAAACTGCATTTTGTTTTTTAATTAAGTACCTACCTAATCTGCTTTTTATATGTCTAGGTAAATAAAAAAATATTTTCTGATCCCATGTATCAGTGTTGAAAAGGCAAGTTCTCGTTATTATCGCAAAATCAATCAAAATCAAAACACGCACTGGCATAACCCATGCCATGAGTCCTAAAAAACCAATCTCCATACGACATCTAACCTCTGATTGTGATGTAAATAATATAAAATAAGTGAAACTTATATGTTTACCCTTAGCACACTGGTTAAACTCTGTAGTCTTGAAATTCCAACACTAAGTTTTTGAGTGTATTTGAAATGATATGTTGTTGTAGCAATTAAAAAGTTTCTTGAATCCCATAGTTTGTGTTCATACTTGTTAAATTCTTCAGCAGTCAAAGTATTCTTAACGGGAATATTATTTCGGTGTTGCAAAAATTCTCTCATGGTCATCCATAACCGGTGTTGCCAATTTAACACCCCAGGCAATGCTTTAACATAAAATATACAAGACATTTTAGAAAAATTTGGTTGTAACGTCACGAGCATAAATACCGTACAATTTACACCAGAGTAAACAACGATTTCCTACAAAATTATCAGTCAAAATTTGATGATGTAACAGACGCAGCCTTTTCAAAACCATATAGGTACTATCATAGAAGACGACGTTGTTTCGGTGAATTTTGCACAAGAATAAAGTGTTTGTTACGATCGTGACTGTATAGTTAAGAAAATTGAGTAACCAAATTACAATGAGAGTCTCAACTTGGGATGTGCAATAAAACATCTACCTCGTACTTCGCCACGACTAACTGTTACAGGTCGAAGAAATATATATGTCACCGTAAAATTGTCAAACACGTTATATTACAATATAACGTGTTTTTTCTCGCGATATTGTAATGTCTCGAATTATTGTCAACTGAACATACGGAAGTATCTCTGCCCCCATAATCGGGACTTGGGGCACCCCCCGTTAGGTTAGTTAGATTCCTTTAAACCCTGCACTCGGAAATAGGGGCCCGCGAAACGGGGCTCCGTCGACTACGCTTTTTAGGGGGAATATAAAGTGTTTTAAGGTTATGTTATATTCATCGGTATTTCTCAGGAATGGTGCATTATCTTTTCATGAGAGTTGTGCCACTGGGCAAGGGGGACCCCTCCTTCCCTCCACACCGCGTAAGTTGACTACCATCGCATGCATTTCACGAAAAATAATGCGTTTTGTTGTAAGCAGTATGTTCATTTGACAATAATTCGAGACTTTACAATATCGCTAGAGATATTACAATATAACGTTTTTGACAATTTTACGGTGACATATACAACATTATTTTTTGTTTATACTAAACCCGAAAAGGGGTCATTGTACTTATCATTTTGAACAACTTTTTCTATGGGACGAACCTTGAAATCGCGAAAAAAAAATCAGCGGTTCCCTACAATGACCCCTTTTCGGGTTTAGTGTAAACAAAAAATAACCCTGTATAATAATAGGGTTCGAACCTAGTGTCAACAACCGGGCCTAAATCGTAGAGACCGGCTGCGACTGAGAAATTCGTGATGGAAAAACCCATAACACTTTGCCCAACCTGGGAATCGAAACCAGGCCGCCAAAATTGCGCGAACATTAGCGAATTTACACAAAATTGTTGACATCGTATATACCTAAGCTGGACGGGATTCGGGGACCGCAAACTACAGAACAGACTCCCATGGATGTTTGATTTTTGACGACTTAATTTACTTATTTTTGGAAATAAATACGGTACAGTTGATACCAAAAATGTAGGTTCTTACTTGCATCGCTCCAGCGCCTGGGTGTCGCCGGCGGAACATCAGCGAGAATCAGCAGTCGCGTAGTGTCACATCCATATGTAGCAAGCAACCTTTCAGGATTTTCACCATTGTATTTAGACTTGCTCATTTTTTCCCATTGGGTCAGTACAGTCTCCCCTGTGGCCTTATCTTTATACTCTTTTCCGACTTTTTCTACTTTTTCTGGTGTTATATATTTTCCAGAACTTTTTAATTTATATGATTGCCCCATAACCATTCCTTGTACTACCAGCTTCTTAAATGGTTCTTTTGTTGGTGTCCATCCAAGTGAATGTAAGAAATAACTCATAAATCTTGCATAATATAAATGCAATACTGCGTGTTCCTTGCCTCCCACATATATGTCAACTGGCATGTGATCCAGAATCTTTCCTTTTGAAAAAGGCATTTCTTTGTTGATTGGATCCAAAAATCGATAGTAATACCATGAGGAATCCACAAATGTGTCCATTGTATCAGTCTCTCTTTTAGCATTAGATTGGCATTTAGGACATTTACATTTAATCCAGTCATCTAATTTCTCTAATGTGTGTATACCTGACTTGAAAGAACCAATTTGAGGCAGCTCCACAGGAAGTTTTTCATAAGGAACAGGAACTGTCCCACAACTATTGCAATGGATTATTGGTATAGGTGTTCCCCAGTACCTCTGTCTGGATATAAGCCAATCCTTGAGCTTAGAGCTAACAAAATGTCCTCCAACATTTTTGCTTAGTGCCACATCAATCGCCTTACGATTGTCCCTTTCAATATCTATGTCATGTTTATCACTGTTACTGGATATTTTTAATGACAATGCAATTATTTTATCATCCTTACTTTTATGAGAACATGCAATAAATACATCTCGCCCCACAGGGTATTCAATGTTATCAGTAATATAGACAGGTAACTCACGATTTGATATTGGATTATAACTTGTTAAAACAACATTTTCATGGCCATTTAGTTCCTGAACGAACGGATGTCTAGAACTCATAGTTAAGAAATTACCATGAATAAATTTATATGGTTCTGAGGTCCAAACATCAAATGTTTTCATTTCATTATTTACTTTCATTTTAAATGTTACAACAACCCCATCACATTCACCAATCCAATGTTTTTGTAAATTAATAATATCTTTCCAGTTTTCCAAACCTTCACTGTCAAGTCCATCATACAAGTCTTTGGCAAACTTTGTAGTTTTTATAAACCACTGAGTCAGGTATTTCTTTTCAACTTTAACACCAGATCTCCATGAACACCCAAGATCATCAACTTGCTCATCAGCTAGAACAGTCTTATCTACTGGATCCCAGTTCACTTGTGCCTGCAAAATAGAACCATTCACTTATTAAGACACAACTAACCAGGGAATATTTAAATACCAAAATTGAGAAAACGGTGTCATTTGCAGAAAGCTAACTGCATGCAGGGCAGTATTTGCAAATCTATAATCTATCTGGAATTCCTTATTTTAACTAAAAAAAAATACCCATATACTGTCCTTTTTATAGACTGACTAGCTGACCCGCGCAACTTCGTCTGCGTCACATAAGAGAGAAAAACAAAAGGGAAAAAGATCCCGGTTTTTGCAACATTTTTCATTCCTGCTCCGCTCCTTATAATTGTAGCATGATGTTATATAGCCTAAAGCCTTCCTCGATAAATGGACTATCCAACACAAAAAGAATTTTTCAATTCGAACCAGTAGTTCCTGAGATTAGCGCGTTCAACCAAACAAACAAACAAACTCTTCAGCTTTATAATATTAGTATAGATGACAAATGCCTCAAGTTATCAAAGAAAATATTCATTGAACTACATGTCAATTGCTTAGGTAGAAGCAGGTGGCTGTGGTTCATAAGTAAGGTATAAGTATAAAAGCAGCAGCTTCTATATTAAATTCTAGCTCAAATAACTGGGGCTCTAAAATGGCCGCTTTAGCAGAATCGTAAATGAATGACGTTAAAAAATTTGAGTTCTTAAAATGGTCTTTGTAACCATTGCCATAAAGTCCATTTTAAGAATTTTTACTTTTCGTGATTGATTTTAATGATTGAACAAAATTTTAAAATTCTTCTGCTAAATCGGCGATTTTAGACTCCCTGATGATCTCTTACCTTACTTTGATAAGCTAAACCTTTTTCAAATAACTTTAAGAATATATATTGAGTCCATTTGTAATAGCTAGGATCACATGTGGAGATTTCTCTGTTCCAATCAAAATTGAACCCCAATTGTTGGAGCTGAATTTTCATTGAATTTATGTTTGATTTTGTCCAGTGCTGAGGTGGGATATTACGTTCTATAGCTGCATTTTCTGCTGGCAGACCAAAGGCATCCCACCCTATTGGGTGTATAGAATTCTTTCCATTCAACTTTTCAAATCTTGCTATGGCATCTGATATAGAGTAAACACGAACATGTCCCATATGTAAATTCCCAGATGGGTATGGAAACATGGGCAATACATAATATGGCTTTCTGTCACTACTGCTTACTGATGATTTCACAACATCACTTGACCAATGTTTTTCAATATTGATTTTGATTTCAGTACTTATATCTTTTTCCTGTGTAAAATTGAGAATAACATTACATTCAGACTCATCATCATCATCATATTAATGTTTCCACAGCTGGGATACAGGCCTGCTCTCTATGAGAGGGAATAGACTGATCACACATAATAACAGAGTTATAACTTTAATACATTAAAAAAAGGAAAGGAGATAGCTCTTGTATGAGAATTGGTCCAATTACTGCCCAAGAATGGGAGAACCTGTGTTGGGTTCCTGGCACTAATATGTCTTCATATGAAATATTTTTAATGCTATCCTGGGATTCCCCACTTTTTTACTTATTTATTTTAATGATATTATTTCATTTACATGGCATATAGGGCATACTTTTAAAGATTTTACACCCAACCCCAAATAATGATGAAGGTTATAATACAGTTTTCTTTTTTAAATGTGGTTAGATAGAAAGTTAATAAGTATTATGTTATAATGTGATAAATTTAGTCTTACCCATAATCTTAGACTACTTTTTTGTCTGAAAACAAATGATAGAAAATTGTGATCTCTATTGGTTCTCTTCAATTTGTAACTTCGAAGCATTCTGAACTGAAGAACTGGCATATTTATATATCGGAATGCAATCGTCACTCGTCAATAAATGTGTGATCTTCACGAGGAAATGATTTTTAAATAAAATTTAAATTGTGTGTAAACGTAACCAACGAGTCAACATATTTTTGCTACTTTTTATGTTACTTCGGCGGTATGGTAAAAAATAATTACAGTATTAATTCGCCGACACAACTTTCATTCAAACAATGCGAAGTAATTTAACCAGTGCTCGCAAAGTTACATTAAATACCGGCAAAAAACTAGGTACATTCCATTCTAAGGTTTCTTTTAATCAATGATGACAGACAATTTGAATGTTTGACACTTGAGTCTTGACACAAATCCACAGACTAACAATGCGCTCATAGATCTATCAATCTATGGTCTAAACTGCGTATTATTTTTATCGTGTCTTCCGGTCTTCCGCTGCACTGCAACCGTGCGCGTGCGTGACTTTTCTAGTAGGGATGACAAGTGAAAAAAAAAAGACTTTTATCGCCTCGATATTTTCAAACAGTATCGATAATTATCGAGTGAAAAATACGATATAATATCATCAGACCCCGTATTCACAAATGTTCGACTCGTTACCGATTCGACAACTCATATATCTGTCTTCTTCTGGCATTACGAAAACGACCGAGATAGACATACGACTTTCCGAATCGGAAGCGAGTCGAATGGTTGTGAATAAGGGGCCAGGTTTCCTAAGATTATTCATACATATCAGGGTTGTTGCTGATGCAGGATTTTTTCTCATCTCAGCTGATGCTGATGCTGATCTTAGGTCGCAAGACCCATAGGGCCCTACCGCACAATAAGACTGGCGGTAGGTTTACAAGCTTAGGGCTCACAGTAGCACACACCTCCCTGTGTCACCGACAGGGAGAGAACACATCCCCGGGTTATTCCGCCCGGGGAGCTAGGTACTGGTATTGTAGATAGGACATCAGATTAGGCCCTTCAGGCTATTCTCAGACAGTCGTGTCGCTGGCAAGTTTGTTTGTGTTTTTCTTCTTGCCAGTTAGCACTACGAAAAACACAAGGGTGGGTTCATTTTTAACGGGGAATTGTCTGCCCGGGGATTTCACGTTTTACGTGACTCCTCGGGACTAGGTAGTTAGCTCTAGTCAGCTTACCTCATTAGGGAAATAGGATTGTTAGGCTCTCCCCCGTTAATATGGCCAAGGCGCGTAAGACCATTTTGAACGTGCAGTTCGACCAATTGATAGCGGAACTAGTGGCGGCGTTAGGGTAGGGCCCGGTAGGGCGACCGCCCCGGGCGCCAGGTGTAAAAGGGCCGCCGCGGGCGCCCCTCATCAGCCCTCATGGGCCCTCGTACACAGATTGTTCATCAATGGATAATTCTTACCCGATCACTTGAATCAACACTGTTTGCATTGCAGTTGGGTAGAAAAAAGCCTATTGTATTTTCGTATGATCAATCCGTATAGTTATAGACTGAAATAAAATAGGAGTCCCTTGCCTCGAGGCCTTTATATTAATAGCATTAGCCATAGTTGCAAAAAATGGAGCATGTGAACATTTTGATCTCCAATTACAAAACTCTGAATTTATTCGAGGAAAGATGTAAAAATTTCGAGCTCGCTCAAGCAGTGTAGATTCTCTTTAATCTTAAATTAATCTATAACTTACCCAAATAAATCCGGTAATTTGAAACAATGCTAACCTGTCCACTGTAGGTGAACTGTTAAAATTTTCGAGTTCGCTTTGCTCGCTCTCGACGCTCTTAAGATTTTCAATACGGCACGTCTAGGTTTAATTTTTAACGTATACTGACGTCATGAGCCCCCACTCCCTAGTTTTGATGCGTTCTATCTTAGTCAATATTCATTAATTTACAAAAACAAAAAATATATTTCCAATATTATTCAATACTGTAACTGGCGGACTAAATAAAATTGTAATTGTTTGATATTGTCGTCATGCCTATTATCAAAAATGTATCAATTTTTTTTGGTTTAAAATGATTTTTGTGGAAATTAGGTAAAATTACGCAAAAGTTGTATCCGCGCCTGTCAAAATCGTTCCAGCCGTTTCGGAGATAAGCCGGAAGAAACAGACACACAAACTGCCACACAACAGAGTAAAATAGGACAGAGACGCGAAAACGGTTAATAGCACATATTCAGTACAACATTCTGAGCCCCCTCCCTCCCCATCCTTTTTTTTTTTTTAGCATTGGAAATCATCAAATGACTTCTCCCACTCTGGGCGGAGCGGGAGGGAGTGTCAGACTTTTACTGACTAAAACCCATCCATGTTCCTTCCTCGCCCTTTATGTTCCGGGGCCGCGGTATCTCTTTCGAACAGGCCCGCAACCCCGGCAGGCTTCGGCCCTTGCGGGCCCCTCACCTAATGCTGACATCTCTCTGAGACGCGCGTGGAACACGAACGCGCCGTCGACGCGGCCTGTCGTCCCTCCCCACCTTGAAATAGCTATTCATATAATTAAAAGCCATTATTTTATCCATGAAGGGGGCGCCGTAGAAACCTTGCCCAGGGCGCTGGTAGTGCTAAAACCGGCACTGCGGAACTGTTATCGGGCGACAGCACCTATATCAAGGATAAATACACAGAGTTACTAGCAAGGCCATTTGCACGCCTCCGAGGCCATGCTCGCGTTCGCCCTCCCCCGCACCAATAGCTCAATCCTCCGATATGGAGATTGTAGAGTCCGCCGCCTCTACCCCTGAGAGCGACAGCGGCACGTGCCATTAACTCCGCCCACCGCCAGTCATGTCGCGACACGAACTTTGAACATCAGCATCTAACATTAGCAACAATTAATGCGGATGCTGATGTGGACAATAATGCTGATATTCCGCTGATGCTGATATTCGCAACAACCCTGATACATATTCCCAAAGCATTCAAACTTCGTAAAAAATAAATAAAAAACAGTATTTTTATTGATGCTCGAGTCTTAATAACTGTATACAATTTAATCAAACCAGTAGTCATGAGATATGGACACGAAACCATAGTTGCGTCCAAAAAAAAGCGAATTTTATACGAATTCAATACTCTAAAATATATATTTATTATCCCTGTTTAAAAATTTCGACGATATTTATCGATAATTGTATGGTTAAATTTCGATTGTTCGATACATCGATATTTTATGCCCATGCCTATTTTCTAGTTTCATGCAGTCTGTGCGTTTCTTTGCTTTGTTTTATCTGCAGTGCCTGCAGCAGCGATCGGTGTTATCGGTATTTCAAAGAAATTAAATTAATTGTCGATTCAACTCACATTTTACAACAATGGCACGGCCAGGAAATGAAGACGCTGCAGAAGATGCAAAGAAAATTGTTGATGATGCCAAGAATTTTATTGAAAAAGCGATAGCAGATATTGGGAAAACATCAGCAACGAAGCAGTTAATTTTAGGAACTACGTCAGGATGGTAAGTCGATTTCATTTTATTTAACTTTTTGAACGTATGTATACCTGTTTTGATCACCGTTCCCATTTTTTTGGCTCATAATGCTTGATAAAATGAGACTGACGAACTTGATGGCCTTCTTTGTTATGATTCACAAAGTATGATCTAATCTTCGTCTCGATTTTTCTTTTGTTGACTTAGTTACTAATAATATTTTCAGGATAACTGGCTTTATTTCTATGAAGATTGGAAAAGTTGCTGCAATTGGGTTGGGTGGTAGTGTTATACTATTACATATCGCCAGCCAGAAAGGATACATTGATATTAATTGGGACAAAATTAACAAGAAAGTTGATAAAATCAGTGACAAAATTGAAAAGGAAGCAACTGGAAAATCACCCGATTGGTTTGAGAAAGTAAGTTCTTTATCTTTACCTGTACCAACCTTTTCGAGTTGTATGCACAAACTGCTTAAAAAGTTTATTTTCGGGATAAATAACAATCATTTTCTAGCAGTCTAAAATGGGATTTGATATTTATTAGTATTGTGCAAAGGTAAAAAGGTAAGTTTCTGTATGTTACTGCTGCTGTAAAAGTAAATAAGTATGTATTTACATAATTACAAGTGTTACAATTTTATTCATAGGCGTAATTGGAGCCTCAAGCCATATTATGTCTGCCTCTTTTCCTTTTATGTGCCGTGTTCATTTTTTCCCCTAATTATAGGCCATGCTTGCGGCATCCTGTACAAAATCAAAGAGGGTTTTTATGCAAGGTGTATTCTTATGAATAACGTGGAAAACACTCTGCATTTATACATCTGGCAATTCACACCACCAGATGGAAGTTCCATGCACTTAATCATTATAAATAACACCACCAATTAAACCAAATGTATGTTGTTTTATGACATCTCCTTCTAACATTTCCCACACTTGTAAATTGGCTTTTAAGCATCTTCTCAACATTGACACTACACTCTAAAAAGATTAGATTTATGAGGTAGGTACTTGCTAAATTTGCTGATGCCCCTGACTTATCCAATTAATTTTATCATTTGCGTACAACCATCAATTCCCAGGAGAGGTTCTTTATTCTGGTACTCCTGCTAAATTACTATGCTGTGTGACATATATAATACAAATTATGGGAGTAGAAGTTAGTTTACATGTATATTTCAAATGCAGTTTATTTGTTGCAGGTATTGTTATTTGTCAAAAATAATACCTATTATTCAGCAGGGTTTACTGGAGGATTCTTTTTTGGTATTGCTTCGTCATGATTTTATTTTAAATAGAATGTGAGTTTTCATAGTTATTTATATACCTCTTTATTCCTCCATTGTGATTATTTTCATTAAGTCTTAAAGTTTGTAATCATATTTAAACTTTTATATTTAAGTATTTAAACTGAGTTGACTATTAATTAAATGATAGAAGTGTTAAAAGTAGGATGCTGTTTTCTTAGGGGTGTTACACACTTGTTGGTTCAGCTCAGCTTTTATAATAGGGTAAACCACCCTAATATCGGCCCCTTAAGCCTTTTTCAGTTTTAAAGTACTCATAATATCTCAATCTGTTATATAAAGTGTTAACATAGTTTTTTTCCTATTGTGAAATTTAATTGGTTTCTTATTCTTACGTAAAACTTGGAAAATAACCTAGTTGTTTAATTATTATGAATTATTTTATCAATACATTCCGATATTCCCCAATACCGGCCCCTTTTGCCCAAAGCCGGCCAGATTTTTTCCTTATGTCGGCATATGCAAAATGTATGGTTCAACACTAACCTGTAAGCAGCAGTGGACAAATTAAACGGCTTAGGTATTTGAAAAAAAACAACATCAAACATTGATTTGTCAACTATTTATATTATTCAGTCTTCAAAATTTAGATGAGGTACAATTGAGATCAAATAATCAAAAAACACATAAAAACAAAATAAAATCAACAACAAAAAAACACGTAAATTGGGCACAATAAAATCAACGTCACAATATAACAAAATTAGGAACATAATAGGTGGGGTAGTAACTAAAAAACAGCTTATTACACTAAATGAATGAGGCAGTGATGGCAGGTAAAATCTTCTTCTGCTACATCTATATAATTTCTTCCATGCTGCGTTGTGCACCCTAAATGAAACCACCTAGGGCAAACATCGCAGCCAATATTCTTTAATTGGTCTTCTTCTACATCGCTTATAAGCTCTTCTTCACAACCAGCGCATCGAATTTTGTCTTTCGTAATTTTATGTCTAGGAGGTGAAGGTGACACTGAAACGACAACTGTGTTTTCATTTTCGTCAGACTGTCTCTTTGTCATGTCTTTATTAGCTGCCTTGCTCTTACGCTTTGTCTTCTCCTGAGTAATTTTTAACTTTTTTCTGGCGTTTTCAATTTTTTTATTTTCCATTCGTTTTTTCCTTTCTTCACGCTGTTTTATTTTGTTCTCCTTTTCGTCATCTTTTTCACGAGTAAACTGTCTCCATTTTTCCGAAGATATGGCTAATGGCATTTGTTCCCCCTTTGACTTTCTTTTATTGCCAAAATTAAGAGATTTTGGGGCAAACAAATGATTTCTAAATGCTGGTGACAAAGAGTTCCTAGATGTTGGAGTTGATGGCTTAGGAGTCAGACGTCTAGCAGTCGGCGAGGAACCCTCAAACATATTTGTAGAATTGATGATTTCCGAGGTAATACTCAATGATGGAGATCCCGGGAGGGAAAAATCAAAATCAGAGGCAACGTCGATGTTGTCAAACAGATTACTGCTGGTGCAGAACATTGACGTATCTCTCGGAGTACTGATCATTTCTAATTTGCATTTGCCAGTGCAGGATTTGCTATTATGTGGGCCCAGTGGTAACTTGTTCGGAGCTAAGTCGACATTCATTAGAAATTGTTCTTTTTCGCAATAGTTAAGAATTTGAGGGACTCTTAAGCGAATGTTTGGGTTATTAAACCCAGTAAATTCGCCTTTGATGTAATCGGCTTCAGTGCAAATTTCATCGTCAATAGCTTGTGTGGTTATCCGACGACTGAGGGGATTGACTTTATGATCCTGTTCTTTTTGATTAATGTTTTTATCTATGGCTGTGCAATGGATATCTGCGGTAACAGACATAGTTTGTGCAGGAATATCTGGCGAGCTCGACCGGTTGGGCGTATTTATTTTTATTTGTGGGCACATGTCAGGTTCTAGTGGTAGAACTATGACTGATTCGGAAAAATTTTCTGCACTTGTAATTTTTGGAATCGAATGCCAAATACTTGATGGTTCTAGACTTGGAATTGGAGATAATTTTCTACCAACTGTTACTAACATTCCTTCGTCATTTACAATGAATAGCTCAACTTGTGAATTAGCGTCAGTTGCCAAATTTATGTCAGTATTATTATTTTTTATAATATTAATTCTTTCTTCTTTGTCTATTGATGATCTTTTATTCGTTTTAATGTTTAGGTTTGGTCCGTTCAGTTCGAGAGATTTTCGTTTTTGGCTCTGACACGTATTTGCACTATCATTTTTATCCATAATGATTTTTTCGAGTACGCTTGGATCTATACCAGCATCCCTCAATTGCGTTTTGCATTGATTTATCACTTTTACAGCTGTTTTACATTCTGTCTCTGCAATTATATTTATATCATCCATACTCTCCTGCTCATTTAATTTTTCAATTGTATTTTTAATACATTTTGTGTAATCGACAGCGTTAGGATTATAAGGGTACAGTCCACATCTACGGAATCCATTTTTAATGGTTTGAGACGTTACTCCGTTTATAGCCTGTTTTAATAATGGACAGAAAGTGACTTTTGTCAAGGTCTTACTTGAATTTTCACCACTATCTTGCCAATCTTTCACTGATTTCTTCCATTGAAGTTTGAGTGGTCGGAAAACACTGACATCTGCAGGCTGCATTATATGTGTGGTGTTGGGTGGAAGAGCGTAAAGTATTATCCCATTTTCTTCACAGAATTTGCTTAAATCTTTGGTCAAATGGGACTTGTGGCCGTCGACCAACAGCAGCACGGGTTTCGAAATATTGTTAGTTTCAAGCCAATTATTAAAAGAATTAGCTACGTATTCGTAGAACAATCCGCTCTTCATCCAGCCACTATCTGAGACACCGATAAACCATGACGACGGTGCACTGTCTGTAATGTCTTTTGGTGGTTTTCGGACATACGGAAATATCACCATAGGCGGCAAAGACTCGCCGCTTGCAGAAATCACTAGGAGTACTGTGATTGTCTCCTTTTCATTTCCTTTTTTCAACTCGTAAATATTTTTCCAACCTTTGGGGCCTATAACTTTGCCTGATTTTGGACAAATACTGAAGCTTGTTTCATCACCGTTGAAAATTCTTCGCGGGTCTTCTAAAACATCCTGCATTCCAATATCGATTAAGTAAGTTTCCAGATCACGAAACCATTTCCTTAAGTATTCTTCGGTGACAATAGCTCTAGCTGTACCAATAGCTTCAGGGGCTCTTTCACTTAGGCTCGGATGACGCTTTATGAAACCGTTGTACCATTTAACACCTGGTCTTCCGTTTTTAAATGCGTTCGGTCTACCGTCATCTCTAATAATTTTTTCGACGGTATTAATGAGATCGGTGCGCTTTCGTGGGAAACCACATTTCGCAAGGTTTATGAGCCAATCAATCAGCTCTCAAATAAGCCCTCAAATGAGCTCTCAAATGAGCTCTTCAATTTCATTCAGGACTGTGTGTCTCCCTATAGAAGATGTTTCTTCATCTACCCTTCCATGTAATCGGTCCTGAAGAGTAGTTCTGGGTATTCCATAAAATCGGGAAGCAGATCTAACGCTCATGACATCATTCCTAACCGAATTTATAGCGTCTTTGATCCGTGATCTATTGTATTTCAGACGTGTATGTTTATCATTTGTTTCTTTGGATTGTTTACCCATTGTGTCAAATCTGTACAACAAAATATAAAATTAGTCTTACGTACGAGTAGTAGAGAATATATTTCCGCCGTAAAAAAGCTCATGCATTCATGAAGTTAAGGGACTTAGAAAAATATGATTCTTATTGAATAAAAATCGCGCCTAGAGGTATTTTATGTCGGCTACATTGAGTGGACCAGTTTTGTAAGACGACTACAAAGTCACGGTGTATAATTATGTCTCCACGATACTTCACGAGAATGAACCACAGAGACACTAGCCCGTTATACAATACAACCTATCAAGGAAAAGAAAATACACAACAAAATTAAAAAAAAAGGTATATAGTAAAATGACAAACGGAGCCGCCTCTGCCGGCCGGTTTTAGGATTCGTTGTAAAAAAAATATTGCCTAATATCGGCCGGGGCGGCCGGTATTTGGATTTGTACTAATAAACAGAAACCTAACTCCGGCCTCCTAAAATTACCATAAAGCATGATTTCTTTGTTAAAATAAGTATCTAATGCCCGTTTTCACGAGCAGCCCCTAAACAGTAACCTAAGTAGGGCTCTCTTATCTTAGGGGACCCCTCAAATCATCCCCTTACCTAAATTCTGTTTCACCATCCTAAGGGCTACTTATGTAAGAGTCCCCTAGCTAGGTGACGTATAGTGCGGAGGTACTGCGGAAACGTTTATCGATAAGTTATTCGAGTAAACGATTTTATTGATATTTAGCTTAAAATACAAGATTAAACACGTAATTTCACTTACTTTATTTGGAAAAAGTAGGGTCTGCGCCTTTTAAATATTAGATAATCCATAAAAAGTAAAAAAAAAAAATTTTTAGACTGTATGGCGAATGCCATAGCCTAATAAAGTTGCAGTTACTTTACTGAATGACATTTCGTTAGTTAGTTGCGTTTGTTGGATGTTTGTTGCGTCAAATTTATCTTGCGTGGTGTTTTTCTTTGGTGTTTATCTTTGGTGTTTATTTAAATAATTGTAGTATTTTGTTACCTACTAACAAGAATAATGGCAGAAAAGAGGAAACGTGGACAAAATTTTTCAATGGAAGATAAAGATAAGTTAGTAAAGTTATTGCTCCATCACAAAGACACTATTTTAAATAAAAAGACAGATGGGACCACAAATGAGGCCAAAAACAGTGCGTGGATAGTCATCACAAATTCTTTTAATTCTGCATCGAACACACACAGGTATGAGAAATTTAATAACCTAGATTAGTTGTAACAATTAACTTGATAAAAGTAACATACACCATTTTAACCTTAAAATCTAGATGCTAACTATTAAAATTTGTTTTTTTTTAGAAACAAGGAGTCATTGATGAAAATGTGGGAGAAATTAAAAAGCGAGAGCAAAAAATATTATGCTCAAATTAAAAATAATACCACACAGACAGGAGGTGGTCCATTAATTTTAAAAATTGATCCTGTACTGGAACAGGTGTGTTCTATTCTTGGCCGAGGGTGCACAGGAATATTAGGTGTACCAGATTGTGATGATGAGTCTGAACCGGAGACAGAAAAGGTGCATGTTAAAGTCTTTTGTACACAAAATGATTTGAGGCAAAGTGTGGAAGAAGCAAATGTGCATATAAGTGAAGCACCAAAAAACTTGGAGGTATATTTATGTTGCTCTCTAAACTTGTTCATCATATTAAAATTGTTGATTTTATTGCCTACATTTTATGGAAACATTTATTTTTCAGACACAGAAAGAAATGTCAGATAGGACCCAGCCGCAAATTTATGAGTGTCTCAATATTGATGACAACTTAGCTGATGGACCTAAGGTAAGTGGATAATATTGTTTATGAGTTCTAAATAACTTTTTCCCATAAATTGATGACTAATTTTTATTTTATTTCTTAGAACATACAAGAACTTCAAAAGTTGCCTATTAATAAAACACCACTGTGGTCACGAAGGCGGCCACAGATATCAAGTATTAATGAGCGGACTGAGGCAACTTCATTGGTTTCCTGCAGCATGCAAAATGTATATAAAAAGAAGGAAGCCGTCGAGGAAATAAAAGAACAGATATTCAAGGAGGAATTGGAATTTAAAAGAAAATTGTATGATTTTCAATTGCAAGCAGCAGCCAAAGAAGTTCAAATAAAAACTGCAATTTTAAATCAAATAAATGGTAAGTGTTTATTTAATTTATTATACATACTTAAAATTACAGACTATCAAAGTATTCAGTCATTTGACTTCTTTGGAATCCATAGACAGGATCGCTTATAGTAATCAGTGGACGAGGAATTTGTCCATTGTTAATTAATTCTTCTAAATTTGGAATAGAGCCGTCATTTATAGGTTCACATTCTTTACGAATTATACATATGTTATGTAAAACACAACATGCCAACATGACATGGATAGATGTTTCCAACCGCAGTCTAATACCCACTGCTAGCACTGGAAATCGTCTTTTCAGGACTCCATATTGCCGTTCGACTACATTTCTTGTTTTGATGTGAGCATCATTATACTTTTGTTGACCATGGGTTACAGGATTTAGATATGGAGTCAGAAGATGGCTCTGAAAATATAAATCAGTATTTTATACATTTATTATTTCACTGGCCGTTTGGCTCAGAGGTAGCTCCCCAGTCCATTTTTAATGATGTAAATTTATCAGTTGTTTTGAAGTATCACAGAAATTTTATTAATAAATCCTGTATTTGTTTCAGGTGGAGGCTTTTCTTTAAATAATTTATTTGGGGTTCAAAATGAAAAAAAGGATTAATAAGTACTTAATAAATTTGACTTAAATAAAAGCATAAGTTTTATTTTACCTTTAACGGATATCCACTGTCTCCTAACAAATAATTTCCTCTGTAGTCACCTCTTTCAAACTTAGAATACCTACGACTACTTTGGTAAATAGTAGCATCATGTGTTGATCCCGGCCAGCGTGCCACCACGTCAGTTATCAACAATTTTGCAGTACTTATTGTTTGCATATTAATAGACATGTAGCCTTTTCGGTTTCGAAATAGTTCGGCATCATCTCCTCCTAAAATTTGCAATAGGTAGGTAAACAAATGTAATTAATTAGTGTAATGTAATAAGTTTCTAGTTCAAACAACTAAAATAAAACAGAACCAAAACGAAAAGATAACCCACCTGGCGATTGAATCTTTATGTGTGTGCAGTCTATACACCCTAAAACATTTGGAAATCTAGCTATTCTGTAAAATTCTTCTTTAACTATTTGTTGATTTTCTTGCGTGTCTGGAAATTGTATAAATTCGCTTCGCAGACTCACAATAGCTTCAGACACTCTCTTTATAATTCGGCTGCAAGTAGAAATACTGATGCCGTTTAGATCTGCTATTGATAATAATTGATTGCCTGTCGCATAAAATCTAAGGGCACACAGTAGTTGGTTAATTGGTGCCACAGATTTATTTCTGTAAATAAGATACAAGTAATTAGGTACAAAGTTACTTAAATACAAAATCAAGTAGCGACCTTCACGCAAGTAGTAAGCATTTTACCTATGATTCACTTTATAGAAATAATATAATAGGTAATAAATAATAATAATATCACTGGACATTCTAATGGTACGTAGGTACTTACCTATCATCGTGGAATTCTAATAAATGTTCAATTTTTTGCAATATAAATAAAACACTCTCCTTAGATAACCTATATCTTATGAAAAAGTCTTTGTCATCATATTTGTTAAAATCCTTCGATCTTTCACGATAAATGCGAGGTCGCCTTAACAAACTTCGGTTACTTAATAACTGTATATCTTCAATTGCTTCTAAAGCTTCATATACATCGTGGTCACTATCCATTTTTATCTCGTACAATAAGAGTAATGTTTGTCAGTCACAAAATAACCTAAAAATATCTGTCACCTAAGTGTTACGGGGTCGTCAATTCATCCCCTAAATTATAAGGGCCCCTTACTGCTTTAGGTGTCACTTAACCGCTGGTGAAATCAAAAGTTGCGTTAGGTGACCCTTATATTTGTTTAGGGGACACTTAAATTTTAAGGGCTACTGGTGAAAACGGGCATAAGGCGATTCTTTATTTTATTATGTATCGAAAACAAGCAATACTCATAACTTTTAATGAATATAATACGCTAAAATCGCTTACCCCAAAATGTCGTCCACAGTTGGTCCGAGATCAAAAGGTCGGCGATAAGCACACGCTCGCACGCCTCCGCGTTCTACGACCTACTGAGTATCCTATAGCACAAAGAGCGCCGCCATGTTGGTATTGTCTATTGTGTATGACATAAGGTCTATTTTAGTGCAATATTATCCCAACATTAAGTCACGGTTTTTAATTTACTCCACGATTTCTTCGGCACGGCCGATATTAGGAGAGGGCCGGTGTTAGGGCACTTTACCCTATGTTTGGGTTGGCTCGTAACAAATCAAGCTTTTCGAATGTATGTCTACCTACATTATATTCGTTATCGCCCAGATGTGCGAATCATGTAGAACCAAATGTGTGTGTATCACCTCTTATACTTCCTAATGTCAAATTTTGTTGTAACGGCATATATTTATATTTGGGTTCTCTATCGTATTACCTAACTTTTTAATCCATAATCTAAAATTACATAATTGTTTTTGTCATAATCATCATTCTTCCGAATGATAATTTACCCGAACTTTAAATCACATAATATCATATGCCATAAAGTTGAAACGCCTAAATATAATAAGCCCTACATCTGTTTGTCATAAGTATTACAATCAATAATATACAAAAGACATAAAATCGTTTTCAATAAAAGTCATAAGTCCTATTCTAAGTAAATTTTTAATCGTATGTAGGCGTTGACCTGCAATGCAAACAAGCATGCAGCAAGCATGCGGCATACATGTAGCAAGCATGCGGCAAGCATACAGCAAGCAAGCAAGCATGTAGCAAGCAAGCATGCAGCAAGAATGCAACACGCATGTAGCAAGCATGTAATGCAAGCAAGCATGCAGCACGCATGTAGCAAACATGCGGCAAGCACACCGCAAGCGAGCAAGCATGCAGCAAGCAAGCATGAAACAGGCAAGCATGCAGCAAGCAAGCATGCAAGCAAGCACGTAGCATGCAAACGAGCAAGCATCATGCAGCAGGCATGGTTTCTGTCACGGCTCCGGTGCTGCGGGGCTCCGGCGGCCTCACGCGAGCTTATCGTCGCAGATGGGTTTAACGCTCACCACCGCAGCTTCGGCTTGCTGGCCGGCACCGCCGGCCAGCCTCAGCCGCGGCGGGGAGTGTTACAACCACCTGCTCCTCAACTCGCGGCCCGCCTCGCCCCTCCGCGCCTACGCGATTTTAAATAACACTCTTGGGGTAGGGCAGACAAGACTGCGTGGAGTCGGATTTACAGCAATTCGTTTCTGTCACTAAAACCTAACTCTTAGGGATTTTTTTCGCGACTAACAATTTATAAATGACCATTCGGAATCATACACATTATGTGATACAATACTTAGGACATACGACTTTATGTCATGTAAAATTAGGAGATTCAATTATTATAGTATTCGATATTATGACCAAATAGTATTAGAAGTAAAGTTAGTTATGTAAGACATAATTTCGGTGTTTTGAACATTATGGTTATTGAAGTTTATAGCAAACGTGTTATGGATAATGATTTTCGGACAAAATTTTTTAGGAAAATCAAGGGAGTACCTTATATTTGACCTCGAAACTTATTGACCTTCGCATGATGTACTATTTTTAAAATAATAAATGGGCATCTAAGAACTGAATTCCTCTAATGAAGTACGTTTTTTTTATTTATTGACTCTCTTTTTAACATTCTGGCTTTATTTGAAAGTGGTCGCAGTAACAGGGAACACTGACCAATTGGTTAGACAGATTATAACTCTGGCCAACCATGCACAAAGCGAAATGGTCATATAGTAACCAAGGTCGAGCAGCCTGATTACTACTACTAATTTGTAATAGGTAAAGTGACGCCAGCCGAGCGAGCGCTGCAAAAAGAACTTCAGAAGGACTTGTTTTTCTTTTTATCGCGTTTAAACATTGATACCCGTCCAGTGAAAATCCAGCCACACTTCATACAAAAAATTTCCAAGCCCTTTGACCTTGAATATTTATTCAGATAACTTTAGCGACACATATTTTTTTATTTTACCTTAGCCTAGGTTATATTGTCCCTGTCGGGGCTGCAGGACTGTTCGAAAGAGATACTGTGGCCCCAGAACATAAAGGGCGAGGAACTAACATAGGTGGGTTTTAGCCAGTAAAAGCCTGACACTCCCTTATCATTGGTCATGCGATGATTTCCTATTCGAAAGGTTATATTGTCCCACTGATGGGTAAAGACCCTGTTGCCTTCTACTCTTCACATAAATACATAATTACCACATAAAGAGTTCGTTTGCTAGGATCTCGGAAACTACTGAACAGATTTTGATACGGTTTTCACTAATAGAAAGAAAAATTTGCTGAGAAGGTCATAATTTGAAAACAATTTACGAAGGAAATCTATCCGAATGACGATAGGTATTTGGAGTTAAGACGAAAAAAAATCGGCCGTACCTACCTGTACCTACTGTACAAGTTACATAAAAATTATGTGAGTAATAAGGAATTATTCCTCTTGAAAAGATCTAAAAGAAACCCGCGACAGCAACTTCGCAGAATAACTACATTGAAGAAAAACTACCAATAAACATTTTTATGATTTTAAAATTTTGACAAAAATAATGTTTCATTTGCGAAGGTGTTTTTGCAGACATTAATCCATATCAAAATAAATATGTTGAGTGTCATTTACACCATATCATTTAGATGAATATCCTGGGAAATATAACAGAATTAAATAACTCGCGCAATAAAATGATAGACCACCATCGTCACAAAATAATCAACGGCCCCATACAAAATTACAGTACCTACTCGACCAAATGTATGAGACAGCTGATTATTTTTTTACGATTACGATGATGGTCCCATGGAGAAACTTGTTCAGTATGATAATCTGTAGCACACTCTTGAATTTGACATGCAAAGCGAAACCTTGTATAAAAAAAAATCAAGAAACATTTGAAAAAATGATTTTGTGATCTTAGTTACCTCTAAGTATTTATGTACCTATGTCGCATTGGCTTAAGTAACTGAAGTGAATTATTTTCAACTAACTTTTAGAGGGCGCTATAAATTTTTAAATATCAATAAATACAAAGAAAAATGTTTTGTTCAAGGTCGAGAGATTTGTGGACCGTAAACTGGATAAAGCTGAAGACCTGTTGAAGAAAAAGGAAGTTAAAGCTAAACGCTGGGTTAACAAAGTTACAGCAGGGGATGGCTATCGTGCTACCGAATCTCACGTCTTTATGGCATCATTTGTTGCCGGAATGGCTATTGGACTTCTTTGTGGAAAATAGATAAGTCAATAATTTATTTCCCATGCAGGCGCCTTCGTAAATTGTTATAAATATAGAGTCTAATTTAATTTGTTATCGAAACTTCACACTATAAGTAGTACCTACTATAGACATGAACATGATAAAAAACTAATTATACCCACCACATCTACTACACTAAAATTTATACCCATCACATTTAAGTACTAGGTACATTCAGTCGAAAAAAATACCTATGCGGAGTTTCGCTACCTACCTAATTTAATTTGACATTATAAATACCTTAATCCACCATGCTATCAAAATTGTAAGTTTAAATTATCTCAATTACTAGTCGTATTAATATGTATTAATGTATAGTTGAGATTTTTACGCGCAAAAAAGTAGTGATATAACCTGTATTGTTTCACGGCTGGGAAAATCTCTCTCTTAGTACACACACCGGCACAATTAGGGGAACACAAAAAAAAGGTTGTTTTTTTTTGTTACTCGTGAGTAATTCGTCAAGTGGTTAATTTATTTAAAATGTTACCCTCGTATAACATAACATTTTGAGACATTTTGACATTTTTCAATGATCTAACAGAAATTATACCCTCTTAAGTTTTTGTTGACAATCAGCGCTTTTAAGTGTTTTTGATAAGGATTTTGTTTGTGCAGTCAATAGTGGCCCTAGCTTATTTTGTTGGTGTTGTTTGAAGAGTTAACATTGTATTGCATACAAAATGAGTGATTTGCCAGCAACCGAAGTCGCCAGGGCTGTGACAATGATCGAGGAAGGTCACACATACCGTTCAGTGAGTCCAGCGTTGGGTGTATCAGTATCTGTGATCCACCGTAATGTTAAACGATACAGACAGACAGGATCCTACGTGCGGAGGCGGGGACAAGGCAGAAATCGTGCAACCAGTGCCGTAGACGAACGTTTTATAAGGGTGCAAACGTTGAGAAACCGTCGCCAAACAGCTGTCCAGACCCGAAATCTCTTGGAAGAAGTGCGTAACGTGCGTGTAAGTGAACAAACAGTAAGAAGAAGGTTAAACGAAGCTGGTTTAAAGTCGTATGTACCAGTTAAGGCCCCTAAACTTGAGGTAAGTCATCGAGTTGCAAGATTAGCGTTCGCTCGTCAGCACCAAGATTGGTCCGATGAATGGGGTCGAGTTTTATTCTCTGACGAAAGCCGATTTTGTGTGAATTTCATCGACGGGAGGGAAAGGATGTGGAGGTATCGAGGAGAACGGTACCATCAAGCTAATTTTACCGAAACGGTGTCGTATGGTGGAGGGTCCGTTATGGTGTGGGGTGGCATAAGTTTAACAGCTCGTACAGCTTTGGTCATCATCGATGGAGGTTCTCTGACTGCACACAGATACATAACAGAGATCTTGGAACCCCACGTAATGCCTTTTGCCCCATTTATAGGCCCAGATTTTGTGTTTATGCACGATAACGCACGGCCCCACACTGCTCGCGTGGTTCGCGATTACCTTAACGAAGTCGGAATTACACAAATGGACTGGCCAGCACGATATCCAGATATGAATCCGATAGAGCATGTCTGGGACATGGTTGGACGGAAAGTGCGAGAGAGGATTCCACCTCTTAGGAATGTTGAGGATTTAAAATTGGCGCTGACTGAAGAGTGGGTCAATTTGCCCCAGGAAATGATAGAAAGTGTCATTAGAAGCACGGGCAGACGTATTCAAGCCCTAATTAGAGCCCGTGGAGGCAATACAAGATTTAAAATAACTTTTACAAAAACAATTTAATTTTTAAAAATTGTATAATAAATTCAAAATTTCTCCAAGTTCTTATTTTTCTGTAATAATCTGTAAATAAATAATGTTTAACCCTAGTTTCTGTTGTTTCATATTCATATATAATAACCAAGCCCTAATGAAGCGAAAAACCTACATAAAAAAGCTAAAAATAAAAAATAAACTGTCTTTTTTTTGTGTTCCCCTAATTTTGCCGGTGTGTGTATTACCAATATAAAAATACTTTATTAATCTTATCACCTGCGTTCGAAAATTGCTTCTCATTTGAAATTTAATAGTAATAGTATTTTAATAAGATTTATATTGGGAATTGTTGAACTTGTTCATAGGTAATAGAACTTGTAGTAATATTTTAGAATAGGAATAAATAACTGTAAGAGATGACCTTTATTAATAAACTATATAATTTATTTGATGAACGCTTTTTACTTTCATTATTAAACATAACCACCTAACGATAAAAAGGAAGATTCAAGAGAGTGAAGTAAGATGGAATTTATGGTATACCGCCGTTTACCCGAATTTTATTTGCCCTAATATCATTTGCCATAATAGTCAACAGCCATAATATCATACGACATAATACTCATTTGCCCTACTCTCATTTGCCATATTATCCACGTGCCAGAATCATTGTTTCCCATAAAGTCACTTACCATAACATCATTTGTCATAATCATTGTAAGCCCTAATTATCACATGCCCTAATTATCACATGCCATAATTATGATATGCCATAACATAATTTGCCATCGACATCGGGTGTGTAACGGTTGTTTATCTCAAGAGAAATTGGATGCAATTGGGACTTTAGGGCACCCCGACTCGGACAGGTTAGGTTAGAAGGGGATGGCGGGGTCGTGTGAGCGAGCGAAGCGAGCGAATAGACCCCGCCATCCCCTTCGTGGTTATTTTTTTATAAACCACACAGAAGTAGGAGCCCCGCGAAGCGGGGCTCCGTCGACCTAGCCCACCATCAACCATGCACAGAAAAAAAAACATGCATAGAAAAAAACCATGCACAGAATAAATAAGTTTGTCTAATACTTGTTATGCCATTTAAATATTATGCCATTTAAATATTATGTCTAATAATTATTATGGCACATAAAAATAAGGCAAACAATACTTATGGCATTCGTATCTTATGGTATCTAAAATTCGGGCAATTAAAAGTATGTCATATGTCTTTTAGGGCAAATGAAACATTCGGGCAAATGAAATTCGGGTAAATGAAATTCGGGAAAATGATGATTATGGCATATAATCTTCGGGAAAACAATAGACAACCGGAATTTATAGCATCTGCCTCTGCTCCAGATGCCATCTCTGCTCTACAGTACAATACTATTAATACCAAAAGATAATGTTTAGAAAGAAACTGAATGTAGAAAGTAATCCCCGAAACCTTCTCATTCGATTGCAAAACTTCTTCGGACTAACTGGCTTTACAAATTTCTTTTCATAATTTCATGAATCAAAGTCAAAACAGGTTTGTCGCAGCCCTTTTAAGAATATACTTGATCACTTTAATTTTTAGGTCATTTACTAAGAAACATTACCTATAATTATCTGCTTGTAATCCCATCGCAGCAACTCAGTGAGGCGGCCCATTTCATTGATGTGTAACGTTGACGGGATTGGCACGAGGAGTATGAAAAATAAAAACTTTTTTTGTCACCGACTTCTGAAGCTAAAGTTATTTTTCACTTTTTTGCTTTCTTTGAAGTCTGTTTTATTTTATGTAAGTTTTTATTTATCACTCTTTAGTGGTTCACATGTGCTTACCCCTTCACAGCATACCGGCGTGATTTTTGGTGGTTATGAACTGGTGTAAACAATAGACAGACATGAGATTTCAGCAATCCCAGTACATTTGCTATCATTTATTTTATTGAGGAGTTCCGTGGCCTATCTCTGAAGTTCTTTATCAGATCTGTACCAAATTGAAACGGGATCACTCCGAGAAAGTGCTCTTCCTAAAACTACCAGAATCGCTTCTTGTGTGCCTATAAAACTTGAAGAGTTCCCTCTATTTTTCCAGGATCCCACTCTGACTTGATGATTATGGGATCACTTGGGAAGTACCTACCCTTTCAACAATAAAAAAAACAGAATCGGTCCAGCCATCTTAAGAGTAATCGGGGATCATTGAATTGAGAACCTCCTCCTTTTTTTTAAGTCTGTTTATAACGGCGTTATGGTAGGTGATTCAAATATCCGGGTAGCCTATATAAGATTCGAGGCCGAGTATCGTTAATTTGCTCTTAAGGATTTAAGGCCCGTATTACAGAACATCGCTCAATACTCAAGCATTACTTAAAACTAGATTCAAGCCATTTGATTGGTTGAAACTAGTTTTAAGCAACGCTTGAGTTTTGAGCGATGTTCTGTAATACGGGCCTAAGAGTTCCGTTCCTTTGTCATGGATACCATAATCAGAAGTAATCAGAACCTAACCAAATTCTCATTTATGTACCCTTGAAGTACATCCTTTCCAATAAATAAAAAAAACAATACATGTCCCGGTAATAGGGCTTATCCCCAATACATGGAACTTAACACACCTAAATGTCGAAATCTGGATGTATGCACTTCTGAGTACCCCTCAGAGCATACAGGCGTGACGTTACGTCGTGATATTGTATAAACAATAAACAACCAAGCGTTTGCAGCAATCAATGCAGCTTTGCCGTGTAGTTTTTAAGAGTTCCATTTATATCTCCGAAGATCAGCATCAGATCTTCAGCAAATTAGAAGGGACCACACGGGAAGCACCAACTTTCAAATAAAAAAGGAACCATCAAAATCGGTTAACCCAGTCGAAAGTTCTGAGATAACAGACACAAAAAAATACAGAAGAATTGAAAACCTCCTCTTTTTAGAAGTCGGTTGAAACGTGGTACTTAAAAATACAATTTATTTTCATTTAAAACAAAGTTTTATTATAATAATCGAATAATTCTCTTGAGGTTAAACTCTCTAAATATTCTCTATATTTGGTAATGTAATCCTTTTTCAATAAACACACTGCACGACTGTATTGGTTTTTTTCAAATGTTGTTAATGTTGTCCATGAAACACTTTCGGCTCCGCCCGCTGGATTGAGCATAAAAAATAAATCTTTACTAGTCCTGAAAAAAAAAAATTAGCTCATTCATATTATTTACCTGCGCCCTGTTTCATAAACGTGACAAGTTCACAATTGTCAGTTTTTGACAAAAAATTCTGTTTCGTAAACGTGACAAATATATCCGATTGCGACAAGTAAATAGTTGACAAAATTAACAGTTTCAATCGCGTTTCATAAGGTCTACAATGAGGGATTTTCTTTTTCAACTCTTCCCTAGTCGCTGGATAGATGGCGTTGGTCTGACTACGTTACTGCAAGGAACAGAACGTCACATAATTTCACTTGGACCTAATGATTATATTCGGAAGCTTATGCAAACGAAAGTGTCAGTCAACGAGAGTATGTGACGTGTCTTTTTCAAGCGTTTTGGCTTTGGCACCTAGTAACGTAGCCGGATCAACGCCATCTATCGAGTTCATGGAAACTATTTTTTATAATTCTCAAAAATAAAACTTCTCATAGTCAGTTTTAAATTTCAGAATTTAATAAAATAATACTTTTGGGCTATAAACACGGCATGCGGCAACCGAGAAATATTGTTTATCAAATTTAGTGAACGGTTAACGCACGACCAAAATATTAATAAATGGAAGAAGGAAATCGCAGAGCAATTAAAGGGATGGGGTATATTTAGCAAAGATTGGAAGTATTTGCGTGATACAACATGGCAAGAGGAAAAGGACTACCTATTGTAAGTACCTATTGTTATTATTATAATCAAGTGTGTGGTGTTCCTACATAAAATAATATCAACCCAAAAGTTGCCTTTTTTTCCCTACGCTATTGTAGAACCTTATCATAGTAAAATTAATTGTTTTTACGCAAGGAAAGCTGCGTTGACGTCGGTTGTCTTAATGTGTTACAGTTCTACAGTGACTTAAGATTCAAATAGGCAAGCATTATGTTATTTCGTTCTTTGATTCATACATAGCAAAAATCTAACAGCTGATGCACGTGGAAAACATACAAATGATTTAAAAATCAGTCTCCACATTTAATTGTCCTTCGATCGCCTATCGTGGGGAACAGACCTGAAGACCACCCGCTAGAAGATTTCTCAAACTGAAGACGTCGTGCTGCAGTGAAGACGCCGTGCTACAGTTACTAGGGAAGGTATCTCTACTGAAGACGTCGTGCTACATTGAAGACGCCGTTATTAGGGAAGATGTTTCTACGTGAAGACTTCGTGCTACAAGTTTTATAGGGAAGATTTAGGAAGAGTGTTCTGAAAACGTTCATCAGCTGCCAACATGCCCGTCACACGCTCCGAGGGAAGGGGCCGCAAGCCGCCGGTGGAACAGAAGCCTTCGTCGTCCGAGAACACGAACTCGGCGACCGGTACCAGTGCAGCAGCCAGCACGGGAGAATCTACAGCAACAGGGACGACCGCCACGGAGACATCGGAACGAACAGACACCTCCGCGGCGACTGATCCATCCAACGGGACTTCCGTCACCGAAGCAACTGCTGCAACCGTTGCCTCAGCCGAAGTTAATGCAAGAGTGGACAATTGGTTGGAGCATCAAGTGACTCGCTCGGTGTTAGCGATCGCCGACGAGCCTCACAACCCCCCAGAAGAACCAACCGTCGTCCATATAGAAGAAACAAGGTCAGCGAAGCATGAAGAAACGCGTCAGTCACCGGCGGGAGGTCACTCTTGATGAGACCCACTGAAGAACTCCTTCTTCAGTGAGTCTCATCAAGAGTGGCTACTCTTTCGCGCCGCCTACTACGAGACAGAAGCAATTTCAAGTCGATTCGTATTTTCAACTGAGGTGAACTCAGTTGAAAATACGAATCGACTTTGAAGAAACTTGAAGGGAAAGGCCAGAGAAGCGGTCGAAGGTCTACTTATAACCAACGCGCATCCAGCTGAAGTGATGAAGACTTTGGAGTCAAGATTTGGAAGACCAGAGTCAATAGCCATGCTGGAGATGGAAACACATCGAAGCCTGCCTCGCCTCACCGAGTCGCCGAGGGACATCTGCATATTCGCCACGAAAGTATCCAACGTCGTGGCCACACTGAAAACTTTGGGTTGTTTTAATTACATGTACAACCCGGAACTCGCGAAGACACTGATGGACAAGCTGACGCCGACTCTACGCTACAGATACTACGACTTCTCAGCTACGCAGCTACGTAAAGATCCTTGCCTCATCAAAATAGAGAAGTTCATCAAGAGGGAAGCAGAGTTATGCAGACCTTACGCGCTGCCTGAACAGATGGCAGCACCTACTTCGACCGCACAACAAAACAAGACGCAACGGGTCAACGACGTGGCTGAGAAGACACAGACATCGAAGTGCGCCGTATGTGACAACACGGGGCACAGCAACGCAACAGAATGTGAACAGTTCGAAAAATTGGAAGCCAATGCAAGATGGGACGTGGCAAAGTCCAAACGCCTCTGCTTCAGATGTCTTCGCTACAGAAGCAAGACACACCACTGCAAACCTAAGCCGTGTGGTGTCAACAGCTGCAAGTACTCTCATAACAAGATGCTGCACTACGAAAAGAAGACTGAAAAATCAGAAGCATCAGAAGTTAAAGAAAAAACAGAAGTCATCAATTCAACATGGACAGTCAAGAAGCAGTCCTACTTGAAGATCCTACCGGGCCAGGTGAAGGGACCAAAGGGGGCCATCGACACCTTCGCGTTGATGGACGACGGGTCCAGTCACGCTCGTCGACGACAGCGTAGTGGCGAGCATCGAAGCAACAGGACCCATAGATCCATTAAAGATAGAAACCATCAACGACATGAAGGCATCGGAATCAACGTCAAGAAGAGTCACCATCAACCTCAACTTAGCAAGAATACCTTCAACACTTATAGAGGGTAAACAGCCAACGAAGAGAGAAGCTCTACGAATAGTTATGTCACTCTTCGACCCGCTTGGATTCGCCTCACCTGTCACAATCAGGGCATAGGCAACTCCTTCAGGAAGTCTGGCGCCGAGGAACAGCATGAGACAACAATATAGATGAAGACCTGGCGGAGCAGTGGGAAACCTGGATGGCACACCTAAAATGCCTCCATGATGTAGCAATCGTCAATATCTACACTACAGTGACGCCGCCTCATTAGAACTTCGTCTTCAGCGACGCCAGCGAGTCTGCCTACTCTACGGTCCTCTTTTGGAGAACAGTGGCAACGGACGGCGAGGTGGCCCTATCCCTCATCATGGCCAAAGCGAAAGTGGCGCCGTTGAAGCTGACATCGATACCCAGGTTGGAGCTACAGGCAGCAGTCATGGGCACCAGACTCGCAGAGACAGTGGTCCAAGAGCATGAGAGAAAGCCCGACCGTAAAGTGTTTTGGACAGACAGCAAGACTGTCCTAACCTGGATAAGGACAGGGTCACATTCCTACAAACCATACATGGCTCATCCTCTAGCAGCGATAGAAGAGAGTTCCAAGGTCAACGACAGGCGCTGGGTTCCGACGAAGCTGAACGTGGCAGACGACGCCACACGAGACGTACCGGCAACATTCAACAGAGATCATCGGTGGTTCAAAGGGCTTGACTTCTTATACCTGACAGAAGAGTCATGGCCCGCAGAAACCACAAGAACAACAACAGAAGAATCTTATGAAGAAGAGAAGACGCATCACATGAGCGACAAAAGAAGACCGAAGCTTGCAGAGGGTCTGCCTGACCTATCCAAGTTCTCCAGCTGGGACTGACTCCGGTACTCGACAGCACGTGTTCTACAGTTCATTCAACTCTGTAGAACTACCTAACAGAGTGTCAACTTCAGAAGAACAAGGAAAAATAAAGAAGCTGATCTAGCTTGGAAATAGAACAAGACTACAGTAAAAAACAGGCGCCCGCGACGGCAAAGAAGTCGTCACAAGAAAAGAGGAAGCTACTACCGGTCACAGCAGAGCTGCTCAAAACAACTGAAGAACTTCTGATGCATCGCATCCAAAAAATCGCATAAAATGACGCCTCTCAAGAGGAGTCATTTACAGAGGAGATAAACAGCCTAAACAACGGGAAGCCCATCGATAAAGAAAGCCGCCTTCACCTACTCAGCGTTGTGTCCGTGAACGGCGCCATCAAATTAAGAAGTCGTAATCAAGCGGTCAAAGAAATGAAGGAAGAATTGAAAAACCCGCTGGTAATCGACGGTGATCATCCTACAGTCTAGCTCTGGATACTGGGTATTCATCGGCAACTACATCACTCAGGCGTAGAAGTCACGGTCAACGAGTGCAGACAACAGTATTGGGTATTAAGATAACGCCCTATCACACGCGCACTACTGCGACGATGCCTGTTCTGCAGAATGAAGACGCAAGTACCACCGCGTCCGAGAACTGGGGACCTGCCAGCATGTCGCTTAGCTCATCACAAGCGACCCTTTACCTTCACCGGATTCGACTACTTCGGACCCCTCTCCGTGACCGTCGCGGCGTCGGACAAACTCGACAGAAGAGATATGTGGCCATCTTCACATGTCTCACGACGCGAGCTATACACCTGGAAGTCACCGGCTCGCTCAGCGCCGACTCTGCGGTGATGGCGGTCAGAAGGCTGATCGCACGACGAGGCTACCCGACTGAAATCTGGTCGGACAACGGCACCAACCTAAAGGCTGCCGACAAGGAACTACGACAAGCAATCGACACAGCGACTGCAGAAGAAGCGGCGGAGAGGACCATCTCCGGGCGCTACATTTCGCCTGGAGCTCCATTCATGGGCGGAGCTTGGGAGCGAATGGTTCGCTCAGTAAAAACGGCGCTTACGCGTTACACGAACGTCGTCCAGCAGAAGAAGTTCTCACGACTCCACTCGCAGAAGAGTAGAGTACACCGTCAATAGTCGTCCGCTGACTCACGTCTCAGTCAGCCCAGAAGATTCGGGAGCCCTCACTCCTAATAACCACTTCTGGTTGGCCCCGGACCAGGGCGGAGCAAGACACCATCTCACGATCCAGCTGGCGAGCCGCACTAAGGCTAGCCGACGTCTTCTGGCTACGCTGGGTCAAGGAGTATCTCCCTCAACTCCAACACCGGCGGGAGCCCTACGGACGAGGTCAAGCAGTACAGGTCAATGACCGACCCCAACCTGCCTCGCAACGTGTGGATCCGAGGAAGAGTCGTCGCTACGTATCCAGGCTCCGACGGCATCGTGCGGACGATGGACGTGCTGACCAGAGGTATCCTGCGCCGGCCAATGAGGAAGCTGGTGATCCTGCCCCTGTCTACGGACGTCGAGCCCGCACCGGCACCAGCTGATGCGACGCGGTCGCACGGCAGGAGTGATTTGCGGGACAACAAGAAATAGTGCAAAGTGCTAAATAGATTCTAATAGTGTACATAATATAAAGTGTTACATAGATTCTAATAGGACAGTACATAATGTGATAGTGATACATAGACACTTATTTACAGTGAAAAAGTGTATAGTTACGTAGTTTTTTGATGGTTTGTTTTATTTTTGTATGATAGTTCGTGATACATAGATCTCATAAATACGTAGTATTAAATACGTTTACATAGAAAAAGTTAGTTAAAAACGTAAATATTGATACGCGGTCCTCGTTACGGTAAAGTGTCGCAGTACTCAAGGTAATGTGCACAATGTTTTCGCGCGTTCTTGCCTTGTTCTGATTGGATTTTAGTTATTCCCGTATTTTTTGTAAATTCTAAATTAGATTCTGATTGGTTAATCGCTTAACAATTTTTGTACAAAAGACGTGCCATTTTGGTTGTTCGACACAGTCGTCGGCCAGCCAGAAGGAACACTCTCGCTAATATAGAAGAAAGAAGCAACCAGTGGTTTTATTCTCTACCAACCCAGTACACAAGTGTGCCCAGTCTGCACGAGTAAGATTTGGAATTACTTATTTAAGTTGAAAAAGGAAGCAAATGTATTAAACCTATCTAGGTTTACTCATCCATTAGATAGCACAGTTGTTCAAATAGTTGTTTCTTCTGGCCCAAATGAACAAAACGTTCACTTCGTTTGTTCTTCTGAACAAGACAAAGAAACGAATGACATTTTACAGCAGGCAGTGGAAATAAATAACATGCATGTTTATTAGTTTTTGGAAAAATATAAACTGTTTCATTACTCAAACAATTGTATTAATGACTGCAGTGTCGCAATACTTTCCGGTTCAATCGTTCAATACATTGTCATTCTCGTTATTATCATTGTTCTTCTTGTGGCGGATAGACAATCTAAAATCGCGAGCCTAAGTAATCGTTTTTCAATGTTATGTAAAATAATGCAAGAATAAATAACACTTCAGGCAACAATTGGTTGTAATCTCATATAATTCAGAAGGGGATTTTTTTCTTTAAGTCTGTGGTATCTGCTAAATAAGCAATTCTATTTGTGGTAGTTCAAACTTCGTTTGAAATTCTGTTAGAATAAAGTTCTAATCAGCTTGCACTACAAAGTGGTTGTTACGTCAGCCACAGCGGGCCGAATAGTGCGAAATTTGTGTTTTTTTATGGAACCGTAGCCTAATAAATCATTAGATCAAAATTCCATTAGTGAAGAAAATAGTGACAAATATTTGTGTGTAAAAAAAGAACTAAAACTTAATGCCGTTTAGTAGTTACGAAATTTCAAAGAAAAAATGCTGTACTTTGTAAATTTTTTTTCGTATAGTGATAATAAAGTCTGAATTATTTCAATATTGTACAAATTAAAGTTTAGTCTAATAAGCAACGTATATTTTTATGCACATTTATATTCACTCATCAAAGAGGAGTTACATCGAGAAAACCTCTAGTTAGCAGATACCGCCCCCTTAATGATACCTAGCGTATTTTCCACTATCCTTCGAGTAGATCTAAAAGCACTTTTGTAGCACTACAAGACTTGCTGTTCGCGGTATTTGTGTAGGTATTCTAGGCGTCATAAGCCACTTTTGTAGGACATATCCACTATCTCCCAATATGATTAAATCATAAATGATATTTATTCAGCAAGAAGGTTTTCTCAAACACTTTTAGACGTCATTTTTTTAAAACTAGATGGGGCCGGTGTTTCGTACCTGACTACTCTGAGAAGAAACAGCCGAAACAAACACAGAGGTCATAGTCTCTTTTGAAGTCCTATGTAGCTCAATGAAGTCCAGACAATCTTGCTTAATTTACAAGAGGACTATGCGGATTAGTGCCTGAGACGGTCTTTTGAAGAAAGGACTTAACGGACTAAATTCGGTACGCATACGACCATGGCATTCATGGAATGGTTTCCGGCTCTGTCAACGAACGCCAATTCATTTTGATGAGGCGCATCCATTTTTATAAGAGATCCGTCGACTATGCCACCTATTCTTGGTATATTATATGTCATAAACCTTCTTGGGATTTCTGTACAATTGTCAGGCCCGCGAGTTTCCTCGCCAAATAATTCACTAGTCAGTAATCCACAGACGCATTTTACACAACGATGTATAGTCACTTATTTACTCCATGTGCATTTATGCAATTACTTATATGATATTGTGCGCCAATTCCCACCCAGTATAATGCGTATAAAATTCGCTGAGTGGCAGTAAGTGCGGCATTTATCTTTGTTGAGTGTTGTAATTCTTGTCCAATTTTAGTTATCAAGTATTCGACGGTTGTTCTTCAAACTCGAAAATCTATATATATGTCACCGTAAAATTGTCAAATACGTTATATTGTAATATCTCTAGCGATATTGGAAAGTCTCGAATTATTGTCAAATGAACATACTGCTTACAACAAAACGCATTATTTTTCGTAAAATGCATGCGATGGTAGTCAACTTACGCGGTGTGGAAGGAAGGAGGGGTCCCCCTTGCCCAGTGGCACAACTCTCATGAAAAGATAATGCACCATTCCTGAGAAATACCGATTAGTATAACATAACCTTAAAACACTTTACATTCCCCCTAAAAAGCGTAGTCGACAGAGCCCCGCTTCGCGGGGCCCCTATTTCCGACTGCAGGGTTTAAAGGAACCTAACTAACCTAACGGGGGGGTGCCCCAAGTCCCGATTATGGGGGCGGAGATACTTCCGTATGTTCAGTTGACAATAATTCGAGACATTACAATATCGCGAGAAAAAACACGTTATATTGTAATATAACGTGTTTGACAATTTTACGGTGACATATATAAAAATGAAACCCGTTTTCCGTTGTCACGACATAGCATGAAAACGGCTTGACCGATTTGGCTGATTCTTTTTTTGTTGTGTTTGTTATTGTCAGAAGAAGGTTCTTATGAAAAAAAAATGTAGTAGTAGGTAGGTAGGTAGTAGTAGAAGGTAGGTAGTAGAAGGTAGGTAGTAGTAGGTAGCCTTTTCCCTCTTATGTGACGCAGACGAAGTTGCGTGGGTCAGCTAGTTTTCTATAAATGTGGAGTCAACCACATCAAAAGTAAAGTTTGGCCTTGTTCTAAATGGTCGACGACGCCGACGTCCGTCGATGTTACAACCATTTTACTGGTAATAAGTTATTAGTAAGAAGTAGCTGCTGACATTGGGTGAGGTCGCCTGTCAGAAATCTTCGACAAGTCTTCAAATTTGCCAACTTGTAATTACAAATTTGTGTTTCATAAAACAAATGGGTTAAGTTTTTGCGACAAATTGTAACCTGTCGCCTGTCAAGGGATTTTTTCGTCGCGACAATTTCACATAATTGTAATTTTTCCACCACGACTTATTAATGTCATAGGACGTAATGTTTATGAAACGAAAAGTATTGTCAAAATGTCGAATTGTCACATGTCGCCTGACATTGTCTCGTATATGAAACAGGGGAGTTTTTTTTTGACGCAATAGTAGGCTTGTGTCCTGGAAAAACCTAATTAGTCCGTCAGTTAAATTATCAGAAAATATTTGACCCGATTTTTTCTTCTGTAACGTAAACCAAAATTGAGGAACATACGACGCTTTTAAAAGTCTCAATACGTCACGCCGCTGCGCCGTGGTATAATTTTTAGAACGTTGTGACGTCACGAGCCCCCACTCCCGAGGTTTGGTGCGTTTTATCTTTGTCAATATTCTTTTATCGAGTACTAGCTGACCCGCGCAACTTCGTCTGCGTGAAGAACCGCTCGACCTATTTTTTGTGCAAACTTCACATAAGCCATCTACTAAATAGTCCGAACAAAGCCTAAACATTAGGTTTGGATAGGTGAGCCCGTTCTTGAGATATAAAATTACAACCGAAAAGTGGCATTGATTTTTATATTGATTGGAGAATAATGGAGTATTGTAAAATAATGGACACATATTTTTCCAATACTCTAACTAACGGACTAAATAGATTTGCAATTTATTGATGATGGAAATTAGCCTATCGCGGTGTTAGTAAAGTTGAAGTCGTACTTGATCTTTCAGTTCAAACTTTTCTCAGGACTAGAACTAGAAGTTATTGGTGAACAATATTTATTTTTACATTTTGTCCTAATAATTTCCCGACCGATAGATGAATAAATTCTCTACAAAATTAATAGTCGTACAAAATTAGTTATGTGCGTGTGAACTGAGGGACTATACTGGTGTTTCGCAAATAAAAATAGTAGGATTTAGAGGAAGTCTTAAAACAACTGTAGAACAAATCTGGGAATTTGAAATCAAATATTTAAAAAAAACAGCCCTTTAAGTGTGGTCCCTCAGTCCTCACAGACCATCAGCCAGATCTCGGAAAATATCTGAAAAATTAAAGTTTTGTGACTACCTTTAAATAAAGAATAAATAGTACTGTCTACATTTTGTTTTCATTGTGTGGTCAAACTATCTATATTCATAGGATATAAATAATATTATTTCAGCTTAGAGGCAAGAAATACACAATTTAACAAAAAGTATATATCGACGCCTTAGAGTGAAAACCTCGGGAATGCATTTTTGCTCAAATTTATTTTATTACGTTTCTAGGAAGAAAACCTCGCTACGCACGTCCAAATCTGACTCATTTGTTCATTCAATACTCATAGCGCCACCTATGACAGTAAATGAGAACCTCGTAAATACTCGCATCTATCAGTTTCCCGTGAATACCTTGCAACGATTATCGCAGTTTTTTCTTCCTCCTGAAAAGTTACCTCTTTTACACTTACGAGGTTTTCACTCTAAGGCGTCGATATGTAGTATATCAACTATCTGGTGTCCACGACACAAGTCTTGCTTAGTGTGGCACTAGATGGCGCTGTGTGTTAATGTCCAGCGATATTTATTTATTTATATTTTATTTTATTTAAGATACCTATTATTTTTCGGATATTCCTCTCTTCTAGCAGCTAGTACCTACATGTCAGTAGATTATTAAAGCGATTATTAAATCCGTCAATCCTCACCGGATTGACGGACCAAATTTAATGATCGCTATCTTCAAATTGCGTCGACACTCTTTTTCTATTTTAAGGGTTCCGTAGCCAAATGGCAAAAACGGAACACTTATAGATTCGTCATGTCTGTATGTCCGTCCGTTTGTCACAGCCACTTTTTTCCGAAACTACAAGAGCTAATAAAGTATGCTGTTGAAACTTGGTAAGTAGATGTATTCTGTGAATCGCATTAAGATTTTTACACAAAAATAGAAAAAAAAAAAATTAAGGGGTTCCCCATACCTACATAGAACTGAAACTCAATTTTTTTTTTCATAATCCCATACGTGGGGGTATCTATGAATAGGTCTTCTATTATATTTTTTTTCTAAACTGAATAGTTTGCGCGAGAGACACTTCTAAAGTGGTAAAATGTGTCCCCCCCCCTGTAACTTCTAAAATAAGAGAATGATAAAACTAAAAAATGTACATTAGGTACCATGTAAACTACCAACGAAAATTGGTTTGAACGAGATCTAGTAAGTAGTTTTTTTTAATACGTCATAAATCGTAAACCGGAATTTACCTTTCATTTACAACGAACTGCAAGAACTTTTATAATATGTTACTTGCTGCTACGGAACCCTTCATGGGCGACTCCGACTCCGGCAGCTTTTTTTTTCTACAAAATGTTTCAAGACTCCTAGTAAAACTTTATGTAGAAGAAGAAAGATTAGATTTATTTGATTCAGTAATAGTCACTAGAATATTTTTCTTTCTTGTATGGACTGAGGGACCACAGTTTCGTCGTTATATTTATATTTTAATAACTTTGATGCTTTGTGATCTGCTACTCAGTAAATATCTTTTACAAATTTTGTAAATGTCTGTAGTCACAAAACCTTCATTTTTCAGGTACTTTCCGAGATCTGGCTGATGGTCTGTCAGGACTGAGGAATACTTAAAAGGCTGTAGTTTTTAAAATATTTGATTACAAATTCCCGGTACTTTCCGAGATCTGGCTGATGGTCTCTCAGGACTGAGGAATACTTAAAAGGCTGTAGTTAAAATATTTGATTACAAATTCCCGGTACTTTCCGAGATCTGGCTGATGGTCTGTCAGGACTGAGGAATACTTAAAAGGCTGTAGTTAAAATATTTGATTACAAATTCCCGGTACTTTCCGAGATCTGGCTGATGGTCTGTCAGGACTGAGGGATACTTAAAGGGCTGTAGTTTTTAAAATATTTGATTACAAATTCCCGGTACTTTCCGAGATCTGGCTGATGGTCTGTCAAGACTGAGGGATACTTAAAGGGCTGTAGTTTTTAAAATATTTGATTACAAATTCCCGGATTTGTACAGAAAATCCGGGAATTAAGACTTCTACTAAATCCTACTAGTTTTATTTGCGAAATACCAGAATGGTTCGTCAGTTCACACGCACGTGACTGCACGCAGCTGAGAAGAAATACCTACATACATAATTATCTACTTAACACTATCGCTTAATATTGGGATTGCACTATAGTTATTGAGGTTGTTATTGTTCAAGGTTATAAAACTTCAAAACTTAGGTACTTTAATGTGGGAGGTAGCGGCTCCACCAGAAATGTCCTGGGTGTCTCTTCAATGGCATGTTGTTCTGGCTCTCTTTCAGTTTCATTGGGTTCTTCCTGGTTACGCTCAGGCTCGCTGCAAACATCAAAACGAATTATTTTTGCTCCCCATAGCTCTAAATAAAAGAGTGGTACAAAGTAAATTATTGAATGACCCATTTAGTCGCACTGTAGCTCGATCCGCTTCCCCTATACCGCGTATGCTCACGATGCCCAACGCGCTCGTGGAGACCAAACCTGGATTGGCCTTGTTTGCTGATGAATGCGAAATGATAATGTTAGAATGTTTGTGGTTCTGTGAGAAGACCGAGGGTTAGAGTGTACGTAACGGGGCATTGAGAAAAAAGATAAACCTCTCGATTCTATCGTATAAAACACCTAAATATAAGGCTAAAAGTGTTTTCGTGTTTATTGTCTCTGAGTAACCGTTTGTCGCAAAAACGACTTCACTCCGACCACATAGGTTGGGTTAGGTTAAAACTGTGCGCAGCGGAAGTCGCATCAGATCCCGCTGCCCCCTGACGCAAGTGTGCGATCCCCACCGGTGTGGTTTTAGTCAGTACGAGTCTGACAGACCCCTCCGCTCTCCCCAGGGCGGAGGACATCCATTGAGGATTTCCACATCGTGAAAAAAAAAAAAGGTTAAAACTGTGCTCTCTTCCCGGATCGGGCGGATCACCCTTGCCCGACCATGGCCGATGCAGAGGCTGAGCAAGGTGCGGAAATGGAGACTCCCCCTATTTCCGACGCAGCAATTCTGCGGGCGCGGTCCAAAAGGACTGCCCCCGAACCGGCCGGGGTGCCTGCAAGGGCGCTGGCCTAGGCCCCAAGCTTAGGCTTATTCGACGCTTGTCTGACGTCGAGAGGGTTCCCTAAGGCCTGGAAGGAGGGTCGACTGGTGCTGCTGCAGAAAGCCGGGCGCCCCCCGGCCAATTGTCTTACTGGACGAGGCGGGGAAGATGCTAGAGAAGATTCTCGTTACCCGCATCGTCTGGCAGTTAGGAGGCAGTTGGCCCGAACTTGTCGGAAGCCCAGTTCGGATTCCGGGCACGTTCGACAGTGGACGCCATCTTGCGCCTCAAAGCCGAGGCGAAGGATGCAGTTGCTCAGGGTGGGGTGTTACTTTTTGGAACAAGCCCGCCACACTATTCTCAAACCATTGTAACTCCTGAAAGCCAGAATCAACAGTGGCGACCACCAGAAAAGCGTCGAGACAATGAAGCTCGACGAAATCCCAGAGAATAAATTTATGGATCCCGCAACGAAATTAATCAGAAAGTATAGCGGAGGAGTAGGAAAAAAACCGTTATTTCCACTTCCCTCCATATCAGCAGGAGACAGAACGAAACAAGGCCAATAGGCACAAAGGGTATTACAATTGGAATAGGCCCAGTTGCCTAGCACCACGGATAAATATTAACATTAATGGGTCGAAAGTTTGATTCCAATAATAGGTAGGGCAAAAAAAAAGGGTGGTGTGTTGTTGGCGGTTTCTTTAAACATCGACAACGCGATCAACACCCTGCCATTCAGCTGCATCGAGAAGGCGCTCCGCTATCATCTGAAGCAGCTGGTAGCAGTCTACCTGCAGGGTCGGTGCGTCTGCTACGAGGGATGTGACTGTCGAGGTGTGCGCAGGGCCATCACGCGGGGTGTTCCACAGGTGTCAGTTTTAGGGCCGTTCATGTGGAACATTGGATACGCCTGGTGTTGCGCTGTCTGATCTCCATGTACGTCAGATTCGCGCGTGTATCTTTCAGATCAGCCTAAAATTTATTGCAGTTATTTGGTACTTTCTGTGTACCTTTACCTACCTCTCCTGAAAATCTGTGTACCTAAACCCGTACAATGATATTATAAAAATTAGGTACACCCGCGAACCTGATGTCCCGGTGACCAGTGCAGGTCACTGGACAGTGGCTAGCCAGCCGATCCTGGAGGAATGGGTGCGGAGGCCACACGGGGCGTTGTCCTTCCGTCTGGTGCAGGTGTTGTCAGGGCATGGCTGCTTTGGCAAATACCTGCACAAAGTGGTTAGACGGGAGGTGACTCCCGTGTATCACCAGTGCGGCTGCAGCGAGGACACGGCGCTTCACAGCCTCGAGCATTGCTTGGGTGGCGCAGCGCCGTACTCTCGCAGCAGCAATCGGGGCAGATTGCCGGCCATGGTCAGGGCCATGGTCAACAGTAGAGGGGCATGGCACATCGAAATTGGTCGCAGTAAACAAATAGTGCCCCTTTTTGTATCCACTGACAGTGTTATGCGAGATGAATAAAGGATCTGCTATTAATAAAACCTGTGTATGGATGGATGCAATAAATTCAAGACTTACATAGCAGTTTCTAATTCTCCATCATAACTTAAATTCATATCTTCATCATGTACTATTTGATGGACAAGTTCTGTCTCTGTCTGTAACATTTCTTTTGTACTATGCACTTCAGGCTCCTGGATTACTGAATTGTTGTCGTCCATGTCCACTTTTTTCGATCTGCAATAATGATTATTACGCGAGATGAAATTGAGATCATAATATATATTGTCGAAGCGCAACGTTCGGCAGATCTTAATCATATTTGTATGATAAATGATAGTGGGCATATTTTTGTTGGTGTCAGCATTATGGTCCCAGCGGGTGAAACGGTGCGAGCACGATGAAACGGTGCGAGCACGAAACAAAATGATGCGCATTCGACTGCACAAATTATTGCGTAGTTGCGTTGTCAGATGTGTGTTCTGCAGATTTCATGTTTAGCGGTCAGGCATTCATATCTGAGTGAGCAAGTACCAATGTAATTTATTCTATTTATATGGACTTTCTAAGTTTATCTTGAACATCTCACATTGTAGATGTCACCGTAAAATTGTCTTTCTAGTTTCTCTCTAGCGATATTGTAAACTCTCGAAATATTGTCAACTGAACATACGGAAGAATCTCTGCCCCCATAATCGGGACTTGGGGCACCCCCCCCCCCCGTTAGGTTAATTAGGTTCCGTTAAACCCTGCACTCGGAAATAGGGGCTCCGGCGACTACGCTTTTTAGGGGAATATAAAGTGTTTTAAGGTTAGGTTATTTCTCAGGAATAGTACATTATCTTATCATGAGAGTGGTACCACTGGCCAAGGGGGACCCCTTCTTCCCTGCATACATGAGTTGACTACCATCGCATGCATTTCACGAAAAATAATGCGTTTTATTGTAAGCAGTATGTTCGTTTGACAATATTTCGAGAGTTTACAATATCGCTAGAGAGATTACATTATAACGTGTTTGACAATTTTACGGTGACATAGACATCATTCAGTGAAAGAGAACCTTGTGAGGAAACCAGAACTTATAGATATTATAAGGCGCATGACAAATACAAGAGGCGACGGGCGACTCTACGTCTACTACGCCTTATTTTTGGAATTTTTAATCTTTTATTCGGACGTTTTACAATACGGCTAAACGTTGGACGCCGCTTTGTCGAACGTACCGCCAATACAATCCGGCTGAACATGACGACGCCCTATTATATAACGGCGACGTTTTACAATCCGGCGCGCCATTATGTAATACGGCGTGTGATACGAATTGGCTCCGACATATACATTTTGTATGAAATATCAAAGAAGTGGCAGAACATAATATGAATCACTTTAAAATATTTCAATTTTAAGAATTTTATATTTTCAACGTGATTCATATAATTTTCTGCTAAAGCGGCCATTTTAGACCCCCTGTTCTGTATAGTAGATCTTTTTTTTTAGGATTATGTTACCTACAATTTTGGCACACACACATTTTTACACTACTATCATTATAACATAAAAAATTGTGAATGTTTTGTTTACCTAATTGGATCCTTAACTTTCATAAAAGGCTCTGCATTTTTCAACTGATCAAAACATTGTAGTTTATATTTATGTTCCTCTTCCTTATATGATTCACGAACTTGTTGTTTTTGTTCTTCAGTCAAAGACAGCCAAGTTTTTGTTGCTTCAACCAGAATACTTTGATACTGGAATTATATTACTGAATGTTTCACTTTAATTCTTATCCAATGGTTTCATTACATTTTATGGAACACAATTATTTATTACACATAAAATCTTAGTGATACAGATTTACTGAGTAATATAGATTTTGTTTTTGGCTTGCTTTGGTCTGGATGATCAAATCTGGATGATTTTTAGGCATTTTGAACAGTCATAACCAATGGTCGAAGTAGGTAGATTGAATTGGGGTCATTGATCCGAAACGTATATGGACATTCCTCCAGAATTGGTAGATTATTTTTTATTTAAGTGCAACAATTTATAAAAAATTGTGGCCATAAAAGGCAAAAAAAAATGTACTTATGTTTCGGTCAAATTTGATTGTTTTTATTATTCAACAGATAAATATTAAATTAATTTAGTTTTGATACCATTCTTTTATTTTGAATTGAATAGTAATAATATTAACAATGTTTAATTGAATCCGGAACTACCGGAATTACTTTTCGGAAAAAATATCCATGTTATTCTTTATGTGTGCATTTATGATGCAAGTACCAAAAATCAATCGACCAACTCCGATCTATGGTCATAAGCATTAGTATGTTTAAATGCAAAGCAATTTTCCAGACATATTTTTTTACTGTATTGAGTAACGCTTTCGCAAACCTACACGGTATTTTACAAGCCATAGGTACTATATAAAATGTGAAATAAGTCTTATCTCAAAGAAGAAACTGATATTTCACGAGAACATTGCTTTGAATTTTCCTAAGTGTATACATGTTATTTCTGGCGACTGTATTTCTCTGATCTTGGGAAAAGAAAAATCTTTTTCATAGGGACACTGATAAAATAATATGGAGAAGAAGAACGAAAGAAAAAATATTTATTCGTCGCAAGGTAATGTTGCTGGTTGCCCAATTCTCAAGCAATATTCACAATAGGTTTAGCACAGCTAGTGGGACATATTCCTCGATATTTTTCTCAAAATATCTCCTCAACCAACATAGATACAGTCGAAAAAGAAGGAAAAGATCGCACCTTAGTTTCCGATGTCCCTTTTTGTTTACAATATAGTTTAATATAAAACGCCAATACAGTTTCAGGAAACTTAATAGCTTTTGGTTTATTCCGCTTGGATTCCATTTCATCAAAACCAAGGACAACGGAAAAGACTCCGTAACTGTCTGATCTGAAAAACCAAACAATTTCAAGTTCTTGAAAACAATCACACAACACACACGTGCGTGCTTCACCTTGCTTGAAAGCGTCAACGTCAAGTTGACATTGACATTTTGATTCATTCAACCCTGCGTTCCGAATTGCGATAAAAGTGATAATATCGCGAATCCGACCAACGCGCAATGTCACAATTATTACTCAGTAGCCTCATATTTTGTGACTACTAAATTCGGTCGGATTCGCGATATTATCACTTTTTTTGCAATTCGGAACATAGGGCAAGGCTCAAGGATGCGTTGATTCAGTTGATTGAGGTAGGAAAAATATGGAGATGGCACATTCTGGTATGAGAATAGATATAAATTTCTTTCATTTCGACGTACACTTGTGAAAATTCGTTTTGTCTCTTTTTAACTTACCAAGAGTTGCATATGGAAAGAGAGATGTGTAAATGTTTGTCAAGGACTTCATTTTGGCAACTGTTTTCTGTGAC
The DNA here is from genome assembly GCA_916618015.1 of Xestia c-nigrum. NCBI lineage: Eukaryota > Metazoa > Arthropoda > Insecta > Lepidoptera > Noctuidae > Xestia > Xestia c-nigrum. The sequence continues at coordinate 14,434,063 of OU745245.1, forward strand.
GTCAAAATCATGCCTATGCGTGACCGGTCGGGCGGTCGCCATATTTAGTGCCGAACGTACTCTTTGGTTTCGTGGTAGTAGTGCTTGAAATTTTTTAGTTGTTTTAAGAATAATACCTTAGAAATAAGGTATTTTGATGTTTTGAGTTTGGACAGGAATTTCAGAAGTCATTTTCAATATCTTAGACGTTCGATTCGGTTCGGAAAGTCGTATGTCTATCTCGGTCGTTTTCGTAATGCCAGAAGAAGACAGATATACGAATTGTCGAATCGCGAGCGAGTCGAACGTTTGTGAATACGGGGTCAGGTGGCAAAGCCAAAACGCTTGAAAAAACACACGTCATAATCGTTGACTGACACTTTCGTATGCTTAAGCTTCGGAATATAACCATTAGGTCCAATTAAATTATGTGACGTTCTGTTCCTTGCAGTAAGATCAGCACCATGTTTCCGGCGACTAGGGAGGAGTTTAAAAAGAAGTTCCCTCATTGTAGATGGCGCTACCATAGCTTTGTTTCAATCTGACCGATGAGGTCAAGGTATTTTGAAATATGAAATGAAATTCTTTAATTTTCAACCAATGACGGTGTTTTAAACCAGCTATGCCAGCGCCATTAGTTCCACATTTCCCATCCCCATTCATGCATAGCGTGTCTGTGGTTTGCAGTGGACACAATCACATACACTTCCTTGCAAGCAGTGTGTATGTGCCTTTATGCTGAGTTTCCAGCAGAGATGTGCGAGGTTGACGGGCGGTGCGAGGATGCGTAGCGTGACTGTGGGACGAGGCTCAGATGAGCGGTACGAATTGCTGACAGCTCTTTTTAAAACCACCTTTATTCAAATGGCATCAAAATGTCAAAACTACCAAATATTTACTTACATGGTATTGGAACTTCATCGATCGATGCAATAATTTGGCATAGTCCAGCTGTGCCGGCTCTAGAGCTTATTCCTCTATGAATTATACTTTCTGGTATTCATACATAACACAAACACCGACACCATTCTACCGTAATTAGCTAGCTACTAATATCTTACCTGTGGGTGATGTTGATCATAATGTTGATGATATTCTGGACCGAACGTGTTAAACGTAGTGATTATATACTCTGTGTGTGCCACTCGTGTCAGTTTTACGTAATTTTGTATAACGTAGTGATGTGATCGATGCAATAATTTGGCATAGTCCAGCTGTGCCTACTCTAGAGCTTATTCCTCTATGAATTATACCTTCCGGTATCCATACATACATAACACAAACACAGACACACTAATATCTTATCTGTGGGTGATAATAATCATAATGCTGGGGCTACACTATCGCGATAACGCGAAGATTGGCCAAAGAATTCGTCCTATCGCGATAAACTTCGCGAATACGAAAGCCCTTCGCGCCGCTGTCAGTAAATTGCCGCACATCAAAGGGTTTTGTCGCGACAAAGTTCGTGCGGTTGGCTACACTTCGAGTTGACTGCGAGACGCCGAGCAGTTTAGACGTGTTTCAAAATCAAAATCAATCAAAATCAAATTCATGGATTGGAATAATGAGTCCGATTGTTGTGTATAGATAACATCCACCATCGTCTCTTTGACCTTTTTATTTTTGTTCAAGTAATAAAGATGCAGTAAATAATTATTAGCCGCCATAATGATACAGCGCAACCGCCTCTTCCATGTTTTCCCGCAAATGAATGAGGGATTTTCTTTTTCAACTCCCCTAGTCGCTGGATAGATGGCGCTGACTGGGGTACGTTACTGGAAGGAACGGAACGTGACAATTTTCTGATTATTTCACTTGTATGTTATTTTGAGAACGTAAAATGAAACGTAAATTAAAAGTAAATAAATAATATGACAATGGTCACATCACATCACATTGATATTTTGGAAATAGCCTCTACATGTAAAAGCATTGTTTTATTTTTCCTTTTCGTTTAGTTTTTTTTTTTTTTTTTTCTCAGTTGCCATTAAAGGAAAAAAAAAAAAAAAAAACTAAACGAAAAGGAAAAATAAAACAATGCTTACCAATACTTTTTAGGGTTTTCCACGCCAGAAAGAAAATGTCCCAAGAGAAAAAGAAGAGAAGTCGTTGCCTTGTGGATTTATGTACAAATGAAGGCATGCATCTTTTTCCTAAAGATGAAAGTCGTAAAGCGCAATGGGTACAAGCCATCGTACATGTCAAACCTGGACGGGCCATAAAAAGAAATTCGCACATATGTTCAGCACACTTTAAACCAAATGATTTTGTAAGAACAGCATTATCAGTGTTACAACCAAGTAAGTTCATCTATGTTTAGTATTGTAGGTATTTTATTAGGTTCAAAAACACCAGAAGAAACGGGTGACGCCTTTGCCCAGCAGTTGGACTGAATAGGCTAACAACAAAAAACAATAGTTTACCTATTTTTAGATGTGGCATCAAAAGTATTGAAGCAAACAGCCATTCCATCCATATTTCCATGAAAAAAATCATTTCAACCTCCCACAACATCCCATACCATAACATCTAAAGATCAAGATTCAACATCATACGCTGCTCCAGAACCTGATGAACATCAAAATTCTCAGGCTCTCAACTTCTCTCTCTCACTGATGGCATACCATGGGGAAGGTCTACGACCAGCCGTCTACGTTTATTATATGCACAAAACTACAAACACACGCTTTGTTATCAATTTAATAGCAAGTACTATTTAAAAAAATATTTGAAGCCCCTAAAAATCCCCCTAATCTTGTCCCTAAAAATGTCCCTTTTAACAATTCTATTCCCTGAATTTAGGGGTAAAACCCTTAAGCTGGCAACCATGCCAAGCGTTTTGACTTTGACACTAGTAACGTAGTCGGGTCAACGCCATCTATAGAGTTGTTGGAAACTATTTTTTTTTTTAAATTCTTAAAATGAAAACCTCTCATTGTCGCGACATTTTAAATAATCGCGACAGTAGAAAGGTTTTTTCAAGTGTGGCCAAGCACTTCGTCATAGAGCGAACCCGAACTTTTATCGCGACAATGCGAACACGAATCTTCGCCTACAAGTCTGGTCGTAGCAAAATGCTACGGCCAGACTTATATACTCTGTGCGTGTCGCTCGTGTCAGTTTTATGTAATTTTGTAAACGTAATTCATTGAGATAGAAAATATTATATGTCTATGACGTAATTAAACGTATTGATTATATACTCTGTGCTCAGTGCTACTGATGACAAATAGTAAAAAATAATAATACAGCGTTGTTGTAGTACAAAATAAACAACTTGTGGCAACTTAGAGTTTGGTATAACTTGAAGATCAGACAGATCAACGTGGACGAAATGTCGAACAAAAAGTGAGTTTAAATCAGTGTCTAGTATAATGTCATATTCATGAGCTACAGTGGCCCCGACTTACGAACAGTAGGTCGTGGGTTCGAACCCAGACAGGCGTAATGCGGCGTTACTTTGTGTAATTCATTTCATCACCACTGCTCTCAAAGCAGTGAAGGAAAACATCGTGAGGAAACCGGCATTTCCTAGAACCAAAAAGTTCGAAGACATGTGACATCTACCAATCCGCAATGGGCCGCGTAGTTTATCCAGTCTTTCCCATAGAAAGAGGGCTGTGTCCCAACAGTGGGAACATTAATAGGCTGATAATGATGATGTGTATGGATAACTGCCTCGTTGGTCGACCTCGTAATCAATCACTGCTGAGTATGAGGTCCTGGGGTCTTACCGATTGGTATTGGGTTTTGTACTCAGTAGCAGCCAGGAAGTCTGGATTTGTGCCTGGTTGATAATATGGAATTTAAACATAACTAGTGAAAAGTGGGTGTACTACACCTCTGCCTACCGCTTTGAGGGCTATGTTGCTATGTGGGGGGAAGGTGTGATGTTAGTGTATGGAAATTTGCAAAATACATCTTGTGATAGCCAAACCACATTGTTGTCCCTGATTTTTTCATACAGGACCAAGATGATACAACTTGGCCAAAATTTGATAAACTGTGTGATTTATTTTGTTTATGTTCCACTTAAACACTGTTTTAAGCTTTCACGGTTTAAAACTAAACTTATATTGTCACTTACGGGATAATAGCAGCAGCCGACGTCATAAAAAAAACTCCACAAAATTTGGTGATACTGTGAGTGCGTTTTGTCGTGACTTAGTGTCGAGTCCCAATAGTGCGCGTAGCAAAAGACAAAGAAAGAGGGTAGACAGATTTGTCTGCTCGTAATAATTTTATTTTCCATCAACCCGCATTCTCCAGTCAACCCGCGATCATGGCGCTTGCAACAGCGTCGAAATATCGGGAGCTCAAAATAATACCTAATCACAGAAGATATCCCGTAACTGACAATATAAGTTTTTATGTTCTACTTGTGTTACAGATATGGTCTTATATTATCTGATAAGGGTAAACAAAAACCAACATTCCAAGCCTCAAGGAATGTTTTTGGGAATGATTCTGATTCAGAAGATGAATCAAAGAAAAAACCAGCTTTGCTAAGACCTAGTGATAACACAGCTAGACAGGTATGTCAGAAAGAAATGTAAAAATAATACATGATTTACCCCACTACTAAAAGCCTTTGTTGGTCATTCAAAATTCAAAATAATAATCATTAGCATTGTTTGTAGCAGAAAAGTAAACTTTTTGTTTGACATAGTTTTTTCAAGATTTCAATACCCATAAATTAAATAAAAGAAGTCTGGCAGACACTTCCCAGTAGATTTAAAATGCCCATTGTTCCTAAATTAAATCTTTGTAGGCTAAAATATCACAAGAAAAAGCACTGACAGAAGATCCAACGGTTTATCAGTATGATGAAATATATGAAGAAATGGCTAACAAAAAGGAAAAGGTAAAAGTTAAGACAAAGGAAGAAAAAAAACCACAGTATATAGAAAAATTAATGAAGGCTGCCAACAAACGAAAAATTGAGAATGAGCGTCGTATTGAAAGACAAGTAAGTTGCTTAATAATTATTAGGCCCAGTACAAGAAGATGATCTGCCTTCCGGGCTCTTATCAGAAACTTTTCAGAATAGTTTTCGCATTCTCTCGTCAACTCAGGTAACTAGTTTTCATACTGAATATGCTTGCTGGAAAACCTTCTGGGCCTCTGCTAATGCTGGCTATTTTGATAGCCTCAAGGCCCGTTCTACTGTGCTCATTTTTTTACAATGCTATGTCATACATACATTTTAAGCTAGGCCACACCCCCTTTAAGTTAGCAGATTACTAATATTTAGTGTTAGTAAAACACGCACAGTGGATCCAGCATAAGATCGTGAATATACAGGGTGGAATTTTTCAATGCCACCTGGAGGGAAAGTACTCGAAATACTGGAGATAGCAAATATTACTCAAAACGAAAGCTTCCATTATTTAAATAAAAACCGGCCAAGAGTGTGTCGGGCCACACTCAGTGTAGGGTTTTTTGTTTGAAAAAAGATACGTTCAGGATAATAAAAAATGTAAATGAAGTTAAAAAAAATGCTTGCATATACAATTATACTACAAACTTAGTGCAGAAATTATTTTGTGCAACTTTTTGTCTTTTTTGTACAAAAACTGTTGTATCCATCCAAGTTCAAAATGATTTTCCTAGAAAGTCCGTATAAAGTTCTACTTTTCAGTTTTTTTTTCATATTTTCTAAACTTATGGTTCAAAAGTTAGAGGGGGGGGGGCACATTGGGACACATTGTGTTTAACTTTTGGAGCGATTATTTCCGAAATTATTAACATTATCAAAAAATTATTTTAGTAAACCCCTATTCATTTTGAATACCTTTCCAACAATATATCACACGTTAGGGTTGAAATTAAAAAAAAAGTCACTTCCCACTTTACATATAGGGGGGCTACCCTAATAAAACAAAATGTCCAATTTTTATTCTACCACTTGGTCGGCGTGATTGATACACAAATTGGTACCAAATTTCAGCTTTCTAGTGCTAACGGTCACAGATATTAAGCGAGGACGGACAGACAGACATGGCGGAACTATAAGGGTTCCTAGTTGACTACGGAACCCTAAAAAGTAACAAATCTGCATTCACAGATTTTCAAAAACTTCCCACACTCGGAATCGAACCGACTAAAGTTCGAAAAAAACCACCTGTACTTTTTGACATCAATCGATAGGGCCAACCATATGGTTCAAATATCTCTAACAAACATGATAAATTAAAGGAAAACCATAAAATCCAAAGAACAGTCAAATTCAACAAAATAAAGCACTTCTATTCATGGTTTTCCTTTCATTTAGTTGATAAATTAAGTTTGTTAGAGAGACATATATGATCCATATAAATGACCCTATCGATTGGTGTCAAAAATGTACAGAATGTTATTTTGTCGAACTTTAGTCGATCCATCGGGTTTGATGCCCGAGTGTGGCAAAATAATTTTCGAGAAACTGTGAATCCATATTTGTTTCTCTTTAAAAATAAAAGGATGTTTTCTTTGAGTAATATTTGCTATCTCCAGTATTTCGAGTACTTTTCCTCCAGGTGGCACTGAAAAATTCCATCCTGTATATATTTTTATAATATAATTATGTGAATTAATTTTTTGTAAAATATTTTTAGGTACAGAAAGAAAGGGAAAAGGAAGGTGATGAATTTCAGGATAAAGAAGTGTTTGTAACATCCGCTTATAAAAAGAAATTGGAGGAAATGCGGTTAGAAGAAGAGAAAGAAAAACGTGAGGAGTATTTGGAAAACATTGGAGATGTTACAAAACAGAAAGATTTAGGTAACTATTACTTACTTTCATTAATTTTCCTACTGCTCGGACATACGCCACCACGCTCCAAGTAGGAGTGAGCTGTAGTACTTGTCCACTACACTGCCGTCATAACAAAGAAGGCCGTAACTGACAATTTTGACAAAAATGAGTTATAACCATATTTGGAATCAGCAAAGAAAATGCTATTTTATGGTCTTACTCACAAAGCTGTAACTCGTATCAGATCAAAGATAGCATAAGAATTTTAGCCTTAACTACGACATAAATTATGGTTTTTGAATCTGAAAAGCCTTAATTACAAAATAACGGCTTTTTTTGTTAGTATTTTCGTAATTCTAGTCTGGAAGGCCGCAATTACCAATTAAATATGATTAACCTTTAAATATTAAATAAATTTACTACTAGAAAAAGCCCTAACTACGCAATAAGGGCTTTTTACATAAGTATTTTGGAGGAACGCTTCCTCATTCGGAAGCCATGCCAAGCCAAGCTAAGCTGTAATTACATTCTACGCAATTACGCCCTTTCAGATAAGTATTTCACAAATTATAATTATTTTTTTGCTAAGACAAAAGGGCAAAAATAAAATAAAATGAATACGCATGTATGATTTTAAATAAATTATGGTTCAACATAAAGCCTATATTTTTTGACGTTTTTTAAAATAAGCATCACTAACTAAAACCATTCAGTAAATCGCGGGCCTCCGTTTTAGATAAAACTTCAATTATCTCAGAATCAACGTTGACGTAGTTACGGTCTTCTCTCTTATGACGGCAGTACAGGGCGCAGTGTGGGTTGGTGGATGACATAAAATGCCATATTCATATCAGACACCATATTAAAAAGATGATGATAATTAAATAAATATATACAATAATTTATTTTCAGTAGGTAAGACTTCACTAAGTAATTTTAAACCAATTGAACAGACAAAATTATTACGAAAGAGCGATCTTAGTTAGTATAAGCGACCATCGCCCAAATACGCGACCATTAATTAAAACACTTTCCTTGAATCCTTAGGTGGTTTCTACCGTCATCTGTATGAACAGAAGTTAGGAAAAAAAGATGAGGAAATAAAACGTGAAGTCTCGGAAGAAAATGAGAAGGTTGGTGAAGATTCATCAAAAAAACCTACTCCAGATTCTATTGATACACAAAAAAAGAGAAATTACAGGAAGAGAAAATCATCAGATAAGGCACGTTTATCTGAAGGAGAAATAGAGGACACTGATGAAGAAATTAATCGCGTAAATCTAGACGATATTAAACTGGCTAAAAAGTATAAGCAAGACAACATTGATGCTGACTCTGATTTTTCAATTGACGAGTCCAGTGACGAAAATGAGGATGTTAAAAATGAAGATGTAAAAGAATTGAAAGGTAAGAGCGAAGATAGAGACACTGATAGTCCACCAGAAAAAAAAGACAAAATGCCTAAACACCATGATCAAGAATCAAATAAAAATCAAGAGCAGAAGGATATTGAAAAACCCAAAGAAAAAATAGATATTTGGAAGAAGAGAACTGTTGGAACAGTTTATGAAGACGCTCTTAAGAGATATTATGAAAGGAAAGCTGCAAGGGGCTCTTAGTATGAATAGAAAAGTATAAGTAGTAAAAAAAGAATAAGTATTGTTTTAATGATACAATTTTTATTTCATACATAATTATTTCGATTATGGTGCGACATAATGCGCCTTGCAGTGAACTGAAAAAAAAAGAGAAAGTTAAAAGTTAACCAACTGAAAAAGAACAATATTTTTTTAAGTAACAGGCATGTGTTTTAATAAGTAAGTAGGTAGGTGTTACCTATGAATTCAGAAACTGGATCATTTTCTCCTTCCGCTCTCATTGTTCCAGTAATATCCTCATTTTCAACCATCGGTAGCACTAACTTTACAAATTCGGGTGTATATGGTGGTGCTATTGCATCTAAAACCTGTTGTTTAAAAACACAAAACTTTAAATATCAAGCTGGTGTTTTGGTTTTTTGTTTATACGTAACTGCGACATACGAGACATCTGGCCCCTTATTCACAACCATTCGACTCGCTTCCGAACCGAATCGAACGTCTCAGATATCGAAGATGTCCTTCAAACGCTATTCACAAATCCGAAAACGAATAATTTTGACAGTTCAATTCGATAAGAAGCCTCGAATCTTTCCGACAGCTGTTTGCTATCATATCGAACAAAATTTAAACGAAGAAATAATAGTAGATTGTATCATAAGGGAGCAAAATAATATTTTTACGGCGAGGGCGCTTTTTTGAATCCAGAGCGAAGTGAGGGATTCTAGAGTAGAATCCCGAGCGTAGCGAGGGATTCTTTAGTAGAATCCTGAACGTAGCGAGGGATTCAAAGTACGTCGCCCGAGCCAAAAATATATTTTGCGCCCGAGTGATACACTCTACTTTTCATCACCCACTATGAGAAAATAAAAGGCGCCTCATATTTTATTGTAATATTGATATTTAATGAAACAGAGTAACAACTAAATTGAAATTAAGTAGTATCTAATAATAAAACAACTAAAAACTTATATTTACATTTGAGACATTTTCACAATTTTGAAAATTAATTGTTACAGTTTTATTAGGAATAGAGATTGTTATAGATTTAATTTTATTCTGCGTGTTTGAAATAATGTCAGAATGTGGCTCATTTTGAGGAAAATGTGACGGTGAATCTCTTTGTTTGGATGTAGATGGGCGCGGCGACAGTGGCATGGATGGATTAACTGAAGGTTGCAATTAAATGTTTTCCACGATGCGTTCACATGTTTTCGCCTTGTTCTCAATGGAATCTTCTATATATCCCTCTGCTACAGCACTCGACTTCCATCCTCCATGTCGCTTGAGAACAGTTAAGTCCGCTCCAGAATCTGCCAACAGGGTAGCAGAAGTGCGACGAAAACAATGTCCTGTATATAGCTTGATATCTGGTAACTTCAAATAAGTAGCGATTTCTTGTGGCATGTAAGAAATTTTATTTTTTCCCATAACTTGTTTGAAGCACTTGCCATTTTGATAACGGATGAAAAACCGATTGGTCTTTATATCAGCAGGACGCAGGTCCAGGTATTTCTGTACAATAGTTTTGTATTCTCCTCGGATTACGAAGGATCGGTCAATTTTTGTTTTTGTGTCTGTCAGCTTTACTAACAGTAAATTATCCGAGTGATTTTCGACATCATCAACAGTTATTTTTAAAAGTTCATTGCCACGACAAGCTCCATGTACTCCGAAAATTAAAGCCACCTGTAACAAAACCGAATGTGAATAAGACAAGTACCTATCTATCGAAGTACAGGTTACAATAAAATGCGCATTTTAAAACACTGGTTATACTTTACTAATCCACCATATATACATACATAGTTACTTACTTTTACGGCAAGAAAGATGTCGGGTGCCTCATTAAGGAAAGTCTCCACGTTTTTGACTGAGAACACTTTGGATTTTTTAGGTTTAAATCCATCAGACATCCTCTTCAGATACGCTATTAATTTCGAATATGTGTCCAGTTTTACGTCGTTATTAGAACTGACTGTTGATTTTAGCATTGAGTAGGTACTCCAAAGTGTGGAAGGTTGTTTAGTTTTGGCTAAGTACTGGAAGTAGGCCAAAAACACAGATTCTGAAAAATTCTTGGCGCCTCTTGAATTTCTCCATTCAATAAAATTACCATAAGCTTTCATATATTTCTCCCGGGATTTTGCAGGTAGTAGATTATCCATCACATTTCTTGCGTCAGTTCTAATACTATCAGGAGTTAATTCTATACTTTCACTGTCACTTGAAGAACTCATTTTTCAAAACAAAATCATGAATTTCTATCAATCCGTGAAAATTGACGAAAACGCGGGCTATAGTTCGCGCGTTTTTAATTTTATTTCTTTTTTTTTTTGTATTCAGCCGGCGCGCGGCGCTACTATGGGCCGTCGCACCAGCCAGTCTTTATTCAAACAATATTTGCGTTCGATTTCTTGGGCGCTGAACACAAGATGTTCCAAATTCAAAAAGTGCGCGGCAAAGATAATTGCGGCGCACTTATAAAGAGGATTAAAAACTCATTACTGCCCGCTAAAAGTTTCTTATAGAAAACACCACCTTTGGGTGCACTTAAAGGCGAACCAAGTCGTCTTTTTCGAATAGATGGGATGAAAACCATATTTCTAGCTTATTTCAGTAAAATAAAAATACAAAACTTTTTAAACACTGCCTGAAGTAAGTTAATGAAGTTTTATTATTGTCTGGTGTTGTTTGTGTTTTATTAGTTGTTTTATTGACCGAATTTTAATGATGTATCCGCATTTACCTAAAATCTATGTGTTTACAGAAATGTAATATTCGTTATAGATTTTAGTTAACAAACTGATATCAAATACTTAGTAATTTTTCCTTTTAAGAAAACAGAAAACTATGTTAATAAAAAAAAACAATTTTTCTGCTTTGGCAATTTCATACACGGCTGTTTACAAAGCAGGTTTATTCGAAAACTGATATTTTTTAGGTAATTTTAGTAAAATAATTTTCTATCGTTGCTGTCTATTAAGTTACTAGCTGTATATTCCCTAATTAAACAGAACGAAATATTCAAATAAACCAATTTTAATTACTATCTTAAGTTTTCTACCACGATTATCTATTTACTACCATTTTGTAGCGTTCCCCATAAACACTATCTCAATCAGATAGAAAAAAGCGCATCCGTTCGGATCTGTGAATAGCGTTTTGACAGTTCTTCGGTTCGGAAATGAGATAGTCGAATACGGATCCTTACCGACACGGAAACGTATCGAATGGTTGTGAATAAGGGGCCTGAAGCGGATATTTAAATCTTAGAGACTCAACGATTTTAGTCTTCAAGCGACTGCCGCCATACAAATTCATAATGTCGGCGACGCGACTCGTGTACGAACTTTAATGAATTCGTATGGCGGCAGTTGCTTGCCGACTAAAATCGTCGAGTCTAAGATTTGAGTACCCTTGTGTACGAAGGGGCTAAGGGTCACAGCAGATGAGCAGACATATCAACTCAGGAGCAGATCGTCACTGCCTCGCCTTTCTCCTTGGCGTCATACAGGCGTCCACGTAACGTAACCACATAACGTAAGCGAACCGGAACGTATGCGGATCAGAAGCTCCGGCACGTCGACTCACTACAGCTAGGCGACGACGCCGCGCTTACGGCTCGCCGAACGCTTGTTGACAGCTAGGCGTCACCAGTTCAATCATTTTGAATCCGAATGCAGACCGCGGGGGGTGCAGGGTACGGAGAGCCGTAAGCTACGGTACGGAGAACCGTACGCCCCGCACCGCGGTTCAAGCTTGTCCGGTAGTGATGAGCGTTGAATGAACGGACTAGTTAATTCGATCGTCGACGTACTGTGAACGAATGGACGGTTCACCAACAATCCATGGACTAGTCGAATCCGTAGACGTCTCGACGGCAGTCCAAGGTTAAACTAAAAGCGTCTACCGATCCAAGAACAGGCAAGTCGTTCGTCCTTAGAAATAAAATATAAACGCTCAAACAAATTTTAACTCCAGATCTGGCAAGAGAGAGTTCATATTTGTATAGCACGACAAATGAATGTGTTACTTACCTACGTTCTTGAGTTTTACCCGTACAAATATCAACTAAGTAGGTATCTCTTGCTAGATTTAGAGTTAAAATATGTTTGAGCGATTATTTTGCAGTTTCTAGTCACCTGTCTAAGTCGAGGTTGATGAGTAGACTTTCTTGCAAAGTTTATTTAAAAACAACTGCATAACCAAGTCGACGCATAAACTAGTCTACGAATTCAACTAGTTGATGGACTACGTCGATGAACGAAAATGGACGGTCTAGTTGCGTTAACGCTAAATGCATCGACGACCCATCTTTGTTGTCCCGAGGCGAGACGATTCCGATTACTGTGCATTGCAGTAGGGAGTTTCATACAAATAATACTGAGTTGATACGGGGACGATCCCTTTCCGAGATGATACGTGTGCTACGACCTTAATACACCATACGTCCATGTTTTTTGCTTTTGTTAATACCGCAGTTGTAATATTTGCAAAATATGGCTCATGTACAATTTATTGTGGGCTTAAGCCCAGCACAAACCGGGTAATGTCGGGCGGAGCTATTCCGCCGAGGGGCTACGTCGTTTCATTATTTTAAAGCGAAACGACGTATTAGCCCCTCCAGCAGAATATCCCCGCTCGACCATACATGGCAGAGCATAGCTACTGTAACAAGATTCAGATTCGAATGTTCAATGCCGCGGAAGAAAATCGCCTTTGATGCCTTGTGCAATCTGTATATTGTTACCAATAACTACGTATGAATTTACGGTGTAAAAATAAAGGTGTCTGCCGTGCTCTCTACAGTGTCTGCTAGCCACAACGTGCTGTGACTTACCTCTGTAATAAAGTATCTAATTAAAGAAATGTCAGTGTCATCACGCTGCCAGCACCCTTTGATGTAACGCAGTACAGGCACAACACATCCTCGGCTCAGTAAGTTCACCATCCTATCTAGTAACATTTTTTTCAATTCCAACTGAAAATAAATAGTTTTATATTAAAGTATGCATATTGACTATGATAAAAGCCACATATTATACAAGGTTATACCTGAACTAAAATTTCTAATTCATCTTGCGGAGATTCAAATAATTGCACAAGTAATCTCAGGAGTCTATGATGCAGTAATTGGTGACAGGATGCAACTTCATCTAGGAGAGCCAAATGTACGGGACAGTGTTCTGTGCACAACTTGAAGTATGAAGGCTCTGTAACAACACATTGTACCCAAACCAGGACACCCATTCCAACGACAGGAAATCTGAAAGTTTGAAGATTTTAGTATCTATTTAATCAGTATATTTAGTTTTACAAAAGCTGTTTGCCTCAATACCAGCATTTAGTGCATTTAAAGTCTGCAATTACCTTATACAATGATACAATGTAGGTAATTCTGCTACCAGGTCACTAGAACTGGCAGAACTGCAACATACGGCATGTACTTTTTCTATAGCTTGAACCGTAGCCTTTAATTCATCCTTGACAGGTCTGCCAGGAGTGGTGCCCTCGCACACGCTTGCAGCATACGCCAATAAGTATATGTATTTTGATTTATGTTCCGGATTTAATTTGCTTCCTAATTTAAACAAAGCATCAACCAGGAGCTCTGTAAAATTGAAAATGTGGTATGGTTACAAAATCAGCCAAGTGTAGGCCAAATGGTCATTTGCATAGTGTGTGAGAGAGACAGTGTGTTAAAATTGGTAAAGTAATGCAAATAACATACCTAAAAACTGAGGAATTCTTAATAAATGTACTGGAGGTGGTTCTGGCTGTGTGTAAGCTCTAAATAATACTGAAATATCAGCGGGATTGAGCGCGCCACGTGACAACATGGCTGCCAATGCCATGCGAGCATTGCGCCAGGATTCGCCGGATGTAAGGGCCAATGTGATGGGAGTAACATCATGTCCACTGGAACAACAATCATAGTTTTATAAGTAGCCCCATGGTCCTGGCAGCTCAAGGAGGTGTTCATAAAGACAAATGATTCACATCCAACTGCTGACTTCAGAGGTGCAGGCTTTATAAACATTACTGACCATAAAATCATCAGAAACATGAACAATTTTTTTTAAATTGATACCTACCTTTGTTGCGCACAACGAGTTATTTCTTGGCTAAGTCTTTTCATGATGGCACCACCTCTGGGCTCTTGCGAAAGTATATGCACAATAACTTGGCTATACACATATGTGTGGGCACCATGACAGACCATTTTCTGTAATATTAAGTATACATTTTGTTACTGAGGGAAGTGTGTACATTTTACGTTGGTACTTGGTTATGTATATGTCACTTTAAAATTGTCAAACACGTTAGATTGTAATATAACTAGAGATATTGTAAACTCTCGAAAGATTGTCAAACGAACATCCTGCTTACAACATAGCGCATTATTTTTCGGTACATTGTAACCCACCGAAGTGAAACTGTAATATTGTGAAATTATCTGACCTACGCAACTTCGTCTGCGTCACATAAGAGAGAAAAACAAGAGGAAAAAAAATCCCCGTTTTTGCAACATTTTTCATTCCTGCCCCGCTGCTAATAATCGTAGCGTGATGTTATATAGCCTAAAGCCTTCCTCGATAAATGGACTACCCAAAACAAAAATATTTTTTCAATTCGAGCCGGTAGTTCCTGAGATTAGCACGCCAACTAAACAAACAAACTCTTCTGCGTTATAATATTATAGTATAGATGTAATGCGATGGAAGTCAGCTCGCGCGGTGTGCAGCAGGGGGAGGGAAGGAGAGGTCCCCCATTGGTGGATCATTCTTGAGAAATACCGATTAATATACCCTAACCTCAAAACACTTTATATTCCCCTAAAAAGCGTAGTCGACGGAGCCCGGCTACGCGGGGCTCCTATTTCTCTCTGCAGGGTTTACAAGAACCTAACTAACCTAACGTGGGGGTGCCCCAAGTCCCGATTATGGCGGCAGGGATTCTTCCGTCGCATGCATTTGACAATACGGTTTCACTTCGATAGATTACAATCTACCGAAAAAAAAGCGTTATATTGTAAGCAGTATGTTCAGTTCACAATAATTCGAGAGTTTAGATTGTAATCTCGCAAGAGAGATTACAATCTAATGTGTTTACAATTTTACGGTGAAATATAATATAAGGTTTGCAGCAGGAAGTTAATAATATATATTTTTAATTGATAAATAGATTAAGAGGATGAGTGCTCTCTCTTAGTTTTGATAAAATACAAAAATACTCAAGTGAATACATACTGCACATTCGTTCACACTATTTTGCCAATCATCAGAACTTTGCAAGAATCCAACAATAGCTGATTTAAGAACCCTTGAAAATACTTCAATTTGCTGTGCTGCTGTAGAAATGCTTGTAATTTCTCCTTGAAACCCAGCATCTGATATCAACTAGAAATAATTGACACTTATTAAAAGATACTACAAATGTATTCAAACAAATTCTATGCTAAACTTAACTTAAAAAAGAAGATAATGAAATAGAACATGAAATCAAGTAAAATTGAATGGCACTGATTTAAAGAGGCAGTTGTAAATAGCGGTTTTGGTAAGTTAAAAATTATAAATGTTTTAGCAGTTAAAACTAAACCGTAAAGTAAACAAAAATGAGTAATAAAAAATAATGAAACAGATCAGTGAATATACATATAATTGAGCAGGAAAATAATTAAATGGGTGGTTGAAATTATTGAACGAGCGGTTATGTGTGGGCAGTAATAAATCAGAATCTGCTGTGTTCCCAGCGGACGCGCCGGTAGGGTGTTCTAAACCGGTGCGATGTATGGCTGACGTTATCGTCAGTGATCGGAATAGGTAGAGCTATGTAGGTTCATTAACCGCAAACATTGATGTTAATATGGATATTCCACAGGATTCCGACTGATACTACGGGATTTTATTATTTGTTGAAATAAGTGAATTGTTGTTGAAGCATATTGATTATTTTAATAAGTATTTATTGTAATTTATACAAATTGTTCTATGCGATAATGTTTTGATTTTCTGAGGAACAAATAATTTATATGGTAATATGTTTTTGTACCTACAACTTCAGAATAAAAATGTTTAAATGATTGTTGATTCTTGAATAAGAAATTGTCACGTAAAAACTATTTTGTGGTTTAATGAATCAAGTTTATTTATTTATTTTACTATCCTTAATCTCTTCCTTCTTATATTTACCCATCAGAAAGGAAGTGTAATATTTCATTAGTCCCGAAGGCAAGAATAGTTTTTTTTTTATGATTTTACTACCTACTTAAAACCAAATCCTGAGACTCGGGGAATATCCATATTATTCTAACTTATGGCAAGTACATAAAACAGCTCTTTCTATTCTGATCTATGGTCATCATTTAAAAATAGAAATTACACTGAACAGATGGGCGCTCTGGGCGTAATAAAAAAAAAAGCTGCCGCCCTTTCTTCCGTCAGCCATGTCGTCGGGCTCCGCCGGCTTTCGGCCTACGCCCGTCATGTCCCAGATTCGGACTTCAGAGACAAACCGCCTACTTTTACCGCTCATTCAGTTATTGGACTGCTCATTTATTTTTAGAATTGAGATTGTATGATAAAATAACGGACTAATTGTAATAGGAATATTTCAAGTTTGTATTATCCTACTTTCACAACTTAAGTTGAAGAACCATTACTTTGTATTCGGTTGTTTATCAGCTTACCTTAATAGTAAAGTTAAGCATAAGGCAATCAGGGTACTCTTCAGCCAATCTATAAATTAAGGATCGCCAAGTTGTATGCTCAATCATTTCTGTCAACCATGCTGGAGTCTGAAAGTATATTGTAATATTTTGTAGCACAAACTTGTAAATAAAATATAAATTATTTTTGAAAACTAATGACTAAACTTACTTCACCCTCCTCAGTAAATATAGTGTCAGCTTTTTTGGGATCAAATGTTTTTAAAATCATATCTTTTAAATGGGTTTCAACCATTTGTTGTACATCTGTTACTTTTACCCCTAGAAATAAAAATATTTTTAGTATTGATGAGATTATTGTATGGCACATCTTTCTTAGGAAAAATGATGTAAAATCAAAATCATTTATTTGCATATAAGGTACAGGAGGGTCTTAAAAATAAAAGTATATTTCTCTTATTCTGCCATTAATTTCGGCGAGCAAATTGTATATAAATAGTTATTAACAACAGAAAAATAGATTAATTTGAATCACTCATGCAGTCAATCAATTGTAATTGTACTAAATTAAAATAATGAATATAATTATAATTTCAGGATTCACAATTTATCATCTAGGAACTCAAGTACACTATAAAAGCATTTATCTGTTAAGATTTTTGTAAGAATACGCTTTAATTTAAAAAATGTAAGTGTTGTTACAGTGCTTGGAAGTAAGCCAACCATCAAGCATTTTATAGTACATTGACAATAAAAATGGGAATATAATCACTGTACTTTTCTTACATATTTTAAGTAGTTTATTGCTTTAATAAATAATACACATCACATTGTTAGAACAATTGTAACATGCATTGAAAAATAAATTGAAAGCACCCAGACTTAACTGGAGCTAAGCATGCTTGGATTAGAGCCGTCACATTGGCTACTATCGTTAGATCACAATATAGAAAGTGTTCAAATTAAGATAACTAATAAACTAACCTCCAAGTATTAGCCACTCTGCTATTAAATTAGCCATTTGGGCAACAGCATTGTAGTTCATAGATAGTTGTTCAATCACTTGCTCAGGGTTGCCTCCAGCTTGAAAGTATCGCTTCAGTTGACCAAATATTCCTGGTTCCATAATATAATCTGGTGTTTTGAATTTTTCGAGACATTCATGTAAGACTTCTTCAGGATTTTCAATGACATCTTCCATTCCTTCTTCCTAAATTACAGATTAAATTCAGGTCAGTGGGTCGTCTTAGGGTGCATTTAGGAATCCATCACAGAATATTTTACCACTATGCAGTCATAACATTGTGACAAATCTTTTGTGATATTAGCGGTTGGCTGGTGATAATTCCACAGTAGCTTGCCCGTTATAATTAAATGTATATTTCGGTTACAGTGAAAATGATACGACAAGGAAGAACAACCAAATAAAAATAAAGTACATTAAAAAAAATCATCATACTTCATATTGAGTGTGATTTTGACCTTCCCACGTACGTTCTTCTTCATATTGGTTAGGCATAGTGCGACACCGTATTTAAGATATAAATTAGTACATATGATCTGTATTTACAACGTAGAGAATCATTACTATCATGAGAAGAAAAAGGCGACGCCAAACCATACAACTGTACTCTTTGGCCCAAACCACAGAGTACTTTTATGCCCAAACAAAAATTCGACCACAGATTAGATATTAGTAGCTAGATGACAACGTCAACGTCATTGAAGTGTTGCCAACGTAATTTTGAAAATATCAGGCCCATTGAATAAGGCCATGTCCACATTGCCGCATATAAGCATGGATGGGCGTCTATACTTTTTTGTTAAAATTTAATTACGGTAGCCACATCTGCACAGCCTTTTCCCAATTATGTTGGGGTCGACTTCCTCTCTTCGGCAGTTGAATACCAGTATTTTACATGACGTGATTGCCTATCTGACCTCCACATTATTTGGTGTTGGGAAGCCTGGTTGTCAGACTTTTTGGGCCACCTCTGACGACTGTCAAAGATTATAATAATTTATAGTCTATCAAAAATCTTTTCTCTTGGCTACTCTGACGCATATTATAGGATTCTATAGTCCATGCTATAGTCCACACCACTGGAAGTAGCAACTGTAAAATCTATGGTTTACTTGTGGTTTCTACCAGAAAGCTGCATCATCATCACACAAACATTTGCTCCTACCGTGATTCGAACCCAGGACCCTAAGAACGTAAGGCTCACTACCACTACGCCATTCAGGTCGTTAGACCATTTAGAGCCGTTTCGAGAACGTGAATAAAAATGCCTCAATGAGAGGTTTTCTTTTTGAAAATTAAAAAAAATTGTTTCCAGGAACTCGATAGATGGCGTTAATCCGACTACGTGACTAGGTGCCAAAACGCTTGAAAAAAACACGTCACATACGCTCGTTGACTGACACTTTCGTTTGCATAAGCTTCCGAATATAACCATTAGGTCCAAGTGAAATTATGTGATGTTCTGTTCTTTGCAGTAACGTAGTCAGACCAACGCCATCTATCCAGTGACTAGGAAAGAGTTGAAAAAGAAAATCCCTCATAGGCATCATCATCATTCTGTTTCTTTTTTTGGGGCCCGGCGCGGTATGTCTTCCTCTTCCAAACTACCCATTATAAACTGCCTGTTGGTAATTTCCGAATAACAGCTTTTTATTGAATTAAAGTATATCGGTATGGTAGGGGAGATGTAGGTAATGGGAATCACATTGAAATAAAACCATATCTATTAATCAACTATTTATTGATTGGCTCAAAAATTGGACAAATTATTGTGGTAGCTGCAGAAGATTGTAAAAATA
This sequence comes from Xestia c-nigrum, assembly GCA_916618015.1. Lineage (NCBI taxonomy): Eukaryota > Metazoa > Arthropoda > Insecta > Lepidoptera > Noctuidae > Xestia > Xestia c-nigrum. The sequence goes on from OU745245.1 coordinate 14,453,872, forward strand.
TTCTTGTACTAGCTGACCCGCGCAACTTCGTCTGCGTCACATAAGAGAAAGAGAGGGTTACAGAGAGTGGGTCGTAAGCACCTATAATACAATTTTCAAAGAGCACATCACACACATCCTTCCGCATAATGAAAATGCGCGCCCAGTACATGATCATTATTTTGCTGCGGAGTTATTTAAAACGGTGTAACTTAAGAGATATGCATTGAAATCAATTTACGTGCAATACGAAACGCGTCCATCAATTCTGTTAATATTGTTGATTGACAAATTTGAAGTTGATTGGACAAAGGAATCACATTTTCCCATACAATCTTTGCCTCCCCTTTTCACTCCCTTAGGGGTATAATTTCAAAATTCTTTCTTATCGTATGCCTACGTTATACAGCAAAATACACCCTCCAAGCTTCAGGTTTCTACAATCTGCGGTTTAGGCTGTGCGTTGATCCATCAGATAGGTAGTCCTTCAGGACAAAGCATTTTTTATTTGTAGATAGTAGGATTTGTACTCGTCTTTATGTCTTATGTAAAATAAAAAATAATGATTAGCATCAAAAAAATGTTTTGTGTAAAATAGCAATATTCTGGCTAACTATTTCCCCTATACTTCCCCGCTGAAAGTTATTTTTTTGCGATATCTGACCTTTCGAGTACTCTAACCTGGGTTGGTTTGGAAGAACTTCTTGATTAGTGTCGGAAAGAAGATCGATTGGCATCAAAAAAATTGTTTTATGTAAAATGGCAATTTTCTTGCTAACTGTACTTTATTTTTTAATTAAATCTGTGAATGGGGATAAACATTATGTGAAAAAATTACGGATTGTTGCCTAAGACCATATTTGTGTAGCTGCAGCTCCCCTTACTTTAATCTGTGCCCTTACTGCCCCGTTTACCGTTTCCACCCTGCATTACCATCTACTTATACCGAGGAAAGCCGATTTTCTTGAATTCCGCTATTTTGGGCGTATTCACTTCTAAAATCAAATTTCAAGAAAATTGAGGAATTACATTTACCTGTATTAGATTTGAAGTATTTACAGCATTTTTTAAAGGTTTCCACTTCAATGGATTTTATTCTATAGGTGTATGAAGACAATTATTTAATTATTTTTATTTTTTTTATTTTTATGTTGTCCTGTCGGACTAATAAATGCTTTTTCTTTCTTTCTTTCAATTAATTTTAAACACAAAACCCTCTTTTTTACGTCTCTGGACGATTTTGGGAAAAAAATTGAAACAGGTATTTCTTTATTTTTAATAATAAGTATTTACTCTGAGTTTCATGAATCTAGAACAATCTAAAATATTTTTTTCATACAAACTTTACCCCCCCTTTTCACCCCCTTTTTCCAACATTTTCCATAATTTCTATAGCTTAAATGTTATTCTGAGTTTATTTAAGAGCCCTCTTACAGTCCACTAGCGCCGCCAATCGAAAAAATGTCATAACTCGTAAATAGAATCAAAAATACAAAATGTGGTCTATTATTACTGTAGAAAAGGCAATAACGTAATTTTATAACACCTTATCAACACTTGAAATATAGCTGTTTAGCTAAATCGTGCATTCAAAACATAAACGGCCGTTTTTGTTACAAATGCACGATTTAGCTAAACAGCTATTTTTCAAGTGGTGACAATGTGTTATAAAATTACGTTATTGCCTTTTCTACAGTAATAATAGACCACATTTTGTATTTTTGATTCTATTTACGAGTTATGACATTTTTTCGATTGGCGGCGCTAGTGGACTGTAAGAGGGCTCTTAAATAGATTAGTGAAGTTTTCATCAAAATCCGTCCAGCAGTTTTTACGTGATGCGCGGTCAAACAAACAAACAAACAAACATGAATTATATATCTCTTATTTGCCAAATTATTACTTAGCAAAAATTTCAGTTTGGGTTTATGCCAGGTCGAGGAACAATGGACGCCACTTTTGCACTCCGCCAATTGTGCGAGAAGTACAGACATGCACACAAAAACTTGCACATGGCGTTCATTGATCTGGAGAAAGCGTATGATAGGGTACCTCGGGATGTGTTGTGGTGGGCCTTGAAAGAGAAAGGTATACCTGGGAAGAATGTAGAGTTAATTCGTGCTATGTACAGTCAATCTTGTACCTACGTCCGGTCAGCTGCTGGCAACACCGGTGAGTTCAGTGTGGCTGTAGGTTTGCATCAAGGGTCGGCTTTAAGTCCTTACCTCTTCTTGTTGATCATGGACGCTTCGACGTCGGACATCCAAGAAGAGGCACCCTGGTGCATGCTGTTTGCCGATGACATTGTTCTTGTCGGTGAAAATGGACCTGAGATCCAGTGCAGACTGGAGAAATGGCAACAGAAACTGGAGAATGTTGGCTTGAAAATCAGCAGAAGTAAAACGGAATACATGTTCTGCGATTTCGGCGGTCTCTCCAGCTCTGGAGCCATAGCGCTAGATGGCGCGTCTCTTCCTGTCTGCTCCGACTTTCGGTATCTTGGTTCACTCATGCAAAGCGATGGCGAAATTGATCGTAGTGTAAAGCACAGAATTAACACAGGATGGATGAAATGGCGGCAGGTCACGGGAACGATCTGCGACTCCCGCATTCCCCTAAAACTTAAGGGGAAGATTTATAAAACAATGGTTAGACCTGCTGTGTTGTATGGATCAGAATGTTGGGCCACAAAAGGGATGATTGAAAGGCATCTGCATGTCGCGGAGATGAGAATGCTAAGGGGGATGTGTGGTGTTACGCGAATGGATAAAGTAAGGAATGAGTATATTAGAGGAAGTCTGAAAGTAGCGCCGGTGACTGAAAAATTGTGTGGTAATCGGTTGTCGTGGTATGGGCATGTGATGCGGAGGAATGAGGAAAATGTCGTGAAAAAAGTTTTGAGTATGAATGTGGATGGGTATTTGAGTAGAGGAAGACCAAAGAAACGATGGATGGACTGTGTTAAGAAGGATATGGTAAGAAAAGAAGTGTCTGATGAGATGACGAAAAATAGAGGAGTATGGAAGAAGAAGACATGCTGCGCCGACCCCAAATAAATTGGGATAAGGGCAAGAGAATGATGATTACTTAGCAAAAATTCTATTCACAAAAAATTGTAAAGCAAACTTAATGTTTGAGAAATGAACGTTGAAACTATAACTTGTTCACCAACTAGTACTTTTAACATTTTTTATTTAGTTAAATATTTCAGATGGAATATCAGTTTTTACGCAAAATCAAATAAGCCAAATATTTTGTATCGTTATCGTTTTTATTTATTGTTTTCCATTTTTTTTTTCTATTTAATGTTGTCGTTAGGTCACACTACCCATTTTGTTTAAAGGCAAAATTAACCTAATCTAGTAGGAGGTCACAGTTTTAACCTAACATAAACATTTTTTTTTCAAAAAAAGAAATTATCCTAATCTACAGTTCAGTTTCGGGTAACCTACTAAAAACAATTTCTTTTTCCATTAATGCAACTCGTTTCTGGCTGGAGGCTGGCTGGTAGGAGGTCACAGTTTTAACCTAACCTAACCTACCCATATTGTTTAAAGACGAAATTAACCTAATCTAAATAGTTGAGTTCCGGATCATCATCATCATCATCATCTCAGCCGAAAGACGTCCACTGCTGGTCATCAGGCCTCCCCCAAGTGTCGCGACATTGACCGGCCCCTTGCGACTCGCATCCAGCGGATTCTCGCAACCTTCACCAGGTCATCGGTCCACCTAGTGGGAGGTCTTCCAACGCATCGTCTTCCGGTTCGCGGTTGTCACTCCAGAACTTTTCGGCCCCATCGGCCATCCGTTCTGCGAGCAATGTGCCCTGCCCACTGACACTTAAGTTTAGCAATTCTTCGAGCTACGTCGGTGAACTTGGTTCTCTTGCGGATGTCTTCATTTCTGATTTGATCACGCAAAGGTACCTACTCCAAGCATAGCCCTCTCCAATGCCCTTTTTTTTTTTTTGGTATGGGACATCATCAAATGATTCTCCCACTCTGGGCGGAGCGGGAGGGAGTGTCAGACTCTTACTGACTAAAACCCATCCATGTTCCTTCCTCGCCCTTTATGTTCCGGGGCCGCGGTATCTCTTTCGAACAGGCCCGCAACCCTGGTCGAACAAGCCCGCAACCCCGGCTCTCCATTGCCCTTTGGGTGACTTTAAGTCTTTTGATAAGGCCCATTGTGAACTACCATATTTCGGTCCTGTATGTAATCACTGGCACCACACACTGGTCATAGACTTTTGTCTTGAGACACAGTGGTAAGTTGGACGAGAAGATACCACGCAGCTTCCCGAACGCTGCCCAGCCGAGTCGGGATCGATGATTGACCTCTTTCTCGAAGTTAGACCTACCTAACTGGACTGTTTGTCCTAGGTCGTCTACAATTTCGAGTGTAGAGTCTCCGATCTTGATAGGAATGGGTGTGACATGGGCATTCAACATGATCTTCGTCTTATCCATGTTCATTTTTAGACCCACTCTTTCGGAAGCTCTACTGAGGTCATCAAGGATTGTACTGCGGTCCTCCATGGTCTCAGCCATGACCACAATATCGTCGGTAAACCGAAGGTGCCGAAGGGCAGTCCAGAACCTTGAAGATATCCTCCAGTTCAGCGGAGAAGAGTTTCGGAGAAATGACGTCTCCCTGTCTTACACCTCGCTGCAGAAGGATAGGTTCCGAGGTTTGGTCCTGAAGTCGGACTGACATGGTGGCGGTTTTGTACAAACACTTCTAGACCTCGATGTACCGATAGTCAATTTGGCACCGTTGGAGAGACTGCAGTACAGCCCAAGTCTGGATCGAATCAGAGGCTTTTTTGTCCACAAACGCTAAGCAGAGAGGCAAGTTATACTCTTCGGTCTTCTGTATAACCTGCCGAAGCGTATGTATGTGGTCCACGGTGCTAAAGCCTTTTCGGAAACCGGCTTGTTCGGGTGGCTGGAAATCGTCAAACCTGCGCGCGAGACGATTCGTGATGACTCTTGAAAACAACTTGTAGACATGGCTTAGAAAGGAGATGGGTCTGTAATTCTTTAACCGGGCATTATCACTCTCTTGAAAAAGAGTATCACCACACCCCTGCACCATGCCTGTGGCATTTTCCCCTTGACGACGACGACGACGGAATTATGACGGTATTAAACAGCTTCTGAAGGGCCTTAAGTACCGTTTTTCCACCGAGTTCGGCCGTAATTCCGTCATTACCCGGTGCCTTGTTGTATTTGAGCTGTTTCAGAGCCATCCTAATCTCTACGTCCGGGATGTCTTCGGTATAGGGTCGGGTTAGTCTAGCTCTTGGGTAGTTTTCCAGGTCGACAATGGGTTTGCTGGTTGACGTGTACAACTGTCCACAGAAGCTATCGATCTCCCTCGGTAGCTCCGGTTTGGCGGATAAGATCCTGCCATCGTCGGTCTTCAGTTTCGTGAGCTGGCTCTGGCCAGATCTCTTGAAAATACTTTGGAGCCTTTGTTCCGCTCAATCGCGTCTTCAATACGCTCGATGTTAAAGCGGCGGAGGTCGCTCTTTAAGGATTTAGAGATCCGTCTATTGAGCTTCTGGTGATCCATGACCCATCTTGATTCCGGTAAAAAAACCATTGGTATATTCTTGGACATCGCAAAGGCCTTTGACACGGTCTCTGTGCCGCTCCTTCTCAGTAAATTAGAAGGGTTGGGCATAAGAGGTAAACAACTAAAATTGTTTGAAGATTACCTCTCTGGGCGCTGTCAATGTGTTAAAATTGACACGTTAGCAGTGACTTACCTCTCACCTTTGGTGTACCACAGGGCAGTATTTTGGGTCCCAGTCTTTTTCTTATCTACCTAAATGAACTCTGTGGTCTTACCTCTGTAGGTGGAAAAATAATTTCTTATGCAGATGACACTGTTCTTCTATTCTCGGCTGACATGCCGTGGGAACAGGTATATGAAGACGCTCAACGAGGCTTTGACATCGTGTGTGGTTAAAGAATAACATGCTGACACTCAATGCTGACAAAACGCAGTACATAACGTTTTCAATGCGCAATTCGACTGGACCTCCTACATCACTCTCGCGCTCGCTCGAATGTCCAAAATTAGTCGAGACAAAGTGTCCAAAATATTTAGGAATAACAATAGATAACAATCTCTCTTTTAGACCGTACATAGAACTAGTCACTGCTCGACTTCTTAGTCGAGCAGTTTTTTTTGAAGACTTTAAAACTGATTTAAAGTCTTCAAAAATCTGAGTCATGTTGCAGACTCCAAACTAATAAAGCAAGTATATCTGGCACTCGGTCAATCAATTTTGTCATACTGTATATCTGTATGGGGTGGTGCACCAAAAATCGTCCTAAAGCCAATTGAAGTGGCACAAAGGATTGTTCTCAAAGTAAGCTCTTTTCGTCCATTTTTGTTCCCAATCTATCAACTGTATCAAACTTATGAGGTCCTTTCTGTCCGCCAATTGTTCATACTGCACACTATCTTGAAGTAACATACGATATGTACCATCCAGACAACGAAAACCTATAACCAGCACCGACAGATCCATACATAACCACCCATTCGTTAATAGGTATTTCTGCTTTCTAGATCCGTACCTTTGTAGCGGTATGGAGATGTCGATTTACAAGCTTAAAATATCAAAAGGTGTAAGAATGAAGTTTTTGAGTACATTCGTAAACTGACATATGACGAAACCGAAAACCTCTTAAAGGTACAACATTAAATTGTACATACTCACCCTCCTACACATACTCACCCATCCACATTATACACAAAAGGAGGTCACCACTAAACTCTCTGATATCTAGCTTTGCATTTATTTTTACTTTTATTTTTATTTAGTTGCTCCTTGATGATTGAAACCTAATGTAATATGTAATTAAAGCCAATTTGAACCACAAGCTTATAAATAAATGAATATTTTTAAGGAAGATCGCTGTTGTCTGAGATAAATAAATAAATATCGCTGGACATTAACACACAGCGCCACCTAGTGCCACACTAAGCAAAGCTTGTGTCGTGGTCACCAGGTAGTTGATATACTACATATACACTTTTTTGTTTGTAAATACATACTTATTATACATAATAAACATCCATGACTTCGGAAACAAACGTCCACACAGATACAGATATTCATATAACTAGTTCAGACACAGATGTTACATCGAATTTCTGTTTATATAGGCTCCTATTATATAGTTTTTACGAAATGTATGTCACTTATATTGAATTGAATATATTATTATTATTATATTTCAAGGCTAATCGATCGGTCGTCCAGAACATTAAAGTAAATAATAAACACACCTGATACCTGATGATTCGCCGGTAAATGATAATGACTACCATCAACAGATCAGAGCGTGGGCTGCTGTGCCACCTGAATCACCAGCGTCAGACCTTCCATCCATTGACGAATTCATTAATGTTGTCAGGAAACTGCCTCTTAAAAAATCAGCAGGTGAAGATAAAATATCTAATCGGATGATAATAAAAGCGTGTAAAACAGCGGGCGACGCCATTCTATCTGTTTTCAACCGATGTATTGCGGAAGGCGTTTTTCCTCGCGTATGGCGACGTGGCTTTATATGAATAATTCCAAAAAGTGGCGACCCTAAGTCGTACAGGTCCTTAGCCCTACTACCAAATTTGGGAAAACTCTTGGAGCGCCTTATCGTTCCGCGTTTGCTACCGGAGGGACCAAAGTTTCATAACAACCAATTCGGTTTCACCGTGGGAAAATCTACTGTTGACGCGGCACTTTCTGTTAGAAAAAATGTTAATAACTCGGAACACAAGTACGTGGTTAGAATCTTTTTAGATATTTCCGGGGCTTTGAAAACGCATGGTGGCCGATGTTACTACTTAAAATGAAAAATCGTGGCTGCTGCAAAAACATATATAATCTTGTTTATTCATTCTTTTTAAATGGTATCGCGAAACTAAAACGCGGACATCATTCTATGTCAATGTCCCTTACCATGGGATGTCCTCAAGGCTCGGTAATCTCTCCGTATGTATGGAATATAGGTTTTGATGATTTCCTCGCGATTCCCCTTCCACCCGGCTGTTCATTAACCGGTTACGCGGACGACGCGACGGCCTGTTGCTCATTCAGTCAAGTACCCGGACTGGACTCGAGAATTTAGCTGACACTTGCCTATACGATTAATATCTCAGTGGGGCGATCGAAACCGTCTGACCTTTGCACCGCATAAAACTTTTCAATTAATTTTAAAAGGTGATCTTAAATCCTGATTTTGATTGTGCGTTTAATTCTAATTTGTATTTAAATTTGATTCTGATTTTAATTTTGATTTTGTTGTAAAATTTTAATCGCTATTTAATTTAGATTTTGCATTTAATATTGATTTTGTATTTTATTATTTGTTTTGTTTTGATGATTTTAAGTCTAATCTGGGTTCAACTTTAATTAATCGTTATACTAACCTTTGATTTAAGAATCTTATTTTAAAACTAGCTGACCCACGCAACTTCGTCTGCGTCACATATATGAGAGAAAAAGCTCACAAAGGAATAAATTTTCCCTGTTTTTGCAACATTTTTCATGTTCCGCTACTATTGGTCATAGCGTGATGATATATAGCCTATAACCTTCCTCGATAAATGGACTATCAAACACAAAAAGATTTTTTCTAATTCTAACCAGTAGTTCCTGAAATTAGCGCGTTCAAACAAACAAACTCTTCAGCTTTATAATATGGGGAATTTTTTACTGCACCTCTATTAAGAAATTTAAGTAAACAATATTTCTCCACTAATAACCTACTGCATATCAAATAAATGACTGTACTACAAATTAACTACTTGATTACCTAAACATGTTGTACTAAAAAATGTTTAAAATACATCAAAATCTGATGGCTTTTTTTATCTAATTTACAACAAAAATCTAGCTGAAACCACAGATATACACATTTTGAAACAATATTACTCACCGTAAAACAAAAATACTGATTTGCACACAATTTTTTTTCTCGCGATATTGTAATGTCTCGAATTATTGTCAACTGAACATACGGAAGTATCTCTGCCCCCATAATCGGGACTTGGGGCACCCCCCCGTTAGGTTACTTAGGTTCCTTTAAACCCTGCACTCGGAAATAGGGGCCCCGCGAAGCGGGGCTCCGTCGACTACGCTTTTTAGGGGGAATATAAAGTGTTTTAAGGTTATGTTATATTAATCGGTATTTCTCAGGAATGGTGCATAGTCATTCAGTAAAATAGTTAAGCTTTAAAGATCTAACAGTATAGTATAATTGATTAATTTGTTGAGCAAATTTAGTGTGCAATTCAGTATTTTTGGTGATAATTTCGAATATTTTGATTGAAAATAGGGGATTTACAGTTAAAGTATTAAATACCACCCTTATAATATTAAATAAATAAATATCGCTGGACATTAAACACACAGCGCCATCTAGTGCCACACTAAGCAAGGCTTGTGTCGTGGACACCAGATAGTTGACACATACACACAACACATACAACATACATACATACACATATACTACACACATACTCACTCTCTACATATATACTTTTTTGTTTGTAAATACATACTTATTATACATACAAACATCCATGACTCGGAAACAAATGTCCATGCTCATCACACAAACATTTGCTTCTACCGGGATTCGAACCCAGGACCCTAAGAACGTAAGGCAGCGTCACTACCACTACGTCATTCGAGTCGTCAAATTAGTATAGCTGTAACAGTATAAGCAGTTGTTGGTTGGTCTGAAATAAATAAATAAAATAAGTGATTTCTATTGTTAGTAACTATTTATGGCACGCCGAAATAAATGGCAGAATAAGAGAAATATACTTTTATTTGTAAGACCCTCCTGTACCTTATTTACGCAAATAAATGATTTTGATTTGATACAAAATGTCGGTGAAAAAGCTAAAAAGAACTTTTATTCGTTAACAAGGATATCCAAATCTACGTGGGGTCTGTCATTTTTAAACTTTAAAACCATCTATGTGGTTACTTGGGTTGTATGTGCTGGCACCTGTTTGGGCCGATAGAGCCACCATAGGAGCGGTACGTCGTAAATTGCTTCAAAGTCAGCGTTTGGCTTTGATATTCTTATGCAAAGCGTATAGGACGGTTAGTACTGAAGCTTTACCGGTGCTTGCGGGTGTACTTCCAGTCGATCCTGAGGTGCAGCGGCGGGCTGCAATGTACTATAACGCGCGTGAGTCCACGGACGCCGAATTTTCAACCATACGTGATCGTGCTAGGATTTCTAGATTATTCAAACCACAGACCGACGTCTAGGAGTAACTTTTATCTGAATGGCAATGTAGGTGAGACAATTCCATCAAAGGCAGACACCTCCACCAGTTCTTTCCAGCCATTCGTGAGCGACTGGACAGGAGATGGCTGGAGGTTGATCACTGTGTTGCCCAATTTCTCACGGGCCATGGCAACTTTAGGAGTTTTTTTTTTCCTTCGAGCTTGTTGACTCGCCTTTTTTCAATGTTCCACATCTGACTGCGAATATGAACAGTCTGCACATCACATTTTGTGGGAGTGTAGTCTTTGGCAAAATGAACGCAATATTATATTGGATAGTGTACAGGTTACATCCGGAGTTACTTACTATACGGATCTTGTAGAAACTAGAGCAATTTCCGTACGATCAAGAGTTTTTGCCATACCTAATCTATATGTTACGGCTAATACCCGAAGTGCGGCTGCACCTAGTTTTAGCCGGTTAGAACTAGGTGTAGCCACTTACTCTTGGTTAAACCTAGTACGAGCCGATTGTTTTCGGGTAAAACTAGGTCTAGCCTTCATCATGCCGGCTACAACTAGGTTCGGCCATTCCCTGATGGATAAAACTAGATGCAAACAAGTTGAAACAAGTATCTACAATCAATCAAAAACCTACAGAATTTTTTTTTTTTTTTAGTATGGGTAATCATCAAATGACTTCTCCCACTCTGGGTGGAGCGGGAGGGAGTGTCAGACTCTTACTGACTAAAACCCATCCATGTCCCTTCCTCGCCCTTTATGATCCGGGCCCACGGTATCTCTTTCGAACAGGCCCGCAACCCCGGCCATACCTACAGATAAATGTAATTTCTCAATTTTCTTGAAATTTGATTTTTGAATTGAATGCGCCCAAAATAGCGGAACTCAAGAAAATCGGATTTCCTAGGTATAAGTAGTTGGTAATACAGGGTGGAAACGGTAAACGGGTCAGTAAGGGTTGCTGCAGCTACACAAAAATGGTCTTAGGTAACAATACGATATTTTTTACACAAAATGTTTATAATGTTTTTTAATTCACAGATTTAATTAAAAAATAAAGTACAGTTAGCAAGAAAATTGGCATTTTACATAAAACAATTTGTTTGAAGATGCCAATCGATCTTCTTTCCGACACTAATCAAGAAGTTCTTCCAAACCAACCCAGGTTTAGAGTACTCAAAAAGTCAGAAATCGAAAAAAAATAACTTTCAGCGGGGCAGTGTAGGGGAAATAGTTAGCCAGAAAATTGCTATTTTACACAAAACATTTTTTTGATACCAATCATTATTTTTTATTTTACATAAGACATAAAGTCGGAAAAGTTACAAATACATTACAAACGAGTACAAATTCTACTATATACAAATAAAAAATCTTTGTCCTAAAGGACTATCTGATCGATAAACGCACAGCCTAAACCGCAGATTGTAAAAACCTGAAACTTGGAGGGTGTATTTTCTGTATAACGTAGGCATACGATAAGAAAGAATTTTGAAATTATACCTGCTTACGCAAGTTTCTGTAGTACAAGTTTTACTATAATATATACGAGCGTGGTACACCTCATTGTTTAAATATTTCCAAAACAAACATATTTTTTCATGTTGTCAACATTTATTTGATACACCTATCTCCTTCCTTCCTACTACGTCGCATGTGACAGAAAGAGAAAGGTGCTCGTCAACTTCCGCCGCGGTTTTTGACAAGAGAACGCCACGGTGGAATCTCACTATTCCGTTTGAATCGTTCACCGCACCGCACACATATTTCTACCGCTTGCTTCAGCGGCGCGCGCCGCAGAAACTAACAGCTGAACCACCGCAAAGACTCTAAACTTTAAAAACGTGTTGGCCAACACAACGTGGGACAATTAATACCAGTGAAGTGCTGAAGAAATCTCCGGAACCCGTGCTGGATCTCAACCCGGCGCACTCCAGTCGCATCTGTCATCGGTCCAGGCGATCATCCTCACCTTCAAGTAAGTCCCTCTTTCCCGTTACTCTCTTATAAGTGTTGGCAACATACATTTCTCATAATTTGTTTTCCCGCGCAAAAATTATAAACTCGCATATTGGTCCTTCGAGAAACTCCCGCTATATCCCAACTTAACCATAAGTTTTTGGTCCATTCGAGTCGGATTCAAAGAATCAGCATTTTTAGGTCTCATACCTAGGATTTTGGTCAAATACCAAAGTCCATAAAACCGCCATATTGAACGCGTACTAACGTTCGTACATCTCGCTAGGTACTTATTCATTGAGAACTACGTACCAACTTAATATTGCGCCTGCTGCATTAAAATAGCACAGGTCAATATAAAAACCGCTAATTATCGTAAGTTAGTTCGGCACATTTGCCTATAACTTATATTCAACCGCATTCTTTCAATATACCCCACTTACAATAAAATAATTATTGTAAGTCTACCCGCTATAACCAATATCATTATTCGCTGTATTTTCTAAGTAACGATTTCAACATGGAAGATCTTAAAATGAAAGTTAAATTACTTCAAGCTAAAAATCAAGCAATCTTTGAACGTTTATCGTCACTATATGAAACTTCAAAGAAAATAAATACGACTAGTATTGAACTTCGGTCGGTAGAAACGTTCATGGCAGACACCGAAATTCTCTCAATAAATCGTCAGGAATTTAGTACCAACCTAGATAAAATAAATACATATTTCTTACAAATAGATCCTGATCATAAAATCGACTATAACAGTCAAATATCCTTTGACGGCGTTTATACCCGTGTCGAGAGAATTCGTTCACTTATCGCTGCAAAGTCTTCAAGGTCATTAGATGACGCAATGTCACAGGACAACGCGAAACATTCTAGAAGTTCGATCAAACTACCTCCAATTCAGATTCCTTTCTTTGATGGTAGGATTGAAAACTGGCCTGTGTTCTACGAGTCATTTAAATCAAATATCCATAATAATATAAACCTTACTGACTCTCAACGTGTGCAGTATTTAATTGGTAACTTGAAAGGAAACGCATTGCAAATTACGGCCGGAATTATTCCGTCCGGGGAAAATTACGCTTCGATTTGGAACAGTTTGGTTCAAAAGTACCAAGATAAACGAGCACTAGGTTCACACTACATGTGTAACTTATTAAATATTAAACCCGCAACTAATAATTCCGCCTCTCTAAATAGTTTTATTGAAATTTTTCACGCGTCTGTTTCTGCCTTAGAACAATTACAAATTAACGACTTAAAAGATTTCATTCTATTAAATTTAGCTTTGAAAAAATTAGACCCCGCTACGGTGCATTTATTCGAGATGCATATGAGAGATGAGGAGATACCCACTTATACGGATTTCGTTAACTTCATAAAATCGCAAGTTAAAATATTAGATAGAACTGTTTCTTCTCGGACCTCTTCCGTTAATCATAATAAAAATAATTCTTATCGTAATCAGTCACGTGATGTTCATACTTTTGTTTCTTGTGACAATAATCAAAATTGTTTATATTGTACTAAAAATGATCACTGGAAGCTTTACACCTGTCCAGCCTTTCAGGTACTATCAGCCAACGCGCGTTTGGATTTTATTAAAAACAAACGTGGATGTGTAAACTGTCTTAGTGCAACGCACACTGCTTCACAGTGTAAATCTACACATACTTGTAAGACTTGTCACAAAAAACATCATTCACTGTTACATCTCGACCAAAGTGCACAGCCTGCGAGATCGATATCGACTGACGCTGTACCTAGTTCCGAGCATTCGCCACAGGTGGCGCTGTGTGCATGTTCTCGCGTAGGCTCAAACATTCCGCGTACCACCGTGCTTTTGTCAACAGCACAAGTCTATGTTGATAACAAATATAACAAGTACGTTTCTGTTAGATGCTTAATAGACAACGCTTCGCAAAATAATATAATTACTTCAGCTTGTTGTAAAAAACTACGATTAGACATTATACCGCTTTCAAATTCATTTATAAAGGGCGTAGGAACGTCTTCGCGACCTATTACAGGATACGTTGAGATAACAGTAACTGCTAAAAATAAAACTAATTCTTTTAAAATAACCGCTCTTGTAGTCGATTGTATCACGGATAAATTACCATCTCACTTTGTTGACACTTCCACAGTGCAACATTTGCTTGAATTACCGCTAGCCGATCCACTGTGGCACATTCCCGGTGAGGTTGAACTATTACTAGGGGCTAAACTTTTCCCATATTTATTACTGCATGATAAAATTATCTCACCTACCGCGCCTTCCGCAATTGAAACCGTGTTTGGTTATATTCTTATGGGTGAGGTACCCGCTAGTTTATCTAACAATGATAAAAGTTCCGTTCATTTAAATACCGCTTCATATTTTTCTACCGCGTTAAATACAGATAATTCTCATTGTTTTCTTTCGTTAGACGAATCGTTACATAAATTTTGAAACATTGAAGAAATACCGTCAAAAGCTTTTATGAGCCCTGCTGAACTCGAGTGTGAACAGCTGTTCGCTTCTAGTGTGTCACGTGACTCTAGTGGTAGGTATTGTACTGCATTACCATTCTGTAAAAATCCAGACTCACTCGGAAATTCTTATGCTGTCGCTTATCGACGTTTAATTAATTTGGAAAAAACTAAGCTTCGCGACCCTACTTTGCGCGCGAGTTATAACGAAATAATCCAAGAATATCTTGATCAAAATTATTTAACTGAAACTACACCTAGTTCTGTTGACCAGACTATAGGTTATTATATACCGCATCACCCTGTTATTAGGAATGATAAGCAGACTACTAAAGTTCGTATTGTCCTTGACGCGAGCGCCAAATCTCATAATGGCGTGTCATTGAACGATTTGTTACACACAGGGCCGAATTTACAGGCTGACATATTTTTATTACTTCTAAATTTCCGTTTATTCCCTATTGCAGTTACAGCTGACATAAAACAGATGTATCTTCGAATTGCTGTTATTGATGAGCATCGAAAATACCAGAAAATATTGTTTCGATTTAATACGGTTGAACCTGTTCGCGAATTTCAATTTAACCGAGTTGCATTTGGTCTCAAGCCCAGTCCCTTCCTAGCCATGCGCACTGTGCGCCAGCTGTCAGAGGATGAAAAACATCGCTTCCCGCGCGCATCCGTTGTCGCTTCTCATGAGCTATACATGGATGACTTGGCTAACTCGACCGCTACTTTAGAGGAAGCCAAGATTCTCTCCGCAGAACTTATCGCCTTATTTAAGGCGGGGGGCTTTGATCTTAATAAGTGGGCAAGTAATTCCTCTGAACTACTAGAGACTATTCCACACTCCAACCGTTCTTCTATTAACTTCTCTGACGGGGATAATTTAAAAATTCTTGGACTCAAATGGATTCCTTCCGAGGATTGTTTCACCTTTACCACATCTATTTTGGATAAAAGTTGTACTAAACGCTCCATACTTTCCACTGTTGCCCGCTTGTGGGATATTCTCGGTCTAGTTGCTCCCGTAGTTTTATTCGCGAAATTACTCATAAAAGAATTATGGAAATTAAACACAGATTGGGATGAAACTCCGCCCGAGTCTATTGTAAATCTTTTTCAAAAATTTAAAGAGCAACTGCCTCTACTTTCTTCTTTAAAATTGCCTCGTCATGTAGCCGTTACTATGGGTTGCGTGACAAATATAGTAGGTTTTGCTGACGCCAGCTTGAATGCGTATGGCTGCGTCATATACTTACACGTCACTGACACATATGGTAACATACACGTAACTTTGGTGTGTGCTAAATCCAAAGTTGCACCTGTTAAGGTCGTATCTCTGGCTCGTCTAGAGCTTTGCGCCGCTGTTCTTTTGTCAAACTTAATTAAATTAGTTTATGACACTTACCGCTCTCGAACATCTATTAATGAAATATTTGCCTTTTCCGATTCTACAATTACACTTTCATGGATTCATTCCTCACCGCACAGATGGAACATTTTTGTTAGTAACCGCGTCGCTAAATGTCAAGAAAATCTTGATCCTAAACACTTTTACCATATTAACGGAAAGGAAAATCCTAGTGACTGTCTATCTCGAGGTCTTCTACCTGAACAGTTGCTAAATCACGGTTTATGGTGGCATGGCCCTGAGTGGCTTCTGCGCCCAACTACTGAGTGGCCTATCACTCCGTTTGTTTCTTCATGCAGCGAGGAATTACCTGAATTTAATAATAAATCACTAACCTTAGTATCTACCGTATCAGAGCTTAATTTAGTATATAGCCTTTCTCTAAAATTTTCATCTTTAAATAAAATATTGCGTATAATTGTATACATTCTAAGATTTTTACGTATTATTCCTTACGACAAGTCACTTAAGACAATTACTGTCCGTGAATTAGCTACCGCTGAAATTTATTTAATCCATTGTATTCAACAATTTCATTTCTTAGATATTTATGACGAAATTAAAAGTAAAAAGCTTCGCTCACAGTTTAAAAAACTCGATCTCTTTATAGACGAGCACAACATAATTAGAATCGGGGGCAGGTTGTTAAATGCGAACCTTCCTTATGAAGCTCAGCATCCCGCTCTCTTACCGAAACATGATAATTTTACACATGTTCTAATAGATTATTATCACCGCGTTTATTGTCATGCCGGTGTAAGCCTTCTAAGCTCTCTGTTACGCCAAAAATATTGGATCCTCTCTTCTAGAGGTGTCATCAGACAAAGAGTACACGCTTGTAACTTTTGTTTCAAAATTTCTCCTTCTCACCCTAGCCCAAAGATGGCTGATTTACCCGCTTGTCGCGTGCAGGAGACTAAGGCTTTTGTGCATACGGGTGTGGATTACGCTGGTCCCATTAAAGTAACTTTGTGTAGACGCAGAGGTCAAAGAAGTCAGAAGGCTTACATTTGTTTATTCATTTGTTTCGTTACCAAAGCGGTTCATATTGAATTAGTTACCGACGTGTCATCGGACACTTTTATTTCCGCTTTTAAAAGATTCATCTCCCGCAGAGGACCGGTTTCTTACCTATACTCCGATAACGGGACAAATTTTGTTGGAGCCAAAGCTCAATTGCAAGAACTACTTGCTAACCGCTACCGCATAGAGTGGAAAATGATTCCACCCCGCGCTCCCCACTTTGGAGGGCTGTGGGAATCTAATATTAAATCTATTAAATCGCATTTATACCGTGTTATCGGTTCTCAACTTCTCACATATGAGGAGCTTTCTACTGTTCTCACTGAAATTGAGGCAGTTCTAAATTCCAGACCGCTCTGTGTCCTGACTGAGGACCCGTACCCAGAGCCGCTTACTCCCGCGCATTTTATAATGGCTTCTCCGTTGACTTCGTTGCCTGTCGTGAACGTTCCCGAAACAACGAGGCCTCTAACTTGCCGCAAAAGGTTGCTTGACCAAATGGTTTGCAGCTTTTGGAGAAGATGGCGAATAGAATACCTACATAACTTACAAGTTAGGCAAAAATGGTTGAATGCCGCAGACAACATTAAGATTGGTACGGTGGTTCTCATGCATCAGGACGATGTCCCTCCTTTACGTTGGCCAATGGGCATAATCACAGAAGTTTTCCCTGGTAAGGATGGGACAATCCGCGTTGCTATGGTGAAGACATGCAGCGGTTCTTTCAAGAGGCCCGTTGTCAAGCTATGTCCTTTACCTTCTCAGTAATATCACCACGCAATTAAATTTTAGCTGTAATAATTTATTAACATATTCATTTATTTTTCTCTCTCTTAGTCCGCTTTAACATATATTTTTCCTCTTTTTGAGAATACTACATATCCTCAAAGCCGGGCAGGATGCTTACGCAAGTTTCTGTAGTACAAGTTTTACTATAATATATACGAGCGTGGTACACCTCATTGTTTAAATATTTCCAAAACAAACATATTTTTTCATGTTGTCAACATTTATTTGATACACCTATCTCCTTCCTTCCTACTACGTCGCATGTGACAGAAAGAGAAAGGTGCTCGTCAACTTCCGCCGCGGTTTTTGACAAGAGAACGCCACGGTGGAATCTCACTATTCCGTTTGAATCGTTCACCGCACCGCACACATATTTCTACCGCTTGCTTCCGCGGCGCGCGCCGCAGAAACTAACAGCTGAACCACCGCAAAGACTCTAAACTTTAAAAACGTGTTGGCCAACACAACGTGGGACAATTAATACCAGTGAAGTGCTGAAGAAATCTCCGGAACCCGTGCTGGATCTCAACCCGGCGCACTCCAGTCGCATCTGTCATCGGTCCAGGCGATCATCCTCACCTTCAAGTAAGTCCCTCTTTCCCGTTACTCTCTTATAAGTGTTGGCAACATACATTTCTCATAATCTGTTTTCCCGCGCAAAAATTATAAACCCGCATATTGGTCCTTCGAGAAACTCCCGCTATATCCCAACTTAACCAATACCCCTAAGGGGGTGAAAAGGGGGGGCAAAGATTGTATGGGAAAATGTGATTTCTTGGTCCAATCTACTTCAAACATTGCAATCAACAATATTAACAGAATTGGAAAAATTTAAATTGAAAATGGACGCGTTTCATATTACATAGAAATTCATCCCCTAACAGGGTTAAAAAGGGGTAGAAAGTTATTTTGGCGGTGATTTGTTTCGAATTTGATATCAATACTCTTTCGAGATTTTGATATAAACTACGAGTTATTTTGATACATGTTTCAAAACCCAATCCGATTTTATTCCAAAAAGGTTGAACTCACATAAAAAATTGGTGCAAAATTGCAAATACTCTTTAAAATTGGAATGTCTCGAAAGTCACCGTAAAACATTAATACCGCATTTGAAGGTTTCTAAGCTTTGAAGAGGTTGTGCACTTTAAGACACGGCGTCATAGCGTAGGGACGTAGAGTTTGAAATCCGCAAAAGGTAGATCCGTAAGAGATCCGCAACGGTTTACTGCAGCTATATCGTGTTGCGGCTCATTTAATCCACCTTGATGAGAACTGCAAACCTAGCTGGAATGGTCATCTCTTAGCTGCCATGGATAAATAATTTGAATTGCTTTATTTTATAAATTATTGATCTATTTCTTTTTTTTACTCTGGACGCTCTTATTGTGCACGTTTTTCTACATCGTTCTCACATATATGTATAATCTCAACAAGAAAGATGTAACCAAGATTTTGTAACAACATTTTTGATTGAAAAGAGTGTCCATGGAGTTTCTTGCCCGTTCTTCTCCATAGAGATCTACGCTAGGGAATGGGCAACTACAGTACATTCTCAAGTTATTATGCCTTGTGTCTGTGACTGTAGCCTTTTTTTTTTTTCGTTTTATCGACATTCAAAAGTGCCGTAATGGTCTAGTTGAAATAAATGATTTGAGTTTGAGTTTGAGTTTGAATATGACCAAGTATGACTGTCATCGAGTGTCTAAGTATGAAGATGTTAAAGCTGTAAATAGAAGCCTTTAAAGCTGTTTTTGTAAACATGGTAATTTATTCTTATTCAAATAAATACGTTGTTAACCACAAGTATTTGATTTTGAACAAAATTGCCCTTTTTTTTTTTTTTTTTTTTTTTAAGGATGGGAAATCATCAAATGACCCCCCCCCACTCTGGGCGGAGCGGGAGGGAGTGTCAGACTCTTACTGACTAAAAACCATCCATGTTCCTTCCTCGCCTTTTACGTTCCGGGGCCGCGGTATCTCTTTCGAACAGGCCCGCAACCCCGGCAGGCTTCGGCCCGTGCGGGCCCCTCTCCTTTTGCTGACATCTCTTTGAGGCGCGCGTGGAACACGAACGCGCCGTCGACACGGCCTGTCGTCGTCGTTAGACGGCCGGACGGCTAGCTAGCCCATAGCCAGCCGTCCACAGGCCCGCATCTACGGTGGCCGGTAGCCACCACGTGGCCCCCGACGCCCGTTGCGTCTCCCGCGGCGGCCGGGAAGAGAGGATCTCTCCCTCTCTCGTTCCGCCACCTCCTTCGCTAGCATGACTGCTTCGCAGAAGGAGGCGACGGCTTCCCATTCCGTCTCGCTCCGGACCATGGATTGAACCAGGGCCGGACGCGAGAGGTCGCCGCCGCCGATCGCCGCCACGAGGACACGGCGGAGCTCCACCCACGCAGGGCAGACTTCCACCGTGTGCTCCACCGTGTCCTCCGGTCGATCCTCGCAGTGGAGACACCCGGGCGATTCCTCCCGCCCGATTCGGTGCAGGTACCTCCCGAAACATCCGTGTCCGGTGAGGACCTGCGTCAGGCGGAAGGTGAGGACGCCGTGGCGCCTCTCCAGCCACTCCTCAAAGAGGGGACTTACCGCCACTATCGTGGCGTGCCCTGCACGGGGTTGCGACAGTCGCTCTCTCCATGTCGCCATGAGATCGCGCCGGAGGTCAGTCCGCTGAGCGGCAATTTGCCGCGGCAGCGGAGTTTCCCCCCGGCGTAGTACCTCCGCGCGCCACTCATGCAGGCGCGCGAGGACTATCGCCTCCAGATCCCACGGCAGCAATCCGGCAAGCAGGCCCGCCGCCTCGCGAGAGATCGTGCGGTACCCACGGACCATCTTTACGGCCACCACTTTTTGGGGCGCGTTCAGATGATGAGCGGCACGCCGCTTCAGGGAACGCGCCACACTGGGGCCCCGTAGAGGGCCATGGACCGCACGACTCCCGCGTAGAGCCTGCGGCAGGAGGCGTTCGGCCCCCCAAGGTTGGGCAGGAGCCGCCTGAAGGCAGCCCCTGTCCGTTCCAGCCTGGGGGCCAAACGTCGGAAATGCTCCACGAAGTTCCACCGGCTGTCGAGGACGAGTCCTAGGTACTTCAACGTCGACTCGACGCCGATGGATACCCCTCCTACCGTCAGTGTGGATCCCGACGGTGGCGCATTCCGAGGCCCATGAAAGCACATGGCCTCGGACTTGTGCAATGCCACCTCGAGACCCAGTTGCCGGATCCTCTCAACGACTATCGCAACCCCGCGTGTCATGTTGTCGGCCGCCGCCTCGTGCGACCTCCCCTGTGCCAGCACCAGGGTGTCATCTGCGTAGCAGACGACGCTGACACCACTAGGGAGGTCCGCGCGCAGCACCCAGTCGTAACCGATGTTCCACAGGGGCGGTCCCAGAACCGATCCCTGTGGGACACCGCACGACATCTCTCACCGGTTCCAATCTCCGCAGCGACTGGGGTAGATGACGGCCCTGTCCGTCAAATAGTCCCCGACCACACGACGGAGGTAGGTCGGCACCCGGTGATACCGGAGTGCCTCCCTGATGCAGCTCCAGGGCAGGGAGTTGAAAGCGTTGGCGATGTCGAGAGACACCGCCAAAACAACCCCGCCCCGGGATATCGCATCCGTCGTCGTGAGGGACCTCACGCGCATGATTGCGTCCACTGTAGAGCGCCCCTTGCGGAAACCAAACTGGTTCTCCGCAAGATTCGGCCCCATCCCCTCAAGGTGCTCGGCGAGGCGGTTTGCAATGACTCTCTCAAAGAGCTTGCCCACCTCGTCGAGCAACACAATGGGCCGAAATGCGGACGGAGAGTCCGCAGGGCGCAACAAAATTGCCCTTGGGTACGTAAATTGACTTTAATGCATATCTTAGGAGATACACCGTTTTAAATAACTCCGCAGCAAAATAATGATCATGTACCGGGCGCGCATTTTCATAATGCGGAAGGATGTGTGTGATGTGCTCTTTGAAAATTGTATTATAGGTGCTTACGACCCACTCTCTGTAACCCTCTCTTTCTCTTATGTGACGCAGACGAAGTTGCGCGGGTCAGCTAGTATCAAATATAACAGTTCTCAATTACTTACCTATTAACGTTAATATTTATCCATGGTGCTAGGCAACTGGGCCTATCCCAGTTGTAAACGTCCCTTTGTGCCTATTGGCCTTGTTTCGTTCTGTCTCCTGCTGATATGGAGGGAAGTGGAAATTACGGTTTTTTTCCTACTCCTCCGCTATACTTTCTGATTAATTTCGATGCAGGATCCAAGACATTCTTTTTGTGGGACTTCGTCGAGCTTCATTGTCTTGGCGCTTTTCTGGTGGTCGCCACTGTTGATTCTGACTTTCAGGAGTTAGTGGTTTGGGCGTGTGTGGCGGGCTTGTCCCAATATAACATACAAACTAGATTAAAATAAAAAATAATGAAACTACGACTGATACTATCATACAGTTAAATAATATTTTAAAAGGAAATATTGCAAAAGGACGCGTCCGCCGAGTTGAAAGTTTCCCGCGTTTTTTTCAACCCTCGGTATGGATCTATCTGTTTTTTATTAGTGTTTTCTTTTTGTTCATATGTTTATTAGTATCATGTAAGCATGGACTTTTGCGGGTTAGAATTAGAATATGTCCCTCGTTTAAACTGATTCATATAAAAGATTTTTAGGTATAATCCATTTTCCCTTTAAATCTGGCTTTGGACAGGCAAATATCGAGGTATTACTACTAGGTAGTAATACCTCGATATTTGCCTAGGCCTATACTAAGCACTAGGTTAGACCGAATGTTCGCAGTCGTTGATTGACACCTTGCATATTAATGGCTCCTCGCACACTACCACTAGAAAACAGTTAAGCACGAACCATAATCCCAATATTATTCACTGGAATGATGATAAGACGTAATTTTTGATTATTCAAGAACACTGCATGACACTCTTAATATAGCGAAGTAAGCGGGGTTGTTAGTTTATGCGTTACGCAATAACGCAATATTAGACATGCGGAAGTAGCGGCGCTCGCGCATGCACTGAGGTAAGCGCTGGGTGCCGCGGGGGTGTGCCCTGTCGGTGCATCGCATCGGGGACAATACAAAGGAGGGCGGAGTTTGCGCACATAGCTCAGTATCGGCACGTGTTTTGCCGCGTGACACCTAGAGTTCACTTCATGCGCGCTCGGTGTCCATGAGTAATGTATTTTATTAGACAACTAGCTTCTGCCAGCGGCTTCGCCCGCGTGAAGTTTGATTATTGTCCCATGGGATCTTACTACCGGAATAAAATGTATCCTATGTTTTATGTGGGTCATAGCGTGATGATATAAACGTAAGAGTAAACAAATATAATAATAACAAATCTCCGAACTGCTAAGCTATCGGGAGTTACACGTGCTATTGTGAGTCAACTATAAAAGATAGACATATGCTGTCATGGGATATTTTTTATATAATTTTATGTGGAATATTTCCGTTATACATGATTTCTATGTAGCTTTAACCATTAAGGCTGCACACGCGACGGAAGCTAAAAAAACCAAGTAACTTCTCCCGTTTTCCCAACATTTCCTTTCACTGCTCTGCTCCTATTAATGGTAGCGTGATGAAAAGTATACTATTACCTGCTCAGGAGTATGTAGAATAATTGTACCAAGTTTCGTTAAAATCCGTCGAGTAGTTTTTTTTCCTATAAATAACATACAGACAGACAGACAGACAGACAGACAGACAGACAAAAATTTTACTGATTGCATTTTTGGCATCAGTATCGATCACTAATCACCCCCCGATAGTTATTTTGTAAATATATTTCATGTACAGAATTGACCTCTCTACAGATTTATTATAAGTATAGAAGAAGATAGATTATGTCAAACGTTAAGGTTTTTTACATAATTGGGTTAAGAATCGAATACTGAATACCTTCCTTAAATATGTTTCTCATTTAACCTAACACGCTGTATACCCAATCAAAAGTTTCTATGCTTGCCCTCGTATATTCAAAAAACTTGTCGGGATAATTCCTATATTCATGGTACAGAGTGTGAAATTCGCCATGTTCTCTTCTTTACTGTTTAACTGGGTGCGCACCTATTCTTGACTGAATGATATCTTGAGCTAACGCACTTATTTCAAGGCAATACCCTGCCACTTTTCAACCGACTTCCAAAAAGAGGAGGTTATCAATTCGTCTGTATTTTTTTTTTTTTTTTTGTGTTTGTTACCTCAGAGAACTTTCGACTGGGTGAACCGATTTTAATGATTCTTTTTTTGTTTGAAAGCTGGTGCTTCTCGATTGGTCCCATTTTAATTTGTTGAAGATCTGATGCTGATCTTCCGAGATATACAATGGAACTCTTCAAAAATAGACGGCAAACCTGCAGTAATTGCTGCAATCGCTTGTAGGTTCATTGTTCATACTACATCATGACGTAACATCACGCCGGTATGCTCTGAGGGGGTACCTAGATGTGTACAAAACTCCCAGATTTCGACAATGTTTGTTGCCTCTGAACTTTCGACTGGGTTAACCGATTTTGATGATTCTTTTTTTATTTGAAAGCTGGTGCTTTCCGTGTGGTTACATTTTAGTTTTGTTAAGATCTGACGCTGATCTTCGGAGATATAAATGGCACTCTTCAAAAATACACGGCAAAGCTGCAGTAATTGCTGCAATCGCTTGGTTGTTTATTGTTTATGTAACATAGTGACGTAACATTACGCCTGTTTGCTCTGAGGGAGTCCGCAGAAGTGTACAATACACCCAGATTTCGACAGTTAGATATGTTAAGTTCTATTTAATGGGATTCTGGAGAAATAGGCACACCAGAAGCGATTTGGGTAGTTTTAGGAAGAGTACGTTCTTGGAGTGATCCCATTTCAATTTGGTAAAGATCTGATGAAGAACTTCGGAAGATAGGCGACGAGAACTCCTCAATAAATGATAGCAAATGTACTGGGATCGCTGAAATCTCATATCTGTCTATTGTTTACACCAGTTCATAAAAGAAAATCACGCCCGTACGCTGTGAAGGGATAAGTACGTGTGAACCACTAAAAATGAAAAATATAAACTTTTTTACAAAAAATAAAACCGACTTCAGAGAAAACAAAAAAGTGAAAAATAACTTTAGCTTCAGAAGTCGGTGACAAAAAACTAAATCAATCAAACAAAGGTCACCGACTTCTGAAGCTAAAGTTATTTTTCACTTTTTTGTTTTCTCTGAAGTCGGTTTTATTTTAAAAGGGCCGTTTTAATAATGTTCTCTAAATACGTCCAGCGCTGACGCCCGCCGCCGCCGCGGTCGCTACTAGTCGAGCAGTGGCATACCACCGTGAATCGCGCCGCAAAAACGTTGTCAATAGAAACAAGATGACGTGGTTTCCTATGAGCGAAGTTTGACGCCGTAATAATATCCCTTTGGTATCCACCTCCTCGTAGAGCTAGTCAAAAATGTATTGGAGAGCTGGCATAAAGGAATAAAAAAAACAGATACCTCGAATGTTGACTGTGATGAATTTATTTGTGCTGGCTTGTTGCTACTTGTATCGATTAAAACGATTCAATCGGTTTCGATCATTGTATTTGACAAGCGAAGGGTTAGTACGTGCTTTAAGTTTAGACATGTTCGGGATTTTAAGGGAAGTTTGATTAGGCCATATCCCAGTAACAAGATTTTCTGTTAGGTATGTACCTGTGTATATTACTGTGAAAGCCCAAAAAAGGATCAATTTAGTAATGCTTCTATGTTTCATAAGTATTTTATATTTCGAAAGGATCGATAGTTTAATTAAGTAGTTACTGTCGTGTCAGTCTAGTAGTAGTTTGGGCACTTACAGTCTGTCTGTAGTGTGCCATACATTTTCTGACGACTGGTCTAGACAGAAAGCCATTTGGTAAATGCTTTACATTAGTTACGCATTCCTCTATCAGTTGTGTTTAGAATCTGTTAATGCCTGAGCGTTCACAGTAGTATACATAAATATATATACAGTACATTGCCAATAGTAGTCGTAATGATTTATATACAGTGTAAATTGACTTAGGTAAGTAATTCATAAACATATCACAATTCATAGATCTAACAGTTAGGCAATAGTAGGTCCCATTGTATTTATTATTTTACTGAACTGATGAATTATCTCGACTATAAATAAATGTTCTTTCGAATAGTGATTTATAATCGTATTTTGATGTCATTATTAAGAGGCCGTGCAAGGAATCGAATCATTTTGAAACAATTTTGATAGAAAAAACGTTATCACACATCATCATTTAGGTACAATTTACATCATTACTTTTATACGAAATAAAAAAAACACCTGCCATCTCTACCTCTTCACCACCCTTGGTTGGTCAACTAGTAAACCTTTCTTGTGGGTGAGGAGTAGGTAGTTTATTAAATAAATAAACTAAACAAAAAAAAACAGTACACTTCCTCGAATACTGGTTCTTATCGCACTACGATTATGTTCAACATGCAACGTATTTCACACGCGTGCGTTTTTTGTCAGTTTTCCACAACGGGTGCGGGAATGAAAATTGCCACAGATAACTATATCTATACTTAGTCCAAATTGGTTCAATGCCTATTAGGTAGTCAGAGGTGAATAAGAGAACACTAGGCAACCTAATACTTTTATTTCTGAGACATACTTTCTCGCACTAGTTAGGGAATACAAATTAGTTAATAGTCACTTTTCGAGCGTGGGGAAATTGCAATCATTATGTTGATAAATTAATGGGCAAAATGACCTACATTTTCGAGAGCGCAAAAGTGTGACATTTTAGGTGATGTTACACCAATAGTTTTACGGCACAAAATCTCTACTTTTATAATCACATAAAAGATAACAATAGGTTTTACTTTCATATTTCTCGAAGTAACTATATAGGTAATACAATTGATACATATTGTTTATTTCTTGCACGGATCCTCAAAATATTGATAAAGCCGCATGGACTCGAACTGGAAGCCTTCTTCGATGTAATTATAGACTTAGAATAAGAAATAATCGCGGAGTACAACTAGGTTTTATTTATTTAGACTAGGGCTAGGCCGATGATGATTTCTGCTGACAATATTATTGCGCATACAGTGTCAGTCCTGACATTTTTAAGTCTGATACACAGTTCTAAACATGAATGTTTTTAATAATATATACATAAATACCAATATTTAAAATCTTAATAATTATTTATTTTGATTTTCAGGCAATAGTTTACCCTGCTTTTATTAAGAAACATGTCCAAAATTTCAAAATTGGTTCAAGAACAGGACTTTAGTGATAAATAAAATAAATAGATAGAGATTATAATATGTGCCGGTAGCCAATCTATACTTAGATGTTATTGCCTTTATGTACCTACTTACTACCGGAATCTGCTTGGAGATGTAGTGGGTACTGGGCACTACTAGTCGGTGGTCGTCTTATTGCCTGCTTGTTCAGCGTGATGGGAGAACTGAATGTCTATCACAGTTTCTTTGTCAATTATGTTATATTTAAAGTTACCTATTCGTATAGAAACAATATGATAATTTATAAATAATACCTACATTATTTGCAAACATCATACTAATCCTGGATGTTTCACTTACAAAATGTTTAGGTAGTAGGTATAAATTGTTAGTTTTAGGCATTTTTATAATATCTAGCCTATCTATATTTCAGGATTGTTGATTTATCCGGTTTTCGTTCACTGCTGATAACAATTTTTAAATAACTATACAATATATAATTACCTATAGTAATTATTAAATAACTTATTACAAAAATATGTACACCTTAATCATTATGGTAGGTAGGTACTTTTTTATAAAGTAAAGATTTCTATTAATTTGTTGGTAATTCTCATAATTTTTTAAAGCAATAATTAATAAATGTAAGCGTAATAATAAACACTAGGTATATACCTAGGTCCTCGCGTAAAGAGTCCTTGGTCTTTAGTTCTTTAACTATAAATATACGAGTGGAAGTGATTATCACAACATCAACTCGTTGTATATTTTATTTATTGGAGTTGCACAAGACACCTTATCGACTATTATATCTACTCGTTTTCTTTTACCTAATTAATGATTGCTCATTTTCTCATTACAAGCACCTATCAATAAGGAAATTATGTGAATGGACAGTGTTGTGTCACGTCCAGGGATGTAACGGATGTGATGATATCGGAACCGGAATCGGAATCGGAGGTTTTGGATTTGATATATCGGAATCGGAACAGGAATCGGAACCGGAATCGGAGGCGGATGCTGAAGAAGAGAATGTGTGAGAAAGTAGGATTCATTAAGAAATAACGAACGATCGGCTCGAATAGAAAAATTCTTTTTGTGTTGGATAGTCCATATCGAGGAAGGCTTTAGCTATTATGAGCGTTTTTTTCCTATATTTTTTCTCTCTTATGTGACGCACACGAAGTGGCGTGGGTCAGCTAGTAATACATACATTGATAATCGGTCTTTTTAATTTCAAATACAAGCAACAGAACGCCTGACGAGGCATTGAAAAATCAATCATTATTAATAAAATAATTATTCATTGTATGTAGGTACTTGTAAGTACCTATGCTGGTAATTTATTTAATCTACAGAAAGCACGTTACGAGGGGCTAACCTCGTGGGACACGTATAAACAGGTTTATACGCGTTGACCGCGGCCGTATGCCGAAGCCCGACGCAAGGCATCGACCTCCGATTACCTCCGATTGAAAAGTTTCGGAACAGGTATCGGAATCGGAGGTTCAAAATCAATCGGAAGTTCCGACTTATCGGAATCGGAATCGGAGCTCCGTAACATCCCTGGTCACGTCAATATTGTGCGAACCACGTATTATTTTACAGTCATTAGTCATAACAAGTCGTAACGATGGCAGTTAGATAGTTGATGGGGAAGCCTAAGCGTTCGGGCACTGAAAGTACAGCAAGAATGTCTCAGACGTCGGGTCGTAGGAGATGGAGATCGACGGCGACGTCCCGGCGCGGGTTGCGAGGGGCGCGCGGCTGTGGAGCGTGCACGGCGTGCGCGGCGCCGCCCAGCAGCGCGGCGTCCT
Source organism: Xestia c-nigrum (assembly GCA_916618015.1). Lineage (NCBI taxonomy): Eukaryota > Metazoa > Arthropoda > Insecta > Lepidoptera > Noctuidae > Xestia > Xestia c-nigrum. Next base: position 14,482,867 of record OU745245.1, read on the forward strand.
CGGCCAGCGAGTCCCCGGAGCCGTAGCCCCGCTCGTCGGCGCCCTCGCACCACGACGCCGAGCCTGAGCTCATCGACCGGGGCTCTGTCTCTGCGCCCGCGGAGCAACTCGCGCAAACTTCTGCAATTATATCTGCATTTAAATTTTCTGAAATCGATTTGTTTCAAGTGTATGCCTAAATTCTTGAGATTTGACTTAGTTTGTAGTGTCCTTGTTAAGTTAGAGAATGGTATTTCTGAGATGGGTTGGTTTCTGTGAGCCGGGTGCCTCAGTGCTTCACATTTGTGAGATATGGGACAAATAAAAGTAAATCCTGAACAGATAAGCTGCTTTACCTTAAATCAATGACGAATATGTCGCTCAACGGCTTAAGGTGTCTGTCAAAGAGGATAAGGTTTATTGTTTTGTATTTTTTGTTAAAGGGTGAATGAACCCTTTAGTTACTTACATAACTCTACAATTCCGCATGTTCTGTAGTACCTAAGAGGAACCTATACAACGAAATGAAACTGATATAGGACAGTGTTCTTGAAAGACGACGCCGTTGGAGAAATACCTACCCACCTACTGCCGTTAAATTAATAAAAGATAAGTATAAGCTGTTGGGACTAATGAAATAGGAAGATTAAAATAAGTATTTTTACTTTACGACATTTAACATTCGATACACATAATGTTAATTAATAAGTATTTAAATATAAGTAATTATGCAGTCTAAATAAATACGTTTAAAAATAAACTACATTACAGACACATGCTGAAATTGATGATAAATGTTGCAAATGAAAAAAAAACGAAGGTATTTGCAGGTTTTGTAATATTCGAAACAAAGTACAACAATATTATAATTAATTTTAATCTTTTGATTTTATTTATTTGTTCACTTTCAAGTTCAAGCTGTGCACAAGTTAAATTCCATCGTTACTATTTTTTGAGTATGTTGCAATTTGCATAACTTGCAATTTTTCGTAACTTTCGTAACGGCGATGTTGTGTGTAGTCATAAACAGCTGAGAGTCTGAGACACAGGTTCGTGTTGATAGTAGGTACTAGTAATGGGATCGTATACAAGCTTGAAGGGGCACCGACGCTGTAACGCTTAGGGCCGAGTCCACCGGAATGGCAGCAGCCGGCGGGGGTGTCGCCGCTGCGCTGGCGGCCTCTCGCGACCTCCTCCTCCTCCTCAACAGGAGACCAGGCTGGTAGGGTCTACCAGCCTGGTCTCCTGTTGACAAGTTTAGTTTCTACATTCGGCCGGCAGCGGCCCGCGGTGCCGCGAGCGGCCTCGCGTCACCGCGGGCGGTCTCGCGACCTTTTCAAGCGGTACTGGTCTTTTAAGTATGTAGATAAAACTTAAAATTATTTCACACTGAAAGTGCTCGCCGCATCGCTGCCGGCCGCTGCCATTCCGGTGTGACTCGGCCCTTACCACGTATTAAGTAAGTACCTACATCATTAAAAAAAAACCCCCCAAAGAACATTTTCATGGGTACATTTTGACTGTGTCGGTTTGTAGACAATAGTTGTTTTTTTAAATAACTGAAGAAATATTTAAATACGTGGTATAGTTCAGTTCAGATCAGACTTTATGGCGGCTCGGAAGTTAGCTGCGAGTGACGGTCTTCGCAGGTATAACGGTTCAAACTGTATGGTGTCTCGGAAAATCTAACGTAAAGCTGCGCAGAACACAATGATATGTATCAGCGGGACACAGATGATGCATCGTCTTGACTATATAATGCACTGTTATTAGCACTGTTAAACCTTTTATATCTGTTACAGATATGTTACGGTTACACTTTTGTAAGTGTTTTGGGTTAACACATTGAAAACACACTTATAAGTGTTACGTATTTGATTCTGTTACCAATTCAACACGTAACACTTCTAATTCTGTAACCTTGATGAAGGTGTTTTTAAGTCCCTGCCCGCAGCTAATTCCCGAGCCGCCATAAAGTTTGAACCGAACTATAACCGTGTTTTAGCGTCGTCAGTGTCCCATCCATCCTGCACAATCATGTATATTACGAGCTGATTTAAAATTGTTGCATGTTCTATGTAGACAATATTGAAACCAACTACCAATGGTTGGCGAATCAATCATATTTTTTCTTAAATATAAAGGCGTATGTGTTTAAAATATGTAGGCACATAACGTTTCAAAAAGTATTAAATGAGTTGTATGTTCAGATAAAAAAAGATCAGATAAAGATAAGTCTAAAGCTACGACACCTTCATTAGTACATTCACGTTGTAGGAGTAAGTTGTAGGCGGGTCTAGGATTCTAGGACACAGAGAGACACTAGGAAATCATAAACATTCCACACATCGATAGGGGTAGCGTGTAGCACTCACTCAGCCGGCGGCGGCCGTTTACTATGGGGCTCTCCCAACTCATCGGTCAGAGAGAAGTCGACGACGAATAATCTTCATAAGATGCTGCAATTTTGTAATATTCGCATATTTATACCTATGGCAACGACGTGTAATTGGTTAAGTTAGCATCACATTAACTACAGTAATCTATTCACACGAGTGTGGCTACATGGCGACTAATATTGTGTCAGTAGTGGCTTAGAGTGAATTAATTAAGAATCATGTAGACATTGATTAGAGCAACGTAAGTTTATACAAACAGTTTTTTTTTATAATTTATTAAAACATCAAAAACTAAATTGAAAAGGCAACACCTAAACGAATACCTTTACTAATACGATTTCTAACTCACGGATTAGCGCGGAGAGTTGAAATTCCAACAGTGCTAATCTTTAGGGATTCATTTAGGTGTTCGCTATTCACAAAATACTCTAAACAATTTCTCGCAATCTAATAATTTGTAACTGTTTTACGAGTCGTAGGTTAAAGGTAGTTAATATGGGGTTGTGTGGGCAGTTGATGGAGCTAATGTTCCAGTATATACATGTGTACTTGTGAAGGTAACATGGGACAGATACCGACCTGAGCTGTCGGTGACGAGGCGGGGCGGCGTGACCTCCCGGTCCGGCACCACGATTACAACTTCATCGTCTCTTGGGGAATCACCGTTGCGACTTGTACTTGCTGTCCTGTTAACATTTATTATTCATCTATGCATCTACACTTCAGCGACAGTGACAAGATTACAAGAAACACAAGGTATTCATAACTAGGTAGGACAGTTGGCGTTCATAAGTTCAGTAGCACGATATGAGTTGTATTGCTGTGAACACACGTTTTGGCTGTCAACCAACAGTTTTGCTATAATAATGATGTGATATTTTTGATAGTGATATGTTTAATAAGGCTTTCTTGTTTTGAAGTTCAATTAATAATGCTTCATTTATGAGTAAAAAAAAATTTTTGATGTGAAATCTCGATCGCGCCACAGAACACAGGGTGGGATCTAGAATTGGCAAACTCTACCCCAGCCTTATTATGCGAGATCTCGAGTTTTCAGACAAGATTAAATTAGGTACCTACTATTACGATTTTATTTACGGCGCAGACAGAGTTATCTTCTTTCGAACTGTCTAGGATTGATCGTTTTTTCGTTCTTTCGAACTTTTCAGCATTGATCGTTTTAGAGTTCAGTATTATGTCCGACAGTTCTGTATAATAATGATGTATGACATAATTTACCCGACAATTTACGAAAACCTAGTGATTTTTCCACGGAACCCACTTCAGAAATTGTTGATCTACTTACTTAATACTCGTGCGAAAGGCAAACGTTCTTATGACTGTTAGTTCTTTAGCCGGTCTCGTTGATTCAGAATGTTTCTTCAGAAACTTTTCAAAGAATAAGGCACCTATATCCGTTTTGTTCATTTTCCCAAGATTTTTGGTCTAATTTATAAGGACTTGCGCAGTTCATGGCAAACGGTTAAAATTAATGGGTCGTCGAGAAATTCCACTAAATAAGGGTAGTAAGAAACCGCGTAATATATTCGTCCACCATGTGTCGTCACTGTGCCTCATTAATAAGCGTCGGCCGACCACTTGCCCTGCTAACAAGCCTGCCCTCTTCTTCATATCTCTTACTCATCTACACACAGCATCTCTTTAGGACAAATTAATGATTACATCATTAATTTGAAATTGCTACTCAACATATGAACACCACTGGACTAGTAAGTAATCTGTGACTAGACTAAGACTAACAATTGAATACAAAACCTCAAACAGATTCGTACTTTACTATAACTTTTTTTTTGACGAATCTACTGCCTAGGTCGGAGTAGCCGCGGTTCATGGGCCGCTTGTAGGGCAGGAGCGGCGCGGCGGCGGGCGCCAGCGGCGGCACGGCCGGCTCGAAGGTCCGCGACACGGGCGAGTTGGGTTCAGAGCACTGCTTGTCGACCAGCGCCGGCCGGTACCGCACCACCAGACCGCCCCCCTCACCGGACGCCCCCCCCGAACCCTCACCCCCGCTGGAAGCACCTAATAGTCTCGTTTCGTTTCTTCGTGACACCCCTCTGTCTTCCTTATACATTTCTAACAAATGATCCAACTTACTTTCTATATCATCTACCTGAAAAAATTTACATCAAATATTGGATTAAATAAATTGGTGAAATATTTCTATAATGATCTGATGGCTCTAATTATACTTTCTTTGTTAATTTAAAAGTCTTTTTGCAGTCTATTTCAAAGAATTCTTAGGGATGCTTATTGGGTAAAAATGTGATTGCCCCACTACGTGAATCGATAACAACGACTTTATGCTGTTCGTGTTGTATTCTCCAAAATAGTAAAGCAAGTTATGACGTTAAGACTGTTAAGAGTAATGGACGCACTTACTTGTCTTTCAATTTTAACTACTCTGGAAGCTAGGCTGATTTTTGATGCGTAGACATCTTTAGCTTTAGATCCTTGTTTTCCAAGTATTTGGTCTAACCTGTTGGCGTATTAAAAAATATAAGTCAACATTCATTTCATACTTCTTTATAATTAAACATGAACTTTAATTCAATGCCAGATGATAAAGCGCTCGAGATCGTGGAAATACGAAATGTAATTTTTATGGAAGGATGGGAAAATTTTTGTCATTGCATTCGATGATTTGAAGCGGGATTGCAACCCTGGGCCGAAGGTGACCCGAGAAAGACAGTATAACAAAGGCTCACGCGCATCAAACAACGGTTTACCTTACTGTCTTATTTTATTTTGATAATGAGCTGAAAAAACGTTGTTCCATCAACAGTCAAGAATCATCATAATCAATATCAATAAATCCTTTTACCTAGTATGTTAAGGTCGACTTCCAGCCGGATGCAGAAAAATAGAAGTGAAAAAAGGTAATTTTGAACATACCGGTTTATATTCAAATATTAGGTGGTATGGCAGCCTTAAATCAGTAGGACCCTCTCTCGTAACGTCGTCGTTTGAAACGCGTGAGCATTATTCAATATAGTTTTCACTACGACCTTGCCTAGGACTCGAGCTGGCCCCGGGTGCAATAACTAATTTTGCTCATTTGTATCATAATGTTCTATTAAAAACATAACCTATGTTCTAGTGACGTTATTTAAATACTTTGTGGAATCCAATTTATCGATGGAAGGTGACTAATACCTTTTATTATTAAGCTAGAGAAGAAAAGACAAATGAAAGTCTTAAATATAATTTATCTAGATTTTCTCTAGGTAAAGAAAATTAAATAAGTTCACAGAATGTTCGACATTGAAGGACTTTAGCAGGCGTAACATGACCACTTCTATCTCTACTCTACGACGAAGAAGAAATAATTAGAATGATACCCGTGCCGCGCGCCTCGCGCCGTGCCGCAATATCTTTCTGCAATCTGTTATTTTGGCTTCGTTTACGGTGGTCGTGTTGCGCGTAAAAGTCATTTAAACTATTTAAAAGCATTATTAAATATTTAATAGAAACAAGTACATCAAAGTGCAACCATACTATTGTATTGCAGTAAGTTGAAAATGATAAGATTGTTTTCAAAACCGAAACATACGTAAATTAGATTCCAACCATATCTAAAACTTCAAGATTATTTTCAAACACACACGTGAGAAGTGAAATAATATAGGTAAGTAAGGTGGGAAGTTGAACCGGGGCCTGTAGGAGAACTACCCTAAATATCAATGTTACCTGATTTTCTGCAAAGTAAACATTCGATTTTTTAATAGTGTGTAACTGCATTCGAACATTTTTGAGAAGTCGTTTACATTGGGAATCGAACTAACTTATGTTTTTAATTGACACTTGAGAACATTTTGTCTCATACAAAACTTGTTTGTGTTGATTCCAGATATCGATTAATATGTCACATGCGTGGCCGCTTCTTTGAAAAAAAAGATACAATATGGCGGGAAAAAATCAGGGCACGCTTCATTCAAAAATGTTCCATGCTCTTTATAGACTTTTAAAAATTGATAACTTTAATAAAAATGATACTTCTTGCACATAGAAAAAGTATCTAAGTCAGTAGTCATTATTTTAGGCCTCACGGAATAAAGGTTTAGGCAACCGAAAACCAACACAAGTGTATGTAAAATCTATAATCTATGTGAAAAATTCAGATGCAGACGTGATGGATAATAAAGCAATTGATAAGGATGCATCTTCAGGCTAATTTCAGAGCAAAGTCGGCGCGGCCGCGCCGGCTGTGTGCGGCGAAGACCGGTCGCAGCATGATTTCATAGCGTTCCGTGTACTACGCGCGCACCTTTTGCTTAAGATAATTGAAATGAGGTCGAGATTTATAAACGTAACATAGCACTCCAGTTGCTAATCGATATTCATGTCACTGTCGCACAGCTGTCAAATTTCAAGTTCCATATAGAGACAGGAGCATGACAAAGTCAAAGCTTGAGCTAAGTATGGTTTATAGATTTCGGCAGACAACCGGTGCCTGGTGAGCTTTTGGCTGGTCGGGCGCGTGGTGTCCGGCGTGCGTTGAACAGCGAACACGCAACCTACAAGTCTATGGATATCGAAACACGGTGCGCGCGCCCGCCGGCTTCGCTCTGAAGTAGGCCTAACTATCTCATTGAGCAGCTTCGAAAGCTGATTGAAGTAGAATTGTAGGCATAAGAAAACGCTTTAAGCTTTTTATTAATCCATTCAGACACATATCAAACAAGGACAAGCACATAAAGCGCTATGTGTGTTGCTTAGAAAAAAGGTCACGTATCTAATACTCAACAAGTCCTAAGGTATTTTTGATCGTTCAATAACAGCAGCCGCCGACTAGTCTGTTGTGAAACCTCATGATCTAAATCTTTGTTGACACAATCTTTAAGTAACGTCACGTAAATTCTGTTCAGAACAAACGATCGTGTTTATTGCTTAACATAAGGACATTACCCATTCTTCTTTACGAGCTGTATACATGAAGAAACCTATATTATTTGAGGCAGCGGCTGCAGAGTACTACCCGAACCCTTTTTTCTTATGTGAAACTCGGCATAATATAACGAACAACGGGTGCCAATGATCACATGCGTCCCACGGTACGGCCCTAAGGGTCATTCGTTAATTCTTTAGAAAGAAAATTTGTGAAAGAATTAAGAAAGTGCAAAGATATTGAAAGTGCAGAATATTTATCAATGCATGCGTACCTAAATATCGATGCATGCGTACCTAAATGTCGATGCATATTATCAAAAGATGAATATTTTCATGCATAATATTCGAATGAGTGATCTTTATCGCTGAGAAACTTGTAGGTTCTGCGAAGGCAATTTTATTAATTATATTTTATTTTAGCATGCGGATTGGTAGGCTAGGTTATTTTACAATAAACATAGTTTTCATTTCATATTTAAGTAAGGTAGGTACCTACTTATTTAGTGACAAAGAAAATTGTGTTGCAGATTGTGATCTTCACGTATAAAAATTGAAAAACACACAACATGCCTCAAAGTAACATTTATTTTGTTTAAAGGAGACCGGGGTGGGTCGACAAACCTTTCATTTATTGGTATATATTTCTTGTGTTTTAGTTGGTTGAAGTGACACTAACAGGATGCAAGGGGCAGCGACACACAGACGGTTACCACATATTCAGCACCATTAACCATTCTGAAGATCGAAATTTTCCATCGGTAATGCATGGAAAACCTTTTTTTTGTTTAAGTTCCAGAAAAAATATTGAATACGAGGTAACCGTTTGTGCGTCGGTGTCCTGTCCACACTGTATACTAAAAGAATTAACATCTATTATGCTATTATCATAATTTGCAATATCTTTTGTCAAAGGTAAGTAAACTTTTCCTAAACGTTTATCAACCTGCCCCGCATAAGGTTTCCCTATAACTCTCTATTAGATACTATTCTTTTTCAACTTCGAAAGATCGTTTGGGGAGAATCTACGTCTTGAGTGTAAACTTCTACTAAATTATTTTCATCACCTACATTAGACACTAATTCAATAAGGACTAGAAACCACTGAAGTGATTTATTACTACCTACTACAAAACGGCATACATACGTATACTTGTTACTACTTACACAAACATTTTCAAATGATTCAATATGACAAAAATATATAATTTAAAAAAAGTTGACTTTTACATCAAAAACAAAGAAAGGATCTTACTTAAAGTTACCCAAATTAATATCACCGAATGTATAAGTAAAGCTACTTACAACAAATAAACAATGATGTGGCCACACAATGCAGATACAGGAAAAACAATAGTTATAAATCCAAACCACGTAGAAAAACGAATAGGTACATCATAGTGTTACATATAACATTTCCTTATAAGTTGTGGCATACCTACCTACATGGATGGGTGGTCATGTTAGTTAGGGAGGGATGTCTTGGTGACTGCGCAGTCGTGCGGTCGGCATTCGGACAAGTTGGCTTAGCGAGTGGCTGTACAAGGAGGCGGTCGAGTTGATGATGATCAGTGAATGAAGCGGCGGCGCCGCACTATGGGAAAGCCCCATACAAAGCCGTCTCAAAACCGTTTCACGTGAAAGTCGTTGTTATAGAATAAAAAAAATATATTAATATAGTCTAATAAATAAGCTTTCTACTCGGTATTTTTTTATTTTTTTTGTTCACACAATATATTATAAATAGGCATCAAAACTAACTCTTGTTCAATAACGTAATTTTGACGCAATACGTTACTGCAATTCAACGCCACATTACTCGAAAGTTTTTAATATAAATGTACAAGTATTATACATTTTTGGGATGCTTATAATCTCCTTATAAGGTTTCATAAATAATATTATATATATTGCGTTGATAAAATAAAATTAACCAATATAGTTTAAGATGGTATGTTTTTAGGGTACTTTTTTTTTCAAACGAGTCATTTACCCTTTACCGCTGCTTGCCGCTGTCGAGATATTTATTGTATTAAGATCTTTATACATTAGTTTACGCAAGGAGAAAAAAAATAATTGCTCATACTTGCTCTTTTTCTGACACGGTGCCAAAACATATCACGGGATATTTTTTTTTTTTTTCAATTTCTTTTTATTTCTCATAAAATTATTTGTTATCTATTAAGGTCAAAGTGATAAAAAGTTCATAACAACATTTTGAAAAGTGGTCAGCTACTACACCGGAAAATAAAAAAAACAAAGACGAAAAGAAAAAATTGGTACAAAAGCGGTTTAGGGAGGAAATGGGACTGCATGTCGATAAACCTCGACAAGGCACTGGAAATAGTAATGACGGGAACACAGCTCGGAGTTTTTTTCAGAATTACTCTTGCTCTGCAGACATTACAGGTGTAGACGTAGAACTTATAAAACAAATGTACATAATACTACAAACTATGTCATCTGGAATGGCTATTAATTCAAAAAAGTTCGGTGAATACGCATATAGTACATCCCAACTGTACGTAAATATTTATAAATGGTATTATATGCCTTCCTCCGTGCATAAAATACTTATTCACGGAGAAAAAATCATTGAGTACTATGCTATTTTACCTATCGGACAATTGTCCGAAGACGCACAAGAATCCCGAAATAAGGATTACAAAAAGTTTAGACTTCATAATTCTAGAAAGTGTTCAAGAGCGGCTACCAATGAAGACGTGTTCCATACCTTATTGTACACTTCTGATCCATATATATCAAGTTTGAGAAATACCTCAGAAACAATATCGAAAGAACTTTTTGATGAAGCCAAGGCCCTTCTTGCTATTAACGAAAATATGTAGGAGCTTCCTGAATTTTGTACTTTATTTTTCTCGTTTGTTTCAATAATTCCATTTTAAGTAAATTATAAAAATAAAGACAAATTTTGTTTGTTTTTCATAGAGAATGTATGTATTTTTTTAAGTTTTATTTTTTTTATTAATTAATAAACAGAATTTACAAAATCAAAATTATTTACTTTAAACTGTATACATCCAAGAATATGTGTGCAAAATTACAGCTCAATTAGTTTTGAAACAACTGAGATACGGAGTTTTGAGACGAAACATACGCGATTTGCCCATAGTGCGCCGGCGCAGCGGTAACCGGCGACAGTGCGAGTGCGCACGGCTCTCCTCGGCTCACCTGTACTGCAGGTTCTTGGTCCTGTTGAGCAGGTCCGCGTGCCCCGACGAGTATTGCTCTATCACATCTTTGACGTCGTACGGTTTCAATGCTTCTCTAAATCTCTTGCGTGCGAGAAAATACTTGAGCTACACCAAAATAAAACATATCCTGATAGCTAAAGTTGCAAATGTGAGGTTTGCATAGATTAAAATTCGGGTAGTTATACTTATGAGAGAACTTATTGTTTGGGTATTCAATTATCACTTGTCTGGCACAAACACATGATTACACAACATTGTATCCTACTAAGGTTCGACTTTTAATTGTATTCATTAATTTTTATTAGATCAAAGCAAAAAAAAAGGTAACCATAGTAAACGAATGTGCGGAAACCATTAAATATGCTCAAGTCATTTAGATAATGCATTGCTCGATTGAACAATTTATAGATTAGCCATTTTTTAACATAACGACAAAATGACGCTTGAATTGTCAATCTATGAACCCCAATTGCGACTACAATTAAAAGTGGAACTTTACTTGTAATGCTTGAGATGTAGTGTTTAGCTCTTCATAGTAGGTGATGAGTAGGTTTACGTAGTTAGGTACAAGACACTGTTTCGTAGTACCTACAATGTAATTACTAGGGCTTATTTTGTCATGTTTAAGTCGCTGGGTAGTAGGTACCTACTAGTTACGTAAAGAGAAGAACTATTCGATTATTTATCAAGGATCAATGAAGACTCTACCTTACATCAATTAGGCGGTCATGCAGTAGGCTTTGGTACCGAGCAACTATTTGTTAATTAAATCTACTGTTGATACAGTAAACAGTTAAAATGTTTAGTTTTAACTATGCTTCTGTCAGTTCAATCACTGAAAAATTCCTTGAAGTTGGCTAGTATGGCTCACCGAGTAGGCGTCGGGCTTGACATGACATAACACGGATCTAGACTAAGAGGCAGGGAGCAGTTTTCATTTGAAGTTTTCAGTGTAAGTAGGGACCGCTTCAAAATCGCTACAATTTAAGACTGTTATGTCTGTTATACTTTACCACTGGCCATTTTCAGTGGAGAAGCCGAAAACGCTTCTGCGCTACATTTAAGTAAGCAACATGAAAATGATTTGAAGAACGCAAACAACCTATACTTAAACCTCATAGCGATGCAATGTTAACATTGTTTGTATGAAATAAATCTAAATAATTTTGGCACCAAAGACATCCATGAGCTTAATAATCCTGTGAGAAAATGTTTTATCACTCAAACGAATAACATACACTGGAAATACTTGTGTTCTTTGAAGTGGTAAGAAAAAAGATTTTAGCGATTTCGAGGCAGCCAGGTAATGTACGGTACTTATGCATTATGTATAGCGTTGCACACACTAACTACGGAGGTAGTATAAAGGTATTAAGTTTAATGCCAACTTTGACTACGAAGGTAACAAGACACAGTCGGTACACAGTCCAGTCGAAAAGTAAAGTAGGTAGGTATATGTAGAAAGTTAATGGTAGTGCATGGTGTGGGTGGGTTTGCTGGCGGTGGGTTTGCTGCAGTACCTAGTCTGGACGTTTTTCACCCGGCCCAGCAAGTCCACGTGGCCCGCGGAATACTGTTCAATTACGTCCTTGACGTCGTAAGGCTTTAGCGCTTCTTTAAACTTACGTCGGGCCAGAATATACTTCATCTGTCAGAATTTAACAAGTCAGTAAGTTACGAATTGATATTTATCACATTTTCACAAAACTCTCACTTACTAAAGTCCCGATTTATTCTCAGATTTCAATTAAACTTTTCACAATCTTGAGTGCTCGAATGAACACAATAATTGAAAGATAAACTATTTAGTTACCAAAAGTGAGGCCAGCTTACAAAACTGTTCTTGTTACTTCTGACGTATTTATAAAGACCGTACATATAAGTATGTGTTTTATCTGAAAATTTATACCCAATTAAATGTACCTACTTTTAAGGCGACTACATGAGCTATATTAGCAACTCTATTTGTGGGGTCAAACTTTGTTTGAAATACTATAAGAATATAGTTCAAATCAGCTTGCACTATAAAGTGGTTGTTACGTCAGTCACTGCCTGCGGGCCAAATAGTGCGAAATGAGTGGTATCGATCGATTTACAAAAAATCTATTGATTGGACTAAAAAAATAAAACACTATGCTACTAATATGTTGCTTGTAGAATTATTTGCAAAAAAATCAGAATTATCTCATGTATTTCAGTATGGCTATTTTGGTTGAAAGACATTTTTAGAGATAACTTCGTGTTTTTTTATCGAGTAAAATTAATTGTATTATGTTTTCAAAACACTATCATACTAGCATATATCCTGAAGAATATCATATATTTTTCTGGTTTTGTTTATTGCAGTGAATCATATACTTTCAAGCATTGTAAAACTCGCGTTTAGCTCTTATAGTCGCCTTAAAAGATGACTTTATTGTAACCACATTCATTTTTAGTGAAATTAAGAGCATTATAATATAAATATATGATCATCTCATTCCATAATGTGCCCTTGTCATTGAAGTCTATGTTTACGAACTTTGTCAGATTTAATTGGGAGTTTCGTATTGGCCATGAATTTATAATAGACGCCATTAGTGTCTTACAGACGAGACGTCGAAAGAGGAAAAGTCTGGGAAAAAACGCTTTTTGTTTTTATCATAAAAATAATTTTAGATTACTGAGAGCATTGTGAATGTGTAGTTATTTTCTGCAGCGCCAGAAATCGTGGACCTTGAACTAAAATGTTATTAAAATAGTCGACGATTTTTGTTTGTCTCAATGTTAATTTACGAACGTAGGAATGTGGTATGATCATAAACTTTGTGTTATTTCATGACAACACGCTGCTAGTAATAATAATTACCGAATGATTGACATTTCAATTAATATGCTCTATAGTTATTATATCTAAATTGACAGTTCAGCAGATGGTTACGTACCTTTCTTATGAATCGTATGGCAGACTTGTGTTGCGGCGTCAGGGTCACACAGCGCGGCTCCTCGTCTTCGTCTGCACAAAAAGCTCGCATTACACAAATGTGTCAAGTGGAACTATCCGCGGTGACTGCCATTCGAAGCGGGATGTTAAAGCTTATTTAGACATGGTTTCTTGATTCAAAAGACTTTTAGATGAACTGTTTTGTCTAAATATAATGATTCCAGATGAATGATTTTATTTTAGATATTTGTTACATTTTTTTCCAAATAGGCAATTAACATGTTCTGGTTTTCAATATAACATCAAAAGGAAATCCTTAATTACAATTTGCAGAGACCCATTAATTGAGTAGCAACGTTATACGCTCCTCACGACATCACAGAGTAGTAAATTGGTGAACCGCATAATTGACCACACGACGTATACGAAATTACAAACACGTTCTGTATGTACCGGTGGCCCAGCCAACCGATCGCAATGCGGTTTATAGTTTGTGCTGGGCTTGAGAATTTAAAATCGGATAGTAACACAATTTCCATATTTTAGCTGAATAGGATCACGTGGAACAATGAGTGCGTTATTGAATTCGTTTATTCGATCTATTGAACAGGATTTATATGGATGGTTTCAGGATGATATTCTAGCTTGGCATACAATTTCGACGAAAAGTCCAATCATTTCTATTTAATTTGTAATAGAACTAGAGATGAACCGCCCCCCGTAGTCGTGCAATCGGGCCTAAAATATTGTTTTATGTTATGTATATAGCAACCGGCATTGCCCTGTAACTTGGAGCTCTGGTCAAACAATAACGTTCAATCATGTCATAAAACAACACAGACACATAAATCCGTTAGAAAATAACATTACGTTTAATTAATTTCTTCTCTTATATAGTTAATTACTTTGTTGGATTGTTAGTTGTTTCATCACTCAGCCCCAACTCTCGAGATTTAGACCTATTAAAGGTAACTCTAAGTGTTTTTTTAATACATAGGTTGGGCATTACTTGCAGGCTGTAAGTATACGAATTAATGAAGGCAAATGGCGACGACTACACTAAATAGCAAGCTTATTTAGTTTGTTATCAGCTGTCATAAAAACGAAGCCGTTCGCAAGCCATTCCCTCCTACGATCTCGAAGGAAATCAAGTGTTCACTGGTAGAACACAGCGTGTGTTAGTTGTGCGCTCTACTTTACTGGAAACTGTGTCTGAGCTACACAGCGCTGCATGTACTGGGTCTAATAGATAAGTTACACTATTTGTGTACCCTACATTTAAACGAAATATCTATTTATTAGTTGTCTGCTCGTCAATGCCACGTATTGTCGAGTCATCATTGACAACTAACGGGGCTAGTGGAGCTCGGTCTAAAAAGTATTCGTCGAATAATAAGAAATAAAACGCGATAAACAATCTTCACCCTGATTTGGCCAATTGTCAAGAGTCATATTTAGTTATCGTACAGAAGTGTATGTTCACTTTCATATAGTTGATGTATTCTTATGACATCTACAAAATGGGTGGGCTGAGGTGTGATTATATTGATTTGAGCACCACAACTTAATAACACTACTAAAAATCAGGTCAACGATAATGTGATTAAGATCAACCTGAAAAAAGGTATCAAAATAAACCTACATGTAGGTACCTATCTGATTTTATAACGTAACCTGTGTGCTCTGATTCCTAAACTAGGGCAAATTGTGCCTACGTAAGAAACAGGAGCACACAAACTTTTTTAATGTAAACTCATTCACTTGAGCATCATGGGGAAGAACTTATATTGGATAAGGGCGAATTTATACAAAACGCGATTTATTCACGATACCGAACTCCCTGCTCAGCGCACGAATAGCAACCACTTGCACACGCGTCGCGTGTGTTTGATAATTAAGAATAATATACTTTATGAAAAGCAACATAAAATATAAATTCCAAAGCCTCTGAGGACAGAATAACTGCTCGAAAACGATCAGTGCACGATGATATTCGAGTTAAAAAAACAAAACGCGTCCTAAGGATACATTATGACACATGGATTATAAAATACTCGTCACACAAAAATAATACTCGCAGCGGTCGAAAGGATTTAGCTTTGAAGAAAAACGAGGAACTCTCCCCTTGTCTGGAGACCGAAAGCCCTTGAGCATAGCTTATCCCGCGTCCAACTATGTATAAGTATACGTATGTGTAGGTACCGACGTGTACCCAAATAATTCAGTCTTCGTGAAAGAGTTATGAGAATAAATAGTTTAGATATCTTCTACAAGACGAGTTCATCCCAACAAAATTACGCGATACATGGACCAAACTTTATGACTGATTTCGTAATCAAAAACAATAAGGGAGGGAGGAAAAGTAAAAGATACACAATATGTAGGTAGGGAATAGGGATATAAATATACGTGCCAAAGTTATATCTATCGGAAGATTTTTCCGTTATACAATAAATACTGGTAGCTTCTGCCCGCGGTTTCGCTCGCGATGAATTCGTTTACATGTTGGTTTCATATCATGCGTAAGTGTGATTTCAACAAACACAATGTGCTCAGTAGCTCTATACATAATTACATTATACAGAAAGCTTTTGATTCTTAGTGTTATAGTTTTTACATTGAACTAGCTGTAGCTTCGGTCCGCAACTTCGTCTGCGTCGAAGAAATATAAACGCTATGGCACTCTGTAATAGTGTAGCTTCCATCATCCAATTTTACGAAATCAGACGATTACTCTCCTAGTCTCCTACATGCAAACTCTACTTCTTTACAAAATAGGTAAGTGTAGATAACATTCATTCCAGATTTCCAATAACATAAAATATTTGTTATTGGTTTTAAAATGTTGAAGTAAATAAATGAAATGACGAGTACAATACGCCCATGTAAAGTGCCATTATCAGCAAAATGCCTATTCACAACATTGTTGTGTACCTTAGAGCGCCATATGTAAATATTACAAGTTTATGCTTAGTTTTCCTTACATACGAATTCATTATTCAAAACCTGAAATTGTTTTACGCTATTTAAGAAATTAGTTATTTGTAGAAAAAACCTAAAAAATGAAAAAAAATCTCGTACGATGAAAGAAACTGATGATTTCATGAAAGCTGTAAATCAGTTGTCGTTGTAACAGAGTTAATAGATTAGTTTAAGGTTGAGAATACGCACGTCCAGCTTCTCAGACTGTGATAATATAACAAAAGTATATTCAATGAGAGACAATGTCGCCGCCTTTTTCTCAGTCTACCGACGGGTCTTCATGGTTTATATATGCTATGTAGGCACGAAAGCCGTACAGATTAAGATAATACAGTTAAAAGGATATTTTATTTGTTTGGCGATTCCAAGTAATATAGATAAAAAAATATAAATGGGTTTATTCAACGACTAGGCGACTGAAGGTTTTGCCGCGTGCACGGATTATTGTTTAGAAGGACGAAACTAGCAGTTTCGCTTACTTAAGTATAAATGATTAGTACAGATTTGTTATTGGTATTGAATGTTCACGTTCACAGTCCACACATTGCATTTCCATATATTAACATGCGTTATTGTGTTCAGGAAGATCATCGAACCATGCTATATGTATACTTAAGGTACGCGTTTTTTACAAATATTACGTTATTAACAGACAATATATGTGACAATAATGTTACAACATTTAACAGGAATAAATCAATTAAATAAGGGTGTTTGCCAATAAAGTCATTCATAATGTTGTGTTAATGCAATGAGCTACAGAACTACATATGGCTAAGTACATTCATGAACATTGTTGAGGATGTTGTGTACTTAATCTAACTGGAACAGGTGCATCCGATAGTGTTGACATTACTTTTTATATACCAATACATAGTTTCCAATTGCAACGATATCTAGATACATATTACGTTCATAAAGCGCGTGTCCATAGCGACATAGTTTATATTTTTGTACAGAATAACAGATCTAAGTGGAAACTTTAGTGATACATTACTCAATAATCTAGGTGTTGGAAAGTAGGTAGTGAATATGTTTCAAATGCACACAATCTCATCAAACCACATACACTACATTTATGTACATACACCTAGTGAAGAAATGTTAATCTACTCGAAAGCGAAAGGAAGAGCATCTCAACAGACAAATAGTATTTTCTAATACAAAATACAGCTATTTGTAGATATTTGTTGCTTTTCCACTTCTTACCATCGGAGTTTATCTTGGAGAGCGGTGTGTCTGCGAGCGAGTCCTCGCTGTGCGCCGGCGCGGGCGGCGCGCGCGCCGGGCGGCCCGCCGCCGCGCCTGTCGACCCACACACACGCTCACTTCAAAACTGCTCCCACTCTTATCTACCTCGACTAGTGACCTGCGCCGCCTGCCCTTGCAGCTTGCAGCCCTATTTCGCTGTTCCCCCGAACATATTCTTGTAATAAATTACCATATCTGATACGTAACACACCAGTGATTGATTGTGGGTAATTACTGCGTATCTACGCCCCCAACCATCAGCCTTTTCCTTGCCATAAACCTCAAACCGCCTGCCTGCTGTGTTTTGTTATGTAAATTTGGCCGTCTCGACAATATTGACCGGTTTACGCATATGAAATTGTTTAAAATAACAAATGTATGTATTTTCGACGTTATAATCATCATGACATTGAAATTAGGGCACGTGTCCTTGGGTTTACTACCAATACTTTATTAGTATAATACTTATAGGTACGTTCTACTATTATGACTAACTGATTAATTGTATTCTGTAAGGTTCCAAGGTAAGTACAAAATCTTATGAATATTTTTTATAGCAGACTTAGAAATGTAGTATGCAGATATGACTCAAGCTTTCTAGTTAGAAAATGAAAATAGGGGTATTTAGGTTAATTTTGACATACATTTTTAGAAACTGTTACTTTTTGTTTTGTTTTGCATTATCTTAGTCCTTCTTTAAAAATGTCGACCACTTAATGAAATAAAATGGTCTCATATAACATCTTTTAAATTAACTTTTCCGCACCGTCGAGTTTATGTTAAGTAGGATTCGTCTTTCATCTCGTTTTATATTACAGGGTTGTGGAAAACGTCTTGGATGGGGAATCCTTTTATACCTTCTTTGAATAGAAGCCTTGTCGTTAGTAGGTTCTATGTACTGAGCAACGATAGCACCAGTACAACGATACTGTGACTGGTATAAGAAGTACCATACATAGAGCAAGTTGGCCAATCTAACAAAATAATATTCACATCAAAAATTTAATTCCGTAAGACATCGGATTGTTGTTTCTTAATAAATGTCTTGTTCGTTAAAACTGCATCAAAGAAACATGTATATAATGAGGTCATTGCAGTGCTTGCCATTTAATGTCTCTAGCTGACTATTGATCCGTCCTTCGTCTCTTTCCGACTAATGTGCAAACGCTTTATGACTGTACCTCATTGGACCTTTAATCATATACCTTCACTCAGCAATATTCCAAATTACTCGTTATTATTATAACTGTACGCAGCTACGGAACCCAACTTGTGATTGACGGTTATGAGCAGGCCACTTCCTATTAGCTTGTACCGGGTGCTACTTGCTACCTGTACTAGCGTTTTGTAACATTTTAATTATTTATAGGTATGATTTCAAACCAAATGTCATTCCCATATGGGCGTCATGTATTTTTTTTTTTTTATCAAAATACTACAACTGAAATGTTATAACTAAGTAGATAAGTATTATGCAGCTATTCAATTTTGAATTGAATAAAGTGTGCGTCCGATAAAAATAACCTTGAGGTGTTTCACATGTTATTTATTCCTTGACTGTACAATTCAACATGAACAGTAGGTAGTTTGAAGGACTGTTAATATCTTTCCTATGACAAGGGCTTCAATATTGATGGGTAAATAAGTGCTACTTCTTCATGTATAAGTTTGTCAAACAAAACGTGCGGCTATGTGTAGGGGGAATGGAAATACAGAAACTGACTGTTTTTATGACAGCAAAAGTTGTTTACTTACACTAGAGGCGTTTCATGTTTTTGTGATCACGGAATGGCCACGAGGGGTTGGGTATCTAAGTTTTATTACGAATTAACTTCCCAAGTAACACAAACACGTCAGAATCTTTTAGTTGTTGACACTGTTCACATCTTAAGTGCCTTTCGAATGGGAACATTAACGAGTTTTATTTTACTTAAGGAACACTGTATTTCACGGACGGTTAGGCAGGAGTGTATCTGCAGTCCACCTACAGTTTGCCCCCTTTTTTTTGTTTTTTTTTTAGGCTGGAGAAATCGTCAAATAAATTCCTGGGCGGAGCGGGAGGGAGTGTCAGACTTTTACTGACACTCCCTCCCTGAAAACCCATCCATGTTCCTTCCTCGCCCTTTATGTTCCGGGGCCGCGGTATCTCTTTCGAACAGGCCCGCAACCTAGACAGGCCCGCAACCCAACAGGCACGCAACCCAACAGGCCCGCAACCCTACATTTTGCCCCTTACATTTATGTTTGAATAAATAGCGGGCGAGCCTATTGTTATCAACCGACTAACCGAAAATCTATTCTCCAGGCTGTTACTGAGAAATGTCTGTTAGAATAACACAATATCACTTTGCCCAACCCAGGAATCGGACCCAGGACCTTCTGCTCAGCAGTAGCGGTTGCGACTATTCGATTAACGTGAGCAGTCTATTTACTAATAGCTCAGAATAGCAGTCTAAAGGCACAAAGATGGTTAGTAGAGACTTAAAACGGTTATGAGGACATAAAAGTTTGCTTGGCTGAAATGGTTTTGTATCCCGGAAACTCTAGAAAGTATGTTTATCCAAGTTTGTTTCTTTATTAATAGAATACGACTACGAAAATCCCTTACCAAAGTCAACTTGATGTGAATCCACTAGAGAATAATTCAGCTACACACCTAACGATTGTAATGGTAGGCACGGATCCCAATAAACTGAGTTCTCAGAAAAAAACCTTTTCATGAGTATAAAAAATCATATGTGTATTTATAATTGGGATTAGAGGATTTTTAATTGGGAGAGTATGTCGCAAAGGCTAATACTCAGGCAAGCAAGCTATCCTTACATAATTTTCTAATATTATCAAGTTTCGGCGTCGATATCTATGTACTCGTAACATTAAAGATCAAATATGGTGTCAATGATTACGGTCCACTTTTATTTTCAATTCGTACCAGTAATTGTTTGTTTATATTTAATATTCAAGTTAATTTAAATATCCCTACGGTCTAAGTAAATCTAGGTATCGTTTAGTGCCCAGAAGAACATCATAATTTATCTTAAAACAGAGTATGTAGGTAAGTAAATAAATATGAAGATAAATATTTGAAATCATGACAAGGGAAGACAGGCGGATGTCAACACAAACAAGTCTGCAACATGTCTATGGTTGTTAATCTGACAGGAAAAAGATATCTCCCATTTTGTTACGTATTAAGAAAGCCTCATAAAATCATCACCCACATACTTAAGATATTGTGACGATAAGATACCTATAAATATTTTACAGGATTCCTATGAACTATCTGGCATGCATAATAAAAAATGCAAAGCAGTGTAAATACTTAGTTATTATTTATTTAAGATACGTAACCGAACTTAAAATTACAAGCTCTTAAGGAAGCCATTCCAGTAACATGAGGTCGCTTGTATAATCTGGAAATTCATTGTGTGAACCGCGATCTATGATGCTAAATGAACGCAAGTCTTGCAGTCGGTAGAAATTAACGAAATTAACATTTCATGTCTTCATTTTTCTAACTTTAGCAGTTAAAATACGCGGAAGCAATTGTTATTTAGAAGCCACTCCGTCAAATGTAGGTATATAAAGCTTCTGATGCGATACAAGTACAAGTAAGTACTGTAAAGTTTTCGAAGCGATATTTTAATCTACGCGGGTGCATTTTGATTCCAAAAAAAGTGAAAAATAATAGAAAGAAGTAGAAGGTAAGTAGGATGTCAGCAATCGTGTCTGGAGCTAAGAGACGTAGCCATTATCGCCCGAAGGTTGACATTTAGTCCGGGCTGAAAGCTACGTCAACATATTCGCTTTTCGTGTATTCACATATTCTGGAAAGTTACTAATAAGAATCAACAAGAAACGCAGCGGAAGTTTATCGACTGTAATATTGTCATGCCATAGTGCCGTCTAAAATATTTATAACAGAACCTTTAAAGCAGCTTTTCCAACAATGTAGTAGACAACACGCACGGTCCCCTCCCGACGTATGATTATCTACGGAACAGGGCAATAAATGACATCACACTCCATTCCACTAAACTGTTCACACGTCACACACACTGCACAACAGTGCGCTAATTAAAGCGGCTCGTCAGTCTACACAGTGTTGATGAATATTTGTCCTTTTTGTTGTGTTAGCAGTTGAAAAAAGTTGCGATTCGAGTGCACCACGCTAATGGCTTGTAGTATGTACATGATAGATGTGGCGTGGCAGCGAACGTTTTATTATGTATTCAATTGATTTTTATTCCCAACTTGTCTTATAAATTAAACGATCTGTTGGCATCCTTTGTTAGCCGATGCGATTTCTTTAGCTATTCGATTTGCCTCTTCTTTTGTTGTCTTTCTTTCGTGTTGTTTACTGTCTCATAGTTATGGCCAATTGGATTCTGGTTGGTAATTTTATAATCTTGTTTATGTCACTTGAACGTTGTCTGCATTGATAGTTATCCTTTGTTTTATTTGAGTGATCTTAAACTCTTTTAATCTTCGTCCATGCTGTGTGTTGATTCTAATGAAAATGAGTGAGATCGTGCGGTGCCTAACAAGGGTTTTCCGTGTGGTTCATTTATGAAGTGAAAAAAAGTTCTGTTTATCGCGATTATGATCATGTATGTTAAAATGTACCTAGATAGAATAGCAAAAAGTCATATTAAAACATTTTGTAAAATTAAGAGTCATCGTCATTGCTTTCAATGTAACATTTTAAACTTTAGGGAAGAGAATGAGAATAAATATGACACAAGTAATGTTACCAAGATTTTCTGCGCTGGCATTGACGTCGTATCTGTGCGCGGGCTTGGAGTGCGGCGCCGGCGAGTGCAGGGAGGTGCTCTTGTGGCGGCGGATCGTCGGCAGCCGCGACACAAACGACGCATTGTTCTTGAACGACGCACTCATCACTCGGCTGTCAAATATACACACACTCGTCACTGCGCGCTGTTGAGTTTGCTTTCAGCATTATGACAAGTGGGGGCGTGCTCTTGATGTCTGAATTTAGGTGCTTGAGATTTTTGTCAAAGAAATTCAGAATAACTGTTTTGTTTTCACTGATAGCGTTGGTGCTTATCCTTATATAAGAGAAAAATTCCGAAGTTTGTTAAAAAAATGTGTAATTTATTATTGATGAGGAAAAAGTTGAAGTAATTAACTTGGTGGAAACGTGTTTGATTTGCTGTTACGAAAAGTTATATAACGGTGAGCACGGGCGAACAATTACCTGGCTTGTGGACTGGGAAGTGGCACTTGGTGTATCTTCCAAGTGGCGATACTCATGGAGTGCTCGTCGGCGGCGTAGCAGCGCCACAGCGCCTGGATGAGCGTGGCCGCCGGCTGCCGTCGACGAATCATATGTTTTTGTCGTTGTTGCTGCTGAACTTTGAGCGCAAAACCCGAGCCTAATATTCCCTGTTCATAAAAAGCACCTAAATCGATTACATCATACCATTAAGGTCACAGGAAATTAACGACATAACGTAGAAGAAATCTGATTTAATTTGCTTTTGAAAGCAACTCATGAATGAATTAGATAGTGTAAGTGGCTCTCACGGCAGGCAGTGCGAAGAAGGAGATGCCCAGCAGCGCGCAGAAGGACGCGATGAACTTGCCCTGCCAGGTCTGCGGCACCATGTCGCCGTACCCCACCGTGCACAGCGTGATCTACAACACGGACACCACTTAACGTACACGATATTACATCATACTTTATTATAGCTGCTATTGCTTATTTCAATACTTAGTAAGTACGTAAGTATGAGAAGTTTTTAGAACAAAAAAACTATATCTGGTATCAGGAACTATTTATATAAAGTCATTATAGTCTGTTGTAATGACTATAATGATTTTTGTAATGATGAACACATAATTACAACATGCCAATACAATACTTAACTTCTTTTTATGGGGTTAGGCAAGTGCAGCCCATGAATTGCTTATGCTATGATGAATAATTCATGAAAATAATTGCCATGCATTTGATAAAATAACAAGAGGCATAACGCTCAAATCACATGCATAAAATTCATAACATCAATGTCATATTTTATGTGAGTAGACCGTTAGCTGCAAATTGCAAAAGAACTTAACATTTGAATATAGCGACGTACCCTGGGGCACCAGAACAAAATACTTGGAAAGTAAAATCTTGAAAAATAAAATTAATAACATGCAAGAACAACAAAGGTCCAAGGCTCCTTTTCAAAATGTAATCTAATTATTTAGTTCCTTTGATGTGAGTATAAAGTGGAACACTTACTACACCCCACCACAAAGCTTCGGCGAAATTTTTGAACTTTGTGTCCGTGACGTCTTTCTCAGCTAAGTACACCAAAAACGAGGCGAAAATCAGTCCGAGGAACCCAATGTACAATGTTGTTATTAATTCCTGGAACAAAAATATACTATTACAAGTGTTAGTTACTTCTTCTGTAGCCTGTATCAATCAATTACTTGCAAGTATTTAACATTTTTAACAGGAGGCATTGAAGTAGCATAGTGTGACGTAGAGAGGCGAGCCGTAGCGCAACGATGCTACGCGCATCGTAGCTCCGCTCGTAGCAATGCCTGGTAGACGATCGTTGTAAAGGGCATGGGTCAAGGATCCCATTTCGTTCGCAAACTTTTCGATATCATTGTGCTAATGATTTCAACAACTCAGTAAGTCGAATTATTTAAGCTTTTAATACCAAAATGAAATGTTAATTTAGCTGAAACCTACCATTCCCGATGAAGGGTTTTTGAACTGAGATGAGCTTCCATTAATTTGATCTTCATCAGACTTATCTCCAGAAGTTTAATTTAGAGGTGAATCGTAGACTCGCACTTCTTTAAGTACTGGATGTTATTATATTGGTTATTTGAAGGCTAATCGCTGGTATTTGACAAATCCACTTAAAAGTTTGTAACACTACAAAAGGCCTAAAGGTCATCAATGTTTCAGGATGAAGCTTGTAAAGTCCGGTCGGGAGTGGGAATCTATTGTACATTTTCGAGGATCCGAGGTTGCGAAAACATTTGGTTTAATATTACATGTAGTAGAAAATCTTTGTTGAACTTTCCCGCCTCCATTCCGGACCATTACCTGCATAGTGTACGAGTATTGTGATTGGATCTCCAGATCGTGTACGCTGTTGTCTAGGAAGTGGCCGTTTTAGCACAAACTAAAACATATCCAGAACATTTATCGCTTGTTCTT
The DNA here is from genome assembly GCA_916618015.1 of Xestia c-nigrum. Taxonomy (NCBI): domain Eukaryota; kingdom Metazoa; phylum Arthropoda; class Insecta; order Lepidoptera; family Noctuidae; genus Xestia; species Xestia c-nigrum. The sequence continues at coordinate 14,507,713 of OU745245.1, forward strand.
CGGTGAAGGCATTACGAGAAATTTGCACGTCTTGGAAGAAATTCTGGAGCACGTGAAATATGTACCCGAAGAATGTGGCATTGTGCCACCCGATATCAGAAGGATACGAAAAATGAGGAATTCTAAATACCGAGCATATCGACCTCTCGTCTGGTTTTTCACAGACTCATATTTATTTTTGTTTCATGTTTATATTTCTTATCTATTCCATTGATTTCTCAGCGTAAAAAAGGAACAATGTTTAACTATGCTTACTTTTTTGCCCCACGTTTAAACCCAGACGTTTAATATACAAAACCAGCACAAATAGCTGCTTGTGACAAGATATTAGTCACAATAGAGCGAGTAAAAATGTTGTCCAACTTAGTCAATCTTAAACAACAAAAGCTTTTGTTCATTAATCTGACATGGCTGTTACTTTCCATCGCCGCGCCGTACCTACTAGCTACGCTGACTAAGCACGTTATAATATTATTCTCGTGAGCCAAATTTTTCGTAAAATTAAAAGATATAGGAGATTTTATGGAGTAGTACATAAGTCAGTTTTATGATGAAAACAAAATTGGAAATAAAACCAGGTATTTTATCTATTTCCATGGCCGCACACCTCAAAGGCTATAAAGTCAGAGAGGCGAAAATTTGCGGCTGAAATTGTTACTTACACTAAAATATAGCGCGAGCAGCGGTAGCGTCCCCGCGGGTAAGCAGCTCCGCACACGTATAAACTATTCATGACGTAAACAGGCGAATAAAAGTCGTCCGCATTAAACCTGATATCTAGATATTAAATTAGCGCCTGCCTGCATTGAAACGAGACGCCAGCGTTTGTGTTTACTTTAGAACGAAGCGTTCCTAAAGTCAATATTGTAGGAACAGCGAGGAACGAGCCGCTTGCTCCGGTTTATTTGCTCTGCATTGTGATCATGCAACTTTAACCTGAAGTGATTGTGAGTAGATATTCAGCGCGCCGCCTGACTCCACACATACTACTTGGGCGGAGGAAATTGCGGCCAACGTCGGCAATGCTTACTCAGCAAAGCTTTAACATCACTTTAATTACCTACGTCGACCAGGTCTGGCCGGCCTTAGTTGTGCTAACACAAGTTCGAGGGGTGGGATATTTTTAAATAGACTTTTTTGTATAAAGTATTCGATATATTGTGATTATAATATTCATATTTTAAATACCCGCCTCTTCAACATCCATAAAATATTCCAATAAAGTTTACCGTCAGATTAAACAGTCGTTGTAACTGGGTTTCAAATAAAATCTCTGCATAATATTGAAAAACTATGCAATGTTCTACGGAGCCTCTACGATGCGCTTGCTACGATCGCTACGACTGCTACGCGGCTACGAGAGGGCGCTACGAACACGGATCGCTACGTTTGCTACGACTGCGATTTCGTAGAAGACGTGAAATATTTTCTTAATGTTTCTTGTATACTTTTTAGCGGTAAAGAATAACTAGTATTATCATATTCCATTCTATGTATTAAGCTATATTACGTTAACTATCCATAAAGTACGATATACGTATAAATATACTCGGGTCTTATGACAAAAAGTTTTGAAAGTATGAAATAAATAAAGTTGTGTGACTTAGTGACTTAGTGCAACTTGATGGGAAGGGCGAGATAACATAGATGTCTCCTGTTTGTATGATGTGAGGTTGTTCGGATCATATTTAGGTGGCAGCTCTCATTTTAAATAACATAACGATCGTATAAATAAGTAAAATCGGGTTATAAATTTAAGGTCACCGAATTTTTAAAAATATATAACAAATAAACAAGTTATATTTGAAACCTTATTCATTACCGTCTTATAATATTCTTTTGAGATTGTTGACATACTAATAAACATCCTAATATTTAAAAATTGACATTAAATGAAAAAAGAGGCTTTCGTGCAAAACATTTTGCTTTGACGTCGTCGTTGAAATATCATTTCGCAAGGGGATCATTTTGTGACGGGCAAAATACTCGTAACACGGAAATAAAAAAAAAACAGCGGGGACTTAATTTACATCATTCTTCTCTTAGCGTTATCCGGGCCAAACGATCAACTTTTCGGCTTTCTTTTACACTTTGGTTTATTAACTCAAATGCATTCAAATTGACGGATACCATTACTTGTGAGTGGACATTACTGACGAAGAGTGATGAGCAGAGAACGTAAGAGAAGCTTTTGTGATTGTTCTCGTTCCAGATAAAGTTTCATGTATGTAAAGTCCAACTTCTACATGCTACACATTCGTTTAACGTATGGTAATCAAAGTCCATATAAGTATTATGAAAATCTGGCCAATACGAACTAGTGTACTAAGGATTTCGTCCACAATAACTAAACTTTAATAAGCCTAGTTATTGTGGACGAAATCCTTAGTATTTCAGGTGATAAATGATATAGTAAATGGTAATATTTGTTGAGAATTTCAACTGGGCACTTAACCCTTTCCCCGTCTCACGAACTACACATGGTTAAGGGCGAATGTTTTACTATTGTCTCCTTCGTGGACAGTGAATGTTTTAATTACTATTGATGAATAGTCTTCCTGCCGCTGTTCCATTATATTTGGGGACAACGCACATTCCATTTAGACATCACGACATCATTTACCATTTTAATTAATGTTCATTTAATTGTGTTACTATTGTAGAAAACGAATGCAACCGTGAGACAATAGACAAACGGTTTAGGTTAGCAATATGGTAACCACCATGGCATTGGTGCTCCCATAGCAGTTTTGAGTACGAAACGCTAAAAAAGTACCTGCGTATCAACACTTATCAAAATTATGAAAACCCAACCACATAATCACTGTAAATAGACAATAAAGCATAATATTGATGACCTTTCAAAGCTGAGGTTAAAGTTGAGGTGCGCCATATTTGCAACCGGCGTTCATTTATGAAATATGCACGAATGTGGAAGAAGCCAAAATTTGCTTCTCATGGGAAAAGCGCGTGGTTGTTTGTATATAATGTATGTATCCACAAACTTACATTCATTATGTTTGTTATGTACCATGCAGTCAAACCATAGTTCCGTTGTTAAACGATTTCAATTTAGAATGTAAACTATTTGTTGACACAGGCGAGGCGCCCATAAGTCACCGATTGATTTGAGGCAAATAAAAATACGCTAACAACTGAAGAATCAATAGTTACTTTGTGTGTTTAAACTGAATCTTTAATAATAATATTAGTCTGTGTTTATTTTTCTGTAACTCATTTTAACTAAAGTATTACAAAGTTAGCCACAGTTCTAAAACTATATAATTCACTACTTTTAAGGATGTTGTTATTTTCACACTAGTTTAATAATGTTGTATGAATTTTGCACGACCCCGCGAGTTTAACGACCATCCTGACGTCACAGCGCCATACATCATACTTGTACGTACACTACGAGTATGTCGTCGGATGACGTTTTTATGCCTATAGCATTCGACTTTAATAACAGCAAAGTTATTCGTAGAATCAGACTCATCAGAAAGATATGAATCAAAAAAATATGGGGTAACTATGACCTTTTATTTAAGATTGAGTTTCTGTAGCAAAATTCCCAGGTTACCCCTTTCTATTTTATTTAATTTTCTATTCTATTTCAAAATTTCAACGTTTTTGTAAATCAAATCTATTCCTTTTACTGCAAAATATGGATATGATTCTGTTCTAATAGTAATTTATATAATGGAGCATGGACGGTAATCAAATAACATGAACCGTATGTAATACTGCTTGTTTCCTAACCGAGATGCATGAAGTGTATTACCCCGCTCTCGTAATGGAATCGCTGAGGAAACATAAAACATTTAATGTGTAGCGAAATTCTTTTAGTGAAGTAAGTTGTTACGATCAAATATCTGCAATAAAATCACGTTGGCACTTTTATGCTCTTCCTAACATTATGTTTATTTACATTTAGGGTCTGGATCACTAGAGCTCATTAGTATCTCGTTAAATATCCGTTACGTAAATTCATATAAAAGTGCTTCTCCCAGCAATCTATTTACGATTACTCACGCATAGAAAAACAGTTTGTTACTCGTGCGTATGAGAATATCGCGAATGGTGTTAGCGTGCTTATACTTTACGGCTTGTAATCAAACGTAATTACTAGACTTATACGATATACGTAGATCTTATAGTGTATAGTTTTGTTCAAAACTTTACCCGGATATTAATCTGCTTTTAATTGGTACTTCGATAAATTAAGCCAAGTTAATTTCTAAAAGTTAATCCATAAAGCTCAGGCGTTAAGATTGGTGTACCGTGACGGTTTATTTATATTTGTGTATCCTAAATTGATAATGTATGTATTTTGCATGAATGAAATAATGAAATCCTGTTACACGTGCGGAGTTGTGAGTAATAGCAAAATTAGATTGTTGATAACAGGCGCTCGTCATAATGAAACATGTCGTGAAATTCGGTGGAGGGGAAAGGTTTTCGCTGGAAGTTAGCGATAGCAGTTTGGGCTGCCTCACTGCTTGTCACTCAATCATGCAAATTTTTCAATCAGTTTTGGATCAACGTGTCAATATATACGTGAAAGAAACGTTATAGCTTTTTTAGAACTAAACAAATTGAATTATTATGCAAAAGTTGGGATGATTCGCATATTCTGAAACAATTAACGTTTACATACAACATCTCAACTTAAAAACTAGGATACTTAAATAAAAAGTAGTGTTACATAAAATGGTATTAGGTATTATGCAAAACCATATAGTTTTATTTTAGTGTTGTCAGGAATGGACGAGACCGAGCTCACCCGGGTCACTCAGTTCAAAGCGGTCCCCGGTTTTTGTCGGCTAGCAGTGCGAGCAAAATGAAGATTAATTAAAAAAGAGACCCATTCGTAAATATACGACTGTACACAGTTTTTGGGCAGATTATATGACAGCAAATTTATAATCCCAACAATATTAAAAATATGGTACACCGCATTTGATGTTCAATTTTAAATATACCAAATTATTATTTGTTTGAAAATTGAAACAAAGTTGTTAGGCAAAGTGAAACAAAAAGGGTTCCTGTGGGATAATAATACAGAAATACCGGTATAATCCGCTATATTTGTGTTAGTCCCGAACCCTGCGCACAACATGTGTCGAGGTTGTGTATCGCTGGTCGCCCTACCTTCGTCACGGAACTTATAAATGTAACCTATTGTACGCCGCACAGACTAGATTACGGTTCCGTTCGTTTTTCCGCAGTCGGTCGTGGCCTAGCTATGCAAATTTCTTGAAAAACGTTCCGCTTCCACAAAGAACTGCTACCTACACACGTACAACCAGTCACTTAATAGCTGCACGTTTTCTGCTTTAGTAGATTGCTCTATAGATCCCCTATATTGAGAAACGTTTTATTTTATGTTTTTGTTGTTGTTCGAAGCGGCGCGGAATAGGTTGATTACGACACTCGCTTTTTCACATCTCTTTGGAATGAAAAATATCTTCATCCGTAGCTAGCTTCAGCAATTTTTCAACTGTCTACCCTAAAACAATGTACATATGGAACTGGTTTGCAGTGAGATACGCGCGCCGTCCGAATCCGCTAGAACCAGTTTTATTAGATTACAAGTATTGACGAGTGGACTGTGTGCCCAGCGGGTGACATTCATCGAAACGAAAGCTGTGCCTACAGCGCTTTGTGTAAAAGAGATTTGTACCAAGATTCGCTCTCTGTGTTTCGTTTGATAGTCGGGGTATTCAATGTTTAGCAGCAGCGATGCAAACTTTTTCTGTCAGTGGCTCATTTCGTATTCCGTAGAGTCAGAACACAATGCGTTCGCACTACGAAATGCGACATAAAACCGAGACAAACAGTCTAGTCAGATAATGTCATCGCATCGCTCGTCCTCAAATTATGATATAAAATAAGAAAGAACTGCGTTCAGGGGAGAACAATTGATAGAGAAAGTGGCCAATCTAATTTTATTATACCCACAGTGTTATTCGACAAAGCGATGTCATTTTTCATTGTTATTCAGTGAGTCACTCCATTATCTCTTTGTGTGTTCTGTGACCTGTCATTATGGTAAGGGAATGAATGTAAGCTATTTGTTATCATGATGTTATCGTGTCGGTTAATGAATTACCTGTCGATGTGCGTACACGACGGAGCCGAGCAGTTTCCACGTGCCGCCGCGTCTGTCCATGCGCACCATGCGCAGGATTTGGAAGAACCGCAGTCCGCGCAGGGCAGACGCAGCGAACACCTGCCCCGACGACCCCATGCCCAGCACCACCACAGATGCCAGTATTGTGGTCACATCTAAGAATAATAGGTTCTGTTTAGTGGTGGCGGTTTAGTTATAATTTTGTTGGAACTATGTAGTACATTTCGATGCATGTGTACCGACAAATGCAAGCCATTTTTCACAATGATTTGTTACAAAACGGTCATTCCATAGTGGGTTCCTGAAGAGTGAAGACACTTAATCGTTAAGAAAGGCCTATAAAATGCTGGTGTCGATCTGAATCTCGGTTTTGGAGTTGGCTAAACATTGGAGAAATATGGGCGAGACCTTTGCCCAGCAGGCAGTGGTACAATACAGTTTCATTTACCCGAGTGTGTTGAAAACGTAATTTCACATACGTTAGCGTTTGTCGTAGGTCGTTACACCTTTGCTTCCAAGACGCTACATTATGAAATCCCACCTCGATCTCGACTTTGCCCACTTCTATCAAAATATATTTCTGTCAATTATAACCATTCTGCAAAAATGCATGCCGTGATTATTTTATAATTTAGGCGTAAATTCCATAAAAGAAAAAAAAAACAAACAAAGAAAAGTTAAACAAAGTGCTTTAATATTTACACCGAGAGCCGGGAGGTATCCCACTTCGTGTCTACCTTCTTGCATGTACGAAAAAGGGGTAATTACTTAGTAAGCAACAAATTGAGTATTCTTAGAACAACAAAGCACTTGACCCTTTTTCCCTTTGTTCAAATAATAAATTGGTGGAATCCAGAAAAGATCTTTCCCATCAAAAGTTTATTTAATATTGGCGGCGGTGGTTACGTGTACCAAACCCTATCAAATTGCTGAGTAAAGTGGCTTCGCCTTTTATAATATTAAGATTGACTATTAAGCCTCCATAAATTTATCAAAGGCCCATTCTTCGTTAATTGGCTTTGCAACAGAAATCAAGTTTTTAATTTTATATTTGAAATGATTTGAAACGAGCGGCAATGGTTCACCACGCGAATGTTGGTGCTGCAACATTAATATATAATTGGGGGACGATAGCAGTGTTCGTTTTATTGTCGTCGGCAGTAATATCGTGCGGCAATGTGTGGCGGGGTCTCGCGCGGCTCGTTCCCCAGAGAGCGCAAAGCGGTCGCATGAAACTGGTGTCAAGGGAACGCAGCCCGAAAATGCGAAGGTCATAGCGGATTGCTCGCACCTGAAATAGGGTCACTTCGTCACGGTTTATAGACAAAACGTGACTTTTACTTGGAAATGTTCAAGATGAAAGTAGGTATGAGTACATAGAAAGCAGAACTACGGTATTTTTTTCAACTCCCTTCTTTTATGATATTTGTTTGGCATTCTCTAGACATTTTCTTTGACGACTCTTAGATGTCGTTGGAAATTGTGTTTTTTCTGTTTTGTTCTTTGTCTGCCGTATTTGTTTATTTCATACGGTCACCTTAAGTTTTGTCTGGGGTATTGCTTGTCTTTTTAAACGCCATTGGAGCACTTTTAAGTACTTCAAACAAAGTGAAAAACAGTATTATATAAACATTTAAATCTGCTACGTCTATATTGTTTCAAATATGTGAAGCAGCACAAGCAGGCAAGCTGTGGAATACATTTTGATATACATTCCTACAACTCACTGGGTATCAGTGATCGAGAACTCCCGGAGGGCATCTTGTTACAATAAATGCTTCCACATAACAGTATGAAGTTATAGTTGAAGCTTTTATATGTATTGTTTTGGTTGGCTATAAATGGTTTTGATTAACCTCTTGTATGCCGTAATTATAGACATAATTAAAAAGCCATTGTGCGTTGTGTAGATCTACGATTGAAGGGTTACTATAACAATATAACCATAGGAGTATGTATGGATCGTAGCGGCAGTTCGAGACATTGAGGTGACGCTCTGCAGTTTCAGCCTAGACGCATCGAAAAAGGCGTAAATTAATGTGTCACACGACCCTCATTATTATTTTTCTTTAAATACAAAACACATAATAAAAGAAATTACAAAAGAGCACAAAAATACTGCTTTATGTATAAGTTATTGTATAATTAGACTTACTTACCTATTATACAAAACGGTCGCCTCAGAAACTTGAGGCGACCTATTGAGCCTTGATACCGGGACCTGCATCCTGACGACCATAACCTGAAGAAACGGGCAAAAATCAGAAAGACACAATTATAATAGTAGTATATTTTGGTAATAAAGTAAGTAGCGTAGGTGTGTCGACAGCACATCAAGTTACCAGAAACTGTCAATTTTCTCCAAATGATTTTATGTTGATGGTTATGTTCACAATAGTCAGTTTGTGGTGACTTGATGCGATGGCGACTGTACTTTTTACTGTTAACACCTGATTTAAATACCCAAATTGTATCAAAACAGCCTACAAGTTGTGGTAAATAAATTGGTAGATAATGATTTAAAATCAAACATGAAAACAAGAGCAGGTATGTGAAATAAATATGGCATGAGGAATTTAAATAATTGATACCCGCTTAAACCACTCGGATATTTTACATAACACTGATTCAATTAATGTCTTTTAATGAAACAGGTGACGCGATAAGTTTTATAAAACATTATATCTCATATATTTATATTATTAATATCCTTAACATTATATTACTTCTATTTTCGTAGCAAGTTACTGAACTAAAACAAAAACGCTGGTATACCGAGCTCATTGGCGTGTCACTGTCATTCTGCAGCCGACCCGTGTACACTTGCGCTTGATAGATAGATAAAATAAATAAAACAAAAGAAACTAATGGACTGGGCCCACTGTAGGCAGAGTAATCCGTCTACATTGAGTGACGAATTACCTACTTCACGCGCGCAAAGCTCTCAGAACTTATCTATGAGAGTGTTGTTTGCTGTGTGTATCTCTCAAACAACACACAGCCGCTGTAAAACGATAGCGGAATTGAAACTCGAGATTGGCAGCTCTTTGTGCACCGTTTGTGGTATTGAAGCAAAACTTGCCTACAGCGCGATTTGATTTTCGTAGCCATTTTCAAAGCCGTCATTCGAAATCCACAAATGGCCGTTTTCTATAATTTACTTACGTATAACTGTCAGTTAATATGCTTAGTCTCGTGGCTATCGGTGTTTCTATAAACAAAGTTAGTCCTATCCGTATCACCTACGTGCCACTTTATTCATAGAAAAATCAAAAAAAGCTTTTCTGAGACGTTTTGTTTAAATCAGTCGGTAATCAAAATGTCAAACATACAGAGATAGCAACCTACTGATACCTGTTGGTAGGTTATTGAAAATGGCCGTAAATTTATCAGATTCATAGATTATCTTTATTAAGATGTTTCAAAAATTCACTTACCTTAAAAAGAATTCGATGGCGAACCATATTACAACTACTGTTTCCATATAGAAAAGGACAATTCCTGCTTTTGCTTCGTATTCTTCAATTGTTGAGAAAACTGACAGCGATAAACACATGAACACCATCAGAAACCTGAACGGAGAAAATATGAGTTTTATACGAGTGTGAACTATGAAATGAATACACCTAGTAGGTATGTATGGAGCGATAGATTGCTGGTAAAGCTATCAGAATCTGATGTAATCGAGTTTCGACACTGAATATGTTAGTTGATTGTCGAATCGGATTACGAATGCTCCTATTTAACTCGTACGATTTAATTCGCAGCTGTGATGTGTAACTGCATGAATGTATTACATGGAAAGATGCCGAATCTATTAATAAGGTAGTGTTACCAGTACTCAAAACAGTATTTCAGGAAGTCTACGCCAGTAAAATAGTACGTAACTATGTTAAACGTGAGTTATTTTAAGAAAAATATTATGTGATGATTTTAGTGCATCATTTACCACCATATTTTAGTACCTTGTCGTATTAATACTCTGATTTATATGCTAGATTACAAAATTGTCATTAAAATAGCCTATTATAAACCCGATTACAAAATTGTCTTCTAGCAATAACTTCTTAAAATTCCTGAGTATTATACTGTGCGGCCAGTAATTGTGTTAAGTGAGTAGATTATGTGTATCGATAACCTACCCTAGGGGCAAAACATTCATTACTGTAAAAATACTGCTAGGGGAAAATGTAAGGCCGTAACAATAAACCTTGAACTAATGAACAATTTGAAAATAAGGACAACTTTCACAAATAACTTCCACTTCAAATATAAGTATAAAACGGATAGTTCATGGCAGTATGGCTGGCATAAATACCTGTTTTAAAAAAGGAATTTTATATTTAACGTTTTCTAGGACATTCGCCTATGCGTCACTGTATGTCATAGTGACGTCACAAATCGCGTCCCAACACTCACTACTGTAAATCAACTTCAATTTCTGGCCCGGAAATTACGTTATGTTAATGTTTTTTGACGATAACGTGCTCAAAATATGCTTTTGATTATAGGACTTCTATACAAAATGAGATGTTAAAGCACTATAGTCATAAGCCGGATGATGTCGAGAATTTTGTTCAGTCACTATAACTCCCGTTCCCCTCACTAAAACCCAACCCATTTTATAGTAATCCGTGTTAACGAGCTTAGCCTAGCTTCATGTAATTGTAATTTAGGCCTAGTGTGTGTGTAGTCATTTTTGTTTTACGAACTAATATACTCGTTCGAGTCAAAGTTGATTAAATATTGGTTTGTTAGGAAATTGATAAACAACGTCTTGTTAAGTTTGAAATTTTACTCTAAATATTTATTTTTACATGGCGTAAAGTGAACACACGCCGTTTTAATAGTAATAACATTTCAGCGTCTAAAGATATTCATAGAGTCGGCGACATACATGGGTGGGTGATAAATACATGTGGGACCATCAGCTGTCAGTGTCGGCTGTTAGGTCTCACGGTGTAAACATAGCGTTACGCTGTCAATTGTTTGTCCTGTTGTGACTGATGCTAAAAAAACATTGATATTGGCCCGTATTGGCCTCGAATTTCCGGCTTTTATGAAATCTGGCTTTATTACGTGTGATCGATACTATGGCAACGATTTAGGGATTTTCCCCCTTAAAACGATTTTAATTGTTTTCCATTTTTTTTATAAAATAATATGGCGGTATTATTGCACTAAATACTATATTCTCACACATGTTAAATTGACATAAATATCTCACGCTTAAATTCTACATCTACAAAACATTTGGGATTTCATGCGCTTTTGGGAAAGTTGCTCGACAAGAAAGGACTTACACGATCATATGATAAAGAACAGCCTTCACACCTCGAGGCCGTTCAAGAAAATTGTAGAACTTGGACTGAAGGCGGCGGTAACGCGCGTCGCGTCGCGTGGCGCGGTAGCTGAGCGGTTTACCAAGCAGCGACATCCGCGGCGTCGCCAGCCGGTCGCCGCCACTCTTACACTCACTGCAACCAACGACACCGCAACTACGCTCAACCGAGCCACATCACACTTCATCTAAAATGTCAATAGGCATTAAATCAGCTGCCGGTCTAGCATCACTGAACCAACTTCACACTTGACTAAAATGTAATGTGAAGTACCTGCTCGGCGGACCCCGACAGACCGATCCTGCCGGCGACATCGGACGGATTTCAACTATGGCGGGGTAGATTTTGTTTCTGTATTCTATTGCAATGTAACTGCGACGTCAAATGTGCGCAGTAAGGTCGGTCTATCGGTGTCCTCGATCTTTTTACCACTCAGATACTTTCTCAGTTTGGTATAAAATATTTTGAAGAGCAGTTGTGGGCTAAAATCCGGGCAGTTAAAATAATTTTAGCGACGGCAATTTATTATAACTGTGTTCCCTCAGAATTATAATCTACAGCGTTATTCAGCAGTGGTAGACACTGGATATACCGAAACACATTTAATTAGGTAAGTATGACATTCATAATCCTGAGTACGAAGGTATTTAGTTTTTATTTTTTTCTATTTAAATAAAGATTTTCTTTTTGGAAGAATGTGGGCTTTCTACGTATTAAATGTGTTTCCTTATATGAATAATACACGCAGGTAAAATAAACGCCTACAATAACAATTAAGTACCGAAAAACAATCTACATTTAAGCTCACCGTATTCTAAAACTTTGTTAGGCTTGGTGTTAGTCATAGGCAGTGAATGTGCCAGAATTTCCATGCATTGGCGATCGCAATAAGAAGACAAAGGAGCATAGGTTAATATCTTGGGTGCAAAATAACCCTTGAATTGGATAGAGCCCTGAAAGCTGTTTGAAGCACTTAAGCAAAAGGACACAAGCTGCAAAAGGTTTATTGCAATTTCAGAAGACTTGTACAGTCACCAGCACATCAAGTTACTACAAACTGCCAAATTTCTCCAATTGATTTTAAACCCTAAAATGTTGAAGCCGGTTTGTATTAACTTGATGCGCTGCGCTGGCCACTGCACAGTACAAGTAACTCCGAGAAGCTACATGTAACCAGTTCATGAATTATTTTCAAAATGAAGGCTAAGCTTGTGAAGCGTAATGGAAAGCGTTTCGGCCGCATACGAGTAGGTACTACCCCTGAAAATCTGATTAGTTCGTGTGGGATGCTGTGGTGTAGACCTGTCTTATGCAGCCCACAGAATATATTTCGAATATGGAGTAAGGGTCTACAAGGACAGTTTATAGAAATTCCGTCGAAACTGTGATATATGTCGGACCAGTAGAAGTACAAACCACGTTTTCGACATACGTGCTCGGAAAGTGACTTTAATTACTCCTCTTCTTGGTTCACATTGCAGTGTATTTACGTTAAAGAGGACCAATTCTAGTCAGAAAGAATGCACGGGAAAAACGTACATTTTGGCAGATTTTTATTTGTTTATAGTCTGTTTGACGGCTCTAAGGGCCCTCGCCCACGGCGACTTTTTGTAGCGATGCAGTCGCGCGACAGCATCACTTCTAACGCGTGTTAGTCGCATTTGCAACGCGCTACTGCATCGCGATTGTATCGATACAAACGCGCGACCGCGTCGGACGACATCGGTAGAGAGAACGGAGGGGGGAGGGAGTGTGGCGCGGCGCGTGATTGAGAATCGGCATCAGTGCAACGAGCAACACAGACAGGTCCAGAGTGCATGCTATTGTCCGTCACAGGCGTAAAATGGAGTCATTTGACACTGAAACTTTTATTACGGCAACGTCGAATATGACATTCTATAACAACTTTTGAATTTAAGATCATAATTTTTGAGTTGTTTGAATGTTGTTACATGATGTCCACAAAGTAATCTCTGGGTATTAAATGGATGCATCCAATATTGACGCTGCTTCCGTTGCCTACGCTTCGGCTGCTTACGTAAAAGCAGCACCAAAGACAACGTGACTAATGTTGCCTCAACGGAGTCCATCTTGCAACTGTACTGATCCAAGGTATTTTTGTATCGTAACTGCATCGCGACCGAATCGCGTTTGCATCGCGACTGAATCTGGTCCCGTGGGCGCGGGCACACAGCTAGCGACTGCTTCGCGTCTGTATCGATGCTACGCGAGAGAGCATCGCGACTGCATCGCTACAAAAAGTCGCCCGTGGGCGAGGGCCCTAAGAAACAAATAATCCGCGAACCTTTTCTTACAAATATCTGATTGACCTCGTATGCAATGACAGACTGAACACTTGGATGAAAATGTGTTTTCATATGAGGAAAAACATAATTTCAATTTCGTACGGTAATAAATTACAGTAACTTCAGAGTTCAGACTTATACTTTTACTATTGTTTCACATTACGGCTTCATAGCCTGAAGCACAGGTGCAACCTAGGTCAGGCGGCTGTGCTCTATTCCAATTGTTAATATATTATATATTTTATTACGAATAACACAATTTATTACATAAATAAATAACCACAAATATAATTATAATAGAATCCCTGTATTCTCTTATTGTAAAAAATACAGACATAAAAGTTGTCCTTGCAGTGAAACAGCTTTTTTGCAAACTAAAATTCAATAAAATCGCGTGCCGTGGAAACTCCAAGTGCTTTGTTCAAAACAATTCTGCTGCCGTGGCGTCCGATGTACGACACAAATACAAAACACAAAACTAAGCAAACCGAAATTACTGTTGGGGACTGTAATTTTATAGCTCTAAAGATAATTACCACGTCACCGACCCAAACTTAATGCTTTTCTAACATATACTAAGAATACAACAATGTTTATAGGAAGGAAAACTGACTGAAAGCGGTTTGTTACTAAAAGCTTTAGATTTACCTTTTACGTTAAATATAAAATTCAATTTGGCTGGTGTACTAAAAATGAATGAAATTCGTTACTGCAGTGAACCATATGATCGCAAGTTGCTTTATGCTTAGTAAACGTTCGTTGGCGCGGTATAGGCTAGTTTATCAACACGGCGGAAAAGCGATGAAATCGCGACGATAAACTTGCCTTCTCCCGCCACCCGCGCGCCGCGGGAGACGGTTCAGACGGTCCTATCCACAAACATCGTATAACTTCCAGCGACCAACCGCTTCGCGTCAGTTTTCATTTTATGAAATTGGATAGTTGCTACCCTTTACGAAGCGTAACGTAACATACGTGTATAAATACACAGCTGTAGGTACTAAAATAAGGTCTCGTCTGAATATTGCAGGATACTTTTTCAGCAAAAATGTTGTTCTATATTGGTTCCATAAAGTTTTTGCATAATTCAATTTTATCCACTTACGCTACACTTCATACAGGAATCATACACATACATGTACTACCACAGAGCTTCGGTCTGCTAGCATACGAGCAAAAACTGGCATTAAAATACAGCTTTACGATCACAATCAGGCCTATGAAGCAAGAACAAAGGAATCGGATACTCAACCCACATATTAATGAACTATTTGAGTGGGAGTTAGATATACCGCAACCTATTAAAATTGAAATCAATTCTAATTACATAATAACTAAGTAGATATACTACAAAATACGTAAATCATGACAATGAGACCTCTTGCAACAATCATTACCAACGTGTTATGTGACCTTTGTAACAGCTTTACGTTCGATTCGATTTCCCATTTAATCTAATGTATTGGAAAAAAAAGTATGGGAAGTAGATTCTCTGTACATATCCCAACATTCCCAACCAGTGTTTAAATAAACAGTCTTTCTACCTACCTCAAGTACAAAGGATGTTTTTTTTTGTTTTCATCGCCATGGGATAGGTACTGTGTAAATATTTGGTAGTGAAGGTACACATAACGTGACCTCAATGTCAAATTAAGCATACAAAATTAGAACAATTTTGGGTTAAGTAAAAGCTGTTTTCGTGACATTTTATGGCAGGAATTTATTCAGTGGGTGCTTACGAAAATTTAGGTTCCTGCTGCTATGCCCCGTTACTAGATAGATGGGCCCCTTGGCGATTTAATTACGTAGTTGCTATATTTATTAAACGGATATCTATTGAAACTCTCTGGTGACAGCTATAGGTAGTAAGCCGTCTTCAGGAATGACATCCTAATACTTAAACAAGAGGTTATAAGACGAGAAGACGGTATCCCTACTAAGCCGACATCAAAGTCCGTGTTAAAGTTTTGCGCTTAATTCAACTCGCGATGAATATAATATCGTGTATACCTAGCGAGTTAATTACGTTGGCGTGAAAATTAGCCATGCTGCTAAATGAGTTTCAGTGATGGCGTGCATATGTTTTAGTTTATTGCAGATGTCGATAGTACGTGTGTGAGTGTTATTTATTGACATTTTTGTTATTGTTTATGAACTGGCATTAAGATCAGCAATCGTTTACATTACCGGCATTTCAAAGATTACTTCGACGGTCTTAATAGTAGAGTAAATATAGAATCCAGGATAGGTACAATGTTGTATGAGTGAACAGAATTAACGTAATTTTGGTTAATTGATGTGAGATGTGCATTCTCTAGAGTGTATTCGCAACTCAAGGTAAATACATAAGTAGAGTTATATTCACATCCAGTTATTTCAGCTCATTCGCGGCTGAAACATTCCCGTATTTTAAAAACTAGTTTAATTTATGTATGCAGGGAAATTGTGGTCTTGTGGCCATCAAGGCTGTGTTTTTATATCCTTTTGGTTCCAAGATCCGACAAAATCATTATATTTTTTTCTGTGAGAAAGAATTTTATTTCTAGTCAGTATTATTGTATTCTTGGCTTATATTGGACCTGGGTTTACCAGCCAATACTTTTCTGGAGAACTACATACGGAATTAAGGACCTTAGCACACCTCTGGAGACACCTTAGGGGCTAGTAGAATGCGTGCATGTCATGCTATTTCTGCTATACCAAGATTTTAATTTCCACGCATCTCGCAGTGTTAATGTATTTTATTGGCAAAAATTATGCGGTTCAATGGAGCGCGTGTGTTTATTTCCGCCCGACGCGCTTTATTGTATTACAACAAATTGATTCTGTCTATAACAACGTCTTCAATAAAATAAATCATTAGTCGAAACGAAACTACGTACAGTGAGAGGTGAAATAATAGATTATTTCCCGATATACTTGAGGGAACAGAGTTAAAGCGTAGGTAGTGATAAAACAGACACGACTCAATGGTTGTAATGACCTCGTGGCCACTGGCCGTGCGCCGTGCTATCCCCGGGGATCACGTTTTGATCCAATCTTATTTTTACTATCCATAAATTATATCGGATAGCATCTTGTGCTTACCCGCAGTAATTGTTAGCAGATGGTCACGCTCTTATATCGAGGTGATCTAGGTCACCTGACAACAATTCCTAAGTGGGCAGTGCTGAGGTATCCATTAGTAACCCATTATTAAGTCTTGTACGGGTAGTACTTATAAGAATCAATTTAATACAATCAATCGATCTGCTCGTTAATGAATATTATTAGTTGAAGTTCATCGAATCGAATTATTGTAGTGTGTAATGAATCTTTTTCTTCGTTCCGTAAGTGTTGAGGCAGATTAATTAGCAAACAGATTACCTTGTAGGATACTTACGCCACTCTCTTCAGCTTTTCTATTTAATGTTACAAAAAATATTAACCCATTATGACATTGTTAAAGAGCATTAATCCATTAAGAAATGTTTGTTGTATATCAAATTCTCAACTGGGCAATGATCGATTGCTCGGCAAGAAACGAGAAAGTTTTCACTGAAGGAGTCATTTTCCAATAGACGACTTGTCGAGCGCTGACGAGTTGACGGGTCGCCATTCAACGGTTCCTACAATCATAAAGCACCCTTTTTATGAATGCAAGATCGTCTGAAACTAATTTATCTAGCCCTCTCTTGTGATTGGCCAGCCAACCTATTATTTCCATGAATTCTAAATAATTGTTCAATTATTGCGCATGGAGTATCAATTCGGTTTCACACTTAACTTCGCGAAGAAACAGATTTATCGGAAAAACGATCTTTTTGGTGGAACGAACGTCAACAAATTATACCTGTGACAAATCGCTCGTCATTAAATTGAATTTCGATAAAGCGTTTACTTCAGTTAATTATATACAATTAAGATGGCGGTGTATTTATATTGGTTAACTAGAGTATATAGCGATGTTTGAAATAGGTACATATGTTTATTAAAGATGATTGTGTATCAGTAGGTAAGGTATGTACAACAAGCAAAACATTCAACTGTGCTGATATATTAAAGGCAAACGTTAATAGTTTTCTAATTGCTACGAACACTACGTCACGTCATAATTATTTATTCTCAGTTTTATTTTATATGCATATTAGATTTAATATTTATTTTAGTGTCTTTATAACTGCTTACTCCACAAATAGCCCAAAGAGTCCTTCTTAGTTATTACTTAAGCCGCTCGTAACCAATATTTATGAGGTACATGTCATGTACAGCGCCGCGGTGCCCAGTTCTGAATAAGCCTGTTCCCAGGGGAGCTTTAAGAAATTACCCACACGTACAACGTTAGTGGGATTGGCAGCTGCTATCGCTGGCAATTAGCAACCAATTGTATCAAACACCGATCACATCTAAGTCTGTTACGTATCAGGAATATCGTTACGGCAATATCCTAAATACATATATTGACGGAGAGGCGAGAGCTTCCTATTGCTACGAGAGGGGACTTATAAGATTATGACCGTGCGTATCAATGAAAATCATTTTTAACCGACTTCCAATAAACCCGAAAAGATTATCTATTCGAAGCTTATGTCTCTTTTTTATTTGAACTGTGCAAATAAATCTAGCCCTTATATGTAGGTACGCTACATATAAAGTAACATTAATGTATACATTTTGACCGTTGAATTTGATAGCTAGATTTTTCATTGAGACCGCTCCATTTTGCTTAATTAAAGCGCTGAAAATTACAATCGCATCCCATAAACGTCCGTTGGTCTCTGCCATAAAACGCTTCCACAACGATCTTGGGGGGATAATGCCGTAATCACAGCGCTGGCCAGGCAGATTGGTAATCGCAAAAAGATATAATCAGTAGGGTTTTCGTTCGTCCATCTGATAAAAGTGGAAAACTGCTAGTCGTTTTTTGCGGCAACCACTTCAAGAGTTTCGACTGTTCATTACTGAAAACCACAGCACATGAACACGACATGGTACAGTCACAAGCACTAAAATGAATGCACTTAAGTACCTAAATACGAAAGCAATTTTCTCGAGTTACGATTGCCACTTTGATATATTAATAGGCCCCATATAAAGTACTATATTCTCATCTTGAAATTGCCGTGACTGTATCTTTAACAAAGCAAAACTCCATTTCAACAACGAATTGAACAACTTTAGGGACAAAGTAGTAGTTTAAATCAGAGTAAACTCGACGCAAAAAGAGTGTCAAAAGTTTGATGCATTTGTCACTCTGTATGTCATCGTAGCACCCGTTGTAGCTTCGTAGCACTCTTTTGGGTGCTACGAACTTATTCGTAGCACCCAAAAGCGTAAGATTGTTTTGATACGATTTAAAATTGTTTTAAATTATATAAAATTTAAATTTTAAATTATATATTATTGGCTTACGTCCCAATTGCTTAAAACATTCTTACTTTTGAAGGAAATTCCTAATAAATTGCTTCATAATGTTTGAAAAATTCGTCGACAACATAAATAACACCATGAATGTTGTTGATTATAAGTGTATAACCCCGCTTATGTATTCGCTTGATGTTATCAACGGATGATATTTTCAGTTTACTTAATTGGTTTTTTCAGAAAACTTGAGTGCAGTAGCGGGCTCAAAACGATTGATGATTGGACGGAAAGAGTAAGATCGTGTTTTTTAATCAACGGCCATTATAACAAAATGTGACATAGTTTGGGTCATTTATGTGTCTGGCTGGCTCAGAGTGAATGCCGAAGGCGGAGGACGGGTGTCGTAGCGCTGATTGGGGGAGACCTAGTATGTCCACAAGACTGTGGTACACTGAGTTGATTAATTCTTTCAAATCCCGAACTCGGATCCACGAAAAAACAACATCCGCGATTTTTAGATAACTTTATCTTATAGATCGCGAATGGTTAATTGCTACGTAGTATAGGTAATTAGTTACCATAACAACGCCAAAAATCGTTTCCATAGCTGCCTGATATTTCGCGAATGGTGAAACCAGCCTCATGATACATATTTATAAGGATAGTAGCCTCCCCGCCAATAAATTATGTACCTATTATAGTGCTGTATACGTATACTTGAGGGCTACAAATTTATGTAGTATTTGCGTAAATAAATCGTTTAACAAATGAAGTACCTACGTGATATTTCCAGAAGGAACGTGTTAGTGCGGAGGATACTATTAGGTAGAATGTTGATATATCATACATGTGCTGTGACTAAAGTTAGTTTGATTGATATTGTAAAGAAAATATACATCAAGACATTTTGTTTAGTTTCTAGTTACAAACGTTGTTTTTCCGTTGGAAGTTTATTGATGATTTATTATTTGTTATTAGGTACCTATTTATAAACTAGGAAGTGGAAACACACTGTGAGGATAAGTATTGGGTTAAGTGATTGATAGCTTTAGAATCAGAATAGATCGTTTTTATGTACAACAGTGATTAGATATATTATTATATTGACACAGAAATTTGATTGAACTAGATTTGAAAAATAATAAATTATATATTAGAACTTTCACACTTTGTTGTAAGTTATTTTGAATGGTTATATAAAGTGTTTCTAGTAAGTAGTTTTATAACGGATTTTACACTAGCTACTACAGCAAATTAAAGTAGGTAGATGTTAAGAAGAATTATTTTCAAGTTGAAATGTTTCAGCTAAGGGCAAAAATAACTCGGGTGTGGTAAATAAAATGATAGGAGAAATTATCTTGACTACGCAAGGACTACTATTAGAAAAAAATAAAAATTAAGTTAATATATTACCTATGGCGTATAGCATCTTCATGTACCCGAACACGCCTTGTCGATTTCATTTTCACCTAAACATTTTATGCCAATAAATACGTTGTTTTAATAATAAAAATGTTTTTTTTTTTATTAGTTGGTTTTGCAGTTGAAGTAACTTTTAGTTTGTGTGACTTAAAGAAATACATGGCGTTGTAGTGTGTAGTTATTTATGTAGAGTCATCGTCATGTATGTATTGTTTGTCCCTGTCACTATCTCGTGAGCTTGGCTATGCGTGTGAAGTATCAACGTGAACGTAGCGAGGTGACAACTGACCGTAATACAGTACTTGAAAACTAAATTTAATATAAATTACTTTAGTGAAACCAATACATTAAGAAAAATGTTTTACTTTTATATAGTGTTGTGCATAGCGTGAGAATATTTCTGAAGAAAGTTATGCAAAAGCTAGAAAAATAATAAAAAATCAACTGGTGTAGCTAATAGATATTGATTGATATTCAATAAAGTTTACTTGAAAGCTTTTCAATTGTTATTATGAATATCAATTTGGCATGTTCGCGGCGGCGCACTCGCTTGCCGCCGTCATATTTTAATCACGTAATGTAATGCGAAAAATCTGTTCGAATACTGCTACCTATGTTTAATGGTCCATCGATCCAAATTTGGAAGGGTACTCCGTACGCCATTAAAATCGAAGTCATCGTCAGCAATTATGTACAAAGGCACAAAGCACAATGCGATATTGAACAGACATGCTATTTTTTTATTTTATTTTATAATAGACCCATTTAGTCTATTCAATCGACACAATCGTTGTCTAAATAATGTCGTGCAAAAATCGAAACACCAGACATTAGTTACGTACCTTTAAATTCACAGCCAATCTAAACAACTGAAAACTGACATCCATAAATATTTACATTCCGGTAGACGCGAGACGTGTAATAGCGTGCGTTATGTTGTGGGCGCTGCGGTCGCTGTAGATGCTGGTGTGCAGCGCGGCACACGCGGCTGACGCGGCAGCGGCGGCGGCCGGCGAGCGGGCGGAGCGGGGCTGCGGCGCCGGCATAGTACGCGCCTCTCATCACATGCGGCGCGCGGCCACCTGACGCGCGAGCGGGCGCCGACTACCGCGCCGCGCCGCCCGCACCGCCCGCACCGCCACCGCACCCGCCACCCGCACCACCGCACCGCCCGCCCAACGCACCCGCCCGCCCGCACTCCTCTAATTCTAATTGTTGGCCACCTTTGACGATTCAGGTCATCGTACCTGCATGTGAATTCTTTCCTAAACAGAAAACCCAGTTCGGACCTGCATATTTAATATTGAGATTCAATTCAAGTCGAGATTACGTAGGCACCTTCAGTTTCATAAAAAGTTACTAGCGAATAAGTTAGGCAGGCAGATTTTTTATTTAAAGGAGTCGGCCGAGGTACCAAGAATTAAAAACAAATTGCGAGACTTTTTACGAGACGTCTAAGTAGATGCCAAACTAAACTATAAAAAGTGTGCACAGAGGTAAACAATCGTATGTGTAACGTACGAAGTTTGTAAGCTTCAAAAACGTGTTAATGGAGCAAGGGAAGCCTCATGGGACAACCCCCGTACTGACGTGTGGGTTGCGAGTTGTAATATTTGTGTGTACTTTTTCGTAAATGTTACCGAGTTTTTTTTGGTTCGCATTGGAGTTTACAATGACCTACGCATGAATGCCTTTTTATCGTAATGGCATTTAGCATGTTATACCTATAAGGCTGGCTTCTACTTAACCGGACTATCCTGTAGATGCCTTGAGTGCCTCCAGCCAGGTCACATGAAATAGTACATTTTGATTCAAGTGGAGAAAGTTTGTAATTGTAGGTCGAGGCGGTATTAACACACGAGCCGTAAGGCGAGGGTGTTTTTGAGCCGAGAACTGCAATAACAAATGTCCACGTGTATCAAACGACGTTTTTCAATACACTTTTGAAGAAATAAAATCAAAGAATGTAAAATAATTGTGTCATGAATTATTACGAGACTATGATTTAACTTTTTTTTTCCGCGCTTTGCTTTCGCCAGGTTGAAGGAGAAGCAAAGGTATGAAACCGTTATAGAGCCTAATATAGCAAATCGTTTTTATATTTATACTGACACAAATAAATATTAATTTGTTTGTAAAAGTAAATAGTTTTAAATAATCATGTTTATCTATGATATTGCATTTATAAACACAATTACAATATTCAAAAAATGTTTACGCCGCCGTAAAGACGTAGATCGCTTCGCCGAAATTAAAAAAAAAAAACATTCACCTCTGACTCTATAGTCAAACATCTCGGAAAGAGTATTTTTGCTTTTCAATATCTAAGTTCATCATTTTTATCGTCTAGAGGATAAAGTAAAGGATATTGCTCGTCGTCCATACATGGCTCGCCTAAGAACCAACAGGGAGGTGTATTTACTTTTTGGGTTTTAGATAATGTATAAATTCGATTGAACCTGAATTAAAACAACGGACACTTTTGAGAATTCAGAAAAAATCAAAACACTTTCGGGTGTTGAGGTTATATTTACGTCAATAAAAACATTCGGTTCTGTTGCCATCTGTCAATTTACAACTGGTATAGGGGGTCTTTTGGCCTCGTTCAGGACCTTTCGTTTATTTTAATTTTTTTATCTATGTTTTGTTTACAATAGTTGTAAATAATGTTATTTTTTATGCGTTTTGTCCCGCACGGGCTTATAAATGCGTTTTATTTCTTATTGCTGCTTGTTTCAAACAGCGCTTTCAGTCGAGTTTTTTGATAACCCGTATTATTCCGTGAAATCCAAGCGGACTGTTTGTAACTAAAAATCATTATCGTATATCAAGTGTTGAGAATACTGACGCTTGTCTGTGTCAAACTCTTATTAAGAGTGCTGTACAAAGACTAGGCTGTATGAGCTATAATACCTTTGCCTATTAAAAACCCTAAATTGAACCAAAAAATAATAAGTTAATAACATCACATGTCCGAGGATCATGACGGAATTTTATAGGTACTTTTTAAAATGTTTTCGAAATTAAAAAGTGTCCGTTCTATTGAAATATTTGTAATGTATATTATTAAAAGAATCATGAATTATAGTAAATGTTTCATGCGTGTTGATTCATAGGCCATTTTTGACAATGTCCTTTGAATCTATATATCGTGTGCACTATGTGTGTATGTGAATTCAAAATTAAACCTATTTAGTTGTACCTCTATGGTGCCGAATTTATCATTATTTTGTTTTAATTTGTTAATAACTCAGACTCGGAACCTTCTTGGTGTACTTTTTTTATTTTGTTTTGCGCGCGTCATTTTCTTTTCACTTCATATTGTTAACACGTTAGGTTAAAAACAAGGAACTTGAAAACTAGTGAAAAACCTTAAATGACCACTCATTATCTAGCGACAAGGAAGTTTATTTGACGCCATCAGAATAAACTGAATTTGTTAATAATGCGTATTTTTTTTTGCGTTTTATTCATTTCGTCGCTGAGGTGGGATGAAAAGTTACGTGTTGCACTCGAGTGCAAAGATTTTTACCTCGTGCTCTTTTGATTCCCTCGCTAACGCTCAAGATTTTAAGTTTTGAATCACTCGCTGCGCTCATGACTCAATTTTAGAATCTTTCGCTTGCTCGGTCATCAAAATTGAGCACGCGGTTAAAAAGCAAGTTTGCACTCTTGTATAACAAATAACTATTATCAATTTAATTTTAGAAAACAATAAAGTGGGTAGGTATCACTCGCCACGCGTATTTAAAAAGCACCGTTACCGATCGATCTACGTATAACATGGTACAGTCGGGTCGGGTACAGTTTGTTCGGCGTGTGTATTTAGTGGTTGTGGCATTATTGTATTATACCGGGAAGCCGCACTCGGGAGCTTTCAAACCCCTTATGGTTCAACGTTCAATGTGGCGTTTTATAATTATAATTGGACCTTGTACGTGGTCACACGAAGTCTATAGATATACTTAGAGTTAGATCGAGTCCTTGAAGATACAATTGTAGGTACATAAGGCTGGTTTTCCACGGACGAGGTAGTTATAAACTCATTTTTATTGATCTACTTATTAAAAGTTTCATGCATACTAATGTGTAGCGTTAAGCATAACTGTCGTGATTGCGTTACCGGTTGCATGAGCGATTGAGCGCCGTTGTCATTATCCACGAGTAACTAAGTACCTACCATAGTCATAATGTATATTGATTTTTTTTGTTACATGCCACGTTAACCTTGTTTTATAAAATAACTGTTAATGCTTTTATCACAATGTGTGATATTTTCTGAGTTGGTAAAAAATTGGACGAGGTGAAGTTCATATTTTCACGGGTTTTATTGTACGATCATGTTTATGGGATGCTGTTGCTACATTTCCACCGGATACGGCACTTACCTACTTAGTAATCTTATACCCTTTCACATGCCTTTTACGATATTATGAGAAAGTAACGGAAATCATGACTGTAATACAAAGTTTCACAAAATTGAATGAATGCCTAGTGCCTATGCCTTCTGATATTTCTTTCGTTTAGCAACGATTTCGTCAAATGACGTTTATTTGGTTTAAAGATAATTTGGTAATGAACCTATTCAGATAACTAGTTTCCATGCTGAATATGCTGGCTGAAAAAATGTCTGCGCTCTATAGGTATCATGGATGGATAATCAAAATTAAATATTTGAGTTAACTTAGACACTTATTTCATTAAATTAGTCCGCAAACAACATCTTCCAAGTTTTGATTTTATTTACCATGGAACTTGCCATGCTAGGTTATTTTGAGGTACGGTTGACCATTTTGGTGATGGCAATTCATAAAGTATAACTGTATAAGATAGTAGTTGGTTATCAGCTTGTAGTAACAGGCATTCTCCCAGTATGTTGCCAGAATGTTCTCTCTGCCTGGCCATTCGACCCGTGGCATAAATATTGTGCGTGAAAGGTTCATAAAACGCACGATGTACAAGATTGCCATCCCATACACTATCTACGAACACAACGGCCACCCTTTCCTTCGAGTTTTACGACTTGCGCCGAATGATAAGTTGCGGACACATACTATACCTACTTGACTAGCTTCTACGTACTTAGAAAACCACCTATATGCTACTTTAAATATAATATTCACTTGAATATTTAACATTACTAAGATTTCACGTAAGTGCTGTTTTCATCTTCATCCAGGGAATGTTTATAAATAGTGAATGCTGTGCAAGAATGAATAACATTAGCTTGCTTTTAGCTAATTTTAACTAACTCCCAGTAAGTGTGATAATTACAATAAATATGTATCGTTTAATACCTACGTATATAATAAATGTGAGAGAGAATGAGATTTTTTATGTTTTCTGAGGTAGTTACTAATGTATAAAATGTTGTTTGTGTTTTATTGGTTTTTACATAAAGAATTTCTTAGTAGCAGCCTCGGAGCCTGGCTTTGTGCCCAGTTGATGGTAATAGGCGCGCGTCCTTTTTTTTCAGCCTATCATGTGTCCCACTGCTAGGCAAAGGCCTCCCCTTTTCCTTCCAAACCTAACCCGCAAACAAGATCAGATCGTCACACCACCTACGCGGCGGTTACCTCGGCGGCGATTCCTTCTGTCAGGCGTGCAGTGAGTGACTATATTTGCCCATCTCTCCAGGTGCATTCTCGCCATTACGTGGGACGTAATTAAACATGTAACTGGTCACAAGGGGGTGAACTATTAGGTAGCCACTCCTCTACATAACCTTTCGGAGATTACAGGCATGATGTTATGTTATGTGTGTTATATTATCTATAAGAAGTTGTTGTTTACAGACGTTATGTAATAATAGTAAAATATGATGGCGTAGTTACAATTCGGATTGGAGTGGTACTAATTTACGGCTTGTATTTGTAAACAATAAGGCGCACATGACTGATTTGCTTACATTAACACCTACGCGCGCGCGCCGTGTATTAGTTCCCTATTAGTTAAAGTTACGTAAAGTCTGTGTTGCACTCGTCGATTATACTTGCCAGTAATCAACCAACGATTAATTACGGTTTCTCCTCCGAAGCAATTATATTGATGAAGGAGGGGTTAACGTTTCCTTTTTACACGCTATCATGCGATCAGTGTTCGAGGGGTTAAGTGTAGAAATATTAAACCGTAGTTAGTGAAAGTAGGTATCTATCTATCTAATAAATATGATTCACACGTTCCTATAATGGTGGTTGACATTCTCAGTGTGAACTTTTCACTGCTAGCTCACACAGGTGTATAATTAGAGTATGTAGGGTAGGTATACCCAGTCATTATGGGGGCGACACCTTGGACGCGATTCGTTTACAATAAGAAAGACTGCAATTTGTAGAACGGGGTACCCATCCGTCACTGCTATTGAGTAAGCGTTTCCCTCCGTTGTTATAGGTACGTATCCCATGATGTAATTCTTGTAGGGACAGCTTGAGTAGGGGTACACCAGATGATCATATTGAACTGGAATGACTCTCCTTTCATCATTTGTTTGGAGGAGTAGCTGAGGCTGTGTGAAATCCTAAAACAACACTGAGGCGGAACTTTCCTATTCTAATCCATCATAAGTCTGAGACTAGAAGATCCACAACACACTATGGTGTTGGCAAAATAAAAAAAACTTTTAGCTATTGTGGTACACACCATTCAAATGGAAACTAACATCTAACTGTCGAAATCTGGATGTACTGTACACATCTACGTACCAGACCATACAAGCGTGATGTTATAATGTATGATTTGTTGTGTAAACACTACAAGCGATTGCAGCAATCACGACAGATTTGCTGTCTATTATTGAAGAGTTCCATTGTGTATCTCCGAAGTTCAGCCACATCATCAAATTGAAATGAGACCACACGGCCATGGGAAGCACCAAGTTTCAAATAAAAAAATAATCATTAAAATCGGTTCACCCAGTCGAAAGTTGAGGTAACAAACATAAAAAAAAACAGTCTAATTGATAACCTCCGCCTTTGGAAGTCGGTTAAAAATCATTCGGTTTGCAAGAGATACAACGCTTCGCTTCTAATAAGGATTAGGCGATCACTATATTCAGCTAGTACCTACTTAATTCAGATTTTTTTTTTTTTCATTTTTATCATTATTTTGTGGCGCTATATTAGTAAATCTCGAAAATAGAAGATGTTGGGCTTGGGCGGTGGTTGGAGAGAGGAGCTATGTTATACAGGGTGTAAAGTGTAAACGAGCCCTTCACGAAGCCGTCAACCAAGCATTCTGCACATCAAACCAAATAACTATACGCAGAAAATTTTGGTGAGAAACGACTTTTTTTTAGGTGAAAGATCACGTTTTACGATAAAACTAAATGTAACACTCAAACATCTGACGTGTGCTGATGGACGCATTTAATAGTAAACGGGTTATGGAAGTATTTATTAAAATTAAACATAAAAGCATAAAAAAACTTGTGAAATACTTGAAACTTTGACCACCAATTTCTTTGCAAGTAGAAGGTTCTCAGGTATGGTCCAGAAGTACTTAAAAAATGATTGCCATGATGGGGAGAGTAAGTGCATTTCGGCTTCGTTAGGAGTCTATTACTCACTTTATATTCCACAAAACCCGTAAGTACTACCTCATAAATAACAGTTATAACCCCTATAAAACCAGTTTTTTTTTTATATTTGTATAATTTTTGTTAAAGCACACTTTGTGAAAATTTCAAATGACTATAGAAGGTTTAACACAACACACGCAAGTCCTCCCGTGTAGTGTGATGTCTTGGACCATAGAACTGAACAACTCTTGTTTTACGAGTTTTTTAAATTCACAAAGAAATAATTTGGACTATCGTATGAAAAGTATTATTTTAATTTCCCAAAGTTTGTTTGAGAGGCGGAACATTTTCAAAAAACTTAAATAGTTAGATTTCTCCAAAACAACCCAAGAAATATTCAAAGAAATGCACCCAATTACCAATCACCCTGAATCTACATATCCAGGGGAGTGCTTTACACCTTTTTGCACTCTTGGCGCCCATGACTATTCCCAAACGTTTTTAAGCATTAAATTAATTTTCTGATTCATGATGAATTTAAAGTAATTTTCATTAGTGTTTTCTTATTATATGGATATGTCACCGTAATATTGTCAAATACGTTATATTGTAATATCTCTAGCGATATTGTAAAGTCTCGAATTATTGTCAAATGAACATACTGCTTACAACAAAACGAATTATTTTTCGTGAAATGCATGCGATGGTAGTCAACTTACGCGGTATGGAGGGAAGGAGGGGTCCCTCTTGCCCAGTGGCACAACTGTCATGAAAAGATAATGCACCATTCCTGAGAAATACCGATTAATATAACATAATCTTAAAACACTTTATATTCCCCCTAAAAAGCGTAGTCGACGGAGCCCCGCTTCGCGGGGCCCTATTTCCGAGTGCAGGGTTTAAAGGAACCTAACTAACCTAACGGGGGGGTGCCCCAAGTCCCGATTATGGGGGCAAAGATACTTCCGTATGTTCAGTTGACAATAATTCGAGACATTACAATATCGCGAGAAAAAACACGTTATATTGTAATATAACGTGTTTGACAATTTTACAGTGACAGATATACTTCTCATAATTCTGCCGATAAATTCGACACTTTGCTATCTTTGTTTTAGGGTTCTTAACAAGTCAAGGTGTTTAGTTTGGGCTATTTAGCCGTGTCAAGACTTCGAAATCTCATAAAAAACGTTTACGACTAGCGCAAAAACGAAACTTGAAATCTCTTGATTTCAAGTTAAAATTCGGATTTAAGTTGAAATCAAGAGATTTCAGACCCGGAGTCACAAATTTATTGGTGTTATTGGCTATGAGAACTAGTATGCTAATTACGTAGGTTCATAAACTACCTAGGTACTAAGCAAAACACAAAGACGATTTTCATGTCTGACGAGGCCGGAATCGGTCAGATCCGACCGGATTGGCGTTATTTCGGACGTATCCGGCCCGTCGTCGTCGAGTCGCACATAAGTACCGAGACAGACATGCAAGGTGGACAGACACGATGGTAGACAGCCGAGCTGAGAGCATAAAATACTTAATAGAGCTAGCGGCATGGATTGAACTATTCGCTATAGATAATTTACCAGTTGCTAAAACAACACCAAAGGTTGCAAACATTGTTAGGGTCAGTTCACACCGAGACGCGACGCGACGGCCTGGGAAAGGTTTGTGAAGGTACCTCACATACGGCGCAAAACGAACTTTGGATTAGTTTTGTTCAATTGATTGATGTCATCTTAAAAAATCCCTCCGGCAAGCCGCAGGAGGAGGTCGATTTCGGAGAAGGTGCTGGAGCGTCCGACTATTGAAAATTTGTAAGTATAAAGAGTTGTACTTATGTGTACTATCTACAAAAAAAATATAGGATTCAAAATCGTTGTCCTGTAATGGAAAGTTTACCCTTTTTAAATCCTCTCATAAGAGTTTAGCATGGAACCGCACTCAAATTTTTAGTTATAATTTCTTATTTCAAAAACTATAAGTTTTGGGGCTAAACTTTGAAGATAACAATTGCAGAGTAAACCATTAGCTTAAAAAATATATTCGCGACGCTCAAAATGTTTACTGTTTCGGAGATATGTTTTTTTTTCGCAAAAATTTTGGAAATTTCAACCCCCTCCCCAATTTAGGGGTTGCATCAAAAAAGTTTTAATTTAAAGTTGTTCGTATTCTTAGGTACTCAAAATGATAAAAATGAAAAACGGTTCAAAAATTTTCCATAGGAAAAAAGTTATGGCCAAAAAACAGTTTTTTGAAAAACCGCCACCCCCGCCGCCCTCCACGAACGAATTCCGCCCATTCACGAACTTAGCATAAGTTTTGACCTTCTCGATTTTTTGGCCAAGTTTGAAAGCAATCGGTTCATAATTGCGACCTGTAGAGTGTGGCAAAATTTTGCTTGTCACCCATATTCATACGTATACATATATATCTCCGTGAGAGACCAACAGGAAGATTTTTTTTTTTTAAAGGAAATCTACCTAAAACCCTATTCAGGCCTAAGAATCATGGGCATTCTCATAGTAAAAGCAAACAAGTGTTGCAAATAATAAAATTAACTCTGTTATTTAATATGAATCCATATTTCATGTCTTATTTCATACTATATTAAAAATTCTCTTTAATAGGTAAACCAATTAGCTATTTAAGTTACAGGGACTATCGTCATAAAATTATTTGATGACGTATTATTTGACCGCGAGTGCCTAAAACGGGTATGCATTTTAAATTGCGCGCCGCTAGGCTAATGAGAATGTGTGCGCGCGGGGCACGGTGCCTGCCGCTCGCCAATCACAGGCAGTCGGCGCGCTTCTCTGGCGGACACGAGTTCACGGTAAGACAAGAACAAAGTTTTTTGCTATTTCCACTAAAAAAAACTGGTTGTCTGTAAAGTCGGTTTACTGACGATAGTTGAACGTGACAACGTCTTAAGAAAATACTGATGGAATGCTAGCATTTTTTGACACCACATTCACTTTTCACTGCACTTGATACTCGATCAAAACATGTAAATGTAGGTACTATAGTAATAGCAGCTGTCCACCCAGACGCATCGCTCACTCAAGTAGGAGAGAGACGGATGTCGAACGCTGCCGAACGCAAAGGCCGATTGTGCTTCTTTGCCACTCGTTCCGCGCTCTCGCTTGCACTTCAAGCCTAACATGGAACGCCTCAGAGCGATCAGCGAGGTAACGCCGCATGAGGTAACGCCGCATGAGTCATGTTTTTTCGTGCGTGCAGCCGGCTCTATCGAATTATAAGACGTTGATGGATTAAGTGTGATGATTACGAGATGTGGGCTCATGAGGCCTGCACGTCATAATCTGGCAGAGGTTCGTATTACTGTGACATGTGTCACGAATAACTATTTATTGATTTTATTGTAATTATTATGTTGGGTGCTGTCAGTTGTGACTGGTCATCTCTCAGTTGCCATGGCTTATTTGAATGAATTATTTTGTTTTTACTATGGACACTTTTAACGTGCACATCTTGCTACATTGTTCTCACATAATCTACCATCTCAACATGAATGATGTAACCAAGATTTTGTAACAAATATTTTGATTTAAAAGAGTGTCCATGGAGTTTCTTGCCCGTTCTTCTCCATAGAGATCTACGCTAGGGAATGGGCAACTACAGTACTTTCACAGTTTTTATGTCTTGTGACTGGGACTGTAGCTACTTTAAATGTTCATCTTTGTTTCGACAATTCAAAAGTGCCTGTTATTGGCCTACTTGAAATAAATGCTTTGATTTTGATTTTGATTTATTAAGCCTGCAAAATATGTTAGAAGACTGATTATGGTGGTGAACCCTAACTGTTTATTATAAGTAGAAACTTTGAGTTGTGATTGATATGAAACAGTTCTAGTCATTGATTGACGTTGATCTCATTTAATTTAGTCCCTACCCGCTTTGCCCAAAAGCCCTACCTGTTTTAGGCCCTCCTTACGGGCAAAACGGGTAATTCGAATGGTAAAGATTTTTGTTATTTTTTATTCTTAACGTAAAAAACTATTAAATGTGTCATTTATTTTATAGTCCTTGATAACTAAACATTTCAAAATACTTACTAATAAATGTTCAATTTTTATCTATAAAGTGTTTTTTTTTATCATCAACCTTAGCTTACCCGTTTTGGGCTACTCTCCCCTATTAAGTATTTATTAATTCATTTAACACTTCAAGCACATGGTACAGAGGCGAACTTAATGCGATAGGCATTCTCTACCAAGAAAGAGATTAGTTAGCTGAGTAAATGATTTAATAACAAAAACTTAGCTGACCCCAACATCGTTGGGAAAAGGCTAGGCTCTAGCCTTTCCCCAACGACGTTGGGGTCGGCTTCCAGTCTAACCAGATGCAGCTGAATTCCAGTATTTTACATGAAACGACTACCTCTCTAACCTCCACAACCGGTAGTACTGGGTAGTAAGATATTTCTTAGTAGGACTGGCTGTCAGACTTTTAGGCCACTGCAGATTACCTGTAATGACTGTTAAAGATCTCAAATGAAAGCCGGACCAACAGCTTAACGTGCATTCCGAGGCACGGAGGAAACTCGTTGTGCATGGGTGGTCACCCATCCAAAGACTAACCTAGACAAGCACGGCTTAACCTGAAGATTGATCCGATCGGCAGTTTTTTTTAGCCACGAGCTCAACAAGTTAAAGTTGTTGTTATTAAGTACTTAAATCTAAAGTGACATCTGGGTCTAAGAAACGATGTTAGTGAAACTTAAACCACTCTGGTTTAAGCCAATTGTGTAAGTTTGTTAACGAATAAAGAAACAAAGCCACAGTGCAACTACTAGTTAGTTGTGTAATAATTTCGTCATAGGGCTGTTGTAGTTAGGAACCTATTATAACAAGCCATACGACCTGATTTCCCCATAGTCACTTTATATGATTCCTATGGGAGGAGAGGAGCGGCGTAGCCTAAGCCGGGTTCGAGGATTATCGTCACCGCTACATACGCCTATTCTCTATGGACTAAGCTACCTAAAATGTACCTAGTGAAAATGATACTTAGATGCACGACTGCATGTTTTCCACTCTAGCAAGATATTTAAGTACCTTAAACCTACCTATAAGTGTCCATGGAGTTTCTTGCCCCTTCTTCTCCATAGAGATCTACGCTAGGGAATGGGCAACTACAGTACTGTAAACTAAAAAAGAAATAAGGTTGATCTTTTTGGAAAAAAAAGAGGTAGGTTTGGAGACAACCATGCCATGTCCACAATAATAGTTTTAAGAATTTCTAGTGTATCAATCTGTTAAAAAACCTTGTCCGTACGTGAACCTATCGAAAACTGGCCATTTTTCGGAACCGGTTTTTCGGGTTTTGGGTTTTGTCCTAATCCGGGTAGGTAACCGGGTTATTTCATTAAATGATAAATGATGTTCTACTTCTAAAAGGAGGAGGTAATTCTCAATTCGGCGGGACCTTTTTTATTTTCTTTTATTATGTTCCCCGATTACTCGAAGATGGCAGGACCGATTTGGATTATTTTTATTTTTTTGAAAGGGTACTTCTTCACAGGTGGTCCCGTAATCATCAAGTGTGGATCTGATGAAGGAATCCTGGAGAAATAGAGAGCACTCTTTAAATTTTGTAGGCACATATGAAACAGTTTTCGGAAGAGTAATTTTTCAGAGTGGTCCCATTTCTATTTGGTGAAGATCTATTGAAGAACTTCGGAGATAGGCAACGGAACTCCTCAATAAATGATAGCAAATGGACTGTGATTGCTGAAATCTCATGTCTGTCTATTGTTTACACCAGTTCATAACATAACATCACGCCAGTACGCTGTGAAGAACTAAGCGCATGTGAACCACTAAAAGTAAAAAATAAAAACTTCAATATAAAAAAACTAAACTTATATTGTCACTTACGGAATATCTTCCGTGATTATTTTGAATTATGTTGAACAATAAATAATCACGGAAGATGTCCCGTAAGTGACATTATAAGTTTAGTTTTAAACCGTGAAAGCGAGCCTAAAACAGTGTTCATTATAAAAACTAGATGTTGTTTTAATTTTTGCAAAATAGTATATTGTTATCCTAGCCAATGACGTGAAAATAATTACGGTGACGATGACACCGGGTCATGGTGACCCGGTTTTTATATTTTTTTTTATTATAAGCTTATTTTAGTTGCCTTTCTTTTAATTATAGTGTATCAAAAAGGGTATATTGGTTGGGTAGTGAAATAAAAATAATACTTATAAATCAACATTTATTAACATTCTCTGTAACACATGCAAAATCAACTATAAAAACGTAACATGTTGATATTTTTTAATTTTCAGTAATTTATTATTAGAAATAATAGGAACTTGTAGACTTATTAACTAAAACAGAGATCAAAAAAACTTATTTTATAAAAAAATATAGTAATCAGTCTTCTTCTTTTTCGATCACAGCCATCGAACTGCTGGAATTTTTGCATTATTATGCATTATTGAAGTTGTTGTTGTATCGATGCCAGGTCTTCATTCAGGTTGATCAGATGAGTTCGAGTCAGTATCGCTTGCATCTTGTTCACTTTCGCTGTTATTACTACGCTAAGATAAGTGGTCATCATCGTCAATGTCCGAAGCAGCCTGGGAATCCTGTAAATCTTCATTGTCAGAATCCGAGTCTTCTAACAACGCCATTATTCTCTCCGGATCATTTGTTACTGACATTTTTATTTAAAAAAAACCTAAAAAATAACAAAGAAAATTATCATTGAACACTAAAGTAACGAATAAAAGTAAGTCACAAAATTACGACGCCAGCGATGACGCTGGGTCATACTTACCCGTTTCAACTTGACACACGTATATCTCACTCCGTGAACGGCGTCGCACTGATCATATCAACAAGACGGATAGATGGGGGCTGTATCTCCAGCTACACGAACGTTCAAAACATGCGACCAAAGCAAAAAAAAAATATGTACGTTTAAAATTGCCACGGGTCAATATGACCCAGCGTCATTGGCGCCGGGCTAGGGGTGAAAGCAACTTATTCAGTCCCGAGACGGGGTTTGGCGCAACGCGGGCGCCAATAGTTCGAGGGACTAAATAAGTCTTTAACCCGAGGTAAACACTGTGCACTTTTCATTACGAATACAAAGGAAAATAAAAATAAAAACACGAAACAACTCGAAAGAAAATTAAGATCGGATTGCTGCTTTCCCGCCTATTTTGTTTCTTTTATTCAGCCTTTATTTTTAACTTTCGTCACTGAAAAATTAGTAAATATTTTGCCCAAATCTTTGTCATTTAAAAGAAATATTTGTAACCAAATTATAACTAAGTTATTTAAGACTAGCGGACGTCATAATTCCCGTTCCCGTGGGAGTACGGGGATAAAATATATCCTATGTTACTCGTGGATAATGTAGCTTTCGAATGGTGGAAGAATTTTTAAAAACGGTCCAGTAGTTTTTAAGCCTATTCATTACAACCAAACAAACAAACAAACAAAGTTTTCCTCTTTATAATATTAGTGTAGAAGAATATATTCTTTAATTAATACAGAATTTTATATTATTTTAATTTTACATCGCGCTGTGGAGAAGCTAACTGGCCGCCGTCGGGTAAGGTCGTGTGTGTTGGGGTCCGCTTGCCCATCTGGTATAAAAAAAAAACGGACGCCGTAGCCGAGCCTCAACCTTACCGCCCTTTTGTGTTGATACTGGTTTGCTAGCATTTTATATACGTACCTACTATTAATACTAGTCGTGCTGAAATTTATAATCGCGAGTGTTTGCTATCAGTGGGATCTCTGAACCAAAAAGTGCAGTGGCGTATCGTGAACCTAAATAAGATTACCAAGATAATGGCTGAAACGTTTGCGCATCCAAGTACAGTGTCACAGTGCAGTGCTAGGTACCCTGTCCACGACACCTAAAATACCACCGCGAGCAGTGCGCAGAGATTGGCGGTGATGCAGAGGTTGCAGCGTCAGCATCTGTAGCGGTGCAGCAGAAACTCGGTGAACTCGTTTAATTTATTGATCTTGAATGCACGCAGATTATTTTTCAGCCAACCAGCAGTCAATTGTGTACAATTCTGAGGTTTCCCAGCTTACCTAGCTAGGAATACCATTTATTTAAAGGCTGTTGTGCACGATAAATTCCTCTATTCATAAAACCAGGCTCCCACATAATCGATTCGCTTACCTACTATTAAAAGCGCGTGTTACCTATCTCTAAGTTAGGAATCACAATAGTAATGCTTTGTAGAAAGTACACTTGATCATTTTTAAATATACTCGTAAACATGATAAGTGGCCTGGCTTCAACATTACTGGAATTGTAGCCAAATCGGATTTCGGATTTTTTATATAATAGGTTCACTGAGAATAGCTCCTAAAACTTCGGTCTGCGCACTTGCCTGCTACATCTGGTGCCCATAAAACTCTCAAGCAAAAAAGACGGAAGCCGAACTCTTAAAATGAATAGGACAGAAAAAAATTCGTTACGTCACAAAACAAAAGAATAGTCTGCTAAATTATTTTTATCTGCCTCATTCTGTGTCCCAACGAACACATGTCTCTAAACTTGAAAGCGTTAACAAAAAAACAAACCCTGTACAAATAACAGAACAATATAGCCCAACAGAAAAACACCTTGCTCTCTCCAACAGGAGAGAGCAAGGTGTTTTTCTGTTGTTGTTTTTTGTTTCGTAGGTAACAACCTACGAAACAAAAAAATGCGTAACCAGACCATTAACGAACTAACAAAGCGGCGTCTCAACACACAAAACAATGCGAGATTAATAAAAATTCTGCTAAAGTGTCATTAGCTAATAAGCTCTTTTTACAGGTACGATAATAACATTTTCCGCAGGTTAAACCACCAAAAGGGTACCCACATTATAAAGAATCGCAAAAAAGCAGAAATAGCAACACATACACAACACATCCTACTGAAGCCACAACAACGATAACAAGAATGGAGCAGCACAAGCAGGCAAACAGGATTCATTATCACCAAATTTAAATAGGGAAATAGTCCATATGATCGGCGACGGGAATTGCTTGTTAAGAGCCATAGCACATCAAGTAAACGCCATATTTTTCCTGACGTTCGACCACCACATGATAAGAAGATCTGGCCGAACATAGCACAAGCACTCTCGGGAAACCTGCCTACTACCGCGAACCAAAGAACAACAATACAAAGATGGCGTCTGGGGTGCTGAAGATATGCAATACTTGGACCTCCACCCTGCCATAAAACTATAACAGATATTAGTAGTATCAAAATAACAACCTGTAATGTCAGAGGCACCGCCACACATTCAAAGAAAAATAACATTGACAAAACCCTGAAAGATAAAGGGATACACATAGCATACCCACAGAAAACAAACATGAGTACCGGATTATTTACCTCAAACCACTACAACAGGCACCTTAGTGGCTCTACCAAATGCCATGGCCTCGCGTTGCTTGTAAGAAAAGACACGACCATAACCATTCAAATAACAAGAAGAAATACAAATGTCATGGCGGCAGTTGTAACAGCTCTCTGTAAAGGACAATCTGTGAATTTGTATATTATAACATCACACGTACCAAGTATTAAGCCAACTAAGTCATTTTCCGATTTGATCAACTGCGTCAATGCAAAGCCAAAAGCGTCAACCATGATCATCCTAGGAGACTTTAATGCGCACATAGGAAAGCAAGACATGAACACCAATGGAAAAGAAACGACTAATAAAATTGGTGCCTTCCTGCTGCACACAATGTCGAATAACAATGGTAAAATCTTATTACATATAATAAAAAGAGAAAACCTTGGAATAGATGCATCTGCGGACGAGCCAAATATAACTAACTACATAAAAGGCGAGTGGAGAAATAATATACCAGACCATAAAATAATTTTCGCAGATACTATTATTCTGAAACTCAAGACGGAGAAAAGAAATCTAACACCGTATACGCTTAAACCCAACGAGAAACCAATGCACTAATCTGAGCCTGAATTCAACTACAGAAAGTACGATTATAGCCGACTACAAAGTGAGAAAATGATGAAAGAATATCAAAAGGAAATCAAAAGCCAACCTCAGGTAATAAATCAACAAAACAAGCAAAATAGCCAACTAGTCCCATGGGATTCCCTTATGAATATCATGAAATCAGCAACAGCAAAAATTCTTGTAAGCAGGCCAATCAGATCCAGAGAACATAGAATCGGGCTCGCAAAAAGCCAAGTTCATCAAAAATTGTTACCCCAGAGAAGTACTTGCAATCAAACAACTAAGCGTAGCAAGACACAATCTGCAAAACACAAGAAACAAAGAAGAAGCGAAAAATGCGAAGTACTCCTTAGAAGTCCAAGCAGAACATATCCATCACAACGAATGAGAATCACATACGATTTTTTCAGGAGACATAAAATGAACACGAAGCGCAACCACAAACAACGTTTTATACCCATGTCAAGGTGGGAAGAAGAGATAAAAAGTCAGCAGGCCCACGCATAGAACTCCTACCGAAAGAGAACCCATCAAACGTAAAAGAAGAACTATAAGAAGCGGAAATAAGTGACATTATTAAAAACATGAGCAACGGCAGCAAAACACCAGGTACCGACAAGGTGGTGTCAGAGCTGTTCAAAGCCTTGCCAACAGAAATGCTATCGGGAATTATAAAGCACATGCAGGTATCATGGGTAAGGAATGATTTACCAATGTCTTGGAACAAAACGATCCAATTTACCAGTGCCTTAAAAAGCAAAGCCAAACAGAATTAATGACTACAGAAAGCTATCTATGTGTAACGTGGGATATATGAAATGTGCGCGCCTTCTTCTAAGCAAACTGGATGCTTCAATAGAAGAACCAAGCAGCTTTCCTTCGCAATAGGTCAACAAACGACCATATGTACACACTTAGGAGAATTCTGGACGAGGAATGGAGAGTATTCTGGCGTTAGATATCGAAAAAACTTGATACGCTGGACCTAAACTCACTTAGAGACATTTTAGTTACCAGAACTAACTAATTTCTAACAAATACAATCATTAAGGCATGCATGAACGAATACAATGGTTTGGGCAGCAAACTGAAAGAATGCTCAAAGACAAAGGAGTCAAACAGGGATGCCCGCTAGCCCCACGATTATTCACCATAGTAATGGACGATGTTCTCAGAACACTAGAAGAAGAAACAGAATCAAACACTGTTTTACGGAAGATATGTCGTAAGTGACAATATAAGTGAAGAAACAGAATGCCTTCATCTAGACCATGACCATGAGATTCAACCTCCTATTATATTGTCATTTGCAGATGACGTGATAATAGCAACAAATAATCTCAGTGAACTGGCCGAAATAGTTACCAAAATCAAACCGTTACTGGAATCAGTCGGACTCCACATTGATGAAACGAAAACAAAACTAGTAACCAGAGACGTACACAGAACCGATACCCGAAGTCTA
Source organism: Xestia c-nigrum (assembly GCA_916618015.1). Classification (NCBI taxonomy): domain Eukaryota; kingdom Metazoa; phylum Arthropoda; class Insecta; order Lepidoptera; family Noctuidae; genus Xestia; species Xestia c-nigrum. The sequence goes on from OU745245.1 coordinate 14,547,237, forward strand.
ATCAGAATTGGAGGAACCATTATTCAACCGGTAGACGAAATCAAGTACCTAGGCACGTAAATAACATCGACACTTAACAGAAACCACACAGTCAACGCTAGATGCAAACAAGCAATGCGTAACTCCAAGGCCTTAACATCCTTCATAAAAAACCCAAAAATGAAGTGTAAAACCATTTTATAGATAAGCCACGCTGATCTATAAAATGGTCATAGAACCTGCAATGACTTACGGTCTTAAGGCAGCGACACTCATAAAGGCAAACCGATCGAAACTCAGAAGATACGAAAGACTCATTCTTAAAGATATGATAAAGAGTGCGCGAAACCTTTCGAACAAAGAAACGCGAAATTCTTATGGGAAAAACAATAAACAAAAAAATTAAATGCCTACGGTTATGCTACTTCGGGCACATCCTCCGGCGAGCAAAGCCGCACTAACTAAACGCAGCTATCAGATACAAGGCAAAACAGCTAAAAGTTGGAAGACCAATATATATATGTACATGGAACGAGTCACTCCAACAAGACATGGAATATTTCAATATAAACAAAGAAGAATGGATTCAGCTAGCAGCAGATAGAGAAAAAATCAGATCAGGCACTCAGGAAATCTACTAGCTTAGCGAAACTGACAGCGAAACACATACTACTGACGATGAAACATATACGCGAACATAATATTTCATCGCAATCACCAGAAGCCAACATGCCTCTCCAATGCCAGAAGAGAACCATCAAACGAAGATTAAATCACCAATGCTCATTCCTATGGATTGTACCTGTCTTTACCACTATTCCTATATTGGCTCTAGGCTGCATAGTCGGTCGATTGTGCCCGACTGGCTGCGGTTGGTCGGGCTTCCTCTCCCATCCCAGAGCATGTCTTTCCTTACAAAATCGTGCCCCCTGGTGTATCCGGCTTGTCCGGGTCAGGCTTGCTCCTGGCTGGGTGTGGTGCTCAATCATCATCATCATCATCATTTTAATTTTACATCGCGCTGTAATTTCGAGGCTGTAGGTATAGAAGTCGGAACATGGTTTAATAGAAAGGTGAAAATAGAACTAGTTTTACTTTAATAATTTGACAGCTGACAGTTGAAAGCGATTCTCCCTAGGGCTGAAAAGTATTACTTTCAACCCGCTCTTTAGGCAACTTCAGACCCACTTTCCGAGTATGAGTAATGAAAAAAATATTTTGGTATTACGTTTGTATGAACGACGCCCATGGGATTGGCCAACTCCATCTAAGCCATCATAATTACCTGTGTAGAGCTGGTTCCCTACTCGAATCAGAAACTGAGAATCAACGTTTTTAGCTACTAACTATACTAAATACTAATTATATCGTAATGTGTCTCGAGTTCGATCTCAACACTTGCACCTCTGAAGTTTCGGATTCATGTGCGTATTGTTAACTTTTATTATCACATTGTGACTAAACCCAGTATCAAGCATGCTTGAGAAGACATTGTTGACGGCGTGTAAAGCCAATTCAGAGGCCCATGGGCGTTATAAAGTCCCGGCACCAGGGTAGGGACTAACCACACGATAAAGAAAGAAATTGTATCACCTGCTGAAATCGTTCGGATATTGTTTAGGTATAAAAACTATTTTCTAAGAAATTGTGTGGACTATTGCGTGCTTACTAATGACCAGGTGACATCGCTCACAAATTGCGTGTAGGTAGGTACCTACCTCCTCATGATCGGCAATATGGGTTCAAATGTATGTGGCCGCGTAGTCGCCTGCTTTTGTTTTCACTTTGTGCCATTTTCTTGTCGCGGTATTGAGGAGCATTTACAGTTGCGCATTGCGCAACTTGTGGTGCAGTGCTAGCCTAGTGGTGCAGTGCTAGCCTAGTGGTGCAGTGCTAGCCTAGTGGTGCAGTGCTAGCCTAGTGGTGCAGTGCTAGCCTAGTGGTGCAGTGCTAGCCTAGTGGTGCAGTGCTACCCTAGTGGTGCAGTGATAGCATAGTTGTTACGCCCCTGGCGTACGTGGTCTCGAACCTAGACAGGCACTTTGAGTACCGTACCTACCTAGGCCATTTCATCACTTGGTAACGTTTTAAACATCAGGATGAGTCGGAAGTCAAACGTCCGTTCCACCTAGTTACATTGTAGTTACATCGATGTAACTAGCTGGACATTTTTATTCCAAGTAGTTACATTATTTAAAAAAATAACTTTAACGTAACTAATGAGACTTTTTTGTTCCACCATAGTTACATCGTGAATAGGTACCATCGCAGGTTCAAAAGATATATTAGTTAGCTCTCGTGAGTCATGTACTCCTAGTACTTTCATGCTCATGGCAACCAACGTCTTAATGAAACCTCTTTGGTGAGGAAATGTACTGGCCACTTATAAATAATAACGAAGTCATCGACGTCAATGAAAAGTGTGTAGGCTCAATTACATTGTCTACTGTAAGTAATATTTGTCCTACACACCTAATCGCTTTTTTCCGATAAAATATGACTATCGAGTTTGGAATTTATGTCTAAGTTACATCTTATGACGATTTCATTCGAACGCAACGCAGCCATATAGCTATATCGATAAGAGCGAGGCCACACGATGCGTTGCGCTGCGTTGTGTCGTCGCAGCGTCGTACAATCACTGTAAAAATGGTAATGCACAACAGTGATTGTATGGCGCAACGCACTAGTGGGGTAGTGATTTGTATGTAGGATGGCGTTTGCGGCGCCGCGCCGCGCGCCGCTCCGTCGTCGCACCGCACCACCAACGCATCATGTGGCCTCGCTCTTATTTGTCAAAAAGCGATATACCAGCTATTTTTAAAATCTTTTATTAAACTTCACATGTTTGTTTAAGTATGTATCATTGACCTATATATACGTATGTATGTGGCGTACAAATCTTGCAAGCCTAATTTGACACACACTAACGGTTTCGTGATTTTCTTTTTTCTTGTGCGTTTAAATAAAATCTTGTCGTGAGAATGCTTTCTATTAATTTTGTTTTATTTTAAGGATGAGAAAATGCTAAAATTAAAACCTCATATCAATAACTGTCAGCTCGATGATGTACAAAATACTATTGATATAATTATCAATGAGGCTTGTTTAGAAGACGTGGATGGTAGAGAACCAGCACCAAAAGTTTTTAATAAAGCATTGCAACATATTAATGAGAAAGGTTATAATTTGGCTGATAAAAAGCCAGTGCCATCTTTTAAAAATAAAAAATCTGCTATTTACAAAAGAAGGAATGAAAAAGCCGGTGTGAAAAAAAACTTCCACTAGAAATATAGAGGAAGTGGAAGTGCCACATCATTTCAATTCAATTCATTTTTACTGGCGACTACAAAAATGGTAACATGCGTATCATAATATTCTGTTCGCAACATGTGTAAGACAGTATAATTAAGACCGTTGATATTTTATGGACGGTACGTTTAAAACTTGCCTAACGCCGTTCCGTCAACTATTTACCAATCCTGGCGGTGTTGCAAGCGACATTAATAATACAATATTATACCAATGATTTCTGCCTTTATGACACATCAAAACAAGGAAGCGTATATTATATTATTTCATTTAATTAAAGCACAATTAAATGATTGGAAGCCACAGAAAATAATGATAGATTTTGAAGAGGGAATAATTGCAGCGCTCAGAGAGATTAACACTGTTCACGAAATAAAAGGTTGTCACTTCCATTATTACAATAGTTTGAAACGCAAAGCAAAGCAAATGGGTATTATTCCCGGGAAGAAGACCGGAAAGACCAAGAAGAAGACCGGGAAGACCGACAACCTGCAAAAAAACCACGAAGACGGGTAAATAGACCGGAAAGAACAAGAAGAAGACCGGGCAGACCTGGAAGAAGGCCAGGAAGACCTGGAAGATGACCGGGAAGACCTAGAAGAAGACCGGGAAGACCTGGAAGAAGACCGGGAAGTCCTGGAAAAAGACCGTGAAGACCTGGAAGAAGACCGGGAAGACCTGGAAGAAGACCGGGAAGACCTGGAAGAAGGCCGGGAAGACCTGGAAGAAGACCGGGAAGACCTAGAAGAGGACCGGGAAGACCTAGAAGCTGACCAGGCAGACTTGGAAGAAGACCGGGAAGTCCTGGAAGAAGACCGGGAAGACCTGTAAGAAGACCGGGCAGACCAAGAAGAAGACCAGGAATCAGACCGGGAAGACCGGGAATCAGACCAGGAAGACCGGGAAGAAAACCGAAAAGCAGAGCGGGAAGACTGGGAAGAAGACCGGGAAGACCGGGAACCAGCAAAAAGACCGGGAAGAAGACCGGAAAGACCAAGAAGACCGGGAAGACCGGGAAGCAGACCTGGAAGAAGGACGAAGAAGACCGGGAATCTGCAAAAAGACCGGGAAGACGGGTAGATAGACCGGAAAGAACAAGAAGAAGACCGGGAAGACCTGGAAGAAGACCGGGCAGACCTGGAAGAAGGCCGGGAAGACCTGGCAGAAGACCGGGCAGACCTGGAAGAAGACCGGGAAGTCATGGAAGAAGACCGGGAAGAAGACCTGGAAAAAGACCGGAAAGACCTGGAAGAAGACCGGGAAGACCTGGCAGAAGACCGGGCAGACCTGGAAGAAGACCGAAAAGCAGAGCGGGAAGACTGGGAAGACCAGTAAGAAGACCGGGAAGACTGGGAAGCAGACCGGGAAGACCGGGAAGAAGACCGAAAAGCAGAGCGGTTTGACTGGGAAAAAGACCGGGAAGACCAGGAAGAAGACCGAAAAGCAGAGCGGGAAGACTGGGAAGAAGACCGGGAAGACCGGGAAGCAGACCAGGAAGACCGGGAAGAAGACCGAAAAGCAGAGCGGGATGACTGGGAAAAAGACCGGGAAGACCAGGAAGAAGACCGAAAAGAAGATCGGGAAGACCAGGAAGAAGACCGGGAAGACCGGGAATCAGACCGGGAAGACCGGGAAGAAGACCGAAAAGCAGAGCGGGATGACTGGGAAAAAGACCGGGAAGACCAGGAAGAAGACCGAAAAGAAGAGCGGAAAGACCAGGAAGAAGACCGGGAAGACCGGGAATCAGACCGGGAAGACCAGGAAGAAGACCGGGAAGACCGGGAAGCAGACCGGGAAGAAGACCGAAAAGCAGAGCGGTTTGACTGGGAAAAAGACCGGGAAGACCAGGAAGAAGACCGAAAAGCAGAGCGGGAAGACTGGGAAGAAGACCGAAAAGCAGAGCGGGATGACTGGGAAAAAGACCGGGAAGACCAGGAAGAAGACCGAAAAGCGGCGCGGGAAGACTGGGAAGAAGACCGGGAAGACCGGGAACCTGCAAAAAGACCGGGAAGACGGGTAGATAGACCGGAAAGAACAGGAAGAAGACCGGGAAGAAGACCTGGAAGAAGACCGGGAAGACCAAGAAGAAGACTGGGAAAAAGACCGGGAAGACCAGGAAGAAGACCGAAAAGCAGCGCGGTAAAACTGGGTAGAAGACCGGGAAGACCAGGAATCAGACCGGGAAGACCGGGAAGCAGACCGGAAAGACCTGGAAGAAGGACGGGGAAGACCGGGTACCTGCAAAAGACCGGGAAGACGGGAAGATAGACCGGAAAGAACAGGAAGAAGACCGGGAAGACCTGGAAGACCAAGAAGAAGACCGGGAAGAAGACCGAAAATCAGAGCGGGAAGACTGGGAAGAAGACCGGGAAGACCGGGAAGAAGACTGGGAAGAAGACCGGGAAGACCAGGAAGAAGACCGTGCAGACCTGGAAGAAGACCGAATAGACCTGGAAGAAGACCAGGAAGACCAAGAAGACCGGGAAGCAGACCAGGAAGACCGGGAAGAAGACCGAAAAGCAGAGCGGGAAGACTGGGAAGAAGACCGGGAAGACCGGGAAGAAGACTGGGAAGAAGACCGGGAAGACCAGGAAGAAGACCGTGCAGACCTGGAAGAAGACCGAATAGACCTGGAAGAAGACCAGGAAGACCAAGAAGACCGGGAAGCAGACCAGGAAGACCGGGAAGAAGACCGAAAAGCAGAGCGGGAAGACTGGGAAGAAGACCGGGAAGACCAGGAAGAAGACCGGGCAGACCTGGAAGAAGACCGGATAGACCTGGAAGAAGACCGGGAAGACCAGGAAGAAGACCGGGCAGACCTGGAAGGAGGCCGGGAAGACCTGGAAGAAGACCGGGCAGACATGGAAGAAGACCGGGCAGACCTGGAAGAAGACCGGGCAGACCTGGAAGAAGACCGGAAAGACCAAGAAGACCCACACTTGTGTTGTAATGCCCTTCATTATGCACAGTCGCATAAACTACTATTATGCGACTGTGCATAATGAAGGGCATTGCCTAATTATGTATAGTTGCATACACTACTTTACCTACCCAAATACCATAAGGGCTCTATGATGGCTTCAGGAACCATAGGAAAATGACCTGCATTGTTACTTGGCCCTTGATTTTTGTGGACACAGGTTATTAGTTGCATTCGTCGCTGCATTTACGATATCTGGCGGAGTGGTCATGTCAATTTCTGAGTCACTATCACTCATTTTCGACAGAAATAAAGAACTTATCAGAAAATTTGTCTATTCGTAACTGGAAATAAAAAGCTAACGAACAAATGACGGCTCGAAATGGCGGCGTTTCGGATATCTGTAATTTTTTTTGTTAATCATAGGCAAACGAACAAAGTCGCTATTCTTGTGTCACTCAAGATCAAAATGTCGAATGCAACTAATAACCTGTTGCCACAAAAATCAAGGCCAAGTAACAATGCAGGTCATTTCCCTATGGTTCCTGAACCCATCATAGAGCCCTTATGATATTTGGGTAGATAAAGTAGTGTATGCAACTTTACATAATTAGGCATTACAACACTCGTGTGATGCTATTAAGAAACTCGCCTTCGGCTCCTTTCTTAAACCCACACTTGTGTTGTAATGCCCTTCATTATGCACAGTCGCATAAACTACCATTCTTTGCCCAAGTTACTTTAATGGCATAGTTTTTATTGTGTAACGCTAGATAATAGCATGGCTTACTCAAAGACAACATTTAAATATGCGTCGTTAGATTACACGCTGTCACAGAATGCGTAAGATAAATAAAGATTCACAGCTCCTCCCCCGTAGGTGAAAAGTTTCTTCTAAGTGTTGATCAGGTCATTATTTATGGCCCATTTTCCGTCGCTAGTTCTGATGGGCGGTATTTGTGTAATCGGCCTTTTTAGATTTCTTGTCGCAAGCGCTATTGAGCATGCCTGCCTAAATCCATGCCGTACTTTTCGAGTTTAGCCCGGACATACATACAGACAAACAGACAAAGTACCAAATACGATATCGACAATTACTTATTCTATCTCGTTCTACTAGACGTACTTTCTATTTCTGCCGTAACTCCCTGCTTACCTAGGTTCTTACAAAACGGTATTGCCAGCCGCGTAGTCACTTGTTCATACGATTTTAGTCCTGAATTCTGACACCCGTGCACCGGCTTATTTGGCGCTATCTGTTGCTTTCTTTGTTGACATGCTTTTGTTTTGCATTTTTGGCACTACGTGTAAGAACTGGAAAAAGACCTGGAAGAAGACCGGGAAGACCTGGAAGAAGACCGGGAAGACCTGGAAGAAGACCGGGAAGACCTGAAAGAAGACCGGGACGACCTGGAAGAAGACCGGGAAGACCTGGAAGAAGACCGGGACTCCGGGACGAAGAACGGTAAGAATGGGAAGACCGGGGAGCACACCGGGAAGACCGGGAAGACCGGGTAGCACACCGGGAAGACCGGGAAGCACACTGGGAAACCGGGAAGACCTGGAAGAAGACCGGGAAGCAGACCGGGAAGACCATGAAAGAAGAAGACCGGAAAGACCGTGAAAGAAAAAGACCGGGAAGACCTGGAAGAAGACCGAGAAGACCTGGAAGAAGACCGAGAAGACCGGGTAGAAGACCGGGAAGATCGGTAAGAACGGGAAGAACGGTAAGACCGAGAAGAAGCGAGAAGGACGGGAAGAACGGGATAACCGGGAAGTACACCGGGACGACCGGGAAGACCTGGAAGAAGACCGGGAAGCAGAGCGGGAAGACCTGGAAGAAGACCGGGAAGACCTGGAAGATGACCGGGAAGAACGGGAATACCGGGAAGAACGTGAATACCGGAAGACCGGGAAGAAGCCCGGGAAGACCTGGAAGAAGACCGGGAAGACCTGGAAGATGACCGGGAAGACCTGGAAGAAGACCGGGATGATCGGGAAGACCGGGAAGAACGGGAATACCGGGAAGAACGTTACTATACGGTACCTCTTTTTTATGAATAAAATGAACATTACCATCTAATGTCACCGTAAAATTGTCAAATACGTTCGATTGTAATCTCTCACTAACATTCATTAAACTATGTTTCTCTGCCCAAGTTACTTTAATGGCATAGTTTTTATTGTATAACGCTAGATAATAGCATGGCTTACTCAAAGACAACATTTAAATATGCGTCGTTAGATTACACGCTGTCACAGAATGCGTAAGAAAAATAAAGATTCACAGCTCCTCCCCCGTAGGTGAAAAGTTTCTTCTAAGTGTTGATCAAACCTTAACGCTTTTTGATCATTATTTATGGCCCATTTTCCGTCGCTAGGTCTGATGGGCGGTATTTGTGTAATCGGCCTTTTTAGATTTCTTGTCGCAAGCGCTATTGAGCATGAGGTCTTGGGTTGGAACCACGGAAAACGCCACCAAAAATATGAAGTAAATCCATGCCGTACTTTTAGAGTTTAGCCCGGACATACATACAGACAAACAGACATACAAACAGACAAACAGACACACAGACACACAGACATCCAGACATACAGTTATTCAGACATACAGACAAACAGACATACAGACAAAGTATCAAATACGATATCGACAATTACTCATTCTATCTGGTTCTACTAAACGTACTTTTTATTTCTGCCGTAACTCCCTGCTTACCCTAGGTCCTTACAAAACGGTACTGCCAGCCGCGTAAACACTCGTGCGCGTCCATACGATTTTAGTTCTGAATTCTGACACCCGTGCACCGGCTTATTTGGCGCTATCTGTTGCTTCCTTTGTTGACATGCTTTTGTTTTGCATTTTTGACACTACGTGTAAGAACTGGAAAAAAACCGGGAAGACCTGGAAGAAGACCGGGAAGACTGAGAAGAACGTAACTATACGATACCTCTTTTTTATGCATAAAATGCACATCGGTCTTCTCGGTCTTCTTCCAGGTCTTCTCGGTCTTCCCGGTCTTATCTCACGGTCTTCCCGTTCTTCCCGATCATCCCGGTCTTCTTCCAGGTCTTCCCGGGCTTCTTCCCGGTCTTCCGGTATTCACATTCTTCCCGGCCTTCTTCCAGGTCTGCCCGGTCTTCTTCCAGGTCTTCTTCTTGGTCTTTCCGGTCTTCTTCTCGGTCTTCTTCCTGGTCTTCCCGGTCTTCTTCCCAGTCTTCCCGCTCTGCTTTTCGGTCTTCTTCCCGGTCTTCTTACAGGTCGTCCCGGTGTACTACCCGGTTATCCTGGTCTTCCCGTTCTTCCCAATCTTCTCGCTTCTTCCCGTTCTTCCCGTTCTTACCGATCTTCCCGTTCTTCCAGGTCTTCCCGGTCGCCCGGTGTACTACCCGGTTATCCCGGTCTTCCCGTTCTTCTCATTCTTACCGATCTTCCCGGTCTTCTCGGTCTTCTTCTTTACGGTCTTCCCGGTCTTCTTCTTTCATGGTCTTCCCGGTCTTCTTCCAGGTCTTCACTGTTTCCCAGTGTGCTACCCGGTCTTCCCGGTGTGCTACCCGGTCTTCCCGGTGTGCTACCCGGTCTTCCCATTCTTACCGTTCTTCGTCCCGGTCTTCTTCAAGGTCTTCCCGGTCTTGTTTCAGGTCTTCCTCCAGGTCTTCCTGGTCTTCTTCCAGGTCTTTCCGGTCTGCTTCCCGGTCTTCCCGGTCTTCTTCTTGGTCTTTCCGGTCTTCTTCCCGGTCTTTTTGCAAGTTCCCGGTCTTTTTGCAAGTTCCCGGTCTTCTTCCCAGTCTTCCCGCTCTGCTTTTCGGTCTTCCCGGTCTTCTTACAGGTCTTCCCGGTCTTCTTCCAGGACTTCCCGGCCTTCTTCCAGGTCTACCCGGTCTTCTTCCAGGTCTTCCCGGTCCTCTTCCAGGTCTTCCCGGTTTTCTTCCAGGTCTATCCGGTCTTCTTCCAGGTCTTCCCGGTCTTCTTCCAGGACTTCCCGGTCTTCTTCCAGGTCCGCCCGGTCTTCTTCCAGGTCTTCCCGGTCCTCTTCTAGGTCTTCCCGGTCTTCTTCCAGGTCTTCCCGGCCTTCTTCCAGGTCTACCCGGTCTTCGTCCAGGTGTTCCCGTTCTTCTTCCAGGTCTTCACGGTCTTTTTCCAGGACTTCCCGGTCTTCTTCTAGGTCTTCTTCCAGGTCTTCCCGGCCTTCTTCCAGGTCTGCCCGGTCTTTTTGCAGGTTCCCGGTCTTCCCGGTCTTCTTTCAGGACTTCTCGGTATTCTTCCAGGTTTGCCCGGTCTTCTTCCAGGTCTTCCCGGTCTTCTTCCAGGTCTTCCCGGCCTTCTTCCAGAACATGCTGATTTCTTCACAATGTTTTCCTTAACCGCTTTGAGAGCAGTGGTGATGAAATAAATCACACAAAGTAATGCGCTTGTCTGGGTTCGAACCCACGACTTACTTTTCTTAAGTCGGGGCTGCACTGCATACACTTTAGTGTTAATTTTAAAATTCCATCCTTCCACGACATTGTTTGTTCGATGTAGCTCACCATATTTACACCACATTTTCACCATTTTTTCTTTTAGCCAAAATTTTTCAAAATAATGTTGAAACTGTTCAAGTTCTATTCGATCATCTTCTAGTACAATTATTATTTCCCTCTTTATGTAATTCCAAACTGATAATATTTCCTCTTCTGGTAAATATGCTAGACTACTGCAGAGTAAAACTATAGTTTTGTGACTTTTATCCTCAACGTCTCCATTTGCTTTGCTTTGCGTTTCTAATGGAAGTGACAACCTTTTATTTCGTGAACAGTGTTAATCTCTCTGAGCGCTGCAATTATTCCCTCTTCAAAATCTATCATTATTTCCTGTGGCTTCCAATCATTTAATTGTGCTTTAATTAAATGAAATAATATAATATACGCTTCCTTGTTTTGATGTGTCATAAAGGCAGAAATCATTGGTATAATATTGTATTATTAATGTCGCTTGCAACACCGCCAGGATTGGTAAATAGTTGACGGAACGGCGTTGGGCAAGTTTTAAACGTACCGTCCATAAAATATCAACGGTCTTAATTATACTGTCTTACACATGTTGCGAACAGAATATTATGATACGCATGTTACCATTTTTGTAGTCCGCCAGTAAAAATGAATTGAATTGAAATGATGTTAACTTCCACTTCCTCTATATTTCTAGTGGAAGTTTTTTTTCACACCGGCTTTTTCATTCCTTCTTTTGTAAATAGCAGATTTTTATTTTTAAAAGATGGCACTGGCTTTTTATCAGCCAAATTATAACCTTTCTCATTAATATGTTGCAATGCTTTATTAAAAACTTTTGGTGCTGGTTCTCTACCATCCACGTCTTCTAAACAAGCCTCATTGATAATTATATCAATAGTATTTTGTACATCATCGAGCTGACAGTTATTGATATGAGGTTTTAATTTTAGCATTTTCTCATCCTTAAAATAAAACAAAATTAATAGAAAGCATTCTCACGACAAGATTTTATTTAAACGCACAAGAAAAAAGAAAATCACGAAACCGTTATGCTGGGGCTACATTATCGCGATAACGCGAAGATTTGCGTTGTCGCGACACGTCTGGCCAAAGAATTCGTCCTATCGCGATAAACTTCGCGAATACGAAAGCCCTTCGCGCCGCTGTCGGTAAATTGCCGCACATCAAAGGGTTTTGTCGCGACAAAGTTCGTGCGGTTGGCTACACTTCGCGCGCTTTAGTTGACTGCGAGACGCCGAGCAGTTTAGACGTGTTTAAAAATCAAAATCAATCAAAATCAAAATCATGGATTGGAATAATGAGTCCGATTGTTGTGTATAGATAACATCCACCATCGTCTCTTTGACCTTTTTATTTTTGTTCAAGTAATAAAGATGCAGTAAATAATTATTAGCCGCCATAATGATACAGCGCAACCGCCTCTTCCATGTTTTCCCGCAAATGAATTGTCGCGACATTTTAAATTATCGCGACAGTAGAAAGGGTTTTTCAAGTGTGGCCAAGCACTTCGTCATAGAGCGAACACAAACTTTTATCGCGACAACGCGAACACGAATCTTCGCCTACAAGTCTGGCCGTAGCATTAGTGTGTGTCAAATTAGGCTTGCAAGATTTGTACGCCACATACATACTTAAACAAACATGTGAAGTTTAATAAAAGATTTTAAAAATAGCTGGTATATCGCTTTTTGACAAACGATAGCTATATGACTGCGTTGCGTTCGAATGAAATCGTCATAAGATGTAACTTAGTCATAAATTCCAAACTCGATAGTCATATTTTATCGGAAAAAATAGCGATTAGGTGTGTAGGACAAATATTACTTACAGTAGACAATGTAATTGAGCCAACCCAATTTTTTATTGACGTCGATGACTTCGTTATTATTTATAAGTGGCCAGTACATTTCCTCACCAAAGAGGTTTCATTAAGACGTTGGTTGCCATGAGCATGAAAGTACTAGGAGTACATGACTCACGAGAGCTAACTAATATATCTTTTGAACCGACGACGATGGTACCTATCTACGATGTAACTAGGTGGAACAAAAAAGTCTCATTAGTTACGTTAAAGTTAAATTTTTAAATAACGTAACTACTTGGAATAAAAATGTCCAGCTAGTTACATCAATGTAACTACAATGTAACTAGGTGGAACGGACGAAGTCAAAGTTATGACGCGATATTCACCAACCCGCACTGGGCCCGTTCCCGCTTCTCAGAAGAGGCCGCCGCAGTGGGGACCTAAGGCTGGTTTCGGGGGAGTCCAAGCCTTACAAGCGCCAAGCTGGTTATGCAAGCTTCTTATCTGTATTTTAGTCAACCTTCTTTGCATCAGTAAAACATTAATACGCAAGGAAACGTCTTACCGCCATCAGTTTTGCTAATTTTGTTTGAACTATCACACACTACAGGCGGTCCGCAACGTGCTTTGCTGTGTCGTTACGCGACGCTCTGTGGCCCGATGCGGCTCTAATTTGTGCCAGGAGATTTGAATACCAGCTACTTTCTTTGCTGACCGTAACCCTGCAGTAGCAAAGACAACAGAGAAGGAAAAATAAAAGTTGTTAAATAGCTGTATGTTATTTATAACGCAAATTCATAAGCAGAATTACAGTATGTTAACAATTTGAAATATTTTTACAACTGAGACCTCCACTTTTTGTACATTAAGTCACAAATTCTGATTTTATTTATAGCTAAGAATTACAAAACGATGTTTAGGATAAAATATGCCTATCTTATACTAAATTTGCAGAATGTATTATCCACCTTTCTTCCACTTTTCTCCTGGTGTATAGTCCGTCATGGGTTTTCCAGATATTCCACATGTCCCTATGCCAACTCTTCCAGTCAAATTATCTGGTGAAGCAAATATGCTCTTTGTTCTTACGCCAGGTTTTTTCGAAGCTTTAGTGTGGAAATTGAGCCATTTGTTCTTTTCAGTCTCTCTTTCCTCTTCAATTTGTTTAAATCTCTGTTGTTTCTTTTGTTTCTTCTTTTTGAGGTACTCCCTGTTGTAACCCTTACCAGGTCTGTAACAATAAAATACATGAAATATTGCTATTTCTACATTTCTATGGCAAATAACCAAAATGATGAAAGTTTTGTCTATTGTTTTGTTCTTCAAAGGAATTTAAATCTTATCTTAACATTGTCTATCTACCTATATATGTATATGTCACCGTACAATTGTCAAACACGTTATATTGTAATCTCTCTAGCGATATTGTAAATTCTCGAATTATTGCAAAACGAACACACTGCTTAGAATAAAACGCATTATTTTTCGTGAAATGCATGCGATGGTAGTCAACTCACACGGTGTGGAGGGAAGGAGGCCCAGTAGTACCACTCTCATGAAAAGATAGAGTACCATTCCTGAGAAATATCGATTAATATAACCTAACCTTGAAACACTTTATTTTATATTCCCCTAAAAAGCGTAGTCGACGGAGCCCTGCTTCGCGGAGCCCCTATTTCCGAGTGCAGGGTTTAAAAGAACTTAACTAACCTAACGGGGGGGTGCCCCAAGTCCCGATTATGGGGGCAGAGATACTTCCGTATGTTCAGTTGACAATAATTCGAGAGTTTACAATATCGCTAGAGAGAAACACGTTATATTGTAATATAACGTGTTTGTCAATTTTACGGTAACATAATTTTATAAAATGAATCCCTAATTCACTTGGTCACGCCATCACGCGTGTACGGCTGGACCGATTTTAGTAATTCTTTCTTTGTTGTGTTTGTTACTGTCAGGAGGTTCTTATGAAAAAAAAAAAGTAGTAGGTAGTAGTAGGTCGGTTTTAGTAGGTAAGTAGTAGTAGTAGTAGTAGGTAGGTAGTTGTAGGTAGGTAGTAGGTGACAGGACAACGTCTGTCGGGTCGGCTACATAGATAATACACTATATAATACAAGATAGATGCGCAAGTCTGGCTTTCGTTTTTAAAATTGTGTAATTACCGAAACTGGCGCTGTTAGTTTTTGTTCAAACAGAACATCCATGTACCCATGTTTGCAAAAATAAATGATTTGATTTGATTCAACCAAATAAATTCAAAAAGAAATCAATAGGATTCGAACTTGTGAGCTATTAGACACAAGGCAACCGCAGGCACTAAACTCGGAATTTTAATTCGATTCCAGATTTGACAATTTCAGTGTTGCAACGTTATGACAAGTACTAAATAGTGACATTGAAATTATTCGATATGGAAATGGAATATTTCCAGATCGATTCTTCTCGTTTATAATTTTACTCTCGTAAACTAAGTATATCAGGAAATTAAATATTTCTGAACCGATAGAATAGAATAGAATAGAATAAACTTTATTGTACACCAAAAAGTAACACTGCTTATACATAAACTTAAATTTATGGGTACAATGGCGGTCTTATCGCTAAAAGCGATATCTTCCAGACAACCTTAGGATGGATAAGAGCTTAAAATAATACAGGGGGTAGTCTGTGGTGTACTGCTAGCAAATACCGATAATTTAGTTTTGACGATTAATTAACGATCTGAGACTTTTCTTTTATAATTGAGTGTGAAATAAATAAAAACATGTGATCATGAAGGAACATGACAAATAAAACAGATAGATGTATTATGGTAATAATTTATTTTATAAATTGTCGCCGTCATCGCTATCGCTATCGCTGTCACTTTCTGTAACATTTATTATAAATGTGTCTGTGATATTGTCAATTAACATATCTAGCCTACTACAAATCTAACATATTGTCACACTGATGGCACACACACTGATTGTTTATCTGATTTTTGTGTTCATCACTACACTATTATATGTGGTATCATTATTTCACAAAATGACAGTAGCTAATGTCAAATCTGGAATCGAATTAAAATTCATAGTATAGGATATCTACTTCACTAGCAAGTAGTCTAAAATAACTGTTCTGGTTATGACAGTTGAAAAGTTGGGGTACCTAAACACACAGATCGCAGCACTATCTATGAAAATTTTGTTTGAAGCCAATGTATAGAAGTTTCACCCCCCTGGTCGGCTAGTGTAAAAGAAAGTCACTCCTGCTGTATGTAGGTATGCTTAGATCTTTTGCGTATGCAATGGATTTTAATGCAGTTTTCAGCAATGGATTTCAATGCAGTTTCAGCAATAGATAGAGGCATTGTATTGTTGTATTGTACATCGAGCTAGTGTCCGCGACTCCACGTCAAAGCGCGTATTTTGCGTATGGGCTATAATCCACCACGCGGGCGCAGTGCCGGTTGGTAGATGTCACATGTCTTCGAATTTTTGGTTCCCTTCACCGTTTTTGAGAGCAGTGGTGATGAAATAAATTACACAAAGTAATACGTCTGTCTGGGTTCGAACCCACGACTTACTGTTCGTAAGTCGGGGCCGCCACCACTGGGCCACCGCTGCTCTAAGAGATAGAGGCATATATGAGAAACGTTTATATGCATGTCACCGTAAAGTAGTCAAACACGTTAGATTGTGAACTCTCGAAGGACTGTCAAACGAACATACTGCTTACAATATTATGCATTATTTTCGGTAGATTATAATCTAACGAACTGAAACCCAAATATTGTGAAATGTATGCAATGGAAGTCAACTCGCGCGGTGTGGAGGAGGAGCGAGATTGTGAACTCTCGAAATATTGTCGACTGAACATACTGCTTACAACAAACGCATTATTTTTCGGTAGATTGTAATCTATCGAGTGAAACCATAATATTGTGAAATGCAAGCGACGGAAGTACCTATCCCCATAATCGGGACTTGGGGCACCCCCACGTTAGGTTAGTTGGATTCCTTCCAACCCTGCAGACAGAAATAGGGGCTCCGTCGCCTACGCTTTTTAGGGGAATATAAAGTGTTTTGAGGTTTAGGGTATATTAATCGGTATTTCACAGGAATGGTACATTATCTATCTATTCATGAGAGTGGTACCATGGGGCAAGGGTCTTCTTGACTCCTCCTCCTCCACACCGCGCGAGTTGACTTCCATTGCATACATTTCACAATATTAGGGTTTCAGTTCGTTAGATTATAATCTACCGAAAATAATGCATAATATTGTAAGCAGTATGTTCGTTTGACAGTCCTTCGAGAGTTCACAATCTCTCTAGTTATGTTACAAACTAACAGTTTTTACTATGTGACGCTGACATATACATTAGATCAACATTGCACCCGTGCGAAGATGGGGTGGGTCACTAGTAATAAATAATTCAAGAATAATTTTAGAAAAAACTAGCTTTCATAATTATTCTTTTTGGCTGTGGTCAACTGTCAAGCAAGAAGTTAGTCTGGGTTTGATTTCCAGGTTGAGAAAAGTGTCATGAGTTTTTTGGTGGCAATAGGATATGCAAATTGGGACTTAAACACAACAGCAAAATGAGGATGTACTATAAGTACTGGTGGTATTTTTATTGTACTCCATCACACACAATACTGTCTTATTTGACCCAAAGGTTGACTGGTAGAGAATGCCTTGAGGCATTGGAAAGAATATAAGGAAATCTTTTTGTATGGACATAATACTACTGCATCTATATGTCACCGTAAAATTGTCAAACACGTTATATTACAATATAACGTGTTTTTTCTCGCGATATTGTAATGTCTCGAATTATTGTCAAGTTGACTACCATCGCATGCATTTCACGAAAAATAATGCGTTTTGTTGTAAGCAGTATGTTCATTTGACAATAATTCGAGACTTTACAATATCGCTAGAGATATTACAATATAACGTATTTGACAATTTTACGGTGACATATACATACTGTAAAATTTGGTGGGGAGGTAGCTTGAACCAGCAGACATAAGATACTTTATTTTTCCTTTTTTTTTAATTATTAGTAATTAGGTATTAGGTAGGTAGTGGGTAGGTACGAGGTAGGTAGTGGGTAGGTACGGAGAAGGGTGTGGGAAGGTGTACGTCAATTCGAATTCAATATTCACAGTTGACAGGACAATGTCTGTCGGGTCGGCTAGTTCCTTAATAAAAGTGCAAGATATTTGTGTCATACTTACTTGCTTTCATCACCACTATGAGGTCTCTTGAGTGAGCCAGGTATGATCTTCACATCATTAATAGATACTACTTCTGCAGTTGCATAGCCATCAAACTTTATTTTCAGATTATCCTCTGAAACATCTTCAATGAGACCTTCATAAAATCTGTAAAAGAAATATTTTTGCTTAGTTTGTTTTAATAATATTTGCATCTAGGCAGAAATAATTTTTCCAATGAAGCAAAATAATAAAAATTCTGGTCAATAATTCATACTGCTTTAAAGAAATATATTTATTTGAACCTTTTGGACGCCATTGTCACATATACGTGACAAGCAAGCGCATGCCCCATACGCCTAATGCCAATGAAATTGTGGCTGTGGCGGTCAAAAGGTTAACAGATAAAATCCAATCAATCAATCACAATATTGGTGTATTCTTTAATTTTTTCATAAATTCAAATAAGAGGAATAAACTGGGCACACAGTGAGGTGTTCCAAATTTGGGTTGAATATTCACACATGCATAATATTGATTCTATGTGCCCTAATTCTCAAAATTGTTGTGATAAATACCTAAGTGACTTCTGGTTTTGTAAACGAAAATCCCACATTATTTTCTTGAAAATACTATATTTACATTAACATTGTGTTTCTTTAGGTACTTCTAATTTGCTACCAAGTGTAAGAAAAGTAAGAAGGGCTATCTCACAAAGTATTGATTAAAAATCAATATTTTTAATAATGGGACCCCCAAATACTTAATGTGATCTCACATACAACATGTTACAAAATTAATGATGTTACCAAGATTTTGTAACAATATTTTGATTTAAAAGAGTGTTCATAGAGTTGTTTAGCCATTCTTCTCGATAGACATCTTTGGAATGGGCTACAACAGAACTTCCAAAATGGCTTGAAGCTGGCGCTGTAGGTTTGCTTTTTTTTTGTTTTTCTAACATTCAAGTGCCTATGATAGTTCAAGTTAATAGGTTTTTTTATTTGTGCCCTCCGTTTTTTACGATCATAGCCACTTCTATTATATTTAATTGTGGGTTGTCTTTTCTATTTGACTGGGATATCATAAACAATACATAATCAACACACAAAAAACTTAACAATCTCAGAAATCACATGTGACTCTCTGACTAACATAGGATTATTCTTACTACATTAGCTAGACTTGTTAAAATTCACAACAAAAGTCTTCTAGGCACAGGCTGACTAATTTTTTATTCC
Organism: Xestia c-nigrum; assembly: GCA_916618015.1. Taxonomy (NCBI): domain Eukaryota; kingdom Metazoa; phylum Arthropoda; class Insecta; order Lepidoptera; family Noctuidae; genus Xestia; species Xestia c-nigrum. The sequence continues at coordinate 14,566,215 of OU745245.1, forward strand.
TTAAGTAAGCCATAGAGCAACACCAGAAGCAAAAGGTGAACTAGAACTACAAAGCCTTATGTGTTTGGAACTGTGCAGGATGTACCACTTTTAGTTCATTTTGTGAGAGATATGTAGAGGATTATAGGTCTATTAATATACACTTACACATTTTAACTTTTGCAATCAGTGACTAAGTCAAATGTTTCAAAATGTTTGTAGAATTTGAATCCAAAGGAACAGCTAAGACTGAAATACAGTTAATAAAACAAAGGATGATACAACTAAATGTTAACTCACTGTCCATCTGATCTCCATTTAGCCAGGCACCTCTCCCCAACTTGCCAATTTGTTGGGTATTTGCTAGCGCTTTCTTCTTCCTCGGCCGCCAACAGGGACGCTGTAACATCATGATCATTACTAGAACCATGAATATTGGACACTTTGGAGTCACCATCTTGAGTTTTTATAAGATCTTGTGTCAACTCTATTACTTCCTCCAAGTCAGCCTTTAGTTTCAGCAACTCCTCATTCTCTCCATCAGTGAGCAACGCTGCTTCCACCTAAGAAATAAAGTGTACACCGCATGATTATCACGATATGTCATGGCAAAACACTAATCGATATTACTATTTACTGACCTGCTGAAGTTGTAATTTATAATTCCTTAAATCATCAGCCATTATAGAATTGTTTTTCCAATCACTTCAATTTGCTAAATCAAGTTCTGCTTCTGAGGAACAATGCAATTTGCCTCATCACAAATAAGTACACAAACTCATACTGTTTTCTTTTCTTTTTCATCAATCTGTCATATTCTGTTCACACTATGGATTCATGGATCTATGCTAATTGCTATGTGGTCTGTGGATCTATGGATCTACAGCTTGGCAAAAAAGTCTTGAAACGGTACTTTTTTTTTGTTTGCTGGCAATATTTAAAAACTTACGACGTTTGATGTAAACAAACTTTCACGATCGGAACACATTATAAAACATATGAATACAATTTACAATGGGTTTTTTTCCGGGTTTTTTTAAAAGGTAAATTCGCGATAAATACCCGTATTCATATGTTTTGCAAAGTGTTAATGTAATTATAGTTTATGATATGAGTTTTTTTTTAATGTTATGTACCACATCCTTAAGACACGAAAAAATTGTTTTCATGCTCGCATTAGGGTATGCCAAAAATGTTCTATTTTTTACATATTCTCGACAACTACATGTATTAGCTTTATATTTTTTTTTAAGTAATGATTTTTTTGCTTTCTCTTAACAAATAACCAATTACATACTCTAGCAGAGCCTTCAAAGTGGGACTGTTTGCATATTCGTTTTTTTTTTTTAAGCGACCCTTCGGAGGGGTAAGCCCAGCTACGCCAACTCTAGAACTTATTCCTCTATGTCGTAGTCACTCGCAGCCATAAGCACGCGCAGAGTTGGAAAATTATCCCACGGGACCATACTGGGGGACCGGGATGAGATAAAAAGTATCCTTTATGTTAATCCGGGTTATGGGGTACCTATCTCTGTTTGCGAATATCACTAAACAGAAACGCATGCATATCCTACCAAAATTTCCTAACTCGTACTGCGGCACAGATTACCAGATAACTCACTCCATATAAAATTTTCAATACCTACCGCTATAATAGCCTACACTTTCAAGTCGATAGACGCTGCGAACGAAAATGTACCTAACCTTACAAACGTAAAGTGGGTTTTGCTTTGTAGATCGCGCAGCCGTCTGGATATAGAATATTCGAAATCGGTCAAATAGTTTTAATAAGTTCAAGTTATCTTTGGGGAACGTACGTACGTGCGCGCCGCGCGGCTGTTGACATCCCAGTGCGCTATGGGTTACCGGTTGCCCGGCGCTCGGTAGGTGATTAGCGCGTGTAAGTACATGGAGTGTAGTATCTGTCATCTGTGACTGCGGGCCTAAAATGGCCGCTATTACAAAATCATTCTATGAACGACGCCACGTTATAAATTTTAAATTCATAAAATGGACTTTAAATTGATAACAATAAAGTCTATTTTAATTTATGATTCTGCTAAAGCGGCCATCTTCGACCCCCAGACCAAGCAGGGTGACACAGGGCGACACCATTCCGCATACTGCGACAGTACTCCATGAAGTACTTAGAACCTTTTTTTTTTTTTTTTTTAAGGATGGGAAATCATCAAATGACCCCCCCCCACTCTGGGCGGAGCGGGAGGGAGTGTCAGACTCTTACTGACTAAAAACTATCCATGTTCCTTCCTCGACTTTTACATTCCGGGGCCGCGGTATCTCTTTCGAACAGGCCCGCAACCCCGGCAGGCTTCGGCCCTTGCGGGCCCCTCTTCTTTTGCTGACATCTCTTTGAGGCGCGCGTGGAACACGAACGCGCCGTCGACACGGCCTGTCGTCGTCGTTAGACGGCCGGACGGCTAGCTAGCCCATAGCCAGCCGTCCACAGGCCCGCATCTACGGTGGCCGGTAGCCACCACGTGGCCCCCGACGCCCGTTGCGTCTCCCGCGGCGGCCGGGAAGAGAGGATCTCTCCCTCTCTCGTTCCGCCACCTCCTTCGCTAGCATGACTGCTTCGCAGAAGGAGGCGACGGCTTCCCATTCCGTCTCGCTCCGGACCATGGATTGAACCAGGGCCGGACGCGAGAGGTCGCCGCCGCCGATCGCCGCCACGAGGACACGGCGGAGCTCCGCCCACGCAGGGCAGACTTCCACCGTGTCCTCCGGTCGATCCTCGCAGTGGAGACACCCGGGCGATTCCTCCCGCCCGATTCGGTGCAGGTACCTCCCGAAACATCCGTGTCCGGTGAGGACCTGCGTCAGGCGGAAGGTGAGGACGCCGTGGCGCCTCTCCAGCCACTCCTCAAAGAGGGGACTTACCGCCACTATCGTGGCGTGCCCTAAGTACTTAGAACCTTAGCTTTAGATTTTGGTGTTAGGTACATTAATGATACTTACAGGCCTTGGTGTTTTTTTGCTAACACCTTTGTTAAGCTCCAAAAGCTTTTTGATGCTTTTTTCAAAGTAGGACTTAGGATTAAATATATGGCCAAGACGTCTCCAGCAATGCAAATCCTTCGGGCAAGGTTATAGATGAAAGGTTGCCCAAATGCCCAGTATGGTTATAATAATACTCTATCTTGGCCATTTTATTTCCTTTGGCAAAGAGAATCAATCAACAGAAATATCGAGAAGTATTCAGCTTGGTCCGTCCAATCGTCCAATCGTCCAATTTTCTGAATGCGCATTCAGAAAGTGGGACGATATTATGAAATCAGCCAAAATTCGTCACTGCCTGGAGACCCGTCTCTACAATCAGTGTTCTGCCCACCGTGACGTACGATGCTGAGACGTGGAACTGGAAACTCACAGAAGGCTGTGTACAGACTCAGAGTAGCACAGAGAGATAAGGAGCTTTCCATGCTTGGCATAAAACTACTAGACCTAGTTCCAAACGTCGAAATCTGAACAGACCTCAAGTTGAGTTGGGCAGGATACCCAGTAAAGTGCGGTGATAGTAGATGGAGTAAAGCTGTGACCGAGTGGCAAGCACGTATTTCAGACTTTTGGTTCGGGGGGATAAACATTGAAACAACCATGAGAACTGTGCCGGCGCACATTTTATTCCATAAAAACAGCTCGATTTCTTTTGCACTTCCACTCGGATAATTATGTTAGACTCAAGGAGTAACTTGGCCGATCTATCCGAAAAAGCCTATCAATTAAATAAAAGTAGGATTCGAAAAGCGAGTGTAGCGAGCTTGAAATTTTTTGCATCCATCTCAAATTTGATAAGTTTTCTTTTGTACTTTATTAAAAAAATACGCCATATTCTGCCTATTAAAGAAAAGCTTATGAACGCAAAGGGCATAAGCAGGTAATATATTGTCTGAGCACGCTCGTATTTTTCTTATAAAATAAAGTTAATTTTCCCGTTAATTACACTCAGAAAGGAAAATAGGAGTACGAGCGAGCGTAGCGAGCCCGAAAATGTTTGCTTTCTGGCTCGGATGCTCAGTATTTTCTTGTGTAACTGTGTAAAAATCCCTGTAATCACTGTACTATAATTTACGTACTTCGTTTTTAGGCAGATTTCGGGGGGGGGGGGGGGGGATAAATCCCAACTATCCCACCCCCTGGATACGTGCCTGCCGAGTGGCGTCTTAGAACTGCAAAGAGCAGGTAGCGAGATGGGCAGACAACATTGTTGCCATCGTGGGAAGATCCTGGATGATCCTGGCATAAGAACGTGGATCCTGGTACAAGCCAAGAGAGGCTGAGGATGATGATACGTGGTAATCGTTTGTGCGTATGTCCCTCCCTTCCACCCCGTTGAATACGGTATCGGTCAAAAACGCCCAAAAAAGTACGAAAAGACTTATGACCGTAAACATTGAGAAAGTAAAACCGTGTAAGGTTAAACTAAAAAAAAAAACTAATAAAACGGTAAAACTAATTAATTAAAAAAATATTTAATTACATTCAAAAAGAGTAATTCGTTATAATTTATCTTACAAAATATATGCATGAAATATAAAATGTTATTAATAATATTAAATCTTAATACATTCTCTTTAACAGAGACACAAACGTTATACATAAGTAAGAATGTCCATTTAATTAAAAATCAGTCAATCATGCCACAAATTATTTCAGTGGTGTACCTATTCTTATTAATGTCAACATCGAAATAGTTATAATATCTTTAGAAAAGTACATTTGTGGTCTTAATCTTTTTTTAATATAAAATTAGGTGTGCGTGTTAAACAGCTTGACCGATTTTAATGTTGTTTTTTGTGTAGATACTTATATGTTGGTGTCACCTGGACGGTTCTTAGCTACAGTTGGACCCAGTAGGTAGCACTGATAGCGCAGGTCACCGTCTGCCTAACGAGTCCGCAGTTTAAAATATAATCTTCGACAAAACTAGATGTGAAGGACATGATTTGTGTAATCTTTGAAGTTTTTGGAGTCTTTTATCGAATATTAATACCAAAGTAAAATACAGAGATCGTGGCAAACTACCGAGTTTTAGATGGTCGAAGTAACATTTCAGTTTTTTTAAACCCATGTAACTTATTCTTTTTCTATTGGTACCCCAGATTCTGCATTCCTCTAGTCATAAAGAGTTGGATTCAATGTTTAAAAATAAAATAAATAAACGAAATCCTTCCTTTGAATGAGAGGTTTTTTTTTTAAAGTTAAAAAAAAAATAAAAAAAAGTTTCCATGAACTTGATAGATGGCGTTGATCCGACTACGTTACTAGGTGCCAAAGCCACCAAAGCCAAAAATGCTTGAAAACTCACACGTCACACACGCTCGTTGATTGACACTTTCGTTTGCATAAGCTTTCGAATATAACCGTTAGGTCCAAGTGAAATTATGTGACGTTCTGTTCCTCGCAGTACTTAGACCAACGCCATCTATCTAGCGACTAGGGAAGAGTTGAAAAAGAAAATCCCTTCTGGTTTACTGTTACCCATGCCATACCATGGCCTAAGTTATAATTATTTTGCAGAAGCGTGTTTCAAAAGTAATCCAAGTGCAAACTTTAGATTTAGATACCTAGCCGAAAAATAAATGCAAGAATTAAATTATCACAGAATTAATCCCATTTTATGTTTTAAAATTACTTACACAAATACAATGTTTTAGAGACCAGGAGTGAGCTGCTGTATGGTGATGTTCAGAGATCGGAATATGTATGCCAAAACCGTAGCCGTATAAAATCACGGAATGATTTTGAAGTTCTGAACAAATTACACGTACATTCTTTCTATACGTTTATGAAAATAAACTACATAGCCCGATCGAGTTAGGAAATAGGTAAATGTTGATATAACAGGACACGCCCAATTAGTTAAAGCTTGTTAGATATTCAAACAAAACTTACTATCCACACAACCCGCTTCTTGTAAATCTAGGAATAAGTTAGTCTTGATCCAATTACTGCCAGTGACAAAAGCCAATGATCAAAATGTATGAATAATGTCTACTTTTTTGTGGCTGCTTTTAATTTTACCCAGAAATTACAATTAAAATTACAATATTTCGTTAGTACCTACATAACATTATGTGCTAACGAAATATTGTAAGATGATAAACAAAAAAAAAAACAGTCCCAACTGAGATATAACAAACATAGGTAGCCATTTCCTTTGATTTGATATAATTTATTTGTTTGCAGCATTTGATCCTCTTTAGCTACAATGTCAGTTTGTACTAATACAGGCTGTGGTTTAGGCTCAGGCAACTTTCTAAAAAACTAAGAATGCGGTTTTTTTACTTACTTACATTGAAATCTCACCATAAAAATCAGATTTAAAGGAACTATAGAGTGGACATTGGGAGTATTACATACAAACATTTTCATCCCGAACATTTTCGTCATTAGATAGACCGATTTGTTAGTAAGGTACTTAAGAGCCCTCTTACAGTCCACTAGCGCCGCCAATCGAAAAAATGTCATAACTCGTAAATAGAATCAAAAATACAAAATGTGGTCTATTATTACTGTAGAAAAGGCAATAACGTAATTTTATAACACATTGTCAACACTTGAAATATAGCTGTTTAGCTAAATCGTGCATTTGTAACAAAAACGGCCGTTTATGTTTTGAATTCACGATTTAGCTAAACAGCTATATTTCAAGTGTTGACAATGTGTTATAAAATTACGTTATTGCCTTTTCTACAGTAATAATAGACCACATTTTGTATTTTTGATTCTATTTACGAGTTATGACATTTTTTCGATTGGCGGCGCTAGTTGACTGTAAAAGGCCTCTTAACAATTATTGGATTGCGATTTTAAAGCTTACTGCTACAAAATTACGTTTGTCATGTTATTTTCTGCTGAACGTTTAAAGTCCAAATCGTTATTGGGTAACGAAAAGTAAAAAAACCTATTTTGGTCATTGGCATAGATACACACTGGCGTCATGTCGTGTTATGGAAATGAATTATACGAAAGGGGTATTTTACCAATCGCGGCTTTCTTTTAAAACTCTAATCTGGGATGAGCCAGAAGTTTTTAATTCTTATAAAAAACTGCAAATAAAATGTATATGTGTAAATAAATCAATGCAATAAGCAATTATTTGAAATAAAGACTGGGACGATTCCTGCCTCAGGCAGAAGTTTTTCAATACAATCTTACAAGTTAATTAGACCGTTAGATAGGGGTGGCAAATTATGTGAAAAAATTGCTCTATTGTATGTGGTATAGTGTATAGCAATTTTGTTTTTTCATTACTTAAGTTCATTTGGTCATGGTAATAATATTGTCTTCTTTGAAAGGACATTATTAACTGTCGACGCTAACGAGATGGCTTTGCAGCGCAGTTGACTGGTGGTACCGCCGCCGTGACGCGAAGTCTTCGTTGTCATCATTCAATCTCTCTTGTTCTACTGATATGTCACCATGGACTGGTGTCACAACCAACTGTTCATATTCTAAGGGCCGTTTTCTGGGAAGACAAGAGAAAAGGCTTTAATAGTATCATTCATTAGATTCATTCTTTAGATGAACGGACCGCCCGCACACAGATAAACACTGAGAGGTTTTCAATGTGTGGCTAAAACCAAACTGTTATAGTACTAAGTTTTTTAGTTATTAAATAAATTTAAAAAAATCTGAATTGAAATAAAATGTGTTGAATTAAGTATTGCGGTAGCCTGATTTTTTTTCATCAAATAAATAATGGAGGGAGTCGCTCCATGTAAAATACTGGTATTCAGCTGCATCCGGTTAGACTGGAAGCCGACCCCAACATAGTTGGGACAAGGCTATGCAGATGATGATGAAATAATGGAGGGCTTACCCAATTAATTGTAGGAAAGAAATCTTCAGCCAATGAAAGAAGCGGAACTCCGAAGCGCGGCCGGGCTTGAGGGCAGGATTTGCCGCGCCAATGTAAAGCCAGAACAGCCACAAGATAGTGAGGCAGCCGAGAGCATATCCCCAGTGTACAAGGAACATGAGCAACAACTTTATTGCTACCTGAAACCAAACACACGACACATGAGTTTCATTTACACTGTCACGTTTCTACTTTAAAGCGGTAATATTATTGCAACCATTACAGCTTTAATAATAAACAATAATAGGTATGTCATTTAGCCAATAATTTTAAAATTTTGTTCAATAAAATGAGTCACGAAAATTAAAAATTCTTAAAATTAACGTGATTCATTTACGATTCTGCTAAAACGGCCATTTTAGACCCCCAGATCAGACATGAATCATTACTACTAAATCTATTCTTTTTTAAAGTTTCCACCATATTTAGAATTTCTCCTGTATTGTGGTGAGTGCGTTTACAATCATTTCAATTTAACAGCCAGAGCCGGGTGAGTTTTGTAGGGTATACATACAGGGTGTAAACCACCTCACCACAAAGCCGTTAACTAAGCATTCTGTACATCAAACTAAGTAACTTTACGCAAAAATTATTACTGGGAAGCAACTTTTTTTTGAGGTTATAAATCATGTTTTGTGGTAGAACTCAATGTAACGCGCTTAAAACATCGTGCTGATGGATATATTGAATAGTACGAGGGTCGTAGAGGTGTTAAAAGTCAAAATCTGCCAAAAAAAACTTGTATTTTAAAAATAACTTGTCAAAAAGTGGTTCCCAGGTAAGGTGTAGAACAAAAAAATGATCGCAATGATGGAGAGAACAAGTGCCTTTCGGGTTCGTGAAGAGGTGTTTTACACCCTTTATTTATTCCGTACCTACAGGAATCGACACTGCGACAGCACAGCAAAGGCAACTGTGCCAAACGTGCCGTCAATTGTTTATAATTAGATGCTGATTCATTACTTAATCATAGCTCAACTATTATAATGGTCTTCTCACCCCAACCAGCGACAGCCATCTGTTACACAGATGCGAGTACCAGTTCTTGTTTTTAGAATGAACGCTAATGCTTGGTCGCCGTACATCTCCGTTAGATACCCGTCCGTTCATTATGGCAGAATCCGTCGGCGAGGGAGTAAAGTCCTGGAAAAGGTAATTATGTTATTTTGGTATGTATTTTTTATAGGATCTGGTCTGTACTTATGTCACCGTAAAATTGTAAATACCGGTACACTATATTCTATCTCGCAAGATTGTATACTCTCAAATGATAATGATCTTGTCCTTGATTGATTGATCTTACACTAGGCCGTTCTGTTTGTTTATTTGATTATTCACAGATCTTAATACACTCACCCCAACATTTTTATGTCTGATCCTTTCCGGGAATAACAAATCCAGATCACTACCCGTAGCGCCGTAAACTTGGGTATCACGTTGAGAATGACCTTGATATCTGAAGACAATGATAGCAATATTGTTGAAGTTTACACAGCAAGTCTTTGGGAATGTAAAGAAATACCAAAGTAATACAAAACTGTATTGGTGGTTCATAGTGGGAATACGTGAGCTTCCACAAATGTAGGTACTTACAGTGTCGGTAAAAACAAGAAAATCTTCAAAGTATGTCTAGAATGGAATGTATCCTATAGGTACATAGATTTGATGAGAAAAACGCTTTTTTTGTGGATACTACATGAGCGTGGCAAAAGAACACACGCACTTCCTTTTTAACAAAGAGCCTCTTTTGCCACACTGCAGGATGCTAATAACTAAATGAAAAAATAAAATCATACCTCATTTCACGTCTATGTTGCAAATCAAAAGTTTGGGCGAGAGCAAAGTAGGAATAATCAATGCAAGCATAAGTGATGAGAAACGGCATAGTGACAATGGGTGCAAGTTGGTTGATGTCTCCAATGATGATGAACGTGACGGTGACCACAGCTACTACCACCATCGAGTAAATCGGTACTTTGTTGGGACCTCTCTGGAAAAGAACAGTTGTTAATAAATGAGGGTATTATGGGCTAAATTGCTACTTAGCATGTAATCGAATCCGACATACTAAAATATTTTGTGCTCATGCAAATTAAGGATAACACCACTCACCCCATGTCCAAGAAATGCAAGTCCTGGAATAACTTTTTCATTTGCGATGCTTTGCAACACCCTGGGTGTTCCATACATGGCTCCTAGACAGGAGCTCATTGAACTGACGTATAGACCAGCAAGTAAGAGGACCGTCACGGCAGAGATGTCGGCCGTAATCGACAGATTTGTTAGCAGACCTTCCCTGGTCACTGTTGCTGCTAACGTTATTATGAACATCAGGTACAAGAATGTGCTGGAAGTTACACACGAAGATTAATACAGCTGCTTAAAATAAAGGGCGAAAAAGACTCTTCACGAAGGCGAGAGGCACTTGTTCTTCCCGTCACTGTGATATTTTTTTGTTCTACACCATACCTTCTACACTCGGTTCCAAAAATAACGGGTCAGTCACATAAACCCAATTATCTCCCGAACTACGTATGCCATCCTAATGAAACGAAGACTGTTCAATTGAGAATTTAATTATACAGATAAAAAATAAAATAAAACTTAGTTGCACCCACAACCACAATCTCTAAATTTAAAAAATTCGCTTCTGTCGCGCGCTTCGGAGCGCTTCCATCAAGCGTGTGTGGACGAAAAAGTGGCGTACGGTGGAGGCTCCGTACAAGTTTGGGCTGGGATTTTTGTTGAGGCCCGCACCGAGCTGGTACTCATTCAAAATGGAACTCTAAATGCAGAGAGGTACGTGGAAGAGATCCTCAATGAACATGTAGGTCCTTTCATGGCCAGGATAGACCGGCATGGCATATTAATGCATGATAATGCGCGTCCCCATACCGCCAGAATTGTACATGACTACCTTGAAGAGGTCGGTATCGAACTCATGCAGTGGCCAGCGCGAAGCCCGGACTTAAACCCCATCGAGCACGCCTGGGACGAGCTTCAGAGATGCGTGAAAGGTCGAAACCCCCCACCAATCACGCTTCCCGAGCTCAAACAAGCACTGGTGGAGGAATGGGAAGGTATTCTTCTGCACCGGCTCCGAAATTTGGTGTACAGCATGCCTAATCGCCTGGAAGCTGTCAGAAGAGCTCGTGGAGGCAATACAAAGTATTAAATGAAGAAAGTGATGAAAAACAGCAAAAAAACAATCATACAAAATGTAATCTTAAGAAAAATATGACTACTTTAGTTTTTTTTTTAATTTAGAGATTAATATTGTGGGTGCAACTAAGTTTTATTTTATTTTTCATCTGGATAATTAAATTCTCAATTGAAGTCTTCGTTTCATTAGGATGGCATACGTAGTTCGGGAGATATTCGCGTTTATGTGACTGACCCATTATTTTTGGAACTGAGTGTAGTTATGGAGTTAATTATTACAAGTTTTATTTAAACACAAGTTTTTAATGTTAGATCTTGAAACGGGTACGTATCACAATCCCGAAAGTTCATAATACCTATGATTGAAATACCGACGTCCAAAACATCGAAATTCAAAAAACCGAAAGTTTAAAATGCCGATAGTCGTTATATCGAAACACAAAATACCGATGTTCAAATGCCCGAAAGGACGAAATACCGAATTGACGAAATCCCGAATGAACGAAATACCGATGGTTGTAATACCGATGGATGAAATCCCGAATCGACGAAATCCCGAATGAACGAAATACCGATGGTTGAAATACCGATGGATGAAATCCCGAACGGACGAAATTCCGAATGGACGAAAACTTTTATTTAAAAACGTATTATTTGACAAACATTTCATTATTTATCGTTTTATGTCATAAAACAACGTTTGAAACAAAGATATTTATTGTGGCATTCCAAAAAAAAAAGAAATAAAGAAAATATTATGGTTTCCTGTAAGCACCAATTTTGTGACAGAAATGAATCGTTGCAGAACCGATTCCACGTAGTCTTTTCTGCCCTACCCCGAGAGTGTAATTTAACAACCATTCGGCGTTTCAATTTTCGAGATTTCGTCCATCGGTATTTTAAAATTCGGGATTATGATACGTACCCCTTTAAACTCCTCTAAAACATTGTGCTGGATGGATTGAATAGTACAGTGGACAACCACCGTACTATACAATCCATCCAGCACAATGTTTTGAGTGTGTTACATTGAGTTCTACCACAAAACATGATTTTTCACCCCAAAAAATTTCATTTCCCAGCAATAATTTTGCGTAAAGTTACTTAGATGGTGTACACAATGCTAGGTTGGCGGCTTCGTGATGAATCTGTTGTAAACAGAATGTGTATTTATCATTTGTTGCTCAATTTTGTAAATCACTAAGATTACCTTACCCAGTGCCAATAGCTGCTAATGAGCCATTGGGTATATTTACAGATGGGTTCTTCAAATCCCCGCTCATGTTAATTCCTGCTAATATACCAGTGATGGTTGGGAAGAATATTCCAAAACATTTGAACCATGTGTAACCATCTTGGTAATCGGGCCATGTATTGTTTGCTGCTACGCCACCGAGCCAACCTTTGAATTCTAGTTTAACTGAAAAAGTGTATGTCACTTTAGGATGTCTTGTCATTAGCACGCATATCTATCTGTAAACTGCCTTTTGTTAAAAGCCTAAAAATTCATCTGGTCAACACAATCAACCTATAAATATTAGCAGTTTTTTAATTTTTGTTAATATAGTCTTTTTGTGAACTGCATAATAATTTTCTTATCACATTGTTCCTCAATCTATCATTCATAGTTACAACACTCAAATATAAATAATTAATAACACTCACGTTTCTCGTCAGTTGGAACAGTAGTGAACGATCCTACGAAAAAGTCAAGTGCTGCCAGCATGATGATCATTAGCAGTAGAAATTGTAACTTCACCACCCATTTGACCCCAGCTACATTGATAGTGCCAAGTAGTAACACTGCAGCAATCGCAAATCCTCGGGATGCCCACTTGTGGGTGTCACTAAGTGGGTCTTCTACTACAAACCCAGCCATTGATTCACCAAAACCAAAGACATTTAAGGCACAGCCCACAGCCTGAAAAATATTTCCAACTTAATATTGTTATAGCACATGTGCAAATTTAATTTTAAATGACTGCACATTATGAAATTCTCAAACAATGAAATTGAGTTACAAGTTAGATTATGATTTGTTAAATTGCAGCAAAGTTAAACAATAACATATTATTTAGTTTGAAGGACAATTGCTTTTCAGTCATTTTGTGTACCTATAAACTATTGTCATAGAACAAACTTTTATGACGATGGCAGGAAACACACCTTGTATAGCTTTAGTTTTCATAGTATTTCAAAAAATCCTCGTACATAACCGTGGTTTCGTACAAAGAAAAATAATTACTGAATCGAAACTAGTTACGTGTAAGGAAAAATAATTAATCGATTGAAACTACACCGGACAGCAAATAAACCGAGCCACCCGCTACCTAGGCATTCTAATTCGATTTTCTCAAAAACTAAAAAACCTACAATTGTCAAAGCTGTACCTACAGAAACTGCGTTTCATGGTGATTCAAATGAAAGGAAACTCATTGGGTTTAATCAATATTTCAGTGTTTATTAAGGATTTTACAAAGAAGAGTCGTTTTCCAGTCGTGACAATCGTGAGTAATGATAAAGTGAAAAAAAAAATTAAAGCCAAAAACAAAGATAAAATCAAAAAAAAGTTTTTGATCAATATTCCGTATTCCCTCCCCTTGCTCGGATAACTGCCAGCATCCTTGTATTCATCGACCTTACGAGCCTGACGATAAAATCTTGAGGAATTGTATTCCACTCCTCTTCAATTGCGATTCGCAGCTCTGGAAGCCTTGTTGGAGTAGGTACCCGGGCTCGAACCCGACGTTTCAGCTCATCCCATAAGTGTTCTATCGGATTCAAGTCCGGGCTTCGAGCTGGCCAGTCCATCGTACGAATGCTGACGTCGCGTAGATACTGGGTCACCACATGAGCAACATGAGGCCGTGCATTATCATGCATAAATTGCATATCCTGTCCGATATATCCTGCGTAAGGTACCACATGGTCTGCGAGGATGCAGTAATGTAGCGATGAGAAGTCAGTCCACGTATACGGCCCGTCGATTCGATGAAAACTAACGCTGTATGTGCTGTTAACGAGATGCCGCCCCAGACCATTACAGATCCTCCTCCATAAGCAACAGTTTCCTCGATGCAACACTGAGAAAACGTTCTCCAGGGCGATGATATACTCTCTGACGTCGATCACTTCCATGTAGACTCACCCTGGTCTCATCAGTGAAGAGTACATTACTCCACTGCTCTAATGTCCAATCCCTATGGTCTCGAGCAAATTCAAGTCGGGCTCGACGGTGTGCTACCGTTAATGCTGGGCCTGTTGCAGCTCTTTTTGGGGTCAGGTTCCGTTCAGCAAGTCTCCTTCTGACGGTATCTGAACGAACGCCAAGTGGTCATAACTTGGCGTTCGTCACGCAGACTTTGTTGGACTTGAACTGCGTTGAGGTGGCGATTTCGCAGAACAGTAAGGTGGATATAACGATCATCTGCTGCTGATGTAGCCCTAGGTCTGCCCGTACCTGGACGGCGATCGAATGCTCCAGTCTCTAGGTATCGTCTGTAAACTCGTTGCACCGAAGATCTGCTGATTCGAAGCCTTCGAATGACTTCACGTTGCGCAATGCCTGCTTGAAGTAATGCTACAGCTTGAGCTGCTTCCTGAGGTGTTGTATCCATTATTAATCGAAAAAAGTAGCAAAAACACACGCATCTGAGCAAACGATGGACAAAAACTAAAGAAATGATAAAAAATATTCATTGTAGAGAAAAAGAACGCTAATTTCAAACTCTGGTGAAAACAGAGCAAATCGTTAGCATTGTGTTTGTTGCTTGATTACAATGTGAGTTGACGGTACTTTCGAATTAATTTGTAGTCATTTTAATCACCATGAAACATACTTTTTGAAGGTATAACTTTGATAGTTGTAAGTTTTATACTATTTGAGAAAAACGAATCAGAGTTAGGTAGCGGGTGGCTCGGTTTATTTGCTGACCAGTGTAGTTAAGTACGTGAAGGAAAAATAATTCCTTCATCGAAACTAGTTACGAAACTACGGTTTTGTAGACGGCCGACATTACATTATTTAGTAATGTTAAGTATCTTCCTTACAATACTGGTGTCATAGTGGCATTTATATCACAATAAGCACAAATATTTTAGACATTAATGATTGAACAGACAAACAATATATTATGTTAATTATTTGCCAAATACAGGATTTACTCAACATTCTTAAGACCGGTCTTATTTCATGTAATTTCAGGTTTTAATTTCTTTCTTTTTTTTTTTTAATGTCATTAATATTTAAGTTAGTATTACCTGGCCAAAACAATATATCATGCCAAGAGCTCCTCCCATTCTGGATCCTAACGTGTGTGCAAGCAAAAAATACACTCCACCACTCTCTATTCTGCATCTTTCGCATATTCCCACTGCAGATAACACTGAGATCAGAGCTACAAAAACTGAAAAAGAAGTACAGAAATAAGCAAGTGTTAATCATGCTATAAAGGGTGTAAAAAACATCTTAACAAAGACAAAAGGCATGTGTTCTCCCCGTCATTGCGGTTATTTTTTTGCGCAACACCCTACCGGGGATACTAAGTAATTTAAAAAAAAAGTCAATAAAATAAAAATCTTACAATAAATTGAATTAAGATTTCGTTGACAGCTTCGTGATGAGGTTGTTTACACCCTGTAGATATTATTATCAGGTCATAAAATAAAACGGAGTTTACAATTAATGAATTCCCCAGTAACAGGTAGGTAATTCCACAGTAATAAATCTTTAGATTACACTGCAGAGATAACAAATACCACCAATATTTATGAAACTTTAAATTGATATTATGTTGCTTACATTATAAATAATTTTAAAACATGCATTTGAATAAATATTTTAATATTTAAACTTACCTGTAAAAAGTACTATAAATATTGCATTAACTAATCCAGCTTGTCCAACAATCCATCCAGATCTTAGAAATACAATTACTCCAAAAATATTTATTAGGCATGATGTGAATACTCCATCCCAAGTACCAAAAAGCACTGGTTGGGATATAAAAAAGTTTGATTTCCACCATGGCACATCACCCTGAAATAATATTTGAAAAATCAATTACTTAGACAATAGTTATTTATCAGTCATTAATAAACTTGAGATATTAGTGATGATTAGATAAATATGGCATGTTACAGATATTATCTATTACGAAAATTTTAACAATTTAGGAGTCACATCCAAACTTAGAATATAAGAAAATATGAAAAATAAAACAAAGGCTCCAGTGTGAATGAAAAGCCATATAAAATATTAAAACATTCAAAAATGATTTTATGGGTTGGAGAACGTCGTTATTAGTTGGGACCGCCGCAAAATAACTTAAAACAGTTGTTTCAGCCCAAAATACAACTCCTACTGCATGAAATCAACTGCAGATTATAATCTGAAGACCAACTTTACAGTAATACAATTCACTTCACACCTTCGTGTGGAAACAATGAAAACAATAAGTACTTCTAATAGCAGAACGAATCTAGGACGCCTTTGCTATTAGAAGAAAATGTAGAGCAGCACAGCCCAACTAAGTACCTAGCTAATGAATATTACTGGAGAAAGTGTGCCATTGTAGTTGAATTGGTAATATTGTGTAAAGGAAAATGTTTACCTGTATATCTGCAAATATTTCATTAGCCCCTGAAGCTTGATGTCCACCTGATCCATATTGTGATTCATTGCCCAAGTCCACGAAGCCACCTGATTGTCTTCGCATTCGAGCCCTGTCAAACCCCGGCTCTTCGCTCCGAAAACTATCTACATCTAAATCATTCCTCCTTTGGCGATTACTTTGATCCATTTTGATTAATTTGTAATAATTACGTATTTACATTAATGGGAAACATCGAAACACATATTGCAGACTGTTTACTTATCTCGCCAAGTGACTGATGTCATGAAGCGCGTTCTCAAGTGTTGTGAATTTGTGAAACGTAGCTGAAATATGTCTTAACTAGTTGTCTTTGTTTCACATAGGAATTAATGTAGACCGAAGTAGAAGAACATGCTAAAAATATAAAATTCGTTGTACCTACCGAGTGTAATTTTATTATAGTACTGACGTTTAACAACTGACAGATGTCAAACCGTGTTGCCAGACGTCACTAGGGTTAATAAATTACTAAATAAACACCAGTGTTTTCTTATGCTAGCTACACACGTTACGATAAATCGTTACGATCGAACGGGTCAGTTTCGTAGTGCCCACACATGTTACAACATTGTACGAGAAAACTGTACGATTATTCATTCGTTGAGATGGCTTCGACTGACGACACGTTAGCAGTTGTTGTTGTTATTCGTATTAAAAAAGCAAAAGGAAAAAAGAAAACACGTATTTGGTGTAAAGAATGACTAATGAAGAGAGAAGCTCATTCCCATGTTAATTTAAAGAAAAACTAAAGTTATTTTCCAAACATTGGCATTTTTTTTATATCTGATGTCCATGGTATTGCCAATAATTGAAAAGCAAGACACAATTATGAGAAATGCTATTCCTCCCCATGATAGACTAGCGGCCACTATTTTTATCAAACGCACGCACAACCATTCAGACCGCGATCCATGCGAAAACTGAAACGACTGGCACACACGTTACGATTCCGTTTTATCTATTCAAAAATTCATATTGTTCAGTTCGACTGTACAGTTCTAAAAAATCGGACCAACTGTACAGTTTTTCTCATACACACATTTAAATTTATCGTCGCAGTTTGAACTGTACCGTCCGATCGTAACGCTTTATCGTAACGTGTGTAGCTGGCATTAGGGTCAATTCACACTGAGACGCGACGCAACGCGACGCTGCGCGTATATAGGTAGTAGTAGTGCGACTCAAAATGTAACTTTATTTACAACACGTAAAAATACACATTTCATTGCGATGCGTCTCGCGGGGCCCGCGGCGCAGCGTGAAATCACTGGCATCTTCCGGTACTGTCGCATCGATCGGTGTCTCGGTGTGAACTGACGCTTACCGCCAACAGGGTATTTTTGTACTGCAAAAACGACGGGGTGTTATAAGTTTACGTATCGGTGTGTCTTTCTGTGTCTGTCTGTGGCATCGTAGCGCCCGAACGGATGAACCGTTTTTGATTCTGTTTATTTGAAAGGTGAACTAGTCGGGAGTGTTCTTAGCTATGTTTAATAAGAATCAGTCCAAGATGGCCGCCGCCACAAAATGGCGGATTAAATATTTATTCAACAACTCCCTCAATATGGATATCAAATGAAAGGGCTTGACTAGTAGAATACTATACGCTATAATACCACAACACTGGCTGCGGATACGTCACTAGGTACGTCGACCCCTAAATGTGCCTACGCTGCTATTGTCACCAGCGGCAAACCGGATAATAAATCAGAAAAGACGAAAAACGAAAAGTGGGTGCTCAACCTGCCCTGACTGCGGTCCGCTGCTCCGTGTCAAGAACGATCCAAGTTGAAGAGGAGGGCTTCACTAAGGTAGAAAGGAAGAAGAAGAGGCCCTGTTCTCGCAACCTGTGGGGTACCGCACCGAGTGGACCCAACATGCTGCTGCGCGCTGCTGCATCACTCCACTACTACTGAGGAAGTGGTGCAGTACTTGAAAATGAAGACCAACTTCATTCTGCGGGTCGAAAGGTTGAAATAGAGCCACAACATCAACTTTAGGTCGTATGTGGTTCGAGTTCCAACCCAACATCTACAGACCTGCTTGAAAGAGGACTTTTGGCCGAAGGGTGTCGTATATCGTCGCTTCCGAGGACGGTATTACGCGACACCTCGCAGCAAAACACGACGCCGACAATGTTGCGTGTATAGTTATAGTATAAGCTTTAAAATATGTATTAGTTTATTAATGATGTAAAGTGTTATTTCATGACCTGTCTACCTTACAAATTGTTATAACCCGTGTATGATAATTTTTAAACAGTGTAGTGTTAAGATAGCTTATAAGTGGATCAACATCCGGACAAACCTATTGAGGTTTTTGTGATGTTCCTATATTTATATTTTGTTTGGTTCTTTAATTAATAAACAATAAAAAAAAAAATGTATTATATCTATGGGTTGCCTGATAATAAAATGATTATTATTATGTCGTTTATTCAGTTATCCTATTATCTTCTTTATTCATTTAGCAACTTACTTTATACATTTTTAAATATTTATTCAAAAACATAAAAACATTTAAAATATAAAAAATGGCCGGTGTCGGGAGCAGGGTCCAAGTCACCGGTGGTTAGGGTTGCAGAGACAGGAACCTCTTCACAATACGAGCCGTATCGAGGAGTATACTGCCTTCTGAATCAGGCCCTTGATCCAGCCGCCTAAAGAGAGCTTCGACAGATGTTCATCGAGGCTCTTGGGTATCAGGCCATTGGCCGTCACGACAATCGCACAATGATAACCGAGTTCAAATATGAACTCGGTTGTCATTGTCATGTGGAATACCACATGTCGCGAACCTCGTGTGCCAAGTTAAGGTATTTTATTTGTTTTTAGGTTCTCGTCATGTGGAATGGTAACATCGATTATCGATTTACGCGGCGCGCTGATCGGTCTATCACCACTATGTCAGGCTTATTGGCAACAATAGTCCTGTCACTAATGATAGACTGATCCCAGTACAGCGTGACATGGTGTTTCACGAGAATTGGGTCGGGCACATACTTGTAGTACGGTACCTCAGATTACACAAGTTTAAATTTCAAGGAAGTGCCTGTGCCTGTGCAAGTACTCGCCGTTAGCCAGACGAGAACAACCAGAAATAATTTGTCTGATGGACTCACCCGGACAGTGGCATACCTGAGACACGTCAACCGTCCCGTTCTTCATAATATATTCTTCCGGTAGTTGTTCGTCAACATAACTTCGTCCATAATCGCACAAACAAAACCTTCAGTTTCCCCGAAGAGATCACCAGAACGTAGCCAGGACACGGACGCTAGAAAATCTACATCGGGCCCATGAACAGCCCGGTAGAAGCGCCCGTGAAGCTCCTTGCCCTGCCATTATTTCTTGCAGTCATCGGTAGTAAGTACTATAGGTTTGCGCGATGCGCCAGTTCTCTTTAGCCATGGACAGTGGGGTGACTCCCTCGACCTCGGCTTTTAGAAAATTTTGGGTGATGCATCCGGTTTTCGGTCAGCAGTGTACGAACTCTTCTATCCAGGGCGTCGAGTTCGGTCTGATCCATTTGAGTATGCCGAAAGAGCACATTGAAACCGGCATGACCCAACCATTTAAGGCGCACACCTTGTTCCCACCCGAAAGAAGGCTATTTAATACCTTCTTCAGGCGACCAAAGAAGCGCTCCCTCAACGATTGCTTCAATGCAGTTGCGTTAATGCCTAACGCTTCCAAAACATACCTAAATACTTGTACCTTTCGTATGAGGAAAGAGATCTTAGTTGCATGGAATCCGAGAGCTGAAGTCCCTCGGATTCCATAATCTACCCTCGCTTAAATGACTGCACATATTTTGTTCACACCAAATTCCATCCTGATGGCGCTACTAAAAGTTTCAGTTACTTTCAGTAGCTCCATCAATTGAAATCAAAATCAAAATATTTTATTTCACATAGGCCTAGATGGGCACCTATAAAACGTCGAAAAAGGTACACGGTTCGCGTTGGTCCATTCCATGGAGAAGAACCGGCAAGAAACTTCATGGTTAGTCTTGTCAAATCATTTGATATTACAATATTATTATGTTACATTACAGCATTATTACTCAAGTATGGGGGGACAGCGTAGGCCCGACAATAGGTCGTTGCTTGCTATACAAAAAATATAAAACAAAAGGAATATTTAACAAAAGTTAAACAGCATCTGGGAATCTAAAAAGCCTACAATGTTCACTTCTTTCACAAATAATACGTAAAAAGCATCTATATAAAGGTAAGTAAATAAAAAAAAATAAAAAATAAATTAAAAATCTAAATAAAACAAGTGACACAAATATTTTCATCAGTGCTGTAACTATTCTGAGCAAAATATGAGAAAAAATGATTTGAAAACTACTGTTAAAATCTGAATCAAAAGAAAAAGAATAATGCGATTGAGAATAGTTAGAGACATTCACAAATCTGTGCCGTTTATGAGCTAGGTACCAGGGAAGCTGCATGCGCAGAAGGAATCATAGCCAAACTTCTTTGTCATCAACGTATATGCTTTTTTCATACGGACACGTTTACTATAGTTTTCACTTCTCATGCTCTAAAAGTACGCCATTAAAGCCCTCTGAAACATGGTCACAAAAGAGTAACTTATCAAAGGTTTTATTTAAATTTCGAATTGGCTTGCAAGTAGAAAGCGGTTTATTGAAAAAAAAAAAAACAAATGAACTCTTCAACGCGAGAAAAATGTATGGTTGTTTGTGTGCACTGTGCATCGTTGATTTTGAAAAGTATGTGCAATGCCTCTGTTCCTAGCCGCTGCAGTAATGTAAGTACTAATTATCTGTGGAGTGTGGATCATCTTCATTGCTAAAATGTTGCGAGTTTGTGTTGTGTTTTAAATTGTTAATCTGTGACTGACCTGATAGAAGAAAAAATTGACCGCTCAGTTCAGATTTTTTGTCGAGTGTAAATTTGTTCGGTTTTAAATTACTATTTTCTCGCACTCGAAGTGAAAAGTACAGTTTACACCTCGAGACTAAATTTAATATACCCTCGCTTTCATTGCCTCCCTCGCAAACCACCTCGGGTATATAATGGCTTCGTTTAGTCCCTCGTTATAAAATATACTATTTCACTCCTTCTGCTCGAAAAGACCGTCATAATAGCGTACCAGAGGGGGCGTAAAATTTCTCATTATAGCCCTAGGGAAAATAAGCTTATTTTTTTAAATTTCGTCGTTGGTGTTCGAAAACGCAAAGTCTTTACTCATAATTCATAAAGAATTGACTTATTACTGTTAAAAATTATACCAACGCGTGACGTATTCAGAATTTTAATAGCGTCGTATCTTCGTCAATTTTGGTATAAGTAACAAAATAAAAAAATACTGGTCAAATATTTGTTGATAATCTACTGCGGACTATTTATTATGTTTTTGTCGTCTACCCTATAGTCGTTGAACTTGGGTGTTGGATGTTTTTTTCCCAAATATAAAATCGTTATACATTGTGATAACGGGCTACTACGGAACCGCCGGTTTTTTACTTTAACCGTAACATAAATAGGTACGTTTATAAATAAAAATCAAATTTGCTTTAGAATACCCATTAGAAACGTAATTAAAAAACAATAATCGGCGACTAGATACCCGAAAAGAGAAATTATCTTTTTATCATCCCCAATTTCCTACATGGATTGACCGAGGATAGGTACATATAGCTACAATGACTTAATACGCCCAGGCGCAGGGCTTGTTGAATTAACTACACCTCCTACGTGGCTTATACGGCTGTGTTACCAAATAATTATGACACTCGATCATCATTATTTGGTAGCAACCGTCGGGTTATGATCACTGAATATTGAAACAAGTTCCAAGTTCAGACGACTTATAGTGCACAAGTGTGTGCGCAGGCACAGGTCCTCTCCCGCTACCCTCACCCTCATATACGATATCAATACGATACGGTCGGAGAGATCAGGCGCCGCACCACGTGCTTTACGCACGGGGATAACATACCGCTAACTTCCAAATTCCTGCCGGCTAAAGAGAAATTACTAACGGTAGAAACCTGCACTTTTTTTGTTCCTACTCTGAGATCGAACTCAGGACGTCAAGCTCAGTTGTCACGTGACCAACGGAGCAGTTACATAACTGCTACGAAAATTTCTTGTTCCAACCTATGGACCTGTTTTCTAGGGAAATCATTTAAGTGCTACACTACCAAAGTACATAAGTACCTAGTAACTGTAAGCGTTCGAGTCCCTACAACTTACTATTTATGAGAATAAATTCCCAACTGTTGTTTAAGCTCATATCTCTTTTTGCTAGAGGCTACAAGCCTACTAGAGAGATTCATAGATTTTTTTGGTAGGACAATGTCTGTCTGTCTGGTCACATAGTTATTTAATAAAGAAAATAATTGTGTTCGTAACTGTACCTGCGTACTTATTTTTTACATTTGACCTTATTAGTCAATACACAATATTATCCATACATGGTGTAAACAGACTTATCACGAAGCCAAGGATTCTATACATCAAACTAAGTAGCTTTATGAAAAGGATTTGCTGGGAAACGACTTTTTTTTTGGGGGTGTAAAATCATGTTTTGTAGTAGAACTCAATGTAACGCACTTAAAACATTATGCTGATAGATGGATAGAAATAATACGGGGGTAGTAGGGATGTTTGAAGTAAAAATCTTGACAAAAAGTTGGAACTTTGACCCCCAATATCAACGTAACTAGATGGTTCCCAGGTATTGTGTGTAGAACCAGTGCATTTTAAACCCTTTATAATGTAGATAATATACCAATTAATAAATTGCGCAATTTGAACGAAAAAACATGCGGTGACTTGTTCTTTTAAACTGCCGAAAGAGGTTCGATTCCATGATTTTTTCATTGTTATTTTTTTGTTTGAGGTCACATCACAGTGACGCGTGATCATCATTGTGTTTTTTGCCCAACTAGCACACAAGCTGCTTCAATCACTTCTGTACAACCTGAAGGTTCTACAATAGCCGTTCAAGGGGTTTAGTATACTACTTAAGTGGTACAGTAGCGTATTCAATCGCTCTTTAACAGGCAGGTGGTACAATACCCGTACAACAAGGCTATAATAGTAAAAAGTGTTTCAATGGAGTTAC
The DNA here is from genome assembly GCA_916618015.1 of Xestia c-nigrum. Lineage (NCBI taxonomy): Eukaryota > Metazoa > Arthropoda > Insecta > Lepidoptera > Noctuidae > Xestia > Xestia c-nigrum. The sequence continues at coordinate 14,589,995 of OU745245.1, forward strand.
AAGCTTCCTATGAAGCGCTTTAGGTGGTATGTAGCGTATTTGTAACTCTATATCTACAGCAGAGAAACAGGTTGTACCACGGAGTTACAATTATACGTTGTACCACCTTGGACTCTTAAAAAGATGTATTAATTACCGATATAGACCTAGAAGAGTTGCATCATTTAGAACTTGTAGCATACTGTGGTCAGTGCAGGAAGTACCCACTTAAAAGAAGCTGAAAGAGCTTAGAAAGCGTTTTTTAAAGTTGCCTTTAAATACTCTACCGACTCGCGACTGACTTGCCTTACCGTGAGACAAGAGTACTCTTGTCTCACGGTAAGTGAAGTTAAGTGGGTACTTCTACTGACCACAATATACTACAGTACTAAATGATGCAAAGCCTTGTACTAGATAGAGCTATTTTCTTGAATTTTCATGATGAATAATGAGTTTTAATGCCGAAGTATTGATCAAGGTGGTGTTTGAAAGAAGTTACAGAAAGTAGAAGTACCTAGTACCGGCAGAGCAGTGATGAAGTTATGTTAAATTAATGGAAGGGTATGCAGAAGTAGTCTTGGAAAATATATTGTGTTTGATTTTGCTGCCATTGAGTGTGAAAAGTCAGTCTAGACTAGATTGTTTGCCACTAACTAGTGGTAGTCCCTCTTACACTAGACAGAATACAAGATCTCATGTTTCCTCGTCAAATATTAGAGCCGTGTCATCCACGGACGTGACGATGTCAGCAAGGTTTAAATGTCGTAACTATAAATAATGTGCAGCTTGGGACCAAATGTACTGCTTTGAGGAACTTTAAAACTTATAAGATGGTTAAGAAAGATCCAACTTTAGTTTACCTACGGTCTCCTGATTTTCAAATAGCTCCTACCATACTTAACAGTCTAGTCGGCAATCGTTTTCATAAAACCCGAAGCCTAACACAGTATTGGTACAATATTTATTTTATTCGTTACTTGCACCCAATTCCGAGTAGTTTTATCAAGTAAACTACTAAACTACTAGTTATTGTGGACCTACTACTTATGCACTTGGATTTAGTACCCGGGCGCGTAAGTAGTTGAGTGCCTAGTGCTGAGTTGTCAGAATTGAAATAATCCCAAAAGATTGAGGTACCTAGTCAAATAAATGCAGTTTTATTATATTGTTTTGCAGTCCTTATTGCAATCGAAAGTTGCCATCACCGTCCATGATATAGCATGGCATGTAGAGATAGTGCTATGTGGTCTGGATAAAAAATATGAAATAAAATCCTAAAACTACTAAATTGTATTCATGTAACTTCATGTTTCTTATGCCAATCGAGACAGCATCAAATACCTTTGCAATATCAAGATACATGACACGAGAATACATTTATGTTTCAGTTTTGTCAATCTGTTAGGAAACAATTTCCAAAAAGAATTGCAGTGTCTTCAGAGGATAGGCTCTTAAATCTGGGTCGATTCAATTTAGATTACCACCAACTAAGCCAACTGCTAAAAAGAAGCACCTTCGTTTGACCTACTTCGTCCAAAATCGAATTGTCTGTCAGAGATAAGGTTCTCAGTAAGGGGCGTGAGTTGACTATTCTTTCTCATATTTTAGAGACTAAATAAGAAGGCGAGTCTCTTAACAAGATTTTAGTACGCTCTGTAGTTGTCCGGTATATGTAAGTATACATGTTTAGATCCATTCTTATCCCAGTCCGGAGCTGTTTTCCAACAATCGGGCAAAGTATCTGTTTTTATATTAATGTGAGCCTTATGCCCCGTTCCCACTATGTCGTGACGACAGATAATCGTGTACGTAAGTCATTTAAGTGTCGTGGCTTGTGTATTTAAATGGCAGTGTTAATCGTCACGGCATAGTGCAGGAAATGGGGGCCTTAGTTGTAGGTACTTCCACGAACTTGGCTCTTCTTACTAACTTCATAGTTACAATATGTCTGGGTTTGACTGAGAGTTTTTCAGCAAGGTTATTTGGACTGACTGAAGAAAACTTGAAAGCTGAGTGAGTGGGGGGGCGTGATAAATAAATAAATAAATATCGCTGGACATAAACAAATTTCCTCATGATTGCCGGGGCTGAACTGTTCGAAAGAGATATCGTGGTCCCGGAACACAAAGGGCTGAGAAGGAACATGGATGGGTTTTAGTCAGACACTCCCTTCCACTCCGCCAGAGCGGGGGGAGTCATGTGATGATTAATACTCATCCGAAATAAAAAGGTTTCCTCATCATCTTTTGCTTCATTTACTTCCGGATTCGAACCTCGTGCATGAGAAGCGAGCGAGCCTTAACTATTGGGTCATCACGCCACTCAGTAGTAACAAAATTAATAAAAATGAAATAAGACTTATCATTATAACTACAAGTAGAGACTACACTTCAGCCATATTTAACAAGTTAAGCTGATTCTTACAGCAGTATCTTAAAATGTATTCAGGAATATTACAATTTACCCTAAAAGTACATAACATTGCAGAAAGGTAAATTGGCAGGTAAAACAGCCGGGAGTAGGGTCGGTACTTCGACATGGTTTCGGGCGCTATCTTAATCGTCCAGCGTTTAAGCATATTTATGTAGCAATAAGTTATCAGAAGCCTAATTACGGCCGCGAAACCACCTGTCCGCTATCATCTGTACATAGGCCTTCGCATATACTTCCGTGCGTCTTACGCGCGGTCCCACCCCCGCGGCGCCATTGGTCGGCGAGGTGGCTGCGCGCGCAGCGGCCCTCCTCGCGGCCGGGCGCGAGACGCCGCGACTCCGAAGGAGCCGGTCGCCGCCGCGATGTGCCGCCGCGGACAGTTCTGCCGCGACCACGTCGCCTCGCTGCCGTCGCACGCTACGCAAGCTACGCCGCCGCCGCTGCCGATACGGCCGTGCGGCACTTATTTTTCACGAATCTGCCATCGTATTTCGAACTTTCCCTATGAATGCAATAGTTAAAAGTTACCCTGAATGTTCAAACTAAAGTTCACTTAGTTTTGAAAACTTTTAAAAACTTTGAAGCTTAGTTTATTTGTGGTAGTAAGGATTTAAAAAGAGATTTATCTGGTGATGTGATATGGCTAGGCGGCGCCAGCACACGAGCTGCGCACGGCTGGTGGTGGCCGGCTGCGCGTGGGCATGCGCGCTGCTCGCTGCGGTCGCTGCTGAAGCGCATGCTGATGTTGATACGTCCACGGGACTTGGTGATAATACGCTTACTAATTCAGGTAACTACATCAGTTTTCTTACACCTAGAACAGTATACGTGAAAAATACGAGTAAGTATATTGGAACTTATTATGGGATACTCAAACTGGTAAAAAGAAGTTATCCGAAGAAATAAAATTCAAAATCACGCCTGCAAATAAAATAAGCACAATGTGTTATGAATAACATTAAACAAGTGCATTCTTAACAACTCAAAATATCCTTATTAAGGATAAATAAGTTCACACTTTATCAATTAAGGTTATCAGAGCATTTTGTTTATAATGTGATACACTGCACAGATACGACTTTGTTTATGATCACCTTATCAAGTAGAATATTTTGCTCATCCAAGTATTTTACTTTTTTGTGAGTAGTTTATTTATTTTCATGTTTTTCAGTCTGTCCGTTTCCAGTGTCATTATGAATAATTAAAGTATATATTTATCTGAGTTTAAATAAGTAGAAAAAGTTATGAAATTAGATGTGTAGAAGTATTTTAATAAGTTTCAAGACCAAACACCTACTATAAGAATAATTAATGACTAAATATGACTGAGTAAAGTGACGAGCACTTGACTTAAGGCCGTCAATTAAACCATCTGTCTAATTTTAGGCGCAAACATATTAGATAGTTGTTTATTTAGTTTCATATGAAATACACTTTTATTTAAATAATGATAAAAACATTGTGTTTCTTAATAATTTTGTTTTGTGGTTATTTATTATTCTTTAAAGCGTAAAAAAACTAAATAACGCTTTAATGAAATCCATTGCTTTGAGCTATCAGAGTCGGTTATGATAGTTGTTAAAGATTACTTACTATCAATTAAAAACGGGCCGAAAGAAAGGTTCTCTTGTTCATCCCTTTAGCCCAAATAACATACCCTTGGCTCCAATGATTTTTTTAAATCGCAAAAATCTACATTTAATGTCTACTGTTTTCTAGTTCTATCGAATTCAAACTTGGTCGCAGATAACATGAAACTCAACTTCAAAATTAAATGACGATTTTTGATATGTCATGTTTCAAAATAAAAGTAAAATAATTGTAAAAAGAAACCGTAGGACCAAGGATGAGTTACTGGGGTTTAGAGGCTGGAGGCAGCAAATGACCCCTCCTTTCGGCCTGCTTAATTTGGCAAACAATGTACCAAACACCCGGTATATGTATGTACTTAATTTAAGGACTGGTTTTGTTATAACTGAGGTGTACTACTGTACTTAGATATTATTATTTTTAAATGAGTAATAAGTGATAACTATCACATGCATCATGCTTCATGCTTGTTAACAAATATAACTGGTTCCTAAACATTGTTAATGCTAATCATTTACATACATACATACATGTACTCACGCCTTTTTCTTATGGGGGTAGGCATATAATGTAGCTAACATATAAACCAGTTGATGATATAATACGCTATACCTGTAATGTGGATGTAAATCTTACACCTCTGCCAAACCCCTCGTCACAAACAAATTAAAATTGAAAAAAATATATAAACTAGGTTATGGAGGGCAGATAGGCAGTCGCTCCATGTAAAATACTGCTATTCAGCTGCATCCGATTAGACTGAAAGCCGATCCCAACATAGTTGAGAAGAGGCTAGGATTATGAATGGTGATGACCATATGCATGAGTGACATTTCCATGACTAAAATGATATTTGCTATAGTACCGTTTTTGTCAATTTGGATTGTGAAACAAAATAAATTAAATATAGGTATTTAATATTTTTTTGTTTGCTAATAATCCGATAAAAAAAATGATTATGAAGTCATAGTTCGCTGATTTTCCTATTTATTTAAAATTGTCGCGTTTTACAAAAACAGTTCTTGACTCATTTAATATTGTTACAAGTTTATGAGGAAACAAAAATATTATCTGGTTGCATATTTTAATATTTCTCATGAAAAGAACTGACTGTATTGTCCATATTGTCCATGTTTTTATCGAAAACTAGGATAATATGTCCTTATTTTTTTAAAATTAAATTCTTTATTAGTTTTTAATTTAATTTCGGATGTAAATTTTAACTTTAGGACCGTATGCGCAAATTTAAGAGACAGCCCGGTGGAAAGTTGAAGCGGGCCGGGGAGGGGAAGTACTTTAGATATTGATGTGATCAGTTGGACGTTAGTTCTGCCATAATTTAGCAGTCCACATCTCCATAGTTTTCTATAGTAGTTACAAAGGACTCTTAATAAAACCAAAAGCACTTATTCTCCCCTTCATTGCGATTTTTTTTGTTCTAGACCATACCTACTTCTACCGGAAATATTGAGGGACAAAGTCTTTTTTTAATGTGTTTTTAATGTAAGATTTTAACTTCAAACACCTTCACGACCCCTGTACTATTAAATCCATCCATTAGCACAACGTTTTAAGTGCGTTACATTGAGTCCAATCGAAAACTCTGCTTTTTAATCTCACAAATGAGTAATTTACCAGCAAAACATATTGCGTGGAGTTGATGTCCAGAATGCTTGCAATTGTTCACGGCTTCGTGAAGAGACATGGTTTTCGTATGTTCCCAATCTACAAAGTCCGTGAATAAATTATCAATACAAGTTACGAATAAATAACAATACTTTAAACTCCTAAAATGTCTGTTATTTAATCGAAAATAACGATACCCGTTCCGATAGAGTGCAGTGTCAATTAGGATAGGCTTTAATTCAAATTGTAGAATCAGAAACAAAAGACAGATCTCTTCATATTTCTGATTCCACCACCTGTGGTTTCTAGGCTCTCTTTGTGGAAGAAGGCTCCATTCTCATAGGGGGAGGTTTGAACTCGCTGATGGCATATGCATAAGAAAGTTTATGTTAAATACCTGTTCAATGAAATATAAACAAAGTTACCGATTGAAACACAATTTTATTTCCAAATCTAATTAAGTAATTCTTTCAGTTTTCATAAGCAGATTGGATAAATAACCTGTTTATAATAACATAACGTAACTTCACGCTTGTAATCCCCAAAGGGTTAAACAGAGGTGTAGCTAATAATACCACATATCGTCAGTAATGTTTAATGCGACTACATGAGCTAAATTAGCAACTCTAGCGGTGGTTCGAACTTCGTCTGAAATACTGTTATAATAAAGTTCTAATCAGCTTGCACTACAACGTTGTTGTTACGTCAGTCACTGTAGGCCGAATAGCGCGAAATGAGTGTTTTTGGACGATTTACACAAATCTATTGATTGGACTAAAAAAATAAAACACTATGATGCTAATATGTTGCTTGTAGAATTATTTGCCAAAAAATCAGAATAATCGCATGTATTTTACTCGTTAAAAATTTTTTTGGAGATAATTTCGTGATTTATGTATTCAAAACACTATCATACTAGCATATATTCTGAAGAATAATATATATTTTTCTGGTTTTGTTTGTTGCAGTGAATCATATACTTTCAGGCATTATAAAACTCGCGTATATCTCCTGTAGTCGCCTTAAGTCTCATGTAAAATATTACATTAACATAATCCATTGCCATAATAAGTAATTAAAGAGATATTTTATCGAAAACCTTGGTTTCGTGGATTTATCACAGTTGCTTGAGAAGTCTTCAACATCATTCCAACTTTGTAAGACTGACGGTGGGCGGTGTCTAAATAGAACAACACCTTATTATGTACTTCTCACTTATGTACATTTTATCATCAATTAAATGTTGAAAATTGGTAGAAATTGCGTTTTCTTTTTCACGAAAATATGTTTAGTTCAAGACTCAGATGTGTATTTAAACGAAATTTTACTATACGACCCACTTTACTTTGTAATTTATCGTCCTGTACGATAAATACAAGTATGTTATTACATCTCTTACAAGAAAACAAATAAGTAGGTTAAATAAAGATATTATTTATTAAAAACAAAACAGTATAACAGTGATCTGTTTTGCTTGTAACACACATTACCATCATACCATAACGCATTCATGGAGTCGTGAGTGTTAGAATGACATAAATTACACTTTATTTCGCTGTAGGATCAAATGTATTTATTAAATTTGGGGGACTTTTACATATTTTGTAAATACATATAGCTTTTTAATTAGAAATTGATAAACATAACTTTTTAATTAAAAGACGGTTCAGCCGCCAGTAATATCGGTATGCTAAGACATTCAAGTAAAGCATCATAACAACTCTTTTGATTCTAACCTTTCATGCCCTGTTTTTAGTTCAGAAATATTATCATAAGTCCGAAATCATCCTTCGCTGGGTTTAGTCCTTCCTTTTTTTTTCTGCCATATTTCTGGGTTCTGTGGGTCTCTTAACCTGTTGTTTCCCATGTTTTTAACGATGTCGTCGACCCAAAGAGCTTTAGGTCGGTTCTGGTTTCTTTGGCCACCACAAATTCTTGGTCTCAATCAGAAATATCAGAAAGCAAAAAAATGCCCGTGATTTCAGCCTTACTATTTATTCATTTAAACTTTATGTACAGAAGTTGTACATAGGGGCACTTAATGCCACAAGGTATTCTCTACTAGCCCACTTTAGGCACAAAGTACTCATGCAGTCTCGGGACCTAGGACCGTTTTCTGTTTTTCGTAGCCCAGTGCTACGACTGCTACGAGCCTCTACGAGTGCTACGAGATAGATGTTGTTTTAAATCGGTGTACTATTCTTGTATACTGACTCGTTCTTACAATTTATTGTAAGATGTTATTTTGGTAATTATGCATGGTACTGTGTCCTGTGTGTTTCTTTCTTGGACTTCGTAGCGCGGTGCTACGTACTGCTACAAGCGGTACAACAACACATTTTTTTTTTGATATGCCTTTCTCGTAAACTGAATGACTGACCAGCTATTTCGGCTTGTACCAGTTTTTTATTGTAATCATGCATTACACAGTTCCATTTTACCCAGTTCAGATTACCCATTTACTCCATGAACGAAAACTGTATCTAACATTATTTTGTGAAAGGAAACTTGGTTTTATTGTATGTCATCATGATCGAAACCAGTATGTCTGAAAGATCTTTCTCGACAACATGAAAAACCCAGTCAGAGGCCTATCCATGGGCGGCACAAAAACTCTGACATCAGGTTAGGCACTAACCACACGAAAAAGAAGAACAAGATGATCTAAATCATACATTTTATTAATAGTAGACTACAAATAATATAAATGCAACAGCTTACATTTACTGATATTACGTAACTTTACGTACGCATAATTAAAATTCACGTTTCAGCGACACATTTACAATGACATTACATAAAATCGCGTTAATGGTGGTGCTCCTGCGTCAGCTAGTCGGACATAGTGATGCCAGTAATTTGGCCAGTCATAAATTACACGTTTAACTGAATTACGCGAGTTGAAAGCATTCCGCCGCTGTCGAATGCGGACCGTTTTCATTCCCATGCTAGTCGCGCGGCCACTGATATGCAAGCATCCCATGCACTACACAAATGAGCTTTGAATCAACGAAATTTCATTTGCGAGTCATTTGCCATCGATAACGTGTCAATCTTAATAACATTACAGTCCGTTTGTTGGCACGGAATGCGGTTACGAATGATTGGCGGGTACATGCACTGTCGGAGAGTGCACGCGTGCTGCAACCTGCGTGGTTTTTAGTCGATGCGATACCCGGTAACTTGGAAATAAAATTTACCTACTTAATTATCGAGATGTGTATCTGTGTGAAGCTTTAGTATAACTGAAACAAAATTTATTACCCACTTCTTAAATTGTTATTCAGAAAATGTCGCACACGTATGGTATGATTAATTAATTTAATTGTCAAACGGAGTAAACCGGTAATTCCAATTCAGGTTGGCAAAGAACAGATTTTACAACGCATCGTTCATTTCGAAAACTTTGTAATTAAAACCGATATTGGGGCTAATTGAATACTGAGTTTAATCGACTCTAAAAAGGAATTGGGTCTGTAGGTATTTCTTTGTGATACTTCGTCTATTTATGCTTTTATTTTTAGTTATTTTAGGTACCCTACTATAGGTATCGCAGTCATGCAAAAGTTAAACAGATATATCAAGGTAATTTACAGGTTTAAATAATCTCTCTACTCTCTACCCTTTAATACGGGTTACGTTTCAATGTCTAATGTATGTACAGCAGACATTTTAAGGTGTTCTGGCGAGGTTCAAGTCAGTCACGCCATGAAATTGGGTGATATAATCATTTTACCTTTTAACTTTAAAATAAAAAATAATCCTTTTCGAATAACAATTTCACCGTTCATTTTTGGTTTCTATTTTTGATTTCAAAATTTTTCTTGATCAATGAGTCTAAGTTAGACAAAAGCACATAAGTTTATTTATCATGCTTCTTTCACCTGAAGAATGTGTTACTATCATGACTTTTCTGGAACAAGGCATCAGTATGCGTTGTCCTGCAAGAATGGCGGTTGTGACCTTACGAATGGTCCAAAAGGAGAAGCGAAGGTACGAAGAGATTGAAAACCATTTGAGGAGACCTGGTAATATGGCAGACCCAGTTGTACTAGTGCCCGAGAAGACCGTTATATTGATTCCACTGTAATGAGAAATCGCCATCTAAATGCAGTTGAAGTCCAGCAACAGCTTATCCTCAAAAGGACTACATTAGTGACAGTACAATGAGGAGAATAATGGCTGAATCAAACCTGAAACCCCGAAAACCAGCGAGTGGCACCAAATTCGGTACAGACCTTCGAGTGGCGAGACTGTGATACGCCCGTGAACACATACAGCGGGATCAAGAAGAATGGTCAAGACTTTGGCTTACAGATAAGTCTCGATTCTCACTTTACACTTCTGTTGGAAGGCGAAGTGTCCACAAGCGACCTGGTGAGCGATACTTTCAAGCCTGCTTCTCAGAAAGAGTCCAGTACGGTAGAGGCAGTGTACAAATATGGCCTGGCATATCTTCAGAAGGTCGCACAGAGTTAGTGTCCATAGAAAATTGCACTCTAACTGAGGAAAGATATGCCCAGGTTATTCTCAATGAGTATGCAGGGCCGTATTGACTAAATATGGGTGATGGATTGATGCTGATGCATAATAATGCCCGGCCACACACGGCTCGGGTCGTGCAAGAGTATATTCAGGAGGTTGGTATCAACCTGGTCAACCCGATTGAGCACGCCTGGGATGAGCTAGGGAAGCTAGTAATTAGCCGCAGACCACCACCTACCACCCTAAGGGTACTATGTTTTAGTACCCTGAGGGTGGTTGGTGGTGGCCCTGGTAAAAGAATGGAAGAATATTCCCCAACATCGTCTCCGAAACCTTGTGTTCTGTATGCCAAATCGAATCGCATCTGTAAGCAGAGCCCGAGGAGGCAATAACAGTAATAAAAAAAACACGTAAAACATACTTGTAAATGTTAATTGAGTTTAATGACACTAAGCTAACAAAAAATTAAAAAAAAACCCCTGACACATAGGGTCATCATTTCAGGTATATGATTGTACTAGTCAAGAACTTTCATTTGATACTCATATTGGGGGAGTTATTCAATAAATATGTAATCCGCCATTTTGTGGCGGCGGCCATCTTGGACTGATTTTTATCAAACATAGCTAACAACACTCCCGACTAATTCACCTATCAACCAAAAAAAAAACAAAATAAAAATCGGCTCTTCCCTTCGAGAGCTACGATGCCACAGACACACACAGACTCATCAAACTTATAACACTGCGTCGTTTTTGCGTCGGGGGTTAAACATATTTTTATTGTTTCATCTTTTTATAGACATACAAATGTAGCTTATGTATGATTTACTATAGTTTTATAGCAAGCTCATATAAATTGCTATAAAAGGTTTTTTTTATTTTAAATCTCAAACTTTAAAAAAGTGTAGTTGATTTTAGTATATTATTGTGACGCGCAGGCGAGCTCTCCACTTCGTTTTTCGTTCCGACGGCCGCGTTTTACCAACTATATGCTTAGTCTTGGCCTTGTATCAATAATATCTTTAGATGTTTGGATAAAGTAGGTAATAAAATGATATACAACAAACACATAAAATTCTTCACAAAATCAAACGATATTCTAAAAACAAATCATTAACTTAAAGTATAGTAACCTATTTTGTGAGTTGTAATTTGTTTGAACTGAAAGTTCCCAAAACATTAATCTGGTCGGATCAGGTTAACACGTATTCTAAAAAAAAACTGATTAATGATGGCATGTATTAAATAATGTGCAATATTTAGGATTCAGTTAAAACCACAAATATTTCTCATGTATATAGGTACACTCGAATAATGTAAATTTTTAATGTGTTTTGTCCTGTACTGGCTAATAAATGCTTCTTCTTTCTTTCTTTAATATAATAAATGTGTTACTTTTTGTGAGCCTCGAATAAATTCATGTTGCTGAGTACTTTAATCCGTAAGTTAGGTCTCAATTTAAGTAGGCACTGCAAGTCAAAAGTGTAAGTTCATATTCTGAGCCAGGTAGTTCTGGGTCATTGAACTACTGAGATATTTGTAACCGAGATACATGCGTACAGATACTTAAGGTAACACTAATTTGGGCAATAAATTGTATAAGTACTTATCTAGGTATGATCTATCATTGAGAAAAAGAGCACAGCAGAGAATATAAGAATGTTGTTGAACTGTCAAATGAAAGGCATTGAGATTGTAAGTGTACCTATTCTCAATTACCCCGCTGTTTGTCTAGCGGTGACCAATTTTGGTACTTGACAAAGTACAGAATTGAACGCTGACCAGACAGATTGTAAACTGTTACTTCTTTTCTAGGGGTTCCGTACCCAAAGGTTAATGAACAGGACTCTATTACTAAGACACCGCTGTCCGTCTGTCTCTCTGTTTAATCCGCAATAGGTACCTAGCCAGATGAAATTTTCACAGTATGTGTTTCTGATGCCGCTATAACAACAAATAGTAAAAAATAAGGGGGGCTCCTCTACTACGATGTTACGGAACCTTTCATGAGTGAGTCCGACTCGCACTTGGCTGGTTTTAATAGTTATAATACTCGGTACTTGTCGAAAGTACTGTTATGTCTTCAAACCGGAACTATCCAATCTTGTTTGGTGAAATCGTAGTTATGGTACTCCCCGTAACATCCCTTCTGTTTTTATCAAAAAATGATTTTGATTTTGATTTTTTTTGGACTACTCCTGGGAACCTTTCAGTTACGGAAATATTGAAGGTTCAACTTTTTCACTAGTTTCTAAAACAAAACGCAAGCTCAAATGGTATAAACTTTAAATACTTCTATGGCCCCTGTACTATGAAATATGTTTTGAGAGCGTTACATTGAGCGCTACCGTAAACCGTGAATTTACACTCCAAAAAAAGTAATTCCAATGCTTGGTTGATAGCTTTGCTGGTTGACTCTTTTACTCCCTGTATATTCGGCAGAAGTTGTAGAAAATTAACGGTTTCTTTGAATTTATTATGGCAACTGCTCCAGTAGTTAGTACTCAAACAGTTTGATCCTGGAAAGCTTTTACGAATAAAAACTTGAAGCGTGCACTAAATATCTCAACGTCATGGAGTAACGACGTTTCAAACTAACCAGATGCAATTATTCCCCAGTTCAGAGCGCCCATTCACTGAAGTTCCTCGGCCTGAACTACCGATAACGGAGAATAGTGTAACGAATTAATCAAAATTTCACCTCGGGGCCTAATATGAGTCATGATTTCTGTGGCGAACAATGGAGGTGGCGCACTCGATCCGAAGTTGAATCACTACGTACATTCGGAGACTTCCTTTGTTACGGAACCGAGTAATGAAAGCGCTAGCTGATAATAATTTACGAACAGCAGAAGTGTCGCTGTTTAATGGCGAAAATAGGGGTCCGAGGAGCATTCCAGCGCGGGAGTGGGCGAGCGCCGGCGCCGACTGACAACCGCGTCGACAGCAAACTAAAATAATTATCATCATTGTCCCTGGCCACGGCGAGCGCTTTAATTGTTCATTTACATTTGCAACGATGATACCAGTTCCGAACTATTTCGCTCGGCGTTTATTTTACTCTCGCCCGTTCCGCTGCCGTGTTATTGTTCAGAGTTAATGGTCTGAAAAATAGAAATGATTCGCAATTTGTATGATGTTATTGTTGTACGTAACTTATAGCTTTATCTGGATTTCCCTGTACGAGAAGATTTATGATTATTCCTGTTATGAGCATGCTAGAATTAAGTACCTACTTGTGTTTCTAGTTATTTTGATCAAATTAACCTGCAGACTTTAGTCGATAGCGCAGTACCTAAATACAATGAGTTGAGGTTTCTATTGCAGAACAGTCTGTAGATAGGGCTGTCTGTAGGCATCCTTACTTTAATGTCGGTACGGGTTCGCATAACTTCCAGCTCAGGCGAGCTGTGTAAGTTGTGTTAGTGTTTATTACAAAATGTAATATGCGTAAAGTCACTAAGAGATCTTATCGTTGTTTCTATTGAAACAATAATCAAGTAAGATCTTGAGACAACTCTTAAACTGATAAAGCTACAACATCAACTATTAAACACGTTGAACATCTCACATACTGCATGTTTTCACTGTGTCTAAAGGGCACATTGCTAATACAAAATGAAATTACAAGAGATGCTCGCGGAGTCCTCCCACGGCATTAATTTGTATCAAGAATTTGTAGAGATTTAGCTTGAGCCGGGACGGAGTGTTCATCGCAGCCGGCGAGCGTTAACACTTATTAAGGGGGTGCATCCCTGCGACAGATGTAGGGGAGGGCCCGCCATTTGCGTAATGTCAGGAATGGTTACACTCGATTTAATAAAACTCCGACAGCATTTCATTCTGAAGAATTTAAGAGTCAATTCGTTTTAAACGCCACAGTAGCATAGCGAGAAAAAACCGTGAGCCGAAACGTGCCTCGAATACATTGCCAAGGCTTGGATTTCTTATCGGTAGCAATTGAGATGAGTACTTATGGCTTTTCGAGTGGCTCGGCTTCGTTTAATTTGTTGTTTCAGCGTGGAATTTTTATTAACGTCTCCCCTCACTTTACATTTTTAGGGACGTGTTCCTTATTGGCAAGTCAAGGTGAAGACAAAGTTTCGCTTCGTATTTTTTGTTTTCCTTTGAGCACCTCTCCGTGAAGGTTGTGAATAGTAAATAGATCGATGACCACAAGGTTGGCGTGCAGTTTGCGGTTAACCTGTTGACTCGTTGTGGTTACATTGTGCATATGTATACCTACTATCAGCACGGCGACCGATTAGTTATACCAGCTGTGGATAACTGGGCCCGTTCATTAATCAAGTCTCTTAGTTTCTGGTGTGTAGTGTGTCTCCAGTTGCGAGATTCTGCTTACATATAAACCATAACGTTCAATCAGGCTCGGCTCAGATGTCTCGCTGTGGTTTTATATCTCGGCTATCTTGATCAGACGCGTTCATCAACGTTCACACAGGGATTTTTCCTCAGGCATGATAATACGACTGCATAAAATTATAGTGCTATGCTCATTTCACTTGCTAATATAATCACATTATGTCCAAGCTTTGTGACTGGGTTCAGAAATTAATAGCAACACAGAGCGTGTGTCGATCGGAAAACACAAGGGGACCACTCAGCAGATGCTTATCTACACGCTCTCGGCTCGGAGGCCAAACTGTTTCTACGTACCTATGTAAATATGTATATTACTTTACTTACTGTGCTCTGTAAATATCACACATATTAATTCTTTCTATTGAGAACATAACAACACACAGACATCCAATCTCGAGAAAAAATGTTTTCGCTGATAGGTATTACCAACTATTTTCAAAGTTAAGTTTATTCTAATTACAAATTTAATTAAAATTCTAAGAAAGATGAAAGTCGGTACTATTAACAGCATCTATACGCATAGTTTAACATTCTTAAACCATACATAACACTTCCTTTTGGCTTTGTCGTAATACGTGTTAAAAATTTAATAATGTAAAAATGCTTGTGTTTAACAATCACACTACAGCTAATAGTGTAATTAGTAAGCTCTGAGCTGCTGCTAATGTCCTGCCTCAAAAAATGTAATTATTGATAAATATGTATAAGTAGGGGTCTCAACAAGGACATTACACGAATGCTTACAGTAACATGTGGCGCGTAAATGTGACTAAACGTAATTAATGATCGATTGTACGTCCGACCATAGAACCATAGAGAATGGCAGAATGGCGGCACCCTCCGCAAATCTTTATCGGTTCAAAATGGGTGTCCCCCGAGAACACAGCGCCTTTTAATTTACCAGTATTAGGGGTGTACTTACCGTGTAGATTTTTTAAATAATATATTTGGAGAAAGATCTTTGTTCAATTTTATTCAGAAAGGTGAACATTTCGGTTTCTAGACTTTTGCACCGTTTTACGGGTCTAAGATTTAAGAAGTTTGTGTGTCGTTAAAATACACAGTAGGTATTATTTTCCAAAAATACAGTAAGGAAAAGCCTTGCAATGTCTTACTTCCAAACCCGTTAAAGAAACCAGTTATCCAAAATCATTAAATATTGTTTTACTTACTCATCATCTGCCTAGCTTTTCCTAACTATGTTAGGGTCGGCTTCTAGTCTAACCGGATATAGCTGACTACTGACTGCCTATCTGACCAGCAAAACCCAGTTAGTATTGGGTAATACGAAAGCTTTGGTTGTCAGAGTTTTTGGGCCATTGACTACCTGTAACGACAGTCAAAGATCTACATATGACAGCCGTGACCGCCGACTGAACGTGCTTTCCGAGGCATGGAGGATTCTCCGTGTGTAATGGATGCTAACCATCCACAAACCATTCAAATCAAAAGCTCATACGTATGCGATAAAATAACTACGAGTACTTACTAATAACGTTTTCAATGCACTTCCTCGAAAACTGGTTCTTTTGGCACTACGATTAGGTTCAAAATGCAGTGTATTTCACACGTGTGCGTTTTTCATGTTTTTTCCACACATGTGCGGAAAGCAAAATTGCCACAGATCTTTTAGTATACTCTTTTTTGTTTTTTTTTTTGTTTTAATTTCTTATTTTTGTTAGCCTAGACTTAATATTCTAAACAAAATTTTTACATTTTAAAATATCGTGTTAACTATCACGCTATACAAAATAGGGAGGGGCGGAGTCTTCTACTACAGGCATTATTTGTCTAAAAGAAGATTCCGAACACAACAATTTGTAAACTAAGTATTTGACACAATAAATTTATTTTCTATTTTTTTTTATTTATAACTATACATATATACTAAGTCCAAATTGGTTCATTGCATAATTTAAAAAAAAAAAACATTGCTTTTGACCATAGTCAGAGGTGAATGTTTTTTTTTTAACTTCGGAAAAGCGATCTACGTCTTTCTTTGTAAACATTTATTGAATATTCAATTTGTGTTTATAAATTCAATATCGTAGATAAATATGATTATCACATGAGTAATATTTACTTTTATCAACAAGTTAACATTTATTTGTGTTCTAAATTCAAAATTTGTCAAAAAGACTGTGTAACGGCTTCATACATTTGCCTCTCCTTAACCTGGCAAAAGCAAAGCGCGGAAAAAAATAAAATTTAAATCATAGTCTCGTGACATTCATGACACAAATATTTTACATTATTTTATTGAATTTCTTCAAAAGTGTACTGAAAAACGTCGTTTGATACACGTGGACATTTGTTATTGCAGTTCTCGGCTAAAAAAACACCCTCGCCTTACGGCTCGTGTGTTAATACCGCCTTGAACTACAATAACAAACTTTCTCCACTTGTATCAAAATGTACTATTAATAAATTATGTTCCGTTCATTTGAATGATCGAGTCTCATGTTACCCCGACACCCTTGAATCTTTTCTTATTATAGTTCGTGCCTGCTTTAATAGATGGCACTGTGTGTCACGGTTCTGTTTAAAGCTAACCACTGGATCTTTTCGTTTAGAAAATAATGGGTATGATTAATCAACTAAGTAATAATTGTATTTCAAGGATCTAATAAATAATATTTATGCCTAAAATAGTAAATTAATATAATTATGTCACTTCAATTTAGTCACCAAGTAATAGCGAAATGCTAATTTAAAAAGTAATTACTGGGAAATAACATTAATAACAAAGTAATTGTATTGGGTTTCGATTTATCTTGATGTTTAGGTGAATAAAAATATATTCACCGAAAGTTCAAGATAAATATCAATATTTTGTAATAAGGCGTAGTCGACGAAGTCCAGTAGAAATGTAGTCACCGGGCTGCTTCTGAAACACTCTTTATGTTTCTATGCCTTCTTAAGGCTGATGTTTCAGGGTTGCGGGCCTGTTCGAAAGAGATACCGCGACCCCGGAACGTAAAAGGCGAGGAAGGAACATGGATGGTTTTTAGTCAGTAAGAGTCTGACACTCCCTCCGGCTCCGCCCAGAGTGGGGGGGGGGTCATTTGATGATTTCCCATCCTTAAAAAAAAAAAAAAAAAAGGCTGATGTTTCAAGGTCTCCCGCGAAATTCAAATTTTCTTACGTTTTTTGCAATGTGCAGGCCAGTGCTAAGTTGTATCTTTATGAAAATATCGGTCGCGGCTGTAAGACGTATGTAGTCAAAGAATTATAAACATCAAAATCATCAATACAGGCCTTTGATGATTCGCGGGCCACCTTAACCGAGCACAACCTAACACGTCAAGCAACTTGGGGATGGATGTCGAGCCAAATATTCGGTCACTCTTCGACCGAAACCGAAACTTAGGCCGAATACAGCTTTTTTGGACGAAACCGGTAACGGTCTATGAATTGATGGTATCAATATTAAAAAATCCGGCCAAGTGCGGGTCGGGCCACGCGCAGTATAGGGTTCCGAAGTTGCCCGTTATCATAATAAAGAGCGATTAATTCTAAGTATTTTTTGTATTTATTACAAAATTATCCAACACAAAAAACAAAATGGTTAATATATTTTCCAAAACTTTATTTCACCATTTTGTCCGCGTGATATAAGTACACTACACACCTCTACAAAATTACAACTTTCTAGTACTAACAGTCTCTGAGCAAAACCTCTGACGGACGGACAGATGGAAATGACGGAACTATATTATAAGAGTACCTTAAAATGAAGCGAGCATTTTAGTATTGATAATTATAAGCGTAAACAGAACTTCAGCAAAAAATATTCCACAAAATAAAAAATTGGCATTTTCCCACTATAATAAGCTTACATACTACATCAACAAAAAAAAACTCGATTACACTGAATGAAGCTGAGTTTTTTTTTAACATGGGTACACCTATGGCCTTCACATGCACGCTGCGCGCGGGAACGTGGTTTATGATGTCGCGGACGCTGAACCTGCTCCATGTTGCGTACGAATTTCACCCCACGAAAGTACAAGCAGACATCACGTTGGGTTTTTGGTTTTTACAGGTGAACACACACTTTTGGAGCTGTTTGTAGCCAATGATGGTTTGGAAAATTTACTTCTCCATTAGGTCTATGAATTACAGGCGGTCCTATGCTCTTTCAAATTGTTTCTTTATAGACAACAGCAACGTGACAATTTCTTGAGAGTACGCGATTAGTTCTGTTTTAACAAAATTACAATTTTTTTAATTTATTTTTATGACCCAATTAACTAACCACTGATTCCACATTAAATTCTTTATAGGTAATTACGTAATACGAACAGGAATCAATGAAATCCGTGCTTATTTAACAAAGTTCTTAGATTTTTTCTAAATCTTGCGTCAACCCAGCCCCAAGGCTCAAAACGCTGTTGCTTCGATAACATCGCACAGAGCCCCTTGCCGAATTTTTAATCGGGCTCTCTAATGTCGTTTGTCTGTGGCGGGAGCCCCAGGGGCTCTCGGTGCCGACTGGCGACTCCGCACAGCAACGTGCAAACCCCAACATCAATTTAAAATTCATGTAATTCTGCAACCGTAAATTAGTTTTCTTTTCACTATCAGTGGCGATTCTAAAAAAGTTGTTTATCCTGGTGGTCGTCATAGCTTCGATATTCCGATTTGATTTTTAGAGTTCCGTAGTTATTAAAGAACCCCTATAGTATGTCCATCTGTCTGTTTGTGTTTCCCCGCGGCTTAACTCTACATGGAGACTCAGAAAGCCGTAAACTGGCTTATGTATTCGGTGTACATATCACCGTAACATTGTAAAACCCGTTAGATTGTAATCTATCTAGCGAGATTGTAAACTCTCGAAAGATTGTCAAACGTACATACTGCTTACAATTTAACGCATTATATTTCGGTAGATTGTAACCTATCGAAGTGTAACCGTAATATTGTGAAATGCATGCGAAGGAAGTATCTCTGCCCCCATAATCGGGACTTGAACACCCCGACGTTAGTTTCGTTATTATAGGTTCCTTTCAACCCTGCAGACAGAAATTTGTTTGGTCGTAAATTGTGACATGTGACGTGTGTTTGTGTGTGTGTGTGTGTTGTGTGTGTGTGTGATTTTTCACCCCAAAAAATAAAAGTGGTTTCCCAACAACATTTTTATCGTAGTGTTACTTAGTTTGATGTACAGAATGCTTGGTTGACGGCTTCATGATGAGGTTGTTTACACCCTGTATATTACCTCGTTGGTCCCGAGTCCCGATGCCTGGGTTGGGTAAAATGCTGAATTTTTCCGTGAGGAATTTCTCGCTAGGAGCTACGAAGCCCGGTTGATGGGACTTAAACATAACTGGCAAAATATGGGTGTACTATTAGGTACACCTCTGTCTAACCCTACGGGGATGGTAGACGTGATGTTATGTTATTCATGTATTCATCATGAACGGAACCTGCGACTACGCAGGTTCCGTTCTATAGTAGGATATATAGTAGGATGAAAGAAAGAAAGAAAGAAAAAGCATTTATTTGCCCGACAGGACAAAACATAAAAAAAATTGCAAAATTATGATTATACTTAACACTATTATAAAGTAAATTGAAAAAAAATAATAACAAAATCATAAAAAAAAAACAAATTACAAACAGAATTTGTCCTGTACGAGAACGAAACCCTGCACTGCTGTGCGCGTTCTGATATAGGCACTTGGTCGTTTTTATTAAGTTTGATTTTATGCGACAATCACACATTTGAAATGGAAACATTAAAACTAGTTGACATGTTTTCCAAATTATAGCTAGTCAGTTTACAATCAAAACTGTAGAGCAGTGACACTCAAAGATATATGCTCTTAGTAGTATACTGTAGGTAGTGTAACATGAGGAACGATGTAACGATTGGCAGATGAATGCAATCATAAATGTATTTGTTACCGAAAAAGAAAGATATCGTTATTGGTAAAACGGCACGCGGCACTCTGGGAATATGAGACGGCGAGTCCAGCGTAATGTTTATTTGATACAAGTAATCGCCACATGATGTATGGAAGCGATCGCCGCGCCGCTCACTCACCCACCGCGTTAGGTTTATGATGATTATTCGATCCAAATGATGATTTATTACAGGATTAGGCAGGCACACGGTCCATTTTGTGGGGAGATTGGCTTTATTTACATTATAATACCATCCCAACATTAAATCGGGAAGAAATCGGCTTTGTTGAATATTAATCACCGAGTTATTTGTAAAATGTTTGATGGGACATTTTACGTACGAAAAATGGTAGGTATGTTAGAATGGCTACTTAATTTAGATTGTAATTTGTGAAAACGTGTTACTACGTAAAATAAGTTTTTGACCTAAAGTGCTAAAACTGAATTTAGATATCTACATACATGAGGGACTACCTGTTCGCAGTCCCAATTTCCATCACTGAATTCACTCATTTTGCTCGTAGTTGCTGCTAACCTTAAAAAATCCAATGAATTACCAAAAACAAACATTCCATCTCAGGTATTGTTTCAGGTGCACTCTTAACTCGACTTAAATCTTCGTTAAAAACAAAACTTTGTTATCTTGATATCGTTACTCCAAAAAGCAATTTAATAAACCATCTTCCCAAGATTTAAGAATTTAATATTGGCAGCAGCTTGTTTAAATGGATGGATGCTTTTTTCGTTACCATAATATTTTTAAGCCCGAGATAATCAAATTATGATTTCATAAAATGTGGTCTGAGATACATTGTACAATATTGTCTCTGAGGGCTACTGTAGTAAATAACAATTATTGCAAAAGACTTCCTCCCTCTTGAAGCCAACACAAAGCTAATCAAATTATAATTTCAAATTAACCTTGGTTGCAGGCGACTTTATGACACAACAATATAATTTAAAGTATTACTTTTAATTTGTGGACGAAAATGTTTGTTTCAAACAAATTTTCTTTTGTGATATACTGTTATAAGTAATTGGTTTTCTTTTGACATACTTTTCATGTTGAACTACTTAGTTTGATTAAGATAAATCGGTCATTTAAAAATATAAGTAGGTAGATAATTAAAAAAATAATCATTTTTGTATTTGCATTGATTCGAGGCACAACAATAATCATGTTTTCCATTAGCTTTGCACAAAAATACAAAATGCATAACTTCTAACTTTGGACAAAGAATAACAAAGACGCCTTTTAAATTACTTTAATATAAGTTTGTTTCTTTGAATCGCAATGTTGAGGGGAAATTTTCGGAATTCGCCTTAAAACATTTCTTGCAAAGAAGAAGCTTCCGACGTTGGCAGGAGTTAGACGGGCTTCAACATGTAGAGAGTAAAATATAAGGTTACAAATAAACTTGCAACAGAGCGCACTAAATGTAGTGACGCACCTTCACTCGCTACATTGTTCATTAAATATTCTACAAGGTATTGGGAATAACTTCTAAAGTAGCCGTGGACACATGGTTACTACTATAAATAGACTAGTGGTCATCCAGTGATAAGAAAACGATTGTTATCTTTTTGATTTTTCTCTTCCGGTTTTTCTCCATAATGTGGTAAGTATATGCCAAATATCACACTTCTTCGTGCAGGCTTAAAAAGGGGTAAAAAAAATGAAAAACGTCGTCACGTGTAAATAAAACCACTTTGATAAATGCAAACAATAACTAAAAAAAAAATAGTAATAATTTTAAATTAAATTACATTTAGATTAATTTAAGTGGCGTACTTTGCATACACTCACATACAGTCTGCTGTTTATTAAATAACCGGAATCTGAAAAGGTTATCTATTATGAACGTTCCAGATGCATCCATGAAGGATCAAAAGTGCAATCGTCGATAATATAGGTAACATGGCCCGGACTACTGGAGTGAGCGTTGATTCAAAAGAAAGACAAGATGAAAGTTTCCCGCCGAAGACATGAAATCATAGAACGATTTCTTTTACGACTTCGGTTTCAACTTCATAGCGATGAATTATGCAGAAAGGAGAGAGATTTCCTGCGATAAAAGTCGTAACACCCAAGAGTGTTCTAAAAAGAACTCTTAGAATATGATAAGGGAACCAACATAAAATATTTAAATTCGGATTTTTTGTTAGCATTTCCGAGTGCCCTAAATATTGACATGAATTTGAGATCACTAAATAAACGCAACCTAGGTCTAATTTTCCCTTTAGTTACTGTTTTAGTGCCTTTCTAAGCAGCATATTACGTTAAATGCATAATGTTTTTATTTTGTTTAATCTTAACGTGTTTACTTGATTCATATAAATAAATAAATAAATATCGCTGGACATTACACACAGTGCCGTCTAGTGCCACACTAAGCAAGGTTTGTGTCGTGGTCACCAGACAGTTGATATACTACATATATACTTTTTGTTTGTAAATACATCATTATGTGAAAGGTACATTTTGAGAATGGTACGTTTTGCGTATTGGGCGCATTTTGAGTAAGGTACATTCTGCGACTGAGCCATTTCAAAATCCATGACTCGGAAACAAATGTCCATGCTCATAACACAAACATTTGCTCCTACCGGAATTCGAACCCGGGACCCTAAGAACGTAAGGCAGCCTCACTACCACTGCGCCATTCGGGTCGTCAAATTATATAAGTAAGTGTAAGTGTCGTACAATATCGCATTAACTTGGGTCTAACCTGTAAGGATATTTGTATATTTGGAGTAAATTAATAAATATAAAAACGAAATGCCAGCAATCTGAAAGCAATTCTTCAACATATCCAACAGACAGTAGCTAAAAAGGCTCAGTATTTTTTTAATTGGCATTGCAGCGTGGAATAGAAGCGAAAGCGAGTCCGCCACAACTAGACGTAGGCGGTAGGAGCGGGGTGAGCCGCGCGCGTCCTGAATACCTAATTGACTAATATTAGATGCTCAGAGGGGGAACTTCCTTAGAGGTGAGCACAAAACTTGAGACAAAGAACACGTACGAGTCTTGTAAGGGCTAGTTTTTAACTTTTAATACGCGAACTTGATCCATCACTAAAACTTCGACATTACCAATTAAAAGTTGGTTCATTTTTGTGAATATACCATTTCTACCGTTTTTATTTAATTGACAGATTTAAAAAATACGCCCTTATCTAAACACCCAATCGTGCGGCATAAGCTTCCATAAAATGCAGTCGTCTAATTTATTGACTAGCAACAACGAAGAAAGCCTAAAGACAACTTCAAAATTACATTTCAAATAATCCGTAAGTCTCTCGCTCAGTGCCTATTGGTTTAACTAACTTGGCCGTATTAAAACATTAAGAACATATAAAGAAGTTCTACGTTCATGCCAGTGGCGACCAGAACGACTTAAACGAAGTTTACAAAAGGTATATTGTATCCATTTGTAAGTTGCAATAAAGCACGGTGAGCGCTTAGTCCAGACCTCAGCGCCATCGTAGGTTTCAAATGAAATAAATTCCATTAGCGTAATTGGTAGCAAAAGCGAGTTATAGGCCTGTGTCTCGTTCCGCTCAGAGCGCCTGGCATCGGGTTTTTAGTCGTCGGATGCAGCTTTTCAATACTACAATGACAACAACAGAATCATGAAAATATGAATCTTTATCTTAATTCTCCACAATATTGTCGTGACTTGAGAAATAAATATAAAACCGGGTTTTTCGAGTTGCAAAAGGCGACGCATTCTCTGAAGTCTCAGGTTACTTTGTTATGCTAATCTTCATAATTCTTTAGGCGGAGGAAGTTTTGGGCAACTTACTTTTTTGAAAATAACTTGTAATTCAGTCGTAATTTGTTACGCCGTTGAATGTTTACTTACTCGGATAAAGTTTAAAACCACAGGTTTACCGGTATCTTTTTTATTCGTGGCATTTTTCTATCAATAAAAGTCATCATATGTATAAAGTAGTATAGGAAGTATTTTAAGCTAGCTAATAATACCAAGTGGGTACATATTGTTATCATGGTAATTATAAACTCAACAATCAGGGCACCATGTTCCTGAAACTATCCTGACAGTTTTGTAAAGCTCCTGCCTTGTTCAAATTAACGAAGAAAACTTCTCGATCAAGTCCGTCTACCTGAAAACACAAAGTAAACTCCGTGCCTTCGCAACTTATCCATTAACTTAAGTAGAATCTGTAGACAGCATGGAGAGAACAGTGCCTGCGCCCGCCGCCCCCGTGCCGTCCTCGTCTTACAGATAGTTTGAGCGTTAAACGAAATTTATGATATTAGATTGATTGGTTGGCAGGTATCAGTTTACTTACAAGCTCTTTGTTCTCCTTTGTAAATGTTCAACTATTTCATATTGTAATTTTGCCTTCTTGTAATTTATCATGCGAAAAACTCGATGTAAAAGGATTCGCTATACGACAGCGCAGAATCACGAGTCACCCTTTACATTATGGTGCTGTCACGCAGTGCCCGATCAAGCGCGAATGTTTCAAATTGTTAATGTATAACTCGTACAATTTTATATGCTAATTTTACAATAGGTTTCTCATAAAATCATTGAGGAGTTTTCTTTTCGAGTGGTTAACACGGCTTCAAAAGTCGCACCGTGTTCTCTATGAAATCTTCATTAATTTACGAAACTTCCGACAATTTTCTTTTGACTCGGGACTCGAAAATGAAAAATTATTTCTTAAATTTTTACTTCACTTAAAATCTGCACAACGTTGTAGTCGACGACCGCTTTATTATTTATGACAAGGAACACGAAACTCATCTCGAGTTATAAACTTCTTGGAATTTCTCCTGAAGTAATACAGAGCTATTATTATGATGTCCCCACAAAAAATATTCGCTGTAGCGGGGCCAGGGTCGGGCACGGGGGTGACTCCGGCCGGGCGCCGCGCCGGGCCCCGCGAATCTAGTCCCGCAGAGGAGATCAAGGGGGACAGTCGTCTCCGACACGTTTTATGTCGGCCGTCACCCCTGTGATAATGTTATCGGAATCCTTGTTGTTATTTAATTAGGTAAATTGCTATCGCGAATAATCGGAATTTCTGTAAATTGTACATTTACATAAATTCCGATTGTTATTCCTTTCTATTTAATAAATTGTACGTTGTAGGTTTTATACCTTTGATTTTATTCCCGTTCTGAAATCTGCATGTTCATAATGACAATAAATTTAAGGAGAAAAAATATCCAACATCCTATAAAAAAAAAGTGTCCGAGACAAAAATCGATTTGCTTATAGGACTTGTGAGTCGTGCTCGTGTGGTAACCGAGGATTTGGAAATGCGCTCTCAATGCGGTGATCTTTTTACGACTATTCGACAACCGTAAACTTTTATCGCATTCCTTATCCGGAAAACACTGCATTCTAAGTTACAACGCTCTTTCGGGTTCCCCTAATTTTTAATAGCATTTCGACGTTCGAGTAAAATATGTGATTTGTGATTTTGGTTTATGGCAATATGATAAATGTGGCATAAAGTTGCTCAAATCATATTGTAGGTAAAGATTTGAACTAACAGAGATTTCTATTTTTATTATATGTAGATGAAATCATATTCCATCAATCATTTTGCAAGAGAAAGAAGAAAGCCTACAGTAAAATTATTTTATTATCTTTTCGGCATATAATTAAATACTTTTATTTAAAACACCCCCGATTTATCAAAATGCATAATAATGATTCGAATCACAATTAGGAGGAAACTCCCTTGCACTGTTATCAGCAGGTTAGGAAGGTCGGGTGACAGTCACTCCGTGGGGAACGAAAGTCATGAATTAAGGAGCAGGTCCGTGTTAATGAGGGCACGACTTAACCCTTTACGGAAACGGAACTCTGGGAATAAGCAAGCAACAACTGGGGCGGAATAAAGGAGAAACACGTTAAAAATAAGAGCAGCTGTTATTATCCTCAAAATACTGAACTTACTCCAACTGATAAAAACATATTTTTATGTGTCTCAACTCTGTATAGAACAGTTACCTATACAAAAGGAATACATACGGCTTAAATGGCTTACGACAATAAAAAAAGTTTTTGTGATGTTTTTCTTCCAAACCACTTAACAAGCTTGGCGCACGTAGACATGTTTGTGTCTTGCTTGCATTATGACACCGTGGTGCTATAAGATTTAGAGGGGGCAGGAGTGAGGAGACGCGCCGGCGCCAGACACGTTGCCTACTTTGTCATAACTACCGTACAACAGTTGTAAGTGTTCTAATGTCTAATGGAACTATATCGGATTCGTTTACTGATAAAAAATATGTTGAGGGAAACTATAGTGTTTTGTAACAAATGTTTGTTTTGCATATCAATTTGCAGAATAGCACTTAATATAAATATGGCATTTGAGGTTTGTAGGTATCACATATAGCTACGTGGTCCTTGATAATTGAAGCATGAGAAGTGAAAACGATATTATTTAAATTTCAAAAAAAAATATTCTCACCAAGGAGTTTCACATTACGAGAATAAATAGGCTGACTGATCGAACCTCATAGGAAGTGCTTTTCCTCAATACGTTTGTCTCACTTTAATACAAAAGAGTAAGCGAGACGAAAGATGTAGTTCTAATTTTCACCACGTGCATGTGGCGCCATTTCTATAGAAACGTCAAAGATTGTTGCGACTTTCCGACTGATAAACAAAATAATAATAAGTTTAAGCGAGGAATCACATGTTAATATGGAATCAACTCCACCTGAAATTTTGAATTAGGTGCAAATTGCAGAAAACAGTTTCTTCCGCCAAAATCGCGAGAGCGCTACTTAATAATTTACAAAAAAAATATACTTAGCGTGGTTTTAATATAATTAATGAATTTTCTCGCAAAGGTTTTAAAAAACGTTGTATGACACACGTGCAGAAATTGGTATTTACAAACTCGTGACTATGGCAAGCCTTCAACTTCGTCTCAGGCTTACATTCGTCTACTCGTTTGTAAAAACCAACTTACCGCACTTGTATCATAAATAACTATTATCGGTCGGAAAGTCGGAACACTCTTTGACGTTTCTATGAAAATGGCGCGAATCTGCAAAAGGGCGCCACATGCACGTGGTGAAAATTAGAACTTCACCTTTCGTCTCACTTACTCTTTTGTATTAAAGTGAGACAAACGTCCTGAGTAAAAGCACTTCCAGGGAGGTTCAATCAGTCAGCCTATTTATTCTTGTAATGTGAAACTCCTTGGTGGAATCCTTTTTTTTTTGGAAATTAAAAGAAAACCGTAAAGAATACGCACGGTGATATACAAGGGGGAGTGCGGTAAAATAGGTACTTAAGTCAGAGTACCTATTTTACCGCACGGTCCGTTGTATGGTGCGTAATTTTTAACTTTCGAACAATGTATACAGGCTTCGTAAATGCACTTTTTGAGCAAGTGTGTTGAAAAATATTAGTTTGATAAAGATATTCAAATATATGACAAGGTAATGTATGAGGACAGTAGAATTTCAACAAGAACGATGTGATAACTATGATTAGAGAAGAGAGAAAAGGTATATTTATTTAAAATACCAATATCCATGGATTTCTTGCCTGTTCTTCGACATAGAGGTGTACGCTTTGGAATGGGCAACTTCAAACCTTTCATAGTTGTAAAGGTGTTGAAGGATTGAACTTGTTCTTTCTAATGATATATTTACAGTTCAAAAGTACCCGTAAATAAGGACCTATTCATATGGCATATTTTTCCAGCGCATTAGACGCTTTAAACGAGTTTCAGTAGCAGCCAGTAAACCTTAGTTTCCCAGTCCAGATGTTCAGAGAATTCTTAAAGGCGCGTTCATGTAATTCGCGTCATCTGTAAACGCGCTTTTCGCGCTCGTTTCTTTAATGATAAATGATAAATGATATTTATTTTGCAAATTGGTTTTCACAAACACTTTTACACGTCCTTATTTTTTAAACTAGATGGGGCCGGTGTTTCGTACCTGACTACTCTGAGAAGAAACAGCCGAAACAAACTCAGAGGTCATAGTCTCTTTTAAAGTCCAGACAATCTTGTTCAACTTACATGAGAACTATGCAGATTAGTGTCTGAGATGGTCTTTTGAAGAAAGAACCATACAGATTTGAGTGGACCTGTCCAGTCAGTGCAAGCATTTGTCAGTTATCGTGTAGCTCGACTTTTAACTCAAGGAGCTCAACGAAACGACGAACAATACGAAAGAAAGGACATTTGGGTAGGTCGCTTATAGTACTCAAACTGCCAGACAGTCGTGGGAAAAAAAACAACAAAAAGTGACCCACAAGGTCCTCACATTCACAATTATTAAATAAAATAAATAATAAATTACAAAAACTAATGTCAATAAAAATACGAAATGTCAAATACAACACATAAAATAAACAAAAAATAAAGTAAAAAATAATAAAATACTGAACTAAGTATTCATGTCAAATCATTAAATGTCATGACAGTCACAAGTAAATATTCATGTCAAATAAACACACACATAAAAAATAAAAATAAGTAAAGTAAAAAAATAAAATAAAAATAAAATACTGAACTAAGTATTCATGTCAAATCATTCAATGTCACAGTGTATAAAGTTAAAGGAATCAATAATAAACAAGCGAAGTCCGAAATTTCAACATTCACAGAGCAAATTGGAGCAGCTTAATCCCAAGCCTTTTTATCTTCGAGATAGTGATTAACATGATAGTAGGCTTTCAGGCAGAGCTTTCGATTCATGCGCAGGTTTCAAACGCAACAAAGTTCCTTTTACGGAGTCGTGATCGCGCATTCATGCAACGCGAGTCGTCTGCGCGTATGAAATATGCCGTGTGAATGCATACTAACGGATTTTTATATAAGTGCATTGAGTTTCGCTTTTATACCTATGATATCTGTGTATTTGGTTTCTTGGAACCAATTTTAAAATAGGAAAAAAGGTAGGTAATTTCGTTTTTCTACCTATGATATCTCTTTCTTTGGTTTAATTTTCTGAAAAAAAAACGTCCCACAATCCGGGGTCCATTATAGTGATGTACTACGTAGGCTAGAAGGCTCGTGTTAAACACTCCCCATTCTTCCTGCCCCTTCGGGAAATACACGCTTGTCGTGTATCTCCGCTGTGTTGTGCGACTGTATATGTTTGACTTTAGGTGGAGTGGTGTCCTTACGTGACCCAGGATATTAAAAATGTGTAGTGCAAAATATTTTTACCTTAGAATTTCATCGTTGCGATCCTCATTGTATTGAGTTACCACATTCATTTAAGATTAAAAGGGAAACACGTCATACTTTGCTAGTTGAAGCTGTGAAACAAAGAATTGGATTATGCTTTGCAATATAAATTAGCAAAAGTTGTTCAATAAACTTGATCCTGTATAAAGTTTCGATTAGTTAGGACTAGTTGTTGCTATAGCCATCCTATTGTAAAGATACCTTACAGCAATTGTATATAGTTTGAATAATAAAGTATCGGCAAAGACGTCAACTTGGTAAAGTTGGTGCCGAACTTCGGCTATTCACTCATTACGGCGGCGGGGCCCTCTTGTTGCAGGTTGTTGTCATAAACTTAACTTACGTACTTCCTCTATTTGAAAAATAAACTTTTAATAAGCTCCAACGACATAACATGCTTTGTTTAAGCTCTACACAGAAACTGTAAGTTCGTACTTATATTTTAAATTGGTAGGTAGTTCGTTGGCGGAATAATTATCATAAGTGCTTTCAAGTTTGTGATATCACTGAAGTTGTTTGTGTTCGGGTAAAAACACTGGCTAATTTTTGTATAACGAAGAAAAAGGCACAAGTTAACATAGTGAAACTGAGTTAAGAAGCACGCAGCGGGCGATGTCTCAGGCGGCGTAATATACGCTAACGGTCCGGGACAAGACAAATGTGTTTTCTCTCGCTTGCTATTAGAAGCTTTCCGCTGGCGCCGCTCTCATGCGCCCCCTGGATCTTGATTGAAAACGGTAGCTTATTATTGGATTTTTAGACGATGTGACAACAACGTTTAAGTCGAATTATCTGCGTCTGTCGTTGTGGGCGGTATTCAAATATCTCGGGTACATTTTAACGTTGTTTTATTCATGATAGGCCATATTTATGTGCGTGTGTTTCTAATTCACTTTAACCAAAAATATAAAACACTATAATTTATTTATGTGTTTGAACCAGTACTACCTACTAATAGTAGTAAAACGCTTGTGAATTGTCGTTCATGTGATGTCAGAACCGAGCGAGTTTGTTTTCTTCGTTGATTTCGTGAATTTCAGTTCATATCTAAGTAACCTAATAGAAAGTTGTGATAAGCGAGCGTCGTGAACAGGTAGTCAGTAGTGCGCTAGTGTTTCAGGAGCCGGTGACTAAAATGGTTAGACAGATATAATATAAAGACAAGGGTGGCAGCATTCACGTCGCAGCTAGTTAGCAGCGCAAACTGGCTCGTCGTCGGCGTTCGCGCAAATTCAATTTGTCTCGAATGCTCTGTGAGTGTGGAGCCGAAGCGCGCCGTGCGACCGGCGACCGGCGACCGGCAACTCAGTGTATACGCTCCCTTCCATTACTGTCACACTATTTGTCTATAGACGTAAGTTGGTAAATTACGACCATCAGACAAGATAAAACCTTAGGAAAATGTGAAAAAGTTTTCGCGTTCAAGATAGCTGCGCTATTGGACGTTGGGCGATGTTCACGTAAATATTAAAATTCTTTATTCTTATTTTTTCCTTTTTCTTTATTAACGAAGTAAATCATTTTTTTTTTGGATTTTTGTCAATACGATGATCGATTGAAAACATTATCTATATGGTTTATAAATGAATGTGGTTTGTATCGACTAAAAAGAAAATAGGTTTTAAATTTAAATTGAATTAAGGTATTCTAATGTTGATTTACAATTAAGTATGTCCTTGATATCAATGCTTAGTAAGTACCTAAAAGATTTTATTTCGTATTCATTAATTACTTTAATCCATTTGAGCAGCCGCTGTGGCTGTACAATTTACAATAACATTACATAACAAAATGGTCGCTCGGGAGGGGTGTGAGTATAACATTGTAGCATGACTTGTGCGTTTTATCGAGTGTTGGCGAGATTAATGGCGGCTCGTCGCACGCTCCCGGCAATTACACGCGCAATGTGGCAGCCCGGCTCGCATCACGGCGTTGTTGCGTTCATCAGCCGAATGAACGTCGCGCCGCCGAAATGACGCAGCCGACACAACCGCGCCACATTTGCTTTACGATACTCAATAACCCGACAAATTCTCTGCGGACGATGAGCAGATTGTCTCCCAGCACACTCACAGTTATTTCGCGTTCGCAGTGTCTGGTTT
Organism: Xestia c-nigrum; assembly: GCA_916618015.1. NCBI lineage: Eukaryota > Metazoa > Arthropoda > Insecta > Lepidoptera > Noctuidae > Xestia > Xestia c-nigrum. The sequence goes on from OU745245.1 coordinate 14,621,708, forward strand.
TTGCCCTTTATTTATTCAAGGAAGTCTTCCTATTTGATATTTGGCTGCGACTCAAATATTTTGAATGTTAATACAAACACAATTTTATCTTCAGTACCTACCCATTCTTTGTCTTACCAGCTTGTTCTAATATTTCGACAAAAACTGAACATGTCGGTATGACTTGATAAATGTATTCATTAGGAATGCAAATTTATATAATTTCCTTCTAGTAGCCACGCTCTCATACATATGAGATACTCATTCATAAAATATTCAAAATGGTTTCACGCTCCTTAATTATCTGTGTTTGTACGTCGTCGGCGAAAAGTTTCATATGTTTTAAATTATGTTAGGCCATAGTGCATCTCCCTGTACGTGGCTTTAGAGCTATTTTTAACCGCCATAACTTGTTTATATTCAAGTAGAACAGATACACGCCCATGCTACATGATTAAAACTGTGCAAATGTAAACAAAAGCTAAAATCAGTGACCTGTTAATTAGGACAACAAAGTAAAGTAAATAATTGTTACACGTATGTTTTTTAGTACAAAATGAAATGTTAACACAATTAACACGTACTAAAATATCAAGAGACAACAGACTACGACAACTTTTTGTACTGTTGGCTCAGCGCAACAGCAATTTTCCGTGGACACAAGTACATAACGAATGTTTGCACAAGTTCCAACGGTAATGCAACGGCGCCGTGTGCCCCGACTACGCTCTCCACCCGCAAGCGAACCGCACAATGATCGCGTAGCCTGCGACAACCCACTTCTAATACCTCGTGATTTCCTGGTACAATTAAAAGCGGGTCACATAGCGTGCAGCGTTTTAATAGCTAAAGTGATTATTAACGTTTTGTGATGGTGGACATCATGGTTTTTTTTTGCAACTTTAATTAAACCAAACAATAAACATTTGATAAATAATTATTACAACATTGATTTTTGCATTTCCCACTATGACAGCGGCTACAAGCTACGCGCTATCTGCTGCGTAGCTATGTGATGGTATCGGTGATACGGTGGCGTAGCGGTCTGTAGCTCGTAGCCTCGTAGCCCGTAGCACGTGACGGCCGGTTGCGTCACTTGTGCAGTGCAATTACGCGCTAAATGACGTGCAACTAGTAATCTTTTTTGCTTGAACATTTTGTGACATTGTAACATGTCTCGCATCGCTGGCTCTGGGGATCAATTATTTGGTGGTTTTTATTACCGATGCGTCATTGTAATCGATTAAAAACAGACACTATTATGGATTAAATAATCGTAACATCAACAGACACTTCTATTTTGCCCACTTACCTTTTATTTTTTGTCACTTTCTTCTATTGGTCTTAGGCGCTGTTGTCACAACTCTACAATCATAATATTAAAATATGTATTATTAACATATAGGAAAGAAAAAAGAAAAGGTATTTATTAGTCCGCAAGGAAAAACACACACAGTGTCTGTGTTTGTATTAATGTGTTCTATGTTTACTTTATTAATATTGTATGCAAGTCATGACTTTGCGACGAATAAATATTATTTTTTTCTTTCACACAAAAACAAAATGGTCAAATAACATTATATAAAAAGTAAACATAGAGAAAAATAAAAAGTAACTAAGTGTTTTAGTTTTTTACATAAAAATAAATTGACTTGCCAAAAACATTAAATAAATATGATGTGTTATTGCGTCCAGGGTAGCACAACATATTTTCAATCCCATTCAATAAACAATTCGGCCAAATCTAAACATACGTTTACCAAATCTGCTAAGAGGCCCATCTGGCCGGTACGTGACTGAATCGAAACGAATTTGTCCCACTAAAGCCGCAGCCTTTTTCTCACATTCGATGGACAGATAGAGATAGTAGTCCCTTCCAACGAATGGCCACACTAAATCCTTAACACTCAACTTCACAGTGACTTGCAGCACTTTTCGTATCTTTCAATGTTTACAAAAGCGATCTGATAAAGTAAAAGCTTAAAATATTTCTGTTAGCTTTCTCTTGATTTAGAAATAGTTTGCGCAACAAACGTATTACTGCGTCTTATTGGAAATGTGGGATTGTATTTTCCAAGAGAAAACAGTATAAGGTCCAAAATAATATTGTAACAAAAGAAGAAATAAGAGAATCACTAATAAAATAACAAGACTAGTTTATTTACGTGCAGTTTTAAGAAATCAGAGAAAGAATAATGGAAAAGATTCGTCAGTCAGCGAGCGAAGCAAACGCGCCTCGCGAGGCTTCCACCAGGTGCAAAGATGTTTCATGATTTAATTTGGGACTTAGGGATTGCTCTATTGAATCTATTGAACCGAACAATCTTTTTATCTCAGTCACATCCCGCAAGCGTTCACTTTACGTCTCCACTTTTATATCGGGACTATTATTAAGTAAGCTTTGTATTTAATCATCAAACAACGTTTGATTGTTTGCTGTAGCAAAAAGTCAATTTCAAAACAATTCTGCGTCGTACCTAATTGCATTCACTCATTAAGGTATCGTAGTGTAAGTCGATTCAGTCGCCGTTCTTGCTAATCAAATATGAGACTGTTTATTTCAGGACTGATGGTTTTGGAAATATTCAAATAACCGCAAGCTCACAGACACTGAACAAACGCATAAAAACAAAATCACGCATGGTTGGGCGCGCCGTCCGCCGCGCTCGTCGACTTTCCGGAAAAATGAATGGGCATTTGTATAATAGCGACCTCAGACAATGCGTACTTTATGCACATATTATTGAAATTTTAAATAATCATTCGTAGCTACATTTTAGAAGCAATGAATTCATTTGCATGTCACAAAATGATGACCTTTCAGCGATGTTTTAAGATTACCAACTATTTAGTTAAGACGATGTGAATTCGACTGATTCTAGGGTGGTTCGTAGTCATTAATTCACTGGTTAGTGAATTATTTAGAGACACAAAAGTTCACCAGAACAGTTTCCAAGTTAATGATCTAGCCTTTTAAATGACTTATATTTATTTAAGTGTGAGATGATCGCAGCACGTTATTGCATCGTGTATAAAACTAACTAAGGCCCGCGCCGACGAGCGTCCGCGAGGGGAATACCAAGCAGTGGCCGCTCTTCCTGGCAGGCCTCAGCTAATATTGTGCTGACTCACATACCTTTTACTAATGTACACCCTTTATGGTTTTACTTCCTTTTTACGTCAACGCTCACGTGATGCGTCTTAATTGCCATTATAATTAATTGGTACCTGTTGAATCAACATATTTATTTTAATACTGATCACATGTATGCAATATACTGGGTGACCTTTTGAAAAGGACCAGTAAGGCGTAAATGATATTTATTCAGCAAGTAGGTTTTCTCAAACACTTTTAACCGTCATTTTTTTCAAACTAGATGGGGCCGGTGTTTCTTACCTGACTACTCTGAGAAGAAACAGCCGAAACAAACTCAGAGGTCATAGTCTCTTTTCAAGTCCAGACCATCTTGTTCAACTCACAAGAGAAGTATGCAGATTAGTGTCTAAGATGGTCTTTTGAAGAAAGAACCATACAGATTTGAGTGGACTTGTCCAGTCGGTGCAAGCATTTGTCAGTTATCGTGCGCTTTTAACTGAAGGAGCTCAACGAAACGACGAACAATACCAAAGAAAGGACATTTGGGTAGGTCGCTAAAAAATAACAAAAAATTACCCACAAGGTCCTCACATTTACAATAAATAAAATAAATAATAATTTACAATTCAAATTCGAATGTCAATAAAAATATGAAGTGTCAAATACACACATAAAACAAACAAAACGAAAGTAAAAAATAATAAAATACTGAACTAAGTATTCATGTCAAATCATAAAATGTCTTGACAGCCACAAGTAAATATACATTTGTATGCGTACAAAAGGTTTTCATATATAAACTGAGAGGGCACAGTAAGAATATTAACCTCTTTAATTTTTTCTCTGAGGGAGTATCTGGGACTTAGTTTATAAATTGAACGAATTGCCCTTTTTTGTAAAACAAATATTGTTTGAATATCGGCGGCATTGCCCCACAAGAGAATACCGTACGACATCACGCTATGGAAATAACTAAAGCAAACTAAACGGGCTGTCTCTAAATCGGTTAAACCACGAATTTTTCTAACGGCATATGCTGCAGAGCTAAGTTTTTTCGACAATTTGGCCAATTTTACCTGTTGTACCTACAGAAAAAAAAACTCATAAGAGACAGCCCTAATTTTAAGACTTTCCCGATTGGTAACAAAAATGTTAAAATCAATTAAAATAAAGAAATTGGAAAATATATGATTTGCAATAAATAAGTAGCTTTCTCCAGTCTCTAGACCACGCACTAGAACGAATATAAGATTCAAACGAACCAAATAAGATTTATTTCGAATCTACACGACATAGAGGCGCACTAACACTACTTTTACTATTTTATATGTAGCAAAAAATTTAATTTTATTAAGCTTATTCGAAACGGATCGAAGAGTTTCGGGTTAAGTAGTGTCTATTTTTTACATACTACGACAAAAATTAAAAAACTAAAATTATCCGACATATCGCAATGATTGTGATCATTGCGATATGTCGGATAATTTTTGATCTAGTTTGACTAAATTCAGCAATTCCATCCCTAATTAACACCAATATAAGTAATTCGTTTAACAGATTTGCATAACGGTTGATATATCTTTCAATTTCTTGAACTTTGTATGTTCACAACATTATTATATAAAAAACCTTATTAATGGTGCACAAGTAACTTTTATAAACTTTGTTACCACCAGCTAAATAGTTTATTAAAACGTGACCTGGATGACGTTCATCCAATTCGATAAATCGTTTTAAGGAATGGTGGAAAATGGGACATGCCAATTTAAGTAAACATTAATTGATCGATCATCTATATATTTAAAAGTGATCACTAACTGAAACTGTTTTAGAATTTTGCAAATCGTATTTTCAGTGATCGATGGTGAATAGTTGTGGCCGGTCCAACAAATTCGAATAGATTGCCGATCAAGTTTGCTATTCCAATGCTATTGGAATGGTATTCAAATTGGACGTGATTACGTATAAACAGTAGGTATGTGTTGATATCCAAATGATGTGATTATAACTGAATGCATGACGTGTGCAGTAATAACATTGTCTGTAGGTATTTAGTGCGATGTGGATATGTGGCGTGACTCCGTTGTTATTGCATCCCTGCTGCCGCGATGACATACGTAGCCGTAGCATGAATGAAAACAATGTCGTATTAGACATTGTATGCATGTTTACATATTCATATTATGCATATTTTTGTATGAATTGGAAAGGGTTGTTACGAATTTCGATGTCGGAAGAAAATGATTGTGTTTGGGTAGGTGTACCCCCAGATAAGTACCTAATTATATATTTTCAGTTTCGCTTTTATAAAGTTGATGATCCAGCCCTCCCAGTTAGTTCATATTTATTGAATGACAGGTACATTTTTTCTTCAGAGTGCTGTTATCATTATACAGGGTGTAAACCACCTCATCACAAAGCCGTTAACCAAGCATTCTGTACATGTACAAACTAAGCGTTTTTTTGCGTAAAGTACAAACTAAGTAACTTTACGCAAAAATTATTGCCGGGAAACAACTTTTTTTTGAGGATATAAATCATGTTTTGTGGTGGAACTCAATGTTACGCACTTAAAACATTATGCTGATGTATGGATTGAATATTACGGGGGTCGTGGGGATGTTAGAAGTCAAAATCTTACAAATAAAACTTGTATTTTAAAAAAATACTTGTCACAAAGTTGTAACTTTGACCCCCCATATCTCCGTAACTAGAAGGTTCCCAGGTATGTTGTAGAACAAAAAAATGATAGCAATGAGAGGGATAACAAGTGCCTTTCGGCTTCGTGAAGAGGTGTTTTACACCCTTTATATGCATTAGTATGAATGGATTACCCTTACTTCTGGTCGATATTATCGCGCTGAATCAATATCGCCTTAAAGTGAGTATATGAAAGAAACGCGCCTAACCGTGCGTTAATCCCGGGGAGAATATAGCCAGTGTGTAACTTCTCGCCCCTTTATCGTACCGTTGAAATCGTACTTCTTTGTGAGTAATCCCTCCACGTCCCAGCCATGTCGCCGACGAAGATAGAGCACGATCTTCACAAATAATGTCACATGCGATTCGTTTCAGACGACGTGACTCGCATCACCGTGGCTACCCGCCGTGCCGTGCATAATGGGATAAATATGCTGCGGTTATGTGCCCACACATGGCCCTCAAATTAAGTGAGCGCTATTTACTGCACGCGGTGGAACTTCCTTCCCCGCTTGATTAACTAGATTGTGTTTACCTTTACATGTAGCTTGTTAAATGCAAGATGTTTGCCCGCGACGCGACCTGCGCTTAGCACGCGCGCGTCCTCGCGCCGCAGCGCGTTGCCTGCATGCATTACTAGCAACGGCAAAGTTCACATTTATGAGGACCGAATTAAAGTGGTGTTTAGGTAGAATATGTTATGATACCCACCTGGTGACATAACGCACCTTGTACAATAAAACGCAAATAAAAGAGTACGACAGGTTGTTTTCTTTTTGTTTTGTTGCTTTCTTCATTGCCGTTAAAGAATATTACTTACACTTTCAGTCTTTGACGTCAGATCATATACGATCATGTTTATCAACTGTGAAATTATTCGTAGCCCAAGGCTGTGGCAGAGTTACCAACTAATTTTCTTTTAAAATCGTACTAATACTTCGAAAAAAGTATGCAATTCCAGGAACGTCTCAAGTAAAATATGTAATTTGAGATAAAGCGGCATCCCATTCCAGATAAGACGCAGCACGACCCACGTCGAGAGCCATCCGACTCGTTACGAGCCGCCCGAAGCGAGGTGTGATACAAAATCATCAATCTTTCCCGAGATTGTACTATTAAATGCCTCTTCGCTCTTTTCCCTCGAACTCGAGACCAGAAACAAATGTAAAAAGTTGTGTGATAAGTTCAATTTGAATTTGTAAAGCCCCTTTCAGCGTTTCTCGCCTGTTTATCTCGGCGAGGAAAGAACGGAAAATACAAAAGTAAGAGATAGGAAATGAAGAGGCGGAAAAAAGTGTCGGGCGAGGAACAAACGCAGAAAAGTTGGCGTTATCCGGGAGACAAGTTAAATCGCAATTTATTAGGGCGTACCAGTGGGCTTAGCAAGGCCAGCGTGGAGCGATTCCTGGCCGGGCCGTCTTACCCGCAGGCGTCACACGTAGGGAAGTTAGCGAGGACAGTAAGGAAAAATAGAACAAGTTATACCAGCATTCCTGTCTGTTTTTTCTGTATGAGAAAACACACAGGAATAGGCGAAACAAGCATTGATCACCACGCTTGCTCAAGACGGGTTGGTGATATCAGACTTGTAATTAATATATTACAGGTCAAGGTATCGTCACAAGTTGGTTTTCCTATAGCGATGTCTATGATGTCCAACAAAATTTGGAAAGTGCATATGAATTGCAATAATGCGACTCACGAGTACAACCCCGAGAACGAGAGGCGAGGCCTTAATTAACCTCTGGGCCACCACGAAATTTAGTAGTCGTTGTATTAAACGATTTTATGTAACCACACCAATATCAGGGTATCTCTGGGAGCTAAGATAAAATGTATAGTTTCAACTTGTAAACCTCACACATTAGGCTAATACAAAACAAACAGCGGTGCACCCCGCCGGCCACGCGGGCGCGCGTGCTCACGTCGCGGTTGTACTATCACCCGTCTCCAGCCTCATTCACAAATCTTTATTCATGCCCCATATTTACTTGCAGCGTGCCAGAGTGCGCCGCGGAATATTTTAACATACTTTCAATCTGAATTATTGAGGCCATATCAACGTGTTGCTCTATAAAACAAAGAGCTACGAGATTTTCTTAGACTTAGAATTTACTATAAAATATTGTAGCAATTTGTTGTACGATTATTGATTTCGTTTTGTTATCTTGATAAAGAACCTTATTTAACACTAGCTGTTTCCCGCGACTTCGGTCACGTGAAAATATTTATGGGTCATGTGTGAGACTGCATCGTTGGTCAAGTTGTCGCAAGCGCTACTGAGCATGAGGTCCTGGGTTCGATTTCCGGGACAGACAAAGTGTTATTGCATTATTAGTGCCCAGTTGATAGAAATAAGCTAAATGTGCGAAATGTGGGTGTAAGATTAGTTACACCTCTACCTAACAGCGACGAAGTGTGAAAATAGCAGAAAAAAAGGAACTGTTATTTTTGCTTCTGTTAACTTTTTTCCCCATGTTAATTTTGACCTCGTTTTCATTATCAGCGACACCAAAAACCACGGAAACGACACCCATGATGAAAAATCAACAAATTTTCGTCGGCACCATTTTGGATTTTTATTTTGACTTCATCTTCATTCATCAAAAGTAAGATCAGAAATGCCCAAGAGTTAAAAAAAATACAGAAATCAACTAAATAAAAAAATCTAGTTTAATCTAGGTATCAAATACAATATCGACAATGACTCATTCTATCTCGTTCTACTACACGTACTTTCTTTTTCTGCTCCTGCCGTAACTCCATAATCTTCGGCTTACCTAGGTCCCTACAAAATGGTAAGTACTGCCAGCCGCGAAGTCACGTATTCGCGTCCATACGACCTGTACTATTGTGTAACTTGTGTACGGCCTATGCTATTAATTTGCACTGCTGCAAAAGGTCTCTTCTGCAGCTGTTATATTGGTAAACGAATGAACAACTACAATGCAAAACTTCATCTCCTTTAGCCCTTTGTGGGTTGAAAATAAATAAAACCAACGACTTACCAATTTTGATACTATTTACTAACTCAAAAATAAAAAAATAATTAAAAACAAAATGTTGCTTTTTTTCACCCCTCAAGGGTTGAAACTCTATAAGCCCAGATAACAAATTTTGTACATTTTATGTCGAAAATTAAGAACTTTTCACACACAATTTCATCCCCTTTTTAAGCCTTGGTGTGGAATTATCAAAAACGCTGAAACACGTAATAAATTAATTATCAACGCCAGCCTAAACACAAAATTAGATAATCCTAACTTTAAAACTCACGGACTTTCATATAAACTTCCATTATTTTTATCCCCTTGGAGGTAGAATTGATCAAAATCCTTTCTAAGCGGATGCCTACGTCTTAACTTCTACCTGCATGCCAAATTTCAGCCCGATCCGTCCAGTGGTTTGGGCTGTGCGTTGATAGATCACTATGTCAGTCAGTCAGTCAGTCACCTTTGAGTTATATATATTTAGAGAAGAGAAGAGATTATTATTATTATTTTCATATCTGTCATTTGTTTATCTTTGATAGTCGTGGCAGGTAGTCAGTGGCCCCAAAAGTCTGACACCAGTCTTACCAAGTGGTATCGTATTTCCCAGAATTAACTGGGTTGTGGAGGTCAGATAGGCAGTCGCTCTATGTAAAATACTGGTATTCAGCTGCATCCGGTTAGACTGGAAGCTGACCCCAACATAGTTGGGAAAAGACTAGGCAGATGATGAACGATATGAACTGTTGTAAACAATAGACAGACAGGAGATTTCAGCAATCCCAGTCCTTTTGCTATCATTTATTGAGGAGTTCCGTTGCCTATCTCTGAAGTTCTTCATAAAATATTCACCAAATTGAAGTGGGACTACTCCGAGAAAGTACTCTGGCTTAGGCTTTGTTACTGACAGGCAGCGTTTACATACGAGGGGTTAACACTTACCGATTTCCGTAAATTAGAAAAAATACTGCCCATTTTACTATAGATTCGGGTCGAGAATCATTGGCATAGATACCTCCTTGAATTTGACTTGGTTACAAAGCGCCACCTTGTATACGTAGAACTGTTATTTTCAACATTCATTTTAAAATACAGGGGTGGCGCTCAACCCTTATATTTTCATTCGTAATTTCACATCACTTTTGTATATCGGTTCATCGAAGACCAGACACCTCTCCATGGTGTCAAGAGTCTCGGAGTAAAATGTTTGTGACATACGAACGGACAGATAGACGGACAGGGCGAATCTATAAGGTTCCGTTTCTGGCCATTTGGCAGCGGTATGCAACTTATTAAAACATTTTCTAACATTCCATGATTTAATTTGCAACATTTAAGTTTTTGTGCAGCATACCTGCTAATTGTGGTAGCGACTAATCGGATCCGCTTCCGTGTGCAGATTCCATTATCAGTAGGATCGTGTCCACCAGCCCATACATATTCATACAGCCGCCGCCGAGTCTCGCTTGCACGACTACACGACTACAGCACTGCCGTCGTTATGATCGCATTTTTATAAACGCATTCCCTATTCATGTTCTCAACGTCAGTATGACCATTCTCGTATCGGTCCCTGAATCTATTTCTCCACTGAATCAACGCCCGCTCACTTCGACGCTACTTCCGTTCGGAAGTTGTAGAAATAAACTTTTTAATTAGTCTGCGAGGACAAACAAGCTGTGTCTCTTAGTTTCTTCGATACACTGCGACGCCGACCTACTTGTCTTTTCAAATAGGATAGCTGCCTCCGAGCTCTCGGTTATTTTAAGTGATTTATCGAACAATCAACCACGTGAATATTTGAACGGTTTATTTATAACATTAATTAACAAAGTTCAGGTATATTTCACAGCGAAGTTGTAAATTAATTAACCACATAATTATGTGCCTGTATCTGAATCGCTCCAACTATGCAGGAAATCTAATAACATAACAGGATTGTTTGTCTTACGGTGAGATGCTTTAATGAATAGTCAACACACCGACAACGTCGCATTGTGCGCAGGTCGTCATTGTTTTATTAGCGCTATCGCAGCATCATGTTCCACCATGTCGAAGCGTGTTGTAAAAACAACTGCAGAGCGACGCCGACGTACAGCAGTAGCCTTGAGTATGATGAGATCGGGACGAGCCATTTTTAATAACGCTGCGCTAAGTGATAATTAATTGGTGTTGAAAGCATTGTAATTATAGTGTTAATTTGCGCGTGTCGGCGCCGGTGCGAGGCTCGAGTGTCGCAGACGTGCGGCACGGTTGCGGCGCGGCGGAGGTGCCGTGCGGGCGCATGCCGCGACTGCCGGGCGCCACAATTACACAAGCCTCCGTAAATCATAAACATCAACCCTCCATTTAATCCAAATAGTCCGTCGTTAGTCGAGCAGGCTGCGTCTAATTTGTCTCCTGTAACTGTAGATTAATTTATTAACATTAATTACATGACAATGCGTATTACCTTGTTTGTAATGAATTTTGCAATTACGTACGGCTGATTGTATCATTAAGATCTCATTTTCAAATAAATAGGTCGGATATGTGGAAATCTATGTGTTGTGAAACTTTTTTCGAAACTGTGCCAAACTTTCGGTTTACAAATCAATTGATTCCCAAAAACTAGTTATTATTATTAAAAATGCAATGTTACTCTAAAAATAATTCAGCCCATGGTTTCGCAACTATAGTAACACCGAATCGCACTGCCAACAGGCGGACCATACGTTATTGTTATCGATAAGTTCCAAATAACCGTTATTTTTGGTCCTGCAGTCCGTCTCCTGTCCACCAATAAATATCATGCGAGTTTCAATGTAATATTAATTTATGACACAATATTAGGCTTTATTTTATTTGTAAATTCAGCATTTTTATTACACAAGCCCGCCATCCAATTTCCTCGTTTTTATTAATTTTCTTTTGCAATATGTTGCATCAGTTTCCTAAACTATAACTGGCTTGGATGAAACTAAATTGAGCATAACTTTTTATGGGGCTTTTTGTTACGAACTCTTCTAATATATGTAGCTACTCAACTTTATCCACTGAGACAACGGGTAGGTAATGTCAGACTACTTGGGTAACATTGTGTATTGCAAAACATTATAAAACATGTATGCTCCTCACTGCAGGCTATTGTGGTGGGATACCAGTGGGATATGAACAACTGAAAATAATAATTGCGTTGGAGAAATTCTGCCGATGAAAATGCAATTGGATTTACGGTTAGTGGATGATAGAGCTAATACCTAGATACATTCATATTTGTGTACGTCCATATGTATATGAAATAAATAATGCAGCGCGACTATGAGGCATTCCACTTTCAAACGAAAAATATTTTGAAAGTGCCATCAATACATTTCATTCAATTTGCATGAATTTTTGTCCACTGCAGAGTGCTTTAGCTTTTACCACTTTTGTTGCTACCTTTCAAAACTGGCGGCTTTATGACAGTTTTTCGGGATCTATTTGATTGAAGTTTTGAAAATAGGAATGTTTTTTTTCTGATATATCATTATACCTACCTACATAGATCATAGGGACGAGTCGGGAATAACTGTATTAAACAATCTTTATTGCCAAGCAATAACCAAATCATTCGTAAGAGATCTTCTTTGAAAGCAAAATATTAATTTGCGCTATATTATTCATCACGTCGCCGCGGGACAGTCACAATATTTTGTACATACAAAATCTGTGATACGTCCGTTTTGAAGGTTTGCATTTTGTCCGGTTTTAAATAAAGGGCGAGGGCAAAGCGGTGCTGATGGTTGTTTGGGAAATTGTGCAAAATTGCCCGCGGAAAAATTACGCAGAGGAGCGGACGCCGAGCACATGGCGCGCGACGATACGCCCTACATAACTGATGACTTTTCAATGGCCATTCATTCGCGGCCACGCCGGCAGCGGCCACAGCTCACCCTTAGCACCACAACACACATACCACTCGTGTGTCCATGGGTGAGACAATTATTTCTATTGCCGACTATTGTGTTACACTCGTTTGTTGTACATTTTAGCCTTTCGCATAAAGTAATATTCAGATTTGAATTATTTCAAATAAGTATTAGGATAATAGAAGTTTTATTTAAATTTAACAAAAACATTATTATAGGCCGACGGAGGCCCCAAGGGAAGACAAGACAAGGGCCTAAATATTGAAATTGTCAATAAGTATGTATGATAATAAGTGGACACCTCTGAAAATCGTTGGCATGACCTTTCAACAATTTTCAAGAGCACCCACGTATAGTATAAAGTAAACATATTATGTGAAGAGGCCAAATTCTTTTAAAATAATCGCAGTTCTATAGAAGAAATGGCAGTCGTAAGAAAAACATATAATTTGTTTCGTAGTGTACGTAACTGTCGTTGAACTAATTAAAAAGTTCAGTCTTGACTCTTGAACGAGAAACATCGATCGTCCAAAATAAGAATTCGTCTAAGTATGTATACAGTTGTTCAATTATTGAGAAAACATGGTTTGGGTGAAAATAAGTAACGTGAAGTTTCAAATTAATCATAAGTCAACAATCTAATCATGATGATTCCATTTCAGATACTGTTCTCGCTATTTACGTGATAGTCAATTTAATGTAACATAATTATGTAAACAATACACAATGTATATACAAATTATTAATACCTTGTTCTGCATTTAAATGTAAATGTCATATCCGTATTGATACAAATGTATTCATAGCTCTGAGTCCAGTGTAGGTGGATGATATCGACATAACGATACGATGCATACCTACAGACTGAGGGACCGTGCAATTATTTTCGGCTGATATGATTATTCCTTTAAAATTGAGGCTTATTTTTACATTTCATTTTACGAAGACATTTGAATATAGGCCTTATTAGGATTGCAGTGGCGTATATTTTTGCTTTAAATTCGTGTACGTACAGATTGGACTAATATGAGTCATTGATCAAATTCAGTATGAACAACAGTGACAACAGTGTCTGTAGCTCCGTATGAGGGCAAAATTAAAGCCAAAAATCATGGCCACTACTACATGAAGGTTTCTACTCGTAGAAAACTTTTCTACTGTTCATGAGAAAACAGTTAGAAATATAAAGCTTACAGTTTCCGGTTCCCATCAGGTTATTGTCGTACCGCAACAATTGAAGACAGGAATAGAGCTTGAATAATTTATTTTAGGTACAGTTGTCACGTGTTTGAACAGGGTGAAACATGGGCGATTCACTCAGCCAAACAGTGGCGTACAAAGCAAGAGCACCGGCCGGCCATTCACTCGCTCCGGTGCACCGTTTTTCCGCCTCTCAACCTTTAAATTGAAACAAAATCGTACACACCGTTCCAATTGCCTTTATACACGCGCCTAACTGATGCACACGGAGAACACGCGGATATTATAAATGTTGCACACCCATGAATGATTCGCAGAATCACGTGGTTTTAGCAGCATATTTTCACATTTGAAATGTTTTTCCGAGAAGTTTTTGTAGCGCTGCAGTTGGAATGTTCGGTATACCCCGTTGACGCTGGGGAAGACCGAGTTTCTAGATGAATCAAAAAGTAGAATTTGGTTTCATGTAGTTAAATAAGAAAAGTCAAGCCAGTTTGTTTGACTTTTTAGATGGTTTCAGGAACAGGCTGATGCAGTGACTCCTTGTAGGAAGAAATTGTTTGGGCTTGCCACTGTGGTGGTATGAACTATCGTCTAGTTTTGAGCTCACAAAGTTGCTTTCGATTCTCATCCGGTTTTTACCTAACTGTGGCAGAAACAAACAGGAAGAATATGTGTTCCATTTTACTTAATAATACATAACTTCTTCTTTAACTACATATTAACCTTTAGAAGTTAAGGATTCGTGAATAACCTATTTTACATTACATAATTCAAACTGGTTAACTTGCTGTTGTTCAACACCTTTTCCTGTTTAAATAGGAACCATTTGAAATCAAAATTTCCTTCTGGAGACGGTTGTGCTAGCACTCGTCATAAATGACAAGTGAGAAAATCGTTGTTCAAAGGTGTTAAGTAGTGGGGAGCGCGTAGACGGCGCTGTGGTGTCTCCTGAGACCCAGCCACCCGGGCCTCCCGGGCCACCCGGATAGTCGGGAGCAGTCGGGACTCTTTTGATACATATTTTATGCTCCTTACTACTGTAGCAACACATCTCGTGATATATCTTTTTGCTTAGATTAAAATAGTTTATTTTACTTTCTTTTATATACATGACTCTCATTGATATTCACTTTGTTCTTTCTTTTCGTATCATCGCAAATATTTTGAACTTATTGGTTTATACAACGCTGAAACATTGATGGTAGGTAGATTTTATACGTGGCCATTATATCTGCGTGCTAAGTTTAATGTCTGTGCTAATCCGGGTTTTACAGTCTTGTAATTTTCGCGAACTTGTTTTGAAAGGGCAGGAAGATTACAAAAAGAAGAGGGGCCCGGTTGAAAGAAGACCGGATAAAAAAACTGCGGTCGGAATTTGTGGCGGAGAGGGTGGCTAGTGGTATTTCCTTACTTAAAATTGCACGTTATCGACATTTTGGCATAAAGACAGCTAGAATAAATGTATTGAAAAATTCAATAGGCGAAAGAGATTACTTTTACATTAGATTTCGTGGTTCTTTTATAAACTTGTGATTAGAATTGCAAGATATACATCGCTGTATGCTGATGAGCTTGCGTAGCGATGTTCGCACAGTTAACTTGTTTTGGATGTGGCCCCACTAACAGTTAAATAAATTTGATAAGACGGGATACACGCCGATGGAGGCACTTAGCAACTTTCTGTGTTGTCAACACTTTTATATGAGTATCTATAGTTGACCTAGTAGGCTGATTCAGAGAAGTATTGTGCATGCTTTCACACAAAAACATATTCAAGATAAAAAGTTGCAAAAATAAAACAAGCACTGCTGCTTGTTTTATTTTATCATAAAAAGTTATTAAAGTGATGTTTACCTACTTTAAAGCAAATGAATACAAAACGTACAACTCAATCAATTGCAGTACTTTCATTATGATATTGGTCCGTAAATATCCGCGGCTGCACCGCATCCCCGTACAAATGTTCGGGAGACTCAGCAGTCCGCTACAGCGCACAATCCTGGAGGGATATTGCCATAATCAACACGCTTGACAGGCAAATTGGTGATCGCAATACGCTGTTATTTGTACACGGATCGATGGCCGCTCATCGCTGAAGTAGACCTTTATAGATTGACGAAATTATTATACAGATTAAATATTACTTTCTTCAAATAAAAGTACTTTAAACCACTAATTTGTGCAACTTATTCATGTACACACGCTACCACGTAACCAACATTGGCACTGTTTTACATAAATCAGGAAATCAAAGTAGCATTTTTCTTTTTATCGTTTCCTCTTGAAAAGTCCCACAAAGCTAAGCTACCGCAGCGCTCAGGGAACAGACACGGCATATTGTCTGCCCGCCTCGCATTTCTAAGCTCGGACGCTTCATTTAATCAAAACCACGTCCTTTGAGTGTTTATTTGACAAAAGTATCTTCAAACCGCTTGGTATTTTTCTATTTGGTCTAGGGATGCTAGCTAATCCATTAACATAAAATAAGGTGAAACCTCTTTGAATAATCTACTTCCGCAATATGCAGGGTTTACAAATTGCAGGGTCTGCGTCTACAAATTAAAGTAGCGATAAATAGTAAGACAGATAAGTAGCCTTACCATAACAAGTAGTCAGCCACAAACTGGTTCATGTAATTTCGGTAATATATAATCGAAAGAACGAGTCACTTGTAAGGAAAGTTTTAATATCTATTCCGATTAGATTCAGTGTCAGGAAGGAACGCAGATAGCGTCGGCGGAGTTGGAAGGAAATATTAGATGGATCGGGCTTCGAATACAAATATGGGGAGATAGGGAAATCGGATTTGCCAGTAGTCCCAGGCGTGTCGTATTATCGGACTCTTTTTGTGAAACATATCACATTTTAATAAGACAAGCTTCCAATAGTTCCAATACGACGTCTTTCATAACCGCGTATCGTGACCACTAAAAAGGGGTTCTAGGGATACGTTATTACAAGACTAGCGTATAGGAATATCAATCGTTACAGCGTCATTTTATATCTGGGTTATAGTTTAGATTTTGATATAATAATAGTCTTAATAATAGTTAGATATAGATAGTACTGCACCTGTATATGCCAGATCAATCTTTTGAAATTAAAAGACACATATTTAATAACAATACTTAAACGTTAAAAAAGTTCGCTACATTGTTGACACCATCACAGGTTTTATAAATACGGATCTAGGAATCGTATTGGATCTTTATTTGAAAATCAAGACTTCGTAGAGCTATCCCTCAAGGGTTGACCTTTACTCTGTCACCCTTTTCCAGACCGATTTGCCGTTGAGATCCAACAGATTAAGGACTTTATTTTCTTCTTTTTCAACAGTTTACGGATAGACAATCTAGAGATCCAAATCATGATTGTTCATGCCACAGTTTAAAAACTTTTTCAAAAGAACCGAAGTTCATTTAGATTACGAAACTTTTAAAATTGTGAAAAGTCTCGATATAATATAACATGACAGTCTTGTCATTATATTAAATTATTGGGAAATTTATTCGTCTATTTAAAAACCTCAGTGAGTGTACTTACAGCGTTACCTATGGCGGGTACGGTACGGCTCGGTACAGAGCGGTGCGGCGTCCAAAAGTACAAGAGTCGGGTCGCGCCGCGCGCCGCCCGCACCCGCCGTGGATTGTTCGCTCACTAATTAAATCTCGCCGACGACGACGCGGTTTCAAACCGACAGCCTCTTAATTATTGTTCCGGCTCTTAACATCTGTCTTAATGTCACTTTCTGTTTAATTCCCAAATTCTTTGGCTTTAGATATGTTATAAATGTTAATTTCTTCGTGTAAAATCTTAATTATTATTAAAGTGAACCGTTTCAGTTTAGGGTCTAATATTAATTAAATAAATTCACGTATATTTACTGAAAGAAAGTATGCGGCATAATGTTAATAAATCCCATCAAAAAGCTCATTAAAATGACTTAGCTGCGACTTGTAAGGGCGGGCACGTAGGTCTGCGTCCAATTGCTAATACCTTTACAAGTTGGTTAAAAAAGCTTTTATTGCGTTAAGAAGGTAACTGCGAAAACATCCGAAAGTTTTTAATTTTCTTACTGGTATACAAATTGGTTTCTGAAGCTACAAAAGGAGCACACGCCGCTCTTCCCGGGCACGGCGGTCCGAGGGCCGAATACAAATTAAGAGGCAGACTTCGTTCGCGCAAAACTAGTTAATGTGTGCAACGTCTGGATTTGAGATAGTTCTAAAAGAAAAGCGACTATTTACGAAAGCTAATCATTCAATTTGTAACTTACTTGTGTTTTCTTGAAATTGCTCGTTGGAAAGGAGAATTTATATAACTTGTCATAGTTTTATGAAAATGTTTTATAGATTTCATGTGTAATTGTCATTTATAGGTATTTTGGATTTTAAGCAATCAAAACGGGTCCTAGGAAATGTTGTTGGCCAACCACTATAATTAAAAGCCCTTCCAAAACAAAATTCAAAGTCAACTAATATCGCAGGCATTGCTTACCCATATACCTATATTTGAATTTAAGAAATGAATAAAAAGTTCTAATTAGTACTCAGCCGGGAGAAGTCGGGGCGGGCTGCGTCGAACGCTTTCTTAATTATTTATGCGCTGCAGGCTGAATAAGGAACACATTTGCTTCACTGCGCCAAATTAAGAAAGATAACAAAAAAAGCTTCTTATAATTTCAGTTCTTTATTTTTTTGTATTAAGGTACCCAAGTGCGTTCATTCTGAAATAACCTCATTTATTTTTTTAATCTCTAAACATTAAAAAGAAACGTGCACCGCTAAAAATAAATCGCATGAGCATTTTTTATTTATACATTTGGAAAGTCAAATTAGTTCAGTACATTTTTAAGGAGTAGAAAGAGGAAAGGTACACGGCGGTGGTGGCGGCGAGTCGGACTCGCAGAGCTCTCCAGTACAAAGGGCCGGAGCACAGCGGGCGGAAAGTTTTAATATCCCTCCGATTGGATTCAGCCGCAGCCAGGGACGAAGGTACGGCCGTATTGAAAGGAAATTCGCATTCAACACTAATACGTATATCGAATGATAAGGAAATCGACCAAGACGTTTTGGTTACCGAGATTTATACGTAGGTACGTTGTTAAAATTAAGTTCGAGTTGGATGTTTTGTAGCTAGGAAGGTTTACCTAATGCCATTCAGATTTGTTGTAATATAGAAATACATAAGCGAAATGGAATACGTTACAACATTATCGCTAGATATTTCTAGGGCCCAAGTCTGCAAATGAAATTATGGCCGAATGGTCTATTGGCCCGTACCTAATTGTTGATTTTGGTAATCACCTAATCGGAAGTCCATAGTTGTCATTAACGTTTTTCTGATTGCGTGCCTGACAGACAGTTTATTGAAAGCATGATTGTTCGATAATTTCTTACAATTTTGTCATATCATTGACCACTGGCACTCCAGTGTATAATTTCTAGGGTTTTACTAACTTTGTTAATTCGTAAGACAGTTCCAGCTATACCTAATACTTTCAACACAACATTATCAAACAACCGTTTTTATTTTAGGGCATTATGAACATTTGATACAATGGTAATGACTTTATCTTGTTTTGGTTGTAATAATTAAAAATAGCTTATGGCTGAGGAAATATTTGGGATATCAAAATTATTACCACCAGTATGGTACCTGATACTTTTTATATCCAAAGTAAATCCAATATTGCCTTTAAGTTGACAAACTCGATAATAACATTACCTGAAATATTCGAAATGGCAATAACGAAATGTCAATAACATTCACAATCAAACATTTGTCGCGGTTGTGTAAGAGACGTCGTAAGATTATTTTTCGGGTGTCCGACTGCGTCGGTTCTGTTGGCAGGGCAGGAGGGTGCGTCGCAAAGCGGTGGAGCGGATGGGGACGACTCTAAATCCATATTCGATCAGTAGGATCTGCACTGAGCCGATCTGACAAGCTGCCGATCTGTTTTGCATTTATATAAACAGCTTTTTACCTCTCTAATATTGGCACTCCTCCGACTCCGAGTTGTTCCGACAACTTTGGAAGGTGTCTATATGTATACTTTGGGTAATATACTACTACCTATTTAGACATTTCAAATCTTCGAAAGTTTTTGTTCACCATCGAGACAGTTTGTTTTAAATATTTTTTGTGGCGTTGTTGTTGTCAGTTTTAGGCTGCCTCTAATGTTAGAAATAACTCGCAAATGAGAATTAAATACTAAATTACATGATTAATGAAGTATAAAGCAAGTCGGTAAGTGCCTATATTTTTATGTAAATATTTTGTCAGGGGGTTTCATCACGTTGCGTACGAGCCTCCCAAGAGCAGCGCGTAGGTATGTTCCAGTTTGCGTGTACGTTCGTCTGACAGGAAGTGGTGCGGGAGGGGCGCGCGGGGGGAGCAGCTGGACCTTCATCAAGCGCTTGACTGGTATTAGGGTGTGCAATTGTTCCAGTGCGCCGCATTCCACACTCTATACAACACATATTTCACTCTGTGATTTCACAAATTAGCACCCATGTCTGGCAAGGGCCGGAATCGTCGAAAAAACTAATCATTCATCCGGCCCACACCGGACAAAGTTCTTTACTTGAATATTTTAAACACTCAACCGCTGGTACAATTAAAATGTTGGAAGTCCCATATTCTGTTTTCGTTGCGTATCATGGAACAAAAACTGTTTGTTTAAAAGGTGTAATTACAAAATCCCTCGTGTACTGAATTTTCCGGTGTTTTCGCGCGGTGCGCGAGTACGTGCCGTAAAAATAATTCGACGCTCCTCGGGGATCGTTTGTAAAACGTCACGCGTAAAACATATTATAAAGCCAATAAAACGTGTTTACAAGGGTGAGTAGAGCTCGCCGTCCTCGGGGCGTTTCGTTTTCGCGCGATATCCGTAAACATTTTAGCGCTGCAATAAATTTAACATTATCCAAGTCGCGAGACATTCTGTTTTCTTCCGTCCCGGGATCAGTTGGTTAACGGTTGTAATCTCGGCTGTCTCGGATTTTCTGCTCTCTGGTAACAGGAATTATACAATTATGTGGCTTTCGCATGTTTCTTTCGCTCAGCTTTATTTATGAGCAGTTTTTATCTTCCGTTTTTGTCGCCATCGCTTTACGGGGATTATAAGTGGTCGGCGTTTACTCGTCCGATTAATCGATTTCTATTCCTGGCAAGTTTCTGCCCACATTTTACGAAATTTAATTTATTTTTCCTTCGAAAGTGTGTTGAAAGTCGCTGTTGGATGCTCATGACCATTTGTTATTACACTTCAATCTCCAGTTAGCCGTCGCAACGACAAAATTATTTTATTTTGTTGATTGGTTCCCTACTTCTCTTTAGATTTGATGCTAGTACTTAAATAATAATAATAATATTGCCAATTTCTTTAAAACGAGTTTACCTAGCATATCGCTTACACAGTCTGAAATGTCTGAATCGTAGCATATAGACAAGAGTTTAAAATGCTTCAAATCAGACTGAGTACCTTTTATTCATATTAAATGTACTTACGCAATTGATTAAAACACCATTCAATGTAAACGTTATTATTTCCACCCTTATTAAGATTCTCTTGCATAAACGGCAGATTGGCCCGGGAAATCCGGTGCCCCGTGTTTCCGAAAAGCAACCTCAAATTAGTCGGGGAAAATAAAAAGCTCCCTGTTTTTCTCAGCGTCTGACAGGGGTGGCTCGAGTGGCCACAGGGTACACTGTTTTGGTCAATGGACGCCCATCTGCTCTCATTATGTCGTGAAAACACTCGCTCTGAATTTTATGAGACTTATAAATGTTTAACAACGCATTTGAGCGCTGAATACCACAATTTTATGGATCAGTGGTCAGATGCCTTTAGAACACGTGCTCGATATAAATAATTACTAATAATAATGGCCTCAATAAAATGTACGTCATCGATAAAGCGTAACACATAAAAGAAATGATTAAAATAGTACCTAACACACTAACCAATCCTATAAAAGTAATGTTCTTCCACTTAATTAATGAAGAGAGTGAAATCAGCTAATACTTTCACAATAGATTAATCAGAGCATGTCTGCTGTCTGCATTGCAATGCCCTTTTGCAACGCTGATCCACTTTTCTACGGATGCGAGATTAAAGGGGAGAGTAACAAAATGAGAAATGGAACGATTTCAGGACGCATTGTTAGACGGCTGCCCGTTGTCGGATTTATGACAAAGAACAGCGGATGATTCAATCAAGCCGGTTCTTTAGTTTGTTATATTCATGTTACAGGAGCCCATCTACGAGCCTTATTGTTATCACAACGTTGCCTTTTTGCTCCATTTGCGCGTTTTCTCTCTTCAAAACATTTTTCTAGGGATTGTTAAGTGGATACTGAATAGACATACCGCAAAACTTTTAACAAAGCATTTCTGTAATACCTACTACTCACCTATTTTATTCGTACCGTGGGCAGTACCGCAGTAAACACATTTAAGAAAATAAATACCTACTACCCATGTTTTATATATACAGGGTGTCCCAAAACTCAACGTCAAGCCGAAACGGGGTGACAGGATTGATCATAACCATCACGAGAAAAATCTGAAAAAAAATCTATCCCATGCAGTTTGAAAATTATGGGCATTTTAAGAAAAACCTAGAAATTTGATCAAACTGTACCATTTTTCGGTTATTGTGGTTATTATTTTTTTATTTTTGTTCATTTGAACTTTAGAAACGTAATCCTAAATAACATTTCTAGAATCCCAATAAAAAATAATGACACAATTGCCTTAAGTTCCCGAGAATTGAGACTATTTGTTAAACTACGAATTTAAAATTTTCAAGATTCGTCGACTTTGACAGGCCCTCCTCTAAAAAAAATGTACTAGAGTGCCTTGGCAAGTAGCATTAAAAGTTGGCGCATTTAATCAGAATTCTAAAATGGTACAATACTTGTTAGTTCCATACAATAGAAAAGAGTTAAAAAAATTAAAACCTCAAGTAACCCGATTTTTGCTATCAGATTTTACTCAGTTAAAATGTTTTTAATTCGCACAAGCTCTAGGTAGGTTCTTAATTTTAAGGAAAAATGATGAGAGAGATGGATAATGGGTATGTTTGCCATGAGTGAGCGAGACAGATAGTGACGCCACGCATTGAGACGGAGATGCGTCGTTTAAACGAGTGCGAATGAAACAGATAGATGCTATGGCATCTATCTGTTTCATTCGCACTAGTTTCAGCCAAGCAAATGGCTACGCTACCAGTCCGACACCAACCAGTTAGTACGTTTCGCTCATTCGTCTACTGCGCACGTTCGTATTCGCTTGTGTTGATTTAGTACTGACAACTTTGGCTTCTCTTTTTGGACTTGAATCTTTGTGAATTGGACTTGTTGATAACATACCGGCAACTTTGGCTTCTCTCTGGACTTTTGTGTTGGCATCCTTTTTATCTACCATGCCTACGCGCTACACTTCACAAGAATATGCGAACATGCACCTCATTTATGGGGAATGCAGATGCAACGCAAGTGCTGCCGCTAGACTTTATCGTGAAAGATATCCAAATTTAGAGCGCTACCCGGATCACCGCGTGTTTGTTAATGTGCACCGTTCACTCACAGAGGGCGGCCATTTCCCGAATCAAATACAGGCTGGAGGTAGACCTGTGTTTCCTTTCCAGGAAGAAGTATTGCAAGAGGTCGCACGTGACCGAAGTATTTCCGTACGTGGAATTGAAGAAAGAACGGGAATACCGAAAAGCACTGCTCATCGTATTTTACAAAGAGCCGAAATGCATCCGTTTCACGTACAACGAGTTCAAAGTCTTCTACCTCGAGATTATCAGGAAAGGATTTCTTTTTGTAGAACAATGCTACAGAGGCATAATGAGAATCCCCAATTCATCCAAAAAATTCTCTGGTCAGATGAATCGACATTTAAAAAAGATGGTTACATGAACTTGCACAATTATCACGAGTGGCATGTGGAGAATCCACATTTAATGCGAGAAGATAGATCCCAGTATCGTTTTAAAGTAAACCTGTGGACCGGAATTTTAAACCGTAAAATTATTGGGCCTATTGAACTGCCTGAGAACTTGAATGGAACTAATTACCTACATTTTTTAAGAGAAGATTTACCAACCCTGTTAGAGGACGTACCACTAGCAGATCTTCGCGACATGTGGTTTCAACAAGATGGCTGCCCAGCGCATTTCGCAGTGCAAGTAAGAGATTTCCTTGACCAGGAATATCCGGGAAGGTGGATTGGACGTTCGGGCACTATCTCGTGGCCCGCCCGTTCACCAGATTTAAATCCCCTGGATTTTTTCTATTGGGGAGTTCTCAAAGAAAAAGTTTACTCAAAGCCCATTGAGAACGTAGCCGACCTGCGTGAACGCATTTCTCAAGCAGCTGAGGCGATCAACTCTCGAAGATATGCCCGACTAATAAGTAGATCTTTTTTAAGAAGATGTAGGGCTTGTATTGAGGCTGATAGTAAACAATTTGAACATTTATTGTAATAAAAAACGTTATTTCTCTATCATCTGACTTTTATTCCAACAAACCTAATTATTTTACTAATTTTACTAACTTTTTTTCACTTTGGTAAAAGTGGCGTCACTATCTGTCTCGCTCACTCATGGCGAACATACCCATTATCCATCTCTCTCATCATTTTGTCTTAAAATTAAGAACCTACCTAGAGCTTGTGTGAATTAAAAACATTTTAACTGAGTAAAATGAGATAGCAAAAATCGGGTTACTTGAGGTTTTAATTTTTTTACTCTTTTCTATTGTATGGAACTAACAAGTATTGTACCATTTTAGAATTCTGATTAAATGCGCCAACTTTTAATGCCACTTGCCAAGGCACTCTAGTACATTTTTTTTATAGGAGGGCCTGTCAAAGTCGACGAATCTTGAAAATTTTAAATTCGTAGTTTAACAAATAGTCTCAATTCTCGGAAACTTGAGGCAATTGTGTCATTATTTTTTATTGGGATTCTAGAAATGTTATTTAGGATTACGTTTCCAAAGTTCAAATGAACAAAAATAAAAAAGAATAACCACAATAACCGAAAAATGGTACAGTTTGATCAAATTTCTAGGTTTTTCTTAAAATGCCCATAATTTTTAAACTGCATGGGATAGATTTTTTTTCAGATTTTTCTCGTGATGGTTATGATCAATCCTGTCACCCCGTTTCGGCTTGACGTTGAGTTTTGGGACACCCTGTATATTATGAATTGCCTTACAATTTTTTAAATGGTGTTAAAAGTCAATTGACAAAATGAACTGTGTCTGTGGCCATTTAAAAAATTGTTAAGTATTTTACTATTATGATTCTGCTAAAGTGGCCATTTTAGACCCCCAGGTTTAGAATGTTTGGTCCCCAGGTACAACATGAGCCGGATGGATTAGGACATGGAAAAGCTGCTTATAGGAGTACCTACGTTTTATTTTCCAACATCCACGCGGGCGAAGCCATGGGCAAAAGCTAGGATGTCATAAGGAATACTGTAGCATACTTCAACACTAAACTTACAGGGATATGTAAATTATGTGGTATTTCTCGCACTTCTCCATATACAGCCCTACAATCATGTAAATACTTTAATTCCTGCTTTGTTTACCGTACAAACAACTCGTGCGTTATGATATTTGGTATTTGAATAAAATGTATGTTAACTGCGCTCGCAAGGTTGAACGGCGATTGTATAAAAGGGCAAACTTTTGGTAAATAGGTATTCAGTGCAGGGGAGCAATTTACAATTTAAATATTCTTAATGTCTCCAAGTTGTCGCAGCGGGGGAGGCTGGGGTCTCTGTCCGGGGATGAGGGGGGGGAGGTGAGAGTACAGGCACGGCAATAGCAGCGACTTCCACTACATCAATCACTCGCGGACGCTGCGTCTGAACATTTCTAATTATTCGCCACGCTTTGAATAGCCCAAATTCTTATTTACATGTCCACACCTACTTAGGACATAAGTTCAGGCTCATGAACCAATACCTGTGTCCCGTAGTAGGTAGATAGTTGAACTTGTTTTCGAAAGAGTAACCGACAACAGTAAATACCGAGTCGCTCCACGGCAAACTTCACATAATAACATCGTGGCAACAACCCCGGAATTAACTCGTGTAATATTGTCACGGAACTTTAGAATTTTCCTAATTAAAGTGGATAAAAACAGCAAACTACATGCAAGAGACAAGCTGGCGGTGTTTCCTGACTTTATTTTTGGTAACATACGAACAGACAGGAAGGTGAAACTTAATTTGAGGGCGCTTTCTGCATATTTAGTGAGAGGCGTGTTTGCTCACAAACGTCGCGAGGGGCTCGTCTCGAGAGGCTCTCCAGTTCGAGGGCTCGAGGTGACAGCCCCGTCTAATCTCCGCGCTTCGAGTTTATCTCATTGATACACTTGAACCACTTCCAGTGATAATTCACTGATCAATTACTGCCAGACTTGGACATTTGTTATGTTGATTCATATTTTATAGAGCGTAGTTTGTGGCATGATTTTACTTTATAAATCTATACTAATATTATAAAGCAGAAGAGTTTGTTTGTTTGTTTGGTTGAACGCGCTAATCTCAGGAAGTACTGGTTCGAATTGAAAAATTCTTATTGTGTTGGATAGTCCATTTATCGAGGAAGGCTTTAGGCTATATAACATCACGCTACAATTATAAGGAGCGGAGCAGGAATGAAAAATGTGGCAAAAACGGGGATTTTTTTTTCCTTTCGTGTTGCTCTCTTATGTGACGCAGACGAAGTTGCGCGGGTCAGCTAGTGATTTTATAAAATATGTTTCCAAGTCATTTGTAGCTTAATTCTGGGGAAGAAACTACCAGCGAGTAATAACTTCATAGTAAAAATATGTTCATCATCAAAACGTCGTTGTTACTTTGGCACTCATTTTCTATCAAATAGAGCATGATTAATAGATATAGATGTCACCATAAAATTGTCAAACAAGTTAAATTACAATATATCGTGTTATATTACAATAAAACGTGTTCTCTCTAGCGATATTGTAAACTCTAGAATTATTGTCAACTGAACATACGGAAGTATCTCTGCCCCCATAATCGGGACTTAGGTATCTCTAAAAATATCTTTCAAACAACAAAAAAAAATACGAAATGCTAACTACTGCTAATGCTAACTACTAACTGCAACAACTATACTAATTTGCAATATATTAGCATGATAGTGTTTTAGTTTTTTAATCCAATCAATAGTTTTTTTGTAAATCGATCGAAACCACTCATTTCGCGCTATTTGGGCCGCAGTGACTGACGTAACAATCACTTTGTAATGCAAGCTGATTAGAACTTTATTCTTATGTTATTCAAACGAAGTTTGAACCACCACAAATAGAGTTGCTAACTTAGCTCGTCTAATCGCCTTAAGGAGAGACATGATGTGGCTTTCAACCTATGTGGTTGGCCGATAGACGCACTTCTCTTCCGCACCGGGACTTGCATTGCACGGGATCAGCATCATACATTCTTGGTTATTTGCAGATTTATTTATTTGTCATGGTTTCACTTTGTCGTTTCCGAACGCTTCATCATAATTTTAATTTGCACATGAATCATACACGCCGGTAAAAGTGTAAGTAAATACGAGTAATAAATTAAATACATTCCTACAGTTGACTGCTTATTCCCATAATTTTGTGTCACTCATTTAAATTAAATGCACCAGTTAATTAATACTCTCCTCATTACCTTAATCAACGAATAGCGCGTTATTAATAATGTTATAATAATTATTATTACCGCGGAATTACAGCTAGATGTTGACATTGCGAAAATATAAATTTTTCGTTAAATACACAAGTTAAATATTTAATTATACATAATATTTGTGTTTCCGAAACAGGAATTGTTTTTAGGGTTGTCACAACGATTTGATGAAGAACCCCTAATTTAAATAAACACCGACACTGTATTCAACATGAAAGTCAAGCAAATAAGATGGTTACACCTAACCTCACAATACAAATCCTCGAAGAGCTAGTCATTGACCCACAGTACGCTCACATTTCGCCAGTTATGTTTAAGCCCCACGTAATAAGGGGTGAGCCTTTTGCAACCAAGCGAGAACTGAGAAATTATTCTTTATTGAACACCCCATAAAAACGATTTGCCCAACCTGGGAATGGAAACTAGGAGAATAAATAATAATAAGTTTATTTTTTTTATTTTTTATTTTTTTATATCAAGCAAGCTTTAGCGACACACACGTAGCAGTTCGTAGCGAATAGCTTAATCATATCTTAGCTCACTTTTATTTAGCTAAAACAGAAAATAAGTTTCATCATAAGGATTCGGCGATAAAATACTCGTAAGCATCCTTAATTATTCATTCAACATTGATAGTATCGTATTGTCGCTCTTCCCGCTTAAATGGCTAATACGCATCACAAAATGTGTCAGTTTTAATGCAAGTTTGCAATGTATAATAAAAACAGAAACAACGTTTAACATCAGACTTTCAAGGGTAATGAGTAAAATTCCTATTTAGTAGCAAATATTTGGTTTCGTGCGCCGTACCTTCGTGTTTTAACTCGAAACCACTAACAGCCCCAATAAACGAATAAAAACCAGCATCTTCAATATTTATGTTTGAACTCTGGCAACATTGGTCGGTTAGAATACAGAACTTTTATTTGTAAATTACTGATTAATGTTAATTTGTTCGCAAAAGCTCTTTGTGGCGTACTTTCCCGTAGGTGCTAGTGTAAGAATGCACCTTCACCCATGGAATACACGGCACTGTGAACCTAAAAGTGGTAAAATTAAAGTCACTATTGGAACAAGTGTGAAAATAATTATTCGCACGCAACATTTCCCGGTAAAGGGTGTGAGAGCAGTGTGTCGGCAGTCGGCGACACAATAGATGTGTTTACAGGAAATCAGCGTGAACCGTGAACGCCTTCTCGACCGGGCCCGCACACGCAAACATCGTCCAACAATAAACACTGGGTAGAAGTGTGATCTGCTTTACGTACAGACTATAAATATTGATTTCTCTACCGGTCTCTCTCTCTCAGTTTATCTACTAGTTCAAAAACTCCATCTTTGTTAATTAATATTCGCCACTTACATTCCAGTTGTTATTTTAACGAGACCAACAAGTAGCGAGCCATTCATGCATTCGGGATGTAATTGAAGACGTTTGGCGCATCACCAATGGCGTACCGCGTCGAGATTGAAATGATTGCCATGTTCAAAGTGTTCCGATAACTCCGAGTTTCTTTGACTGCATCGTGCATTCATTCAAAGAGGATTGGCAAATAAGTTAATGTTTATTTTATTGCGGTCCCTGGAATAATTATTTACATACAATTTAATTCTATGCAACTAGGTATTCAATGGTGGGTAAAAAGTAGTTCTCGACAAAAATGTACACGGTAAAACATTCAATTGTTATCAATGAACGTTCAATTGAGAAATTCTTATCGATTGTGGTAGGATCTTTAGGGTTTGGGCAAGTCTTCTTATTGACTTTCACAATTTTGCAATGTTGCCATAGGACCAATTTAGACCCTATCAATTAATGCCATATCAATATATTAAAGTAACCTGTGACATACATATCTACCAACTTTGCATGAATAATAACTACAGACATGGCAACTATCCTGTTTATTACCAGATTTGAGCAGTAAACCCTCTCGAATTCTGTGTTTTGTCTATAGACAGAAGAGAAATGGCGTATTTGTATTCATTCACAGTTTGAGAAGGCGTTATGAATAAGTATGGCATGTTGGTGGCATTATCTGCGTGTTCGGTAATGTATTCAAATATGTATCAAGCCCCATCCGCACCATGTTGCCGTTGTTATTTTATTTCGCACGCGTGACGCCGTACATACCAGCTTTATTTTTTCGCGATACGGGAATATCATATTGGCCCTGTGTCGGCAGATATTTTTGTATAGACACGAATGAATCTGGACATTGTGGAAATAATTTTCGTTGAAATGATTTGGTAAATTGTAATTCCTATCTATTTTGTTGAATTTCGTATTTATTTACCAATAAATTACCACCTTGCCATCATGTATCGTATTTACTTGAGTAAGTATATAACTTCACTCAAGTAAGTATAAGTTTATTTTTATTGACTACCGTGTTCAAGTTCTGTGTCTAGACAGACTGGTTAGATATTGAAAGAAAAATTGTTGAACATAGGACAGTTCTGTCCATGCTCTCGCCGTTCAACGGATATTGATTACTTGTCTGTAAGGAATACAAATGTATCAAGGAGACTGTTCTAGCGCTGCTCTGAGCGCCATCCTTTGTACTGACATCTAACATTAAACTTCATAGCCGACCCTGCGTTTTGTGTTACAGTTACTACACTTTGTGATCAAGCTCAGCACGTACAATATTTTTATTTAGCTTTTGTCGTCTTTTTTTTTCATGCAAGAATATAAAGTGGTTGCTGTAAGATTTTTTCTGAAACGTTTAGATATAACTTATAATATTTCCCTATGATCCGAGGAAGCGGGCAGCTAACATTGTCGGAGCAATGAGAGCCTGAGGCAGCTAACTACCAGATGCACGTTAGCAAAGAAAAATGAAATAACGCAAAAAGGAAAAGTCGAGTCGGGCGAAGGGGGACGTTGAAACCGTTAGGGTGGTTCTTTCGTGGAAAAGCCAGTTTCCTTTAGTGGAAACAGATAACGATCCGCTGCCGACGACAGAATACGTAACTGCACTCACTAAGCATACATCTACATACTAACGGAACGCTTGCCTATCAAAGGTATCTCACAACAGATTCCCTTTATTGAGCAGGGAGAAAGTGCTCAGTCAGTGTTGTCGGCGCGATCATATCCCGCTTCATACGACTTGTATCATACGAGCTCTTTCTACGCCAATTAGCTTCCTTGCAGATAAGAACTTGTGGCTCAGCGCAGTATTGCATGGTTAGCATTGTCGTGATTTGTGATGACCGAAACATTAAGTGAATACAGCGCCTGTGTGAGCTTGGTGGACAAAATCAGGGAGAATAGCTACACAAACATATGTGTGAGCGGGAAGGATCATTGATTCCTAAGAGACGCTGCGTCATACTTCCGTGCACTGCAAAATTCACAACGTCCGCAGGATCTTAGAGGAAAACATTATGGGAAAAGTCTGCAGACATTCCTATGTCGCAAGTTATAAATTATTTTGACTGTTGTGGTACTATAAATAACTCTTTAAGCGCATTTTTACTGGTGACACTTGGTGGAGGCCTGTGTCCAGCAGTGGACAGCTTTCGGCTAAAATGATGATGATAATTAACAATTGCTCTCTTTAGAGCTCAGTTCCAACAAAACCGCGATTTACGTAAGTATACTCGTCTACTATCACATGCTCTTTCCATAAAATAAAGAGTGGATCTTCGCGTTCTTATTTTTCCCAGGGGGAAGCCCTCACGTCACGAGGCGAGTAGACAGGAGACACGCCGGTACTCGCCGTGAGGACGTCAATATCACTCAAGTTCTCGTTAATTAAGTGCAAGTGTCCGCAACTAATACAACACGTGTAAATGGATTTCTGAAAGTATGATCATTAAGTAATAAAAAGAACATCATAAACTGAAAATACATAACACTGAAAATTGTTGAATAACGTGCTGCTGATGAATCTGATGGTCATAATTATCGGCAAATAACCCTCTATCAGATACTAGTCAATGGACCGCAGATACACCAGCAAATTAAAGTGGTGCTCTAAAATCCGATATATACTAATTGGCTAATATTAATTAAGTCGCAAGGTGCAACAGAAATGTTTCATGTTACGTGTTACACACATACGAGGTTGCGCGGCTCGCGGCCCGCAGCCGCCGCGCCGGGCGCGCGCTCGTGACCTGCATCCATTGCGTTACGATACGGCGACGTGCCCTCCATTCTGTTATATTGTATTACCAATTTGTAAACATACGGCTCACTGTACTATCGCAACATACCGAACTCAGCTTAAAATACGGCACAAAATATACACGAATATTTCAAAACTGCAGCGTTTTTTATTCAGATTTCTGTCTGGTTTTCCATTGAATGTTATAGGTGAATGATTTTGTGATGAATTTTGCATAAAATACCAAGTGTTTCACAAAGCTAATTTATAATCACAAAGCCTTAAGGCTTAGCCATGGTCAAAAGCACATTCCTCCAAGTTTTAGAAGAACAGGTACATAAAAATCCCTTTTCAGGTTACAGACGTGAAATTAGAGGCGTAACAATAACCAATGATCTAATAAGAATTCAAAAATGAAGTAATAAGTCGGAGATACAAGGGCGGGCGTACCGCACACTCCGCACAGTGCGCTTAATGGGCGGCATTACCATTCCAAGTCGGTAGGTGAGCGGTGAGCGGTACCCCGGCGCCGCCGCCGACCGCCGCGTGAATATGCAAAGTGAAACACGTTAAATATTGAACTACCGTATTGTACCAAAGTGTGCCTAAATGTGCACTTTAATCCTAAACTCTTCTTCCTAACTACAACTTTTAATTTGTATATTATTAAAGCAAACTGCGCAATTTACCGTTA
This sequence comes from Xestia c-nigrum, assembly GCA_916618015.1. Lineage (NCBI taxonomy): Eukaryota > Metazoa > Arthropoda > Insecta > Lepidoptera > Noctuidae > Xestia > Xestia c-nigrum. The sequence continues at coordinate 14,654,111 of OU745245.1, forward strand.
CACTGGCATCTTGCCAACTTTAAAACTTCCGAATTAGAACAAATTAGAGGTTTATTATAAAGTAAACGAACTAGGATGCGACTACGGATACGGAGACAGAATACGATTAAAACGAACGTGTTTGGGGAAATCCGTTTTGAGTTTTAGTTTCCCAACAGAATTCTCATAGATAAAATGAACATTTTATTTCATAACATCGGATAAGCAACAGTTGAGTCAAACTTATAATTCTATTTTATAATAACTCGGTTGCTTCCTTACAGTTCGCGACAAACTGTTTCTTGGAACTTGGCCTTAATGAAGACCTCTCGCTGCTGTAATGAAATAGTTAATTATAGTTTCTGCAGAACTACTGAAATAAGCAACAATATTCAGAACTTTATTTTATGTTAACCGACTTTGACAAAATGGACGAGGTTTTCAAAATTTCAGCTTTCATAAAGGAAACCGACTTGAAACCGGACAAAGGAACCGTGTACTCGTAGTAATTAAGTACCCACGTAAAAAAGAAAGTTGGACTAATAGTCTCCTGCCTTTGGAAACTAAAATTAATTTAGTAATAATTAACTTTTAATTATATTTTAAGTTACGGTATGTAAGGAATATTTTACATGTCCCAGTCTGAGTTTATTCTCCCTGTTCTGTTCTTTGTTAATATTGTATGGCAACATTGAGGGGTAAAATCGAAATTTCGAGTGAAATCAAAAATAAAAATACTTTTAAGTTCTAGTCAAAATCTGGTATCGTATTAATAAATTAAATTAAATTGTAGTAAATGAAATTGTTTTAATTTTATCTGATTTGGCTTTGTAGCTTTAGCTTGCTTTATAGTGACTTGATCATTTGTTTCACTCGTCCGTATTATATTATCTTTGACTCGTCTATTTTGGTAACGCCCGTCTAGTGGCAACCAAAAACTTATCATTTAACTTGTCTAGTTGACTGCAACGGTATTACTTACATATTGTAAACCTCATGAATTACATATGTTGTAATTGTTTATTATCTCATAATAAAAATAAAATACATATAAATCATCAAGTGTATCAAGTAATCCTGTATTAGAATCCTCCTGAATCCTCTTCCTGCTTTAGAATTTAATTTATTTCTGATATTTAATAAGAAAACGTGTAGAACATACAGACGACTGGGTAGATAATACATAAAAGACATGTAATTTTCTTACATGTACAATAATTTATGTGTACGCATGTATTATGTAAGCATAGCACACACTACACGCTACACGTCGTAGATATGACACGCCATTCAAGTACAGAATACGAATCTAACGTGAGGAGAATATAATAACAGTGTATCCGCATAAAATATTTCTCGATAAACTGATAAAAAGCATACGCTGGCATGTCAGAGCAAAAATTGCCGTCGCGTCGTGTCCCTCGCCGCGCGGCATTGTGCCCGAAATGACACGCGAAAGGCGTCAAGAGCGGCGCGCTCCCGCCTTCACAAAAGGCTTACAGATGCGCGCACCAGAAGATTTTAATGAGGCAACGACTCTGTGTGATTTTATCGCGTGTGCCGTAATGAGAAATAACCAAGCGCATCCTCTTTGACTGCGCTCGTACGGCGCTGCCAGCAAAAATGCTACAAGTGTGACATCCATGCCTTCTAATTGATCACGAGTGCAATAACTCTAGCACAAAGAATATCAGATAACTGACGACGCGTTAAGCCGAATATGCGCAGTTTTTCACTTTATCTCTACTGTACTGTGTCTGTTTATGGTTGATTGCCTCCGTGTACATTACCAAATGTAAACAAATCGCGTCGGCGATAAAACCGTCTCCGTTTTACAAACGTAATAAAACAAATTAGGCGACGAAGTAAGTTACGAGGACCCGGTACACTGGCCAATTTTCATCAATGCAAATCACGTTGTCGACTCGTCAACCCAATTACCAAGAAGTGAATTTAAATAAAGATAAGTATCGCCCTCGAGGAGACAATGCTAATAGGAGGCGGAGGCGTGATAATAGGCTCCGACTGGGGTTGAGCGGCGCACCGCGGTAGGTGCTTTAATTAGATCTCGCGACTTACGCCATCAGCCCGAAACACTTGTTCAATTAGTGATTAGCTTTAAGAAACTTTATTGTACAAACGTTTACTGCTCTTCGGTTTCAAGCCGCCAATTGTTATGAAGTTGTTTGTTTGTAAACAACATTATACATACACAGCATGGGTGTTCTAATAATCAGACTATTCTAAACTTTGTAAGTTTGCATGCAGTAGCTATCTCCGAAAGTAGTCATACGGTTCTAAAAAATATTTTATTGAATGGAAAGCTATATACTGTAACCGTGGCTAAAGGACGTTTCTTTGACGCGGACCAAATCGAAGGCTCAAGCTAGTTTTTTTAAATATTTTATTGTAGATTTAACAAATAAAACGGTGTTCATGACAATTAATTCGGTAAAAGCGATCAATCAGTACCTATAAGCGGACGGAGTTTAATTAAAATGTAGAGAGATAGGTATTTTCACTATAAAGCATTTCATCGACTCACTGGTCTTGCGGTGGTACGGTTTGTTTTCCTGTTTTATAGCTTTCAGCTTTACAATCGAACTTGGAATTGTGCCTAATATAGTCCACCTACCTACCTTATCGAAACATTAGATTATTTTCTGAAGCATAGGACTTTGCTCCATGGTTGTTGTAGTATCTAATTTTACCAACAGTTATTGACTTGAATTTCGGATCGATCTTCGGCTTTGTTCGAAAGTTGGGAAAAGGCTTATGTAAAGAAAGAAAAAAAGACATTAAATTAGCCCGCACAGGACAAAACACATCAAAATTATCAGTATTTAAAACTTACTAATAAAAATAACCAGACAAAAATAGAAACGAAACTCGTCCCGTACGAGGCCAAAAGGCTCCTATCTCAGCATGGTGCTGTAACATTAAAAATACGTCACAGCGCTGGTTCACGTAAATATGTGTGCATTTATTCATATAAGATATACAGTACTTAAACGCAGTTCGTTTAGTTATATTTTTTGATTAGGCAACACGTTTAAATAGGTGTTCGGAACACCGCCGGCGACAGGGTCGGGGGTGATAAGGAGAGCGTTGTGGCGGGCGGGGGGGTGGTTGACTTCCCGCGACCTGTCAACATCTGCTTCCGTACTTCCGCTTTACTGACCGCGACACGACCCCGGCATCGATGACCCTACTAATATGTACATTGCATCAGTACATGTGTCTAACTTGTAACCGCATTGCCTTTGCCACACAAATGCTGAGGATGTGAAATTGACTACTCTACTACTAATCAATGATTTTAAGTATATACAACGTTATTTTTTTGTCGTTTTAATTACTTTAAGGGCGGATACTACTAATGAAAATAGATGTCTATTACTATGGGACCCACTGTGAAATCTCGAATAAAAATCTGGTATTTCTTATTTATTACATTTTTGGTCGCGTAACTCGAAAAACGAAAAAATGTACGCAGATTCTAGTTTTTTTCGCTTTTCAAGAGTACGTAATTAAAACGACTAAAAAATAACGGTGGCACATAACATTACGCCAGTAATCTCTGAAAGATTAAGCAGAGGTATTTATTTATTTATTAAAACTTTATGCACAAGTAAAAACTGTATAAAGGCGGACTTAATGCCTTTGGCATTTTCTACCAGTCTACCTTAGGGTGATGCAGAGATAGGTGCAAACAAATTAGAAAATGTTTATAACTAAAATAAAATATAAGAAAAAAGACTTATACACATTATGTTTAAATATTTATCTTTAAATAAAACATACATATGTCACCGTAAAATTGTCAAACACGTTAGATTGTAATCTCTCTAGCGAGATTGTAAACTCTCGAAATATTGTCAACTGGACATACTTCTTACAATATTAAGCTTTATTTTTCGGTAGATTGTAATCTATCAAAGTGAAACCGTAATATTGTGAAAGGGAACCCCTGCTCTAGGTTATAAACTGTCTGTAAACCTTTCTTCCAAATCCGTTCTCTAGTTTTCGCTTGAAAGAGTAACAAACATCCATCCATCCATATAAGCTTTCACATTTATAATATTAGTAAGATTTAAAGTTAATAAAGTCAGATTAAAACCAAACTATATTTATATTATTTTGTCCTTACAAACTGCTTTTAACCCAACATTTTATTCTTACACACAATATGTGACACCAGTCCTTTTATTTAATGCTACTGATAGCATCTATTTATGTCTCCCGCTAGGCGTACCCTTAAATTTCTTTTCCCCTAAATTCGCCATCCCAGACTGCTTTAAGCCACATTTAAATTCTGTCAAAGATATATTGGTTTCTTCTGATATATTTGATTTAAGTATACTATTGCATAATACTGTAATAATCTCTCAGCATAAACACGCATAAAATATATTATTCTCTCTTGTAAAACTCATACGAGTGATGAGCTCCCACAGAATAACGTCAGCATGAATGAATGAAAATATTTCAAATCACAAACCATTGTATTTTAAACAAAACAAATCGCTTGTAAAATCATAATAAAAAAAGAAACGGGCTGAATAACAACAAAAGCAAATACTACCAATTGTACCGACATCATTTTTTCCACAATCCGTCTACTAAAACTAATATTATGTATGTTACTTTATTTCTATTTTCTGTATTCACTCAGGGTTTATGTATCTCGAATAGTCACGTCCGTGTCCCGGGTAAGGGTAAAGCATACAAATAAGTGAAAGTCCGAAGCCGGCCACACACCCGCCGCCACGTTCTTTATCTGCGGATCTCTTAAAAGAATTTGATCGTATATGAGAATATTACGAGCCGCATCTGTGACAAGGGACGTATAAACTTAAATATTTGCCCACATAAGCGCACTTACCATAACACAAGTTTGTATTGATTTTGTTCTAACTAATTTAAATAGTTTCAGTTGTGAAAATGTCTCGTAACTTTTGTAAAGTTAAAACATGCAATAACTTGAAATTACCAATAAAATGAATACTTGGTTAGTGACAAGTTGAAAAAGATTTGTTTGATATTCTAGAATAGCATATGAATTAATAATACACAAATCGGGATGCAAATGTATCGTTGAAAATCCATTGACATACAGGTAATATATATTTAGCCAATAATTCTTGTCAAGCAAATTAACTTACTAACATAAGAGGTGGGTAAAACTAAATCATAAAACACATAAAGAGTCGGAAAAGAGTTTCTAAACTTCCCTGAACTTGCTCTGCATATGACGGGTTAACTCTCAATTTCTCTTGCTATTTTGAAAACACTTTCCCCTTTCTGGGGAGTTCCGTCAAAACGTTTTGATGTAAAAACAATAATTGGTGAAGTGTTTCAAAACAGATAAAACATAGAACGATAGGCTATTTGTCATGATGGCGTGACACGAGTATTATAACGAGGTGTCTGTGTAGCCGCAATCAATTTGGCGGCGTGGGCCCTGTCAATTTGCGGCGGGACGGAGTCGTGCCGCGCCGAGCCCGCTCCGCCGCCGGTCCGCCGCCGGCCCGTCCTCGCCTGATGACTTCCGACTGACCGCTTCTCATTTGCATAAGGGCCAGCTTTAATATGAGATTATTCTCGAGTTAGGAGCGACTGCGGTCCCATTCATTATTAGTTTTGGAATATTTAGTCGACCCAATCCCGGACATAATTATTTGAATTGCCACTTGTATTTGACGTGCGTGTTGGCAAATTGCAATTCGATTGAGTAGTTTTGAAAATTAATAAAATATTCCTTTTATTTTAGTTTTGTCAATCCATTTTGATCGTTGCCAAAAGAGTTTTCCATGAAACAAATTGAGATAAACATCGATGTAATCTTTTATGAGGGAAAGCAATCGTTTTTAACTCAATTAAGTTATTAAATTTACATTCATACGTGCACACACGTAACATAATGTAGCAATAAGGTTTAACATCATGTAGGAATTTAATCGACAAGGTGTACACGTCGCTACATTGTAATCACAACAATAGTACTAACGTGAAGCGTGGCGTAGCAGCGTCTTGCCATCGGTGACAAAGGGATTACCTCCCTCCCCCCGCACCGCTGTCTGCGGTTTCTTAATTAACCCCTAAATACCCTTGCACGCGCCGCACTGCCTCGTGCGGTATGTAAGATTATTGCCAACGTTACCCTTGTTAATTTTAATGTACGGTATTATTGAAACAAATAGAAGTCCTCGTCTCTACGAGCACCTTATTAACTTAACGTACGTATACTGTCACTATTAACATGTTACATATATGAATGTGGTGTACCTCGTGTATACGGATGTATGTAACTGTTTGTAATACTGAGTCGTGGCCCATAATCTTGATTTGGGTTGGTGACGCGACCGCCACTGATACCGAACTAATGTTATAGTCTTCTATAACACGCGAGTGTTGTTTGTTCTAAATAATCCCTGTTATTGATCTATGTAGATACATCGATTTACGTAATTGCCAAGGAGGCGTTCTATTACTACTAGGCGCAGGCGATTTATTTTGTAGATTGATTTATTGTACGCGTAAACTGAAAACCTAGTGGCACGACTATAATTTTTAATTTGTATTGATTCCTTAATTATTGTGGCACTCTAACCATGATTGACTAACGTAACGATCTCGAAATTAACGACGTGTTTGGAATGTCGACTGAAGAACTTTACAAATTACCATAGTGTGGTGTGTTACGTAATGAGCAAGCGTCATCGTTCCCGGGAGCTACCTCCGACCAATAGTGGCGTATCCATTGTTAGAAACGAACGTAGAGAAACGCATACACAGCTAATAGGGTGCGTTATAGATGTTAATGCGCGATTTACATCGGTTGAGTCAGGGGCACCCGGGCAGAAAATGGAGCATCGTGCTTAGAGCTAATACGATCAGGTGAGCAAACACGCAACAACCGGAGCTTTCATCTTCAGTCGGGTATCTCTTAGCCATGCTCATACAAATATACGTAAATCTAAATGTTAGCTCGGTGGCGAACTGCTGCGTACGCCGAATTAATATAGACTCTATTGAGCGAGTTTAATATTGACAACATTACAATGTAAACCATACGCTTCCTTTGCTCAAATTAAAAGGAAATTAAATGTTCTTGTTGAATGTAATATTATGTGTTTAAATGGAAGAAAATATGAACCGTATTACTCAATTGTATCAATTTTGTTATTTTACTCGATCATGTTACGTCTGACGTCGTTTGTGAAATATGTTTGTCACGGTCGAACAATTTTTAGGGGTTGCGCTTAAGTAGCGACAATGAGTACCTACGATGACCCCTCACGTACTCGGCACTCAAAAGTAACATAAAACATTCATTATTAATACTGCAACATATAATTTCATAAAAGAAATGCCATTTTTTAAAAATTGAAAAATTATTTAAATAAATAGGTTTTTGTTGTGAAAATAATATTTGGAAATCTTTGAATTTGTTCGAACCGGAATAAAATAACTATTTATCAGTCTGAATGCGATGTTGATATGTAAACAACTTACAAGTAGACTAACTATCGCTGAGCAAGTTTATTCTCCAAACACGCGTGTAGGTACAGTCACGTCAACGTAAAGGCGTGCTCAATGGGACCGGCTCGCCGATTCATGTTGATGCTCAAACAACACGGTTAGTGTTTGCGTCACAGCTAAATAAACCCCATTGACTCTCGTCTCAACATTTTGTATTCGCCACATTAAACATTGGGACCATTAATCAAACACAGCACGCTGAATGCGAACGTTTGACTGTTCCCTGACTCAATACTGTTGTCGCAGACGACATCGCTCCTTTCTTTACATAGACTCCCGCCTCGCTCACCGGATGACAAATGTTTACTTGCTTATTCAACCCCTGTATAACCCCATCTCCTCGCACAGTTCAACACTTGCCGCTTTTTCCAAACAGTATTAACATTTCCACCGCAGCGATCAAATACTTAACCATTCCGCACCTCGTGCAGCGACATAAAAGTAAGAACTTAAGAAGAAAACAAAGAACGCCAATTTGGCAAGTCGAAGACAAACGCATTTAAAATGGGCAGAGCAGAGCAAGGGCCATCTATCTTGGAGCTTGATAAACGACGACATTATTCCTTATCGCCCACTCAATTTGTTTAAAAGCGTTCTGCTTTGATAATTTGAGAATTACAAATCGTATCTCTTGACACAAAAATGTCCTCATAACTGCAAAATCTTGCCGGCTTGATAAGGCTAAGGGGAGATCGGTCCAATTTATCTAAATTTATATCTTTGGAATATGCCGCGAGACTGCGAAAGGCAAAAAAGCCGATCGATACTTTTACTTGTATACGATGTATTTATATGTGTTACGCTCGTGTATAGTTTAGTAAATAGCTTGTTTGTTCCAGTGGTGGAGGAGCCGGAGTTCACGGACGTCATTCAGAACGTGACGGTGCCGGCCGGGCGCAGCGTGCGCCTCGCCTGCTCCGTCAAGAACCTCGGCTCGTACAAGGTAAGTTCACTCGCGCGGCTGTACCACCCAGCCTCACAACTCACACTGTACAACAGGTTATCTCACACATGTACGACATATGTCGCAGACTGCTTTATTTCAAACCTTGTTTATCGTCACAAACACAAAATCACATCTCTGAATGGGCTACACTAGATAGGTCTGAGGCGACGGCAGCGCGGTGAATAGACGACAATATGCGTGGAGCGGCGAAAGGAAACATAAAATAAGAAGCATTTTATCATTTGATTTAGAACGCGCCGTCGTAATAAAGTGTCCATATAAATGGAGGAAGATATGATTTACAACCCCTACGCCGAGTTTGCACCTCGCTCTCGTGGCTGAGACGATTTAAAAACTAAAATATTTTCACAAAGAGTTTGTGGTTTTAAAAAGTTATTTAACTTATTAAGAATTTACATGTGTCTAGTAGCAAAGCTTAAACTATAACAATCCGGAAAAGGAATGTTAACTTTTAAATGGTAAATTATTTTAATCATGATGTCAGCTCTACGTCGTAGTATCAACATGACTACGCCGTAGCAACTTCACGCCTACGCCGTAGCGTCTACGCAGCCGCTCATTTTCGTCATTAATTGAGAATTTAACAGTTACGAATTAGTACTAATATTCTGGGCATTAGATGATAGATTAAACTTAACGACATCAATTTGGTGTCGCAATATATCTGTAACGAGTAATACAAGTACCGGAGCAGTGAGTACGTCGCGACAGCCGGCGCCCGGTGACCGGACGGCCGATAAGCCGCAAGGTGACGCGCGCCGGCTAACTGCCGGCACCGCACGCTCCCACTCCCGGGGGGCGCCCGGCTCATTCGGTTCCCACAGAAACTCCCTGCACCCACTGTTAACCAGAAACGTAGATTAGTTAGTAATAGCCAATCTGTAGGTAAATGTTCCGATGTCTACTGGTACTTTCGGCTAGTTATTTAACTACGAAACTCTTATATCCCATAACACAGTGTAAACATAAAACCAACTGAAGATCAATAGAATTTCTATTGCTTTCCGTTTGGCCGACTTTTTTCTTCTTATTTTATTGCATTTACTTACTTGTGAAGCTGTCTACGGCGCGGCGCAATAAAAGCCGAGATAGTGTTCTCGTACTTCTGAAATAAAGGCTTAACTGGGGGAGCCATCACGGTTGCCCTGTATTGACAACAAGAAGCGGATTTCCCCGAAAGCCTCGCCTGTGCCATTAGTTTCCCGCATCGGTTAAAAAGATTTGCCTTTTCGTCCGTATTTTTTTAGAATTATTGACTCATGCGAAATATTGTGATGAAACGACGCTGTATTATTTAATAGTTAGGACAAGTACGTTTTATACAAAAACATTAGGTGAATTGTAACCCTGGGGTATAGTTTGCCGACTTCTATTTATTAATATTAGTTTGCACAAGGATTGCGTTTGCTTTTCCGTTTAGAGCAGCGTGTTTTATTCACGCGCCACTACAAATATTTGTTTCGCCTGAGGGTGGTTAGTACAATTGCAAATTGGCGGAAACGTAATGTGTTTAACATGCTATCGTCTCCCATCACTAGAGATCGGAATAGGAAGAGTGTGTTTACCAGAACTAACTTCAAGTAAGTAAGTAATATGTGGATAATACCTCTCTCGAATTTAGCAGCTTTATAACGGGTCGACAAATACTTCGGGATTTTTTATATTTTTTTGAAAATTACGCAAATGTTAATTCTTTGTAGTTATCGAAATATAAAATATTCAAATAGTTATCGAAGTGTTATGCGTTTGAGCCTCTTAGAGCCTACAGTTTCGCATAATATCAAAGTAAATTAATTAATAATGGTAAAGTAATATAAAATGATTACAATTAAAACCAAAAATGTTTCCAATGTCTATCCACGAGGCAATCCAACCAAAAGATTTCGTATTTTATGCAAATGTGTGTAAGTATGCGCACGAAGCCGGTTCATCGGCATGAAATGTCAGATAGTCGGCAGTAGCACGTATGTGGGTTTGCAATAACATGCCACAACGAGTCGCAGCAATGTTACACTCGCGCCGCATGCGAGCGCCGCCTGTTCAAATTCTGGCATATTTCTCGTGCCTTAATACTGGCGCTCGCATGCAAACTGAGCCCAAGATGAGGGGAGCCGAGAGCACTTGTTCCGACGACCGCCCAGCCCAGCTACCGACGCTCTAATGTCTATAATGATCGTGTTCGCCATTATACAATCCTGAGGCATACCGATTCATGTTTTAATTAAAAATATACACCCTTCAGTGCACAAACACGACGTCGAATGAAAAGTTACTTACTATACATATCTAGTAAAACTTTTAAACTATAACGATAGCAGTTTTTGCTCTTAAAATGTTTTCGATCAGTACTACTTACATCAACCCCAAAATAACTTATTGGCCGAAGATTTCGTGAAAACTTGGAGAGCCCTCGGCACAAATCCGCAGCTGAAGAGATCTCTAAGTGGGCTTTTAGCAGAACTAAGCTAAGCCGTCTCGTGCAAGACGTTCGCTCATTTCTGTCTGCGCCATTGCATTAGTGTGTCAACCGTACTAACGTTGTGTGACGCCGAGAGTGTTCCACGAACAACGCGTGGCCGTGGAATGAAACTGTGCGTTGTTGTTTTATTCTTTAGTAGTGTTTATGTTTTACATTTAACTCTCAATACATGAGCGTCAAAAACATAATACTACTTACTTATAACATTTCGTACGAATGAGTTTCATCTTTGTGCCTGTCTCCTACAATCGTATGTAAAATTTTCTTTTATGAATACGTAACACACAGTTAGATATTTATCATATTTATGAAGGTGTATCAAAAGCGACTGCTGGGCAAATCTCTTCAAAGACCAGCTAAAAGTATCTTAAGTAGTTCTGCAAACTTTGTATCTGTTTGCTTTGATAACATTTTCACAAAATAATATTCCACGTGTATTATCATCAGTTGGAATATTGCAGCAGAGATTATTTCATGTTCCATTGCATGATGTTGCATTTTTACCACTTTATTTGATTGGAGTATAGCCAAATCTAAAGGTCAATGGGATTTGCATCGCCTTAACTTGAGACGTTCAGGGTTCATTACAATATGAGTTTCGATACTGCAACGCACACTTATGAGCAAAAAGCAGTCCCTGAGTTTTCGGTAGACCAACGTCTCGCTTGCGTAGAGTCGTCACCACCTTCATCCAGCCGTAAGCGTGTGGTCGGCCCGCCGCCGCGTCGCTAGCAGACGAAGCATGACGTCTGGTGAAGTATGACGATTCCAATCATACGAGCACTGCTGAAAATGATCGTTGACCTTTCGAAGGAAATCAGAAAGTGCACTGCTGACTGAAAAGGAATTTTGGTTGATGTGAACGAAACTTTGGTCAAAGGTGTATGCGATGTTGACCTTTGTGTTACGTTAAGCTAACTATCGCATCGCCTCGCTTGTACTGTACCCAGCGCGGTTGCGCAAATGGACCACCCGGCAACGCAACGTCAGCTCTTCACGGCGACATCTTCTCACGGTCACCTCACCGAATTTAGGAACACCTGTGTGATCCCCATTATGAATCAAACCTCGATCATGGTCACTTGTATAATTTAATTTTAATTTTTAATGTAAAGTTTTATCTAATTAAATCTTCGTCTCCAAAACTATCTTTTTCTTGCGACTCGCCTGTAGAAATCGTAATTTTTGTGTTCCAGTTATTGATAACAATTTTACATACAGAGTTCAGCTTAGTACCGTGAGAGCATGTGTCCTAAGTTTACAAAACAAATATTTTATAAATGACGAAAGTTTACTCAAATCGACTGTACATTGTATACCTTTATCTTTTCTTGAATACCTACAGCATAATTTAAATTAATAACTCGTTCTTAATTTGTCAGAGTAAGTTCCGTAACCGCGAGAATATAAAGTTAAAAAATATGAACCATTTCGCAACTTGGAACAAACAAAGTTAGGGTAATAGCGTAAGATGAAGCTCTTTAAACGTTCCATAATTAAATCTGTCGTAATATTATTAAACACGTCTACGAATCATCTCCTGCGGCGATAGGATCCGTCGTTAAAGAGGTTCGGTGCGGTGTGCGGTGGAATGGGCAAAGTTTGCAACGAGTCCATTATAAATCAAACGATGCCTTCCAGGCATGTCCTGAGGGACGAGAACGTCTCCCGCCGTGCCACCGAACTTCAACTTTGCCTCCTTAATGCCTCAACAATTAAGATAAAAAGAAAGAAGGGCCTAAATTAAAGGTGGTTAAAAGATAACGAGTTAATAGGCCGCTCTAACTTTACAAGTAAAGCGTAGGAGCAGGGATTTTCGGTATTATCGTAGTCGAATGTTCAATACTTATAATTTTAACAGCAGTGGGTAATAAGAAGCGAAAATTGAAGTATATTATCGTGCTAAATGTACCGGGTCTCTTCATTGTAAAAATCAAGTCTGTTTTTAAATAAACATGAACAGCTTTACCTAACACTAAACCCAAAAATGTAACAGCAACCTGTCCATAAAATTTGCGGTTAGGTAATTTTGCATATTTGAAGTAATGGGCCGAGTGCCGGCAGCGGTACTGAGGTGCAGGGGGTGTGAGGCGGGGCGGAGCGGGGGGGGCAGGGGCAGCGGGGCAGGCAACAACTCGCGTAACGACGTCGTGACCTAACTCGTTTAGGATCCGCAGACGAATGAAATTAGTTAGCCGCTGCCGTCATTACGAATATCATATTTTCATCTGCCACTTCCGCCAGCTTCATTAGTCACTTACGTAGCAGGAAACCATTTTACTTCACAGAAAAATCTCACTCCGTAATTTACCATTAGTTTGTTTTTTTCTTGGAAAGAAACCAATCATTTATTTGCGGAAATTTAAAACGCTGTTATATAAATCTCGGACCACTTGTGCTCTTACTTAATGTTTGTAGCCACCCCGAGTTCGCGCTACGATTGGAGAACTTCGGCAAGTTCAACACTCAACGCTTATCTTCCGACCGCTTATAAAATTTTGATTCCTATTTAATTTTATCTTAATTGTTCGAACAGTAAAAGAGAACTTTCGGCAATATCTCTTTGCGTTAAAACGGATTTAAGATAACTGTTTTAATCTTTGGTTCGGAATGAATATTCCTACGCTGTTGAGTGTCTTGTAATTTTGGCGTTATATTGTGAAATGCTCATAATAAAATCGATAAATATTAGTTGAGAGTCTGTCCATCCAGCTGGCGTCGTGGCGGCGGCGGCTGCGGCTCGTAATTCAATCAGTGTGGTGCAGAGGGACACACCGGCATGATTAGATTAGACGCCGGCCACAATTACGCAGATCAGATTTACATCTACCGTCGCGACGCGCCGCACCGTCTCCGTGCCGCTCGCCCGCCGCGCCGCTCTCCCGCCGCGCTGCACCGCTCACCACTCCGACTCACGCTACTTACTCTCGATTTCCGAGCACTTCTATGAGATTACTTCAACCAAAGTAACAAACTTCGAAGATTAGAAAATAAGTAGATCTTACTTCAAGAATTTTACATGAAATTATTTTCATGTAAATCGTTTGAAATATTACTAAGCCTGTTTAATATCCCTGAGCCCCAGGTTACGCCGACAAGTCAGGTCGCCGTCATTAGAGGGGTTACCGTCCCATTGCATAATAAAATGGGCGAAGTTTCCTCAAGTCCATTATAAATTAGACAGCGGCTGAGAGCCGCATCACTTAAGATAGGTAAGATGTGACCCGGCACGAGTTTTAGCTACCAAACTTCTCCTATATTGCCCCCACAATCTTGATAAAAAGAACTACCCATGATTCAAACTTGGAGAAGGATTAAGAGATAAAGGATGCACGTCGAACTTTCAAAGCTCAGAAACCACCTAACTCTAGTTAATTTTTCTTGCGATTAGGTAGCCGACTTTAATTAATTTTATAGGTGTAGTTTCTTTTTAAGTTTAAAATATTCCAAACCCTCGTTTAGTCATGGAAAAGCTTGTAGAGGGTTAGAATGTTTAATCACGCTGTCTCTCAATAAATATTTTGAGTTGTAGATTGCTTTTTACTGAAATTGTTTACTTCGAAACGGACGGTGAGCGTTGAAACTTTTTGAAAACAATGTCATGTTTTATCTTTCCGTAGCGGATCTAGTTTACGAGTGCGACTGCTGGAATAATTGAAAAATGAAGCTGCTCTAACGTAATTTGATGGAGGTACCTACAGGCGAATTAATTCTTTTTTCTCCGAGGGGAGATTAAAAGTGGCGAGATTGTTCGTAGTCAGTATAACAATCTCGGTAAAATGCATTTTAAGCGCTTAATGCCGTGGAAATTGGTGTGAAGCGGGACGCGATGGCAGCTTCGTGCAATTACACAGATGTCGCGGAGACGACTCGCACACAACACGTACACAACCTCTAGACACTCGCCACACTTATATACGTTTGTGAACATAGAGTACACTACTCTGGCAAATCATTAAAAAAATGTAAACAACAGTAACAGCACGGCTCGGTTGAGACCTATTAAGGAACTATTAACCATTATATTTTGATGTGCCTAGGCCAAAAGCCTCAGAAATATTGAACTCTTTTGAGTTTGTAATGACGTTAGCGAGACTTCATGGTGCTACACTAATTAGCTATATTTTGTATTTGAAGTATCTCACTGTGAAAGTTTTTTTACTTTATCGTCAAAATGTATTAGTTTTGTATACCTCATTACTAATCTATGGCTGTACTAGTCAGCTTATACTACGCTTGTGTATGAATAAATAGGTATAACAACATTTGCAATATATAACATAATAAAATCAACCTTTAATACGCACACCGTGACAGCTGAATTATATTCCAGATCGACACCTACCTACATTTTATTTATAAAAAATATGTCCTCCGAGAAGACTTTAATTTCCGTTACGTCACTCGTCCAATTGGGAGAGCGATTGGAAATCATTGAGGCATACTCCACACCCTAGTTTTCTCGTTTTACATTTTGTGAAGGTATTTATTTTTTACATTTTGGTAGGTAGGAATAGTAGGTATATTTTAGAGGTTTTCTAAGATACGTTATACAATAGGACTAGACTTGATTAAAAACTTTCAGTGTATTTGTTATGCAAAAGCGTATTCTTCGTATTGCAATGACTTAAAAAGAAAAAT
Source organism: Xestia c-nigrum (assembly GCA_916618015.1). Lineage (NCBI taxonomy): Eukaryota > Metazoa > Arthropoda > Insecta > Lepidoptera > Noctuidae > Xestia > Xestia c-nigrum. The sequence goes on from OU745245.1 coordinate 14,669,722, forward strand.
AATAAGAAAGAGGAAACGTACCCAGAATATATATTAAACTAGCTGACCCACGCAACTTCGTCTGCGTCACATAAGAGAGAAAAACGAAATGAATTAAAATCCCGTTTTGCAACATTTTTCATTCCTGCTCCGCTCCTTATAATTGTAGCGTGATGATATATAGCCTAAAGCCTTCCTCGATAAATGGACTATCCAACACAAAAATAATTTTTCAATTCGAATCAGTACTTCCTGAGATTAGCACGTTCAACCAAACAAACAAACTAACTCTTCTGCTTTATAATGGTACTCGTAGTATAGATTTTAATGATAGTCAACTCAGTAAAGCCGTATTTGTTACTGTCACCAATCATATTTTAATCAACTTGCAAATTGCAGAGAAATATAAGAATATTTTAATTTCACGTGCTGTCGCTTTACAACATGAAATCACAATCAAATCAATGGACTATGAGAAAATCTTTTTAAAACGTTTCTAAGGGCATACTATTGTGCGGGACTGTTCGAAAGAGATATCGTGGCTCCGGAACATAAAGGGTGAGGAAGGAACATGGATGGGTTTTAGTCAGTAATAGTCTGACACTCCCTCCCGCTTAGCCCAGAGTGGGAGAAGTTATTTGATGATTTAGGGTGGTATGTAGTTTAGGTAAACATCTAGAGGGAAGTGTCTTCGAAGATGACTTTTAGGTCTCTTCGTAGATGACGGTCTGATTATCTCTTAACTTTTCCCACTGGGCGGTGCAGGAGGGAGCTCCTGCTCCGCCCTGTGGGAGAAGTTATTTTATGATTTCCCATCCGTATAAAAACGTACAAAAAAGGCCATACTAATGTGTGTTTGTATAGTAACTTTACGTACTCCAGAATTATTGTGTTAATTGATAAGCTTATTGATATAATACTTATAATTGGTCGTTACTAAGAATATGACAGTAATCATCTTTGTACGCATTTTCCTTATGAGACTAAAAATATCTTAACAATAGAGAAGTTACCGAAAAAAGTCCCTAGCATGAGAAATTATAGATTACCAGCGGCTTCGCCCGCGTGAAGTTTCAAAATTGTCCCATGGGATCTTACTACCGAGATAAAAAGTATCCTATGTGTTAATCCAGGTTGTAAACCATCTGTGTGCAAAATTTCATCCAAATCCGTTCAGTAGTTTTTGCGTGAAAGAGTAACAAACATCCATACATACATCCATACTTACAAACTTTCGCATTTATAATATTAAGTAGGAAGTAGGATTAGTAGGATTTCATCTATCGATGCTCTTTATGACTTTTAATTATAGATGATACATAGTGCAACGGGTAGGAGACATTTTATCTCAGCATCCCACGTACTAATCTACATTATTTGACGACTCGGCGTAGTGGTAGTGAGGCTGCCTTACGTTCATAGGGTCCTGGGTTCGAATCCCGGTAGGAGCAAATGTTTATGTGATGAGCATGGACATTTGTTTCAGAGTCATGGATGTTTATATGTATAATAAGTATGTATTTACAAACAAAAAAGTATCTATGTAGTATATCAACTATCTGGTGTACACGACACAAGCCTTGCTAAGTGTGGCACTAGATGGCGCTGTGTGTTAACGTCCAGCGATATTTATTTATTTATTATGAAGCTATCTGAACCCACCTCCACTTTCTCTACCCAGGTGGCGTGGATGCATTTCGAGCAGTCGGCGATCCTGACGGTGCACAACCACGTGATCACGCGCAACCCGCGCGTATCCGTGACGCACGACAAGCACCGCACGTGGTTCCTGCACATCAGTGACGTCAGAGAGGAGGACCGCGGACGCTACATGTGCCAGATCAACACTGTCACCGCCAAGACACAGTTTGGATACCTCCATGTTGTTGGTAAGATCCCACGTACTCGCCGATATAGTTTTATTATTTTTCCAAAAAAGAAAACTAAGTTTGGCAAAAAAAGATATACATTTGAAGGAAAACCTATGACCTGATGAAGGCTTCGGGAATCCGCTATATAGGGTGACTGGTGATTGAACTCATGATAACAAACAACTTTTAATATGGGATCAAACCTGATCGCGAAAAAAATCTGCTGTTCGGTACATTTATGTTCGCCTAACTGGTCAAAATATACTAAACATCTGATTTTCCTTCACCTTTTCATAGGTCCACCTAGTGGACTGTGGGTGTGGTCTTGCAACGCATCGGCTTTCGGTTCGCGGTCGCCACTCCAGAACTTTTCGGCCCCATCGGCCATCCGTTCTGCGAGCAATTTGAGACTAAAATATCTTAATCCTAAACCTAAATATCATAATTATGTGGCAGGGGGTAGACAAAATTAAAAAAGAAAATTAGGTTATATGCGGAACCATCTTACGTAATATATACCCTTGTAACTTTTTATTAGATAACGTTAATAATAATAAACTTTACTGCCAACAATACGTGCTGAATATTTCACGTAACTGCGAAGTTATACAATTTTATTAATTAAAACCCATCTATGGTTGTTTTTGCCCGTTATCACTTGAGATCTCACAAAAATATTTTTACTGAAAATCATGCATGGGTTAAAACCAAATTGACGTGTCGTTTTCTTGAGCTGAGTGTGAAGGTTGTCAATAATTGCCGGGGTTGCGGGCCTGTTCGAAAGAGATACCGCGGCCCCGGAACGTATAAGGCGAGGATGGAACATGGATGGTTTTTAGTCAGTAAGAGTCTGACACTCCCTCCCGCTCCGCCCAGAGTGGGGGGGTCATTTGATGATTACCCCACCCTTAAAAAAAAAAAAAAAAAGGTTGTCAATAACAATTAAAACAAAAGAAACTCAGCCGGTGGCATCGCAAGTTAAGAATTTAACAAAGTTTTTTTTTTTTTGTATTTTTCGTTTGACGACTCGAATGGCGTAGTGGTAGTGAAGCTGCCTTGCGTTCATAGGGTCCTGGGTTCGAATCCCGCTAGGAGCAAATGTTTGTGTGATGAGCATGGACATTTGTTTCCGAGTCATGGATGTTTGTATGTATAATAAGTATGTATTTACAAACAAAAAAGTATATGTATATCAACTATCAGGTGTCCACGACACAAGCCTTGCTTAGTGTGGCACTAGTTGGCGCTGTGTGTGTGTGTGTGTATTTTTTATACATAATTAAAGTAATGAATTTTCATATTGTAAACGAAGATGCTAACAGGTCCAATAAGAACTCTTATTATACCACAATTTTTGTAAGTTTTTGTAGTCAAAAAAAGGGTCTTGTTTTGTAATTACTTTAATATTATGTTAGGACTAAAATAGTAAAACAACCAAAAAACTATCTAGAGTCTAAAGCGCCATTGTAAAAGTCGTACACTGTCGCAATACTAAATTATTTACAAATCAAAACACAAAATTGGTTTACGCATTATACACGTGCTTGTGTTAATATCATGCCTTTACTCTCAATCAAACCAAACAATTCAGACAAGAAAACACGTCCATGAAAACATAAAACCCTTACGTCTATTAAACTGGTATTAATGTTTGTTTGTAGTGCCGCCGACCATCGACGACTCGTTGAGCTCGAGCGACGTTATCGTGCGCGAGGGCGCCAACGTCACGCTGACGTGCCGCGCTAATGGCTCTCCTAAGCCCACCATCAAGTGGAAACGGGACGACAACTCAAAAATCTCCATCAGCAAGGGACATTCCGGTGACACATCGAATTTGTTCATGATCGAGATAGCTTTTTGCTTCGCTTTTTTGCACCGACTTTATCTATCGATTATTTTTAGTTTCCGAATGGGAAGGCGAAGTGCTGGAAATGGCGAGGATTTCAAGATTGGACATGGGTGCCTACCTGTGCATTGCTAGCAACGGTGTGCCGCCGACCGTATCGAAACGTGTCAAAGTCAGCGTTGATTGTAAGTGGCCCAATTTGTTTATCTGCGATATTAATACCAATTCCTATTTGTTTGGACGACGTACTTTACATATTGCTGTTATCTTCCAGTTCCACCGATGCTATGGATCCCTCACCAGCTCGTCGGTGCTCCGCTCTACTACAATGTCACTCTAGAATGCTTCACTGAAGCCCATCCGACTTCTCTCAACTATTGGACTAGAGACGATGGGCACATGATTCATGAAAGCCTAAAGTACCACATGGAGAACACTGTCGGGGTCCCAGCTTACAAGACGCACATGAGGCTGCTCATTAGGAATATCAACAACGAAGATTATGGGACTTATAAGTGCATAGCCAAGAATCCGAGGGGCGAGTCCGATGGCACCATCCGCTTATACAGTAAGTACATTAGACATTAATCATTACATTCACACATATAATAACAAACCGCTCATTATTACGGTAACATTCTGCGGTTAGCTGAAACTTCTATTTTTTTGTAAAATAACCACCTTGCAGTCGCAGGTTTCCTCTCTGGAATGAACCTATTGTCAGATGTCGTGTCAAGTGTTTCGATTGTCTGTTGTTATAGTTAAAGTTACTTCGGATCACTAATCATCAAGTTGACCTGAGATTGAATGCATGGATAGTTGGTTAGTTATCTTGTGTGTTGCTGGTTACCTTTCAAAAATATTAAAGTGAACCTTAAAGTTATTTATATGTTTTCATTTTACTAAAATTTACCTTCAACACAGCGTCTTCACCTCCGACCACTACTCCGGACCCTCGCGCGCTCACCGTGCCGCCGCCATCTAGGCCTCCACGTCGCGACACTCCGCTCACAGACAAAGGTAAGTGAACTGGCTGGTTACTGAAAGACATTTGAAGAACCTCTAAGTCGGCGGAAAAGACGCTTGTGTCAGACGTGTGTGTACTGAGTGAGCTAGACTAGCCTTTTCACAGTTATTATGCCTTGTGGCTGGACTGAAGCTATATATTTTGTTTTAGACAATTCAAAAGTGCTTGTTAAAAATATTTATTTGGGAACACAGATATTCTGTAATCCAATCAAAATATATACACACCACCTTATGAATATGTCTGATTTCCATATTATTTTGGTATTACGTTTGTATGAAAAACGCAGGCTCCGCCGGCCCCTTAAAATGAATACTTTGGGTTTGAGTTGAGTTTGGATTGACACAAATCAATAGCATCAGATCGAAGTGTGTAGATCTTTAAACATAATCTTAGGTCACACTTTTACGGTAGACCTAATCATGCCAGTAGGTATTGTACATTTGTTACGTTTAGGGATCTGTATTTTTCTCATACGTGTATGCTCTGATGTTCATTTTAGAAAAAAACAGGGTTTCTATTCTCCTTTGTAGAATTCTGTTGATTTTGTGTTAAGGTGACTTTATCAGTACACTGGCTTATCACAATATCAACCCTTTTGGGCACCACCTCACTTTAAATCATATGCCACAATTCATGGTGACTGACATACTGCACTGAAATGCTGCTACTTTCTAATTTGTAGAGTCTGACTAACTAATTAAATCACACTCTAAATCAGTACGATTCCTTCAATTTAAAGTAATATTCGAAAGTCAAATACATAATATTGTAAATCATAAACTTCAATTACTCAAATCAAAAACCGCCAAATAATGTTTAAATAACTGTTAAACAGATAAACTATACTGTTATTAACGCATTATTTACATGTGAATTTAATTACGAGAACTTAAAAAACATGAAATAAAATAATTCACCTACAAAGCCGACCACGGTTGAATGTATCAGAGTGTATATATTTATATAACGGCAATTTATTAAGTTCGTGTGGGGAAATAGTAATTAATTACACTATAGCAAACGTCGCGGTCGAATGGGTTTATCAATATCTGATATCGATGCCAATAAAATGCATTGGAACAACATTTTTATGTCGACGGTTTCGTTTATGAAGAGATAATATTACCTTTACGAGTTGTATCCCCCATGAGATCGTTCAGTTTGTTTTCATTGTTTGTTGCTGTTTCAGTTATTATTAGTGGCCGTTACATTTGTTTATAGATCGTAAACTGTTCCGACGATCTGCTTGTCGCCAGCCGGTAGTTTGTTAACTGGCTCCGAATGTTATGAGTTCTCATAAACCATGACCAAATCGTTTACAAACCGAACATTTTATGAAGTGCTTTTAATATAAACTCCACATCAAATTATTATAAATTTGGTTTATGTTAAGTTAACAGGCGTGCGGAGCATCTTCTTTACGATATCAGCATCTTTGATCTACGTAACCTCCCCTGAAACATCGTTATGTATGATCAGGTCTGAACCAGATAGTACTCTTGAAATGCTAATTCACATTGCACATTATAATCATTGTAAATTGAACGATATTGAAAACAGCTACAGCATTTACTTGTTTATACTTTGTTTGAATTACAAAATGAAAGGTATTTTTAATTTACTGGAAACTTTAAACATTCAATCAAAACACCCAATTTAATCCCGGGAATCGGGGATTGGGAAAAAGTAGGTACTCAAATCATAAATCATTTTTAATAAAAAAACGTACCTGTTTTCGGCTTGTCGTTACGTCTTGGTAATTTATCTTTTAGTATTATATTTTAAAAGACTATACCTTTATTTTAGTTTAATTAAATGTTTCCGAACATCATGTATTTATTCCTTATGATGTAATACGAATAGTAGTGTCAGATCATTGATGTAAGAGTCTGCGTGTAGTGTAATATCGTGGTGTCATGAGTTGCTGGCTCGCGTCATTACTCGCCCGTTATTGGGAACTTGGGCATTTCCCCGACCACGCCACGCCGCTGGACAACATCTTGCGCCAACCTATTACGGACAAGTGTTCCCTCTTTGTTGCAAACTCTTAATAAGCTTTGTTAACACGATAAATTGAAAATGTTTTTGCAGACAGTACTGTACCTACTTGCATAATACACGAACAGTAAATTGTGAATAATCAATACAGACGTCTATCAGTGACGGTAGATACTTTTAATATCTGCTCAAGAGCCGACGGATATCATTTTAACATGTTCGCGCGAACTTGAAAAATCCATTTAGGGGTTGCGTCGGCACGACTGTAAGTTTTGCGGCTGGTTGTTTTTGCGGCGTGGTGCGGCGCGCCGTCCGCATCCCACCCGCCACTGTTTTATTTTTTGCAACCATTACGAATTTACGGCTGGCCCCGGATACTCGACAATATTGCGCAACTTTTCAATAACTGTTAGCCGACCGCCTGCCGACGGCTCGTCCCTTGCCATATTGAATCCTTTGCCCAATCAGTTCACGCTGTCGTTTTTCCTCCACAAACTTTTTAGGATGATCAAAACATTTTGATCTTTTAACCATGGGTAAACTTATCAATTTATCTGTTGCGCAGGTACTAAGTATCAATCGAACCTCAACGAAATCGATAAGGGCAAACAGAAAACAGATGAAGGCGGCGGGAAGACCCACCTGAACTGGGTAGGAGGTGCATCGCAGGTCACAGGTACGTTCACTCTCATATTTACTTTTACTTGAGAACATATTTTCCGAGTTAATTAGATGACATTTTTCTAACTGTATTTTCAAGGGAAAACATGATTGAAAGTGGTAAACTTAGAACTTTTCTAGTTAAGTTTATAAGTTTAAACCTCCCGCGATGATAACCTTTTCTTGCTGATAACTATTACGAAAAAGAGAGTAGCGTCAAACTAAAAAAAAGGCTTACGTATAACTTAGTCTATCGCAATATCACATAACTGCGACAAAGCATCTTTTTTCTCCACCTTCTAAAACCAGACTGTCCCAGATATCTTTAAATAAACATATATTGATATCCAAAATCGAAACACGATTTGGCTGGCCTACCTACAAGTAACATGATAATATTTTGTTTGCAGGAGACGCTGACTGGAGGAGAAGTTCCATATGGGTTTTAGTTATGCTAATCACTGTGCCATATTATTTACTGATGTAACTCTATTATCATTCATCCGATACCGCTGTCCATTTGTAAACCTATACGTAGGTACATAGCCGAGCTTGGCTCGCACGAGATAGTGCAAATTAAAAGGAAAATTTTGTCGTTCATTCCCACCCACACCATATTCTGTCTAATAACTGTTAAAATTCGCCTGCAGGCGTTCAGGTGACTCCAATTTTATTATAATTATGTTCTTTAAATATTACAATCGCTAAAAGAGATTTTTAATGTAACAATCAACGAGCTTGTAGCCGTAACTTGTTTTCGAAAAAAGGAGATTTGATAATGTGCAAGATAATGATAATGTTGAAAATAATTTACTTTATAACCCAAAACTAAAAAGCAGTAAAATTAATTTTGAGAATGAGCCGATGTAAGTAAAACTTGTCTTATTTACCAGCCGTGTGCATGACGGAATTTGCCACAAGCATAAATGAGGAACTTTCATTTCCTTAAACCAGGAGATGAATTTTCAGAAATCTTTCATAACTGCACCTCAACTTGGTTACGTAAGAAACTCTTGTGGTAAATTTCAACTTCTAGATACAGCAGTTCAGACAGTTTGTTGACTTAAGAAGTCTTCCAAAAATATCTAATTACGACACAAAAAATATGTTCCATTTCTAACCAACTTTTTCTTATAAACATATGCATTACAATAAAAGAACCATTAGCCCAGAGAGGCAGTGTGGAATAGTTCTACCATCAGAATCAATTAATACGATACAGAGAGCAATTCACATCCACTTAACTCCCTGCTCGGGGCGTTCATTTAAGTTGTATTATATATTGTATTTAAACTGGTTTATTGTGAAATTGAATGTTTGCTCACATTTTTATTTTATTGAAACAATTAACAAAGTAATAAGAAATCTGCACGTATTCCAGTCTCTAGAACTCATTTTGTAGATGACACTCGAAAACTCGTATTAGAAGGACATTTCATACGATGTTACATTTAATTACATTGAGTTGTAATTAAATGCATTCAATCCATCAGCAGCTGACACGAAATTTTATAAAAGAAATAACTTAACTGAGCTTAGAGCTTTGACCAATGAATTAACAGCTACCCATGACATTAAAATAGCTCATATTTAAGTAACACTTATGAATTTATTGTCCTCGAAAACAGGTAACTTAGAATACGAATATTAAAACGTAGTCACATCGCCGTCGTTATGTACAATAGAGTAAGAGGTTTAGGTTTCATAACCGACATGGTATTCGTAATTACTGTAAGCGTTGTTGTTAATTATATAAACTAAAGGTATTGTATGTACAACAGTTCCTCGAACTTACTCACGGTTCAGCAGAATTTCTTAAAAATGTCTAAAATGTATTCACCGTTTTATAGTCCTAAAATCTGCTCGGCCGTGAAAATTTGTAATAGACAAATTCACTGCACACATATTATTAAATATAATACAAAGTGCACTATTATCATAGTTATTGATTTTAACATAAGAATTAGATAGAGTAAGACTGAATGAATTATAAAATTGTGTCTTTAGAGGATATTTAAATTTTATTATTTTATTGTGCTTATGTAAACCTCATATTCGCTGTGATAAAATATTAACTGAATTGACGATTTTCCAAATTGATCATATTATATTGTTTGTCACCATGACGTAGTGGTGTAGATCCAATATGTATTCCTAATGTGACTCCTGCCTGCCTTCCTACTATATTTTCAAATTTGAGGTTATGAAAACTAGTGATGCGTGGGTTATATTTCATATGAATGTATTTTGTGCTACTCCTGTATTGTATTGTACATTGTAATATCACAGATATTTTAAAGTTTGTAGTACACATTTGGATTTGTACTTTTATTTAAAGATTATGTTCATTTCTATCAGTTGTTATGTATTGATCCTTTACAAATCCAAATTTCTTCTGTCAATTACACCTAGTTTATATATAGTAACATACGTATATGTAAATGTTACCGTTATCATGTTGCCAAATTGCTAAATATAAGATAACGCCACATAGATAGACATGTTGTAAATATATTCATTAAGCAGAGCCACTGATTGTGTGTTTTAATAACAGACTGTTGAGTGTAGATGGCGGTCACAGCGCGGCGACGATTGTAACCATACTACGTAACAACTAAGAGTGAGTAGGTAACAAACTAAATAAAGCTTGTTTTAAAAAACCAATCTTTTAATATTCCGAACTGTCCATTACACTTAGGTACCCTTTGTAGGTGGCATAAGTCTAAAACTCATACTCAAACGGTATTTTATGATCTATAACATTCAGGATAAGATGTTTATATACTGAGGTAAGATATAAGATTTTTACATTGGCAAAACTAGGAGAGGGTGTAAAAAGCCCCTGAGCGAAGCACAAACTGACGCCGAAATGCAATTTTTCTCTTTTTTTTCTTATTTTTGTCTATAGCTGGAAACCTTTTAGTTACGGAGATATTGGATTTCAAAGTTCCAAATTTTTCACAATTTTATTTTTTTAATATCCATGAACCTTGTATCAACCACGACATAGTGCATCCATTAACACAGTGTTTAAGTGCATACATTGAGTTCTACCGTCAAAAGTGATTTTCCACCCAAAAAGTCGTTTGCCCACCTAATGATTGTTCGACGGTCCATGAAGGATCCGTTTACAGCTCGTAATAAAAGTTTTTAAAAGCTGAATATATTTTAATCCATAGCTAATTAGATTTTTCGCTACTCCGAATGTCAAAATAATATACGTACACAAAGTTTCCCCCGTCATATTTTGATGGACCGAAATGCTTGCAAACAATCTGCGGCGAATCTTTGAAGATTAGGGCGGGCTTTGAGGCGCCGAAAAGGCTCCAACTACGTATGGCCGAACGCCAACTTGTGTAAGCCAATCTAACTTCTTTTAAATGTGTTTTTGATATAAAGAACACATTACCGTACGCATCGCTTTCGACTTCCAAATCCTGGAGCAAATTAGCTTTTGATTTATATGGCTTTAAGTTTGTTGAGTTCGTAAATTGTGTACGCGCCGATATCTTCGTACACTTTAGGAATACTGATACATCGTAAATATAAACAATGCTGTGTTTCACAAACAACCGAGACGCCTCAGTATAAATTGACTGTCTTCAAACTTCAGATCTTTTGCCTTCATATTTATTTAGAGAAGAGTTTCCGGACAGAACAACGAGAGTAGAAACATTTCACAGATAATAGGGGTGAGATAGACGCTCAGCTTCTCAACGTCTCGGTGTGGCGGCTCGTCCTACAATAACAACCCCGTGGATATCAAATTATAATAAAACACGGCAAAGGATTTATTACTACAATTACGGATTGGTGTTATAATCTTTTGTACAAGTGGGCAAAAGGAAAGTATACTATGTAGTATGATACTTTAACACATTTTGAACGTAGATATAGGTACATGTTTTCTGATTATTTTGCTGTCCATACAACGCAACGCTTTTAATGGAATGACCTAAACAACGATTTAGAAAACGCAATGTAATGGAAAAAGAAATTAAAAGCTACGTCGCTACGAGTTTTCGTAGCCACTTCCTGTTTAGGTAGCGACGCAGTTATTTAAAAAAACTCTTGCAAAATGTTTTAAAACTAAAGCAAACATACTTCTTATAAATTAATATTTATTCATTGTCAAAGTATGACTCTTCCTAACTATTAATTAATTAAAGTCGGAAATAAATCGAAGAGCACCTGCAAATTAACTTATTGCTTTTCTTCGTACGAAGCGATCACAAAATGAATCTTGTCGATTTTCAATTATAAAATAGTCAGCTGGTACTTGGACAGGACAGTCATGGGAGAAAAATATAAAAAAAGCTTTACCACGTTGACTTAAAGCTCAGAATGCAATGTGCATCGTGTGATAATTTATAGCCTTTCACGTAGAGTGCAGTGTTTGTAACAGTAGCCTCATTACTTAGCGGCGGCGCAGTAGGCGTGTGCTTCCGTCGAAACCGGATATCGCAGGGCGTACAAATAAAATTAACGCTTATTGCCATTCACTAAAAGCACCCCAAATTAAGAGGTTCGCTTTTCATTGGCTTCTACTTGGAGGTTTTACGAATGGAGTAGTTATGTTGTTGACTTTGTTAATTGTGTTGCGGAACCCTGAGAGTTTTGTTTCTTGTTGATACGAAGTATAAAACTGCTAATTGTATTCTTAGTAGATTTGTTTCTATTTGCACCACGGCTTTGTTTTCTTGATTATTTTTATAGTCATCAATCAAAGTCTCTAATGATATAGGTTGGAATAACGGAATTTTATGAAACTCAGTTTGATAAAACTTGTTGGAACTAGCTCTGAAAGATTTTAGATACGAACATTTAAACACTACTGGGATTTCAATACATTCGCTTCTTTCAATTACAGATTTATATCCGCTCTAAATCATTGAAATCCAAAGATAACTAGCAAGAAGATTCAAAGGCCATATCCACTTAATAACCTGCAAAAACAACGATACGCCGACCCATTGAAAGCGGCACACTATGACGCACATCCTGATTGAAGACAAATTCAGCAGGCGTACAAGTGAAAACAAAGCAATATTCTCCGGGTCGGTGATCGTTTCGGTCCACATAGAGCCTCCATAATTTTCAGGAGGCAAATTAATCCGGGCACGGCTGGGCTGATCGGCGGTCAGTGCGTCCTCGCATACTAATGCTATTGTTTATCGAAGGGGCTAATCTGTGCGTACCAGCCGTCACTGTCCACCCTCCAAATTATAACGGATCACTTTCGGCCGCGTCTAATCCTGCACCCCTCGCCCGTCGCGATCGCCAACGTGGACGGACTGGCAGACAAGATACATGTATCTACTACGTACCATATACAATGTGACCTACATCCATATTGTTTACATCTTTAAAAAAGATGGAATTTAATTCGCCGAAGGCCTGAATTCTAGAATAAAGTCGTTATCTGCACGAGTTTTACCTTTAGCATCATCCCAATCTTGGAACACAAGTATCTTCGTTTCTAAACAGAAAAACGTACAAACCTGAGGATCAAACCCATTGCTTATACCATTTAAGTCTTAACCGATGATGATGATACAAATACACAACTGAACCATAAAAAATGTAGTGTAAATCGTGAACTCTACATGGGAAAGAAAATGTTTATCGCAGATAAAATACAAAAGAAGCAACAACCTGCTTTGACTTGTATTCACACGTAGATGAAAAGTACAATCAAATAAAACACTTCTCTACAAGACACCCGAAGTAGTCACCTTAATATAGTTGTCACAACTAGCACGTACAGTTTATAAAACGATCTAAAAGCATAGCACACAAGTGCGACATGAGAGCCAGCCCATTTCAGCGTTACTAACATGTGTAAAGTTGTAAAAGAGTCGTCCCGCACTGAGTGATAATAAAGGTAACCCTCTGCAGCACCTTTATCGTTATCGAATAAAAATAATCCCGGGATTTTTCGGGATGATCGTAAATTATAACGGGATTCACAGGGGTGGTTAGAGTAGACGGTCGCGTCGCCTCGCCTTCGCTAACAGCTTTCACCTAGAGAATGTTGACTTTCTTATTTCACATACAAGCTTTTTAATAAATCTTAGAAGATAAATGTGCTGTTTAAGCTGTAAAGTTTTCCATGACATGGTATAATCTAAAATGGGTTTTTCAAATTCATCGCTAATTATCATTAGAATCTATTTAAAACCTATAAAAGATAACTTGTCTTACGCATCTTGCCTAACCGGATAAACAACAAACCACGGAAGCTAAAACCTGTATCTGTAATAGCTAAAGCTTGATATTACGTAACGAAAAACTTAACTCATTCCATAAACAATTCATAAAACGTCTCTCCACGACACGACACATTTAAAATGAACGAGACGGTAAAGAGTAGAGTCTAACAATAACCAGACCCTCAACGCATATTTTTGACGGTGTGAAGCGCTGAAAATCCACCGATACCAACAAAAGTGGCAACTGAAACTAATGAATTATTCATACCGGCGGCGCGGTGCATGTTCTATCACTGTTTTATCTATTGCGGGGCTTACGGCGGCCGCGACCCGCGCCCTCGCTGGCGCTCGCCGCCGCTCCGCCGGCCCGCGCAAGGGTTAACTACCTTGCAGCCAACAATTTTAGTGCCGTTTGAGAAGACTAGATAAGCTTCATGTTGGAAATAAACATTAGCGTAATGCGACCGCTAACGTAGTAAGTGTTAAACAAGGGCCGTTCGCTTATTTAGTTAGGCGCCTATTGTGTATGCTTAATTATTGCGATATTAACCAGACCTGTTGCCTGCTTGAAAACATAAATACGCAATAAAATATTGCATTAATTTTATCAAAGTACAAGAGACAGTAGTACGTAAAGATTTCATAAAGCCTTTTACAAAGCAATTCCCCGTTCCGCAATTCTTTCATTGTATGGAGCAGCCAAACAGATAGTGTCGAATAAACAAGGATAACAAAGTGGCAAGTTTTCAACGTGCACAACATGTCGGCGGCGACGATATTGGGTGGGCGACACGAGGACACGCGCGCCGGCGACCGCTCCCGTAGACCCGTAAACAAGATAAACCCGGCCACGACCTGCCAGAGCTCCTGTAACCACTAACCGGTAACGCACCACCACACATAAATCTGCCCAGATTTCATTGCCTTGAACCTCGGGCTCGTGGTAATCTCCACCAAGATTACTTTTATAGGTTTTCTTATTACAGGTGTTCCGTTTCGCTTTTATTTGTTGAGTTAATAAATTCAATAAAATTAATTAAATAGTTTTCGGTCTTTTATTGAATTTAGTCACTATGACTATATATGTACAAAATATTAATTAAACTGGAAACATCACACCGGACCAAAATAACATGGAATAGGATACTGATGATCATTCATTTATATTTAATCACTACCTAGTAAAAATCAAATTTTGTTAATTATTATGATTAATATTGGAAAATTGTCATACCTACTTTGCTAAAGCCTAGGCGTTTGAAAAGCATTTAAAAAAAAACAAATCGCCAAAACCATCGAAATCAAGCATCTGTGAAATTGAATTCATTCATACACCAATCAATGAAACATGAGTTCATATATCCATGGGAAGTTAAAAAGCGAATACAACCTGTGTATTAAAACATTAAATAAAATATGGTCTAAGTACTTGTACCATGAGCACCTACATATTGATGTTATGTGTTTTCATGTTTGTAAACCACATGAGTTTTCTCGTAACAAGAGAGAACCACCCTCAAGTTAAACTATATACTAGTAAAAACGGTGTCGGGGCTTATCCTTTTAGGAAGAAATTGAAAGATTGAAAATGTTGTTCTGAAAGTACACAAAGGGTGTAAAACACCTCTTCACGAAGCTGAAAGTTATTTGTTCTCACTATCATTGCGATTATTGTTTTATTCTACATCATACCTGGAAACCTTCTAGTTACGGAGATATAGGGAGTCAAAGTTAAAACTTTTTGACTAGTAAATGTTTAAATACAAGTTTTTTTGTGTGATTTTAACTTTTAACACCTCCACGACCCCCGTTCTATTTAATCCATCCATCAGAATAATGTTTTAGTAGTTCTACCACAAAACATTATTTACAAACTCAAAAAAAAAGTTGTTTCCCAGCAATATTTCCTGCGTAAAGTTACTTAGTTTGATGTACAGAATGCTTGGTTAACGGCTTTGTGATAAGGTGGTTTACACCCTATATAAGTTTCCAATTTTTTTCTTCTTTCCTTTATGACCGGGCACATAATGCGTTTGAAGAACGGCATGAACACACTACTACAAAGAAAACCGTAATGAATCTTTAAAAAAAGTCCAAATAGCATATTGTATACCAACAGCTGATTTGATTGCACTAAGGATATATTAATCCCCAGAATAGCCAGCAATTTTTTTTTCAAGGTTTATTGTCATTATCAGATTGAATGTTGATCACAATAGAATTTGCCTTCCCCCTCTTAAGATGACGAACGTATTTTGGTTTCCAGTTGACCCTATTAGTAAGGTTTCGCTGTACACTGCGTCCGTCAGACTGTCATATTTTTTTGAACTGTAATAGATAGACACTTGGAATTTTCACAGAGCGTAAGGTCGCTATGATAACAAGAAAAAGAAGTTGAATATTAAAGGACCTCCATACCTGAAACTGGTCTTTTGTGTCAAATATAGTACTATGGAAACAAACCCTTCACATGCGAGACCTTAATGCACTTGGGTGAATTAAGTAAACATCAGGTACCTAGTTGGCTTTATTTCTGTGATACACCAATAAGGTACCAATGACACTTATGGTTGAAATAATATGAAATCAAATCAACATTACACTCTGTTTCCCAAACATTTAAATGGAACAAGTTTGTAAACTTCCAACACGTAGGAATCGATAGTTATTGAATTGAAATTGAATAAGCAAGTTAAGGAACTGCTAGTAATTGTCTGCCGGAGCATAGAGCGCCGGCTCTCACAGACCATCGCAGGAGTCGCCTAGCCGTCTGCACACTATAAACAACTTTCGCAATTAAACTTTTATTCGGTAGATCGATATTACAAGTCCCGTTTATATTTTGCTTATCAACCGAGTACAACTCGAATAAAGTTGTAGAAGGACGAGCGAACTCCTTCTTAGTTATCTGTTCGGATACGAGGTCTAAAAATACATGCTCCGATTCCGACTTGCATAAACCGCGTGTTTGTCTGTAACAGAACTGTTTGAATGTTGATTCCGATTTTGAACATTTGTTTTTCTTTTAAAACTTAAAACAACTGCTATCGAAAAACGACAATAACTGTCGCGAACCCTTGCAATTATTGGCCAGTATTTTTTGTACATCGTACGCAGTAACGACTTCAAAAGTCTCTAGTTTACAATAATAGTTTCGGAAGCTATTGATAAAGTTCGCTTATTATGATTTTATGTGAATATGTTTGGAAAACCACAAACTTGTTTGCATAGAATTCAAATTGAGTTTTTAGTTTGAATAATACAGTCGCAGTCGCTGCCAACAGAACACTGCAATAATACAATGTTTAGTGCCCATTTGTCAGAGTTCTTAGGTTTTGGGTCTACAAATGAGTTTCCAACAGGTTACGGTAGTATCTGAAATTGACTCTATGAAATTAAAGCAACCTCAATGAAGTTGTTGTATTGAAAACAATCATTACAATAAGCACAGATCAAACAAAAGTAAGCCTCCCTTCAATCTGAACGCTCCTTAAAATTAATACCGAATGAGGAAATTCGAATTTCCATGTATTAAACGTATGCGGAAGGGTAGAGGAGTCGCGCGTCGCGTCGTGGGTAAAGCGGCAGGCGACGCAGCCGAGCCGGCACGCGCTCGATGCCCGCACATAAATCTCGCCGGCAATATGAGACGCCGCAATATCACAATAACCCTTTCCTCCCAGCGTACGATGCGCGACGTCCTCACTACACCGCTACACGCTACAAGCTATACGCCACCAACCACGAACCTGCTTAAATTGAAATTATTATAATATAACATTTCCAGTCGCACTTTTATGAATACAACGTATTATAATTTTGGAAATATGGGGTGTACCTTGAGGTGGTCTATATTCAAGTAAAAGGTTGTTTTTTTGTGTCAAAACCGCTGCCTATGTCATTTCGTCACTCTACGAAGATATTGTGACTGCGATTTCTATAGCTATAGAGGGTAGAAGGGACAGCGACAAACATTTTGGCCGTGGTGTAGGTATTGCACTTTTGTAGGAAACAGCAGTGAAAACTATGAAGTGAAAACTTCTTTACGCGTGTGTGCAAAGTTTTCGTAGCATTTGTAGCACTCGTAGCGACCCGCTACGGCGTATTCATAGTTTTCGTAGCATTTGTAGCACTCGTAGCGATCCGCTACGTCGTACCCATAGTTTTCGTAGCATTTGTAGCACTCGTAGCGATCGGCTACGGCGTACCCATAGTTTTCACTTCTATCGGCAGACCCCAAAGATCATCATCATCATCAGCCTATAATGTTCCCACTGCTGGGACATGGCCTCCTCTCAATGAGAGGGAATGGGCTATAATCTACCAAACGGGCCCAGTGCGGATTGGTAGATGTCACAAAACCCCAAAGATGTTTTTTTTTATTACCGATGAAGAATGTCTATGTAAGGGTGTTCAGAATGATGTACTGAACACTATGGTTTGCGCGTCAACGGCCCTTACATCCTGTATAATTCTGTATTCGAAACACCATTAAACGGTCAATTGTGTGAAATGTACCTCATTATTTGAGGGTACCTGTAATATGTATACACTCAGCAAAATTCAAAAGCGATTAATCTTTCGTGATATAACGATATGACATGGTTTCCAAAATACTGGAAACTGTTATGAGCTGGAGCTGGAGCAAAATACTATTCGTGAAATGGTAACACGTTACTCAATACAGTAAGAGAAAATCTTTAGTGCTAGTGACTGTAGGTTCAGTCGGAAACCACTTCGGCTTAACAGGCTCAAAAGTGCTCCGTTACATGGATATTGTTCCACTGAACTAAGATTGTCCTTACTCCTGCGTACCTGCATGGCTTTCAAGTGTCTGTCGACCACAGATACGCTAGACTATCTGCAATTAATTTTGCTTGGTATTCAATTCAACTGTGCACGGAACAATACTGTGTAACGATATCGCTTCCTTAGTCTTTGTACATTGTAATCGGTTGATGCCAATGTCAGTAGGTGTACTGGACATGTGAATCAATTACTTTAGTTACACTGCAACCACAAAAAGATTTATTGATTTGAATAAACGCAGACTATTTTTTATATACAGGGTTATTTGTAAAACACCGGCAACCTCGCAGGAGTGGATTGCTGACGTCTTAAACAACAACATTTGTTCTACGACTTTTGGGAAAACAGGCAAAAAAAAATCGACTTCTCAAGCAAAACTCCATCAGCTGTTCGGACATATGTATGGAGAGTTGTTTTTTTTTTGTCCGTTTTCGGACAAAAAAACAACAACAAAGTCGTAGAACAAATGTTGTTGTTTAAGATGTCAGCAATCTACTCCTGCGAGGTTGCCGGTGTTTTACAAATAACCCTGTATATGTCGGAGGAAGAGGAAGTAAACGAAGGGTTCATAGTTGGTTGCATACGATCAATTGATAAGATTTAAAATAACTTGTTAAATTCTAATTTAATTCGATTTGATTTATTACATTTAAATATTGTGTAAAATCTAACCAATTTCTTTAAAAGTCATTGCATTGTATCATGCCAAAGCAGAGCAGAGGATAAAATATCCAGAGTAGGGTCCAGGCGCCATCTTTATTGTCTTAATGGTCTTGACAGAGCAAGGATTGCTTGGAGAACGGTGGTGGATCGAGGATCCAGGTGGATTGCTGGTGATGAAGTTAGATTGGTGTCGCGAACCCGCTGCTTGAATACAATTGCTAAGTCCACCAAAATATCCAAGGCATTTCTTCCAAATTATTAGAAATTGAATTGTTTTTAGAAAATAGTAAGTTTGACATTATTTGTTTTACTGAACATTGGCTAAAGGATTACCAAATGCTTATTAATTATGAAAACTATATGGTGGGTAGCTGCTTTAACCGTAAAACTATGCTTCGTGGAGGTTCCCTAATATTAATAAAAAATAGTTTTAAATATAAGCAACGTAATGACATAGTAGGTCTCTCGGTTGAACATTGTGTCGAACTGTCCTGTGTTGAGCTAGATAAGCATATAATTGTGTGTGTGTACAGACCCCCAAACTATCAAAACTTTTCCATATTTGAATCTATAATGGAAGATGTCCTGGCAAAACTTGCAGCCAGTAATAAATATAAAATAATTTGTGGTGATTTCAATATCAATATTTTAGAAGAAAATTCAAATAGCAGTCGGTTATTAAATCTTTTTAAGTCATTTGACTTGACTAACGTGTTTATTGAACCCACTAGAATCACAACTTCTTCTGCTACTTGTATAGATAATGTTTTCTGCGATTGTGATTACTTAGATAAAGCCATAATAAATTGTTTGCCGTCTGACCATAGCGGACAAACTGTAACTTTTAGGTGTAAAACTCCAATGCAAAAAGTTCAGATTAAATTTAGACCTATAACTTCTTGCAAATTAAAGAGGTATAATACTTCCCTACAGAACAAGTTAAGTGTAATGAGCCAAGAGGATATTAATATAAATCAATTGTATGATCGTTTCTTTTCATTAGTTCACACGGAATTCAACAAAACTTTTGAAAAGAAGACAAAGAGTATTTGCCCTAAGTTTATATTTAGTGATTGGGCAACTAGAAGTATCAGAAAAAGTAGGGAAAGGCTATTTGAGCTTTACAGCCTTAAGCCTTTTATAAACACTGAAACTTTTAGCAAGTATGTTGCTACGTATTCAAAGATTTTTAGAAATACTTGCAAGGTTGCTAAAGCCCTGCACATTAGCAACAAGATCAAAACAGCGGAAAATAAAATAAAGACCGTTTGGAAAGTTATAAATAACGAGACCAACAGAAAGAAAATACGTAATAATACTTTTACATTAGATACAGCATGTGGTCTTAAAAGCTCTAATCAGGAAGTAGCTCAAGAATTTGTTAATTTTTTTACCGAAATACCAATAAAAACTACGGAGGCTCTTAATTCCTCACCTGAAGCCTCAATTGGCTTATTAAAGGCGAATGTGTCTGGCTGCCTGGCTGAATTTAAATTTAAACACATTAACCCCATGACAGTTATTAAAGCTTTCCGGCAAATTAAAATCAAACTGACTGAAGATTTATGGGGAATGTCTATCAAAGTTTGCACATCTATACTTGAGACCATAGCCCCGTACTTAGCTTTAATTTTTAATTTATGTGTAGACCAAGGAGTTTTCCCTGATTTAATGAAATACAGTAAAGTCATACCTCTTTTCAAATCCGGGGACAGTAAAGATGCCAATAATTATAGACCTGTATCTGTGTTACCAGTTTTTAGCAAGGTTTTTGAAAAAGTAATGCTTAATCAAATGCTTTATCATTTTAACACCAACAGAATCTTCCATGATCAACAGTATGGTTTCACCAAGGGACGTTGTACAACTGACGCCGGTGTAACCCTATTAAAGCACATATTTGCTGCGTGGGAAGAGTCCCAAGACGCATTAGGAATTTTCTGTGACCTCTCCAAAGCTTTCGATTGCGTAAATCACGACACATTGCTTTTGAAACTGGAGCATTACGGACTGGGTAAACTTGCACTTAGCCTGCTAAAATCTTATTTGAGCGATAGAAAACAACATGTTCAAATAAACGGTGTTAATTCAAAGGGTTTGAATGTAAAAATGGGGGTTCCGCAAGGCTCAATATTGGGTCCTTTCCTTTTTCTAGTCTATATAAATGATCTACCCTATTTGTTGAAACACCAATCTCAAAATATGGTGTTGTTTGCTGATGACACTTCTCTAATTTTTAAGATAAATAGACGGGCCAACAATCTAGATGACGTGAATGATGCCCTACTTAAGGTCCAAAATTGGTTCACAGCAAACAATTTGGTATTAAATGAAAAAAAAACTAAATGCATAAGATTTTCATTACCGAATGTTAAAAGTAGTGATTGTGAGATAATATTGAATAAAGAGAAACTCGAATTCGTAGATAAAACGGTTTTCCTGGGGCTTACGCTTGATTCAAGGCTACAATGGGGTTCTCATTTAACATCTCTTGCGGGGCGCTTAAGTTCAGCAGCATATGCCATTAGAAAAATCCGTCAATTCACTGATGTGGATACCGCTAGACTGGTTTATTTTAGTTACTTCCATAGTATAATGTCTTACGGTATTTTGCTATGGGGACGGGCTGCTGATATTGAGTCTATATTTATTCTGCAGAAAAGAGCCATCAGAGCCATATACAATCTTCGTAGGCGCGATTCTCTAAGGGAACTATTTAAGGATATTGGCATCATGACGGTTCATTGCCAATACATCTACGAAAACATAATGTACGTCAGAAAAAATCTGCATCTTTTCGGTAAAAGAGGCGACAGACACAATTACAGTACTAGAAATAGGGACCAACTAGTTCAGCCAGGCTTTAGACTCGCTAAAGTAGACTCATCTTTCATGGGGTACTGTTTGAGATGCTATAATAAAATTCCACAAAGTATTCTTGAACTGAATGAGACGAAATTTAAAACATGTATTAAACGCACATTATGTAAGCAAGCATATTACAAGTTGAGCGATTATATCGCTGATAAAAATGCTTGGCTCAATGCTGGTCCTGCTCCACAAGGACAGGGGCGCAAAACTTGATAGCATTAAATGGTATTGTTGGAGCTGCTGAAGATTGTACAACTATCTTTGCATTGTATAGATTCAATGTTAGTATTATATAATCGCATAGCCCATATTGTGTGAGTACTATGTACTAGAAAGCTATCATTCACTGGAAACCTACTTTAGTTTTGACTTGAATGTGCCCTGGCGGTTGAGAGTATGTCATGCTCACTCAAATGTCTCGCTGATGGTGGCGCGTGTGTCGGATCATTTAGCTCCCTTCAAAGTGGTTGAGCTGAATGGTGCTGATCCATGCGTCATGTTCGTGAACGGGTGCTGTCAGTTGTGACTGGTCATCTCTTAGTTGCCATGGCTTATTTGAATGAATTATTTTGTTTTTACTATGGACACTTTTAACATGCACATCTTGCTACATTGTTCTCACATAATCTACCATCTCAAAATGAATGATGTAACCAAGATTTTGTAACAATATTTTGATTTAAAAGAGTGTCCATGGAGTTTCTTGCCCGTTCTTCTCCATAGAGATCTACGCTAGGGAATGGGCAACTACAGTACTTTCACAGTTTTTATGTCTTGTGACTGGGACTGTAGCTACTTTAAATGTTCATCTTTGTTTCGACAATTCAAAAGTGCCTGTTATTGGCCTACTTGAAATAAATGCTTTGATTTTGATTTTTTGATTTAAGCAAACTAGTTATTATGAATTATTGCCATTAAAGTGTGTGAAGCAGTGAATACTTTGTTGTGTGCTCGCAATCAACCCAAGTGACGCCCACTAGACTCCGTGCACACTGATGATGTCGAGGAGGATGCTGCTTCTCCGACATATATTTCAATCAAAGTTTGCCGATACTTTGCATTATTAATAGTCCAACATTTCGTCAAGGATTTTGATAAAGCAAACCGAACAACAGCAAACAAAACTATTTTGTTTCACAATATGTCTTCGCTCTCTTCAAAACAAAGCTAATACGACGGCCAACTTACATACATGTTCAGCTCAACGAGCATTGATTTGATAGATGTTCTTTATATTACATTTTCCTGATACCATCTGTCCAATCTCAGAGCAGACTTAACTCGGCATCCTGTCTACACATACAAATCGATACTAATGCCATTATCCGATATTATATCAAGTGATAATACGTTTCACAATTGAATAACTTTGATAGATATACAAAGGCTGAGTGGAGAAACTGAGGGAACACGTTCACATTATTCAAATGCATCGAAGCAAATTATGGTAATCTGGGGAACCTGTTCTGTTTCACTAATATTAATAGGTAGACAAACATCGGCGCCCGCTGTGCGTTCCGCATCCGCATCCGGTCCGTATTGCTTTGCTTATTCAGAATTTCACGTCGTCTGTCCACTGTGCGCTGTAGTGCGATGACTCGCAAATACAAACAGGATATCTACATTTAGGAATGGAATTTCGAACTTATCAGTGAAAGGCTTTTCAGTTGTTGGTTGTGAAAACTAATCTGGACAGTCTGATAAGATGTACAGCGATACCTGTCGAACCCAACAAATTAATAACAAGCACCGCAGTTAGCCTAGCACAGCCAAAATGAGTTAATACAGAATATCTCATTATGTAAGTGCTCGACATTTGTAACTTAACTATATGCCATTTTTAATAAAATTGATTGATATTTGAAGTTTAAGTTATTGTAATTTTTTTATTTTTAATATTACTTGGAATGTGCTTAATTTCGAATGTCGTAATGTGAGTATTTTTAGGAGGTTATTTTGAAGTTTACGGAATATTTTGTGTTAAATAACTTTGCACGCCGCGCCGTACGGCAAAACGTATTGGGACTCTCATGAAAATTACCATCATATCTGTACACCTTCATTATTGGCAAATAAATGATTTCTATTTCTATAGTGTAATATTTCTAATGTGGTATGTAAATTACCATAAACCATAACCTAGACACATTTCCGTTACATATACACATAACATATCACTATCACTACATATTATAAAACAAAGTCTCCCGCCGCGTCTGTCTGTCGCTATGTATGCTTAAAACTACGCAACGGATTTTGGTGTGGGTTTTTTTAAATAGATAGAGTGATTCAAGAGGACGGTTTTTGTATATAATTTTACGCGGGCGAAGCCGCGAGAATTATTTCCAAATATTGGAACTATTTTCATTGAGCTTATTTATGCTCAACTGAAACACAACCCGTGTTTCAGTTGAGCATAAATAAGCTCAATTTATCTATAAATGGGCTATTCAATACGCGTAGCCGGGAACCTACGAGACGCTACGAATTCGTAGCACGAAAGCTACGGCGTAGCATACGGTCAGACAAACCTATTATGAAACCGTAAAACCATGGTTCGAGAGGTGGCCCCTGTAATCGTATAAAAAAATCATCTTCTCCATTCACATTAATCGACTAAATGTAGATAACGGCCATATCTTTTTTGGGAATATACAGGGTGTGAACCACCTCATCACAAATCCGTTATCCAAGCATTCTGTACATCAAACTAACTATCTTTACGTAAAAATTATTGCTGGGAAACAACTTTTTTTTGAGGTTATAAATCATGTTTTGTGGTAGAACTCAATGTAACACATTATGCTGATGGATGAATAGTACGGGGTCTTGGAGGTGTTAAAAGTCAAAATCTTACAAAAACAACTTGTATTTAAAAAAAAAGTTCTAACTTTGACCCCCCATATCTCCGTAACTAGAAGGTTCCCAGGTAAGGTGTAGAACAAAAATATAATCGCAATGATGGAGAGAATAAGTGCCTTTCGGCTTCGTGAAGAGGTGTTTTACACCCTATATAGTTGGTCCAACTATGAGATGGACCAACTATATTGACATGACAAGTATTTTACATACGAGTATTATTTTATAGGTAGTTTCAATTACCGTTTTCTAGTTCCCAGTTATTTAAATTACACTTTTTAGAGTAAGTATGAGCATGCCATCCATAGAGTAAAAATGTTTACACCTAGTTATTTTTTAAATTCTAACTAATGTTATAAATGCAAAAGTAAGTTTGTTTGTACGTTACCTTTTCAGGCCAACCACTGAACCGATCATTGGTTCGGAAATCGGATATAGGGTACAATATTCATACCAAAAAAAACTACTGTTCCTGGGGAAAACAGCTAAGTATAACTTTCTTATGAAAATTATCATAAGAAAGTTATTGCTGTACAGGTGGCACCGAGTGTCTTTCGAATTATGATTGAATTATAATGTGATTATAAGCAGAGTACTGAAGTGCAGAAGAATTGTGTTGAAGTGATTGTGACAGTAGCTAAAATAATATTAAACCTAGAACTCCTACTACTTTTATTAGATTTTACCAGCCAACAACAACAATGTATGTAAAAGGTGAACAAACAAGAGTAGCTGATGGGAAAATTAAATAAAGCAATACTATTTCCGCATGTCACGTTACATATGTGACGTGTTCATCGACAGGCGAGTGCGAGGCGCGAGGCGTGCTGTCACGCCACTGACGCCACGTCACGCCTGTGACACCGCTGTCACGCCGCGTCCGCGTGCCCTCGCGCCGATGTCCACGTCCGTCCCACAATACTCACTTTTTACGAATTGGATGATGATACTTATTAATATATTACTTATGCCTGCACTTATTTCAGCAGATGTAATTATATTTTGTCGCATAGATGTCACTTGAGTGATTTATTCTAAACACGTACGACAACGAAAAAAATGAAGGCATCGTAAAAGTCAATGTGGTGTTAATGACCTCTTTTGGTGAAACTTTTCTTTCGTAACTTTGGGTTTTATTTTTGCCTACAAAATCTATTCTACAAAATCTATTGATGTAAACTATTTGAAGAAAATAATTGTATCACAACATTCCATCAGCTTTAAAAACGTTTCGAAGGTTTTATCCAGAGTTTGCTATCTAATATTTTTAATGGTTTTATTTTATGCTATCGGAAATTTCATGCGGCTAAAGTAATTTTCCGCGAGCATAGAGCGGAAATTACCACATAGTGTAGTGACGTGTTCGACAAACGTCACGTAGCCGGATCCGAGCGCGCAGATCCTTATATCCAATTTCCGGCCGTTTTTGTTGGAAATGAGAATTAGCTGACGTGACGTGACGGAAAGTTAAATATCAATGTCGATCGTATCAATGCCGAGGCGGACATGGCGATGGCCGCCGCGGCCGATAAACTTGTTACGAACCAGTGAGGGGACGGTGAGATAAAACCGCCATCCTGTCTAACATCTGTCATAAATATTGTACACAAACATCTATATGTATCTTTTATACCCAACCTTCTACCGTTTCTTTAACTCATAAAGGTAGACAAACACAAGAACTCAAATCCCGTAGATAATAAATACAGTCGTTTTGTTTTTATACAGCATTTAAGCAAGAATATAAATCCGAGCCTCTTTTTACTACACAAGAAGTTGGTAATCCAAACAAATAAGTACAATCATTTTCTCGAAGGTGGAGCGGTGACATTGCAATTTTGTGTCCTCTCAAACTCGTTGAGAAGTTGAAAAGGTATGTTTTTTACTTAATACATTTTTTGCGAATGATATTCGGTGGTGGAGAGGCTCGGGTGTCACTCGCGGAGTCAGTGGGGCGTGCGTAACGAACTCGTCAGAGCGCCTCGCTCCGCCCGCCTCGTCCGCCTCGCCCGCCTCGCCCGCTCGACTTCGCCAAGGGTCGCTCTCACCTCGCAAATAAGTCACGTATAATTTACCTCCATCTGTCAGCTGAGGTGCATTGAGTGCACGAGTGCAGGGTAGTAAGGATATGCGGTGATTCCATTGAAATAATAATTGGATACTGCTCTTCGAATAATTAAATATATCAACTGTTTCCAAGTAAAAGGGATTTTAGTAATTGAAATGGAAAACATAGTTTACATCTGATACTATTCTAAAATTTTTCATCGTACTTTTTCCAATTAACCTCTGGGTTAATCCATTTTTTTTTAACGTCCAGCTTAGCGTAGTCCAGCAGATTCTTAAATGACCACTGCCATTGCACAGTTTGTATCTAAGTGGCCAACTCGTAATCTTGGAAATCTGTTTAGTTTTTAAATAACTTCAGCGTGGTAACGCTGCCAGTCTCTTGGGGACATTACCAGTTGACAGCGTAGAGGAGGAGTTTTTTGACGCCATTTTTTAAGTTTTTGGTTTATGTTAGTTAGTTTAGTTAATTTACAATTTAAATAATCATATACATTTAAATTTCCTATTAAATAAAAATGCTTTTTTTAAAATTGTCGGTCTTTAGGATAAGGTCGGTGCCTGTCAATTTTATCAGGAATCTAGTGCTAGGAATCCATCAGAGTTTGCTTGGGTCTACGTATCGGAGATTCGGTGACAGTTTGGAGTGCGCTATGCAACTGCTTAATGTTTCCACATAATTATAAAATATGTAACGCAATCATCAGTCTATTGTTTACTTAGGTAGATGCAACAACAACTTCAATAGCTGTACCATAAATTATACTTATAAAAAAATGTGATAGTGTTTTGTTTACAATTGAATAAAAAGTCATCATCATCATCATCAGCCTATTAATGTTCCCACTGCTGGGACACAGGCCTCCTCTCTATGAGAGGGAATTTAAAGTCATAAAACCATCATTTTGATAGGATGTTGTACAATAATTTAAAAATTGTAGCTCATGTTGGTATGATTTTGAAAATGTTTTAACGTACATGTAGATGTCATTGCTCGGGACTGTACGCATTCATTTGAAGAATCACGTTTTGTTCCCCGTCTAGCTATTACGTGGGCGTCGACGCCGATGTGCGCTGAAGGGTAATTACTCGTATTATGGATCTTGTCCGTTTCGGTTTCATTTTAACCGAAATTATTTCAATCTTTTGTGAGATTAATGGTATGGTTTGCTGTCAACATTTATATGGGTGGGCTGCTGATTACAACTACAATACATGCTATAAAAACTAGTCGAAAAGGCAAATATAAAATGCCAGTAGAAAACTTACCTACGCAAAATATAGAGTAACATTTGTTGTCATAAAAGCTAATACATAATCCATTAATATTATTGCAAGTACGCGCAGAATCCGTACCTGCGTCGGCACTCAGTTGGCGTGTTATTGAAAACCAGACTCGATCCTTATGAAAAATTACTTTTTCGTCTCGTGCCGTACGTTCTTCGGCTCCCTTCGGTTCGTACGGTCGGATGCAAATACGAGATTCCTTTACTCGAACACAATAGACGTAATGTTGAGCTCCGCCACTGGAAAATGTTGAGATAAGTTATTTGTCTGTTAGCATTTTGTGCGAGTACATTATCATTTCGCTACGTAAATATAGAATTTAATCATTTGTCAACATGTTTCTTTTTGTGTGCGACTCCTTATCGGAACGAGGAGTATCTTTCTTCCAATTTAGGTTTATTGTCCGTCACCTATCACGGTAATCAACATTCGGAAATAGCTACCCTCTTTTTCACGTATCTGGATGATTTTTTTTTTAATGCTGAAACAGGTATTTCTTTACTTTTAATAATAAGTTTTTACTCTGAGTTTTATGAATCTAGAACAATCAAATTTTTTTTTCCATACAAACTTTACCCCGCTACGTATATGCAGATCCTTTTTTGGTGTATTGTTTTTTTACATAAAGAGCAATCATTTGAATATACTCGTATAGTTTAATACATTAGCAACGAGTTGGTGACTATATATTGATAAGAGTAAACATATTGATTAACAGTGAAATGGAGAAATTACAACACTGTCGATTAGAATCATGAATGGTCAAAATGTATGGTAGGTGACCGTATCTATAACACTTTTTCACAATCTTTGACTGTTCTTCACTCATAAAAACCTCATTACTCTGTCATTCCTTCATTCAGGACCATGATTATTCGAATAAAAGTAATAGGAATTAACATTAGGTTGTAGTAGTACAAGGCCAGTTAAAGCCGAGCCTCGTCGGTTGGTTAATGTGCTAAGGGGTAGGAAAACTTTCAGGTAAGCGTCTTCTTTCGTGGAACGTGATCCGCCTACAGTATGCACCCGGCCTTACTTATAGGTACGCGCTTGTCCCGTTTACGCGACAGATAAAAAATACTGTCACCATGAGTTACAAACTTTTAGGGTGATGAGAGGGCATGACGGACTACTTCCTAAACAAAATACACTTTTTCAACACGTTCACGGAATCCAATAGAAACAGTTCCGGGAAACTTAGACAAGTGAAGGAATAAGTGAGAGTGAGAATACAGAAACGTTTGCACGTGAAACTCCAACGGGTTGACTTATAACCATGTAATATTAAAAGAACAAAAAAACCTATTCAAACATTATTTTATCATCAAATTCATTTTATCATTTTAACACATGCCGATTTTTAATATTGTTGAAAAAAAAATGACTATTGGAAAGGCACAATTGTCCCAGCAGTGGGAACATTATAGGCTGATGATGATGATCTAGCTTTCAGGCCTTATTATTATTTTTTATTTTTTTTATTTATTGGAAAGGACACTTCAGTGTCCCATACACTAAAGAGTCCATTTTTCACATCTATAGTGTCAGCAAGTTTTACTGGTTTTGACAGAAGATGTTCAATAAAATGATGGGTTAGGCGTTTTTCATATTTTGGTTTTAACCAAAATCTGAAAAACGCCTATCCACAAATCCGATGATATAAAACTTGTAAAAATTCAAAGTCTTTATATTAGGTAGGCGCCGCAGCTCCCTGTCATGGGACCGACTGAAGATGAAAATATAATAATAGAGGCGCATCAAACGTGATGTTATTAAGGGTTTCCGTGACCGGGGTTGCGATGGGAGGGAGGCGCGGCGTGCACGCACCACGCGTGCACCGAATACCGACCCATTCACATGCAAAATCAACTCCTTACTAAAAACGCGACAGCGCCAACTAAAGTAAAGTGTACAAAATAAATCCGCCCATTCCAACAACTATATCCCTTCGCTCGGAGTTTTTCTTCCGGACTTGAATTGTATCAAACACTTTAACACCTATTCAGGCATTTCAGACAGCTAAAATCTTAGTACATAAAACTGATTAACTCCCATTCAATTATCACTGAAAATCGAACTTTTATCTTCACATCCTTTTGTGTTACAGTCGATTCTTCAATTGGCGTGCGGGGAAAAATCTTTTATTTGTTGTAGAAGAGAAGTAACGCCCGTCGGCGCCTAATCAAGGAGTTGGCCGGGACTTGCGCCGCTAACGAACAGGTGTACCTATAAATACTTTCCGAGGCGATTGCTCCAGGCTTTAATCAGCGCCGCAGCACCACTTTACCGCTTTTCATTGACTCTCGACTGACCCGCCAGCGCCGATTGGAAACCTACACTCCGGGGAAAAACGGCTGAAAGAAAATTTACGCGCTATTTGGCCTCCTTCGACTTTCATGTAAGTTGAAGAATACGCTCGGAATTAATTCCCTAGACGGATTGGTCACCTGCCGAGAATAAATGACAGCGAGAAACATTTGTTAACCTCGTGCTTCATAAATTGCTCTTTTTATTTTTTTTAGATAATAAATATTCAGGATGTCTCTATGTCCCTTGGCTTTTAGAACCTTCAGATCTCAAATGTTGTTCTATATATTTCTTGTGAATTATAATTATTATCCTTAAGTTAATATAAGAGCAGAGATAACCATTCGCTCATTAAGTATCTAAATATAAATAAGAGATTGACGCGACTATTCACCGCACGTCGCGGGAGCGCGCTTTGTGCCAAACTTCGGCTGTATCGAATTAAAAATGAATGCATGTGCGGTAGACGCAGCTAGGGCTGAACGTAGGCGGAGATGGCTGAGAGCACAGTTATATTTTTATCCTAAGGGTTGTTGTGATTAATCCGTCTGTTTTCTGAATAGAGAATAAGAAAAGATTTTGATACCAATTAGCAATTGCCAATCCTTACAATGTTGAACTTGGTTGATAACCTTTTTGATTAACCTGATTGATTGGTCTTGAATTACCCAATAGGTTCAAGACATTGCCATTTTTGATCAGGTTTAAAAACGCTTATAGCTACACTCTAACCAAATGGTTACGTATAAATTCATTTTAAACAAATCGTCCTTGGATATGAATAAAGACACCCAAAGCAACGAAAGCCAGCCCTAAGCAACAGAGTCATCAGAGTATTCCGCTAACGTTACGTGCTTCGTACGACCTTTCAATGGGAAGTAGACTCAGTTGCTTTTAATTGGATCCGCACTGCTTCTCACCATCTGTCCTATCACCATGCAACACCACAAAAATGAACAACTTTCATCAAACTGTTGCAACTAATTAAAAATTTCAATTGCAGCTTTTATTAGTGAGCGTCAATTTAACACTCGAAGAGGTTTTATACCACACCCTATCGCTGTTGTTTGAATCAACGAACGAGATGTGAACTAAAATGAAATTGTAGAAAACACGAACAAAGTTAGATTTTAGTTCGCTGCACCTTTTGTTTCGTTTTCAGGGCTGAGAAAAATGAATTTAGTTTTACACACCTTGAAAAGAGTTCGTATTTGAAAGCACATGAATATAAATAGTTATGGAGAAATATTCTAGACTGATTGAATAAATATCTAAGGATGCTTTTTATTCGTTCTCGTACGTAAAGTCCACCACATTGTATGATAGTGATTTCAAACAAATACGGTAACAATCAAAACCACGAGCAATCACAACTATCGGGTTTCCAAACCCATAACCAGAAAACAGAAACAATTTTCTATCTGTATGATAAATAAGTCCCTCTGCAACTGACCGCAATCTTTATCATAACCGAGGGCATGCCTACCTCCGGTAATGAATACAAATAAATCAGAGAGAGCATCGCACACTCTTCGAGTAAATTAATATAAAGTTGTGCAATCCTACGTGCATTAGTATTCAGAGTCTACGTTCACATAATGCGGAAACGAAAGATTTTAATGAAAGCCTGACATTGCATTTACTCTATAGAGCTGCTGATGCACAAAAATCCACTATAAAATTACATACCGGTCACAATATGATGATGATAGACGAGTCTTTAAGTTGACCAAACAGTGACGTCACAACATGCTATTGCCATACAAAATCTATGAGAGAACTGCGTTTTGATAGCTCTTAAAAAGAATGTTAATTGATTGTTGTTTGCTTTTCATCCAAATACATTCAGCCATTTAGGCTCTTATGCACCGTTTACTTTAATTCTATCATGTATCGTAATACCGGATCAGTAATATTGTGTGGTTTTGGCCACTCCATGTAGATGCATGTTGGTGTTCGCTGGGAGCTCGCGCAGTCGGCGCCGCTCGGAGACTGTTTCGTCAAGTCCTTCTGCGGCCGACCAGCCACCACCGCACCGCCTTCTGTCCTTCATTATCTACTCTACATTCTGTTTCATTACATCCTTTACTGCCTTGACGCGGTGCAAACGAGTAGTCCGTCTTTAATTGGCAGTTATTCTATCATAAAGTTAGTTGGTAATATTGATTTATTCCATTATGTAGTTAGATATTATGTTTCTGTCAAAGTCATGGAAGTACCACACACTAGCAGAATTTTAAGTACAGTTACAGTCTTCAGAACTTTATTTGAAAGGAAAGTTGATGACATAAAAGGTGTTTATTGAAAAACAAAGACGAAAAGACCCATTATCGACAGAGTTAAAAAGTCGCGTTCTATCCGTAGCGATCGACGTGAAATTGCGTATTGGCGCGACCGATGGTTTTGATTGGAACATGCTGAAACCTGGACTGAAACACAATAATGTGAGGTGAAGAAAATGAGAATAGCTTGAAAATTTTATTTAATTATTGCTTTATACGGTACCATCTCCATCTGAGCATTTTCTCAGACAAACCTGTGCACTGTGTGACAACCTATATCTATACATATAATAAAATCGTTGAGACCATAAAATCTGTACATTGAAGATTAAAAAAATAACCGACCAAGGTGACTTAAAATAAGTAACTGAACATATTAAAACCATTTTTAAAATTGCTTTTTGTTGGTTTGTTTGACCGCGCATCACGTAAAAACTACTGGACGGATTTTGTTGAAAACTTCACTAATCTATTTAAATAAACTCAGAATAACATTTAGGCTACAGAAATTTTGGAAAAAGAGGGTGAAAAGGGGGCGTAAATTTTGTATGAAAATTATTTTTTAGATTTTTATAGAATCATGAAACTCAGATTATATACTTATTATTAAAAATAAAGAAATACCTGTTTCAGCATTTTTTTTTAATTTACTTTAAATATTGCATAAACCTTTTAACAGAATTGATGGAAGACGTGTTTCGTATTTTGTTAAAAAAGAGTAAACAATTATTTTGGCCATGGCGCTGATTTGCTTCAAAGTTGATAGCAATACTCAGAGCTTTTGATTTAAACTACATTTTATTTCAACACATTTTTGAAAACTCAATCCGATTTTTAACCGACTTCATAAAACCTTGGTGCTAATACTCTAAAAGTGGAATGTCTCGAAAGTCACCGTATTATATTTGAAGGTTTCAAAGCTTTAGCGATTATTCACTTTTAAGACACGGCCTCTTGGCACGTAGAGTTACAAAATTTGAAATGGAAGATTAAAACATTTTGGTTTCAAAATTGTCACCAAAGGTATGTCAATGAAGATGGAAGGCAGTTGGCCTTGCAACAGATCCGCAGTGCGTTTGTTGTACGACTCGAAACGTGTAAATTGAAAGCGCTCTTAGGATCATTTCATGCAACTTGATGAGAACCTTTAACCTCACAACGTCTTTCGTCGATGATCTGACTATGGATATGAAAGACAGTAGCGAGAAGTCCCCAAAAGTTAACAGCAGCTATATCGTGTCCCGGCGGCATATTGCATGCACCTTGATGAGAACTTTCGACCTAGCTGGAGTATGACTGTCATCAAGTGTCTAAGGAAGCACACGTAAATGTTAATAATTTAAATTTTATTTCGGATCAAATACAATCCATTTATGTATTAACATAATGTTAGTAAAAATAAGAAACACATATACAAAATAGATACGACTTACACCTATGTGTGCAGCCGTCTCCAGTGACCCAGCATGGGCAAGCTGTCGAGGGAAGCCCTTATTTGGAAAACCATAAGTAGAATATATGAGCGATTAATGCAAAGATTTCCGAAAAATTAAATTGTTACCTACTTGAATCTACACTATTATTATAAAGCTGAAGAGTTTGTTTGTTTGGTTGAACGCGCTAATTTCAGGAAATGGTGGTTCGAGTTAAAAACA
Organism: Xestia c-nigrum; assembly: GCA_916618015.1. Taxonomy (NCBI): domain Eukaryota; kingdom Metazoa; phylum Arthropoda; class Insecta; order Lepidoptera; family Noctuidae; genus Xestia; species Xestia c-nigrum. The sequence continues at coordinate 14,704,118 of OU745245.1, forward strand.
TATTTTAGTTTTGGACAGCCCGTTCATCAAAGAACATCACCAAAAGGAGCGGAGCATCAATAAAAAAACCGGCCAAGTGCGAGTCAGACTCGCGCACCGAGGGTTCCGTACAAACCTGTAGGTATATAAGTAAAAGTTATGGTATTTTTATTGCTAAATGAAATCCATAACATAACAATGTGGAAAGCTGACGGTACCTTGTCAATACATATATGAAAACATTATGTATGTTCGGAAAAATCTTCATCTCTTTAAGAAGAGAAGTGATAGACATAATTTTAATACTAGAAATAGGCACAATTTGGATCAATCTCGGTTTAGATTGGCTAAGGTACGAAATTCTTTTATGGGGAATTGTGTAAAAATAATAATATATTTTTATATATATAAGAATTTCGTACCTTAGCCAATCTAAACCGAGATTGATCCAAATTGTGCCTATTTCTAGTATTAAAATTATGTCTATCACTTCTCTTCTTAAAGAGATGAAGATTTTTCCGAACATACATAATGTTTTCATATATGTATTGACAAGGTACCGTCAGCTTTCCACATTGTTATGTTATGGATTTCATTTAGCAATAAAAATACCATAACTTTTACTTATATACCTACAGGTTTGTACGGAACCCTCGGTGCGCGAGTCTGACTCGCACTTGGCCGGTTTTTTTTTTGTTAATCGCATAACAACGTTTGCTGGGTCAGCAAGTCTAATATATAAAATTCTCGTGTTGCGGTGTTTGTTTCCAAACTCCTCCGAAACGGCTGAACCGATTTGCATGAAATTTTGTGTGCATATCGGGTAGGTCTGAGAATCGGCCAACATCTGTTTTTTTTTTTAATCGCTGAACAACGTTTGCTGGGTCAGCTAGTAAGTTTATGATTATTAAAAAAAATATACTATGTGATGTAACTAAAAATTTAAGATTTTCGGAATTTTTCCTATATGTGTACTTTATAACGTTGCTTCATGCCAAATTTCAAGATTCCAGGTCGTCTGGAAGTATCCTTTAGGTTTTGATTCCCTTGCGAGTAGTTGCGAGTTTCAAAATATGCGGCTTTAATTGCTGTATCTTTTGATTGCGTTGACGTAGAAGTTTGATTTTGTTACAGCTTAAAGATATTATAGACTTGAGTATTTGTTAAGAATTTCAATATAATACCACTACGCGTTCATGAGTAAAGGGGTAATAAGTTTAAAATTATTAAAAATATTTTTATTATATGATGTAACTAAAAATGTATGCTTTTCGCAATTTTTCCTTTATCTGTGTTATAAGACGTTGCTTTGTACCAAATTTCAAGATTCGAAGTCCACGGGAAGTACCCTGTAGGTTTTGATTCCCTTGCGAGTGTCGAAAATTTGCGGCATAAACGGGAGTATCTTTTGATCGCGTTGACTTAGAAGTTTGATTTTTTCACAGCTCCAAGAGACCATAGACTTGAGTATTTGATATGAATTTCAGCTTGATACCTCTACGCGTTCCTGAGAAAAAAGGTCTTGACAGACAGACAGACAGACGGACAGACAGACAGACAGACAGACAGACAGACGGACAACAAAGTGATCCTATAAGGGTTCCGTTTTTACCTTTTGAGGTACGGAACCCTAAAAATTACCAAAAACAAAGGTTTATTCCTTTTTCTTTGCTTCCGTTGCAAGCACTGCAGTTACACATCAATCACGTACGAAGGAATTGTTCCTCTTAAGCATTTAAAAAAAAGTCCGCGATAGCATATATGTCTATTTTTTAAGGTTGACTCACACTTTCTCCAACCATCACTCGCAAACGAAGTCGCGGGTCAGCTAGTCTCTTCATAAAGCTCAATGTGACATGTTCATAATTACACCCGGGTTCAGTATGTAAGTTTAAGCTAAGTAACCAGTCATGTGCGTGCCAAACGCGCTCGACGAGGGTTTTAGCAATTGCTCGAGGATCCATGCACATACAACACGTAGATTATGTTAGACATTGAAACTGTTATCGCCGTGATTATAGCAGTTTTCTTACGTTCTAGTCTAGAATGTCTGCACGGTATAAGTGTAAGTACTACTATATTTTTATACAGCTTTGTTCAGTTTTGTCACGCCTGTTATACAAAAAGAGTTAGGCAGGGGTGTACGTAAAATAATAACGCCAATTATGTTTTAGTCCCGTGCATAGGGCTGCTACAAACAGGAGGAAAATGCAGATAAAAAGATGGGAGGATGACATACCCAAGGGTTGGAGGAGTAAGGCAAGAGATCGACAAATGTGGAGGGAACTTGAGGAGGCCTATGTCGCAGGACGGCCTGACCTGGCAGCTGATAACAAGAACAATTACTAAAAGGAAAAATGTATAATTTAAGTTTAGATAGTTATAATAGAATAAGAAAATTTTTAAGTTTAGATAAATTCGTAATTTTAGTTTAGATATACCTATTTTTATTTTTTATTTTTTCCAAATTATTTAATACTGTGTACGAATGTCAGAGAAAATAAAGGCTATTTTTATTTTATTTATTTTATAGGGCTGCTACTAAAAAAATCCTAAAAGAAAAATGTAGAAAACCTGAAAGTCGTCCTCATGATCAGCAGTCTCGTTTGCGTCACAAATATACAAACAAAACCTTAAGTGAAGTATACTTAAATTTTATTTGCATCAAGCTATTTGTGATTCGTTTTCCTATTTAGAACAGCGGGGTACGTAACTCAAAAATAACTCTCGGAAATCATTCACCTTTTGGGTTTTAGTTACCTCTAAAACGGTCTTAATTTTTTTCTTACGTAGTCGAACTATTCTTATTCGAAATTGAGACCGTGTCGACATAATTAACTGTCGAAGTTCAGGATGACAGCCCCAAAATTAAGGTGTAAGGTGGCAATTCTACAACTATTTTCTAATAAGTATATTTTATATAAAGATAAAAATCTCAATCCCTTCCAAATAAACTCTACCTTGTCTTGCTCAGATTAAACCCAAAGTAAGCATTCTCAGCTGATATTTCCACGAACCTCTCAGAAATCGACTACAATCGAAAATCCCCTTCGTAAGTTTAACTTATCAACTTCTGAGAACGACTCGCAATACGTAATGATCGAAGTTAATTTGGTGTTCCAGTTCCAAGAAATAGGAACGGAATAATTATAGCATGCTCTTTTTAGCCTCGTTGGTCTAGTAGGTGCAGGAGTGACTACTGAGCATAGGGTCCTGGCTGCGATTCCCAGATCAAGAAGATCATTCATAGAGTCGTTGTAATTATATCAAAAGATTTCTCGTATTTCGGACTATTCATATGTATTAGTTTATTTTATATGCTTATTTATGTATTAGTATGTAGGTACCTATTTATGTGTTTATTTTAGGATTACAAGATGGTATGTTTCTTTTTATTTTTATTGTACTCTATCACAATGCTGTCTATTCGACCCAATTGTTGACTGGTAGAGAATTCCTTGTGGCATTAAGTCCGCCTATGTACCACTATTTTACATGAAGTTTAAATAAATAAATAAAATCACGGTGTCTGAATTTATGCCCGGTTGACAATAGGTATCCCTCTGCGAACGCTTTGGGGATCACTGGTGTAATGTTATCTTCTTTTAAACACGTAACCAGCTTAACTTCAAAATTATCAATAACCCCAAGAATAGCATCACGACAAAAAACGCCAACACTGAGGTTTTGTTCTCGTAAGTACGATACAATAACAAGTGGTGGGGTAGTTGCGATGCTCTACACCCCGCCCCCCCCGCCCCCCCGTCTCCCCGCTCCTCCCCCGCGGTACTCTGGCCTCATTAAACCCCGCTATTTGTTTAGGACCACCGCTCAAACACTCCGTCACTCCGCCAGGACTAACAGATTTTACGATTTAAAATATTTAGGTAGCAATTTTACCTTGGTGCGTTTATGACAACAAACATCCCGGTTTGTATTTGAAATTGAAGATAGGCGTAAATGAAAGCCTTGCAGCTGTTGTTTGTGTGTTTTTGCCACCAGCGCGAGCGCCTGTTATGACGTACTGATTCTGGTAAAATGCAGCTAAATCTTTGAAGTGAAAATTTCTTTAGACGCGGCGAGCACTTTTTGACTGAACAAAAATCATGGATCTCGCGTGATCGTCACCACGCTTCGTAGAACTCGTTTCACTTCTATGGGCGGTCCCCAAAGACTGCCCCACGTGTTTTTTTTTTACTGGCCACGTTAATTGTTGAGATTGTGAAAACAAGAAAGTCCACGTAGAAAGACACAACCTAGACAACCTAACCAAAATAAGATAGGAGAGATGTCATGATTCCTATTTGTGAATTCGTAAAGGTCAATAAGCGTCGGCTCGTCCAGAGACGCGGCACGGCGCGAGCGACTCAAAATACAACTTTATTTACTTCACGAATAGATAGACATTCCATTGTGAGAATTCAGAATATGTTGTACCACGCAGCGCTGCATCACTGGTCTCATTCAGTATTGTCGCGCTGCATCGCCTCGCTTCGCATCTCGGTGTGAACTGACGCTAAAGAATAACAGCGAGAATAGAGGACGGAGAGTAGCGTTCTTCTGTCTTCTATTGAAATTAGTAGCGGCCATTGGAGGCATATTTACAACATCAGACTTGATCTTGATCTTTTCCGAACTACGAGTATGTAATATTTATTATGAAAGCTTTGCAGCATATCAGCGAAGAACAATTAACTAGCATATGCCTACGACTTCGCTCGCTTTTAAGGTGGGAAAAACAAAACTGGCCAAGAGCGTGTCGGGCCACGCTCAGTGTAGGGTTCCGTAGTTTCCCGTCCGTCACAATAAGTGTTCCCACTTATGAGTTTAGAAATTATTTTGTACAACTTTTTGTCTTTTTTGTACAAAAACTGTTGTTTCCATCCAAATTCAAAATGATTTTCCTAGAAAGTCCTTATAAAGTTCTACTTTTCAGATTTTTTCCATATTTTCTAAACTTATGGTTCAAAAGTTAGAGAGGGGAGGATACATTTTTTTTTACTTTTGGAGCGATTATTTCCGAAGCTATTGACATTATCAAAAAATGATTGTAGTAAACCCCTATTCATTTTTAAATACCTTTACAACAATATGTCACACGCTTCCCACTTTACATATAGGGGGGCTACCCTAATAAAACATTTTTTTTTTCAATTTTTATTTTACCACTTTGTTGGCGTGATTGATACACATATTGGTACTAAATTCCAGCTTTCTAGTGCTAACGGTCACAGAGATTAAGCGAGCACGGACAGACAGACATGGCGAAACTATAAGTGTTCCTAGTTGACTACGGAACCCTAAAAATATAGCTTATTATGGTACAGTTCAACTGTACAGGCAAACCTGCCAGGTACACCCTAATAGCGTGTATGGCGACCTTTAGGTTCACCTCTGACTAACCCTACAAGGATAACAGGCGTGACGTTATATCAAAATTGTATGACTGCTACATAACATGAAATATTTTCGCAAATCTGAGCCTGGGGGTCCATTTCGGTTCGTTTAAGTTAGACGTAGTAAGTCAACTGTTTGTGGAGCCTCCGTGTATGTCGCACGGTGACAGAATTTGCAATGAAAATTTACTGTGTCAACGTGCATTGGTATTGTGAAGTGACATATCGTGTCGGTACGTTCCGACGAACATATGTGTGCTGGTATGTCGGGGTTGTGTAGCGGATATGTCGTGTTGCTGTTGTGATTATGTTGTAGATGTCACTTTGGGGGAACATAGATGGGTTTGAGTATGTTCAGGTTTGACGGGAGGGATAAGGAACTACATATAATATTATAAAGAGGTAAGTTTGGATGGAAGGTATCCCTTCGAATCTTGATTTGATTTCGGAAATTCTTTGACTAAATGGAAGCTACATTGCCAGTAATCTAGCAAAGGTGTAACTATTACTGGGAGTTGTCCCTAAATGTTACATGGGAGTTAAAATGGGGGTGAACCTATTGCCATCAGATGGACATAAATCCAGACTCTGCGGATACTTTTGAGAAATTCCTGACAGAAAACTTAATAGCACTTTGCCCAAACTTGCAATCGTACCCACACGATCTGATGCTCATCAGTCATGCTTTGCGACTACTACACCAAATCAAACATTAAATTAAAGCCAATTAATGGTTATTCTTAATTATTATCTAGAATATCAACGCTTACATATTTACTCAATTCTGGTTGCTTCGAATTGCGAGTCCAGCCTGCCGATGAAATGAAAAGGTCCGATTTATTTGTTCGAATAAATTCGATCCCTGTGCAGTACAAAACTCCCACATCCGAATGTAACAACGTGTTTTTAAGAACACAACACCATAAAATATTTTAGAAATAAAACCGGTTGGTTTTTTTCGTGGAATCAGGGCCTAGAACGCACTGAATGTGTATTCCAGTTGCGATTCGTGGCGAGTAACGAACCACGCACGTCTCCGCAGCGCTCCAACGTTCACTCATGCACAACAGAAAAAATGTATGGAAATAAATAAACGGGAATTTTACTACTGAATGTCGATTGTAAAGCTCTAGTCTCATCATACTAGTAGAGTGGTGTGTGCCTGGCCACGAGTTGCCATGGTCAAGTTTTTAAATAGACTCTGGACCCAGCTCGGCTGTACAAGAAGAACCTGTTCAGAGTGGAGATTCATAGACAACTGGTATGTTACCACAAACGGTGGGACACTTAATATCGCGTCTTGTCTGTCCTGTTGTTTCGACACGTAAAGAAGAAGATCAGACTAGTAGACAAAAATAATAAAATTCTCTACAAACACCAATATTTTGCGTTAGATAAATGCATACCGTTCTCATTCTCTCCATACGGGTTGTACCTCGTAGTTAACTCGAGACACTGATTTGTAGTGAAGGCTTGGAAGTTCTGTTATAGAGAAACACGATCCACTAAGATTCAATTGTGAAGTTTCTTCAGGCTCAGAGTTACCTACAATAACTAGTGCCTAGTGCCCAATTTAGTAGAAAGCAATTTATGGTTAGGTTATAATAATCGGTATTTATTTTTTAAAACACTTTATATTCCCCTAAAAAGCGCTCCTATTTCCGAGTGCAGGGTTTAAAGGAACCTAACTAAAATAACGGGGGGGTACCCCAAGTCCCGATTATGGGGGCAGAGATACTTCCGTTTGTTCAGTTGACAATAATTCGAGATGTTACAATATCCCTAGAGAGAAATACGTTATATTGTAATATAACGTGTTTGACAATTTTACGGTTACATATACAAACAAGCAGCGTAAGTAGAAAGTGAATATTTATTTAATCTTAATTTAATTTTACAACTTGCCTCGCCTTTTGTTGTTTTGTGGATCCCTGCGTGTCAAATTAAAAATAACCACGATTGGTAATTTTTCAAACAAAACCCTGCAATTTTACCTTTTTAAGTGATTTATAGGATTTATGATGGGATTAGTTACTTAAAAGTTAGCTTAGATAGGTACCTAGATACACACCTAGTATATTATAGCGAGTTACATATCAGATGGGTACAGGCACTGATGTATTTCGTTATATTCCGATCATGTATTCAATTACTGCCATATAATATCATTTTTCATTTGGTTGAGCCGCCCCGCGTGATTCGTATTAACAATTTCACTAGTTTATTGAAAATGATACCGACTTACCGCACGTGTTGGATATGTCATTCGGTGAAGTACTAATGTAATTTTAAAGATGAAAATGTTTGTTTTATTTATTTATTTAAATATGTATTTAATTCTGATAAAAAAATAAATGATGTGAAATGTAATAGGTGAAGTAAGGTAAGGGTTGTATACAATTATGGTCCGATATGTATGCCTGAACAGATTTATAAACTCGACACAAGAAGGCATATTGAGTTTGACAATACAGGGTCAAATTAAAAACATCCAGGGGAGTGCCGATAAAAGTGTAAACTAATTGATCTATATCTGCTACGGGTTGCGGCTTGCGCTCGCCTACGCCGCTACGCCGTAGCGGATCGGCTACGAGTGCTACGAAGCGTTAGGTGACGGTCTCGCGAGTTCCATGATTTTTGTTCACCCAAAAAGTGCTCAACGTGCCTAAATAACTTTTACTTTAAAAAAAACTAGCCCAACTACATAGAGGTGATCCAGGGTAACCAGAACGTACGATTTGTTTGTATGTTATATTCAGAGTTTGTCTTTTAAATGATACGTACTGAAAATTTTACAGTGCGGCGGGAACTGAGAAGACCGGAAGTCTTACTGACCGAGGGTTATTGGTATTCTATAGTGTGTCTCAGTGTATAGATGCATTTGATTCGATTTATTCGATACCCAACATAAAGGGTGTAAAAACCTCTTAACGAAGCCGAAAGGCATTTGTTGTTCCCGTCATTGCGATCATTTTTATATATTTGAGAACCTTCCAGTTTCGAAGATATTGGGGGTAAAAGATCCAACTGTTTGACAAGATTTTTAATTTAAGCACCTCCTCGACCCCGTACTTTTTTATCCATCGATCAGTACAATGTTTTGAGTGCGTTGCATTGAGTTCTAACTTCTACAACAAAACATGACTTTTCACCCCAAAAAAAAAGTCTTTTCCTAGCAATTTTTCCGCAATGTTACTTAGTTTCCTGTACATAATGCTTAGTTGACGGCTTCGTGATGAGGCTATCTACACCATGTATACAGGGTAACGCCGACAATGCTGTGGGATATATACCTCATGATAGTCACAGTCTTCGTACAAAAATTAATTCGAATATATCCACATAGTTTAGTCACTGAAGATAAATTTTATTTTTAGTATTTTCTACTTGATTTAGATTAATAGCTGGCTAGCACCACAGGCCGACTTTCGCATTGGTAAAAATATATTTAACTAAGATTAGTTAACCAATATTTATAAATGGTGTTGTATTTCGGGATCAGTTTTATCCTATTTTATTTGTTTTTTGGTGATAGGATTTATTTGACAGTTTAAAAACATTCCAATAAACTAGTATTACCAGGATTTTCATTTATAGCCGTATTTTCGGCGCCACCCAGTATAAATCATGTATTAAGTAGTTGTACAATAAGAAAGCTAGGCAAATGTTGAACTTGAGAAGGAATAGCATTTTGATTATGGATTTGTTTAAAATTATTATTAAAAAGTTATAAATCTGGTTCGAGTTTTATTTGTTTTCATGACCGACATATTTTGGTTTGCCATATGGCATGCTTTTCATTGCCCGGCAAACATCTATATTTCCAGAATCCTATCAAATATATTCGATAGAATTTTGGTCAATACGGCAAAACACCAGGAGTAGTCGAAGATAGATATGGCGTATTGATCGATTCATTGATGCGACAACAATTTGCCGGTCCGCTCGGCTCGAGTGCCGCTATGCAAATGCCCGCGCTCCATTTTACGCTCGGGCCGGTGGCGGCTGCGGCGCCGGCGGGCCCCGGCGGGGGTGCCCAGGGGCGGGGGGTGCATTGCATGCCGGATGTTCCGCTGTCGTCGCAGGAAATTGAGAGCGTTGCATAAATCCTGATCATACAAACCAAATTTGATTCGACCTAATCCGGATATTGATACGAAATAAACACTGCTGACATTTTATATTTTTTTATTGCAGTTCATTTAAATTTTATTTTAACCACACTTGACATCAAGGTCTTTGTAATTGAGTTTACTTAGATAAATATGTTTCGAAACGTTCTTGTGGAGAACTCGCAAAGTAACGAAGAATGCCAGCAGAGTGAAATATTGTCGAGAAAATTGAATACGTGCAAGCATTCACAGAGTTTTCGATGCCCTGTCGGGTGGTATACACGAATCTTTAGATTCTATCGATAAGTGTGACCATTTACTAACCAGAAGGTAAGTAACATCAATGATGGTGAAAATTGAAGAAAATGTTGCAGTGCTTTTCTAAATGAATCGTTCAACATGATTTATTTATTATTGAAAAATAAGTCGCCACTTCGATAGGGAAATAATACGATTATGCATCCGATTATCCGGTAACTGATTATTATGCATTAAAGGTATAGATTTGTGTTCTAAAATACAATCATTTAAGTATATCCCCACTTGACCAGTTTTTTTTTAAGGATGGGAAATCATCAAATGACCCACTCTGGGCGGAGCGGGAGGGAGTGTCAGACTCTTACTGACTAAAAACCATCCATGTTCCTTCCTCGCCTTTTTTGCGGGCCTGTTCGAAAGAGATACCGCGGCCCCGGAACGTAAAAGGCCACTAGACCAGCTCAAAGTCGGTTTTCGAACTTTCTGAATCTAAATCATGATTTTAAAAGACGCCTACAAATTTTGAGTTTTAAGTGCAAATACCATATAAAGGTGAGAATACCAGAGCTTTTTTCCGAACATTCATGTAATGTTGCGAAATAACGTCGAACGCTCCTGCGAATGCTCGATGAAATGCTTCGATGAATAAATTATTGATCGAAGATGAAATGCATAATATTTTTTTTTCAAAATCAAGAGGTAACAAAACATCGAAGGTCGTGCTCATTGTTTGGTGTGTAATAAGACGGAGGTATATATTATAGCTATTGACTTGCCACAAGTGCCTTTAAGGTATCTTTCCAGGTGATCGTAGTACAACACAGCGATACACATGTACAGCGAACGCTCGCTTTAAGCCTTAATTGGCTCAAGCGTGCTCGTTTCTTAGTCAAAATAGCGGACGTAGGTAGAGGGTGTGTGTGCTTCATTCAAAAATTCCACAATATAACGATACGTGCGCTCGCGACGACTCGTTCAACTGTACTAACTTGTAATGTAACTTTCAAACGGATTCGTGAAAAAGCCGTCAGTCAGGCGAAGCACGTGGCGCATGGTGTTCGCACCGGTTGACTCGGCGCGTTGACTATTGTACTGTTCGAGTTGTAACGCGATACATTACACGTAAAGGAGAATGCACTATTTTGCATGGGAGTTCGGCTGTTGCATCTCAATCGAATCGTCGGTAAAATATAGAAAATGTAGTCGCATAGCTTATGTACAGTAAGCGTTCATAAGTGCATAGGCACGTTAAGGATCGTATTGCTGTGAACGCACGGGTGAGCGTCCGTGCGGCTGTGTGTGTAAGTTGTCTCAATACAGTAGGTACGCACACCACAGTCACAGAGTTCGCCTACTTTTTTCGGTGTTGGAAGGAGGAAATAAAGAAGTCGTGGTGAGAAATAACACATTTTTATTCGTTTCATTTATTTATAAAATTAACAACTTTAATGAGATTATAACGTCATATTCCTAAGTAGACAAGAGAAGCTCTCTTGTTCATAAGATTTTTTAGTGTAAACCCACTTTGAAGTCAATTTTTAATAACATAACAAGGAAAGGATATTCTAACACACACACAGAGTTTATTGAAAACTAATACATGATTTAGACTTCATGAACAAGTTTTTATGTGACGTCACAATTAATGTAACTGCTATTGAGGTTAACTTTAAGTGTTCATTTTCCCAAAGAAAAGAAGATTGAAACTAAACCTCAATTTAGGATAAGTAATTAAATGATTACGGATTAGTTAACATCACTAAACATTTTGTTACACGTCTAATTAAAACTAAAACATTAGGGATTTATATTTTGTATAACCCCCATTATTTTCAATGCAGTCCAGTAGACGTTTGCGCATGGACCCTACTATGTTACGACATCTTTCGGTTCCTCTTAAATTTTCCCACACCTCCATGCAATGGGTAGTTAATTGCGTTATACACCTTTCATCCCATGTATCCCACCTTTGCACCATCAAACCCCATAGATTTTCTATGGGGTTGAGGTCGGGTGATCGCGCTGGCCATGGAACAACAATTATCTCCTGGTGATTGTGAAACCGCTCACGCACAAGTCATCAGCTGGGTAAATCTTTCGCACAGTAGGTAGCATGACATCTTCTAATACATCTACATAAGTAGAACTGTTGGCGCGTGGAGGAATAAAATCCAGTTCTCCTGGCCCATCTGCACTCATCCAGCCCCACATATTAACCGTAATTCGACCTGAGTCTGTATTAGGGATTACGTTTCTATCGGACCAGCGAGTGTTATCCTTGCGCCATAAATGAAGTCTACCCTTTTGGCTTGATTTAAAAGTCTTTTCATCTGACAAAATGGTAGTACTCCAGTCAAAGTCCAAATATTCCTGTGCGAAACTTAATCGTTTTTCTTTATGTTTTTCTGTCAAGAAGAGCTTCTTAGCTGGTCTTCTGTAATGCAAGCCTATTCAGCGTGGAGGGCACGGCGAACAGTTTGCGATGACATGTCGAATAACTCCGCAAAGTGTCTCATAGGTGTGAAACCATTGCTTTCTTAAACGCCCACCATATGTTGTAGCTGCGGTTCGCTAATAAGCGACGGCCTTCCACTTCGCTGTCTACTAGCAAAGCTCCCCTCTTCCTCATACCTTTTGATCCAGAGACTTACTGTATTCCTCTAAAACAAAACAAAAGTGATGTTAGGCAGCTATAATAAATACTAAAGTGACTTCATTCACTTTGCATTTATAAATCCAAAAATAAACACAAACTTTTTAAGTTACATGATGATAAATTAAAACAAAAACAACGAATTAAGTAATCCATATGTCACCAAATAAACTAAGAATTTATAATATAAGTTTAAGTTACAATTCAAAATATAATACTCACATTCAGCCCGGTTTCTTCCGATATTTGGGTTCTATTAAGGCCACTTTTATGCAGCGCGATAATAGTCGCCCTCGCTTCAATGTTAATATTTGCCTGAATTTTGAGAATTATATCAACAACAATACCGCTATCTATTAAACCACACGTCACTAACCATCAACTACAATCAAACGACAAAGTTCATTTTTATCAAGTTAAAATAAATATTCATAAAACTCATGTCTACCTCACAGAAATCTAAATTCTTGACTTATTTTTCTATCTACCTTCCTAACTTTACGAAATGTGTGAGCAAGGCGAACAAGGTAAAGAATATAACATTTCTGTCGAGGTATAAACTTACAAAAGTCTAAAAGTAACTGCGCGAGATTTGAACACACGGCTTACTGATTCACTCATAACTCTGAACGGCCCCAACCGCTAGGGCATCATGTCTTAAATTTTATGCTTGAAATTATGAAATACAACTAGTTGCAGACAACAATATTTATTTTCTTGAAAGTAGAAGGTGGTAAGTCAAACTAAACGTCAAGCTATTGCTTTGTGAGATTGCCTATGGACTTTTGGTCGGCACTGTACATGTTTTTTTTTTTAAGTACTAAAGCAATGAGAAATAAGGTGAAAAAATTACATTCATTCAAATTCAATCTACAAATAATAATAAATTCACTAACTAATAATTCCATCATTTCGTGTTGTTCATTTTTGTAGTCAAATTTGTCCGCAATTAACGCCATTGCCGTTAGCACGAACTGTGCTCAATAACGAAGCGACTTTTTTACGCAGTATCGCTGCGAATCCGTCCGTGCGAGCCTCCATGAACATGGCAGATGCGCTGCAGAAACGTGGAAGCCACAATTTCATTCTGAAGGCATTGTTCTATTGGACGCGCATGGTGCTGAGGATTTTAAGAGAAAATGTTGTCCACAAGTTATTGCCATAGAGGTCAATAGAAACTTAAACAGGATAATTTAAACTTTTTTTTAACCATAAAGTTCGGTATGGGCCCCATTCGGGGCCGGGCACTGAAACCTACGCTGGCTCGGTACTGGCCCCGAATGGGGCCGGCGGTTAAGTCATACGACATCCTTATTTTTTATGTAAATATTTGATGTTCTGATTATGTAAGACTATGAGTGTGCGTTAATTAAGAGAGTTGGAGAAAAATATCATATGTTAGAACCATTCAAAGTTCTGTATTTAGCGCGCAACATTCTTAATTTACCCTAATAAAATCCAAATGCGTAAATACGTTCATCGCCATTTTGACGGCAGTGCTAGCCGACGCTGATAGTCATAAAAATTGGGGTTTTCGGGCATCCAAGCTCCGTTATGTTGAGAAATAATAACATGTCGTAACACTCGTCATTTAATTATGTGACGAATTCATCCATAGTTCAATTTTAATAAGCAGTGGTAATGATATATTTTTATATCCAAAGTCAAAGTTTCGCGCCAATCTTGTTTGTTTACATTTTATTTTTCACATTTTAACACACAGACACGTTTAGATTCGATAACAGATGTGACAAATATCATTTCAAATATTATAAACAACATGAGAATACCCAGATCTTAGCGTAATTTACTAATATAGGACCAATAACACGTAATATTCATTACCACTACTTAATTTTGTATTCGAAAATAGACGACCATGTTTTTTTTTTCTTTTTTTTTATATTTGTGATGTGTGAAAGCGATTATTCAAATCGATTCTTTTTTTGTAAAATTCGATTAACACGAGTAATTTATTTACGGAATTAAGCAAATCGATAGATGGAAAGTAAAACAATTTTGTTTATATTTATTATAACATTGTTAAAAAGCTTTAGTTAGGAAATCTTAATAGTTTTTCGTACATTGTAACAACCCAACAATAAACAGCACAGATTGACCAGACTAAATTCGCGCCGATTTTTTTTCCTTACCAAAATTTAAATTAAGAATGCACTCGCTGTTCAAAATTACATTGTACTTCAATGTAGGTAATTTATTGTGATTTTTTTTTTCGTTGGTTGTCAGTGCGCCAGGGATGAAAGGTTATAATAATACTCTATGGGCTATGGCACTGATCTTGGCACTGATTTTTTAGGTGTGGTGAAAATTGGTTTGGTTCCTACCATGATAATTGTATTTAGTAAACAAAATGGGGAATAGTATGATTATTTTACTGTGTTCGGTTGGATTAGTTATTGGGATACACCATTTTATTTTCAAATACTTTTTTTAAAACCCTGTTCTATCGCATTGGTGGGCAAAGGCCTTCCCATGACTTTCTAATTTTATTTATTTCTCGCCTTTTCCGAACACTATTTTTAATCGTCAATTTTCATTTAATTTTGAAAGAGAGGCCGAGGGGAGTAGCTCCTTGTTAAATAATAACGGCCGCTCGGGTCGACGTTTAGGACGCCTTGCTTGCCTAGTTTGGTCTGTGGATGGGTGACCCAGTACATACCGAGTTTCCTCCGTGCCTCTGAAAGCACGTTAAGCAGTTGGTCACGGCTTTCATTTGTAGTTCTTTGATAGTTGTTACAGGTAGTATCATCACCTAGTACCAACTGGGTTGTGGAGGTCAGATAGGCAGTCGCTCCATGTAAAATACTGGTTTTCAGTTAGACTGGAAGTGGAGTCGTGGGGAGGCCCCATAATAGATGGGAAAAGGCAAGGCAGATTATGAATTTTCATTTGATTATGAATACTTAGATAAGCTTGGTTTAGTAACAACGGTTTCAGCATCCATAATATTTATTTATCATTCAATTTTTCCGATCCTTGGCGCACTATATCCAACCTTCAGACATAACAAAACAAAATTCACAATAAATGATTAAAGTAAATAAAAATATTTTATAAATCTGAATGATGTGTATAGTCACAATTACATTCCTAATTTAAATTTTGAATTTAAAAATTGACGCGAATTTAGCAAGAGGTTGGCCGTTTGTACGGTTGAAAATATTAATCATTCATTTTCAGATTTTGTCTTTGCTTAAACTGTGAAACCTCATATTTTGCCACACGGTGCTAGTTCGGCAACGGCATTTCTCCAAATTCTGCAATCCATAAGTTTTTAAAGGAAAGATTATCATCAAAATGTTGACTTGAAGCAAGAATTTCGTTATTGTTTAGAGTTTAGAGAGTTCTGTGTTTATTAACTATTAATAAGTCAACCAAAAGCAACGAATAATTACTATTCTACATGATATTATTAAAAAAGTAGTATAAAAGGATTCATTTCAGAATTTAAATATAATTCTTGGAAATGATACCAAGGAGTTTTCATTGTCTCTCAAAACTTTTTTCCAAACTTAATTTGATTGCGAGTATCGATTAGGCTGAATGCAACATTTTAATCGTAATGATGAAACTCGGGTTTACGGTCAGCACTACGAAGTGATATGTCATGTGATAAGTTGGTTGCAACATTGTTTTTTTTAGTAATATTTGTCAAGACTTTGATCGTATTTTTTTATGAAATAATGTATGAATAATGGCAAAAATAAGAACGCAGATAGAAGGTTACTGTTTTTATTTAGCTTTTTCCAGTTTGTTTAGCGAACGAGAAGCTTGCCTATGTACATTATTTCCAGCGCATCTACGTTACCTAGTTTTTGGAAGGGTGCAGTAATATGTGTTTTATAAATATTCAGCAATACACTGACGCCGTTTTACTGACCTTAACACGTTACTGGAGATATTTACCACAAAAGTATGGTATGAAACAGCTTCCTAGACATATTTTTCATAAAAAAATCGAATGCTAAAAGTTCACGAAAATTCTGTAAATTTTTGACAAATTTGCATCACCCCGCCGATTCAGCTGATGTGTCATGTGTCAAAATCTTGTCGTGCATAGTGGTTAATAAGACGCAAAGCTTCTTAACGTCACTGAACTGACCGTCAACGCCCTGCGCCGTCAGTATCTGCGTCATCTTTAAGGTCAGCACTCACCAAGTGACCCAAATATTTAAATTGACTAACCCTGTTAACAGTAACACCATTCTACATCACAGGGGAAACAGAGTCGAGTATTTAAGCTTCCATTGGTTTTATTATCTATTGAATTGAATATCGGCTATCGGATCAGCAGTAAAAGCCAAACGTCGTTTCATAGTTTTGTATTTGTGTTTGTTTTTTTTGGTCTAGCAAGCAAGATTCAGAACGATGTACATATATTTCTAATCACGTTGCCAGTTTCGTTAAAGATTTTTTTTTAATGATGCTTTAACCCTTTTTTTTTAGGATGGGAAATCATCAAATGAGTTCTCCCACTCTGGGCGGAGCGGGAGGGAGTGTCAGACTCTTACTGACTAAAACCCATCCATGTTCCTTCCTCGCCCTTTATGTTCCGGGGCCGTGGTATCTCTTTCGAACAGGCCCGCAACCCCGGCAGGATGATGCTTTAACCCTTGGTTTGTGAAAAAAACAGCTGTGTTTAGATTTTTAGTATACAAAATAATTCACTAGTAA
This sequence comes from Xestia c-nigrum, assembly GCA_916618015.1. Lineage (NCBI taxonomy): Eukaryota > Metazoa > Arthropoda > Insecta > Lepidoptera > Noctuidae > Xestia > Xestia c-nigrum. Next base: position 14,721,211 of record OU745245.1, read on the forward strand.
TTTTTATTTGACCTTCTAAACCACTGGTTCCCAACCTGTGGTCCGCGGACCACTGGTGGTCCGCAGAAGTCTACGTCTACGGTCCGCGAAAGAGTAAAATTTTATTCGTACTTTTTAACTTGCACAGAAGATGCAAGCTCAACCCAACCTAATTGAACCTATCAGAAGCAAAATTCAATTTATTTTTTAATTTTTCGAGCTCAATTCGATCGCTTTTGTATCCATCACTATCTTAATTCTAAAGGTTCTCATCACATTATCCAATTTTTTATAGTGTGAGTTAAAGATTCACTCCTTTAGCTATGCTTCTGTCGGTGTCCATGTCCATCTAGGACCATATGGTCCATGTTAACAATGAACATACCAAAGTGGTCCCTGGTCTAAGAAAGGTTGGGAACCACTGTTCTAAACCCTCGGTTGGTTCAGATTAAAAAATATAAATATGTGAAATTGGAAATAAATGGAAAAAGACGCAGCTACAACCTGCTTTATGGCATGTTCCTTTACGACGAGTCAATCGTGCGTCACTTTTAGTCTATACTCGGTGTAATTGTTGCATGTTAATACAAGATAACCAATCCAAGTTATCCGAATGCCAAAGATCATCCAAAGCTGTTCATTAGTTTCACGTGAAAGACCAATAAACATCCGACCATCCTCACATGCTTTCGCATTTATAATAGTAGTAGATTATGTAAGACAAAATAGGTCCATCGGAATCGGAAACACCTACTAATTTATAGTTACGGATCCGCGCGCTTAGTTGTAGAAAAATAAGTAATTTAAATAGGTACCTACTTTCCTAGAATAACCCTGACGACAATTTAAAAAACACAAATTCAATTTGTATCACGAATTATTTGTGACAAATAAATTGCTAATTCTCTAAACCAGCAGGATAAACGAATATTAATCTCGAATCCGTTTGAAAAAAGTATACAAACGAATCTTCCGCGAAATTGCCCGAATGAAACAAATATTTTTGTACTATTTGCGGGAAAAGGCTGGATTTGATAAGAAATTCCAATATTAAAATTGCTCGTCTTCTCTTCCCACCTGTTCTCTGTGATTAAAGTGCGTCTCTCTCGAGCACTCGAACCGAAGGCAACGCCAAATGCAAATGTTAGCTTAAAAAAACCTTTTGCGGTGAACCGAAGGAAAAAAAAATTACACGCCGACTCGCCTAGTTCGTGTGTCATTTTATCATTTACGTGTATTTTGTACACAGGAGACATCAAAAGGAACTCTTTGGAATAAGGCAAACAGACTTTCCTTTCATTCGTTCGAGCAACACTAATTCAAGGCACTTAGTTGGCAGACACACACGGGTACATCAGTACATGTACAGTACGGCATCAACACACACTGTAATGTCTAACTGGTCCAAGTGATTTTATCGACACTGAATAGAGCTAGGTACGGGGAGGGTACATTAAATTCAATAACACGAGTTAGGGAGTTCGACGCTCGCTCCGACCGTCCTCAAAATAAGTAAAGAAGGAAACTTTCGAAAAACTCTGCTCAACTTGTACCACGTTGTATGTGTATATTTTTTGTGGGAAATAATATGTTTTTTTATCAGTCAGATGTTTTGTGCGCCTGATGTTAAATTGTAATTTTTCGTTTATAAAGAGTTTACAGTGACATGTGCTTCTTTTTAAATTAGGTATCTACTACAGAATATTCTAATTTATTTATTATCAGGAAACTTAATGACTCGAATGGGAGATTATAAAAGTAAATAGATAGCCGAACATTTAAATCCGTTACCAATAGCGCAATAGAAGAACTGGCTAGTTCTTCAATGGGGCAAACAGAGTGGCAGACCAGACGCCATACCAGAGGGGGTGCAGGTGGAGGCTCATTTGTATTCAACTTTTTTTGAAATCTGATGAAAAGATGGGAACAAGAGATGCCTAGCTCTTAATTCTTAACATTTCGGGTATAAGTCGACTGACCGAGTAACTTCCTTTTACTGAACAAATTAACATCATCCATCATCATGGGCCTATATCAGTCAACTGCTGGACATAGGCTTCTCAAATTGCACGCCATTTAACGACCCAAATGGCGTAGTGGTAGTGAGACTGCCTTACGTTCTTAGGGTCCTGGGTTCGAATCCCGGTAGAAGCAAATGTTTGTGTGATGAGAATGGACATTTGTTTCCGAGTCATGGAATGTTTATATGTATAATAAGTAACTATTTACAAACAAATAAAGTATTTATGTAGTATATCAACTATCTGGTGTCCTCGACACAAGCCTTGCTTAGTGTGGCACTAGATGGCGCTGTATGTTAATGTCCTGCGATATTTATTTACGATAACTCTCATCCAATTACTACCAGCCTACCGGCGAAGACCGTTACTCCGTCTTGCCCGAGGGTTTCCCACCTTACTGTTACTGATATTCGCGGTTTCCACTTAGGAACACGTTTCCTCCAAATGTCATAAGTTCTACGGTTAATGTGGCCGGCGCATTGCGCTAATCGACAAAAAATTATTATGTCGACAAATTAGGTTCTCAGCCGGAACAACTGATTCCAAATTCGAACCCCATATTCACAACAAAATATATTAATTTAAATATATTGGTTCTCTTAAATACAAAATAAAGTCGAGTAAATATGTACAATAATATACATCTCGTTACGCAGTTGAGAATTGAAGTGAAAGTAAAGATGCTTGTTGTGTACAAGTGTTTTGTTCATGCAATACATTGTTATTCGCTGCAGACTTTGGATAGTTCACTTGTTAGGACGTTCCCGACTCGAGCGGGCCGCTGTGTGCTATCACTGAACTAGTAAGTGTCCCGCAGTTTGCTCTCTAATTTTCACTCACAAACATGTTAACATGTAGTTTACTACGAGTACCTACAACTTCAGCATATGCTCTCGTGTCGCTCCCTAAGCAAACAGCCCCTCGTATAAAAGCTATTAATATGATTAAGTTGAAAATTGCTGTTAGCAGTTAGGAGCTACTTGGACGTTAGAGTTGTTTTGATAACAGTCTAGGTATAAGAGCTTATTTCTTTGCTGTAAAAGTGAAGGGTTGTTTCTTGTTATGATGTTTAACTTTCAAAGATTTAAAATCACATATTTTTTCTGAAGTATTCTTTAATTAAGTGAGTTAGAAATGATAACATACTTATTGTGAATCAACGTAGGTACAATATATGGTTTCATGTATTTTGTAAAAATGCTAAGGTACGAACCTTGGAATAAACATCGGGTCTTTTCAAATCTTTGATGACACTAAAATTGACTTGACCTTTTCAGACACCCAAAAAGTTTAAGAATTCTTTCAAAATATACTACGTCTATGTTCAGGAAAGGGCTTGGAGCCGAGGGGCCGACCACGAGTGCAGCACACTGACGCGGCTCTCATCAAGCCATCATTACGGACGCGCCATGTTTTTAAAATGGCTTTGGATTGCGCATAGCCGTGGTCCAAATTAATCCCCTACTACAATGTTGCTACGTTAAATTGGGATAATCTGTTTTGAGGAAAATATGCTTCGTTATTATGAAAAAAACTTTACAAAGCTTCAATATTAATTAGTCGCCGCTCAACCTTTCCGTCAGGCCGTGACTTCCGTCGTGATTTTGCATATAATTTTCTACTCAATGAACGTAACCCACTGTGTGCTAAGCCACAGCAGGAATTATTAAAAAAATTAGGTGTTGTCTGTGGGAACTAGATAAGGAAAAGGGGATCTATTCGGAAATGTGATTGAGGATTTATTTAATAAATCTACATACAATTTTTTTTACTCATATAATTTTCATGAGATTGCCTGTTTGATGAAAAAATATAGGACATTCTTTCCTGTTTCATTTTCTGCATAGAATAAATTCAGAGCCCGTCGACAAAGGCGTGCAATATTTTATACAAAATACAAAAAAAAATATAGATTTTGGATATTATTTAATACATTTAATAATTAAACTGTTAGTGACACACAGTTTCGGGTTGTTTGAGGTTCCATCGGGATGTCTGCAAGGTTCGTCGCGGGCGGCAATAACCGACACAATGCGGCACAACTAACGACGAGGGGAGCACCTCTCCCAACACCCCTGCAGACCCTCACCCCTCACCCCGCCGGGAGGTAATAAAACCACGCATTCCACTTGCAAGTCACGGACTAGATTACCGAGAGCCGCGACAACCTTCGATGTGCCGATCACCGAACTGGTTGGCACACCTCCGGTATAGCGGTGATATTGAGCAGACGATGATAAATAATCAGATGGAAATGAATTAGGTTGTGATTGGATGTTCTATTTAATATTTATTCTTTTATTTGCAGGCGTGGCTCAGTGTCCGATTCCTTAAGTACTTGCATTCGGCAAGGGGCTGCTATGGAACGGAGAGTGCAATAACAAATCTTTATGCATTTTGACCGACAATTTTCACCAACATATCATCATCTGCTTAGCCTTTTCCCAACTACATGCATGCGAAGAAAAAAATCATATTAAGTCTACTTATGTTTTTTTTTCTTTCGTGACAAATAGTTCTGAATATCACCACCCACTGCATTCTGACGAGCCATTGATAGAGTAGAAGAAAATGTTAAGATTTGGAAAAAAAAACAACTTCTTAAGCAATAAAAAATAACTTTAGCTTCAGAAGTCGGTGACAAAAAACTGAGTAAATCAATCAAACAAAGGTCACCGACTGCAGGAGTTATTTTTCACATTTTTGTATTTTTTGAAGTCGGTTCTATTTTTTGCAAATAAGTTTTTATTGCTCAAGAAGTTGGTTATTTTCCAAAACTTAACATTTTCTTCTCTTTCCACAAAAATGTTTTATGTTTCACTTTTTAGTGGTTCACTTCACAGCGTACCGGCGCGATGTTATGTTATGAACTGGTGTAAACAATAGACAGACAATAGACTTCAGCAATCCCAGTCCATTTTACTATCATTTATTGAGGAGATCCGGTGCCTATCTCCGAAGTTCTTCATCAGATCTTTACCAAATTGAAATAGGCCACTTTAAGTAAGTACTCTTCCAAAAACTACCCAATTCGCATCAAGTGTTCCTATAAAATTTGATCCCATCATCAGATTCTGACTTGACGATTATGGGACCACCTGGGAAGTGTACTCTTTCAAACCAAAAAATAATACAAAAAATCGGTACAGCCATCTTCGAGTAATCAGGGAACATACATAAAAAAAAAGGTTCCGACGAATTGAGAACCTTCTCCTTTTTGAAGTCGGGTAAAAATAGGCAATCTCGTTGCACCCACAACCGACCTTGAAGACTTTTTTGTATATCTCCCAGCTCACGTAACTTAAAAATAAAACTAAGTTTGGTTTTCAAAATAATCCTTAAAGTTTTATAAAGATTGGAAAAGCAATAACAGGGACGACTATACCTCCTTTGCACCAAAAAAGAGTTATCAAACTACTGCTATAGCAATCCATACAAATCCGATACGAAAAGAACAGATACGAGACAAAAAGCCGGCACAAAATCCGAGATCAAAGCGAAATCACAATCGGTTAATATTTGACCACTGTTGCGAGCACGAAGCCAGAGCAAATTAACAGCGGACAAAGAAAAGTATGTCCTATCAATAAGTGGCGGTGGAACTGGCAAATTGAATTGAATAAAACACACAAGTCCTCTAACGAGCCGGTGTTTACCCAAGTGGACACTAATTGGCTTAGCCAGCGGTCGCCGACGCGCTTGCACGGGAATAAAGAAACTTGAACACAGTTTGGGCAGGAGGAGGCAGTTGGTTACTTTGTAACATGATCGCCTGGATAGTTTTTGTGATGCTCTATAATTCAGTTAGGAGTTTTGGACCTGAAAATCAAAGTTTGCTAGCACGGAGCGCAGTAAAATGGATCTAACAGTCACGATCAAGATCACGAACAAAGCTCTTTACTTGTAGGCACAATTGTTAGATTTAGGCTTTCAAAGCAATTTAAACTTTAAATCGTGGTATACTTTTTAATACACTTCCTTGAAAACTCTTTCTATTCGCACTACGATTAGGTTCAAAATGCAGTGTATTTCACTCACGTGCGGTTTTTCATGTTTTTTCCACAGAAAGCAAAATTGCCACAGATAACTATACCTATACTTAGTCCAAACTAGTAAATTTATGCATCATTAAACTTCACCTCTGACTTTAGAGTCAGAGGTATTTTTTTTTATTATTTCAGCAAAGCGATCTACGTCTTTACAGCGTAAACATTTTTTGAATATTCAAATTGTGTTTATAAATTCAATATCATAGATAAACATGATTATTTAAAACTAATATATACTTTTATACAAAAAATAACATTTATTTGTGTTCTAAATTCAAAAATATAAGAAACATTTTTTTGTGGTCTAATTTCAAAAATATATAAGAAACATTTTTTTTGTATTATACCTTTGCTTCGTCTTCAACCTGGCGAAAGAAAAGCGCGGAAAAAAATTTGAAATCATAGTCCCGTAGTAATTCATGACACAAATATTTTACATTCTTTTATTTTATTTCTTCAAAAGTGTATTGAAAAACGTCGTTTGATAAACGTGGACATTTGTTATTGCAGTTCTCGGCTCAAAAACACCCTCGCCTACGGCTCGTGTGTTAATACCGCCTTGAACGACAATAACAAACTTTCTCCACTTGTATCAATATGTAGTATTTTCGTTAAAAGGATAATCATTGCTGGAAAGCTAGCTAGGCACTGAAACCTACCAACAAAATTAAACAGCTTTCAAATGTGCTTCTCATTTATGCCATATCGGAATTTATTTACTAATTCGTTAATTTCGTCCAGCATTATTCGACCAGGGTAGCTTCGGAATGAAGATGCAATCACTGTAACTGGAAGCATAAGCCTGTCAACACTTGATCTTCATTGTTAATTACCCGAACTATTACCAAAAGCCAACCAAAACAAAAGAATAATAAACTATCTATGCAAAGAATGTAAAGAAACAATATACCTGCGAGTAGGTTTTTAATTTAGCTCACACAACAGGCTTCCCCGCAAGGCAAATATAATTTTCTCAAAAATGGTATGTAATGTTGACATAACATCTCTAAAAAGTATCCAGAAAGTGAACTCTACCGGAGACTATTCACAACTGTCCGGTAAGAAGCGAGATTTTAAATTTGGAATCTCCTACTGTCCAGTAAGTAAGTATGTAATTTACTTACTGGACACTTGGTCATCCTTCATCCCTTTTTTTTTTTATGGCTTCGCACGGTTTAGGTCATCCTCTTTAGATCTGCTTAGAAAAAAAAAACATAGTACCAGACACAGATTAGAGTTTAGCCATTATAACATGGTTAGAGGGAGGCTCCAAATATATATCTATCTCTTTTTGGTATGACATTTTATGAGATACATAATATATTTTGGAGCCTTAAACATCCATTTTATTGTCTGTGACACTTTTTTTTTTTTTTTTTTATGGGTCTGTGACACATAACGCGACGCAGAAAAAGTATGCACGTTGCGTTTTGTACTTAGTAATGTTGTAGAAGTATAGTGTGGGATTTTATGTTTGTATTTAGTCATTTCAGTTTATAAATCATGTTGGATTAAAACTTTCCATTCTAAAATTAACATGGAGTTTCAAAAACAATAATTTACATTTTTTACTAAAACATTCATGTAATGTAAAAATAGAACAATGTTTAAAACTAAACGCAAACTTTGTAGTAAAAAAAACAACGACTGGCGGGATTTCACATTCAATTGCGACAATTGTGTTTTAATTTACCGCGTGAATTTAAATAATCCCAAAAAATGAATTCAAGCGAATCTGATTCGGAAATAGATGGCACTCCTCCTGATTTAAAAGCTGAGGCCAAATTAGCAAAAGAAAATTTACTTCCGCCAAAATCCAAGGAGCGATACATGAAAAATTATGAAAAATTTATGAAGTGGAAGGCAGAAAAACAAGCCAACAGTTGGTCTGAAAATGTATTCTTGGCATATTTCAGCTTTCTTCGCCAAACAATGCAGCCGACAAGTTTATGGGCTGTGTATTCTATGCTTCGATGTGTAGTGCAAAATAAACACGATGTAAACATTAAGAATTATTCCAATTTAATAACTTGGTTGAAAAGACAATCGACTGGCTACAAAGGAAAAAAATCGAATGTATTTACCAGCCTACCGTGTGGGTAAGACGTTATCTTCTCCTCATCCGATTCGCGCCGGAGTCCCTCAGGGCTCCGTTATCTCTCCCCTCGCGTTCACGCTGTACACCAGCGACATTCCGAGGAACCAGAAGGTTCAAACAGCACTTTTCGCTGACGACACCGCGATTTATTACTCCGGATAACATCCGCCGCATTCTCCAGAAAGCTGCCGACTCGCTCGGCGCTTGGTTCCGTAAGTGGAGAATTGAAGTTAATCCCGAAAAAAGCCAGGCAGTTTTATACTATAAGGCACGCCTTAAGCGTTCGCCAGGTCCCCCCATCACTATGTTCGGTAAGCCTATCCCTTGGGAGAGGCAAGCCAAGTATCTCGGAGTTATTCTGGACGACCATCTGTCGTTCAAGGCCCACATCAAAGCAGCTCGTGACCGGGCTGCCTTTGCTATGGGCCGGCTCCACTTCATGATCACTAGGAAGAGCAAATTGTCACTCAAGTGCAAATTGCGTCTTTTCACCGCAGTCATCCGCCCCATCATGACCTATGCTTGCATAGTATTCGCGCATGCCCACCCGCGTCATATCCACACGATGCAGACCTTGCAGAACCGATTTCTCCGAAAGATCACCGGTGCCCCCCCTTACGTCCGTAACGATAGTCTTCACGTAGACCTCAGAATCCCCACCGTTAAGCAGTTCATGAAACGCCTTTCCAAGCGTTACTTCGACTCTGCTATTAAGCATAGGAATCCCCTAATCGCATCGGCCGCCCGGTACGACCCATCGCGTATTAGCTCCGTCCAACGTCCGCGTCACACCCTAGTCACCCCCGACGATCCGATCACTATCTTGCAAGAGAGTAGGAAAGATACCAGTACGGTTCGCAGAGCGTACAAATACAGACCGAAAACCTACCGACCTCGCCGCAGAGGTCCGGCGCGAAATCCCCGATCAATCCCTCCCCGACCCTTGCTCGAGCCAGCCCGCGACGCTGAGCCTGTAGTATTAAATCAGTCCCTAAATAAGGACAATCAGATCCAGCCTGTCCCTTTGCTGCCCCCAGCGACGCCCTAAGCCGAGGTTCGTACCCCACTGGGGGTGCCCTTAGAGCGCTGTCGCTTAGTTTCTAGTTATTTTCGCCCTGGCTGGAGGCCTTAGAATCAAGGCATCCACAGGACATTGCCCGGTTAAGCAGAAGCCAGTCTTCACAGACTGAACTGCGAGATGCCATATCCAAAAAAAAAAAAAAAAAAAAAAATTTTTTTTTTTTTTTTTTTTTTTTTTCTAAATCGTATTTACCAGCCAAAACATACAGAAGTTTATAAATGAAGCACCCGATGAAGTTTATTTAGCAGTGAAGGTAATATTTATTTTGTTTACTTATTTAATTTAACTTGTTGTGATGTACGAGTAAGTGGTCTGTTAGTCGGTTGCAATAATATAAATATGCTATTAAATCTGGTTCCAAATAACATAAACTTATTTTTATATTCTCGATTTAAATAGTTTTTTTTTGTTTTTAGGTTATTACTATAATGGGAATTAATGGCGCCTGCCGATGTATGGAGCTCTGTAATATTAAAAACAGTGACGTGGAATACCATAATGAAATAATTTCGGTAAAAGTACGAGAAACAAAAACAAAAATTGATCGCTCTTTTGTTATACACAAGGAGTCAGCTCATATTGTAAGGAAATATCATGACCTGCGCCCTGAAAATATGAAAAGTGATAATTTTTTTATCAATTATAGAAACGGGACATGCTTGCGGCAAAACATCGGTCGTCATAAGATTGCCGCAATACCTAAACAAATAGCAGAATATTTGAATTTACCAAATCCAGAGAGCTATACTGGCCATTGTTTCCGGAGGTCGTCTGCTACCCTTCTTGCTGACTCTGGAGCCAATCTCACGACAATAAAACGACACGGGGGGTGGAAATCGGAGTTGCAGAAGGATACATAGAAGAGTCATTAGAAAATAAAAGTGAAATTACAAGCAATATAAATAAAAAAATTAAATTGAATACTCAAAACACATCATCTTCCACCTCCCCGCAGCCGTCTACATCGCGTCAACAGCAGCTAAGCCTGGCTCCGCAGCCATCTACCTCTCGCCAAGAACCGACCACTATTCCCCTGCCCGTAACATCATCGCAAGCATCCACCTTCCCAAACAACCAAATTAATGTCTCACAGACATTTACTGCCAGCCAAGAGTCCGTTAATCAAGATGTACAACAAACAAATATAAATGCCCCCGGTAAATCGATCACAATATCTATCAGTAATTGCCCTAATATGAATGTAACCTTCAATATTAATTAAACGAATTTGTTGTTAAACTTTCTTTCATTTTTGAGAAAAGCATTATACAAACCTCAACCAGTAAGAAAGCCATCCTGGCCTCGTATATAACCGGACCTCACCTGCGGTTCGGTCCGGTTAACTCATACTCGGCCAGGAAGGCTTACTTACTGGATTCTGCTGTAATGTACTATTACTGTTTCTTTTTATTTTAGGTAATTTAGTCGTTGAAGAAAACAAATGGAGAATCCGTTTATAACAAACACCGCTGAAATGTAATCTGCGTGTATAAATTTTCTCATTTTCAACAGTTTGAAACATAAGTATTGCGCAGGTAGCGAAAAAGTCGCAGTAATAAAAGGACATTATTAATATTCGGCTTTGAATTCACTTTCAAAAACATAATAGAATTTCAAAGTAAAATGCTCTATTCATCATGATTTAAAAAGTGGTTGTCAAAAATATACAGTATTATACAGCTATAATATTGAAAATGAAACCTCTACGATCCGAATATATAATAAAGTCTTTCCCCGACCGCGCAACAATATATTATATTTTAATATCATATGTATTACCAATACAACATGAATATTCTGTGCGCAAAAGTAATTTTAAAGGCTATCACAGAAGGCGACAGCGGCGGCACCCAGTGACATCAGTGGCTTGTATCTTGCGCTGAATTTGCATATAAATTGTATCTTCTGGTCATAGCGAGCAAGATGACACGCGTCTATGATGTGACCGCTCGTCGCTACGGTAAACACAACTGCATATTTATGTCCATACTAATCAACGAACGCCTGAAATGTGTGCATAAAGATGAAGTCTATAGCTAAGTTGGTCATTAATTGATCGAGATTAACATTCCTTTATTTTAGAGGATTTCCTAACTTCTCATAATTCGTCAAAATTACTGCACTGAACACAAACGAAGATTAAACGAAGCCATAACAATCCACAATTTTAATGACCCCCAATAAATCTACGTGATCGTTACTAAGCGAAATTAAAGGTTATATTAGTCTTCATCAGCGCGCTTCCGACCGATGCAGGGCAATAAAACGATGAAAAGAAGCTAATTTTTCAGCAAATCATCTCCGGACCCCATGAAGTCATCAATATTCATTTTGCGGCGCGCCTCGGAAACAAACACCTTTGCGAAGGAGCACAACGCGCTTCCTTTGAGCCAACTATGCCGGGGGCGCGCGTCACGCCGGAGACCGGCTAACTCAATTTATTTGGATAATTGGCTTGTTTCACTAACGTTCCCGACTCACATCAATTAATTGAGTGTATAGCGATAGTTTTTTGATTATCATTTGTTTTCGTAACGAAGATTTTGGGTTTTGATTTTATTTGAAAAAGAGGTCATTATTCAGATTAGCCGCTGTCTAATGTATACTTTTTCAGTTTTGTAGCTTGTAGACCGGTCAACGATTCATTTATGATGTATTTAGTGCTATTCCTTCAATTTCTTTTCGATTAACTTTTATCTAGGTCATAGAAAATTAGTTTTAAGAATTACCTCTGAGACATTAATATATTTAATTCACTCTAGTACATCGTTACCTAATCTACGACAGCATACTTAAACGTGCCTAGAAACTTTAGTGGCCCTAAAATCCAAACGGATATGTCCAATGAAATAGCAAATAACACATTAAAACGGTCATCTATTGGAAATAAACCAAACATTATGTACCTCTTCGAATCTATTGTTTGTTTAGACGTCTCCACTGTTTGTGATTATCAAATCACTATGCCAATGGTCGGGGCTATTAATATTCTGAATAGGGAGCGGAATAATTTCGGGGTAAGTCCAGCGTTCGGCTCCGTTCGTATTAGTACGAGTCTATCGGCTACGGCTACCTCTATCCCCGCTACGCCGTCTACGTGTACAATCGCCCGCGTAGCATACTCGTAGCTAAGGCGTAGCACTTCGTAGCACTGTAGTAGCTTCTTACTAACTCATTAAATTAATGTTTGTATTATGATTCAATTTGAAAACTAGTTACTAAAGCAAGTTTTCATTAGGTTAACTAATACATTAAGTTTGTACTAATGCAATATAAACATTCTAGAACCATATTCTTTTTCTTAGAAAACTCATTCTAAGAAAATTATGAGTTCCAGTTTATGCAATCGTATGTTTGATTATATTAACATATTCATGAATATGTGCATTTAAAAGAACTGGAATTGATTTTACAAAAGACAACGCTAACAAAAGTTTTTAGAGTCGGTAGATTAAGCCGATTTAATTCGGCGACAAGTTTATAAACATATCTGAATATTTGAGAGTGCCTAACATACTGGACATTTACTGAATTATTTCTTTAAATAAGTTGAACAGAACTTCAGTAGATTGTAGCTATTTGGTGTAGCCAGTGCACGTACGCGACCGCAACGTCCAGCTAGGCCGTCATTACTGCGGCTGAGCGCCAAATTGCGATATCCGCTGCCTTTGCCGACTGGCGACTGGCCGCCGTACCCACCAGCCAGGTAGTTGGCGCAATCAATTTTCTTATTTCAAATTAGAACTATTTTGTTTCACACAATCGTAACAAGGAGTTCGAAACTGACTGTTGAACTTCGCGGTTCAGACAACACCTGCAATAGTCAGGTTGAAGGTGAAGAGCGGGCTCTTTGTGTGGCGTTGACGTGGCGTGGCGGCGCTCCCCACGCTGTCCACAGTAACAAGCCACTTCTGTTTATTTTACCGCAATGAATTTCCTTGCAATATTTTCTTCATTTTTTTAATTTTGAATACATTTGAGCACAATTCTCCATGGCGGCTGTGCGCCCCCGGCAATCTCCAAATTGCCTCTTTATGTGCAGATGTTCCGACCCTCGGTTTTTCCGTCTTTTGAATGTCGTTTTGCTGTTAAATAACCTGCTCTTCTATTGTAATTGGGGTTTGCAAGTTTACTTTCTACTTCCGACTCCATTGTCACGAGCATGCTATCAACTAAGTGGAATTATAAACATTGCAGACATGTGGTTTATTATTTTCTATAGGAAGATGAAACGATTCAAAAATGTTATTACGCTGTTGGTTGGTGTGCTAATGAAACGAGATTATAATAAAAATCAGAAATACGTTCCTACCTACAGTATAATTTCATTAAAGAGGAAAAAAACAATAAACCTAATGAAATTCTTAACCTTTACATTTATTTTTATTTTAACTTTATAACATCTGCCCTTTGTATTCACAAAAACGCAATATTAATAACACCAAGTTAAGTGGGGCACGCGGTAGCGAGAACTGCTTTTTACGCGAGTTCCTTTAATATTAATCTTAGGAGGGTCACTAAAGATCACAATTACACGTTTTACAAGATTCCAACTCATTTATTTTTCCGAGAACAAATTATTTCTCGTGAAGCAAATTAATTCCTTAGCATTATACTTCTTTTAAGATCTGAATAAATTTGAACGAGATTTCCCAAAAAAATATAGACCGTCTGAGGGCCCGCGGCTAGCGGCAAATTACGTCTTTATTTACAAGTGCGTGCCTAAATATTTTCTTCGCATTTGGAGAGCAGAAAATATGAGAATAATTGGTTACTAAAAAGACAAAAATACTTCAAACACACTTTGATAGTAAGTACTCGCACGTGGTTTACTTAATTACAAATTAAGTATTCCGACACATTTACAAAAACAACGATTTCTGCTTATGTTTATAAAACTGAAATATTTGCTTACATCTAGGTCAAGGGATAAAATCCAATGTCGCTTGACACCAAAGATATGTCAATTCACGGACTTCTGAATATCTGACCGAGATGAGATGTTAAATGGGGATGTATAAAGTATCTAAATACCTTCCAATAATTTTATTGCAAGTACTGTTTATGTTAGAGCAGCGCTGGCCTGACTCGTAGGTTCGAACCCAGGCAGGCGCATTACTTTCGGGTAATTTATATCATCGTCACTGCTCTCAAAACGGTGAAGGAAAAAAATCGTGAGGAACCAAAACCTTCGAGGACATGTGACATCTATTAATCTGCACTGGGCTCGCATGGTGGATTATAGCCTATTCCCTCTATTTTAGAAGAGGCCGTGTGTCCCCGCAGAGAGGACATTATAAACTGATTATGCACTATCTATGTAGTAGAACCAATACTAAGAATAATTATATCATACACAATAAATTAACACTAGCAATCATCACATCACAATAAATGGAAAAATAAAAGATGAGAGAGAAATAAATAAAGCGAGCAGACAATAAAGTTAGTTTATTTTATTAGTAGAAGCACAGTCATCTCCGCTCGCCAATTCCCCGCCCCGCCTCCGATTCCTCAGAATAAGAAGTATAACTGAAAATGAATACACGTTATAACACCTTATTATTGTGAAAACTAATTCACCGCCATAATGTCTTTGAGAACTATACAATCGATAGAGGTGACAAAAGATTTATTAGAAATCTCTTTTTTGTGACAAGTTTGTGTTACATTCTACTTTTATTATTAGATAATAAGTATTATTATTTGATATTATTATAGATAGAAAAAGAAGAAACAGAAAAAAAATGACTAGATTCATAGAATTCGTGATATTTCGTATTTCGTTGTTTTCTATATTGAATGTAGTCTTGTCTGAGGTCTGGAAAATTCGTAACTAATTTAAATGTTGCTTATACGCACGATACTTACATCTGGATCCTTTTCATACGAGCATTTATGTACATCAAAAGATCTCTGGCACTTGTCTTTGTCCGGGGTATCTAAAAATACAATAACGTAAGCCAAATATATAGTATAACGTAATACTTACAACTTTACAGGTACTTAGGTTTTTATAATTACAGGTATTAAGTTTCGTGTAGTAGTTTAGTTAGGCTGAAACTGCCAACCAATCAAAATAATCAACCATTACCGAAGATAAACCGAAAAATACTGAATATCCTAAATAAATAAATAAATAAATAAATAAATAAATAAATAAATAAATAAATAAAACAGTAATACCGTTAGTAGTATACTACGACACTTTCCAAAACCATGTTTCTTAATAGATTTGGACGTAGAAGAGTAAAGTAGTCATACTACCTTTTTATTTAGTTAACACTCAGACGCACAGTACGCGCTACTCAAAATAAATAGATAGTCAACCTTTACACATTTTAGTTAATTTTGCAAAAAATAAAAAAATAGAATCTGTTCTTTGAAGTGAGGGTATTAAATTGGCTGTCAGGCTCACATGCTATTTTTTTATTCTGTTTATCTGAGCTGTAAGTTCCATAGTTCATAAATAACTTAATTGATTAAGTTTTGAGTATGAATGTGGATGGGCTTGTGAGTAGAGGAAGACTAAAGAAGCGATGGATGGACTGTGTTAACAATGATATAATATAAAGAAAAGAAATGTCTGATCAGATGACGAAAAATAGAGGAGTATGGAAGAAGAAGACGTGCAGCGCCGACCCCAAATGAATTAGGATAAGGGGAAGAGAATGATGATTACCTACTAATTAAATAAATGTAAATACTGGTAAAGACGTGGTCGCTCACAATGGGCCTTATCAAAAGGCTTAAAGTCACCCAAAGGGCTATGGAGGGGGCTATACTCGGAGTTTCCTTACGTGATCGAATCAGAAATGAAGACATCCGCAAGAGAACCAAGGTCACCGATGTAAGTGGCAGTGGGCAGGTCAAATTGGTCGCAGAACGGATGGCCGATGGGGCCGAAAAGTTCTGGAGTGGCGACCGCGAACCGGAAGACGATGCGTTGGAGGACCTCTCACTAGGTGGACCGATGACCTGGTGAAGGTTGTAGGAATCCGTTGGATGCGAGTCGCAAGGGACCGGTCAATGTGGCGACACTTGGGAGAGGCCTATGTCCAGCAGTGGACGTCTTTCGACTGAAATAATGATGATGACTGGTAAAAAATTGTTAAAAAAACTCTAACCGAGATGTTTACACGCAAATATCATTTTGGTTGTTCTCTCGTAGTATTCGTCTGGTATCAGACTGACCAGCATGTCGTAGTCCACGGTACCGTCATCGTCTACCTGCAAATTGAACAACAAGTAACTTATAATAAGGTATCTTTTTTTTTTTTTTTTTGATTTTCAATTAGTATATTATTTATTTGATAATTTGTTTAATAAGCTACATACAATTATAAATTAAAATAAACTAACTAACTTAAACTTTAAACTTAAAAAATGGCGTCAAAAAACTCCTCCTCAACGCTGTCAACTGGTAAAGTCCCCAGGAGACTGGCGGCGTTACCGCGCTGTATGGCAACGCTAAGCCTTTGGCCAAGGTAATAGCCAGCCCTAGGGTCACGGGAAGTGTCAACTAAGCGTTTAGTAATTTCTTTAAAAAGGCTGTGTGCACTCGGACCCCACGGTCCTAGAGTTTCAACCCCAAACGGCTCGAAAATATAGTTACCAACAAGGTTACTATATTTACGCCGCTTGAGGTTCTCAGCAGCCGCAGCGAATAAATAAAAATCATCTTTTAAATAAGCTCTAATAAAAAACCTATTAAAACGTTACAGTAAGTTAAAGTCAAGGTAGCATCGCGAACTTGCTAACAACAAAACATACGAATTGAATTAAAATAAATTAAATGCCTGTTTGTATCTAATTTCGTACACGACAGAGTGAAGAGAGAAACAAACAAAAGACAGATAACTCACGAGGCTCGCTTCCTCCAGCAGGCAAAACATATAGCACTTCAATTTCGCGTCCTCCTTAAATATGCCGTTTTCGCAATTCGTTATATCCTCTGGGGGCAAGTAAGAATAAAGACTCTTTAATGTACGCAAACATGAGACATTGTATTTGAAAACAATGCTAGTGGGAGAGGTGAACTTGAAGTATTGTGAGCAAAAAAGTTATTTTCTGAAAAAAAAATTAAGGTTAATTCAAATAGCGTGTGTAAGAATATTATGTTATTTTTTATATATATTAGCCAGTAAGTCTTCTCTGCGTGCTTGCTAGTGCTGTGGCGGGAAGCTTAGCCGCGCCAATTGCTACTCGGCGAGTCGGCGTCATTCGCATGCTAACATAGAACAAAGGAGCAAGAAAATTTTCTTTTGAACGCTCACCCTCTGCCACCCCTGTTTTACCGACACACTCGTCGTGAACTGTTTGTATTATTTCTTTGATTTCCTCACTGAAAACCTGAAATGAAAATACACACAGGTAACTTAGATGTTTTCAATATACGTCGGCAGCTGAATTTGACTGGTGTTATTGTGTAGCAAAACTATTGCCAAACTTCCGTGTTTATGTAACTGTTTTAATATTTGATTCATTTTGAGAAACGTATTAAACTCAATTTGTTTACTAATTGCCAGAGCCAAGTTACCGTCTGTAACAAAAGAGCACCTGCATCCCCTAAGCGATGCCTCAAACTACTTAAATAAGTACCTCCACAAACTTGCCACACATTAGATCCACAAAGTTCCCGAGATTTCCTTATTAAATCATTTTGTGTCTGAATTATTTAGTGTAGTGGGCGAACCACTGAGACACCCCGGTCTCTTGATCTACACGACTACCTTTGTGAACAACGGGGGGAAATAAGTCGTTTCAATATTAAAAATGAGATAACATTCTCAAAGAAAATATTAAGTCGCGATTCCCGCGGGAGCAACCCAATGCGCATCAACTTGTATCATAATGTTAAATATTAATTTAAATGGTGAGGGACTGTCTCCATTGTAGGTGACCTTTCTGTTTTCTCAAGTTTAATGGAACTTATTTTGATAAGGTAAATGTGTTTGGATTGCTTTTACCACTAGGATTTTTATACATTATTTAGGGACACTTTCTACCATGTCATGAACTGTATTCTAATCATAATGGAATTAGAAAATACATTAATGACGATTGAAAATGTATCAACAAAAATCTGTGTTATGATTTGAAGCACACAGGAGGATTTGCCCAAAAAAGAACTAATATGTAGGAATTTGGCGTCGAGTTAAGGGCCTCCTGAAAAATCTTCGTGAGTCATTGGAGACGGCGGCGCGGTGGGGCGGGTTGGCGCACACGATGCATTACGTTCATATTCGCAGGGCGACGCGCGGCGCGACTCGGCGACGTTGAGCAATAGTGTCGCGTGTCGCCGCGCCGTGTGTCACACATCCATCACACCGACACAACGCACCTTCGCAAACACTTCATAAACTTTCACCGGAAAAAACTACAAGTGACAGTTGCAGTGCACTTCTTTTAAAGAATAATGTTCGAGTATACATAGTGAGTCTTGATTTGTCTGAAGTTTCATAAGGCAATCCCCATTTCTTTTGGCTCTAAATATCTTTGCAATTAGTTTTTAATAAAGGACGTATCTCCTTTACTTCGTCGATCGACATTTATTTTCAAAATAAATAAAAAAGTATGTCTGTCACATAGAATATGGCCCAACCCAACTAACTCAACACTGCATATTTATTTAAAAATATTTTTCACAAACTTACAGGTTTTTCTTTACCGCCATAAGCAACAGCAACCAAACAGAGGACGAGGGGCAGCGTCCCTGTAAACATGGCGCCGCTGCTTCTACGCCAATGGCCCTGCTCTCTCGGTAGCTTGTCTTATAATACCGCTACCGGCAACTCCACCCCAAACTAAATCACACACTTAAGGCACTTAGTTAACGCGCAGTTATCCAAAGCCAGCAATTAACGCGTTAAAGGTGTTACGCTACTTGCAGCACAAGCGGTAATCATGAGGCGGAAACTTTTCCAGCCATGAATGAGTAAGCAACTAGCTAAATACACCGTGCAACTCAGCCTTAACATAACTTACTAAGTATTCTGTCTGACAAGATGGGAACTATCCCGAAAGTGAATGTTACGGTTTTCCGAAAGATTTGTCCAGATTCTCTGTGAAAAAGTTATTTTTATAAAAGATTGCTATGGAAATAAATAGTAAGCATAGAAAGTAACTATATAATAGGTAATTCTCTTATACAAAATTGCTAAGAAGCTAAGAAATATTGGCAGAAGCCGTTAGTTGGCCGTATGGGTACGCGTCGTCAACTTCCCGTCGTACCGTTTGCACCATTGACCTGCACCATCAATGGTGCAGATGAAACCGCGAATTGGTTATGGTCTCATCTGCACCATTGATATGATTAAAAACGGAAAAAATATATTTTGCGACGGTACATTCAAAAAGTGTCCTAAGCCATTCAAACAGTTATATATCTTATGCATTTTTTCGAGACATATTTTGTTACAATCATGTATTCCGAGAAGAAAACTACTCATATCACTAGCGACCCAGCCCGGCTTCGCACTGGGGCAATTTTCCGGTGAGGAAAATGAGAGAGGGGTGTAGCAGTTTTTTGTCATGTTAACCTTGTCCTGATACTAACGAACACAACAAGATAAATCAGCCAATCAGTTGAACCATCATCAAGTGACGCTGAGTCATAACTCATAAATGTAGCAAATCCAAATTAATATTTACCTCAATGCGAAAATAACTCAGTACCTATAATTATCTGTCTATTACCTTATTCATCCCGGTATGTGCGTTTCCACTTTCCTTGTGATAATTTCCAACAAACCCACGGGAGAAGCCGCAGGCAGAAGCTTATTCAGTTACAAGAAGGGCAGAAGGGACACTATTTCCTGAGTCATTTTCCCACTTTGGAACAATCATTGTTTCCACCGTGAACAATGAAGGGGATCTTACGTGTTTTTGTGCGCCCGCCCCTATTGTGTCCTACACAATTATAAAATGAATGTTATAATTTGCTGTTCGCTGACGTGATAGCCACAATGCGCCCCGGCCGCGGCGATATCATACTTAATGATTATTAATGGTCCAAAGACAGCTTGGAAAATCACGCTTAACTTGTGTAGGTGAGTGAGCATATTGAAACAGAACCATTTTGTAGCAGGCCGTGTTCACACCAACCTCATAGTCGGCCGCCGACTGTGAGAATGTCCATTTCTATGGAAAATATCGGTTTCCAAAATCAAAAATTCATATCATGAACTGACATTTGTTAGATCCATTCAAATGGATTCACTCTCCACTCCATTGAGCGGACACGTGTTTTTTTTAAACTGCAGGAATAACTGTATCCGCCATTCTTGGATTGGAAATTAAGGACAGCTGCACAGAGTTCTAAGCCGAAACCCCGCACAGCGGCGTAAGCCCTAGTCGCACTTGCCCGGTTTGATTTTCATAAATGTGGGACATAATTTTTGAACTTAACGCTCACCGTTGGTAGCCGACCATACCTTATGGTGTGCATAGACTATTCATTACTGGTCGAAAATGTATTGTTATCCTTTCTCCTACATGTATGTAGGTATTTGTTAACACTTTTCCTGCTCCAGATTGACGTCAGCGCCAAGCCTGACCGAATATCAATATTTAAAAACAACAACTGCATTGCATTAGTTAAGTACAACAGATTATAACTACGCTTCTAACTACAATTTCTATAACAATGACCTAATCCTTAGGCACTCGTACTTACTTCGTAGACCAACGTAGTGTTTTTTTTCCAATATTCGATTATCTTCCACGCATTTATACCTATGCCGTGTTCAATCGACATGAAAAATCCATTAGAGTTGTTTGCGTCGGCAACTGGGCCGATAGGCGTCGCCAGTGACCGTGCCTAAGAGGATTTGTTGCTTCCCTGTCGGCTGCATCATGCATCTGTGCATTCGTTAGCTGCAAGCGCATTCCGACAACTCGATACAACGGGCCATTCGATGGTGAAATGCGAATTGTGTTATTACAATGAAAGGGTACTGTTTGCCGTCACGGCTGCCATATTGTCATCGGTTTATTGGACAATAATTTAATACATGTAAAATGCAACACTGCATAGAGCTTTCGTATATCGTCCGTCCACTGGAACTTATTTGATGCGTGATCATGTTTGATTCAATACCTAGGGACTTGATTCTGCGGTGGAAGATGTATTCCATCAAAAGATTAATTAGATGCAAATCTCATGACCTACAAAGTCATTGAAACATAGGTACATAACAGATAAATAACACCAAACAAATTAAACTCTTTTCCTTAACAAAGTTCACGTAGGTAGTAAACACGAAAACTGAAAACGTTCGCCAGTGAAATTCAGATATACGACGTCCTGGCAAAACTGTTGACTAGTTTTGGTAGAAAAGTTTTTACAATATTTCTATTGTATGTAAACTCGTCCGACTATTGCCGACGCGGGGTAACAAGTAAACTTTCGCATTTGTAGTTGTAGACGCGCGCTCACAACCACCAACTTTGAACGCCCGTCTGAGCTAAGAGGACGTCTTATGGACGTGTCAACAGCATCTCTAATCATGCTGCAAAATAATAAACATATAGTTTCGTTTTGTATGTTATTTTCATACCACTCTTCAAGCTGAAATGCTTATTTGATAGATCGATAGATAAATCATTTATTTATTGCACACAAAAAAATAACACAACACACGATTAAATTATACAGTACACTTGTGAAAAACAAGATGCCATATATACTGAAAGAAAATCATATTATTTACGAAATAAGTATAGTAACACCGTGACATTCAAACAAAAAAATAATAACAAGTAGGAATGCAAGGTGCGGTGTGCGTCTCAAGATAGCAAATCAAATCAAATCAAAAATATCCAGCCCAGCATGTGTCAGGCATGCACCTGACGCTGATATTCTGCTGGATCCCTGATAATAATTGGTGTTTTGATAAAGTGTTTTTTATTTGATGTAAATCGACGTGACTTTACGTCCTTTACTTTAATGTTCTCTGAGTGGCACTACCAATGTAACCATTAGATTTACCTTGGATTTTTCGCCGCGTTGGTTAATCAGGGTATAGGTACAACGTACTTGGAGTAGAAAGTTCTGATGCTTTAACGTATTTAGATAGTGTGATATTGTTATATGGGAACATACGAATGATATGAAAAGGAGTAAATGATAGCGAGACGATTGACGGAAAGAATGGAAAAAGAAATGTGTTGCACACACCCAACGTAACATGAGACAAGAGCAGAAAGGTGGTGATGAGATGGCCACATACGGATTCTTGTCTTATATTTTAAATACTCTTTAATTATCATAAAGCTATAAATCGATATAGATAGATTATACTAAGTAGACATAGGCACCTAACCTGCTTATACAGCCGAATCCAAAAGTCTCACTGACACAGTTCAAATAGTTAAAGGTGTTAACAAAACCGAGTTTAACAGTAAATCATACAACACAATGGCCCCTACAAAACCAATAAATTCGTAGACACTTATTGTTTGACCACTACAGACGGGACGGACCACCCGAGAAAGAGCAATAGGATTGTCTTCCGAGTTCCGACCCTTGCACCCACTGACGATAAATGTTGGCACTGGCAACTCTGTCAGTCCCTAATAGTTGAATAAGTGTGCTTGTTCAGGAAATAGGGAGGAATGAGGTAATATTTACGATAAACACAAATGACTTGTGTGCTTTTAAATGGTTATGGTCTTAAAAATGGATCATTATGAACAACTTTTACTATGGGATTAGACATTGGTAACAATGTAAAAGAAACACCGTTCTCTAAATTTTGTCTAGTTATGCGCACATAAATGAACAGCTATTTTTTTTTCACCTTAACACCTCAAACACGTAGGTTTTGCAGTTTACAGACAGTGAGCAAAATTCGATTTTGCTGCGAGCGTGACACAATGGTTATTTGTTAAACAAGAGTGCAATAGTTATTTGTGCAACAAGAGAGCAAAGTGAGTTTTTGCTGCGAGTGTTTATTTTCAATCACGAGTAAGCGAAGGATTCTATGGTTAAAATCCTGAGCGTAGCGAGGGATTCAAAGACACGAGATGCAAATAACTTTGGTCTCATGTAACACATACAACTTTTCACCTCAGCAGCGGGAACATACACCTAAACAATACAAAACAGTACATTCAACAACATACATACACCTACAACATACTACAAACAACATAGTGAGATATAAATAATGAATAGATATATTATTAAATAATGTACAGATAGCAGACCGGCAGGAAGTTTATTCTGCATTTTTACATTATGCTTCAATTCTTTGGGTGATAAATAGCAGGACTTCGTCACTGCACTCACTCATATCTATTTATTATTATTATCTTAATATTCAAATTTTATTGTACTTTGTAGCTAGCGTACATTGACCTAACCATTGCTTAGCGTAACAGAGAATTTAGAAACAA
Organism: Xestia c-nigrum; assembly: GCA_916618015.1. Taxonomy (NCBI): domain Eukaryota; kingdom Metazoa; phylum Arthropoda; class Insecta; order Lepidoptera; family Noctuidae; genus Xestia; species Xestia c-nigrum. The sequence continues at coordinate 14,744,839 of OU745245.1, forward strand.
TAAAAATTTTGACCCCGCTTCTTTTTTAAATGCGTTCTGAAACTACACTCGCGGTATTCTGTCTCAATATTAAAGATTGTTAAAACTATAAATAAATAAGTAGATACATGATAAACTTCGTATTATTTTCTTCAACATTATTCATCATCTTAATTCAATTGTAAAAATTTAATTCAAATATTTGAAATGCAACAATTTTTATTTATAACCTAAACACAATAATATACAATATTACGGTTATCGATTACAATACCGGTATCCGAACGTTTTACTGTTTTTTTTTCTTTTTGTGCCTACTAGTTATGGAGTTTGAAAATCGAATTTCGAATCGACTTGTTTCTATCTCTCGCTATTTTCGTATCGAAGTGAAAGTGACAGAACAAAGTGAAGTTGAAATCATTCAACTTTTGTGAGTAGACTTGCACAGTTCTCGGTATTTAAAAAAAATAAATAAAAAGTTACTTTGTCTCACGCTCGCAGCAAAATCGAATTTTGCACACTGTCTGTAAACAGCAAAACCTGCTTGTTTGAGGTGCTGAGGTGAAAATGAAATTATGCGAAAAAAAATTTGGGAAGTGAAAATTTGTCAAATTCTTTTCGGGAGAAACAAGGGATACCCGAAAATTGTGGGTACTACTTCCTATAGACTTAACAAATTTTCAGTAATATTCACAAGACAGAAAATGTCTGTATAAATAATATCAGATCAAAGCACAACAAGAACGTAGGTACATCCACTTCTATATTGAATAGGTAGTCCAAATACGACTATGAAAACGCTTTCAGTAACAGCAAACAACTTTGAAAGCAACACTTTGATTTTAAAATATAACGTAACTAAAACACGGACATCATTAATTTGTAAAGCAATAATCATTTGAAGATAGTAAGAAGAGACAAGTGGAGAAGTCGGAGAGACGTCATTACCGCAATCAAAGCCGAAAGCCGCAGAGCAAGCCGCAAGCCCCCGCAGCCGCTAACGACGAGTGCTCTCGATAAAAATTAAAAACACGTGCAAGCCCAGCCTGAGGAAAGTTTTAATGAGAGAACACGACTCGTTCACGTACAGATAGATGTATCTAGGTCCGCCCCGTCTACTCATATGCTTCGTAGGTAGATGAGTATTTATCTAATTACAGCGGTCCCTAAACATGCAAAACAGAGTCAGGTGGATAACTTATCTTGGTACATAATGAACTTTCATGGGTGATGACGCGTCTACATAGGTTTAAAGCTTCTAAGCTTGACCTTTGTTTGATTATATGGTGTTTTGGTCACCGGCTTCTGAAGCTAATATCTTGATAACATGATAATATGGAAATAAAAATCTATGGATAGAACGCTTGACTGGACCAAGAACATTCCAGCTGCTAAAATTAGGTATAAAGAAGCATTCTTTTATAAATTGCAAAATGAATGGACGACGATTTGTTTCCTAGTCCATCCACCCTTATTAATTGTGTTATGGTACAGATTTTGATAACAGTATCCACAGTCCACAGCCAGGGATTCGGTATTTGGGATAGGAATACTTTCAGCAGACTTTGAAGGGTGATTAATGACTTGAATTCTGAGTCTGTTCGTACTGGGCATAGTTGCGTACACCAGGCTCGCAGTAAGAAGGGACGTGGCGCTGGTCAAGTACGTGGCGAGCGTACTGCTAGGGCTGCTGCACCATCCCGGTGCTGGCTGTGCTGCGTTTGCGCGCGCTGGATGGGTGCGTGTGAGCGCGCCGCCTCCCCGCGCTGTTAGACGTGCCAGCCGCTAGGACTAACCTACTCAAGTATACCTATGTCGCGAGCTGCACGCATTATTAATATTATAACGGTATCGGACGATATACCTGCCGAGATTTATCCGGGCTCAATTCATAGTTGAAAAAGGTGTGCAACTGTGAACATTAATTGTCATGTTGTATTAATTTTGGTGTTTTTATTTGTACTAGGTAATTTTACTTATTTTATTTTGTGTGTTTTTCTATTATATGTGTTCAAAAATGTGTTCTATAATGTTTGTCTTATAGCATCGCATTGGAATAGTCTGTAAGGATGTTATAATTAGTGTAAATAAATAATTATTAAAGAATCAGAAAGAATTCAGTATAGGTAGAGATCTCTCTTAATTACTTTTTGAACTTAACATCTACTTCATTATTTTCAATAGATGTCTTTACCTCGTAAGCTTAGTAACCAATTTGTAATCGTTTCATCAGCAGTTACTCACTAATAATATGTCGACATGCACCTTCATAGGCCGACATGTCGTATCTAATAATAGAGCCTTCCCCGTCAATGTGCCGATTAGGTGCACATTGAAGACGCCTGATATCAGGGCTCGAGTGTAATTAATATCCAGGGCATTCATTAAAACCATTAAGCGACAACAACAATTCTCAATTATACAGAGTCATTTACGCAGAGACATAAAATTTCCTTGAATTTCAACTTGAACAATGTCCAGTTAGGTAATAGCTAGGGCTGCCCCAGCTATGAAATATTGAATGTTCCAAACTAACATACGAAATAAAAAACGTAATGCACAAAAATATCGACCATCAAAACAGGAACCAGACTAGTTTTTACCATCAGACCAATTTATCTCAAAAGTTCAATAGATGTGTTAAAATCTTCTATCTAAAACGGTCAGTTCGATAAAAATAAAACTGATTTATAGCGCATGGGGAAAATCTTTTTGGCAAGGTGCATTTTCCATTGTAGGTATGCATATCGGTACATTTTCAGGCAACATAAAAAATCCATTAGATTAGTGCATTGGCTTAACGAGCGACGACGGAGGGGGGAGGGGAGGCCTGGCTGGCGGCGGCAACCCTCAGTTGACCGTGCGTAAGCGGCTTTATTGCGTTCCTATCAGCATCACCGAGCTGTAATAGACGGGTTCCATCTATCTGGCAGAATCTTGTTGCTCCGAAATTCATTTAGCATAACACACTTGGCATAATTTTCTTTAAACGAATATATTAAAGGCATATTTTTTTTTAAATATACTTGTTGTTTGGCTGAATGTGTGTATGTCCGAATTTGGAATGGCATACTTTTAGATAGCAGAATTTTATTTGGCATAATTACCTTTGGCATTGTTCATATTTCGCATAATTTCGTTTAGAATAATGTTTACTTAGAACGACGATTATTTGATATAATTTCACTTGGCATACTATGAAGATTGCAGAATTTCATTTGGAATAATTTTATTTGGCAGTATTGCCATTTTTCAATGCCACAAAATAGCATTTTTAACCTTAATTTAAAATTAAAATATTATCTTAAAAAGTAAATATGTTGTGCTAGAAAAGTTAGTGACAGAAAAGAATCGCTCCAAAACCGACTCCACGTAGTCTTGTTTGCCCTACTCCAAGAGTGTAATTTAAAATCGCGTAGGCGCGGAGGGGCGAGGCGGGCCGCGAGTTGAGGAGCAGGTGGTTGTAACACTCGCCGCCGCGGCTGAGGTTGGCCGGCGAAGCCGGCCAGCAAGCCGAAGCTGCGGTGGTGAGCGTTAAACCCATCTGCGACGAACAGCTCGCGTGGGACCGCCGTAGCCCCGCAGCGCCGGAGCCGTGACAGAAACCATGCCTGCTGCATGTTGCATGCTTGCTTGCATGCTACATGATTGCTGCATGCTTGTTTGTATGCTGCATGCTTGTTTGCATGCATGCTGTATGCATGGTATATGCATGTTCAGATGTTTACATGCCTGCTGCATGCTTGCTTGCCTGCTGCATGCTTGCTTGCATGCTGCGTGCTGCATGCTTGCTTCATGCTAGCTTGTATACATGCACGATATAATATGCTTGTTTGCCTGCTTTTTACAGGGAAATAAAAACCAAGTGTTCACAATCAACTGATTTTATGAATTTTCTGTGATATGATAGATGAGTCTTTCCATTATTATGCATATGAAATGTATGCCAAACAATAATTCTAACTGTAAACTTTCTGAGATATGATAGTTCTGCCTTTAAAGACTATCGATATGAAAATTATGCCAATAAATGATTCTGACTGTGAACTTTCTGCGATAAGATGGTTCTACTTTTGAACCTTATGCATATGAAATGTATGCCTGAAGATGATTCTGGCTTACAAAATTATGAGTACGAACCTATGATAAATGAGTATCTGCCAAACTATTTTCTGCGAAATGAAGTTTATGCCATCAGCTGGTATGCAAAATAATATTATGACATAAAAAGTTCTGCTATAAAGGGTGGACCCGTAATAGACAGGTGAACACTCTGATAGCCGTTCCGTGTATCCGTTCCGATCCAATTGCATGACAACAGCGGCTGTTATACTCTGTTGCAGTCTCCTCTGCGAATTCGCGTTTATGACGATGCCGCCTCTATGCTGGATTTCTGCTGAACGATGGAATATATTGGTTGTAGGTACGTTGATATATTATAGATAGGTACATCTTATCTTAACTTAATCAATCTACATATCTGATAAGATTAATCGCATGTAGTGAAGGTACCTTCGGACTAATAATAAAGTACCTATTATATTAATGTTCTTCGGCATCATTAGAATTACTAAGACGGTACCTACACGGCACACGTAGGCTTTTTCCTTCTAAGATGATGATCTTATCACTTGAAAGACTGTTGAAACAGTAGCTATTTAATAAAGCCAGTATCACAAAGACATTGCATGATCAGATATCTAATAATCGTGATGCTGAACGTGTCGCCTGATTTTTTTGTAGTACATGTAGGTATTTAAGTCCTATTGTAATTTCATAATTTGCCGACTAGTTATACAAACGGGACAAGTGCGATTCGGGCTCGCATACGATTAAAGGTTTCTCTTGAAATCCAAATCCAACAGCACTTAACCACACCAAATCCACATCAAAATAAGTACGATACGAAATAGGTAGGTACCTATACCTATAACGCGTGCAGATGCGGTGGGACCTAATGTACGCTTGCCTTTACCCAAAAGTTCATGATTATTTTCTTTATCCGTGTTAAGGTTTCATCACAGATTAATCTGTGGCTTCGTGTCGGATAATATAAAAAATAACTCACGCGTTTCTTTCAGCTTGTTTGTATTTTAAAGTTCCATGTTAGCAACTTCAAACTACACGTCGTAGGTAGGTAGCTACCTCTGTTCTACTTCCAATTATCTAATTATCAAAAAGAGTTCGAAGGCATTAGTTTGATAACGTATAACAATAAAACGAGGTGTTTTATTAATCTCAGTAACCCTCCTTCACGCTGCGCAGTCGGGTAAAAACAGGAATAAATTGTGAGAATCTTTGCAAAACAATAGTTGGAAATGGTGTACGCGAGAAAAAGCCGGATGCAAATGCCATTCATATTAATTAGCAAAGCGAGACGGGGCTTTTACGAAATTAGACCGTGATTTCACTGAAGATTTATTGTTGTGTTTGAAATGGTTTTCGGAGCAAAGGTAGCCATTTAGACGCAAGCAAATTGGTGTTGTCAGACGGGGTTTTAATTGAATTGACTGAAGTCGCTTGTTTGCTTTGTACGGTGAGTCACGGAAAAAGTTGGAAAGCTGCTAATTTATTGGCTTCGCACACGATATAGAAAAGTGGGAGCTTGATGCGGATGATTGATGACCGCAGGTAGCGCACGGGTTCGCTGCGCTCGGCGCATTGTGATTAGGTAATAGGTAGGATACCCATGCGATAACACTTAGGTACTTACCTATCTTTAGACACCTTTATCTTACGTTGAAGTAGTTATTGGTCAATTTCAATTTAGATTCCAAGAGATAGTATTTAGAAGGAGACATACTTATTATCATGCATGCACTTCCTTCGTTGGTACGGTTAAAATTAGGTAAGTACTGTAGCTGCAGAGCGATAGCTGTTTCTCTTAAGATTCTGGTCAGTCCTGGACTTGTACTGTCATAATAGCATTTGCTCAAGCTCTTCAACACCTTGAGATGTAGGTAAATACCTACTGATAGTACCAAAATTCGACGTGTTAAGCGTCGACGCAGTTGCGTCCCCGACTTCTTCTACCGGCATCGACCCTCTCATAATATGATCCCACTCGACAGCCTCCTTCTGGACCATCATGGCTTCACATCAGAACGAGGTCACCTCCCTCCAATTGTTAGACACCGCCAGCATGACCCCCAACTATGGCTGGCCAAAGAACTTGTAGTACAGTAGTAACAAGCTACATCACGAATCTCTGTCTAATAATAATCGGCTACGTGAAATCGTCAACAAACATTATGCAATGAAACAGGTTTATACATTTATCTCTGTCTTCGGTTCAACCTCTGCAGCGTATGAAAGAAGGCTACATACGGTGCCTAACTTAGGTCCTCTGTACATATAACCTCTGCAACGTATTAATGTAGTCTACGTTCCCCTTTTCAGTATCCTACTGTTCAGGAAGCTGGAAATCATTAATCAGTCCTATAGACGAGACGGCTCATGATGAATCTTGAGAACAGCTTGTAGACTGGTAGGCACAGAAGTGAGATGTACACATCTTTTTTAATTTATCGAGACATGATCGCATATTATTATTTTCCTATGTCTATCAAATCCGTCAGTGCAGTGCTCTAGCAGGATAAAGAGAGAACTGTGAGTTTCTGCGAATGTGATTCATCTGTCACTTGGACTTCAAGCTTCTTTCTCAAGTTATTATGCCTTGTGACTGGGACTGTAGCTTTGATTTAGTTTTGTATTTTTGACATTCAAAAGTGCCGTAATGGTCTAATTGCAATAAATGATTTGAGTTTGAGTTTGAAGGTTGTGAACTTATTTCAGATTGGCGGGGTGAACACTGGTACAATCCGAAATGAATAAAACCAGTTGGTGACCCATTTGTGGACGCTGAACCTGAACGCTGTGACCTTTGTAATTTACTTGTGGCGCCATCTAGCGCCAGAGTCCACTTGGGTCCTAGAACTTACAGATCGCGGCTAAAAAGTGAAACCCGAAGTATATTATTTGTACCATGCACACAGGCACACAGGCAGGTGCCTGTGTACGTCACATCCCATCACACCTGTATTTCCCAAGGGGTGTAGTAGATTCACAGGCACACGCGCACTCATAGTTGGTAAAAGCAAAAAATGATTTTGATTTGATTTGATTTGATTCTAGGTTCTCCCATATTTCACCAGTCAGTAGGTACTTACTATCAGCTTTGTTCTACATTGGGTTGCTGAAAAATAATCAAGGTACCTAAGTAAATAAATACAGTTAATTGAAAATGTGCACTTTAATTTTCTAAGTATTTATTTTTTCACATGACAACATCACTGGTTTAAGGTATTACATAGGTACCTAATTTCTGATTCACAAAAATGTAACATTACGTTAGTGGCAAGAGAGGCGAATACAACCTACAACACTTACCTACATACACACAACCTAAGTACTTTTGCATTAGGTAGGTAGGTATAGGCTGAGCTGAGTTGGGTTATGAATCTTTTACGATAAGTAAAAGCGAGCCCACATTATTTCTTAAAGTAATTGTGCAGGTCGAGTTTTAATTGGCTGACAAACGGCAAAGAACACAGATTTACCGCTTTTCATAATTAGGTAGGTAGTAAAGTTATTACGTTTAAGTAGGTATAATTGACGTAGGTTCCAACCAAATTATAACACTGATTTATCAACGATTTATTCAATTTCTATGGGCGTATTATATTAGAAACGTTACTAGTCGTTTGTCAGACTAGTAAATAGCTATTTGTTATACAAGAGTGCAAAGTTGTTTTTTAACCGCGTGCTCAATTTTGATGACCGAGCAAGCGAAAGATTCTAAAATTGAGTCACGAGCGCAGCGAGTGATTCAAAACATAGAATCTTGAGCGTTAGTGAGGGAATCAAAAGAGCACGAGGTGAAAAAGCTTTGCACTCGAGTGCAACACGTAACTTTTCATCCCACCTCAGCGAGGAATTGGATAAATGCAAAAAAACATGCGCATTATTAACAAATTCAGTTAATTCTTTTGGCGTCAAATAAACTTCCTCGTCGCTAGATAATGAGTGGTCATTTTAGGTGTTTCACTTGTTTTCAAGTTGGATTCCTTGTTTTTAACCTAAGGTGTTAACAATATGACGCGAAAAGAAAATGGCGCGCGCAAAACATATTTAAAAAAAGTAAACCAAGAAGGTTCCGAGTCTAAGTTCTTAACAAATTAAAAAAAAATTGTATGGTAAATTCGGCACCATAGAGGTAGAAGTAAATAGGTTTAATGATGATTTGAATTCACATGCTTAGTGCACACGATGTTCTAAATTCAAGTTTACTTTACCCTCAAGACGATAAAAACGTCGGCTTTTGCACTCAGATATCGAAGAGCAAAAATACTCTTTCCGAGATGGGGGGATGAAAAATACTTTTTCCGAGATGGGGGGATGAAAATGGACTTTACATAGGGCGACCCTAGTTGCTAAATATCAAATTCAAAGGTTCAATTCACAAAATAAGTGCACCGTACCCTACACAATCTTTCAGCGCTATACCATGCAGAAAGTTACCTACTACACTACAGTAAACCACGTTATTTGGCACAGATCGATACGATCAGTTACACGTCATGATGCTCGCTGACATGTATTGTTTTAGTTAAAGTAAAACCCTCAGGGTAGCCCGCGAACAAAATTTGAATTTCGCGGGCTCCGACCGTAGGTCCCTACTGAGCCTTCGATCATACGAAAGAATGGTAAAAACCCTACACAAAGTTCAGGTAATTCTACAATGCCTACCATAAACCATTACTACTATTATAAACATTATTATTATCAAAACATTCCCTGATACGTAACGGGTTTATCCATGGTTTTATCCTATGAAGCATTATTAGTAAGATAAAGTTTATTGTATGAGACTTCTACACCTGCGTCAAAGGCAACGCGTACACATAACTTTACACCTGTAATACCTGGGTTAGGCAGAGGTGTACCTAATAGTACAACCACTTTTCGCCAGTTACGTTTAAGTTCCATATAGGTAAAGGGGGGGCGTGCCCATTGACATCAACCAAGCTGAACTGAAATTCTGAAGGAAAACCTCAATAACGCGTATGTTATATAACACTATAAGTACTCAGATATGCATAGTTAATGACCTTAACATAGGTGTAGCAGGAAAATTAAATTGATGCTTGTTTATGTACGGTCAATATTATACCAATTGAGTGATAAAATGCAGCACACTAGCTCGCAAAATGAATAAACCTAAGCTATCAATGGATCCAGTGATAGATATCCAGTCCAGTATCTATGAATTAGGGTGTTGAAAAAGACTGGAATAATGTAGACTCTGACACTCGAGTCCAGAGCTGGATTCAATCACTTAACTGGAATAATTCAAACCGGGCATTACATTATAAATTAGATTCAACTTGGACTCCTTGCTTTTATTTGCAAACAGTTAACATGACAACACTAGGTACATTTTACGAATATTTTTCTACTTTTAAACAGTAGGTTCAACAACAACGCATATTTATTACCAACACCTTCATAAAACGCATACTTCCATTCCAATTTCAATTTTAAAATACTTACATATAAAAATAATCTTTGTCACAAGTAGCTGTAGCAATTTGTTTTAGATTTAGTCCATTACAAGCGTGAAAGGAAAATAAAAATAGCCTCATGATTGACATTCAATACTGGTGACAACACAACTTTAGTTACTGCTCGCCTCATAACCAATTAAATATTATTCAAACACATTTCGTCTATTTCTTCCAAATAGTTCTAACACAGACATTTTTTTGCATACAGCTTTCATATATAAGTACCGTAAATTCAATTAACAAAATTACAATTTGACCTTTGTATGCAGGTGAACAAACAAATGAGTTTCATTTGTTTTTGGCTATTGAATAAATTATTACGTATTATTATAATGTGCCTACAGTTTTATTTCTGGTGTTTATGAGTACCAAAAATACATTATGTAGACGTTTCATTCAGTACATAGGTATAATCAATCAGATAAATTGTTTGCTAGCTCAGTAATTACTGTAACCGTAAATTATTTATACTACATTATGGAATACCTCTAGCTTGTTTAATCAAATTAAAAAGCTTGCGATAACATCTTAATTTCTTTGACAAATTAATAAGTTTCTCATCACATTTACACTTAAGCAGTTAGCAGGTAAATAAAATAGTGAGAATTAGTATTGTTGTAAGAAAACAAAGTTTGCAAGAATAAAAATTATGCATGAGTTACAGTTGAGTGGAAAATACTTATTATAATCAGACTTTAATCCTAATGCATCTTTATAGTATACTTATCACTGCTGCACTGGTATTACTGCCCGCTTAGCATGACCACCGGATAAACAAGAGAGACTCGACAAATCATTTGTTCATCAGTCATTGAATCAAAAAAATGACAGATAAACAGAAGGTTTTTCGACTCTCTGTCGTGTCTACGGTGGTCATGCTACGCGGGTTGGACTTATCCAGTCATTTGGTACAACTCAACAAGACATCTTTCTTCACATTGATTGATAGAATTTCAACAGATATATTTAGTTAAATAAAGAGGTAAAACATATTACAACATTATAAAAAATAATTAAATTATCACTAAATGCAATACCAAAAAAAGTAGCACAGTTAAAAAAATACTAAAAATATTAGTTTGTTCATTGATTTACTAGGTTTAGGAGACACAACCCAATTAAACTTATGTATATAAAATAATTATAATATAACAAAACAAAACAGAACATATACATGGAAGATCCTAAGTTTTGTTTTTTAATTAAATACTTTAATAGCCTTTTTAGTTCCCAAAACCAACTCCAAAATAAGTATGTTTTTTACAAAAGTGAGTACTTATACACATGTTGGTTTCTTTTAATTGATTAAGAAATACCATTATATAATTATTTTTATCAGTAACACATCACAGAAGGAAATGTACCTACATAAATAAAATACAAATAATATAATGTAGTTATAATATTAACACTGCAGAATTAATTGCAAATCTGGTATGGTTATGAGAATTGCTTGGAAGTAATATTATGAGCAATTTGGAATTGAGCTTCAATTGACAAAAACATTAGAATTGATGATTTTACCCAATATGCTGGAGTATATTGTGCATGTTTGGCCGCGAAAATTTATTATGTCACAAACAAGGCGGTGGGAGAGGCATGTCGATCATTTTGCATACTTCTAGTAGGAAATTTTTCAATATGGCTGCTTGGTTATCTCTTGAACCATTTATTGTTATTGTCGGAATGAATGTTGGTTGCAATATGTGAGTATCATCGCCATGTTTCTTCAGCAGAGCTGAACCAAGATCCTCGCGAGCACAATTACTGATTGGGTCAGGGTCAATTTTCATTTCTTTTGCACACTGAAATTAAAGATATGGGTTTATTATTATACTGTCCACATTATTAAAATTCAAGAATGAAGAAAATAACTTTTCTATTTACCCTTGTAAGAGCCCCATCTGCATCCATGTTATCTGAGATCATACAATCCGTTATCTTGACAGATGTAGTCATGTTTGCCACATACTGTATTGCACAAGCATGAATCTTGTTTGCATAGCACTCTTCTTCACCATGCTGACATTGAAAAATATACTTCCCATTCTCTTCTTTGGTCTATAAAATATAAAGCATTTAATTTTATTATAATGTGAGTACTTATGATGAGAGAGCAAATGTAGGTCAACTAAAACTACTTAGTCATCATTTTTTTCACACCTAAATCATTTTTAGATGTGTTTATGGTATGTGTAGCAACTTGACTATATTTATATAAATATGCTTCAGCAAATTTACACAGAAGCAGCTAATCATTGTTTATAGTTCAGTCAGTGCAAGAACTTACTGTAGCCTTTCCATAGGGTACTAGGGTTACTTCTAGGAACTCTGAAAGCTTCTCTGTGACTGGTGCCAAATGCCTCACGAAGAAATGTTTGGAGTCAGGACAAAGGGCCTCATAGTACACCCTCACTTTCACTTTGTCTTGCTTATGTTTATTGTACTTGTCATCTTCTAACTCCACTATGCCAGACTGTAAATAAAAACAAATTATAATAATATGTGAATTCGTTAACCTCTTGTATGCCATAATTATAGACACAATTAAAAAGCCATTGCGTCTTGTGTAGATCTACAAAAGGTTGAATGAATTCAGGGGACTAAATACTTTCACAAAATACTTCTAAAGGATGTGTGAATCACAGATTCATAGCAATACTAGCAATGTTCTAGCGAGACCTGGTACCTGGTACCTTGATTTGACTAAAAATAATAAAATAAAAATTTAATCAAATATGAAAAGTTGTACAACAGCATTCAATGACATATAAAAAACAAACAGTGTAGGAGCATAGGGGAAGCAACAGGACTATATTATGTAAGGATTGTAGCTTGTGGAGTTCTGTACTTTCTGCCAAACTCCCCTAAAAGGCATGATTTCAAACATGAACACAAGACATTTATGCTGAATAAAGTAAACACCTGCCTCATCTGATTCGCCAGACTGGTTTGTTGGCCTAGCGGTTGCAAGCATGACTGCAGAGTGTGGAGTACTGAGTTGGATCCCCGGGTCAGAAGAAGTGTTACCAGGGTTTTCTGTTTGAAAACTTTCAGTAGCAGCCAGGGGTCCGCTAGTGTGCCCAGGCACTGGCAATAAGCTCACCTGGCCCATGCATTGGGTAAAATTACCATGTATTTATTATGTATTAAAAAGTAGCTTAGGCTTGAATTCCATAAAAACTTCAAATAACAATAGCACATTCTATGAAATACAGAAAACGAATACCTAAGTATTCTATGAAAAACTGAAATTGTCTATATTCCAGATTTCAGTAATGGTTAGTAAGGATTAAGATAAAACATTGATATTCCAATAAGATGTAGATTACATACCTCAGATAATAAAGTTGCGTTTTTGTCGGGCAGTAGCCGGAAGAACTGCCACATGATCAACACTAGCAGTAGTAACACTATTAATCTGTATCTGTTACATGTATAGAATGCCATTTTATTTGATATATTATTTTAATTCCATCCAAAACGTAGCGCGTCTCACTATCAACCCAATTCACCATAAACAGCTGTTAGATTGGCAACGCCTATAGATCATTATCTAATTCGTGTTGATTTCAATACTTTGACTAGAGTTTATCGTTATTGTCAAGTTATATTTCTTAGCAATGCATTTTTACGATATTTTCAGCTTATTTCATAGATTTATCACACTTTCAGTAATGAATGATTGACAATTTGACATTTGACACGAGTCACGACACTAGAGACTTGTGAAGTGTCGATATCGAAATAAGTATTCAAAATGCACAAAAACAGTATTATTTACACTCTTATAATAAAAAAGGAAAACCTGGAGTGCTCTTTTTATTGTATCTTCAACTTGTCTTTCACGATTGTGTACTCTAAAAACTTACTTGTCACTCTTTCATTAACACCTTTTTCATTCATTCATGTGATTCGTTGCACAGTCCATTCTTATTTTCTTTGGCGTTCCTCTCTAAAGCTAAGCTATAGGCTAAAGAAGCCTATAGCTTAATTACCATTATTTTAGTCACACGTGTGTGTTCCCTCTTCCCTAGAGCGTAATTTATGTACCGTACTATAATATTGTGTTCTGCGATTCCATCAATCATCACATGTCCATTTCAACTCAGAAATTCCCTTTCGTTTTTCTTTTAGAGATTCCTTTTTCAAACTTCCTCTATTATTGATACTCGTTCCGTAGTATAATCATTTATTTAAAAAAAATGTAAAAGTATACTCATCGATCAATAAATGTCGATACTTTTTCACGCTTCGACATCACTATCAGACATCGGGACAGACGTGACTTTATGGGTGCATTCCGAGATATTATGACATGATCACTCACAGCGGTCACAGCAATATTTTGCGTTCCGATTTAGTTTTCACGATTATGACAGCCAAGATCTGTCATTAGGTCATTTGACAGCGCTCACGTTTATATTTCTTTAGGGCATGGTCGGTGTATCGCAAGATGGCGCGTGTCATGCATGACGTCATCTATGACGACTCAAGGAACATCAATAGCGCGATTGTGAACGCGCTCACGGTAACTCGGAACGGGTTTATGGACGCTCATTGGATATTGTTCACAGCCTATCCCGGAACGCGGCCTATCTGTCATCAACCATAGACATTTTTTTTATAAATTCGTTCCTGAAAGAATAGGCTAAGATCTGAGACCATGCTGCCTAGTCATCGGTTTGCATTTTTCTTGAGTAGTTTTATATTTATCCTTGACGTATCTATGGTTATGCCATTATATGTGTCAATGTGTCTTCTTTAATCTAGCTTCAAAATATTTAAGCTAATTTCTTTTAAGTAGAATAAAGCCTTAATTTCGAAAGGCTTTGCGTTTTCTTTACTTATATCAATTTATTCTACTTAAAAATAATATAATGTAAACGCTATTCAAGTTATTCAATAACAATTATTTTCGCTGATGTCTGACGGAAAAAAAACATCTGACATACTGGAAAAGAATCAAGACTCAAAATTTACAATGGCTGTTCGTCCAACGAAATATTTAAATCCAGATAAGTTTGGTGCTGATCCGAGTGATTCTGGCGCAGAGCTCAATTGGAGTCACTGGTATAGTACGTTCAAAAATTTTATTTCCGAAGAGGTACCAGATTCTTCGTCAGAGTTGAAACTAAAGCTACTGGTTAATTACTTAGCGCCAACAGTTTTCGCACTAATAAAGCATTGTACAGATTATGAACAGGCTATTAAGACATTAACGGAAACCTATGAAAAACAGAAAAACCGTATCTTGGCACGTCATACTTTATCTACGAGAATTCAAAAACCCGATGAATCCATATCCGACTACATTCGTGCTTTAAAGCTGCTAGCCCAAGAATGTGATTTTCGTGCCGTATCCGCTGAAGAATATAAAAACGAATTTATATGTAACGCATTCATATCGGGCTTATCTTCTCAAAACATCCGCCAAAGACTTTTGGAGAATATGACATTGACATTCGATGAAGCTATAAATCAAACATTGACGCTTGAGAGCGCTGAAAAGAGTTCACTATCTTTTTCAAATCCAAACTCATTACTGAATGCAATCACTTCTCAAAGGAGTATTAATGTCAGTGAACCACAAGTAGAACAACAAAAAGAGATCCAAAATCATTTGGCTGCTTCTACTCCCCGTTTTTATGGACAAAGGAAACGACGTTGCTTCTTTTGTGGCGGGAACATCCATCAACGGATAAAATGCCCTGCATTCCATGCGACGTGTCAACTTTGCTCAAGAAAAGGTCACTTTGCTAACGTATGTCGTAGCAGTAGCGCTGGTGGTTCGACGGCAAATGCGATTTCTGAAGAGACATCATTAAACACTGCAACCATAATCGCAGCTTCTCCGGGAAGCCTAAAAAAGGCCACTGTCCCTATTTTAATTAATAACTACACTGCAGACGCTCTCGTGGATACTGGCAGCTCGGTGAGCTTTATCAATAAAAGCTTAGCAGAGACATTGGTGCCGATTCTCTTGTACACCGAACTAACTTAAACTAAAACTAATATTTCTTAATTTTAGTTAGTTGGTTTCGGTAAGTTATTCTGAAAACAAAATTCTCTAATTTTAGTTTTAGATTTGACACAATTAAAATCGAGTTTGACATTTGTTAAATTGAATAGACCATAGACTAAGATTTGTCTGAGATTAAAATAAAAACTGAATGAAAGTGAACGAAATGATCTGAATTGCAAAAAAAAACCCTAGTGAAATCAAACAATTATTTAAAATTGTTTATCAATAATCATTAATGAAATACAGGGAGTATTGTAACGGCGTAAAACATTATTGTTGTTAAATATTTATTTTTCAGTTTTTATTATCTGTGACCATAAAAATCCTGCTAGGGTTGGAAATCGGAAATGACTTAAAATTTTGGCGACACTTTTCGGTTTTCAATATGATTAAAACCTGTAATTTTATTATAATCGATAAAACTGCCGTATTTAAAAAATTATGAGGTAGCATGATTTGTCCTGTTATTTATTTCTGTCTAGTTTCAGTTTATTAAAGCTTGTTAATAAATAAAAATTTGATTTTAAAAAATTATGTTCGGTTTTATAGTTGAAAATAACCGGTATTTTCGTCGGCGTTTGGAAGGAAAGCCCTATCTTTGTTTTGTTTGTCATGTCAGATGTCACATGTTAATAATATTATTAATTTGGTGGTCGGTTAACATAATTAATTAACAAATAAATACTCTTTGATGTTCGATTCGTTTAACTAATCTCTGTATTCACGAGTAGTAGTAAAGTAACGTATACTTGTGTACACTATATTAGTATATACTCTAAAAGGAAAAACAAGAAGAAAATCAAGCTGATCCCAAAGTATTGGATTTAAGGCCAATGTCAGTAGCGAGCTGAACAAATTGGGCTGCAGCAGCAGCAGTGGCAACAATGTAAGTTGTTTCAGTGAGATGAAATGTTATACTGGATTGGATAAGTACATGCATAATTTCCATGTATTCTAAACTTATTTAATTTCAACAGATTTGGAGTGTGTGGGTGACAAAAGTGAAAACAAAGGCAAGAAAGGCGAGGGATTCCATCAGGGCTACTAGTGGAGGACCAGCAGGGGCAGATCTCAATGACATTCAACGCATGTTATCCAGAAACATGTATTAAATATGCAGTTCAATTTTGTGAAATCGCTACTCTTTTTTGTTAAGGTTTAAGGAGAAAATAAATATTTTAACATTAAAGAAATAAAATGTTTCATTTAATTAAAAGAATTGACAAGTGATTGCTGAATTTTCCTCGCTTCAGCAAGGAAATCTGTGCAGGTATCCTCCGCAATAGCACTCTCCTCGCTATGCTCGGTGACATTGATATCTTCTTCATCTGCAAAGATACACTTAATTAGATTTCTTATTTTGCAAACAAATAAAACAGAATTACATATAAATCAAATCAAACACTTACAATCAAATGTTTCCAATTGTACAGGGTGCAACATGCCAGAATATTTTTTGTAGCATTTTCTAGTTCTGTTCATTAGGCGCCCATTACACATTTCCACCACATTTTTTGCCCTTGAGTGGCACTCAATATTTGGCACCTCGATGGGAATCATGAGCCATGACTGTAGTGGGTATTTGTTCCTAAAATAAATAAAACTTTATATGTACTTAGTAAATAGATATACCCAATAGGTATAAAGTTTACTAGTGACCTACGGAGAAGCCACTGAGATCTTTCCTCACATACTATTTACTAACTCATTTAGTTAAAAAGTAATGTCATTTAGTTAAAAATAAAAGTAATGTATCACGTAATAAGTCACAATGACAAAAAACAAATTCCAGGCCCCTCTCACCCCCAACTCTTCTGCTTTATAATATTAGTATAGATTTTAAAATATTATAAGCCCGGGGTCGCGGGTTCGCATGTAATTCAGTAAGAATTCCAGGAACTGTAATTCAGTAAGAATTACAGTTCCTTGTATGTATGCAGTAATTAACTTGTTATAGCAAGTGAATTACTGCATACATATAATATATAGGACACAAAACCGTTCTAACCTTTAGGTTTTTGGGAATAAATCCTTCATCCAAACGAGGATTCAGCTTATCCATCAAATAAAGTGCCCCCGATCTAGGTGTCTTTTTATTGAATTTCTTCTCTGTCATTTGGAATGGGTTGGATTGGTCTTATTATCTTTCCAATTGAATCCTCTCTTGATAGTTTCTAAAACATAGTTATTTCTTATTAGACACATTTATTACACAAGACCTGTAAGTGGCTTTGATTATGAGAAGTGTATGTAATGTAGCATGTGCATTAGATGTTTAGTACGAAAATCCCGGTCAGTGGGTCGTCTTAGGGGCGGGTTTCCCTTGTAAGTTTTCATGAATGCATTTCGTATTGTATCATAATAAAATTACACTAAATTTACCTTTCTGCCGAATCGACAACGGCTGCAATCACATAAGCTTCCATTCTGAACTCAAAAACATCCAAACTTTCAACAAAAACGAGAGAAATCTGCTTTGTAAATTTTAGTTCATGACAACTAATTTTATTCCACACGTTTTTAGTCTCGATTAAAAATAGTCTGATTTAGTTTGACAATCAAAGTTTTAGGTGAAAAACGTCAATTTCAGAATAGCGAAATTGCCATTTTCACTAAATTGAATAACTTAGTGCTGTCAAACTATAATTGATTTAAGTTATGTCATTTTAATCAATTTCAGAATAGGAAACGTCGTTTGACAGGAATAAACTAAATTTTAGTGATTTTTAGTCTAGTTTAGAGAAATTTGTGACAAGAGAATCGGCACCATTGGGTCTAAAGAAAAAACATTGCAACCAGACCGTCACATTAGCGTCGCTGAGTTGTATTTCTATTGTAGAAGGTTCGTGCGTTGCAACTTTAAAAGTGAATAAACACGTCTACAAACAGAAGACTTTGTTGATCGTGAATAACTTATGCGCCGATATTATCATCGGTCACGATATTTTAAAAACACATTCATCAGTTGTCCTGAATTTTGGTGGTAAAGACGAACCTTTGAACATAATATGTAACGTCATGGAAGCTGCTGTGCCCCCTGCTTCGATATTTACAAATCTTTCACCCTTTATAAAGCCCATTGCAGTTAAATCTCGAAGATATAATGAGGAAGATGAATTATTCGTAAAACAAGAAATAACAAAGCTACTAGAGGATGGTGTCATCAAACCGAGCACTTCGCCATGGAGGGCTCAGACTTTAGTCGCAGGAGGGGGCCATCATCGAAAACGCTTAGTGATCGATTATTCGAGGACGATCAATAGATTTACTGAGCTCGATGCTTACCCATTACCTAAAATTGAATTTATCATTTCGAAGGTATCAAAGTATAAATACTTTAGTCAAATCGATCTAAAAAGTGCGTATCATCAGGTCCCTATATTAAAAAAAGAACAAAAGTACACCGCTTTTGAAGCTTGTGGTAAGCTATACGAATTCACACGTATTCCGTTTGGCGTCACTAACGGGGTAGCCGCATTTCAGCGTACTTTAGAATTCATTATTGAAAATGAAAATTTAAAAGGGACCTACGCGTACCTTGATGACGTCACTGTTTGTGGAGTTACAAAAGAAGAACACGATAGAAACTTGCGTGATTTCTTACAGGCGGCGGAGAAATATAAACTTACATTAAATAAGGATAAATGTACTTTCTGCGCAAAGACTATCAATCTCTTAGGCCACACAATAAGCGACCAGACTATCAGACCAGACAAAACAAGGGTTCAACCTTTATTAGATTACCTGTTCCAAAAGATGCCAAGTCCCTGAAAAAAGTTTTAGGGTTATTTGCTCACTATAGTCCTTGGGTTAAGAATTTCTCACATAAAATAAGGCCTTTGATTGACGCAAACAACTTTCCACTGACTAAGGAAACAATTTTTCATTTCAACGCTCTTAAAACTGAATTAGCAGAGTCAAGTCTTAACACAATTGATTATAATGCTACATTTACGGTCGAAACAGACGCCTCAGAATTTGCAATCGGGGCTATTTTATCACAAAATGAACGACCTGTAGCCTATTTTTCACGATCATTAACTGCACCCGAAAGACGTCATTCATCAATTGAAAAAGAAGCTTGCGCCATCGTAGAAGCGCTCCGCAAATGGCGACATCTACTTTCTGGAAAGCATTTCATCTTAATAACTGATCAACAGTCTGTTGCTTTTATGCTCACTCATCACACAAGTAAAATAAAAAATGAAAAAATAGAAAGATGGAGACTCGAACTTTCTTGTTTTAAATATGACGTCGTATACAGGCCCGGAAAACTGAATTTGGCGGCGGACGCTCTATCTCGTGTTTGTGCTCACATAAATACAAATAATTTAGCTAATCTGCATAACGCTCTTGGGCATCCTGGTATCACGAGAATGACACACTGGGTTAGAACCAAAAATTTACCATATTCCGTCAATGATATTAAAGCCGTAACGTCATCATGTAAAATATGTGCTGAAATTAAGCCACGATTTAATAAAAATCAAGGAAGTCTTATAAAAGCAACGGCCCCTTTTGAACGACTGAGTATTGATTTCAAGGGACCAATACCAACAAATACGAAGAACAAATATATCTTAACTATAATTGATGAATATTCAAGATTTCCGTTTGCCTACCCCTGTCCAGACGTGTCAACAGAGTCTGTGATAAACAGTCTTAAGGATCTTTTCTTTATGTTTGGAACTCCACTTTTTATTCATTCCGATAGAGGATCCGCGTTTATGTCAGAACGTGTTAAACAATTCTTGCTGTCTCTGGGAATTGCTTGCAGCCGGACTACTCCCTACAACCCGCAAGGAAACGGACAGGTGGAGCGCCTGAATGGCACTTTATGGAGGACTGTACAACTCTTTCTAAAATCAAAAAACTTGGACGTAGCTCACTGGGAGTCGGTCCTTCATGAGTCACTCCATGCAATTCGTTCATTGTTGTGCACATCAACGAACACCACTCCTCATGAACGGTTATTCTATCATCCACGACGATCAATGAATGGCCAATCAATTCCATCATGGCTTTCAACCTCTAGTACCGTCCTCTTGAGGAAGAATGTACGACAGTCAAAATATGACCCTCTTGTAGAAGAAGTCGAGCTTTTACAAGCTAATCCTGCATATTCATTTATAAGATATTCTGACGGTAGGGAGTCTACCGTATCAAATAATCAATTAGCTCCTTTACCTAATGACGAAGACTGCATCTGTGATGAAGCACCTATAGGCATAGAAGCTACCCAGCGCGAGTCTGAAATTCCTCAAGAATCTGAGGTTGCTCAAACCCAACAAGAGGTGGTCCGGGAAGAACCTGATATAGACGAGAGGCGCCACTCAAGTAGGCCCCGGAAACCGCCAGGCTACTTGAGAGACTATATTTGCGAGATATAAAAACCCTGCTGGGAAGAATGACGTATCTATGGTTATGCCATTATATGTGTCAATGTGTCTTCTTTAATCTAGCTTCAAAATATTTAAGCTAATTTCTTTTAAGTAGAATAAAGCCTTAATTTCGAAAGGCTTTGCGTTTTCTTTACTTATATCAATCCTTTAGTAATTCCAGTAAATTAAAGTAGTTTATCCATAAGTAAAAAAAGGGAAATTCATCAGTTTCTTATTTTCCATGTAAAGTTTAATCCGTATAAAGTCAAAAATATCGTTCGCGACTGTAAGAAGGTAAAGGTCGAGGAACGAAAAAGATTTGTGGACTCTATGACTGTTACTACATTGCGAACAATATTCTAATCAACATACAACCCATTGGCCTGCAAATTGGAAAAAACGTACGAAAATTTAAATTTCGCGGGCTACCTTGACGCTTTCACCCTAAAGGTGGACGCACACTTTTCCGCGCCAGAGGAATCGACCGCGCCGAACGCATCGAATTTTAGAATTACTAGTATGAAATCCTATGAAACCTCGCACACCTATCCGCGTCGAATCGGCCGAATCGAGCAGAACTCCAGAAATCCGAGACAAATTCGGATGACGTCATCAGATTCGGCGCGCCTGATGCGCGCGATTCGACCAGTGCTGCCAGATGGAATTTGAAGAAATCAGTAGAAAAATTAAAGGTTTAGCAATAGATCCGAGAGAAAATCAGTAGATTAAAAAGTTATACCCGCATGAGGTAAATAGCCTTGAGCTTGAAATAGGAGTGTTAAATAATACGTTTAAGAACATATACGTACACGTATATACCTACTGTACTTACCTAACTTCATGTGACTGTTCCTAAATTACCCTAGGCTGATAAAATTTTGTTTTTCCTAAATCATGCTATTTATTAGTATTTATAGTCAGCTTCTCCTTAGTCAATGCTTCTTTCTTATTTGCCATGGCTTATTTTACTTTATTTTAGAATAATTACTTTTTCTATGGACATTTTTACAAATCAATCTCACATAATGTACCACCAAAACAAAAATTATGTTACTATGGTTTTGTAAAATTATTTTGATTTATAAACTGCGTCCATGGAGTTCGGCGCGGTGGATTCTTTCGGCGCGTTCGGCTCGGATATGTGTGCGAGGCCTCCTTGCCCCTTATTCACAACCATTCGACTCGTAAAGTCGTATGTCTATCTCGGTCGTTTTCGTAATGCTAGAAGACAGATATACGACTTTCCGAATCGGAAGCGAGTCGAATGGTTGTGAATAAGGGGCCTTGACTTCGATTCGTTCGGCGCGTTCGGCGCCGATAGGCTACCTAAAGGCTGATGCTCTTAGATTAGGGCTGCCCTATTACCACACCCAGGGACAGTGTTGGGCAGTATTTGAATTACTTGTAATTAAATTACAAAGACGTATTTGGTATGTGTGTTACAATTTATACTTCCTTAATTTGTAATTCGTATTTCAAATACCTGACGCCGAGGTATTTTGTAATTAGTATTTCAAATACTTGGGGATTCAAAATACATTTTAAACGTTAAAATACATTTGACCCCATTTACCGATCCTGATTGTGAGTGCGAGGCGAGAGTGCAATGATGGTATAGTATTAATACAAGTTTGTGCTCATCAGGACCTGTAGAATAGTACATTTTGATACAAGTGGAGAAAGTTTGTTATTGAAGTTCAAGGCGGTATTAACACCACGGTGGAAGTCTGCACCGCGTGGGCGGAGCTCCGCCGTGTCCTCGTGGCGACGATCAGCGGCGGCGACCTCTCGCGTCCGGCCCTGGTTCAATCCGTGGTCCGGAGCGAGACGGAATGGGAAGCCGTCGCCTCCTTCTGCGAAGCAGTCATGCTAGCGAAGGAGGTGTCGGAACGAGAGAGGGAGAGATCCTCTCTTCCCGGCCGCCGCGGGAGACGCAACGGGCGTCGGGGGCCACGTGGTGGCTACCGGCCACCGTAGATGCGGGCCTGTGGACGGCTGGCTATGGGCTAGCTAGCCGTCCGGCCGTCTAACGACGACGACAGGCCGTGTCGACGGCGCGTTCGTGTTCCACGCGCGCCAGTACAGAGATGTCAGCAAAAGGAGAGGGGCCCGCAAGGGCCGAAGCCTGCCGGGGTTGCGGGCCTGTTCGAAAGAGATACCGCGGCCCCGGAACGTAAAAGGCGAGGAAGGAACATGGATGGTTTTTAGACAGTAAGAGTCTGACACTCCCTCCCGCTCCGCCCAGAGTGGGGGGGGGTCATTTGATGATTTCCCATCCTTAAAAAAAAAAAAAAAAAGGCGGTATTAACACACGAGCCGCAAGGTTAACTCGCGATAACCCTTTTCAACCGACTACCAAAAAGAGGAGGTTATCAATTCGTCTGTATGTTTTTTTTTTTTTTTTTTGTTTTTGTTACCTCAGAACTTTCGACTGGGTGAACCGATTTGACGGTGACAAAAAAACTAAATCAATCAAACAAAGGTCAACGACTTCTGAAGCGTTTTTCCTGAAGTTATTTTTCACTTTTTTGTTTTCTCTGAAGTCGGTTTTGTTTTTTGTAAAAAAGTTTTTATTGTGGAAATCAGATTGTTCTAAAATAATGCATTATTTGCGAGGACTCACTCAAATGTCTCGCTGATGGTGGCGAGTGTGTCGGACCATTTAGTTCCCTTCAAAATGGTTGAGCTGAATGGTGCTGATCCGTGCGTCATGTTCGTGAACGGGCGCTGTCAGTTGTGACTGATCTCTTAGTCGCCATGGTTTATTTGAATTAATTATTAGCAGGCGATGCGTTGCGATATCAAATCTTCACGCAAACAAAATCACGGGCAAAAGCTAGTGCTCTATATTACCATAACTAGATCACCTTGTGTTTGCTTTAAGATTTAGTTAAATTTAGCTAAGCGTCCCAAACTTGACTGGTTTTTTCGAAACCCAGCTCTGGTTGATTTAAAAAATTGCATTACCCTGACTTGTTCTGACCAAGTAATCCTAGGTACTGGACTACATATTATCCTCCTAGATATAAATAAAACAGTAGTTAAATATTATTTAAATAAATCTCTATTCAGTCAACTGTAGCGAAGCAAATTTTTCTACATCGTAGAATCCTGCCTTGACTTGTCTGCCTCCAAAAAACCTTCCATTTAAATCCACAACGGCTTTAATAGCACTTTCTATACGCTTGAATTCAACAAAAATTCTGACGGCTTCATCCGATGGTGCGTTCGGCAGTTCAAAGATTAATACTTTTATAACATCTCCGTATTTCGTATTACATTCGTCTTTCACTTCAGGTTCTAATTCTTCGTCTACATCACCTGGTCCAACCATATTCTGGAAAAATAATAATATATCGTCAGTTTTAGCACTACCAGGCGCGCCCGCGCCCTGGGCAAGATTTCTACGGCGCCCCCTCACTGCAATTCAAACCCGTACGAATACAGGCAATGTTTAAAATATTGGCTTGTATAAACGAATGGTTATTTCTACGTGGGGGGAGAGGGCTCAGAATGATGTACTGAATATGAGCTGTTAGGAAACCATTTTCGCGTCGGTGCCCCATTTCACCCTGTTGTCTGCCAGTCTGTGTGTCTGTCTGTTTGTTCCGACTAATCTCCGATACGGCTATATCGATTTTGACGAGACTTTTATTCGCCAGCAGTGCAAATACGTAGGATTCGATAGGACTCGATAAGATAAATTTTGACGACAGCATAAAAAAATAACAAAACTATTTAGTCCGTCAGTTAGAGTATTGGAAAATAATGGACACATTTTTTTTTGTAAATGAATGAATATTGACAAAGATAAAACGCATCAAAACTCGGGAGTGGGGGTTCATAACGTCAGTACGCTCTAAAAATGATACCTAGGCGTGACGTATTGAGAATTTTAAAATCGGCGTACCTACGTCAATTATTATTGTAGCGACTAGCGAGCGTAGCGAGCTCGAAATTTTTTCTGACACCTTGCCGCGAACAGATTTGAATGATTTCGTTCCAATTATAGTATAATTAATAGGCTAGTTTTCACCATCAATAAATTGTAAATCTATTTAGTCCATCAGTTAAAGTATCGGAAGATAATGGATACGTATTTTTTGTTTTTGTAAATCAACAAATACTGACCCTCGTGACGTCAGTACTCACTAAAAATGATACCAAACAGTGACATATTGAGAATTTTAAAAGCGTCATATCTTCGTCAATTTTGGTTAAGAAAAAATACGGGGGAAATATTTTTGATAATCTAAGTGACGGATTAATTAGATTTTTTCAGTTAACTTACTAAAGAAAGTAGTCTAAGGAGCTAGCGAAGCGAACTCGAAAAATGTAATAGTTTACCTACAGTGGACAGGTTAGCATTATTTCAAATTACCGCATTTACTTGGGTAAGTCATAGACAAACTTAAGATGTAAGAGAAACTAGGCTGCAAGAGCGAGCTAAGCGAGCTCGAAAATTTTACATATTTCCCCGTAAAAAATCACATAATTTTGTAATTTGAGATCAAAATGTATGCCATTTAATTGTCTATAATATGCATTTAGTTGATTTAGTAAAAAGCTGTTATTTTGAAATTACAAATAGACATATTTTTTTTTTTTGCATAGATGGTTTAAGTGGTCGGCTAGAATTTTCCAATGATGAACAAGGTGAAAACATTCTGTGTATGAGGGGTAAATATTTCAAATGCACAAAACACTTTTTTTAATTGATAGTTTTCGTGCGATATCTCAGCTTGTGCTTGTGTCAAATTTTCGGAGATTATTGTTTTATAGGACCTGACTATTTTCATTGCAACGCCTTAATAACCTTGCCCATGAAACCATGCAAGCTCTGCGACTCATGCACCGTTTCAGTGATATGGGCCTTAAAAAAACAAAAAACAGTTTTTCTTTTAATTTATTTTGGGATGCGTCAAAACATGGAAAGTGGTTTCAAGTTCCCGTAGGAAAATTTTAGACTGCCGAAGGGGCGAAGTCACGGGCAGTGAAAAAATGAGATGTTTATTACAAATAGGGTTTTTCTGTTATTATTGCTTAACTTACTCTTAATAACACGACTTTGCTGGGTGACTTCATTATCTCTGTAATAGATGGTTCTCGATTGAAAGAATGTGGAGAATTAGATGCTTGTGGCGAATCTGAAAATTGGGAGACATTGAGGTTACAACAATAAATATATTAGGTATATAGGTTTAGGTCCTTACTGCTATTAGAATAAACGATGGAATACCAGCTGTACAAAATTCTTAGTGAAAATCATCAATAATTGCATGATCATTATTTATTTTGATTTTGCCATGATAATTTTGAAATTACTGCTATATGTTTTAATAAAGAAGCACATCAGCTGATTTGCTTATCAAATCAAATACAAATTAGGATACTGAATACTGTGAGATACATATTTATAAATGCATTATTGTGGAAGCACACAGTAGCAACTAATTCAACATTGAATTAGTTTTCATTCTGTGAATAATCATCCCATCCAGAAATATATACCAAAAGTAATGATTTCCAAAATTTATGCAAATATTTTAATTTCCAACGCAAGTACCTGGTCCTGGCAGGGAAGGCATAGCAAATCCTGGAGGAGGCATTACAGTGGGGACTTCTTTCTCGTGAATAATGCGACCACAACGTTTGGAAATCTTTTCCACTTGCAGAGCCACTGACATTCCTTGTTCTTTTTTACCCAAACCTTGACCTTCCTATAGAAATAATAATAACAAAAGAAAACTTATAGCACATTCGAACGTCATGCATAAAAAAATAAATTAGTTTGGTAATAAAACAATGAAAGAAATGTGATTCCTTAAACTACAAATATATAAAGCCACATTAAAAAATCATAGAATACGTGGGGCACACAGAAAGTTTTGCGAAATAAAAAACAATGTTCTAAGGGTCAAAATTATTTTTTCGTAAGTAATATTTTCATGCATATAACCAGTTCTCAAAACACTTTTTCAGTCCGCCTTAGACACATCTTTTTCAACCTGTTCGAACGCTGTTAAGCTGCTACGATCTGTCGATGAATACTGTCTATACCTTTTAGTTGACTTTTATGGGAATAACAGTTTGCGATGCAACATCAATGCTGTAAGGAGGGTAGGTAAACAAAAAGTTTAACCTGTGTGCTGTCTACGACGTTCCTGGATTGAGATCTGAGTGCGCGTGCGTTTCCGAGCATCGGTCACGTTTTTCGGCAACCACCACAGCGAAACTTCCCTCGTCGGATGAAGGTTGTGGTGTAGAATCCCGAAATCGCTTCCCGATCCAATCTGGAATCTGAATCTCCTTATACCTAATTCGCTGCAACAGCCTTCAAAAGGCGGCCACTTCTTTCATCTTACCTCAAAGTTATTAGACCGCACAAAACTTGATATTGGCAACAGCACTTGGTTTCTTTAGAAGTTCAGGGCTGGGCAGTAGCTGTCAGCAGCAGCAGTTTTCAAATACTGAGGTATTTCACATTATCATCTGCCTAGCCTTTTCCCAACTATGTTGGGGTTGGCTTCCAGTCTAACTGGATGCAGCTGCAATATTTTACATGGAGCGACTGCCTATCTGACCTCGACAACCCAGTTAATACTGGGGAATACCATACCGCTAAGTAAGACTGGTTGTCAGAATTTTGGGCCACTGACTACCACGACTGTCAAAGATGGACAAATGACAGCCGGGACCTGCTTAACTGCTTAACTTGCTGCTGTTTTAGCTTAACGTGCTTTCTGAGGCACGGAGGAAACTCGGTATGTAAGGGTGGTCACCCATCCACAGACCAACCTAGACAAGCACGGCTTTACCTAAAGATCGACTCGAGCGTTTGTTATTATTTAGTATTTTGCTCGAAAATAATTCACTTTGACAATTATGAAAAATGCCACTCTTATATACTTTTCTGATATTAGTCTGTACTTAGTACAGTTCTTATTTGTACCACATCCTAAAACATAAGAATGATGATCTCAAGCATTGCTTTGAAAAATGCCGAATGTATTTTTTAAATGTGTATTTTAATAAATATTGTTAAAAATTATCGTGTTTTATATTTCAAATGCAAGCATGTATTTCGTCTTCAATAATAGTATGCGAGTTTTTTTTTTTATATGCATGCATGTGTTTTGCCCAGCCCTGAGAAGGGTAGGTACTATCCTATGTGGTTTTAAAGAGTATGAATAATTTCGTCCTGTTCAAGGCGACATTTGAAATCGTAAAAAAGTCATAGCGAGAATTTTCTTGACGGTAGTCCATTTTTCAACGAAAAAAGAAAATTTTATGAAAAAGAAACAAATCGTAAATTGGAACGTTCGTATTTTTAGTTACCTAGTTGTAAGTATTTATAAAATAAATTGTAACTGGCCAGTATCATACATAAAAACATTTTTTCGCAAAACTTTCCGTGTGGTTCAGAGCCTCATTAGCTATAGCGTCGCGTCGGCGCAGTTATTGAAAATTCTATGAAAATAATTATTTTTCATACTAGCTTTTACCCTCGGCTTCGCTCGCGTTAAAGTCGTAAATTATCCCACGGGAACGATTTAAATACATAACCTATGGTATTACCTGGGTTTGAAGTGATTATCATTAATATTAAAACCAAGGTTTTATTAAAAAATAAAAATCATTGAAGAAATATTTAAAATTTAATGTGCTGAAAATGTGAATAACGGGATAACAATCATAAAACAATGGCTAACTTTATAAATGCGATTTGAAGCTGCCGCGCTTATCCTGTTTAGGTTAAGTTTACGCTGCATTGTATCAACTTAAAAAAAAAATTAGCCCCAACAACCACAAAATCACAAAATTTAGTTGTTACCTATTGCTGGGGGCAATCACAAAATTCTTTTTGAAAAGAAATGTTATTTAAAATGCTAGTTTCGAAGAATAAAATAATTAGTTTTTAAAAAATTATCTTTCTATTTATCATAAAAAATCAAGTTGTAACCAGAATGAGAGAAAATAGGAGATTTTTTTTTATTTCCTCCTACATACCAACGTTACGAGCAGACTGTTTATGTTGTTATTATTATTGCATAGAAATTATCTTATTAAAGTCCACATGATACTTTGAAGTTATGGCTTTTAAATTGTCCACAGGTTGCCTCATACTGGGCAAAGTACTTTGGTAACACGGATATACTCTCGGCGATTTTGTCCGTTACATGAAGGCATCACTGACTTTTATCGACAGACTGGGGTGGATAATTATGTAAAATACTCGCTTTGGTTGTAGAGTTGTGAACATCAGCCTTTTATACAATACAAGCAATGGCTTCAAAAAGTATCATGTGGTCTTTTGGATGTTAGTTTATGTATATAAAATAATGGTTAATTTAGTTGCCTTTAAGAAGTTTACTACCTTGAAACCATATTTTGCCATGATTTTCGCAGCTACAGAGCTTGCGCCATATCCGCCAATAGAGAATCCAGATGGGGGCGGGGTTTGTGTGGAAAGGGGCCGAGGCGGAGGGGAAGGCGTCTCTGCTGTTAGAGATGGCGGCGGAGCTATGGCTGCACCTGCTGAACGCTTTGATATCTCCTCAGCCTCTTCTTCTTCTGGTTGCTAATGAAAAATAATTAAGTACATTATTTTTTCAAGCTGTGAACTAGTACTTGGCATGATTTTTTCTGTTAATAACATTGATTTTAATTTTGTCACAAATATTTTACAGTTTAATAAAGAGGAGGAGGTTTTAATCAGAGACTTAAAAAACACTTTCTTATAGTTTACAAAATTTTAAGTGCTACATGTTGAATTGGTAACAGAATCAAATACGTAACACTTATAAATGTGTTTTCAATGTGTTAACCCAAAATACTAATAATAGTGTAACCGTAACATGTCTGTTACAGATAATATAAAAGGTTCAACAGTGTTAATAAGTGTTTAACGGGTAAACTCAGCGTTGCCGAAATCTAGTTGCAGTCTGTTGTAAAACTGATTATATCATTTACATACACATATTAACACATATAAAAGGTTACGGTTTGATTCGGAAACATTACATCTAAAAGTGTTTTTCTGTTGAAACTGTTATTACGGCTACAGTTTGAGTTCCTGGTTTAATCAATATTTTTTTTTGTGAAAATAAGTGGTTTTTCTTTATTGTATACTGTAGCTTAAATTTGAATGTAGTTACCATGGCCACAAGAGTTTTTTCTGGTATTATTTCCTCATCATCCCCAAATCTACTTTTTCGTTTTCTATCTGATCTATCACCTCTATCCGCCCCATCAAGCTGCAATCTCTTTGCTTGGATCTCTGAAAAAATACAGGAATGGCCGAAATATAAAAAAAAACACAGAAACCTATTTACAATAAATCTGGGAGATCTAGCACCTAACAATAATAATTATGTTCTCCCCAAAACACAAATATGGGATCTAAAAAGACTTGTGGATATAAATTTTAAGACATGTTAGAACAGGATATATTATTATGTTCATTAAACAGGGACCATACAGAGACTGTACAGGAGATACAGTTTAGAGTTATGCTTTTGAAAGGGGAGGGCTTGTTTAAAATTTTTGCTTCTGCGGTTGCACAACGACATGCTTTGCTTCGGTTTGCTTGGTAGTTTAGATGCAGGCCTACCTTACTGCTTCCCTCAGAGGCAGTAGGGTGGCGGGGTATTGAGGTGGAGCACCACAGTCAACTTTCTTTGCATGGTTCCAGGCTTTGGCTTACCTTTAGCAACTTTTTCATAATCATTGGGCCACATAGGGTCATATTCATTAGCAACATTCCAATCAAAATCACGAACATTCAAAGACGCTGTCAGTGGTTTCCCTTGACTTTTGGGACTGTTCGAATTGGATTCATCTTCTTCTTTTGGTTTACTCTTCAGGTCTATCACTGGAGTAAGAACCTGTAACTCGTAATATTATAATGAACGTCCCTATAGAAAAATGAATTAATTTAGGCAACTGCTTTTACCTGAGTAGATCGTCTTAACGCCTCACGCTTGGGCTGGGTAACTGCAGCTTTTTTTAATTGCAGCTGAGATTGTAATAACTTAATACCCGAAGACCACCCTGCTACTTTTTCAGTGTTGCGAGCTTTGATTGTATCAAGATCGTCGTAGAGAGACATCTCTGTGTCTGTTTCAGCAAACAAGATTTTTGCTCACGTAATATCTGTATTACCCAGCCCACTGATCTATATTCTACAAGTTAATTATCAGGTCACAATGTGTATACCTAATTACTACAAATTACACACAAGATTTAATAAAAGCGAGTCACACATGCAAACAGAAGTGTTCATTTTGTCAATAATCAGCAAACAATGAAGGACTGTCAAGGAGTACTGATAAATTGACATTGACAATGACAAGCAACTCAGGCCAGTGTTGACGCTTTACACTCGTGTTGCCAATGTTGCCATCTTACTTTTTGAAGAAGGGCTGGTCACGAAGCTGAAACCATAGCTGAAACAGACTAGAAAGAAATGGCTAAAGCTGGTTTCAGACTACGCCATACTATTCTGCTATATAGCAGTAAAGCAGGACCTAATGCTATACTATACATGTATAGCATGGCGTTGGCATTTAAGCTTGTACCCCGATTACTCGAAGATGGCTGGAGCGATTTGAATTTTTTTTTTTTGTTTGAAATGGTAGACTTCCCAGGTGGTCCCATAATCATCAAGTAGACCCCGTATTCACAAACGTTCGACTCGTTTCCGATTCGACAACTCGTATATCAGTCTTCTTCTGGCATTACGAAAACGACCGAGATAAACATACGGCTTCCCGAATCGGAAGCGAATCGAAGCGTTGTGAATACGGGGGCTGGAGAAATTGAGAGAACTCTTCAAATTTTTTAAGCATATTTGATGTGATTTGGGTAGTTTTCGATATAGTACTTTCTAAGCCGTGCTTGCCTAGGTTGGTCTGTGGATGGGTGACCACCCTTACATATCGAGTTTCCTCTGTGCCTCAGAAAGCACGTTAAGCTGTTGGTCCCGGCTGTAATTTGTCAATCTTTGGCAAACGCTAAGAATGGTCCCATTTCAATTTGGTGAAGATCTGATGAAGAACTTCGGAGATAGGCAAAGGAACACCTCAATGAATGATAGCAAATGGACTGGAATTGCTGAAATCTCATGTCTATCTATTGTTTACACCAGTTCATAACATAACATCACGCCTCTACGCTGTGAAGAGGTAAGCTCAAGTGAACCACTAAAAAGTGAACAATAAAAAGTTTTTACAAAAAATAAAACCGACTCCAAAAAAAACAAAATAGTGAAAAATAACTTTAGCTTCAGAAGTCGGTGACAAAAAACTAATTAAATCGATCAAACAAAGGTCACCGACTTCTGAAGCTAAAGTTATTTTTCACTTTTTTGGAGTCGGTTTAATTTTCATAGCGTATAGTAAGCCAATAATATACGAGTATAGTATAGTACAGTGTGAACGTGTCCATAACAAATGTATGGTGCGCGATATTGTTGTGCTATGAGCTAAATACTATAATATAATATTGTGATATTTAATAAGGTATGGAGTGCTTCCCAAGGTTGGTCAGTGGAGGGATGATCCATCAAATACCGAGTTACTTCCGTGCTTCGTGACGAGTTTGCTTCTGGTGGTCTTCATCTGGGGGCAGCGGCGCCGG
This sequence comes from Xestia c-nigrum, assembly GCA_916618015.1. Classification (NCBI taxonomy): domain Eukaryota; kingdom Metazoa; phylum Arthropoda; class Insecta; order Lepidoptera; family Noctuidae; genus Xestia; species Xestia c-nigrum. The sequence continues at coordinate 14,777,430 of OU745245.1, forward strand.
ACGCCGGACGCCGTCGGGACGCTAGAAGCATGTTATTGGTGCTTTCGCCGCTCGTGCTGGGATGGCGGGCAAGTCGGTACGAGATGGTGTATATGTCACCGTAAAATTGTCAAACACGTAATATTGTAATATCTCTAGCGATATTGTGAACTCTCGAATTATTGTCAAATGAACATATTGAACGCATTATTTTTCGTGAAATGCATGCGATGGTAGTCAACTCACGCGGTGTGGAGAGAAGGAGGGGTCCCCCTTGCCCAGTGGTATCACTCTCATGAAAAGATACTGTACCATTCCTGAGAAATATCGATGTATAAAACCTAACCTTAAAACACTTTATATTCCCCTAAAAAGCGTAGTCGACGGAGTACCTAGTCGTAGTTGGCCCCTATTTCCGAGTGCAGGGTAGGAACATAACTATCCTAACGGGGGGGTGCCCCAAGTCCCGATTATGGGGGCAGAGATACTTCCGTATATTCAGTTGACAATAATTCGAGATACTATAATATCGCTAGAGAGAAACACGTTATATTGTAATATAACGTGTTTGACAATTTTACGGTGACATATAGACGCCAATGACACTGTGCAGCTCGAGTAAGGCGTATTGTGATGCGTACGTCTGTGTAATAAAACTACTTATAATGTTAGCTTAATTTTATAGTGATGCAATATTGTTAAAAAAAACCAAGAGCTGTCCACGAGAACACTGCCGATAAACTGTCCTGCAGTTTGGCAGAAGATATGTAAAATATTCTTAAGTAGCTTTTCGTTGTAATAAATAAATAAAAAATCAGCCTTTTAACGTTCCCGCTGCTGAGACACAGGCTTTCTCTATGAGTGGGAATTAACAAGGTAGCCCGCGAAATTCAAATTTTCTAACGTTTTTCCAATTTCACTTAAAGTACTTACGGGATTATATCCGTGATTTTCCTTAGGTTTTTCGAGTACCCGATATTTCCAATTTGCAGGGCAGTGTATTTTCATGAACATACAACTTAGCGCTGCCCTGCAAATTGCAAAAAACGTATGAAAATTTAATTTCACGGGCCACCCCGACGCTTTCACCTTAATGGAAAAACAAACACTTAATTGATCCATAGCCTGGAGCTGTATGTCAGTACCTGGCATGACATGTACCTGGGCCTATGGTAATGTAGATGGAAAGACGACTATGATGACTAGTGAGTCCTTAGAAAAAAAACAGAAAAAAATTATACTGTCACCAAAAAGTAAAATAGATAAACCAATGGAAATTGTCACAGTCATGTTTTTAAATTAAAATTATGTTATGGTTTGCGGCATAAATTGTGATAACTAAACAGTATTATAAATTTTGAACTTAAATTCTAAAATGGGGGCATTAATTAGTAGGGATACGAGACGTATTAGTTTTGACAACAATTTTGCAATAAGCCCACCTACAGCTATTCAGAAATCTATAGAGGCTGAGAGTGTGATAGCTTTTGATGATTTGCCACCGGTAAGTTTTGAGTTATCCGGCTGAATACACCGAATTCACTGATATTCCGTTCTTGAAATTTTGCGCTGTGGACGTGTTTCACGGTACGCTCGTCCACGGCGCGTATGAAAATGTCGTACATAAGTATATAAATCATTAGCTGAGCCCCGCAACTTCAGTCGCGCATAATATCCTTCCTCGATAAATGGACTATTTAACACATACATTTTTTTTAATTCCAATTAGTAGTTCCTGAGATTAGCGCGTGCAACCAAACAAACAAACTCATCAGTTTTAAAATATTCTTTTATATTATATTATTTTCAACACACTTGCTCATAAAGTGGCTCTAATTTCACCGCAATTAGGCACATAATGACACCTGTAATCAAACTGTGACTTTTTCATTGCTATTATTCACAAGTGAGTGGGTTTTTTTTATTTGATTGGTTGAATTGCTTTGTTCTTAAAAAAGTTTCGATACAAAAAAGATAGTGTTCAATAATACAAATAAATGAATGTACCTATTGCTTGCTCATTTCATGCAACTTCGTATCTACATAGATAATAATTTCAACTTATAAGTTTTTAATAAATACAACTTTCACTCAAATGTAACTTTTGTTTTCTCTGTATTAAATAAAACTTTGAATTCCCCATTTCGTACGTGACTAAAACGCTATCCGCGAAAAACCGAAACAAAAAGAAACTCATTCTTTTAGTCTATGGCCGATCGCCATTGTTAGATGCGCGCGCGCATAGGAAAACTGATTAATTATTCCCGCCATTACGAAAAAAAATTCAAAACTCGTTTTCACTGTTGAAATTATAGTTATTTATTAATTCCAATGTCTACAAGTACTAGTTATGAAGAAAATGATTTATTTTGTACACCGCCCGATATAAGATGTGCAGCCCTTAACGTTATGGAATGTTTACTACCTGAAAACTCCAAGGACAAATATCTATTTTAGTATTATTTTATTCTCAAGTGTGTTGAAAAACGTCGTATGATACACGTGTGTGTTGATGATTACCGTCCTCGGCTTTCTTAAGACCCTCGCCTAACGGCTCGGGTCTCAATGGCGCCTCAGCGGTAATCACCAACATTACACACTTGTACCATAATGTACGTGTTTCCGGACAATATCCATAAACTTCGACCGGTCATTGTACTCATCATTATGGACAACTTTTAATATGGGACTAATCCCTGAATCGCGAAAAAAATCAGCTGTTCCATACTTAAAAGGTGTAAAATACCTCTTAACGAAACCGAAAGACACTTGTTCTCCCCATCATTTAGATTTTTTTTTTGTTCTACACCATACCAGACCCCATATTCACAACGCTTCGATTCGATTTCGATTCGGTAAGTCGTATGTCTATCTCGCTCGTTTTCGTTATACTTACCAAAAAGGGATAGACATACGACTTGCCGAATCGAAATTCATTCCGAGCCTTGAGTGAATACGGGGGCTACGAGAAGCTATAATTTTTGTAAACAAAGAATTTCTACCAAGTTACGTAGAACAAATTAATCAACAACAAATAGCCCCAAATTCAATCAACTCTAATTATCATACATGTAATACGAAACTCACGAGCAATTTCACTTGGTCGGGATATATTTTTGCGATAGAAAGCACCTTTTTATGTTTTGTGGTACAGAAACGCGTAAGACTCATAGAACCTAAAAATTTTAAATTGGACATTCAAAGGAGATCACCTAGATTGGGCCATTTTCAAAAGTCAAATATTTTCAAACGGCAAACCAACCAAAATAAACTAATCATTTGGATGGAGCATAACATAATAAACATTTTTAATATTACACCAAAGTCGTAAGTCTCAACTAAAATAAATGGATTAATTAACCTAACTTAAATTGAATTATTGCGACTATTTAAGTTGATTGGCAAAAAAATATTACCTACCCCAATCTCGGTGATCTCAGATGTTTTGTGGTTGAATCACTTCTCGGTGAATTGAGTTACAACTTAGGTGTGATAGTAAAAAATGTTTATAATGTTATGCTCTATCTTAGTAATAAGTTTACTTTGGTTAGCCGGCCACTTTTGAAAATAGCCCAAAAATGTATGACGGCTGGGTGATCTCCTTTGAGTTTCGAATGCGTCTCAGTATGTGTGTGCTGTTTTCACGGATTTTTTTTTGTTTCGTTTATTTCGATATTATTTTCTAGAAAAATTTTGGTTTTGTCAATTATTGTTATTTTTTTACTACCTAGGCTATAATAGTGGTTCTATGGCTCAGTACATTATCATCTGCCTAGCCTTTTGCCAGCTATGTTGGGGTCAGCTTCCAGTCTTACCGGATGCAGCTGAATACCAGTATTTTACATGGAGCGACAGCCTATCTGACCTCCACAACCCAGTTAATACCTGGAAATACGATACCACTTGCAAGGCGGGTTTTCAGACTCTTTGGGCCACTGACTACCTGTACTGTAACGACTGTCAAAGATGGACTAATGACAGCCGGGACCAACAGCTTAATAAAACGTGCTTTTCGAGGTACAGAGGAAACTCGGAATGTAAGGGTGGTCACCCATCCACAGACCAAACTAGGCAAGCACGGCTTAACCTAAAGATCGACCCGAGCTGCTGTTATTATTTTGCTATGAGCTCCTCAGTCTGTAATTAGATGTGTTTCTTGAAAACTAAAACTGTATTCTTACTTGACCTTTGGATCAAGAAAAAGGTTGCGAATCCCCTAAATGTTTGTTTGCAAAATTTATAGCTGCTCGTGGCGGAGACTATAGCTACGGAGATGTCGGGGGTAAAAGTTCCATCTTTTAGACAGGTTTTTTTAAATACTAGTTTTAATGTAAGATTTTTACTTTATACACCTCTACGACTCCCCTACTATTTAATGCACAATGTTAAAGTGAGTTACATTGAGTTTTACCACAAAACATATTTTTCACCCCCAAAAAAAAGTCGTTTCCCAACAATAATTTTTGAAGGGAGAATAATCATCTGAAGGGACCACTTACATTGTAAATTAATTATTGCTTTTGATTATCGTTGTTTTACAGGAGTCACCAGACGAAATAATGTACATGGAAAAGGGTACAGATTACCAAGAAGATGGTGTAATGGATTACTGGTCGCACAGAATAGATTACTTAAAGAAAGAACATCAGGCTATCAACAAAATTATTGAAGCCGAATATGATAAAAGCATTGAAAATACACATAAAGCATTTGAAACACCTAAAATAACGCACGAAAGAATTCAAAAAATCAAACCTTGTATAGATTGGCGAGCAAAGGTATTATTGCAGAAGTTTTCACATATTAAGATAGGGTTGATTAGCAAATGATGAGCCAGTGAAACTCCATAGAAGTGTTTGGGTTTCGAAGTACCTATAGGTACATCTATACTTATTATCATGTTTGGAATCAATATGGATACCCAGAACGTCTAAGGAGTTTCAATACCTACTTAAGACTGAAAATTTTAACCGAATGCAAAACTAAATATTTAGGGTAATTCCAGATTAGCGATTTTTGACTCATTTAAGCCGTTTTAGAAGCGCGTTTTTGTATGTGTACGCGTGCCTTTTGCCACACGCGCAACTCTAGCATTGACGCGCGTATAAGCGCGAATCGCGAAAGGCAACTCCCCGCGCGCGCCACTCATATAGAATCTACACAAACACGCAGGAAAATAGCGCGTGTATTCGCCACCACTCTGTATTTGAATCGCAAAATGTAGTGCGCATGTACGTGCGTAATCTGAAACGAGCTTCATACGCGCAGAAAAATAACTAGTCTGATCTTCCATAATTTTTTTTCATCCCTACATTATTTACCTACACTTTCTGATACACAATAAATGTTCACAGATTTTGAAATGTTACGAAGATAACAATCATCAACCATTGGTGTGTGCAAAGCTAGTGCAAGGTTTTACCCAATGTGTCACAAATTGCAGATTAGAAGATTAGTAACTGAATTTCTTGTTTTTATTTTGAATGTTTTGTTTTTAGTATGCAAAATAAAGCATTTTACATTTAATTTTACATTTTTGTTCAAAACCAGCTCTTAAGCAAAGGTATGCTTTGTATTTCTGTTTATTTAAAGGTATGCTTTGTATTTCTGTGTATTTTTGTATTACTTTATTTATGTTCGCATAACTCGTCAAAATGTAGGGAACAGCTGATTTTTTTTTCGCGATTTCAGGGTTCGTCCCATAGAAAAAGTTGTTCAAAATGATGAGTACAATGACCCCTTTTCGGGTTTAGTATAAACAAAAAATAACCCTGTATAAGTGTATATAGGTAGGTACATGTGTGTTCATGATTCGCTAGTAAGAAAGCACAGTGTACTAAACCAAGCCAAACATGGATCAAAAACATTAACTCAGATATTCTGCTGCTATTAAAACAAATAATACCATAATCTTGTTTCTTCAAGACCTTTTCGCCCTATCAGCTAGGCATGGACAAAAATATCGATAAATCGAAATATGGATATTTATTTTATCGTCGATAGTTTTTCATCGCGATATATCGATAATCGATATTTATTTAAGAGTATCGAATTCGTATCAAATTCGATTTTTTTAACGCTTTGGTTTCGTGTTCATATCTGACGACTACTGGTTTGTTTAAATTGTATAAAGGGTGTAAAATTCTCTTTACGAAGCCGAAAGGTACTTGTCCTCCCCATCATTGCGTTATGTTTTTTGTTCCCCACCATACCTGGGAACCTTCTAGTTACGGAGATATGGGGGGTCAAAGTTGCAAATTTATGACAAGTTTTTTTTTAAATACAAGCTTTTCTGGAAGATTTTAACTTTTAACACCTCCACGACCCCCGTACTATTCAATCCATCCATCAGCACAATGTTTTAAGTGCGACCCTCAAAAAAAAAAAGTTGTTTCCCAGCAATATTGAATGCTTGGCTAACGGCTTTGTGGTGGTTTACATCCTGTATAATTATTTAGGGTCAAGCATCAATAAAAATACTGTTTTCTTTTATTCTTTTTTACGAAGTTTGAATGCTTTGGGAATATGTATAAATAATCATATAAAAACTGACGATATATCGATATTTTTCTCTCGATAATTATCGATACTGTTTAAAAATATCAAAACGATAAATATCGATATATTTATTTCACTTGCCCATCCCTTTTATCAGCGCCTTTCTGACTATGTTAACTTCCTGAACCATAAATATTCATTTTTTCCAGGTTTATCATGAGAACTAAACGAAATTTTCAAGGACACAGTTTCTTCCAGCTTGGCTTTCTTTTTTTACTCAACAACGTCATTACTTTTATCTGTTCTTTTTTTAGCATTCTAGATACTTGGTACTTATTATTTCCACGGTCGTTGGTGTGTCTGAGATGTCAATGTCACTGTCAAATTTGACAACAAGACTCACAAAGCTGTCACAAAGTTCAGTGCTTTTGTGGCGAACTTTTCGTTGGATTTGAATTTGTTTGAGTTGTGAATTATGTGGTTTTTTAATAGAATTTAATTCAGTGTACTATTCTCTATTTCCTACAATGGCTACAAATTATGCAAAAGTAGAAGACACAGCATCATGCCACACTATTTTAGACAAAATAAACTCGATAAATGACACTGTTGTAGCCAAGGTACTGTGAATGATTATTGAACACGTAACTTTCTGGCAACAGGAACAATCGCTAATAATTTGTGGAAAATAAAGAGCGGGCGTTTCAGCCAAAACTTTGGTGTCAACCCAAAATAAATAACAATTTTATTTAAATCGATGTGTTATTTTTGTTCCAGCCACCTGATATCAATGACTTCACAATTATAAAACCCATAAGCCGAGGTGCTTTCGGGAAAGTGTTCCTCGCACACAAAAAATGTAACAAGGATCAGTTGTATGCTATCAAAGTTATGAAAAAGTCTGACATGATCAACAAAAATATGGTCACACAAGTTGTGACTGAGAGAAATGCTCTGGCACTGTCTAGAAGTCCTTTTTGTGTCCATTTATTTTACTCATTGCAATCAACATCATCTATTTACTTGGTAAGAAACGAATTTCGCTTTTGTTTTTGATTGAACAGTTTAACACTAAACTGAGACTCAGAATTCTAGCTTGACAAGATGGGAGGACACTTTACCTCAGGGACGGAGAAAACGTTCCCACAAACTTATTCCCTCTCATAGAGGTAGGGTTGCCAGGTCGCCAAACCTAATAGCCGGACAGACTAGCTAGCTTGGCCGGACATTTGGGTCAAAAGGTTGGATACCCAACATTATTGAGGAATTGTATCCCTGTATTAATAGGAACGACAAAGAAATCACAGACTCAATACATGCTCTTTTGAAAAATTTATAAGCCGTTGTCCATTTATTTTGGCTTGACACGCAATCAAAAAGAGCCTAATTAAGTCCGGCTTTATCCGCCTGGCAACACTACATAGAGGAGAAAAACTGCGTCTCAGCAGTGAGAACATTATGATGATAATGAAACATATTAAATGGAGTCATTTGGAGGAGGCCTGTGTTGGAGGACAACCTTAATGATGTGTGTGTGTTGATGTTAGAATCCTGTTTTACATCTTTAATATTATTATTATCTAAATAATGTACAAATTGATTAGAATAATTAAGGTTTTTGAATTTTACCAGCGACTCGCCCTGGCTTTGCACATGTGTAGTATCACAAATAAACCTCCCTTTTGAATCAATTCCTGTTGCTGCAAACTGTGTTAAAATCTGTTGTGTAGTTTAAAAGATCTAAGTGTATTGTCAGCGGGAGGGACTTTGTTTTACACTATGTAAAGATTTATTTATTGCTAGCGTCAGTTGCTGAGTAGTTCTGATATTGCTGCATTGATTGACTGATTACTGTATTTGTTATTCTTTTAGGTCATGGAGTACATGGTTGGTGGTGATTTGAAATCGCTACTTGGAGTTTATGGATTTTTAGAAGAATCAATGGCTGTATTTTATGTAGCTGAAGTTACACTTGCGTTAGACTACCTACATAGGCACAACATAGTGCATCGAGACTTGAAACCAGATAACATGCTTATCTCTAGATCTGGGCATGTGAAACTTACTGACTTTGGGTTATCAAAAATTGAAGTTAATAGAGGTAATCTCATCATACTTTGTTACATTCAATCTCTTTTAGTTTTCAGGATTAACACTAAAAATAACAGCTCACTTGAGTAAGTTATTATTGTTATCCTTATCTTTAAACCAGCATAACAATGGCATGTCTGTCATGTGTGTGTGTCTTACCAAAGAGTACTACTTTAGTCAGCATAATAGCAGTATGTGTTAGTACCAAGGGGTATGATGTATCCCAGTAACTAGTTTGTAGAAATAAGATAGATATTGCACTGTCTTATTCTCTTTTATTCTAATTATTACTTTTACAGACTTGGAGATATCAGATTTTGTGAATTGCACACCCAGCCTGAACATGAGAACTCCAGGACAACTGCTGTCACTCACGTCACATTTATCTTTTGGTTCGGGGGGAGGAGACAGCACTCACACCTCAGTCATGTCTACAGATGCTTGTGAGAACCTTCTTGATGAGCTTAAAGAGACCAGTATGCTTTCATTACTATAGTGGAACATCTATTTTTGTATCTTTCTATGGTTTAAACTTGATATTTTTTCAGGTAAATTGAAAAATCTGTTTGATGGAGTCAGTGGTTTCGAATGTTCACCTTTATTAAATCAGTCAAGTATGTCAGGGATACACCCTTTCATGAGTGCTGATAGTATAAATTTTGAAAATGTAAGTAAATGATGTACCTACATATTTCAGAAATGAAATGAAACTTAGGAATTGTATAGAATATTATAAATTCATCAGAATTTTCTCTAAACCAACATAGCGAGTTGTTCATATACCTGATTTACAGAATTAATCTAACCAAATTATGTAAAGTTGAAATGAATTTGTTTAGTCTACAAATTAATCATACTTGATATTTTATGGAAGTTCTTACTTTGTAGTCTCAAGACTCGGGCTCATACCATACCTGTGAGAGTTCAAAGAATAGTTCCAACTCCAGAAGTAACAAGTCTACAGATCCAAGTAGTAACAGTTCTGTGGGAGAGTCCACTGTACTCTCAGATTCACAGCATGATCAGTCCACCTCTCCACTGTGCAGGGGACATTCCTTGAAGAGAATACCTAGGTAAGATACATCATAGATTTTTAAAATACTGAATTGTCACATTTGTAAGCTTTAAATGTCTGTTAATTAAAGTCAGTATTTATATTGATGTTGATTTGTATCACTTAGTTGTGGCAACACAACTAAATTAAGATTGCTACGATCCATATTTTATGTATTTAAGTATTAATTACGACCCGAATGGCGCAGCGGTAGTGAGACTGCCTTACGTTCTTAGGGTCCTGGGTTCCGGCGCTGCGGGATTGTTCGAAAGAGAAACCGCGGCCCCGGAACGTAAAGGGCGAGGAAGGAACATGGATGGGTTTTAGTCAGTAAAAGTCTGACACTCCCTCCCGCTCCGCCCAGAGTGGGAGAAGTTATTTGATGATTTCCCATACTAAAAAAAAAAGAAAAGGTCCTGGGTTGGAATCGGTTGGAGTAAATGCTTGTGTGATGAGCATGGACTTTTGTTTCCTTTAAATATATTAAGCACTACCGGCAGCTTCAATGTTTCAGGCGGCTTGCACCAAGGGTCGGCTCTAAGCCCTTACCTCTTCCTTGTGATAATGGACGCTCTTACGTTCGACATCCAGGAAGAGGCTCCCTGGTGTATGCTGTTTGTCGACGACATTGTGCTAGTTGCCGAGAGTGGCCTAGAGGTCCAGAGCAGATTGGAGGTGTGGTGGCAAAGACTGGAGAATGTTGGCATGAAATTAAGTAGAACCAAAACGGAATACTTGTTTTGTGATTTCGGCGGTCTCTCCAGTCCTTTGCCCATAAACCTTGCCGGAACGCCCATATCGGTCTGCTCCGATTTTCGGTACCTTGGGTCGCTTATTCAGGGAAATGGCGAAGTAGACCGGGGCGTAACGCACCGGATCAACTCAGGATGGATGAAATAGCGACAGGTCACTGGAACAACTTGCGACCCACGATGCCCCTTAAGTTAAAGGGGAAAATGTACAAGTCCGTGATTAGACCTGTCGTATTGTATGGATCAGAATGCTGGGCTGTGAAGAAGATGGATGAAAAACGATTGCATGTAGCGGAGATGAGAATGTTGAGGTGGATGTGTGGAGTGACAAGAATGAATAAAGTAAGGAATGAATATATTAGAGGAAGTTTGAAAGTGGCACCTGTTACTGAAAAATTGAAAGGAAGTCGTTTGGCTTGGTATGGACATGTAATGAGGGATGAAACGCATGTGACTAAAAGAGTGATGGACATTAGTATTGATGTATGGAGAGGGAGAGGGAGAGTGGAGGGAGGCAATAGAAAAGATGGATGGATTGTGTAAAGACTGATATGAAAGAGAAAGGAGTAAATGATGCCGTGACGTCTAACAGGGGAGAATGGAAGAAAAAAACGTGTTGCGCCGACCCCAAATAAAATGGGACAAGGGCAGGAAGATGATGAAGTATGTATTTACAAACAAAGAGTATATATGTAGTTTATCAACTATCTGGTGACCACGACACAAGCCTCGTTGCTTAGTGTGGCGCTAGGTGGCGCTGTGTGCATTGTCCAGTGATATTTATTTATTTATTTAATTTTGAAAAGAAAATGTTCAATTATCTTTGCAGCTTCAGGGCCAAAAAAAGAAAAAGGATATTGGATTGTGATGGAGACACACCTACAGGTGTAACGAGCCTGCTCGAGTCTAAAGAGAACCACAGTGGTCTCACACAAGAGATCATGGCGTTAGAGTTGAGTCAAAATACGCCTAAACGCATGTCCATACACCCTACGCCTGATAAACGTAAGAATCCTATAAAAGGTGTGCTGAAAAAACGGTAAGTCAAAATGAGTCGCTCAGCGGAATAGTGGCCCAAGCCTTGCACAAATTTCAGGCCACTATAGTTTTAAAGGTCCACAGTCTAGTAAGTATACAAATCTACTTAAATCTGTTGCTATAAATTTCTGGATTAGGCCACTTTTCCGCTGAGCGACTCAAATATTGTACTTGATATAAGTGAAGAAACTTTGTTATTGCATTCGAGGCATAATTCACAACCGAGCCACAGGCGAGGCTGGTGTTCGACAGCCCCGCGAGTTTTAACGTAGACCCTTTGGAATAATCATCTGTCTCTTGAGCTGACTCTTTTTAAAACCAAGAATTTGTCATCTAGTTCTCCATTTAAAGAAAACTTTTTTTTTTTAGTTGGGTTTCACAAAACGATAGCCATCATTTCAATGTAGGCGTAATATTCTCCACTCCAGTAGCAAATAAATCGCCGGAAACAAAGAAGAAAGAGACTCGCTTCAATCTTCCTAAAGAGGACCAACCACCATCCGGGACTAAGGAGAAAACTTTTATGTTTGGGAAACATGTCTCCACTAGCTTAGAAATATTTCCTACTAGAAGATTAAGTAAGGTAACCTAAATCAAGTTTTACTAAACTTCCAACTTATTCCATAACAAGATAATATTGTTGTATTCAAAATTTTGTGATTTAATAGCTGAGATTCAACCAGGGACTCAAACTGTAACCGTAATAATGTGTTTTTAACACTGTTTTTAAAACAGTTTCAACAGAAAAACACTTTTAGATGTAACAGATACAATAATGTTACCGAATCACTCTAACCTTTTGTATGTTTTAATATGTGTAACTGAAATAAGCAGTTTTACAACAGTCTGCAACTAGGTTTCGACTATCCAATGGCGACGCTGAGTTTACCTGTTAAACACTTATGTTATAGATATGTCACGGTTACACTTTTGTAAGTGTTTTGGGTTAACACATTGAAAACACATTTATAAGTGTTACATATTTGATTCTGTTACCAATTCAACATCCTAACACTTATAATTCTGTAAACTTTATGAAGGTGTTTTTAAGTCCGTGGATTCAACCTCATATTCAGCCAACAAAAATGTTAGAAAAGTATGGACGCAAAAATGCAACTCATCCAGCCTAAGGAAAATAAACATTTCAAGTGTGTTAAAAAATACGTTATTCATTACTAAATAGGTCATGAAATTACATATACTTGTGAATCCGGTTATACGAAAACCGAAATAAAATTACATCAATGCCTTGCTTTTAGTTGCAGTGCTGTCGCAGTTGGGTTCAAGTTTTCTACTTTTTTAGGGTTCCGTAGTCAACTAGGAACCCTTATAGTTTCGCCATGTCTGTCTATCCGTCCGTCCTAGCTTAATCTCTGTGACCGTTAGCACTAGAAATTAGGTACCAATATGTGTATCAATCACGTCGACAAAGTGGTAAAATAAAAATTGGAAAAAAAATGTTTTATTAGGGTAGCCCCCCTATATGTAAAGTGGGAAGTGATTTTTTTGAAATTTCAACCCTAACGTGTGATATATTGTTGGAAAATCATTTTTTGATAATGTCAATAATTTCGGAAGTAATCGCTCCAAAAGTAAAAAACAATGTGTCCCACCCCTCTAACTTTTGAACCATAAGTTTAGAAAATATGAAAAAATCTGAAAAGTAGAACTTTAAGACTTTCTAGGAAAATCATTTTGAACTTGGATGGAAACAAGTTTTTGTACAAAAAAGACAAAAAGTTGTACAAAATAATTTCTGGACTCAGTTTGTAGTATAATCGTATATGCAAGCATTTTTTTTTACTATTTTATTATCCTGAACTATTTGTATCTTTTTTCAAACAAAAAAAGAATGCTTAAAATCGGATTGGATTGAAAACTTATTGTGACGGACGGGAAACTACGGAACCCTGCACTGAGCGTGGCCCGACACGCTCTTGGCCGGTTTTTTATATATTTTTTGGGTTTTGACATCCCAGCTACCCTCCCCTTTTTTGGATTTGTCGCGAATGTCACGCGGGCTGTAATGACAAATCAATTAACACCTCATTAAACTCGGCATAGTAGACTAGTTATGCGCTACGGTGGAACATAAAAATATTACACACATTTCAGCATGTAAAACAAACAAAATATTACAGGGTGAAGGGAGTCGATCACCTACAGATTTGTGTAGGACTCCGTTAGCAACTGCACACACACCTTATAGGACACCAAAGAGTGTGAGGAGAGGAAACTTAGTATCAGACCAAAGGATTTTAGGAACACCTGATTATTTGGCGCCAGAGTTACTTCTAAGGTAAGATTAAGTGTTTTCGCTTTTATCAGTAAAAACTGCCCAAACAATTCAGAAGACGTATTTTCATAGTCCGTAGCTTGATTGCCACCTTGGGCCAGTAACATACTACAAAAAATTTAAATACATTCAATGTTATTTATGGAATGAATCGCTTCATTCTTAATGTTGAATAATAACTGTCTTCAGGCAAGGCCACGGTCCTTCAGTAGACTGGTGGGCGTTGGGAGTGTGTCTGTACGAGTTCATGACAGGCGTCCCACCTTTCAACGATGAAACTCCGCAAGCAGTCTTCAAGAACATACTGTCGCGAAGTGAGTATCGTTGAAAGAAATTAGACGGAAATAAGCAAATGTAACCAACATTGGGGGATGGATGGTTATTTAAGCTGCTATATTTAAACTGTAAAGCCGGGTCTAGACGTGTGTAACGCGTAATTTAGCGTCAACCGTGTGGATGGCACTGCGAGCGCTTTTGTGTTCGTACTAAAAACCGACAGCCGATGGATCACAGCGAGCCCCGGCGCATGCGTTCGCGTTACATTTGCGCGTTGCGCACGTCTGGACCCAGCTTTAGGGATTGACTGCCTTGCTGAACTAAAATTGATCGTACCTGCATTTTTTGTATTAAATAAATGTAACGATCGTTTAGTCATTCATGTCCATCAGTGCTACTACACAGTGCAGTGCACAGTGCAGTTCTGGAGTGGCGACCGCGAACCGGAAGACGATGCGTTGGAAGACCTCCCACTAGGTGGACCGATGACCTGGTGAAGGTTGCGGGAATCTGGTGGATGCGAGTAGCAAGGGACCGGTCAATGTGGCGACACTTGGGGGAGGCCTATGTCCAGCAGTGGACGTCTTTCGGCTGAGATGATGATGATGATGAGTGCTACTACAAACTATTCTTGACTTATGATAGCATTTACTCCTTTTTTTATTCCAGGGTTTCTTTTTTTTTGGGTTTCCGGGTTTATGACTCACCGTAAAAAGTTCATTCATTGGCAGGTAGCAGAGCTGAAAGGTAGCAGGCAGGATACAATTTGAGTTATCGAGTGATGATAGATAGGGAATCTATCATCACTCGATAACTCAAATTGTATCCTGCCTGCTTCACTTTTCAGTCTGTTGCGACTCTCATACCAGGTGTTAAGTTAGGGCGCTTTCAATTTAGACGTTACGTGTCGCGCCACTGCGGCGCCTTGTCGTACTGCGTACGGACGTTCGTTTGTGTATGAAATACAAAGCGCGCGGCGCGGCAACCGTGCGGCGCCGGTACTGCAGCGATATCGACAGTTAAAATAATGTTTAATGTTTCAGACATCGAGTGGCCTGAAGATGACGAGGCGCTATCTCCGGAGGCAGTGAGCGCCATCGAGGCGCTGCTGACGATGGACCCGGCGGCACGACCCGCAGCGGGCGCCGTGCGAGCCATGCCCATATTCAGGAACATTGACTGGGACAACCAACTCAACGTAGAACCGCCTTTTGTCCCCACCCTAGATGATGTGCATGATACCGGCTATTTTCAAGGTACGAATTGTGACGAATTAAATCATCATCATCATCATCATCTCAGCCGAAAGACGTCCACTGCTGGACATAGGCCTCCCCCAAGTGTCGCCACATTGACCGGTCCCTTGCTACTCGCATCCACCGGATTCCCGCAACCTTCACCAGGTCATCGGTCCACCTAGTGGGAGGTCTTCCAACGCATCGTCTTCCGGTTCGCGGTCGCCACTCCAGAACTTTTCGGCCCCATCGGCCATCCGTTCTGCGAGCAATGTGCCCTGCCCACTGCCACTTAAGTTTAGCAATTCTTCGGGCTACGTCGGTGACCTTGGTTCTCTTGCGGATGTCTTCATTTCTGATTCGATCACGCAAGGAAACTCCGAGCATAGCCCTCTCCATTGCCCTTTGTGTTACTTTAAGCCTTTTGATAAGGCCCATTGTGAGCGACCACGTTTCGGTCCCGTATGTAATCACTGGCAACACACACTGGTCATAGACTTTCGTCTTGAGACACTGCGGTAAGTTGGACGAGAAGATACCGCGCAGCTTCCCGAACGCTGCCCAGCCGAGTCGGATTCGACGATTGACCTCTTTCTCGAAGTTAGACCTACCTAACTGGACCGTTTGTCCTAGGTATACATAATCGTCTACAATTTCGAGTGAAGAGTCTCCGATCTTGATAGGAATAGGTGTGACATGGGCATTCAACATGACCTTCGTCTTGTCCATGTTCATTTTTAGACCCACTCTTTTGGAGGCTCTACTGAGGTCATCGAGCATTGTACTGACGTCCTCCATGGTCTCAGCCATGACCACAATATCGTCGGCAAACCGAAGGTGAGTGATGTACTCGCCATTGACGTTGATGCCTAGCCCTCTCCAGTCCAGAACCTTGAAGACATCCTCCAGTGCAGCGGTGAACAGTTTCGGAGATATGACGTCTCCCTGTCTTACACCTCGCTGCAGAAGGATAGGTTCCGAGGCTTGGTCCTGAAGTCGGACTGACATGGTGGCGTTTTTGTACAAACACTTCAACACCTCGATGTACCGATAGTCAATTTGGCACCGTTGGAGAGACTGCAGTACAGCCCAGGTTTCGATCGAATCAAAGGCTTTTTCGTAGTCCACAAACGCTAAGCAGAGAGGCAAGTTATACTCTTCGGTCTTCTGTATAACCTGCCGAAGCGTATGTATGTGGTCCACGGTGCTAAAACCTTTTCGGAAACCGGCTTGTTCGGGTGGCTGGAAATCGTCAAACCTGCGCGCGAGACGATTCGTGATGACTCGTGAAAACAACTTGTAAACATGGCTTAGAAGTGAGATGGGCCTGTAATTCTTCAACCGGGCATTGTCACCCTTCTTGAAGAAGAGCACCACCACACCCCTGCACCATGCCTGTGGCGTTTTCCCCTCGAGTATGACGGAATTGAATAGCTTTTGAAGGGCCTTAAGTACCGGTTTTCCACCCGCCTTCAGGAGTTCGGCAGTAATTCCGTCATCCCCCGGTGCCTTGTTGTTTTTGAGTTGTTTCAGAGCCATCCTAATCTCGTACAGGCTGACGTCCGGGATATCTTCGGTATAGTGTCGGGTTAGTCTAGCTCTTGGGTCGTTTGCTAGATCGACAATGGGTTTGCTGGTTGACGTGTACAACTGTCCATAGAAGCTCTCGATCTCCCTCAGTAGCTCCGGTTTGGCGGATAAGATCCTGCCATCGTCGGTCTTCAGTTTCGTGAGCTGGCTCTGCCCAATAGCCAGATCTCTTGAAAATACTTTTGAGCCTTTGTTCCGCTCGATCGCGTCTTTAATACGCTCTGTATTAAAGCGGCGGAGGTCGCTCTTTAAGGATTTAGAGATCCGTCTATTGAGCTGCCGGTATTTCGACGGACGAATTAAATAATCCTAACTAATCCTTTGAATTTATTCTCAGTGACAGGGAAATAAAAACTTTGCATTGGTAATATAATATCGATTAGTCAATAGTAGCTACAGGAAAACAATCTTTGGAGAGTGTCCTTAATTTTGAAACATTTGCAGATATTAGAATACCACAGTCGGCTCTTGTTCACAGAAAAACGTTAATACTCGCGTTTAATCTGTATGATGCCAAATGATGCAGTGTTCTTAAACTACAATAGAGTATCTACTGCTCCTTCTCAAAAATGCACGTTGTGCGATATAAAACGGCGCTGCGTTACCGCCTGTGTGACCGTTTAGTTCTTCTAAATGATGAACCAACGGATTTTGAAGCGATTTTCACCCTTATTTACAGAGAGTTTATATGCGTAATTCAATTTAACTTGGATAAAGCACAAAGTAAATGTTTAACATAACAGTAGAATATATCCGTGCGTAGCAGGTGGGATAGTGGCCTTATTCAATTTAGTTAGGGAATAACTGAAGTACCTTAGTGGAGGAAAAATGCAGGTAAGTATGTGTAAAATATTATAGTAGTTAGACATAGTCATACTGAGGCCACACTCACAACATGGGCCAATTAATGGCCAGGTCTATCGGGTGATTAAGGGGCTGAAAAGGGAGGATTTCGTTTATATGGAAAATCTATTCTCTTTCTTGGGTTTATGCGTCGGTTTTATCGCAATCAGTGCTCTCAGGTTCGGCAAAACAGTGGATCTAAGGACAGGTCACATAATGAGAGGTTTTCTTTTTGAGTATTAAAAAAACATAGTTTCTAAGAACTCTGTAGATGGCGTTGAACTGACTACGTTACTAGGTGCCAAAGCCAAAACGCTTGCAAAAAGAACCTTTCGGTCAGGTCACATACGCTCGTTGACTGACACTTTCATTTGCTTAAGCTTTCAAATATAACCATTACATCCAAGTGAAATGATGTGACATTCCGTTCCTTGCAGTAACTAACTTAAGTTGAGCGCCATCTATCCGACAAGGGAAAGAAGAAGAAAATCCCTCATTTATTAATTCTTTCTTTGAACACTAAGGCACCATGTTCACCGAAAAGATAACGGTCTGGTTATCTGAAAACAGCTGTCACTGTGACATGTTCCCATACAAAAATGTGTTTTAAACAGCTGGTTTTATATAATCAGACCGTCATCTTTTTGATGAACATGGACCTAAATGTGTTGAAACAGATTCGGTAGAAAGTTTTGTTGACATAAGACAACTGTGTAACATTATCTTTTGTTTCAGCTCGAAATATTCTACAACATCTACATGTTTCTAACTTCGACATGTAACATAGAGGCCTGTATATTATATAAAATGAAATTCAATGTTTAATCAATGTAACGTGATATTTAACCCAACTTGTTATATTGTCATTCTTATTGCTTCTTTATACTTACAATTATGTACCAACCAAATCCATTATATAGACTGATTTGAAAACTGTATGCCATTTCACTGTACCTTAAGATATATTATTATTTTTAATTGTAATTGTGATAAACAGTGTTCATTCATGTAGTTAATTTTTATAAATAAATAACAAAACTTTTGAAATATGGTAATTTTTGTTTAATTTAGAACCTTAACCTAAATTGGCACAATTCCATAATGTTAATATTTTTGCAATTAATTGAGAAAAGCAAATTCGTTTAGTTATTTTTCTCAAAATAATTGCTCGTAATAATTATTCCTGGATTGTTAAATTTTGCTGCGAAATTGAACTTCAGTGTTTGAGTACTACTACTAAACCACTATACTACTACTGTATCTACTTGGCGTTTTTCTGGATCCAAGGCAGGAAGTAGGTAACACGGGTGTAGACTCCAGGGTACTGGCCTTTGCCGCAACCTATTCCCCACGACACAATACCGACTTGCGTCCAGCGACCATTCTCGTTCACCATCAAGGGGCCACCGCTGTCTCCCTGTTAAACATTTAAAAATAAACAAACGCGAATCTTAATATTTTTGAAGTCTATAAATCATTTTTTTAAGTCGCCTTTTGTACGAGAACTTACACTGCAAGAATCCATGCTAGCTTTACCAGCACAAAGCATATGTTCCACGATACCGCCCGGGGCAGCTCCACCGTATTTCAGTTTGCATTCATGGTTTGACCAAACTGGAATGGATACTTCTTGGAGGACGGATGGCTGGGGTCCACCTTTACATAACAAAATATGATAAAAGATACAGCTTCGAAAACAAGCCAAATTAAATTGTCTGGAACATTGATAATACACTACATAATTATTTTATCTTATACTAAGAAGAACTTGTGGCTAAATAATAACAGCCGCTCGGGTCGATCTTTAGGTAAAGCCAGGTTTGCCTAGGTTGGTGTGTGGATGGATGACCAGCCTTAAATACCGAGTTTTCTCCGTGCCTCGTAGAGCACTTTAAGCTGTTGGTCCCAGCTGTCATTTGTAGATCTTTGACAGTCGTTATACGTAGTCAGAGGCCCAAGAGGTCTGACAACCAGTCTTAGCAAGTGGTATCGTATGATCCAGTATTAACTGGGTTGTGGAGGTCAAATAGGCAATCGCTCCATGTAAAATACTGGTATTCAGCTGCATCCAGTTAGACTGAAAGCCGACTCCAACATAGTTGGGAAAAAGCTATGCAGATGATGAAATACAAAGTAATTTCACCCTAGAATTCCTAGATTGACACTTACTCTCGCGCAAACTTCCCCATCCGATGACCGTCGCAACTTTGCCCTGATAGGTGGATCTACCACCGACTGGCATGCAGATAGGACGAATGTTCTTTGTGAAGGACACAGGCTGATCGATAGTTAGGACGGCAACATCATTGTACTGAAGATGACAAATAGAATCTATTAGTATTAGTAAAAGGTCTAGTTAGTTTAAAAAAGGTTTTTTTTTTAAATTTTATATATATTTTTGCTATGAAATTGGGTCTTACCAAAGTGCGCATATCAAATCCTCGATGTCTGACTACTCTCTTAATCTTCCTTTCAATGTGCTGAGTTTCTGTGGGTGTTCTGATGTTGTAGTCTCCAAGTCTTGCAGTCAGGCGAGCCACATCCCATGAGGTCATGCTGAAAGCCGACTCAATGACTTATGAGGACAAGTTTAAAAAAAATATAATAAGTACTCCATCGGTTATTACAACAAATATTTGACCCGTATTTATTCTTTTCTAACATCAATCAATATTGACGAAGATACCTACGACTCTTTTAAAATTCTAAATACGTCGTTTCGTTCTGACGTTCCGACGTTTGTTGATACTGTCATGCATATTACAATATACAGGGTACGCATTGAGTAAGAAATAATCTGCTGTTTCTTTCAAAACTGCAATACCTACACGGTGAAATTAGCGAAGTAAAATATTTGGGGGGGAATGATCATTCGGAATGATAAGCATAATACGTGTTAATTATTTGTTCTTCAAGGACCCTTTTTTTGGGATGGGAAATCATCAAATGATTTCTCCCACTCTGGGCGGAGCGGGAGGGAGTGTCAGACTCTTACTGACTAAAACCCATCCATGTTCCTTCCTCGCCCTTTATGTTCCGGGGCCGCGGTATCTCTTTCGAACAGTCCCGCAGCCCTTCCACTCTGTATATATTTTTTAAAGTATTGTTACTTACTGAGCTACACAATGTGCTGCAGAAAGGACATGTCTGTCATCCATGAGCGAACCTCCACAGAACTGACGTCCGGAATTGAACAGTGCCACGATCCATGGCCATTCGTTCAGCTCAGCATTATGACCTCCTACAATACGTTCCTCGTCTTGGTACGTGCTTTCGTAAGCCTGTAATTTAATTAATTGCTAGTAATAGACACAGTATTTCTCATGAGAGTGGTACCATTCGGCAAGGGGGGCCCCCTCCTTCCCTCCACACCGCGTGAGTTGACTACCATCGCATGCATTTCACGAAAAATAATGCGTTTTATTATAAGCAGCATGTTCGTTTGACAATATTTCGAGAGTTTACAATCTCTCTAGTTATTTTACAATCTAACGTGTTTGACAATTTTATAATCATCATTCTCTTGCCCTTATCCCAATATACAACATTATTTTTTGTTTATACTAAACCCGAAAAGGGGTCATTGTACTCATCATTTTGAACAACTTTTTCTATGGGACGAACCTTGAAATCGCGAAAAAAAAATCAGCTGTTCCCTACATTTTGACGAGTTATGCGAACATAAATGTAGGGAACAGCTGATTTTTTTTTCGCGATTTCACGGTTCGTCCCATAGAAAAGTTGTTCAAAATGATGAGTACAATGACCCCTTTTCGGGTTTAGTGTAAACAAAAAATAACCCTGTATATGTCATATTATAAAATTTTAAAGTTTTGCATCAGTTTGGCTACATTTAATACCAAATCGACAATGGAATCTAAAGTCCGTTAATCAATCTGTGACTATTAGATATTTCTTCAGATAACGGAAGAAACTATGTATGAACAAATATCGTACCTGAGCTCCATTCTTGATTCCACAAGACCCATCTACGGCAGGTTGGGAAGGTTGTACGGGCACACTCGGCTTCGTAGGGTACGCTGGCGCCCATGTCTAATTCATTGGTCATTTGATTAGTATTTAATTTCCAGTGGGACGGTTTAGTGAAAAGAAATATGACCCTTATAATTTTATTGCACCGATCTTAGACCTTAAATCGGTATCATAAGAGTCTCTTTTCGAACAAGTGTTTTTAAAAAGTCGTTTTTACCTGTTTGGTTGTGCTAGGAGGTCTAGTAGCCCAAGTGGTAGATGAAGCAGGGAAGTTACTTGGTGGTTTTGTTACGCCCGCAACTGTTGATAATATTTTTTTGGTTTAGATTGACATTATAATCCTTGTTCTTGTAATTTCAGTAGTCTTTTATAAAAGAAAAGTTTTTACTGTTTTCTTACCGAGTGATGGTGGGTGCGTGGGCGCAGCGTGATCGGGAGGGTGGGTCGGTAGCGGGGGGATCGTTGGTGGCCACTGCGCTGGGATCTGGCGGAAACCGTCGTTACCGTACGACCATCTCGACAATGCCGATAATACGCCACCTGAAATTCTATTGAGAGTAGTAATGGTTACTAAGGCCCCTTTCTTCAATGGGTCTGTAGTGTAACAACACACACTTCGGTATACTTTGACCTTGAGCTGACTGAATACAGAGCTTCAATAGAATAAGAGGCCAGCTGATACTGGTTTTGTTACGGTACGGTCTGATGGTATACTTAGTTCTCTTTTACAAACCCTGCTAATGCTGGCAACTGAACTGGCACTGCGGGCTGCAGATAACCGAATCTCTGGACATCAGGTTCTTGTTGTGGTGGTGTGCCCACTGGTTCTGTGCAGCATACTCCGAAAACCTTATTTCCAAAAAATATTCATTAGAATTTTTGATGGCAGTTTCTTATTATTATAGGCGATGAAATGTGTAATATTTTATCATCACCATCTCCTTGCTATTATTCAATTACGCAGGGTGTAAACTACCTCATCACTTAGCCGTCAACCAAGCATTCTGTACACTTTATGCAAAAAATATATTCGGGGGTCGTGGAGGTGTTTAAAGTAAAAATTCTTACAATAAAATTATGTAAGTAGTTAAAAAAAACTTGTCAAAAAATTGGAACTTTAACCCCCAATATCTCAGTAACTATAAAGTTCCCAGGTATGGTGTAGAATAAAAAAATGATCTCAATAACAGTACAACACAAGTACCTTTCGGCGTCTTTAAGAGGTTTTTTACACCCATTATTTGTGGGCCGACCACAAACACGTTTTTTTTTTCTTACATTCTCCCTTGTCAAACGTCACGGCGTCATCATTTACTCCATTATCTTTTATATCATTACTCACACAATCCATAACGTGTAATATTTGTATTTAAGTACTTATTTTGAAGGACAGCTCTGTTCTTTGTTTTCCTAAATTTCAATTTATTTATCTACTACTACGATAAGGTTAGTTAGAACTAAGGAATTCTCCGTCCACTTCACCTCTACATATGATTGACCATTGTTTTATTGGATTTTTCTATCAGGACTTTTTTTTGTAGCAGCCACGGAGTCTAATTTGTGATCGGCTGATGGGTAGGCTCGCTCTCTATTACATGAGACTTAAACAAAACTGTCGAAATGTGGGTATATTATTATTACACGTCTGACTAGCTCTTCGTGGATTACAGTCGAGATGTAGTATGTTTTATGTGTTACTATTCTATACCTCCATGTTCTCCCCGTTGACGTAGCTGCAAGTGTCGTAGTGGCCCATCACCCACCCATCCCAGCCTGAGAAGTCTGCTACTTTGAACAGCGGGTAGCAGTCCCGGAAACTCTTGCACGATCCTTGCTTGCCAAGAGACGTTTGACATTCTGTTCCGAACGCTCCGTCTGCCTGCTAACATCAAATAAAGGTTTATAAGGAGTATTTCAGGAAGGGCATGGGAAGTACCTTTTCACATAATATTTTGAGATTTTTACCTGTCTTGGTTGCAGCAGCAATAATTGTTTGCCATCGCGAGTCGAGTTCGATGCGTCGCGTTTCACACGTCCTACGTGAGCTGTAAAAATGTAATCTTTGATTATACACTTTAATTCATTATTGTTGTTAAATATTATTTAGGCAAATTAAAATAAACAATTGAAATAAAGGCCGTCCAAATGTTGTGACAATATTCTCTACGCTCACACAAGAGCATTTTACACGTAGTACAGTAACCAACAAAAGTTTTAATACATTGCAGTGACTTTTTGTTCGGTTAAACCCGATCATATTGATTAATCAAAGAGAAAAACGTCTGAATGAATTAAGGGTCGATGTTCTTTTATGAATACATAACCCTTTTGTAATTTATTGTAATTGAAAGCAGTCGTTCATGCGCACAAAAATAAAATCATAACGATTACACGGCAGTCTTCAAAAACGATCATTTATTAAGAAATAAAATACGTTCGAACCCTTTTTATGATGGCTAATCAACAGTATCGTTTGTAAATTATTGCAATTTGTCCATATAATAAAAATAAAGCACGTTAAGTGAGAGGATGTTAAAATAAAAAAGACGATGTCTTTGGTACATTGAACCTGTCACATAATGACAGCCGAACTTAGTTGTTTATGATTAGTCCCCAACATCACAACGCAAATGAATAACGGTTACTTTAATAAACTCCAATGAGCATGTACCGTATTAAGGTCTAAAAAACTACGATATATTAATTATCGTCTCTGAAACTTGTTTTGTGACGAGTGTCTACTTACATTGATCATAAACAGTTGCTAATTAACGCTTTAATTTTTAAGTGATGAAGCTTTCCGTTACAAAGTTATTTATGTAGAGAAGGTAAATTAATAGGCAGATCTTATCCAAAACTCTTGGGACAATTTATACTATTAAATGCGTTTTTAAATTTAGAAAAATAAATCTATTTATCAGTTTGATTGAAAGAAGCTTGATTGAACGTAATAAAGCAAGACGTAGGTACCTACATATGCAAATTAATAAATTACGCTTGTTTTTGCTGAATGTTTGATTTTGACCAATATCAGCAGTAAACGAACTTTGCCAGCGATTATCGTAAACATCAGGGAAATTATTATTCTAAAGGCGAACTAAAAGCAAGCTGGAGTACAACAACGTACGAAACGTGTCGTAAACATGCATGTTATTTATTTCGGATCGCTGCATAACGGTTTCCGTTATATTCAAACCTCAGAATGTCATGTGCAGCATGCCAACAATATAACTGACCTAAATAATTGTATACATAGTTAAACAATTATGTCATAGAGAGCTTTTTCATGAACCTCTTTTTGTTAAGACATAAAAAAAAATTGAACAATGTACTTCAACAGCCAGGAATAGATGAGCAAATAGCCATTTAAAAGTAAACTGGTTGGGATAGTTTATGTGCATTTTTAAGAATGCATACAAGTTAAAATACGCGTAAATAACCGACCTTGAAGATGTTGGGAGACGGAATCGCACTCGAATTACGACCGAGGGTTCTAAATAATTAAACCTGATTTTCTGAGATGCCTTAATGAAAATATACGACCTTTAAAGGTTCCTAGATTTAAAATGAAAAAATCGTTTCGTACGTATTATTGAACAAAAGTAGGCTTTATAGTCTACTTTTGAGAGGCTATTTTTCTGTGCTGCATAGTTTGCATCGCAATTTAAATAGCATGCAGTGGTATGCCAACTGACGCGACACCTTGAACTTGATACCAATATAAAGTAATTTAAGTTTCCTGTTGGGTGGGGCCGAAAAAGGAATAAACAACAGTGATGGTAACTTGTAACTCTTGTACGGTTCAAATTGCTACCTTAAACTTTACCATTTGAAAATAAAGTGGAAATCAAACAATGTCGATATTTTTTTACGCTCCAGTTCTGTCACGAGCATAAACAAGTCGGTTCGGTGACGCGCATAAATCTAATAACATTTGCTTCTGGATTCCGGGTTCAGCAATCTTTGCTGAGGAAATGTCAGCGGCGCACAGTGGATCGTCCCCATACAAGAGGTCGGACATAGAATTAAAAATTGAAAAAGTATTTAATTGAAAAAAATGAAATATACAGTTGCATTACTCTATTAAGGAACTACAAAAAATGTTACTACAATTTTTTTATTTGACCAGTACTTTATGAGCAATTCGATGAAAACTGTTATTTTTCTATGGAAATGGTCACAAAAATGTCTGTAGCTCACGATTCCCTCCTTGTTTCAATTTGCGGTTTTCACTACTGTTATTTACCCATTTTATGCCACATTTTCTTCAAGAACACATGGTGCCCCCAGCGACCCCCTTCCGAGATATTTTGCTTTTAATAACTATACTTTTTATTGTATAACTGATGAAATGGAGGTATATTCATTACTGAGAATAAGTCATCCCTAAGTAGTTCCTTAAATAACAGGTGCATTTGCGATTACTTTAATGACTTATGAACGCTTCTGTTGCCATACAACAAAAGCGTTAATGAGTCCGTAAGTAAAGATTACCAGTACTTGCTTAATCTAATTAGTTATTGTAATTACTATGTTAACATCCCTTAATCTCTGCATTGTGATTGTCTAATATCATCATTAGCTTATCAAATTCATTGCTGGTTGCCTACTTGCTGCCCTATATATTTGAGTGTGTTTAGCAAATGTAATTCAGTTGTAATTATAACTTCTAAAAAGTGTTGTCATTATGGCTTTCTGTGGGTTTTCTACTTATCTAGATCTTTACGTTGCTCTTCGTAATCATAAAGATCTTCGTGACTATGACCATTTGTTTAACACATTGAAGTCAAATACTAACTTCCAGTTAAGTGAAAGTGATGTGACGGATCTCAAGAACTGGTGTCGACGATTTTGCTATAGGGTTTACACCAAATGGGTGCAATCAAGAAGGACAGTCGACAGGTTCATTAACAAGAACGAAGAGTGGTTAAATTCCGATATCGTTTGGCCAGATTGCTTTAAAGAAAATGTTGTTGACACTGAATAAGCAAATGAAAATGAGGCAGAATAGGTAGTCAGTCCATCTAAATCAGATGCATCAACTTCAACATATACATCTCCTCGCAAACGCTTTGAAGATTTATCAACTAGACACAAAAGAAGACGTGTTAATGAAAATGTTGCTAGTTGCAGTCGTCCGGATGAGCTTTTGCATATTGTTGAAAGTATACTTAAGTCTGCCGGAAAAAAATGATATGCCCAGAATAATGAAAAATTTGTTGGAAAATCCTGAACACGTCTCAACAGTTTTAAATGTCCTGGAAACTAAGCAGAATCCTTCGTTTCGTGAAGTTCCTACTCACAAAGCACTTGCTCTTTACGTTTACTTGCAGTTATCCAAGTGGCGTTACATCACACTTCGGGACTTTAGTTTAAAAGAAGGTCATGCGAAATACCCAAGCTACTACTTGTTAGTTAAAGAAAAGCTTAAATGCTACCCGGCAAAAGAAGACATAACTGTGACTGAAACTTCCGCAAAGATACGGATCCAAGCCCTCCTTGATCTCACAGTTAGGAGGCTGATCGATTCACTTGAATCAAATTTTGATGCTGGTGAACAACTTGTGCTTCACAGTAAAAGGGGTTTTGATGGAGCTTCAAGTCAAAGCATTTACCATCAAACGACGACAACAAGTGAACAAGACTTATCCAGTGTATTTATGGCAAGTCTTGTACCGCTTAAGTTAGTGACTTCTAGTGGAATTATAGTGTGGCAGAATGATCGGCCATCGTCAACCACATATTGTCGCCCGATTTCATTTACATTTATGAAAGAAACGGAAGCGAATGTTAAGGCTGAAATGGATATATTCGCTTTTGTTGTATGGCAACAGAAGCGTTCATAAGTCATTAAAGTAATCGCAAATGCACCTGTTATTTAAGGAACTACTTAGGGATGACTAATTCTCAGTAATGAATATACTTAATGTACCTCCATTTCATCAGTTATACAATAAAAAGTATAGTTATTAAAAGCAAAATATCTCGGAAGGGGGTCGCTGGGGGCACCATGTGTTCTTGAAGAAAATGTGGCATAAAATGGGTAAATAACAGTAGTGAAAACCGCAAATTGAAACAAGGAGGGAATCGTGAGCTACAGACATTTTTGTGACCATTTCCATAGAAAAAATACAGTTTTCCTCGAATTGCTCATAAAGTACTGGTCAAATAAAAAAATTGTAGTAACATTTTTTGTAGTTCCTTAATAGAGTAATGCAACTGTATATTTCATTTTTTTCAATTAAATACTTTTTCAATTTTTAATTCTATGTCCGACCTCTTGTATGGGGACGATCCACTGTGCGGCGTCATCCCGCTTCAATCGCAAGTCTCCGATCTAATTAATGTCCTCGAAGTGAGTCACAAAAAGTTGAACAACTTGCGCCGCGCTATGGACAATGATGTGATTGATGTGATCGCCTTACGATGTGTGGGCGTATGACAATTTGCATTGAATCGATCCCATAGGTATTTCCAAATAATGGCCCACGTGCTTTAGAAGTTCTGAGTACCAACTCAATTACGGGTTGATGACCATCCAAAATCTTTGCTAAGTTCTGTACAGACTGATAAAGAGGTTTTAGTATGGAAATACATGTTTATTTACTTTCTGCTGTAAAATAACGGTACTGTTGTTAATTTAATCCTGTTATTTTACATTTAATATCTTCTTTATATATTTATTACCGATCACAGTTTCAATTTTACGATGGACATATATCTCAGTTGCAAATTTTAACTTTCTCTAGCCTCAAAACCCCATACCCACATGTGCCGTCCATTGTTTTGAGTCCTCGCAATACAAATACTGGACTTACACTCATTCTATGAATCAACCGTACGTGAGCGAGTAAACCTTTATGTTTCGGATAAAGTACACACCTCAGTACTAACTGTACTCAGTCAGTGAAAGGAGCAACTTTTTTTGTTGCTTTGTTGGATTGATCAATCTTCATTTTCATGTCTTAAACTGTCTTTCATGAGCATTATTTCCATAATATCTGTGTAATATTTCCAATAAGTAGCAACCTTTTTCAAAGCATTTACTTTCTTTGAGTGTCGTCATATATTGATACACTTTTGACGCTGACTGTATGCTGAACAATTTGAGGAAATTAAAATACTTGTCGCAGTAGCTATTAACTGTGAGCTCAAACATCAAATATTTTATATTAAAGTAAAAAAAAATGTGATTCCGCTTACCATTCAAAATAACCGCATCATCGGTGTAAAACGCACCATCAGCCGCTGAGAATCCACTATAGCTGACGTCGGAGTCACTCCCGTAGCCCAACGCTAAAAGTCCCGCCCAAACAATAGTTAATTTAGTCCCTATCAACATTTTATCGTTTTGATAACATTCACTTAGAGTATGATGTACGAAAAGGATAATTGAATACTATAGTTGGTCCGCGTCGCGGGTGTGTGCAGCCCGCAAGGAGTCGCTTCGCAAAATGCTTCGGGCTCTTGACTCCGCGCCTTTATAATATTTTTGCACTGACGCTCTTAGCTCTACATTAGTTTAAAAGATAACAGAGCTTTTTCTCCTTTTGTACTGACATTTGCCGTCCAATACAAGCGAGCTTTTTAAAATATGACAACCGTTTCGTTTGGCATGCCCGAAAAGGAATATTCGATTGATGGTGTTTATTTTTATGCACACACGGCACCATAAAAATGTTCGAGATCAATGAACCTTATAAACATTGTTTTTGAACAAAACCTTATTAGTAGTAGGTACTTATAATCGAATTGTAAACAAAGATACTATGCTAAATTCTTAGTTCATGGAAACAAGAATTTCTCTAAAAAAAAGTATTTTCATTGGCTTTCTTGGCGCCACCGTTAACTGACCACTATTACACCACACAAGAGGCCATTATCGTACATTGCAAAACCACTAGAGATAAATTAAAGAGTTTAGATGGTGGGTACCCTTAAACCGTAAACGCGCTTTCAAAGTAATTTTGATCATAAACCCAAACAAGAAAAAGATCAAAATTGCATTTAGAGCTTCGCCGCGAAAATTACTGGCGCTCACTTCAACTTACTAACTTATCGATTCTTTCAAAAGATATTTTTTAACCTTTATCTCTCTTACAAATTAAACCAAACAACTTGGTAGACAGTCATCCTTTGACAAGGATCCCAAAAAAGATAATGGGACTCAGCCACCCTTAGCTTTTGGTTCAATTTTTCCTGTTTAAGTCACGATTTTGATGCATGTGATCCGATAATCCCACCATCCTACCTATTGACAAATGTATGTTAGTACCTAAGTATTTAAAACCACAACAATTTAATGTCAGTGACCTTTTCAAAATGAAGGAAGTCGATTGTCAAATCAACAGCAGACAGCTTTACTACTCATGGGCAAGTTATGTTATATGCAGCGCAGCACACTTTGATTAGTGATTTACATTAAGAGTATAAACACAGCAAAAAATTGTGGTGTTGAAAGGAGCAATTTTATTTTTGACGAAAACCTACTCAAAACGCATATTAACAATGCGTCTTGAGTAGGTATTTATTACTCACAGAGTGCTCAAACAGCATTCGTCACCTTAGCTTATTTGAATATATGCTCGTGATGCCGAATTGCCAACTCATTGTCCCAGATTTTGAAGGGTTATCCAGAGGTGCTCAGGCGCCAACTGTTCATACACCCATCATCAGAACTGTGACAGAAATTGTGCGTTTAAGAAAGATAAAGAGAAAAAAACCAAGGTTGGCCTGAAAACTGAAAGGCTGGGCAATTTTTAGGAGTGAAGTGGTTTTTGAAGAGGGAAGATAATGCTCCATTGGGAATTTGGATTCTTGTCTTACTTATACATGAAATATGTTACTAATTTGTTGAGATCAGACATGAAAACTAGATCAGAATATCGATATTATCGATACGACGCGTCGTGCCCTGAACAAACAGGACGATTAGATTGAAGCGCGTTCGACATAAACGTCATTAATCTTTAAATGTCCCGTTATGTCAATGTCGTAGATCAGTATCTGTCTATGCAAAAATGTAATACGGCCTGGCACAACTTACATTCACATTTTATACAATGTCCATTGCGTGGGCAATAACATTTAGGCTTTGTGTCGCTTCGTGAGGTCCGAAAACAACGAATTATATGGAATTATTATGTTTACTCACGTCAGGTACGGAGGCGACGACATACGGGACGGAAAAATGCAAATGGAACCTAAGCAAATGAACTCTGTCTGTGAGAACTACCAATCCTTGTTGATATTTATAAAACAATTTTAAGTTCATTATTGATTGACACACAACGTTAAATTATACGTTTGCGCGGGTACCCGGGCACCGGCTAATTACTGGTAAATTACCATCCATCTTGATCGCAAGATTCGCAGAATCTCCACAAAAAATACTAGAATTCTTTGTATTTACCTTTCCTTTGCAATGCCTTTTATAATGCGATTGTCAACAACATATCGTCAAATGTTTGCCAAACATAAGTATTGTGTTTTTTGGGTACTTAATGACCAATGGTTTTTATGGACATTTCCAGGAAAGATATCGTGATGTTCTTTCCAAACTAATATGACCGAATTACAAATTATTTGGTAAACTAGCGGTGCCCTGGGGTTTACGCTGCTTTTCTCAGCTGTTCGGTGTCATAGCGATAGCGTGGCAATGTCTAGGTATAACCTTTCCCAAGAATTGAGCTGGCCTGGTCAGGTTATCAGGTGCAATAATAATTGGTATACGAAGATGATGAAGTTAGAGCTTGGATAGATATGCTATCAATATTGTTTTCTTCCAACTATGCTTTAATTTCATCATAATCACACTAAAAATTCAGTACAAAGCGAGTCTAAAGGCTAGAGCAATAAAAATGTATGAAATTACTTACTGTCATTATTGCACAGTTTATTTTTTAATCGCACCAAAAGGTGCCAATCTCAATGGATTAGCTCTATTCAGCCAGCCGATATCAATACTTTTTTTTTACGTACGTATAATTCGTTTCTATCCTACTTGTTCCAAATTTAAAAAATGATTGCTGCTAACTCTGATTAAAAAATTAAAGAAATTTAAAAAAGTGATTTGGCGGGAACTTTGTTAAATAATTCATCCAATATTTTTGGAAACGATAAAGTGTGATACTATCTGATTATGAGTGCTTCGGTTTCGAATTAAAATGGAATCATCTAGCGACACATTAGCTCCGGAAAACATTCTAAATGAAGCCGACAGTGTTTTTGAAACTTCTATTTTAACTGTTTGATATGAGTTTCTTTTATCTACTATTCCTATAAGTACTATTTGAAAGAAAAGCAGATTATGCACCTCGCATTAAGTAATATATATTGCCATCGTGCCTGTTAGATTAGAAAAATCAAATAATAAATAATCAATCTAAATCAGGCACTCGTCATCATCATCAGCCTATAATGTTCCCACTGCTGGGACACGGCCTCCTCTCAATCAGGCACTCGGTGCAATAATAAATTACTTTGTGCTCGATGCAATAATCTACTATTAAAATTAATACTTTTTAATTTCATTGGGGACTGGTAATGAACGGTTAAGTTTATCTACAGTAATTAAAAACTGCACACGGTTTGAGAACAAGATCTGGTTGTTTTATTAATATACCATAATAATTATGATGATATTGAAATCGCAAACAAGACTGACAATTAATTAAGTTAGCTCTCATTTACGTCTGTGGACAGCTGTCCCCCGCACTTCTCGAAAACAATTTTACATACCTACACAACTTCATGACTGTAATCCTCAAACGACTCAGACCTGGCTGACGTGTACCTACCCGTGTACTAGTAAACCCTCATTAGCAGTTAGGTTTATTGTATTGTATTGTATTTTTAGAACGGGCTGGTGTCCGCAACTCCACTTCAAAGCGCGTATTTTGCGTATGGGCTATAACCCACCACGCGGGCCCAGTGCGGGTTAGTTAATGTCACATGTCTTCGAATTTTTGGTTCTAGGACATACCGGTTTCCTCTCCATGTTTTCCTTCACCGTTTTTGAGAGTAGTAGTGATGAAATAAATTACTTACATAAATTAATGCGCCTGCCTGGGTTCGAACCCACGACTTACTATTCGTAAGTCGGGGCCGCCACCACTGGGTCACCGCCATTAGGGTTAAGTCCTATGTAATTGGAGGTGAGCATATTGCGATCAACCCGGCACAAATAAAGTTATCCTTATGGAAAAACTCATAAACACTTTGCTCGGCCAAGGAATCGAACCCAGAATCTCGATCAAACTCAGAAATCGCGCTTGCAACCTTTAGACCAACTAAGAAGTCAAGTTAGCTTTCATTTCAGACATCTGAGCTGACCGTATTTCACGAGATAATAAAATATCAATATTAATTAGTGCCTACCAATCTTCTGATGCGCTTGCAATAAATAAGTTTTAAATGGCACGAGATCGTCAACCTCAGTAACTAATAAGAATAAACTAATCGACAACTATCAATCTAATGAACAATTATAACAGCATTATATGTATTGAGCGTTTTGTATTAGTCACAAGTCACAGCTGATGATGTTACATTCATTTCTGTGCCGTGAACATTAACCGTTATTTTAAATTACTAACATTTGGACTAGCGTATTCCATATACGGATGAAGTTAGATTTATTATTAAACAAAGCTATATTTTTTTAACAATGACAAACTACGTTTTATTTTCTTAAAGGGAGATTTATTCAATTTGTAGCTAATTTGAAGGATTTATTAACGTAATTTATTTTCGTTTTTATTTTAGATAGTAGCAGAATATACCAATTTAATTGATTGTGATTGATTTGGCATAGCTGCTGTGGATTATTGTGTGTTGAATTATTTTATTCTTTACCTCCTAAACTCCTAAATAAGTCTTCTGAGAAGAGTTGGGTTCTACATTTCCAGGGATTTAAAATTTCATCTCGCTTGCAGACACTCGCATTAGGCACGTTTTCATCGAGACGGAAGGGGAAGCCGTCACCTCCTTCTGCGTAGCAGTCATGCTAGCGAAGGGGGCGGCGAAACACGAGAGGGAGAGAACCTCTTGTCCCAGCCGCCGCGGCGCCGCAGAGACGCACCGGGACTCGGGGGCCACGTGGCCCCCAGCCATCGGCATCGTAGGCGCGGGCTTGTAGACTGAGCTATGGGTGGCTATGGGCTAGCTCGCCGTCAGTACTTCTTATGACGACAGGCTGTGTCGACGGTGCACTCGTGTCCCACGCGCGCCCCGAAGCGATGTCAGCAATTAGGAAGGGGTTATCTCACTGGTAATTTTAGATATAAAAGTAAAGGCGCGAACCGGGGATTCTTTGGCTCGCTGTTTGCAAGTCACGCCAAAGACTTCACTCGTGATGGGCTGTCAGCTGAAGAAAGTGCTGAAATTATGTCAGACACCTTCACTTACTGTGCTGACATCGCTATTGGTCGCGCATCTATGACCAACCTCCGTAGATGTGATTGGTGGTGTGACTACTTGATTGAACAACGTAAAAGCTATCGCCGAGCGCGTAGACATTTAAACAAGCTTAAAAAACAAAAAGTCACCGGAGACCCATTTACCATTGCTTTAAATGCGTTTAGAGTTGCCAGGTCCCGCTACAGAGCATCGACGGAAAAATCTAAGGGTAATTTACTGCGAAAAATTGTAGAAAAAATAGATAAAGAAGGTCCGTGGTCTCCTTTGTATCACGAGTTCAAAGCTAATCGTTCGGTCGACCTAGCGTTTATCCAAAACATTAAAGTAAATAATAAACACACCACCGGTATTGAGGAAACGACCGAAGTTCTATTAAATACTCTGATACCTGATGATTCGCCGGTAAATGACAATGACTACCATCAACAGATCAGAGCGTGGGCTGCTGTGCCACCTGAATCACCAGCGTCAGACCTTCCATCCATTGACGAACTCATTAATGTTGTCAGGAAACTGCCTCTTAAAAAATCAACAGGTGAAGATAAAATATCTAATCGGATGATCATAGAAGCGTGTAAAACAGCGGGCGACGCCATTCTATCTGTTTTCAACCGATGTATTGCGGAAGGCGTTTTTCCTCGCGTATGGCGACGTGGCTTTATACGAATAATTCCGAAAAGTGGTGATAAGCCACCGGACGACCCTAAGTCGTACAGGCCCTTAACCCTACTACCAAATTTGGGAAAACTCCTGGAGCGTCTTATCGTTCCGCGTTTGCTACCGGACGGACCAAAGTTTCATAACAACCAATTCGGATTCACCGTGGGCAAATCTACTGTTGACGCGGCACTTTCTGTTAGAAAAATTGTTAATAACTCTGAACACAAGTACGTGGTTGGAATCTTTTTAGATATTTCCGGGGCTTTTGATAACGCCTGGTGGCCGATGCTACTACTTAAAATGAAAAATCGTGGCTGCTACAAAAACATATATAATCTTGTTCATTCATTCTTTTTAAATGGTACCGCGCAACTAAAACTCGGACATCATTCTATGTCAAAGTCCCTTACCATGGGATGTCCACAGGGCTCGGTAATCTCTCCGTATGTATGGAATATAGGTTTTGATGATGTCCTCGCGATCCCACTCCCACCGGGCTGTTCATTAACCGGTTACGCGGACGACGGCCTGCTGCTCATTCAGTCAAGTACCCGGGCTGGACTCGAGAATTTAGCTGCCACTTGCCTACGATTAATATCTCAGTGGGGCGATCGAAACCGTCTGACCTTTGCACCGCATAAAACATTTCAACTAATTTTAAAAGGTGATCTTAAATCGTGGCCGAGCATTAAATTTAATAACGTTCCCGTGAAAAGAAAGCAGTCCGTGTGCTACCTTGGACTGGTCTTAGATAAGAATTTTTCATTCGTAGATCACATAAAAAATGTCGGTGAAAAAGCTAAAAAGAACTTTTATTCCTTAACGAGGATATCCAAATCTACGTGGGGATTGTCATTTTTAACTTTAAAGACCATCTACGTGGCTACTTACTTGGGTTGTATGTGCTACGGGGCACCTGTTTGGGCCGATAGGGCCACCATAGGAGCGGTGCGACGTAAATTACTTCAAAGCCAGCGTTTGGCGTTGATATTCTTATGCAAAGCGTATAGGACGGTTAGTACCGAAGCTCTTCCGGTGCTTGCGGGTGTACTTCCAGTCGATCTGGAGGTGCAGCGGCGGGCTGCAATGTACTATATACAGGGTTATTTTTTGTTTATACTAAACCCGAAAAGGGGTCATTGTACTCATCATTTTGAACAACTTTTTCTATGGGACGAACCCTGAAATCGCGAAAAAAAAATCAGCTGTTCCCTACATTTATGTTCGCATAACTCGTCAAAATGTAGGGAACAGCTGATTTTTTTTTCGCGATTTCAGGGTTCGTCCCATAGAAAAAGTTGTTCAAAATGATGAGTACAATGACCCCTTTTCGGGTTTAGTATAAACAAAAAATAACCCTGTATAACGCGCGTGAGACCACGGACGCAGACTTTTTAACCGTACGTGATCGTGCTAGGATTTCTAGATTATTCAAACCACAGACCGACGTCTGGGAGGAACTTTTATCTGAATGGCAATGTAGGTGGGACAATTCCATCAAGGGCAGGCACCTCCACCAGTTCTTTCCATCCGTTCGTGAGCGGCTGGACAGGACATGGCTGGAGGTTGATCACTGTGTTGCCCAATTTCTCACGGGCCATGGCAACTTTAAGAGTAAATTATTTTCCTTCAAGCTTGTTGACTCGCCTTTTTGTCAATGTTCAACATCTGACTGCGAATATGAACAATCTGCTCATCACATTTTGTGGGAGTGTAGTCTTTGGCAAAATGAACGCAATATTATGTTGGATAGTGTACAGGTTACATCCGGAGTTATTTACTATACGGACCTTGTGGAAACTAGAGCAAATTTCCGTGCGTTCAAGCGTTTTTGCCATACCTATTATTGGAATCAAATATAACAGCTCTCAACTAGGACCCATTAACGTTAATATTTATCCGTGGTGCTTGGCAACTGGGCCTATCCCAGTTGTAAACGTCCCTTTGTGCCTATTGGCCTTGTTTCGTTCTGTCCCCTGCTGATATGGAGGGAAGTGGAAATTACAGTTCTTTCCTACTCCTCCGCTATACTTTCTGATTAATTTCGTTGCGGGATCCAAGACAGTTAAATTCATTCTCTGGGACTTCGTCGAGCTTCATTGTCTCGGCGCTTTTCTGGTGGTCGCCACTGTTGATTCTGGCTTTCAGGAGTTACAGTGGTTTGGGCGTGTGTGGCGGGCTTGTCCCAAAAAAAAAAATTAGGAAGGGGTTCGCAAGGGCCGAAGCCTGCCGGGGCTGCGGGACTGTTCGAAAGAGATACCGTGGCCCCGGAATATAAAGGGCGAGAAAGGAACATGGATGGGTTTTAGTCAGTAAAAGTCTGACACTCCTTTCCGCTTCGCCAAGAGTGGGACCCCGTCATTTGATGATTTTCCATTTGAAAAAAAAAACAAAATTAGTTGGTCTAAGAATATAAAAAGAAAAACCTGAAAATCGTACGCATTCCCCCAGGGCCCCACTTCGCTATTTTTGAATCTGTCCACCAATAACATCAAATTCCGTCGAAATACTTTCACGTTATTTTTGGAATGAATTACTTATTGAACCCACACCTGCTTTATTTTCCTTATGTGAATATCTGACACTCACTCCCCGCCCAGAGTGGGCATTTGACGATTTCCCATCCGAAAAAAAAGGCAGGTTTTCATGACTTCAAATTAATGAAAATCAGTACAAAGTGCATTGTTGCGCCCGATCCTTGCATAACGAATCAACTCGCACAGCTTATCCAGTGTTAGGGTATTAATTATAGTCTGTCTTCTATAAAAGTCAATGGTTACATTTCACAATATTACGGTTTCACTTCGATAGATTACAATCTGCCGAAAAATGATGCGTTATATGTATTGTAAGCAGTATGTTCAGTTGACAATATTTCGAGAGTTTACAATCTGTCTAGTTATATTACAATATAACGGGTATGACAATTTTACGGTGACATATACACATATCGTCGTCGTGAACTCCATATTTCATTTATTGGGAAACCCTGCGCATCCTGCATAACAGCGTTAATAATAATACAAACCAGCCATTTTTTTTTAGGATTGGAAATCAAACGACTTCTCCCACTCTGGGCGGAGCGGGAGGGAGTGTCAGACTTTTACTGACTAAAACCCATCCATGTTCCTTCCTCGCCCTTTATGTTCCGGGGCCGCGGTATCTATTTCGAACAGGCCCGCAACCCCGGACCCAGCCTGTCCTTAGCTGAGGAGTGAGCAGCTAAGGACCCAGCCAGTCCTTAGCTGCTCACTCCTCCGAACCCCACAGGGAGTGTCCATAATAGTAGTGTTTATAGTTTGTAAAGCCTGGCGGGGGGGCTATATTTTTAAAGTCACCACGGGATAGTCCGATTAAGTAGTAAACACCTAGTGTTAGCCATATTAAAAAAAAAAAAAAAAAAAACTGTTGGATGCTTAACGCTCGTATCAGCATAGTTTCAATTTGGCACAGAAACCTACACATTTATCAAATTTTCAGCGAAATAGTTCAAACAGTCTGCGAGTAAACGATCAGTCGAATAGGTTCGAACAAATTGCGACCCAGCTGCAGACACCAGTCACAGACAGATCTGATGCTTCAGCGAAATGGGACAGACGGACATGTAATCGCCTTGGTCTTTGGTTAAATTCCCAGGTTCAGCAAAACGTGGTATTGGGTTTTTCATCATTTTTTCAGTATCATCCTAGGCGTTCTGGATTTAAATCCGGAATGTAGCAATAGGCTCACGTTGCTAGTGCCGTAAGATAACTAGCGAAATATGACTACTATTAGAGTCACCTCTGTTTTACCATTCCGGGATTGCGGGCGTGAAGTTATCTGGCGTGTGTCCATACCAAAAGATTGAGAAAACAGCATAACTTCTATAAAATAGTAAATTCAATTGATTGTAGGATCATGATTTGCTTTCTTGTTTTCAGAAGGCGCCACAGAGATCGTGCTTATCGCTTGAGAATTGTCACCGTCATTATTGGAAATGGTGTTCTTTTCTTGGCAACTAATTCTACAGTACTTTCATCAGATTGCCGTAAGGGAGCAATGGGAGATTCTTTGATGATTTCATTTCTACAAATAAGGCAGGTAGGGTAGGTAACTCATTTATAAGGATGCATCGCCAGTTTCACTGCAGTCTTTTTCTAATCTTTGCAGATTCGGATCAAGGGTTTCTATAGCAACAGGCTATATATACCCTACCAGACCATTGTGTATTGGCAGATAAATGCCAATGATATTTAAATTCAACAATATTTTTAGATCATCTGATGATTTCTCGAATTGTAGAGTAGGTATATCATTTTGCAGTCGACTGTACCTACTTGTGAGAATATGCCAAAAAGCTATGATAATCACTGATGAACTTGAGAGGAAATTTAAATATGAATTGCTGCGTATTTTATCTGTTGTTGGAACAGTTATATGTTTTAAATATCAAACAACAACCTTTTGTATGTAGGTTGGAAAGATGGAAAGTCAAGATTTTAGTTACGGATTTACAAAATGATAACTTACGTCATTAAACCTTTTTTTTTTCGGATGGGAAATCATCAAACGACTTCTCCCACTCTGGACATGGGGAGTTTTACTGACTAAAACCCATCCATGTCCCTTTGTTCCGGGGCCACGGTAGCTCTTTTGAACAGTACCGCAGCCCCGGTAGACGTCATTAAACCTACAGTACAAAGTGTCATCTAGTGGTAAAAAAAACACGTTTCACAAACATAACATCAGCAAACTGTGTTCTTCGAAGGGTTAGGCAGAAGTGTACGAGTATTATGCCGGGAACACACGAGGCGAGGTGTGGCGTGGCGCGCCAGAAACATATCGGTTTCCTACATTTAGTATGGTTAGAGACATGGCATATTTGTATGTCGTGTCGTGTCGTGTTGTGGCGCGTTCTGGCGCGGGCGTGGCGCTGATTGGTGAGCATTCCCGAGTTTAAATTACTATCGTACCGAGTCTAAAATCCTAGTGCGTTTGGAGTTAGACTGTCCTGAAGATGTCAGTTTTAGCGATAGTTTTTATACATTTTATTATTCACTGCCCTTTGAGTATCATCAGGAATGCAGAGACGTTACACGCTACCATTTCCTAGCCTTAACCAATGTTAAGGCTCAGACTACCTATAGCTTAAGTTGTTTTTGGATTTCTAATTTTGCTGGTACTGAAACCTCATTCAATAATTTTTGATTCTTAGCAGAAACAGGGTTGACTGAAAGACTGGAGCCCTGAGACAGCTAGACGGGGTCGCGGGAGACCGAGAAAAAGATGGCGGGACGTCTTGGTTAGCTTACCTCGCGAATTAGCAAGAAGTTCCTACACCATCGTGAGAAGTGGAAGGAATGGGGGAGGTATTTGCTCAGGAGTGAGACAATATGGGGTAGATAACTAAAAAAAGTAGGAACAGGATCGATTGACGACAGTGAAGTAGTTTTTTGACAGTAGCTTATCGAAGTCTGCAAAAGTTACGGACTATCTTTTAGGACAGTTATCCCGCTCCTAAGTAAAACGGGTAAGGTATGGGGTCTGTAATGCTACATCACAAAAATCCACCCTGTCTTACTCCGATCGGAAAAGGAATCAAGAGAAGGCTTTTAGAATTCTTGCTTTTGAATTGTAAATAACTTACCTTATTTAATAACCTATTTACTAATATACCATTTACTGGAGCGGGTACCAGACCAAACATTGGCATCTTCCTTTCGAAAACCTTGAAGGAAAATGGGCTAAATACTTATCTAAATAGTTCTGTGTGTATTGACTGCACCAAGGTTATTTTAAGCTGAGACGTGCACAAGTGGTGTGGCTTTGTGCTAACTTAAGTGATCTCAATAACTTTGCATTCAACAAGTAGGTCATCTTTACGCTTACGCCTCCTTGCGAGATACGCTCGGATATAATCTCATAAGTAAACAGAAGTGTGTTGGAATATTGTGGAGCTGCCGACAAACATCTACCTACTTCGTGCAGACAATTTGCGATAGATGGCGCTGTGCGGACATTTCCATAGAGAAGGTAGTAATTTTTAATTGACTGGTACTTTTAAAGCTCGTACCCAAATATTAATAGCACCATCACTCCATCACTAACACCATCACCTAGTTAGCAACATCGTGCACATTGCAGATAGCAAATGAACCCGAAGTCCTCAAACATACAGCTAGCGCTATCGACCGACCTTTATTACCATGGCCTTATTTTCAATAGGTACCTACTCAGATTGATAAAATTACCATCAATACCGACTAACTTATTGAAAATGTAAAACTTGAAAACGCCAATCCAATTCAATATTTTTAATTATCTAGGCAAACTATTTATCAAATTATCAGTGCAGTTAGATGCATAATAATAATAGATATAAAATAATTGCGTTATTAACTTATTACCTAACTTTATTATGTATTCACCAAACCAGTAGTGACATTGAAGGCTGCGTTTTATGCAATCGGTACTCAATGTACGGCGGGCGGAGTGGCGCAGGCGCAGCGCTGGACCGAAACTTACAAACGATGCCACAACTTGGTCCGCAATACTCGTCTCACGTCTCGTTTTTTATGTGAAATAAATAAATATTGTTTTTTACTATAAATAATTTTCAAAATGAAAACATTTTTTTATTTGTTGACGGTGTTCAGCGTTTGTTTTGGTGCTGTTGATATTAGTAAGTGAAATATATTTTAATTTACTTTAATTATATTATATTTGTGTAATTTCATAGACAAATTATTATCGGCCTATTTAAAGGCCAAATAGTCCATTATAAAACAAAAGGTCAATTGTTTTAATTTTTTTCTTTTTTCTAATGGCTTTTCCTGTTTTCTTGTAATAGATAAATAGGTACCTAAGTAGCTGCTAATACGAGTAAAGTTAACACGTGATAATTACCGTTTAATGCACTTTAATTGACCATCAACCCAGTACTGTATTATTTCAATCCCTTCTCCATAATTAGCGACATCATTAAACGCATGTGACTTACGTATTTCCACGTTATTAACGAAACGTACAATTATTTATGTAAAAAACCAAGTAAGGCTACATTTAGAAGTGATGGATATTCAAAGACCATGAACTTAGATTATGAATCAGATCATTTGAATTTAAATTGTTCTGTTTTGATTGACCCAAATACTTATAAAATTATGTGCACTAATTAACTGAGATCCTTTCTAGGTCATTATAAATATATTTTTTTTATATTTTTCAGGAAAATATCTGAAAATATGCGACAAAAATGCAATAGATGTGAACGACTGTATGGCGGACGCGGTACAAAAGGGCATTGCAGTGATGATCCATGGCATAGATGAGCTAGGAGTGCCACCCATTGATCCTTACCTGCAGAAGGAGTTCAAAGTGGAATACAAGAACAATCAGGTATTCATTGATTTCCTATATTGATAGATAGAGAGGGATAGGAAAACCAAAGGATGAATGGATTGTATGAGAAAGGCAATAGGAAAAAAAGCGGCCAAGTGCGAGTCGAACTCGCCCATGAAGAGTTTCGTAACAGCAAGGAACATGGTATAAAAGTTCTTGCAGTTCGTTGTAAATTATAGGTAAATAGGCGTATTAAAAAAAGCTACTTACTAGATCTCGTTCAAACCAATTTTGGGTGGTAGTTTACATAGTAATGTACATCATATATTTTTTTTAGTTTTATCATCCTCTTATTTTAGAAATTACAGGGGGGGGACACACACACAAACATTTCACCACTTTGGAAGTGTCTCACGTGCAAACTATTCAGTTTAAAAAAAAATGATGTTAGAAACCTCAATATCATTTTTGAAGACCACTCGTAAGGGTTTTATGAAAAAAAAAAAAAATAGTTTCAGTTCTATGTATGGGGAACCCCCTAAATCTATTGTTTTTTTTTCTATTTTTGTGTGAAAATCTTAATGCGGTTCACAAAATA
Organism: Xestia c-nigrum; assembly: GCA_916618015.1. NCBI lineage: Eukaryota > Metazoa > Arthropoda > Insecta > Lepidoptera > Noctuidae > Xestia > Xestia c-nigrum. The sequence continues at coordinate 14,820,073 of OU745245.1, forward strand.
CATCTACTTATCAAGTTTCAACAGCATAGTTCTTATAGTTTCGGAAAAGGAAGTGGCTGTAACATACGGACGGACAGACAGACAGACAGACATGACAAATCGATAAGGGTTCCGTTTTTTGCCATTTGGCAACGGAGCCCAAAAAAGGAGTAAATGATAACGAGACGGCTGACAGATGATTATGGAAAAAAAACGTCTTGCCGCGACCCCAAGTAATGTAGAACAAGGGCAGGAAAATGATGAATTAATTTTCTACAATCTACTGAACTTAAAAACTTGGAATAATACTATGATCTCAAAGTCAAAACTGTTTAGAAATTCGAATTAGTACCATTAGTACTCATTTAGACATTTCCTAACATTTTATTAATCTGACTATCTAATTAATTTTATTTTACAGACAGTAATTATAAAGTTAAAGAAAAATCTTTTTTGCAAAAAATAAAACCGACTTCAAAAAAAATACAAATAAAGTGAAAAATAACTTTAGCTTCAGAAGTCGGTACCTTTGTATGATTGAGTTAATTTTTTGTCACCGACTTCAGAAGCTATAGTTATTTTCGCTTTGTTTTTTTTTTGAAGTCGGTTTTTTTTTGCAGAAAAGCTTTTATTTTTCACTTTTTAGTGGTTAACATGTGCTAGGTACACATGGAAAGTGCACACTTACAATTTTATCAAGCCCAAACACGACTAGTATACATTGTCTCATAATTGAGTTCCGTGACTCCTGGCTTCATCATCAGTTGTGATGCTAGAATGGTTCTTATCAAACGCAATTGCTTCACTTGGTGTAGAAAATACTTACCAAAATTGCTGTTGGTTATCCTTCGATTTCGCCAAGATTCCATCATCAGATCCCGACTTGGTGACTATGAGACCATTTGGAAAGGATACCCTTTCTAACAAAAAAATAGATTTTGAAATCGGTTGGCAAGCGACAAGTTATACGCGAACAAACATAAAAAAAAATAGAAACATCCGAATTGAGAACCTCTTCCTTTTTTAGAAGTCGGCTAGAATATAATTATCCTTCATGAATTAACATTGATTGACTTACACCCGGTGTTTGGTAGGAAAGCCAGCACAAAAGTTAGAGCAGCTAACAAATTGTCTAGGCTTAAACTACTGTGATTAGTGGGCTGAATTAAACATCAAATAAAAGCATCAGCAGGCATAAAAAGGCCGCTTTAGTAGAATCATAATATATGAAATACTCTACACTAGACTCGATTTTCTTCAGAAAATATCTGACTTTAAAATTCTGCATATGAATAACATTTTTTAAATCATAATTGTTTCTCCCGACGTATGATCATTTTGATTATAGAGCCATCGTCAACATTTTACAAATAAAATATTATTTTATCGAGCCATATTGGTAAGTGGCGTCGTGGACGACTATTTATTATGAATAGGACCTCCAATAACGCAAACGACATTAATGACAAAAACGGCTTACATATGTCACTGTAAAATTGTTCAAACACGTTAGATTGTAATCACTCTAGCGAGATTGTAAACTCTCCAAAAATTGACAACTGAACATACTGCTTAGATACAATATAACGCTTTCTCTTTCGGTAGTTTGTTCTCTATCGAAGTGAAACCGTAATAATATATTGTGAATGCGACGGAAGTATCTCTGCCCCTATAATCGGGACTTGGGGCACCGCCACGTTAGGTTCCTTTAAATCCAGCAAACAGAAATAATAACCCCGCGTAGCGGCGCGGCGCGGCGCTCCGTCGACTACGCTTTTTTGGGGAATATAAAATGTTTTGAGTTTAGGGTACTTATATTAATGGGTATTTTTCAGGAATGGTACATTATCTTTTCATGAGAGTGGTACCATGGGGCCCTCCTTCCCTCCCCCTTCTCCACACCGCGCGACTTGACTTCCATCGCATACATTTCACAATATTTCACTTCGTTAGATTATATTCTACCGAAAAATCATGCGTAATATTGTAAGCAGTATGTTCATTTGACAATATTTCCAGAGTTTACAATCGCTCTAGTTATATTACAATCTAACGGTTTTACAATGTGATACTGACATATATAAAGAAATATAGACGTCAAAACGATAAGGGCCCTCGCCCATCGCGAGTTTTTGCAGCGATGCAAACGCGCATACCGGTCGCGACGTAGTCCTCTTCGACGTAACTGAGATTCTGTAACGCTACTATCACGACGCCTGTGGCGATAGTGGCAATGAACATGGCAGTCAAGTTCGGTTGCCCACTTTTCATTCCCCCGATGTCGTCAGAAACAACCGCGCTTTTACATCGATACAGTGACGATGAAGACGCGCTTTTGCATCGCTTCTGCCGCGCATTGCAAATGCGAATAACACTCGAAATCAGCGATGTAGAAGCGCGTTATCGATACTTGCGATACAATCGCTACAAAAATTGCCGTAGGTTAAGGGCCTAAGGGATCCAATTTGACCTTTTAAATACGGAAACCCAAAAAAGAAAAAAAATATCAATGATAACAACATTATGCACCCGCAGTGTTCGAAAGGCCATTCACACAAATAAACTGGCATGCTATTTTACGATATATGGTTCCTTTTTTGATAATAAATGTCTAGTTAGAGTTTTCTACCGTAGTTTAAGTATTTTGCATATTATATCGCTACATCGATGGATATAGATCAGTGGCTCCCAACCTTTCTTAGACCAGGGACCACTTCGGTATGTTTATTGTTAACAGGGACCATATGGTCCTAGATAAACATGGAAACCGACAGGATTATAACTAGGGAAGTGAATCTTTAACTCACACTCTTCGAAAATTGGATAATGTGATGAGACCCTTTAGAATTAAGATAGTGATGGACACAAAAGCGATCGAATTGGGCTCGAAAAAATTAGCAATCATTTAGTATGAGATTCTCAACAAAAAAAATAGAATTTTGCCTATGATAGGTTCAATTAGGTTGGGTTAAGCTTGCTTCTTCTGTGCAAGTTGAAAAGTACGAATAACATTTAAATTTTTCGCGGACCGTAGCCGAGGCTCCTGCGGACCACCAGTGGTCCGCGGACCACAGGTCGGGAACCAATGATATAGATGAAGGCAACCAAAATGATCAAATGTCACGGTTGACGCAGTGGCTGAGCGACTGTCTGCTGCGCTGCGTGTCGCGGGTTATCCCACCTCGGAATAAATATTTCAATGGGCTACAGATAGTTTGTACCGGGTCTGGCTGTTTGCTAATGTGAGTTTAAATGTTTATCTACCCAAATATCATAAACCCTCTCTAATGCGTTCAAAAACCATAGGCAATGACCAGCATTACCAACCTGCAGAAATGAACGGTACTGTAATGAACTCATAACGCAACTGTTAACAGTTGCGTTATGAGTTTTAAATTTGGAACAGGTGTCAAATTCAAGAGAGTGTGCTATTCTAGTACCACCTCAGTTGATTCTAATTATAAATCGCACGACATTTTCGATCTCGAGTGACACAAGAATAGTGACTTTGTTCGTTTGCCTATGATTTAAAAAAAAATGACAGATATCCGAAACGCCGCCATTTCGAGCTGTCATTTGTTCGTTAGCTTTTTATTTCCAGTAACCCATTCTTTATTTCTGTCGAAAATGAGTGATAGTGACTTAGAAATTGACATGAATACTCCGCCAGATATCGTAAATGCAGCGACGAATGCAACTAATAACCTGTTGGCACAAAAATCAAGGGCCAAGTAACAATGCAGGTCATTTCCCTATGGTTCCTGAACCCATCATAGAGCCCTTATGATATTTGGGTAGATAAAGTAGTGTATGCAACTATACATAATTAGGCATTACAACACTCGTGTGATGCTATTAAGAAACTCGCCTTCGGCTCGTTTCTTAAACCCACACTCGTGTTGTAATGCCCTTCATTATGCACAGTTGCATAAACTACTATTATAAACGCACCGACGATACAGGAGAAATTTTTAGAGGTTTTGAAAATTTAATATTAAAATATCTCTCCTCTCAGACCATTAATTTACCTTAGTCACTTATAATAAACTCTAAACATAGTCGTAACGTTTCAGGTTTTATATTTCCTTTAGCTCAATGTCACAGCTATTAAGTAACAAACTTTGTGTTTGACCTGACCTCATAAAATTCTGTTGTTTTAAACGGTTGCCAAATGTCGTAATAATAACAATTTACATTTGGAGATGTGTTTTATAATCCTAGGTAGGTAATTAACCTTTTACCTTGAATAGTGATCTTTTGAAATAAATAGCTTAAAACAAAACAAAAGAAAAAACACATGAAATTAACACTATGTAGCGGAAAATTGTTACTGAATACATGAAATTAACACTATGTAGCGGAAGTATGTTCACCATAACTTTTTTATAGTAAGCAGTAAGCCTAAACATAATAAAATTAAAAAAAAACGCGATTTTGCATAGCAAGAAACACAACATTGCATAACAAGAAAATTCGGCTATCAAGTTATGCTGAATGATTAGGCAGAGTTTATAGTTGGTACGACCTAATTATTTTACAGTTATGTTTGAGGTACCTAAGCCTTTCGCCATCAACCGAGACCTAAATCCAGACTCCGAGCTTATTCTGTGAAATTCGAAGGAAAAAATGGCGCTAAAAATTAGTCAATCAATTTAATCGGTGTTGAACGGATTTAAAAAATCCTTTTTTGGTTTCATTGTTCTATACTTAAATACATATGACATCATAATGGACCATTTATTTTTTACATACTCTATAAAGCAAGTAAAACAGGAAATAAGCAGGTACTAGTGAATAATTTCTGCTATAATCTCACGGAACCGGTATTTTTGTTCCTAGGTACTTAATTCTGGTTTTACTTCTATAAACATGTCTGTCCCTTTGCTCTAATTTTTCGCCGATAAAAAACTGCTGAGTTACAAAATAAAAAACCGGCTAAGAGCGAGTCGGGCTCGCGCACCGAGGCGAGCGTAAAAAGTTTGTACGGATACAAACTTTTTAAAGGACAAACCTAACTTCGCTGTTCGATCCCATGAAACGTCTATTGCACCAACCGCAAATAATACGTTTCTAATAGTAAAATCACTTTATTTTGTTAAAAACTACTTATTTACAAAAAAAATCAGCTGTTCCCTACATTTTGACGAGTTATGCGAACATAAATGTAGGGAACAGCTGATTTTTTTTTCACGATTTCAGGGTTCGTCCCATAGAAAAAGTTGTTCAAAATGATGAGTACAATGACCCCTTTTCGGGTTTAGTATAAACAAAAAATAACCCTGTATAGGTTTTTGATCCAAAACCTATACTTATAGGGTACTTCCGTTTGACCTAGAATGGTCAATTTTGGTTAAAAGCAAGGTACAAGTAAAGGGAAAATTCCGGAAAATAAAAAAAAGTTGAAACTTTTGGTACTTACCTACTTACAACTTTTCGCAAAAAGCTATATTGACCCTTATCTTGTTATCGTGTTTACTTAGGACCTTGATTTTTACACTCCTAATAGGGACTATAGACCTCAGTATCTGGTATAAATTTCAACTTGCTCGCTATCTTGCGTTCCTGAGAGAATTGGTGGTGACAGACGGACGGACAAGAAAGTGATCCTTTTTAGGGTTCCGTAGCCAAATGGCAAAAACGGAACCCTTATAGATTCGTCATGTCTGTCTGTTTGTATCTCTGTCTGTCTGTCTGTCCGTCCGTATGTCGCAGCCACTTTTTTCCGAAACTGTAAGAACTATGTTGTTGCAAAAACTGTTCCAAACTTGGTAAGTAGGTGTATTCTGTGAACCGCATTAAGATTTTCACACAAAAATAGAAAAAAAACAATACATTTTGGGGGTCTCCATACATAGAACTGAAACTAAAAAAAAAAAATTCATCAAACCCATACGTGTGAGGTATTTATGGATAGGTCTTCAAAAATGATATTGAGGTTTAATACTTAACATTTTTTTCTAAACTGAATAGTTTGCGCGAGAGACACTTCCAAAGTGCAAAAATTAATGCCCCCCCCCCCGTAACTTCTAAAATAAGGGACTGATAAAACTAAAGAAAATATATGATGTAAATACATAATTACCATGTAAACTTCCACCGAAAATTGGTTTGAACGAGATCTAGTAAGTAGTTTTTTTTAATACGTCGTGAATCGTAAACCGCAATTTACACAGTTTTGAAACGGAGCCCTTCATGGGCGAATCCGACTCGTACTTGGCCGCTTTTTTATCTTTTCAGGTACGGAACCCTAAAAACAACTTTTCACGGAAGGTAGATGCTTCGTATACTCACAACAGGAGACTATTTGAAAGTATTTTTGTTCTCTGAAAACATTCCTGTTTTGTTTACAAATTTCATCCACACATCTATTGTATTGTATTGTACAACAGGCTGGTGCCCGCAACTCCACGTCAAAGCGCGTATTTTGCGTATGGGCTACAACCCACCACGCGGGCCCAGTGCGCTTTGGTAGATGTCACATGTCTTCGAATTTTTTGTTCTAGGACATGCCGGTTTCCTCACGATGTTTTTCGTCACCGTTTTTGAGAGCAGTGGTGATGAAATAAATTACACAAAGTAATGCGCCTAGGTTCGAACCCACGACTTACTGCTCGTCACCATTGGGCCACCGCTGCTCTCATCCACACATCTAAGAAAATAATTGATTTAATAAGGTTTTCAAAACTAACCTCCGACGGGGAAGTTCGAGTTCGAGTTCATTTGTATCCGATTTAGTAGAAACTTTGTATTTTTCGAATATCCGTAAAAAAAGGTTATGATATTGACCTAAGCAAAAATATACATTAAGGATGTAAGGGACACCGGCGCTCAAAAGATGGTTACCACGTATTCAATGCAACATTCGGAACCCCACATAATTTTTCTTTATACCTAGGCAATTAAAAAAAACAGCGGTTCCTTACATTTTGACCGTGCAGGTATTGCACTTTTATAGGAAACAGCAGAGTTTTACGCTGGGTGAAATCATCCTATATACATACAACGGCAATTATGCATAGGTCTCTGCGTAAACTCAGACCAGAGGTGTGTAATGGTTTTTTGGGATAAGCAGGCTCACAACATTCCGTTAATGTTAATTTACTCCGAGACCACATGATCGTGTTAGCCAAGGATTTGTGTAGCCGAAATACTCATATGTTTCGGCAAACAAATCCTTGGCTAATACAGAGGCATCGCGCGAAAGCAAATAATTGGGAAAGGTTAAGAAAGAAAAAATAAATAGGTATGCCATCATCAACCACATCGGCTTGCTGACCTTCAATCAGCTCTTTATTTATATATAGTCTGAAGATAAAAATATAGATATTATTGAAGTTGAAGGTTACTCAGTGAAGGAAAATGTATAACCGGCTTCACCTAGTTTAATTGGATCCTATTTTTAAATTACAATGTATATGAGATTTCGTCTCGATTCTACTTACGACCAAGGTGAGGTATGAAACATTGTTGAATGTTAGATAAATGATGATCCATCTTAACTGTCATGCGAAGTATTCGATCTTTTTTAACCGACTTCTAACAATGAAGGAGGATCTATAAAAAAAATATTTATCAACCCCACGTGTATTTATTGTGAAGGTGTAGCTGTAAAAATAAAATGTGACTATGTTTTTCCAGAACTATCTTCTGACATAAGTACATCTTAAAAACTACTCAATAGTACTTATAAATCTTGTAGAGAACTCTACAATAGGAAAAACAAAAAAAAAACAATACGTGGTAATAACTTTTTATTGCTTACATAATTCGTCATTAGTCTTTTCAATTTGGTAACATTTTTGTATAAATAAATGACGGTAGGTACCTTTTCGTGTTTTCGTAAAGTTCATAATTTAAGTTGTTTTTGAACCGACTTCTAAATAAAAAAGGAGGAGGTTCTCAATTTGGACGTTTCTATTTTTTTATGTTTGTTCGCGCATAACTCCGTCGCTTTCCAACCGATTTTAAAAATTCTTTATTTGTTGGAAAGAATATACTTTCCAAATGGTCCCATAGCCACCAAGTCGGAGTCTAATGATGGAATCTTGGCGAAATTGAGGGAACTCTTCAAATTTTATAAGATAACGTACAGCGATTTTGGTATTTTCTACAACAAGTAAAGCATTTGCGTTTGATAAGAACCATCAGATCTAGAGAGAGATTCTACCATCAGATCTCATGATAAAACCAAGAGTCAGGGAACTCCATATTGAGACAATGTATCCTAGTTGTGTTTGGGTTTGTTGTAATTGTAACGGTATGCACTTTCCATGTGTATCAAGCACATGTGAACCACTAAAAAGTGAAAAATAAAAACTTTTTTGCAAAAGTAGAACCGACTTAAAAAAAAACAAAAAGTAAAAAATAACTTTAGCTTCTGAAGTCGGTGACAAAAAAAAATAAATCAATCAAAACTCACCGACTTCAGAAGCTAAAGTTATTTTTCACTTTTTGTTTTTATTTTAAGTTTAACTTTATAAAATGCAGTTGAACGTTTCATCTTGGTTAATTTATAAATAATATCAACACGAAAAATATCTGATAATGCAAACGCCTAATATTTTAATGGTTTTGTGAATAAACATAAGAAGGTCGTTTCCTCCATTAATATTCTGAGCTCGTAAGTAGGAACACGTTACTCATATCTACAAGGCCCAGGTGAGGGTATCCATTAAATAAAGCACAAACCTGATTTGAAACAATAGCTGATAGGCGATGCGTGCCTTTAATTCTGATGGGCTATGTGGCTTGTCTAGAATTTATTCATTTAAGTACGTACCTAAATTTAAATATATTACAATCGTTCTCTAAAGACGCAGTAGATTAAGATACAGACGCCAACACATCAAGATACTAAAATCTACTGAACTTTATCGCTAAAGCATTAGGTTCAAGGCATTCTGATGGGCCATGTGGCTTGTCTAGAATTAATTCATTTAAGCACGTAGGTACCTAAATTTAAATCTATTACAATCGTTCTCTAAAGACGCAGTAGAGTTAGATACAGACGCCAACACAACAAGATACTAAAATCTATTGAACTTTATCGCTAAAGCATTAGGTTCAAGGCATTCTGATGGGCCATGTGGCTTGTCTAGAATTAATTCATTTAAGTACGTACCTAAATTTAAATCTATTACAATCGTTCTCTAAAGACGCAGTAGAGTTAGATACAGACGCCAACACATCAAGATACTGAAATCTACTGAACTTTATCGCTAAAGCATTAGGTTCAAGGCGTAAGTAGCAAAGAGCAAAAAAAGCATATTTTTAACAATGTTTGAAAGAACCATACACCGAACCATTTGTAGTTTTAGTCATGTTTATGCCAATCACGTACTAACTGAATTATAATAATAATAATAACCCTTCGCCCCTGGTTCAAGGTTGATTAATAAGAAAAATTGACAGTTTCGGGAAACTTCACTTGCTGGAATCTGTCTGTACCTGCCTACGTAAATTATTATAGCTAGCCTATACTGACCCACTGCTGGGCAAAAGCCTCCCTCCATCCCTTCCAACGGTTAACCGTACATAAAATAACATAATTAATATGAGCGATGATCTTCACTTCTAAGGCCAACTGGCCTCACTATGTCCTTGAGGTCCTGACGATTAATTTATCTTGGTTTTTAGTTGGTAAAACTCGTGGACGACAGTAATCGTGTCGTCCTATGTGTGAACATCTCCATTTATTTTAATACACAAGTCACGACACGACACTTACACTTAAAACTACGCGATTATCAGTCGGCACGACATAGTGGGAACGATCTCGAGTCCTAAGTACTGCAACTCGACCCCGTGACAATTCAGCCCCAACCAATCGGCCCTGTCACTGGGTCGAGTTGTCCTGATACCGACAAATGGCATTCATCAGGTCAATATTTGTGGATCAATCAATGATAATTAGATCAACCTTGTAATTCACTCTGATCCAATCGAATCGCATTAAAGCCACAGCAATTTTTCGCAGTCTTTTTATAGTTTAGGATGTAGGTAGGTAGTACCTACTAGGTACCTACAGCTACACTACACTAATTTGGCAGTAAGCCCCAAGTAACTAACTAGTGTAATTACTCAGTGTTTACGGTATGTAGGTACCTCAGATACCATAATTATACAGGTTTGTTTCTACGTATTTACCTTCATAAGCCCATGAAGGTAAATTATAAGTTGACACAAACCTTATATGAATAGTAGAACAAGATCATAACCTTCAAACTTGAGATAGGTATATACTCAAGTTCCAAGACCTTTTGACTGTAACACTGCCAAATTTTTTCTTAGTTTTATCAGATAAGCCACGATACTGGTTTTAAGAAATTCTTTTTAAACGATATCAAAAAAGAAAGTTATGCATTCGGAGAGTTTTATTTTAAGAACTTATGTAACATAGCTTTCTCAATTCAACGTAGATACATACGTAGGTATTTAAGGAGATACATCGATAATATTTGTGGCGAGTCTGTGGCAATTTGGCTATACAAGAAATTAAACAAAATCTGTACCGGCGCTATCGCTTGGGGATATTATACATATGGGTTTGGTTTTGGAAATAAAACCCAAGAAAACCAGAGCCTGATTAACAAAAAAACTACCTACAGTACCTATCTGGCCAGAACCACCTGTCGAAGTCGAAATCGAACTCATTCATTTTGGACCACGCATGCTGTCTTTTCCTTCGTCGGGCAGAGTGGTCGTGGTCGTCACATCAGGGGTGATGGCAAACTTAACAATCCTTCGCCATTCTTCCCGTACTGTGGCTTTTCTTGTACATTCGTGGAGTCCGTGCAGTTTTGACTTGGTCGGTCCAATGCATTGGTGAACTTTCGCGCGCTCTTCTGCATTCAGCCTTTTCCTGCACTACAAGTCTCTCCACAGCTGTGTCTTCTTGACGTGTGATACTCGTATGTCCATAGAAAGTGAGGAGATACATTTGACGATGGAAGAAAGACGCTGTTTGGTTCGAAGTTCTTGGAGGACTGAGGCGTCGGTTTACATGCTGTACTACATGCCCACTTCTCATAATTTCAGATTTTTCTATGAAGTGAGACGCTAATTTTAAAAAGTCAGCCTGTACAATTAAACCACACTTTTATAGTCCAAAGTCCAAGTAATTACAACAATATAAATTATCAAAATCAATGGTCATCAGCTTAAATTGAACAGAATGAGAGTGATTGATTCACTCTCATCCTGTTCAATTTAAGAATTAGGAAAAAGTTCGAAATTAAAATGTAAGATAGATGTATGTATAATAGTATGTATGTTTATATAATAGTTGTGTGTCTGTTTTAAGACAAAATTTAAACAACGGAAGAAATATCGTGAGAAACCTACATACATGAAGTATCACGTCTAGGCTTTCGTAATTAATTGTGTAACAAAATCGAGATGTTAGTGAACAATAATGGAGTTTCCCAGGCAGACCGGCAGTACCTAGACGTTTGTAATGTCGACGTCGACCTCTGAATGACCTACTGCCATTTTATTTTAATTAGGATTTCTAGTTTATCTTGTCTATCTTCTTCTTCTTTATCGTGTGTGTGCGTTCAACTCTGACACCAGGTTAGGCACTAGCGCCAAACAGTCAGTTTTTATGCCGTCCATGAGTCTCAGACTTGGTACATGCCATCAAGAAAATATCTTGACTAGAAGTAGTAAAAACAGAGTACTGTTATGGCAATTATAAAACCTCATCTCGTTTCCTACTTCGAGTGGAATGATCAACTTGGCGCCCTTGTATGAAAATTTCCTGAAGTTATCTTTTCTTTTTACATTTCAGATCGTGGTAAAATTGGTGCTTAAAAATATATACGTAGAAGGTTTGAAGCTGGCCAAGGTTCACGATGCCAGGTAAGATTTTGCAGTTATACATTAGGAGCCATCCATTAAGTTACCACCGTCGCGTCGTCGCACAAATTTTATGAATTTCAGAATAATAGGCTGGTTAACTAAACTTACAAAAATATTTGTAGTGGGCACAAGCAGCTTATTATAATTGAATGGAGATAAGATTATAATAATTTATTATTCTCCGGGCCCAAGCACGTATCCAGACTTTTGGTTCTGGGGGGAAATATTAAAACAACCATGTGAACTGTGAAAAAATCGCTCTAAGCACCACTGTACTGTAATCTACGTACTTCGTAGTGGTTATGATCCCGTTTATTATAAGCCAGATTTCAGGGGGGGATAAATCCCAACTATCCCCCTGGATACGTCCGGACCGAATTTCGGTCATGGCGGATAGCGGCCAATGTCAAAGTAGATCTATTAGATTCACTCCCTCACCCCACTCTCATAGTCCGATGTGGCGACAATCGCAAATCGACCAAGGAGAGATCAGGCGCATCGCAGGTGTTACACACTACCATCTTTCAAAATTGGCCTGAGCTTGCTACAGAGAAATTCCTAATGGCAAAACTCAAAAACACAGCTCGATCAGGAAAGCGAAGCCAGGATCCCACGCTCAACAGTCGCGCTTGTGACCACAAGAGCAACGGGGTAGTTCTAAGTTGTAACTTAGAGGTAACTAACGGTAGGGTATAACACCACTACCACAGCAGAATAGATAATAGTACTAGGCACGATAGGGTTTCAAATAGAAGTGTAGATCTCTCTTTTTCTTCGTGTGAATATTTTTCTTTTTTTCTTTATAATGACTTAGGTACCTATGTGTTTATGGCCTGTCGTATTTAGTTACGTCAAGTCTGAATTTTTTGTCTTTCTAAAGACGCAGCTGTAATACCTAATTAAATAACGTTATCATTCAAAATAATTTCAGACTGCGAGCGGATGACGACAAGTTCCATTTAGAAGTGGATCTGACTAGCCCTCAGGTTTCGGTCACAGCTCAATACTATGGAGAGGGACAGTTCAATTCCCTAAAGATTTTAGCTTATGGCGAAGTCAATACCACCATGAGTAAGTATAGAATGACGTTACAGGGTTACATTCTTTATTAGAGAATTTAATGCATGAAGACAAAACTTTTACTGCCTTAGAATGACGTATTAGAAATGTGTGATCATATTCAAGGATGTGGTAGTACTACAGACCATCAAACTGAACAACTCTCTCCATAGGACCGTCATCATAGTAATTCCAAAAAACAAAGATAAATTTAATCGCTTGTCTCATACGAAACTTTTAAAATACTCAACCTAAACTTATAAGACAGCAGATCTGTTTTCGCGATTACGATGTTGGTCTGCTGTCAGTACCACACTCTTCTTTTTAGCGTGTCGATGGATATCTAACTATCCGGCCGGAACCGAGCCACTAGTTTGGCGCCTTCAGTAGCGTCCACGCCAAAGACTATCTATGGTCCACGCCCTTAAATATAATAACAATTTTCTGATACCCGCTGTTCAAGGGCGTAACTAGGCGTAGACAAACCGGGCCCGCAAGTGCCGAAGCCTGCCGGGGCTGCGGGACTGTTCTAAAGAGATACCATAGTCTGACACTCCCTCCTGCTCCACCCACAGTGGGAGAATCTATTTGATGACTTCCCATCAGAAAAAAAGGCTTAGACAAACCAAGAATATTCTAAAGTAAATGCTGAAAAAAAAAACTAGATTTTAATATTCATAATACAATTTTCTAAAATTAGCTTGTCGATAGAATCAACAAATCAACTTTGTTTGGGCTACCTACGTTATGTTACGGTTTGTGAGCATTTCTCCATCGCCAAAGGGGGGGGGGGGCAGCTGACCCCCCCCTGCAGCTGTCACTGTGACATGTTCCCATACAAAAATGTGTTTTAAACAGTTGTTTTTAGATAATCAGCGCTTGCCAAGCGCGGACCTTAGGTCCATGTTCACCGAAAAGATAACCGTCTGTTTATCCAAAAACAGCTGTCACTGTGACATGTTCCCATACAAAAATGCGTTTTAAACAGCTGTTTTAGGTAATCAGACTGTCATCTTCTCGGTGAACATGGACCTTAGACAGTTATCATCATAACGCATGTTTATCTTTGTTTGTAAATTAGTGTAAACAATTGTTTATGTCTATAAACAATTGTTTACACTAATAAATAAATAAAATAATCATATAATATCGCGGCATACGAGCTATTAGAAATGATTGTCAACACACCCCATGTATGACATAAGAAAAGTCTTATTTATTCCTTGTATAATTGCAGCTGATTTGGTGTATACCTGGAAGATCGATGGTGTTCCAGAGAAGAACGGCACTGAAACATACGTCCGCATTAAAGAGTTCTACATGAGGCCCGATCTAGGAAGCATTGTGACTCACTTCAGAAACGACAACCCGGAATCAAGAGAATTAAGTGAGTTGAATACCCAATTCCTATTTTTTAAGACTTACCTATATTAAAATAAATAATAACTTGAGAAAAAAAGAAAAGCAATTTGTGCAAAATTTCGACTAAGGAAAAAAGACCTAAAGGTCGTTTTCTAGCAAATGTTAGCTTGAAATCGCATCACCCACCTGTCACTTTATTCATAGAATAAAAACTTTTTTGCAAAAAATAAAACCGACTTCAAAAAAATAAAAAAAAAGTGAAAAATAACTTAAGCTTCTGAAGTCGGTGACCTTTGTTTGATTGCTTTAATTTTTGTCACCGACTTCAGAAGCTTAAGTTATTTTTCACTTTTTTTTTATTTTTTTGAAGTCGGTTTTATTTTTTGCAAAAAAGTTTTTATTTTTCACTTTTTAGTGGTTTACATGTGCTTGATAAACATGGAAAGTGCATACCGTTATAATTACAACAACCCCAAACACGACTAGGACACATTGTCTCATTATGGAGTTCCGTGACTCTTGGCTTCATCATCAAATCTGATGGTAGAATGGTTCTTATCGAACGCAAATGCTTCACTTGTTGTAGAAAATACCAAAATCGCAACACGTTTTCATATAAAATTTGAAGAGTTCCCTCGATTTCGCCAAGATTCCATCATCAGATCCCAACTTGGTGGCTATGGGACCATTTGGAAAGAATACCCTTTCCAACAAAAAAAGAATTTTCCAAATCGGTTGGCAAGCGACGGAGTTATGCCCGAACAAACATAAAAAAAAAAAAAAAAAAAAATAGAAACATCCGAATTGAGAACCTCCTCCTTTTTTAGAAGTCGGTTAAAAATCCAAGTAAGCCTTTCTGTGACTTTTTGTTTGTAACGTTCCGTAAAATTAATTAAGTATAAATAAATAAATAAATAAATATCGCTGGACATTAACACACAGCGCCACCTAGTGCCACACTAAGCAAGGCTTGTGACGTGGACACCAGCTGGTAGTTGATATACTACAATATACTTTTTTGTTTGTAAATACATACTTATTATACATATAAACATCCATGACTCGGAAACAAATGTCCATGCTCATCACACAAAAATTTGCTCCTACCGGGATGACGGACCGCGGGTCCGGGATTATGTCAAACAGACAGAGATAGCAACCTACCGATACCTGTTAGTAAGTTATTGAAAATGGCCTTAAGTGAATAGGCATCATCATCATCAGCTTATTAATATTCCCACGGCTGGGACACAGGCCTTCTCTCTATGAAAGAATGGGCTATCCACTTCGCGGGCCCGGTGTGGATTGGTAGATGTCACATATCTTCGAATTTTTGGTTCTAGGACACGGTTACCTCACGATGTTTTCTTTCACCGTTTTGAGAGAGAGCGGTGATGAAATAAATTACACAAGGTAATGCGCCTGCCTAGGTTCGAACTCACGACTTAGCATTCGTAAGTCGGGGCCGCCAGCACTGAGCCACCGCTGCTCTCCTGATAAACCTAACCTATTCTATTTACAAAATCTCAACTCAATGTGGCCATTGAGTTCATGTTCTTTTTACTAAAGTTGTTTTATTTTTCAGCTGACTTGGGCACGAGATTCGCGAACGAAAACTGGAGGACCTTGTACAAAGAATTTCTACCTTATGCTCAATCTAACTGGAATAGAATTGGCACCAAAATTGCCAATAAATTGTTTTTGAAAGTTCCTTATGATCAATTGTTTCCAGCGTCTTCTTGATTATGATTTGCCAATAAAATTAAAAATTATTATACAAGTCCTTCTTATTTCTGTATCCCGTTTCCAGTACTTGATAGGGACGAGTCTATGCGGGACTGTTCGAAAGAGATACCGTGACCCCGGAACATAAAGGGCGAGGAAGGAACATGGATGGGTTTTAGCCAGTAAAAATGTGGCACTCCCGCTCCGCCCAGACGGGGAGAAGCTATTTGATGATTTCCTATAAAAAAAGGGCTATTACTGAGCAATTCCTGGCCCGGGGGAGGGGAGGTGAGGTATGGAGGGAGTTTGAATGATGATTTTATCTTATTACTAGCTGACCCGCGCGACTTCGTCTGCGAATCAGGGTTAGATAAAGTGTAAGTCAACCTTAAAAAATAGACATGCTATTGCGGACTTTTTTTAAATGCTTTAGAGGAACAACTTCTTCGCACGTGATTGCAATAGGCCGGGACACGATATAACTGCTGGCAACCGTTGAGGACTTCTTGCAACTGCCTTTTGTTCCCATCGTTGGACCGTCAATGACAGTCATACTCCAGCCAGGTCTAAAGTTTTCATCGGAGTGCATGAAATGAGCCGAAACACGACATAGCTGCTGTAAGCTTTTGGGGACTTCTCGCTAATGTCTTCCATCTCCATCGTCAGATCATCGATGAAAGTCGTACTTTAGTGAGGTTAAAGGTTCTTATCAAGTTGCATGAAATGATCCTAAGGGCGCTTTCAATTTAGACGTTTCGCTGTCATGCCGCTGCGGCGCCGAAGCAGTGCGTTTGTCGTACTGCGTACGAACGTTCGTTTGTTTTCATACAAAGCGCGCGGTACGGCAACCGTGCGGCGTCGATATGCGCTGCAGTACCGGCGCCGACACAAAACGTCTGCATTGAAATTGCGCCCTAAACACGATATAGCTTGCGGATCTGTTGCAAGGCCAACTGCCTTCCATCTTCATTGACATACCTTTGGTGACAATTTTGAAACAAAAATGTTTTATTCCTCCATTTCAAATTTCTAACTGTACGTCCCTATGAGGCCGTGTCTTAAAAGTGCATAATAACTTCTAAAGCTTTGAAACCTTCTAATATAATACGGTGACTTTCGAGACATTCCAATTTTAGAGTATTATCACCAAGGTTTTATGTGACCTCAACCTTTTTTGAACAAAATTGGGTTGAATTTTAAAACATGTGTTAAAATCTAATCTATACTAATATTATCAAGCAGAAGAGTTATGTTCGTTTGTTTGTTCGTTTGTTTGTTCGTTTGTTTGTTTGTTTGGTTAAACGCGCAAATCTCAGGATCTGCTGGTTCGAATTGAAAAAATGTTTTTGTGTTGGATAGTCCATTTATCGAGAAAGGCTTTAGGCTATTAAACATCACACTACGATTATTAGGAGCGGAGCAGGAATGAAAAATGTTACAAAAACGTTTATCCCTCTTATGTGACGCAGACGAAGTTGCGTGGGTCAGCTAGTAATACATATAATAAAATCGTAGGAAAGTCAAAACTGTACATTGAATATTTTTTTAAAAGAATACTTGTGGCGTGATCTACAATCGATATCGAAGCCAAAAATAAAGTTTTTAGAATTTTTGTCTGTTTGTCTGTATGTATGTCCGGGATAAACTCAAAAAGTACTGCATGGATTTACTTCAAATTAAGAAGAGGTCGGGTCAACATATAGGCTACATAATATTATCACGCTATCACCTACGGGGGAGGAGTTGTGAATCTTTATTTTTCTTACGCATTCTGTGACAGCTGTAATCTAAGTACGCATATTTAAATGGTGTCTTTGAGCAAAGCCATGCTATTATCTAGCTTTACGCAATAAAAACTACGCCATTTAAGTAACTTGGGCAGAGAAACATTGTTTACAGAATGTTAGTAGTATAAAGACAATTTAAAGCAGCGACATCTATGAGATTTCATAAAAATCAAATCAAGTTACATGTTAATGTCACCGTAAAATTGTCAAACACGTTAGATTGTAATCTCTCTAGCGAGATTGTAAACTCTCGAAATATTGTCAAACGAACATACTGCTTACATTATAACGCATTAGTTTTCGTGAAATGCATGTGATGTAGTCCACTCACGCGGTGTGGAGGGAAAGAGGGGTCCCCTTTGCCCAAGCTCCTGGGCCCTATCCAATAAAGCTGACAATCCGACAAGTCCGACATATGTCAAAAACTGACAACTCGACAATTTTTCTGTTTAATAAAACTTGCAGGCGACAAAATTTTCATGGTGGAAAATTCACAAATATGTCGGACTCTTTTTTTTCTTGACATTTTTCTGTTTTATAAAACTTTATATGCGACAGCTGACAGGTGACAATTTGTCGTGAAAAACTTGTCAAATCTGCTTTATTAAACAGAAAATTGTCGTGACATGTTGACATATTTGTAGAATTGTCCGACAATTCTGACAGGCGCGTTACCCTCTGTCGCGAAATCATATTTGAAGGTGTAAAAAGTGTATTGAAAAAGTTTATTACAAAAAAAATGGTAATTATCGAGCAGTGAGAGTAGTGATGATGAATACTTGGAACAAATACAAACGAGGAGGCAACGACGATCATTTAAAAGCAGAATCAATTTCTCCTTCTCAATTACAGATTTCTGCTTTAAAGAAAAATTTCGGGTACCTATGTAAATCTACCGTAGAATATTAAACAAAATTCTTTGCAAATATATTATGTCAAAAGTCGACATAATTGTCACGACAATCCGACAATATTGTCACCGACAATTGTCAGAAATATTGTGACTATGGTTTTTTGATATGCCGAGTTTTATTAAACGTGTTTTTACATTAAAAATATGTCAAAATTTCACCTGTCGATTTTTGACATATTTGTCGCGTTTATTTAACAGCTTAAGCGCGACAAATCTACAATTTTGACATTTTTTGACATATATGTCGGATTGTCAGCTTTATTGGATAGGGCCCTGGTTGATCATGTTTTCGAGCTTTGACAAAAGTTTATAAGTTTATTGTTCTGAGACTGCTTCTTATACAGTGCCATCTAGTCTTTCAGTCCCTGAAAACACCTCATTCAGTATGTAGGGCTTTCGTGCCAGCCTTTATAAATATTGCTGAATATCTGCAAGATTGTTTGCTTTAGCCAGCTAGGTTGAAGCCAGAGGGACAGAAAAGGCTAAAAAACTGCAAGATTTGTAAATTAGAAAAGTGGTTATAAAATAAAGTGTTCATTTATTAGTTTGATCCTTGGGTTCTTGAAAAACGATCATGATTGTCTCACAAATGAAATGGATAAAACTTGAAATGAAACGTAAATTTCTGTTGTCAACGATGTCAAACCCTATGTTCCGAATTGCAAAAAAAGTGATAATATCGCGAATCCGACCGAATTTAGTAGTCACAAAATATGAGGCTACTGAGTAATAATTGTGACATTGCGCGTTGGTCGGATTCGCGAAATTATCACTTTTATCGCAATTCGGAACGCAGGGAAATTGTCAATTGTCAACATGTCCAAATGTCACTTTTAATATTTTATCTCTGAAAGTTCGAAATTTAGTTGATTTATCTATTAAATCTATGTAATTATCAGAAAAATGGGTGTAATTTTAAAATATGTGGTAGCCGGTTTAGTGCGGTATTGGCTAATAAATTTGGATTATTGGCAAACAATAGCTAATCGAGTAGAAATTGCGACGCCTCTGAACTCATGGAAGAGGTTATTGGAAGGCGTTTATTTATATGATCACAACATAAACCCATACGAGGGAGACTCATTTCATGAATCTCCTATAATGCTGTTGGCTTTCTACTACATAATGAAAAAAGTACCATTTATATTGCCAATTTTATTTACTTTAATGGATCTTTTGACTGCTCATCTTCTGTATAAAACTTCAAAAGCTTTTATACGACTTTTCAAACAATCTCAAGAGAAGAACTTGCTTCATGTTGCCGAGGAATCAAAATCTATGCTTCTGGATGAAAAACAGTTGAAGGAATCTGCTGAATATGTGTTATCGGTTTACTTGTTCAATCCATACTCTGTTTTGAATTGTGCTGGTATGACTACGACCGTTATACAGAACTTGTTGGTGGCTACAGCTCTGTGGGGTGCTTCAAGTGGCCAGAGAATAGTAGCATGTGTGTTTATTGCACTGGCCACACACCAGGCCCTCTATCCAGTGTTGCTGATTGTGCCTATTGCTATACTGCTGGCTGATGTGAATCAAGGATGTATGAAATGCTCCTACATTAGAACATTACTTGCGTTTGTGTTGAGCTGGGGATTCCTTATTTATTTGTCAGCCTATATAATGGATGGATCTTATAATTATGTCTACAACACATATGGATTTATGTAAGTATAAATAAAGTTTGATTGATTATTAAAAGTACTTGCAGTAGTGCAGTACACAAGACAGCTTGTGATAAAGAACTTAATATGCAATAGTGAAATCGATTTTGCACTCCACTTCTGATATGTTAGGATTTTGTTTATCCACCGAACATGTAGTAACTGTTAAATTCAATTAAGAGTGAGGCAAGATTGAAAATTGTAGCACATCCTTGAATGTTATAAGTTTTCTTTTGCCTATCAAAAAATAGTACATCAACATATTATATGACTTTATAAATAAAGATAACGTAGAAAGTAAGGCTGCAAAAATAATCTCAACAGTTTTAGTAATCTGCTTCACATTCAGATGTGGTTCTCTTTTATTATATTCAGTTTTTGCATACTTCCATTTCTTAATGGTTTTGTTTATTCTTTTCAAAAGCCACTGGGTGCATAATTGTGTAAATGGAACATTAATTTAATGTCCGCAGATGTTTAAAATGCCTTGTGTGACATGTCCTATCTGTCTTTCACTCAGTCATCCAGTTGCTACCAAATTATAAATCATTAAGACCATGCAGGAATATCAACTTATAAGCTATTGTAAACTGTTTCAGATTGTCCGTGCCTGACTTGAAACCGAACATTGGGCTGTTCTGGTATTTCTTCACAGAAATGTTTGAACACTTTAGAGTGCTATTTGTGTGTGCGTTTCAAATAAATGCACTGGCACTGTATATCGTGCCTCTCACTCTACGATTCAAGAGAGAGCCAGTGCTACTTGCCACCGTACTTATTGCACTTTCTACCATATTCAGATCTTACCCATGTGTGGGTGATGTTGGATTCTACCTAGCACTGCTACCAATGTGGAAACATTTATTTACATGTGAGTACAATTATTATTAGATTTCTATTGTTATAAGTGAAACTCCTAGAGCTATGATAGTCACGCATTTATGTGTAAGATTAGCATGAAAATGCTTATTTATAAGTACATGCATATATTGAGGTTATAGAGAGTTGTCTTTAAGGCGACTACATGAGATAAACACGTGTTGTATTATATTGTACAATTGTGTATTGTACAACGGGCTGGTGTCCGCAACTCCAAGTCAAAGCGCGTATTTTACCAGGCGTGCCCATTGCGGGTTGGTAGATGTCACATGTCTTCGAGTTTTTAGTTCTAGGACATGACCAGTAGTGATGAAATAAATTACACAAAGTAATACGCCTGCCTGGGTTCAAACCCGCGACTTTCTGTTCGTAAGTCGGGGCCACTCTGCTCTCACTTAAACACGTGTTTTATAATGCCTGAAAGTATATGATTCACGGCAATAAACAAAACCAGAAAAATATATGATATTCTTCAGGATATATGCTAGTATGATAGTGTTTTGAAAACATAATACAATTAATATGACTCGATAAAAATACACTCGAGAGCAATGAATCCGGGTCACTTAAAGAATCCTAAAAATCTCGGAAACTAAAAATGCTAGGTGTTGGTGTGGACTAAAGAGGTGGATACTTTAACACTTTTATTGTATATTAGAGATCGAAAATAGCTTATATTTGAAGCGGGGCACAAGAGTTTACACTGTTAAATGTTCCTGTTATATAAGGAATGTACATAACGTATTACGACGTGGGGAACGT
This sequence comes from Xestia c-nigrum, assembly GCA_916618015.1. Lineage (NCBI taxonomy): Eukaryota > Metazoa > Arthropoda > Insecta > Lepidoptera > Noctuidae > Xestia > Xestia c-nigrum. Next base: position 14,842,062 of record OU745245.1, read on the forward strand.
GGGACTCATTTACTTATTAACTTTGTTACGACACTAGGTAACTGATAAGAACTATGAATCTACTTTATATCTTTGACAATCTGTCTGATATGGAGCTCTTCCTTGACTTCTTGAAGACTTCTCCTTGATTCACTGGTTGAATGAAGTTATTACTTGTTTCTATTTGTTCTTATTTGACTCGATTATCGATTAAATAATCGGTTCCCCTTACATAGATTATTACGCCATTGCAAGTTGTGGGGGCACTATTGCGTCTTTCTGGGACCTTTAATCAATCATAGCCCGTGAAAATGGACTTTCCCATTAGCTGATGCAATAGTTTAACTTATTGCGTAATATCTCCCTTTGGACAAGTACTGACTTGACCAATATCCCCTCCACAAAAGCTGATGCAACATCGCAAATCATTGCGTAAGGCTTAAGGCCTTTTAGTATATAATAGTTCGGGGGTAGACAGACATAGAGGTCCCCGTTATTTTCCTAAAAACTACTTATACTAGGGTTACATTTTGTGAAGGGCTCGTCGTCCGTTACATCTCTCCCCCCGGCGTAGCCTGCGCAGCCTTCTCTTCCTTTTGTAGAACGACGAGCTTGCTGACCGGACGCTTGAAGACGCCGGTCCTCGTTCTCACGTCGACTACTCTGATGCCGCCGTCAGGTCCCGGGTAGATGTTCTCGACGACTCCCAGTGGCCACACGTTTCGTGGCAGGGTGCTGTCGGCGATGATGACGACGTCGCCGATCTCCGGCGGTTGGCGTTTGCTCTGCGGCTCGCCGCGGGGTACCAGTGTAGGGAGATACTCCCGCAGCCAGCGTCGCCAAAAGTGATCGGCAAGGGCCTGGCTGGCCCGCCAAGCACGTCGGTCGGCCTCGTCACAAGGCCCTGTTGAGGGTAGGCCCGTGGAGGATCCCAACAAAAAGTGGTTGGGGGTGAGGGCCTCCGGATCGGTGGGGTTCACGCTAACGTGAGTCAGAGGGCGTGCGTTAATGGCGAACTCTGCTTCGGTAAGCAGAGTCAGCAGCACCTCTTCAGCAGGCGCCCTTTCGCGCAGAGTTGCAGCGAGGGCAGTCTTTACGGAGCGTACCAGCCGTTCCCACGCACCGCCCTGATTGGGTGCGCCGGGAGGGATGAACCGCCACTCCATTCGGTGCAGTAGTCCCTCTTCTTGCAGTGCCGGTGCCCACTCCGCATAAGCCGCTCGCAGTTCTTGATCTGCTCCTCTGAAATTAGTTCCGTTATCGGAATACATGAGCCGCGGCCAGCCGCGGCGCGCAGCCATCCTTCTCAGCGCCATAATGGCTGAGTCTGTTGATAATGATGCGACGAGCTCGAGATGCACGGCGCGGGAGGTGAGGCACGTAAACAGTGCGCCCCATCGCTTCTCTCGGCGCCGGCCCACCTTGACCATCATGGGCCCGAAATAGTCCACACCACAGTTGGTGAACGGGCGATGGAAGGGGTCCAGGCGGGCGCGTGGCAGGTCTCCCGTGGCCGGCGGCTGCGGCGTTGCTCGCAGTCTCCGGCAGTACGCGCAGGCCTTTTCAATGGCTCGCACCGTGGGTCGCAAGTGGATGATCCAATAGCGCTGCCGTAAGTCGTTGGTAACTCGTTCCCTGTTGGCATGCCCAGCGGCGCAATGCTCGCGCATTACAATTAACTTACTCACTCGGTGGCGACCATCCAAAATGATAGGTCGCTTGGCCTCCACAGGCGCGCTAGAGGCTTCAATTCGTCCTCGCACGCGCAATAGGCCGTCTTCCAATACGGGGTCCAGTCTGTACAGCCGACTCGTCCTGGGGACGGGGCGAGCAGACTGGATTCTCTTCAACTCTTCGGGGAAGCTGTCCTGCTGTGCTTTCAGCAGGAGCTCCCTTTCGGCGCGTTCAATGTGCCGATGTTCGAGTCGAGGCGAGACGCGGCGGCACGCATCAATAAATGCGAGCACGCGCGCAGCAGCGCGTACCAGCGTCTCGTACTTGGAGAAGCGGGCAGGATCGGGCAGCCAGCTGTCTCGTTCAGGGGCCGGCGCAATGTGCAGGACCTCCTCTTCGTTTTCTTCCGACGCCGGCGTCCCGGGCCAGTCCTCCTCCAATAGACGGAGGAAACCCGGCCCGCGGAACCAGCGGTCGGTTGCGCAGATCGGTGCGTTGGTGAGTCGGGTAGCGTCGTCCGCCACGTTGTGCTCCGTGGGCACCCAGCGCCATTCTTCTTTGCTGGTGAGCTCGGCGATTTCTCCGAGTCTGTGCGCGACGAACGGCGTGTACCTCTTCATGTCGTGATGGATCCAGTGGATCACCGTAGAGGAGTCCGACCAATAAGTCGTACTGTTGACCTCGATACGGTGTTCCTTCTTGATGGTGTCGGCGAGTCGGGCTCCTATCACCGCTGCCTGCAGCTCCAGACGTGGTATTGTCTGGGCTCGCCGCGGTGCTACTTTTGCTTTGGCCGCGACCAGCACGACGTCGATGGTCCCATCCTTGTTTGTTGCTCTCCAGTATGCTACCGTCGCGTACGCTTGTTCGCTTGCGTCGCACAGCACGTGCAGTTCGATGCGCTGTGTTTTCTTCTTAAGGTAGCACCTGGGTAGCCGCAGTCTGTTTACTTCCTCCAATTGACCTAGCCAGGCCGCGAAGAGCTCGTTCTCTTCCTCCGGAATGGGCGTGTCCCACGTTGTTTGTAGGCGCCACAGGCTCTGGAGTACTATCTTCGCTCGTACTGTGAAGTGACTCAGCAGTCCTAGCGGGTCGTAGATGGACATCACTGCGCTCAGTGCCTCCCTCTTGGTGGGAGCACGAGTTCGTTCTCTTACTTCGGACGGCACTCGGTTCATGGATGTATTAAACCCGAGTTCGTCTCGTTCTGCGTTCCAGTACAGCCCGAGTATCTTGCTCTCAGGTTGCTCCCCTCCTAGTTGTGTCGGGGCGGTGGCGTGGAGTGTCTGGGGCACGTCGCGCAAAACCGTCGCGTCGCTGGAGCTCCAACCTCGTAGCGTGAAGCCGGCGGTCGCGTGCACCTTTCTTGTTTCATCAACTGTCTTCCACGCCTCCTCTGGATCGCTGTAACTTGCCACCAAGTCGTCCATGTAATGGTTCTTGGTTATGGCCTCTAAGGCCCTGGGATACTCTCTGCCGTGAAGCTCCGCGTTGTAATCCCGGACGTAATGAGCCATATACGGGGAACTGGCTGCTCCGAAGATCATGCTTCTCATCTTGTAGTGACGCGGGGCCGACGTCCTGTTTTGGTCTCTCCACAGGAACTGCTGAGCTGGTTGGTCTTGCTGCCTTATTCTCACCCGCAGGAACATCTCCTGTATGTCTGCGGTGACTGCCACTGCCCGCTCTCGGAACCGGAATACTATGCCCGGCAGGGACTGCAGTAGGTCTGGACCTTCCAGTAGCTCGTCGTTGAGACATTTTCCATAGCTCGTTGCCGCCGCGTCGAAGACTAATCGCTGTTTCCCAGGCTTGTTTGGGTTCTGTACGGCGAAGTGAGGCAGGTACCAGCAGACGGGGCTATCCTTTTCTGTTCCGTCGCATGGCATCGCGTATCCTTTGTCCAACAGGTTCTTGACCTGTGTGGCGTACTGCACGGCAAAGTCCGGTGACGCATCCATTTTCTGTTCGATCTTCTTCAGTCGTCTCAGCGCTGCTCCGTAGCTTGGTGGCATGACCACGTTGTCAGTCCGCCACGGCAGCCCCACCTCGTAGCCTTCGTCGATCTTCTTGATCGTCCTTTTCACGATGGTCGTCGCCCGCTGGTCCGCTTCGTTCACGCGGGGTCTCTTGGCGACGCCCAAGGCTTCTATTTTGAAGTGTGCTTCGACTAGATCGTGCAGTTGCTCGTCTCCTCTCCCGGTCTCGATGACGTGCAGTATGTCTTCTTTTTGCGTGATAACGCTTCGTGGTGCTGTTCCGTGCACCACCCATCCCAACTCCGTTCGTGAGGCGGCTGGCTGATCGCGGCCACCGACTCGTAGTTCCCTGGTCACTATGCACTCCCAATGGTCTGTGCCCACCAAGAGTCCTGGACGAGCTTGCTCGTAGCAAACCTCCTCTCTGGGCAGGTCTCGCAGGTGCTTGTGATTCAGCAGGTTGTCTGGGATGGATTGTTGATGGAGCCTCAAGTCCTTGATGGTCCTTGCTCGAAGCTCGTGTGACTGGCCGTCTTTCCGGATGCTCCTAACCTGCACCCGTACCGCTCTGCTCTCCTGCACTTCCGAAGACATGTTCACGCCGCGTATGTGTAGCGGGCGTGGGGTCCCTTCAGCTCCTATTCTGGTCGCCAGGTCTTGATCAATGAGGGTGACGGTCGCTCCTTCATCGAACAATGCGTACGTCATTACCTCCCCCCGTGACCCGGTGACTATGATGGGGCACATCTTCAGCAGTACCTTCTTCTGGTCGGCCGCGAACTTGGTCGCCACCGACAGCACCGCTTCTTCCTTGCTGGGCTCTGCTACCGCAGAGCCCAGCCACCTTCACGGTCGTCACTTCTTCCTTGGTGCCTTCCTTCTCTTCGTGGAGGGAGGCGTGATGAGGCCGGCGGCATTGGCCTAAGCCGCACGGCTTCGCCTTACATCTATATCGCCCATGTTTACTTTCGACACATCTAAAACATATGCCGTTGGCTCTGACATACTCCCATCGCTTCTTGACGCTCATCTCCTTGTATTTGGGACACTTATGTAATACGTGATCTTGTTTACAGTTAGGACACCGACCTTTTTCTTCTTGGCTCTCGACGGCTGTGTAGACGGGGGTAGCTCTCTTCTTTGCTGTCACTGGTTGTCTGGTTTCCTTCTTCTGGTTGGCGGGTGCGGCGCCAGTGGGCGGGGCGTAGGCGTATCGTAACGCCCTATCCGCTTCCCGCATCAGGAAACGAGACAGCATAACTATCTCCGGCTCCGTTTTGTCGTCGTTCTCGAAGGCGAAGTCGCACCATTTCGACTTCATATGTTGGCTCAACCTGTCCAGCACTTCGCCAGTCAGTACTGGGTTGTGTAGGTATCCTCCTCGGTCGACTGCTTTGATCACGCATACCGCGTTTTGCACCTTGATGGCGAAGTTGTTTAAGTCCGAGGCTGATGCCATGGGCTTCGTCATCTTCTTCATATCTTCGATGGCGCGAGCGATGAGTGCCTCTGGTCGTCCGAAGCATTGTTCGAGTGTCCTCATGATGGCCTCTGGATCAGTGGCAGTATGTAGGAGGCCGGAAACCGCCTCCCTTGCCTCTCCCTTGAGACAGCTCCTTAATCGCTGTATGTTCTCAGCAGGCGATATACTGTACATGTTGGTAGTGTCGTTCACGGCCGCCCTAAACGGCAGCCACTCGTTCACACTACCGGAGAACACCGGTAAATCCGTATGCCGTAATCGGGGTCTTGCCATCTTTTCTAAGGTCGTTGCCAAGTTATCGATGCTGTTCCTGTGCTTCGTTGATGCCGGCGACCTTCCCCGTGGCAAGTCGAATTTAATATGTCTTGGGTCCTCCCGGGGGGGGCCTTGGTCCCCCTCCCCCCGTGATCTGAGGGGGTTCGTTTGAAGCCATTCATCCACTTTACTGTGATGGCTTTCCTCCTGAGTGATGAGGGGCTCATCCTGCAGGCTGTCCTGTTCATCCTCTAGGACAGATACTTGGGCGGCTAATCTTTTCTTGACCAGGTCCTCTTCCAGGTCGAGAGACTTCTTCCGGATGGCTGCAAGCTTCTCTGCTGCTTCCAATTCGGCTAGCCTTATGCGCGTTGTAATACTGTTGGTTGACCTTTGTGACTTCTGTGACCTCTGTGACCTATGTGACCTCACCGATTGGGTGGGTGACCTCGTCCTTTGTCCATGTTCTTCACTCAGAAGAAGTCCTGACGATGGTCCTGCTAAGGTCGTGTCTGCTGTCGTAAGGGGCGCGGTAGTTGGTCGTGAAGATATAATATTTTGCTCACCTGTCACTGCCGGCGACAAGGGCGGATCTATTGAAATCCTCCGTAGTCTCTTCGAATCCGTTCCGCTTCCTGGCGTAGAACTGCCTCTCTATGCTCGTCTGCCCTCTCCTGCAGGGCCCGCCTCCGGTCCTCAGCTTCTGCAGCATCACCCTGGCTTCGGGTGACCACCATTATCCGAGATGGTACGCTACAGGTTGACTTTAAGCGGGGAGAAAGATGCGCGACAGTCCTATCCTGTGGTTTTGGACTTCACCAGATTCGTCCACTACGACGTTTCACTTATCCGCACTTCAACGCTGTTATTATATCACGACTAGTCCTCTATTTACCGCGACGGCACTATTACATACTTGTGACGGCACTATATACTTGTGACGGCACTATAACTTACGACGGCCCTATGTACCATACGGCACTATATCTAGTCACGGCGGCAATACGTTATCAACGGGCGTGCGCTATGTTATATAACGCGCGTTTGTATATGACGCGTAACTATTTATTCACAACACGGTCACTTCTATATGTTTTATAACAATATATCCGTTAGTATTTCATTCACAACGCGAATCGAGTCAATTTACTTTTTAATATTTACTTATGAGTCCCACTATTCTGCTTACCCCTTTATTAACGCGCACTATGATTGCGATTTAATACACAGAATATCGCTTATGAATCCTGTTATTCTGCTTACCCTTTTTTACCGCGCACTTATGATCGCGATTTTGGCACACAGAATATCACTTTTCCTATCACGGAACTTTATTTACGCACGATATATATAAAGTTAATTTCGTTCAGTACTTACAGTTTTATGTGCCCGCTTATAACACTTTATTACGCGCTATGTATTATACCGGCACTTTTCGCTATTTAACTGGATCTGAAGGACCAAATGTTGGGACTTCACTGCTTATCCGTCTCGAATGGACCAAATGTTGGTAAGCTTGGTCTTTACTGTTCATATATCCCCGGCTCGAATGGACCAAATGTTGGTGTGGACTGTATTGAATTAAAGAGGTGGATACTTTAACACTTTTATTGTATATTAGAGATCGAAAATAGCTTATATTTGAAGCGGGGCACAAGAGTTTACACTGTTAAATGTTCCTGTTATATAAGGAATGTACATAACGTATTACGACGTGGGGAACGTGGGACTCATTTACTTATTAACTTTGTTACGACACTAGGTAACTGATAAGAACTATGAATCTACTTTATATCTTTGACAATCTGTCTGATATGGAGCTCTTCCTTGACTTCTTGAAGACTTCTCCTTGATTCACTGGTTGAATGAAGTTATTACTTGTTTCTATTTGTTCTTATTTGACTCGATTATCGATTAAATAATCGGTTCCCCTTACATAGATTATTACGCCATTGCAAGTTGTGGGGGCACTATTGCGTCTTTCTGGGACCTTTAATCAATCATAGCCCGTGAAAATGGACTTTCCCATTAGCTGATGCAATAGTTTAACTTATTGCGTAATATCTCCCTTTGGACAAGTACTGACTTGACCAATATCCCCTCCACAAAAGCTGATGCAACATCGCAAATCATTGCGTAAGGCTTAAGGCCTTTTAGTATATAATAGTTCGGGGGTAGACAGACATAGAGGTCCCCGTTATTTTCCTAAAAACTACTTATACTAGGGTTACATTTTGTGAAGGGCTCGTCGTCCGTTACACTAGGTTAATGCAATAAATTGTATTTAATAGACAATGTAATACTCCTTAAATGAAGGTATTAAAACTTCTTAGTTATTGTAAAGTTATATCATAAAAAATCAAATTTGAAAAAGGGCCACTTTCGAAGATGGAACTACGAAATTACAGCATTTGGTTTTGCTTTTTTTCAAAATCAAAATCAAAATCAAAGCATTTATCTCAAGTAGGCCAATAACAGGCACTTTTGAATTGTCGAAACAAAGATGAACATTTAAAGTAGCTACAGTCCCAGTCACAAGACATAAAAACTGTGAAAGTACTGTAGTTGCCCATTCCCTAGCGTAGATCTCTATGGAGAAGAACGGGCAAGAAACTCCATGGACACTCTTTTAAATCAAAATATTGTTACAAAATCTTGGTTACATCATTCATGTTGAGATGGTAGATTATGTGAGAACAATGTAGCAAGATGTGCACGTTAAAAGTGTCCATAGTAAAAACAAAATAATTCATTCAAATAAGCCATGGCAACTAAGAGATGACCAGTCACAACTGACAGCACCCGTTCACGAACATGACGCATGGGTCAGCACCATTCAGCTCAACCACTTTGAAGGGAGCTAAATGATCCGACACACGCGCCACCATCAGCGAGACATTTGAGTGAGCATGACATACTCTCAACCGCCAGGGCACATTCAAGTCAAAAACTAAAGTAGGTTTCCAGTGAATGATAGCTTTCTAGTACATAGTACTCACACAATATGGGCTATGCGATTATATAATACTAACATTGAATCTATACAATGCAAAGATAGTTGTACAATCTTCAGCAGCTCCAACAATACCATTTAATGCTATCAAGTTTTGCGCCCCTGTCCTTGTGGAGCAGGACCAGCATTGAGCCAAGCATTTTTATCAGCGATATAATCGCTCAACTTGTAATATGCTTGCTTACATAATGTGCGTTTAATACATGTTTTAAATTTTGTCTCATTCAGTTCAAGAATACTTTGTGGAATTTTATTATAGCATCTCAAACAGTACCCCATGAAAGATGAGTCTACTTTAGCCAGTCTAAAGCCTGGCTGAACTAGTTGGTCCCTATTTCTAGTACTGTAATTGTGTCTGTCGCCTCTTTTACCGAAAAGATGCAGATTTTTTCTGACGTACATTATGTTTTCGTAGATGTATTGGCAATGAACCGTCATGATGCCAATATCCTTAAATAGTTCCCTTAGAGAATCGCGCCTGCGAAGATTGTATATGGCTCTGATGGCTCTTTTCTGCAGAATAAATATAGACTCAATATCAGCAGCCCGTCCCCATAGCAAAATACCGTAAGACATTATACTATGGAAGTAACTAAAATAGACCAGTCTAGCGGTATCCACATCAGTGAATTGACGGATTTTTCTAATGGCATATGCTGCTGAACTTAAGCGCCCCGCAAGAGATGTTAAATGAGAACCCCACTGTAGCCTTGAATCAAGCGTAAGCCCCAGGAAAACCGTTTTATCTACGAATTCGAGTTTCTCTTTATTCAATATTATCTCACAATCACTACTTTTAACATTCGGTAATGAAAATCTTATGCATTTAGTTTTTTTTTCATTTAATACCAAATTGTTTGCTGTGAACCAATTTTGGACCTGAAGTAGGGCATCATTCACGTCATCTAGATTGTTGGCCCGTCTATTTATCTTAAAAATTAGAGAAGTGTCATCAGCAAACAACACCATATTTTGAGATTGGTGTTTCAACAAATAGGGTAGATCATTTATATAGACTAGAAAAAGGAAAGGACCCAATATTGAGCCTTGCGGAACCCCCATTTTTACATTCAAACCCTGTGAATGAACACCGTTTATTTGAACATGTTGTTTTCTATCGCTCAAATAAGATTTTAGCAGGCTAAGTGCAAGTTTACCCAGTCCGTAATGCTCCAGTTTCAAAAGCAATGTGTCGTGATTTACGCAATCGAAAGCTTTGGAGAGGTCACAGAAAATTCCTATTGCGTCTTGGGACTCTTCCCACGCAGCAAATATGTGCTTTAATAGGGTTACACCGGCGTCAGTTGTACAACGTCCCTTGGTGAAACCATACTGTTGATCATGGAAGATTCTGTTGGTGTTAAAATGATAGAGCATTTGATTAAGCATTACTTTTTCAAAAACCTTGCTAAAAACTGGTAACACGGATACAGGTCTATAATTATTGGCATCTTTACTGTCCCCGGATTTGAAAAGAGGTATGACTTTACTGTATTTCATTAAATCAGGGAAAACTCCTTGGTCTACACATAAATTAAAAATTAAAGCTAAGTACGGGGCTATGGTCTCAAGTATAGATGTGCAAACTTTGATAGACATTCCCCATAAATCTTCAGTCAGTTTGATTTTAATTTGCCGGAAAGCTTTAATAACTGTCATGGGGTTAATGTGTTTAAATTTAAATTCAGCCAGGCAGCCAGACACATTCGCCTTTAATAAGCCAATTGAGGCTTCAGGTGAGGAATTAAGAGCCTCCGTAGTTTTTATTGGTATTTCGGTAAAAAAATTAACAAATTCTTGAGCTACTTCCTGATTAGAGCTTTTAAGACCACATGCTGTATCTAATGTAAAAGTATTATTACGTATTTTCTTTCTGTTGGTCTCGTTATTTATAACTTTCCAAACGGTCTTTATTTTATTTTCCGCTGTTTTGATCTTGTTGCTAATGTGCAGGGCTTTAGCAACCTTGCAAGTATTTCTAAAAATCTTTGAATACGTAGCAACATACTTGCTAAAAGTTTCAGTGTTTATAAAAGGCTTAAGGCTGTAAAGCTCAAATAGCCTTTCCCTACTTTTTCTGATACCTCTAGTTGCCCAATCACTAAATATAAATTTAGGGCAAATACTCTTAGTCTTCTTTTCAAAAGTTTTGTTGAATTCCGTGTGAACTAATGAAAAGAAACGATCATACAATTGATTTATATTAATATCCTCTTGGCTCATTACACTTAACTTGTTCTGTAGGGAAGTATTATACCTCTTTAATTTGCAAGAAGTTATAGGTCTAAATTTAATCTGAACTTTTTGCATTGGAGTTTTACACCTAAAAGTTACAGTTTGTCCGCTATGGTCAGACGGCAAACAATTTATTATGGCTTTATCTAAGTAATCACAATCGCAGAAAACATTATCTATACAAGTAGCAGAAGAAGTTGTGATTCTAGTGGGTTCAATAAACACGTTAGTCAAGTCAAATGACTTAAAAAGATTTAATAACCGACTGCTATTTGAATTTTCTTCTAAAATATTGATATTGAAATCACCACAAATTATTTTAGATTTATTACTGGCTGCAAGTTTTGCCAGGACATCTTCCATTATAGATTCAAATATGGAAAAGTTTTGATAGTTTGGGGGTCTGTACACACACACAATTATATGCTTATCTAGCTCAACACAGGACAGTTCGACACAATGTTCAACCGAGAGACCTACTATGTCATTACGTTGCTTATATTTAAAACTATTATTTATTAATATTAGGGAACCTCCACGAAGCATAGTTTTACGGTTAAAGCAGCTACCCACCATATAGTTCTCATAATTAATAAGCATTTGGTAATCCTTTAGCCAATGTTCAGTAAAACAAATAATGTCAAACTTACTATTTTCTAAAAACAATTCAATTTCTAATAATTTGGAAGAAATGCCTTGGATATTTTGGTGGAATAATTTTAAGGTGTTCTGCTGAGGCCCTTTTTTACTAACTAATGGAGTGCAAGAAGATACCTTGCTGTTGGTAGGATTAACAAAAATATTGTTAATGGTACCTTCTGTTGTCTCACTTACTAGTTTAAATTCATATTAAAATTTGGAGTGAGGCCGGAGACACCCGTGCCATCCTCAGACAACAAGACCCTATCACTAATAAACCCTAATTGAGAATTTTCCATGGTGACAGATGGATCTTCCCCAGTAAAATGTGTGTAAACATGTATAGCACTAGTGCTATATACATTTGTGCCAGTCACCTGTACATTAGTAGAATTACTAATTGTCGCAGTGTTAATAATATAACTAAACTTAGACATACTATTTATGTCTGTGTGAATACTATAAGCTAATAGCCGAGCTATTTTGTGTCTACATACAATAGGTAGATACACCTTACCCCGTGATGACTTAAGATTACCAACTATAGTGTTGATATCCAGATACATAAGCCTGTCACTATAGTGACCTACTAAAAAATGTACATGTTTATTCAACATATGTATATAATCGTTTTTCCTACTACTTAAATTTTCAAAATATGGAAAAGCACACAATATGATTTTATTACAACTTAACTTAAGCAACTCAGAAACACAGTCGGTGATATCTTCCTTTTTTACATTAAAACTATTACCAACACATAGAGTAATGGTAGTGTTAAGATAACAATCATTTTTTACTACTGATGCCATTACTTGTTTGTAGCTTGAGCCTGGCATGCAATAATTTTGGGTACAGTAACTCGGGTTATTACTGATCAATTTACCTAGCCCTCTACCCATACTATCAGAAAACATAACTGAATGATGACAATCATTACAATTAGGTGATACAAAATTACTAATCTCAGGCTGTACTACTTGTGAATCAAGGTTTTGATGGATGATGAAATTCTGAGCACTCACAGCTTGGGACGGGTCCTCCGTTGCCTCAGGCTGGAGGGCATCAAGACTGGGTTCACTCCGACAAGTACAATAAGTGTTGCTGAGAGTCAGCAAGTCTACTTTGTCAACCAACTCATTTGTGACAAGAATATGCTCCTTAATTTGTTTCTTAGAGCTTTCATATTTATTATATAAAGATTTTAGTGACTCATTCAGTGCCTCAATTTCAGATTGTAAGCGCTGAGTGTCTATTTCATAAATACTTGTACTGTCTTCTAACTTAATTTGATAGTTATTTAATCTATTAACAAGAGAAACACGTTCTTTCCTTAATTGAATATTTTTGGAATAGTGTTTTTGTTGTTTCTTGTGTTTATTAATTTTTTTAATGATTTTATTCAATCTTGCATATTTTTTTATTTTATTTTTACTTATTTTATGGTATGAATTATGTTTCAGTAAGGAGTCCTCTGTAAGGTCTATTGTTATGAGGGAATGAGGGTTACAATTTGTATTTACTAGTTCGTTGTACAAATGATCAGTTTCCATAACCTGAGTACGCTCCTGTTCCTTTTTTAAATTTAAAAGTTTAACATTAGCATGGACTAATTCCTCCTCTAGGTCCCTAATTTTACACATGCTTTTGTTTGTAATCTGTCATATATGTGGGTACATAAACCATGTTGATAGTGCTCTATATTCATTATTCAAGCTGAAATTATGTCGCTTACGCCTGAAGAATGCACCAGAATACTTACAATGCTGGAAACCGGCCGGAGTCAGCGCGATACAGCCAGGACTGTCGGTGTGTCGCTGTCAACAGTACAAAGAGTTCTCCGACGTTACGAAGAAACTGGTTCTAACCTACGCAGACCAGGAACGGGCAGAACCAGGTGTACCACAGCACGAGAAGACCGATACTTGGTGAACACCATGCTTCGAAATCGCTTTCTCACAGGAACTGAACTCACAAATCAGTTTCGACGCCTCGGAGGAAGTAACCCAAGTGCATGGACAGTAAGACGTCGGCTTGCTGAATCTAACTTAAAACCCCTTAGACCTGCAAACGGCCCTAAACTGGAGCGTGGGCATCGTATTTCAAGACTAAGCTATGCCCAGAGCCACGTAAATTGGAGTATTGAAGATTGGTCAAAAGTTATGTTCTCCGACGAATCAAAATTTATGCTCTACAAGCACGATGGAAGACACAGAGTGTATCGAAGACCAGGGGAAAGATTCAAGCAAGCATGCATCGAAGAAAAAGTAGCCTACGGTGGTGGGTCTGTACTTGTGTGGGCCGGAATTTCTTCTGAAAGTCGCACAGAGCTGGTGATCATAGAAAACGGCTCTTTAACTAGCGTAAGATATGTGGAATAAATCCTCAATGATCACGTTGGTCCATTTATGGTCAATTTAGGTGAGGATGCTATATTTATGCATGACAATGCCCGACCTCATACAGGTAGGATTGTGAATGACTACCTTCAAGAGATGAACATTACTCGTATGGAGTGGCCAGCGCGCAGCCCGGATATCAACCCGATCGAGCATGCTTGGGACGAGCTAGGCAGATACGTAAAACAACGAAACCCTCCCCCAATCACGCTTCGTGAGCTCAAAATTGCTCTCACAGAGGAATGGGAGAATATTCCCCAAAATCGTATATAAGGAACTTGGTGTACAGCATGCCAAACCGCGTAAACGCAGTAATGGAAGCACGAGGAGGCAATACGAAGTATAAAAATTCAAGAAAATCGTAATAAAGTTCAAAAATTTCATGTTTCCTATTTTTGTTTTAAGGAGAGATCAGCAGTTTTTTTCTTTATGTAATTTTGTGTTAATAAAATTTATGGTGACTCATATTTTTTTTACTTTCATTTAAGGAGTATTACATAGTCTATTAAATACAATTTATTGCATTAACCTATCATTTTTAGTTTCCGAGATTTTTAACATTCTTTAAGTGACCCGGATTCATTGCTCTCGAGTGTATATCACGAACTTACCTCTAAAAATTTGTTTCAACCAAAACAAAACATACTAAAATATATGCGATCATTCTGATTTTTTGGCAAATAATTCTACGAGCAATATTTTTTTTTTTTTTTTTATATGGGACAAGCCCGCCACACACGCCCAAACCACTGTAACTCCTGAAAGCCAGAATCAACAGTGGCGACCACCAGAAAAGCGCCGAGCAATATATTAGCATTGTAGTGTTTTAGTTTTTTAGTCCAATCAATAGATTTTTTGTAAATCGATCGAAACCACTCACTTCGCACTATTTGGCCCGCAGTGCCTGACGTAACAACCACTTTGTAGTGCAAGCTGATTTGAACTTTATTCTTACAGCATTTCAAACGAAGTTTGAACCACCACAAATAGAGTTGCTAATTTAGCTCATCTTAGTCGCCTTAAATGGAGAGAAGAAAAATCTGTCTGTTTTTGTCAATACACAGTGATTTTCTCTTACTTGCCATGTTCATAGTTTGAAAGTTTGTGAGCAACTATGATAACGAATAGATAATCCATGACTTCTAATAGCAACAGTCTACACGTGCCAGCAATCCCAATTTGTAAACATAAGAACGGATTTCTTATAAAATTCAGAATTATGTATGATGCTGACAGACGAGTCTAATACAGGCTAGGATATTATAGCGACAAAAAAATGTACACAGCTGTGCAGTTTTTACTTGTTTTGGCAACTTCAAACTACTTTTTATTGAATTGTTGTCGTTATTGAGAGTGGGTGTAACGCTATACATATAGAGTGTATCATTGTATGGAAAGCAAGCTAAACCAACCAAAGCCGAGTCATTTCGACGTTTTAGGGAGTTAGTCGTTAAATCGAGTGACGTTATATGGAGTTTACACTGTACATAATACATACAACTGAATATTAGTAGTATTAGTACTGCAAAGATGTGACCTGTATAAACCTTAACGTAATATTTCTTCTAAAATAAGTATATCAATAATTGATATACTTATTTTTAATAATTATTATTGCCACTGGTAAATAAGAAGTTTTTTAAAAGGCTCTCTGCTCTCTGAAATTCTTCCAAATGTGTTGAGCAGCCATAATAGTTATGAAAAAACATACACATGAATATGTATGTGTATGTTGTATCCTCCAAATACTTTTTGAAGTTGGTTCAAATGCCTATAATATTATTTTAAACATTCATCTTCTACCCAGCCTTTTCCCAAATATGTTGGGGTCTGCTTCCAGTCTAACCGGATGCAGCTAAATACCAATATTTCACATGGACCCACTGCCTATCTGACCTCCACCACCCAGTTACTGAGTAAAACAACCTCTTGGTTACACTGTGTGTCAGACTTTTGAGCTTAGACTGAGACTTCTGATTAAACACAACAACTGACAAAGGTCTACAAATGACAGGCGGGACAAACAGCTGAACGTGCTTTACGAGGCAACTCAGGAAGCATGGAGGAGGGAACTCAGTACCTATGCAATAATAGTCGTCCATCTCCGAACCGACCTCGGCAAGGACTTTTAAACCTTTCTAGGTTAAAAAGTCCTTGCCGAGGTCGGTTCGTCGATAGACCAGTGTGGCTGTTATTAAACCACACTAAGCCCATACCATTGTAAACTTAATGTCGGAAAAATAACTTTGTAATATGATGTGTATTTTTTCATTTCAGTCATGCAACAAAAATTCATAGTGGGCTGCACATTTATCATCACATCAGCTCTTGGACCAACAGTTTGGCATCTATGGATATATTCAGGTTCAGCCAACGCCAACTTCTTCTTCGGGGTCACGCTCTCTTTCGCCACTGCACAAATATTCCTAATAACAGACTTACTCTTTGCCTATATAAAGAGGGAATTTACTTTAAAACACGGATCATCGCGGCAAGTTGACGGGAAACCAGCCAAATTAGTACTTCGATAATACTTTTAAATGTTTTTAAATGCCTTTCAGTAAGTATTTAAACAATATTGTGAATAACTAACAAAAACTAAACATTCTTAATTTGCTTAACTTGGATTATGGAGGGTACTTGCATTTATAATGCATTGAGACCGTTTTTATATTAAATTCCCCCATACTAACATTATCTTATAGACTTATACTTATTTGATGTTAATAGATAACTTATTACACTAAGTGCCGGTTTTTCAATCGCCAGTTAACTTTTATCCGACGAATAAGTTTGACATTTTGACAGTTTTTGTATGGAAACTCTGCCAAAAAGTCAGATTTATTCTTTAGATAAAAGTTATCTAATGATTGTAATATCAGCCATAAATAATACTATTGTCTGTACAATATTTTAACCAGTAATGTCTGGGTTATATTAGAACAAATGTTTTCTATTCTAAGGTTAGTCTGTAAAGATATTTTAGGGATTATAATGACTGCATAGTATGATAAAGTTATAAGCTGTAGGTGGCATTATGGCAGTACACTGTCGTTTAAATTGAAGTAAACTTATTCTGGGTTAGCTTGTTCCATCATCAACCTCATCTCTGTCTTCAAGACTGGAGGTCAAGAGTAGGTCCGTTTTATATAAAAAAAAAACTACGTAGTACTAACACCAATGGGAATTTTTGCACAAGTGGTCATAATACAGGGTGGTTTTGTGAGATGGGCAGGGGCAGCAACTAAACTTGTGGACTCCTTAACTTTTTGTTAGTGGCCAACTACATTCAAAGATTAGAAGTACAGTAAAACATTAATTTTCAGGTTTTATTTTATGACAACAAGCGAGATTTTCTTTTAAATGGGTACTGGTTTGGCGAAAAACCTTAGGATTACTTAGTACGTTCGTACGTATTTACTGTAACTTATATTCTGTTTTTTTTTTATTGATTTAATGACAAATTTAAGTAGGTATGTACTTAATAATCTTAAGCTTCAGCTAATATTGGCAGACATGAAGCTTTCACATTTTTTTATCTTTACTTCATCCAAGTTTACTTCTATTTGAATGACAAACTGTATAAGCTAAGAATGATTTTGTTTGAGTTATTTATAGAAACAAATTAATTTCTATTTACATGTACCTATGTATTTGTATATTTGGTTGTGTTGACCAGTGAAAGTTATTACATCACAAAATGTATTTTTCACGTCACAATTGCATTTAAATAATTATAAAATGTGTTATTTTTAATTTACTCAATGTGTCCATTCAATTTGTTTTCAATGATATCTTTAATACTTACCAAATAATGTAAAAAAATGAATTTAGTTTTTAATATTGTACAGTCGGATCCTAAATAAAAGGTAAAATATTTTTATAATAATTTTATTAATCCAGTCCCTTACATTTTGTTAATCTGTTGGAACAAAAGGTGTCGTCGCAACTTCGTTTCGTAATGATTCATTATCACTATCTTATCATTTCGCTGTGATCTAAATAGTAGCACTCCTACGCGTGCTTCACCACGCACTGTGCTGTGTTGTTCTATTCTTTTTACAATAATAATGTGAGTGAATAAAATATGAGGAAAATAATATTGTATTTAATTTTGTTTATAAGCTGTAAGTATATTTTTCAAATGGCGTAGTAAGGGCTGTAGCCGCGCCTTTATTTTGTTCAGTGATTAAATCTCTATCGTTGAGTTATGATTTAGATAATGACCCGAACTTAAATGTTGTATGTGTTTTGTTGATGTAGTTGCAAAATGCACGATAGTGCCGAGTATACCGGCACACCTGCGGGACTGCTACAGGGCAGGAGTACCCGACCTACTTGCTCCGAGACGCCTCGATGTCTACCTGTCCCTATTGAGAAAGGTTGAACAGTACTCTCAACTGGATATGAGGCTCCTTAGCACTTCTTTACTTAGAAGGTACTATCTTTTTTTTTATCTAAAATGATCTTTGTTTATAAGTAAAAGCCAAGAAAAAACAAGACAAGCCTCTTTTGAATAACGAGGTGCAGTATTTATGCCATTAATAAGAATCGATGAAATAATATAAAATCAGAAATTCGCTCAGATGCATCCGCGACCGAGACCTCTTGGTATGCATCAAGACCGATGTGGTCCTAGTAAAACGCAACTGCAAACAGCGCCATCTATTATGCAATGATACAATCTATAGTATACCGGTCTGGCGGGTTGAATCTGAAGTAGTTAAATCAGTTCTAGAAAAAACATACAATATTCATTTATTGTTTGTTTTTTACAACCTGGTCTAGAAATTTGTCTTTAAAAACATGCTTTAATATATCTTGATTGGCGCCCTCTATACTGTGTTGCTTGCATCACGTTATGCTTACCCTAAGTTATCATAGTTACCCGTCTTATTTTATATCCACAGCCTACGTCTAGATGGCATTGAGCAATCTTCAGCAAACGCCGTGGAAACCGAATTTATATTACCGTACAGGGCATCGAGCTTCCAATTTCACAAATATAAGATCCTCATGGATATATTTCTGCCCAGTCAAGATCTGTTACAAGTCGATGAAATTCTGCCAGTAGGCGAGAAATGTCTCCTCCATAAAATGCTGAGTTCGGCAGTGCGACAATGGGAGCGGGGTGATGAAAATTTGGTATGCCCGTTGTCAGCACAGCTGTCTCAGGGTAGCAATAATATGAATGCACAAAGTAGTAGTAGGTGAGTAAATAAACAAAATATGGAATTATAGTAAACATCTGGCTGTGACGTAATATGTATTTTTCAAACAACTTGGTTGTTGTTCAGGTAGCAATGTATAATTATGTAGTTATGTACACTGTACAGCTCATAAAAATACTTTTACTATCGTAAGGTCAAAAGCCTCTTCGTTGCCTGCACTGCTATGGTTTGTAAACAAAGTTTAGCTAGGAAAGTAGTAATGGATACTGTTTTTTTTTTATGGGCCCTAATTACTGACGTCACAAGTTCATTGGGTTTTATTGTTGAAACAAATTAGCATAATTGCGTCAGCAAAGGTCATCTTCAGATTTAGGTAGTCGACCTTTTATCCAATAAAGCAACAATACTCAATAACCCAAATGCCTAGTAAAGTGATTAGGTAGAATGAAGTATAAATCTGCTTAAAATTACGCTGTGTTGAGCAATCCGTTTAGCATCTATGCTTATTTCTATTATTCGAAAAATTTAGGGTTATCGACTTAGCTGGTAAAATTATAAGGGGCCGAAGCTATTTTTGGCCACGGCTACGAAAGAATCCGGCTGTTAATACAAGTTTCATAATATGCAGTAACGTGCAGTAGGTACCTATCAATTACAGACTTGTACTTTATTTATGAACGTGTTCACACTAAGCAATGACATTTTTCAGAGTAATCAGCAGATGTCCGATAGAAGACGGAGTCATCCAAACAAATTGGGGTACAATATCTCCTGGAACATTAGTAGCCGCCATCGCCGCCTCACTGGAATCTCAAAGAGTAGCTGTCACAGAAATACTCAACGCGAACATTTTCAAAGAAGGCATTGCTGAACCACTCATGGTATCCGCTAAACAAGAGTGGTTCGAAGACATAGAAACTTTAGATACGTTACAACCTAGAGCCGGTCCCCAAAGACAATCGGACGTCGCTGATATTGGAAACATTTGGGTCGCCACACTCGCTGGTAGATATTTTTATTAATTAAAAGTTGATAAGTACGTGTTATCAACACCATTTCCTTCCGTATATAGATTGTGTACCTAAACTGTTACAATGTCACTAATTAGGTAGGTACTTCCCTGTTTACTGACGGTCTGCTAATTTTCACCCATATGTCCTAAGTCATAAAGTTGAAATGTGGTCGACCGTCGTCAGTGAACTGGGTAGTACAAGCAAATATTAAATAATGATAAGTAACGAAATGAACAGTAGGTACACACAAATATATAATAATAATATAAATATATAACACAAATATGGTAGTATAAGCCAAGCCCGAGAACGAAAAATTCGGCGCACAAGGTCTTCTATAGCTCCCCGATTATAAATATGTAACTTGCATGATGATTATGATTTGAAACCTCGACGGATAGCAGGAAAGTTAGTAAGCGACACCACGCGGGGAGTCCCCGAAGGGTTAGGCAAGTATTATAATCTGTGGTAAGGCAGAGGTGTACCTCTTATTAAACCATGCGCCAGTTATGTTTTAAGTCCCATGTAATACGGGGGCGATCCCTGGCGATCAATCGGGCATAAATCCAGACTGTCATCCGTGGATGTTACTGAGAAACTCAATGGTACTTAATTACTTATACCCCGATAACACTATGCCCGAACCGGAAATCGAACCCCAGACCTCAAGCTCACCAGTTCCGCCTGCGGCCACTAGACCAACGAGCCAAATAGTGATCGAATAATGTTTTTATTATTAGTCGCTTCTCGCACATTCCTCAATGCTTAAAATTTCACGCTTTTTCCGTCACAATTAGTTGGACCATCGATCTATTTTTCCAGGTGACTTAGCCGAAGTAGTTGTGAACCAGGGACCCCGAGTGGGCGCTTCGCCGGTTGGCTTGGTGATCGGGAGTAACAACCGATGGAACGACACACTGCTGCCCCGAGATCATTACCTCTTTCCGCAGAACTTGACTGTAGCTGACTGGCAGTTCACAGACGCTGAGATTTTAGCTGGCATTGACGGTAAGTATCTAATGGAGATGTGTAGAACACCTAGCCAGGCGCGGTGACCGTAGGTGGAAAAAAGCAGTGCCAAGTACACGATATTGCAGCATTGTGCCGTCGCAGGCAAATTATAGATGAGGTTGGCATAGGAGCGTGCAGATTGGCACAAGGCATATAGCCAGCAATGGGTGATGTTAGGCGGTGGTGATAAAATTATGCAAGAGTTTTGAAATATTACCTATAACCTACTATTATTGACTATTCATTCATTCAAAGTTGATCCATGTGCATTCAAAATGCCTCTAACATCATTACGCAGTTGTAACTTCAAAAATAGGTACCCATTGAATTGAAAAGTGTTTAGAAGATAAGCTTTTCACTCACTAAGAAGAGGCTATTGGTAGCCTGTTATCACGTGCAAGAGATTAAAATGAAAAAACGACATAATTTTTAACTCTCAATTTCTCCACAATTACAGGTCTCATACTAGCGCATCACGTACCAAAATGGTTAGAACAGAGACGCTCTCTAAGGCTATCTCAAGTCCTAGACATGTACTATTCCAACGATGGAGTATCATTCGACCCGTCAATAAAGGCTTGCAACCGTCAGAATCTCTTCACGAACATAGTCAATAAGGACGAGTTGTTGACGGAAACTTCTAGATTTGCCCATGTACTGTCTCTAAGACAAATCACTGTGTATGTGCCGGTTGAGGAGATGGAAAGGATCACAAATGCAGCGGTCACTGCCTTCATGGATAATGCTGGTAAGTTATTATTTATCTTATTTAGGGACTACTCACATCTATTCAGCTCTATTCAGCTTATGCCCATAGAAAACGACGATCGAACAACCATTTTGTATGAGACGCGTACGCGCGCGTTCAGATGAACGCGCGCGTACGCGTCTCATACAAAATAAGTGTGAGTAGTCCCTTAGGGGCCATATTTGTTCAATGAAATCGCTTTATCCTATAAATGTTTACAGAAGTAATTAGTAATGAATATCTGAATTTTAATGCATGACTAATGTTTGGGCCCATTTAAAGAATCTTGATTAGTGACAAACCTAAGTTCAACGGTGCCCCCTGGACAGGTAACCCAGCAGGCGCACAACGTGAACTATTTTCGAATAGCCTGAGTCGACACGGGAGCAGCACTGGTCATGCTGCAACGAACGATGCACCGAAGCACTCGTTTCGTTATTATCCGCTTGTTTTGTAAACTGGGGATGGTTAAGTGTGTACATACAGACTCTTAGTAAAGAGCAGCTAATAGGGCGACGATGCCTTACAGTTACATTTCTTGTGGAACGCGTCTGCGTGCTAACTGCATTCAAACAGCATTTTGCTTTTAGAATGAAGTTTGTCTCAACACACGCTGCCTTCTTTGTTTTTGTCCTCTTTGTGGCGACAATTATTTATATTATCTTATGTTATGCACACAAATGTTATATTTTTGCAATGATTGAAATAATTACGTTTACTTAAATTTTCAGCCACCATAATGCGCCGAAATCATCGAGATTGTCAAGTGATACACGGTACTCCAATCATAGACCTAATAGTCGCGACGGACGGGTCATGGAAAGGCTACGACGTCGAACAATTCATGTCGTGAGTACAACACTAACCGAACTGCCATTCACCCAAGGTCTTGTGTTACGTAATTATGCAAAATTTAATTAATAGTTAAAAGAGGAGTGTAAAAAAACAATCCGAGCAGGAAATTAGATTTAGCTGGGGTGACCTTGCTCCCCGCGCGATCTCCTCGTATGTTAATGTTAATAATTTTAAAATGGCTGCAAAAAAAAAGAATGTTTCGAAGAGGCGTTTTTACGATATTAAAAAATGCTTTGATTTTTTGTCTGTTGAAAATGTCACTGGCTTTTATGAGTAGAGCAACTTTTTATACATCCTGGTTGTGTATGGTAATGTGCGACCTAAGCCTAAGCAGGTAATAATATAATAAAAAACGGTTCTCGAAAAAATACTACAGAAAAAGGTGCTTATTACTTTACTTGCAGGGTACATTTTCCAAATTGTGAATTGATGACTTAAGGTAATGGGTCTCCGGATTACGTAATCCGTGGGTCATCCTTCTCATATAGAGGAAACATACTTAATATTTATCTCCTAGTAGTGAAAATATATAATTTCCGGCTGATTCTATATGAAATTAGTGTTTAAAAATAACCATTATTCTACTTCCGTTTTCCTCAGATGGCTCGGCGGATCATTCGAGATAAACATGCAAAGAGGTTCAATATCCCTTCTCCACGGGAACACGGGAGCTTGGATCGCACCTCCTTCTTACAACCTCACCACAATGTATTCCTACATTAGGAACTTCACCGAAGAATGTAAGTGTTCCCATTCCCAACATTCCCTAGAATCCTTTCTGTTCAATGTTGACTTGGTAAAAAATAAGATAGCATTTCCGTAACCCATCATTCTGTCCTTGACCCATGTTACTTGGGGTCAGAGCAACACGTTTGTTTTTCTTGGATTCTACTTTCTCCTCTTGGATCTCCTCTCCATTTATCAACATTATTCATCTCTCCTTTTGTCACACGCGTTTCATCCCATGACAGGACAACATTTCCGAAGCTATGGTCCCAATTCTTGCTTGGACAGTCTCCGACTCCATTTCAAGTTACATAAAATTGCATTCGTTTTAAAAATGTCTTACGTGTGTAGTGTTCTTGGTAAACGTAAATATACGCGCTTAGCAAAGCGTTCTTTTTATAGTAACAAACATTCGCGGAAAGCCTAATTACTTAGTTGTGTCCTTCAAACGTTTCAAGTTAATTTTTCGTTGCAGCAAACAATGTGCAAAAACAGGCCAACTTAGACTATTCTTGGGTTTGTTACCTATTTAATTTCCTTAAAAAAAGTTTACCGTCTATGTTAATATAAAAACTGGTGCAGAGGTGCCATGATACTTACCTATTTATTTGTCATAACACCGCACCGTGATAATTTTCACACATTAGAATCTATTAATGAACCCTGACCGACTTTTGGCTTCTTTACCTTAATTTTGGTCACGCATTCTTCAAAACATCATGCCTAGCCTTTTCCCAACTATGTTGGGGTCGGCTTCCAGTCTAACCGGATGCAGCTGAATACCAGTATTTTACATGGAGCGACTGCCTATCTGACCTCCACAACGCAGTTAATACTGGGTAATACGACACCCCTTGGTAAGACTGGCTTGCAGACTATATGGGCCACTGACTACCTGTAACGACTGTAAAAGATGGACAAATGACAGCCGGGACGGGCAGCTTAACTTGCTTTCCGAGGCACGGAGAAAACTCGGTATGTAAGGGTGGTCACCCGTCCACAGGCAACCTAGGCAAGCACGCCTTAACCTAAAGATCGGCCCGAGCGGCTGTTATTATTTAGCCACGAGCTCCTCGTGGTCACGCATTCTTATCTATACAATATATAATCGGGTAGATTATAAAAGTGAGCAGTGGGTGGCCCAGTGAGAACGGCCCTGACTCGATGAATCTTTGTATATTCGAACCCAGACATGCGCATTACTTTTTGTACGTGTAATTTATTTTTTCTCAAAGCGGTAAAGGAAAACATAGAGTGAAAACAGGCATTACATGTTTTAGAACCAAAAAATCGAAGGCATCTACCAATCTGCACTGCGTCCGAGTGGTGTATTATAGCTAAATGCCTTTCATAGAAAGGAGGCCTGAAAAAAGTCCAAACAAAGAGCTAACATTTCTGTTTACTTTTAGGGCCAAACCGTCTCAACCTGCCAACAGTGTTGTCGGCGGTCCTCCAGCGCTCACTGAACAGTTCACTAGCAGATATAGCAAACAACGCAAGCGCAGACCTCAGTACCGTCGTCCTTATAGTGAGCCCCAGCGACCGGCCCTCCACGACTGAGATGGAACGTGCCAGGGAACTGATGACGTCACTCAGAACCACCTACTTTGACGTATACTTTACGTACATCGCCGAAGATCTGACAGACTTCAAAAACATTAACAACGAGTATTTGGATTACTCTGAGCTGTTTTTGCATGTGAGTTCTATATGACTAACCATTTTAATAGTCCTCCTGACTGTTTTCGGTCACGGTGGCAAGTCTAGCGGAGTTCAGCCATAGAAGCGGCAGATATTATTGTCCACAAATGCGTGCACAGACATTGGTGCACTCTCTGTTCCCTTAAGTACATTATTTCCAGCATATCTACGTGACCTAGTTTTTGGAAGGGTGCAGGAATATGAGATTTATACATTTTTGGAAATACACAGACGCCGTTTTACCGACCTAAACACGTTACTGGAGATATTAACCATAAACGTATGGTATGAAACAGCTTCCTTGACATATTTTTCATTAAAAAATTGAATGCTGAAAGTTCAAAAAGTAAATTCTGTAATTTCTTGACAAATTCGCATCACCCCGCGCCGATTCAGCTGATGTGTCATGTGTCAAAATCTTGTCGTGCATAGTGGTTTATCTCATAATCCGGTGTGAGCTCAATGCAGAACCAACGCGCA
Source organism: Xestia c-nigrum (assembly GCA_916618015.1). Classification (NCBI taxonomy): domain Eukaryota; kingdom Metazoa; phylum Arthropoda; class Insecta; order Lepidoptera; family Noctuidae; genus Xestia; species Xestia c-nigrum. The sequence continues at coordinate 14,867,423 of OU745245.1, forward strand.
ACAGTTTAACGTGGCATATTGTGATATCATACTGCCAATTTCCACAATCTTCTCAGGGTTGATACTGAGTCCTAATGGAAATAAAACCAATAACACTCCTCGACCCAAGAATCGAACCCTGGACTAGTCGCAGTCGCTTTCGCTACCACGAGGCCAATGACTGGGCAGTTATACCTGTGGTTATACATTATCAATATCACAGCCCGGAATAACGCATACCTGGGTAAAAAACCTCCTTTATTTTCAAAATAACAACGCGTGTCATTGCACTTGTTCAAGCAAAAACAATATTGCAGTATTACATGTAGGTATATGTACTCGCAATGTGTAATTAAGGTACCTAGTTAATTGCAATAACTGGCTGCTCTCGTAGTCGGTAGTTAAGTTCAGTAGGAACATTGATCCTGGAGCAACTAGACAACATTCCAAGACCCATGAGACGATGTTCGTTTACTATTTTTATACCAGCCTGATATTTTTGTTAGGTTAAGTTATAATGTAGGTTCTATATTAAGACTGCCATTAAATATTTATAGGTACGGATATTGAAATAGGTAATTAGATGAGGCCATTTTAGTTTACGTTGAGCACTTTTAGGGTGAACAAAAATCTTGGAACTCGCGTCATCGTCACCGAACGCTTACCTATATCAGTTAGTCAAAATCAACAGTACCTTTTCAATTAAGATAAAAGTTTACTTTGGTTTACTTACTTTTCACTTCTATCGGCACTCCCCAAAGACAGCCCCGCATGCTTCACTATCATTACATATTATAAAACAAAGTCTCCCGCCGCGTCTGTCTGTCCCTATGTATGCTTAGATCTTAAAAACTACGGAACGGATTTTGATGCGGGGTTTTTAAATAGATACGAGTGATCCAAGAGAAAGGTTTTAGTATATAATTTTACGCGGATGAAGCCGCGGGCATCGGCTAGTTTTTATTATAATGGTTAGTAACTCCAGTAATTGTAAGATAGTGTGACACAAACAATCTTCTTTTAAGTGGCCATTATTTTGAGATAATATAACTGATTAAGTAGGAATTTTGCTACTTGAATATACTTACTAAACACTTAAATGTTTACTCTTTTACCGCCAAGGTAGCCCGTTTAATTCAAATTTTATTTTCTTACGTTTTTTTTTTTAATTTGCAGGACAGTGTCAGGTTGAATGTTGATTAAAATATGATTTACAACCGTAAATAAGAGCGATAATAATTAAATTTATTAAAACATGTCTCTAAGTCCGTTTAATCCCAATTATTTTTATTTCATTTTTATTAGCCTACATTGTTTTGTGTCTCACTGCTGGGCAAAGGCCTCCCTTTTTTCATTCCAAACCTCTCTGTTCTGTGAAATTTCTGACCACGAGAGGTGGGTAAAGATTCGACGAGGTCGATCACGGCGAAGGCGGTGTGACGATCTGATCATGTTCACAGGGCAAACGTGGCCCGAAATATATCAATGAAGTTACTTTTTGGTCCTAGTTAACACCTCTTTTGTATACTATTTAACAATACTCTATTTAATTTTAGACGCCTTCAACGAGCGTACAAGATGTAATAGACGCCGTAGATACGTACCTGGTCAAAAGCAACATTCCTCAGCGGCTGATAGGCGCCCAGTGTCCCTTCAACAACACGTATTTCAACCAGATCGAGTACGAAGACGCGGCGCTGCCCAACCGACCCATGTATTATCGAATTCACCCCTATTATCTGAGGCTGCAGCCTATTATACGTGTTCAGGTAAATATTATTTTTTAAGTGTATTACGACCACTTTAAGTGTGCAGTTGCTTGTCAAGAAAAATTGCATAGATATGTCAAACTTGGTACATTTATTTTAGTGCTACTTATGTCTTCCCGTCTGCACCGATAAGTTGGTGAGTTGACACCGCAGTTAATGTTATTCTCAAACTCAAGCACATATCCAAACTTGTGGTTCGGGGGGGGACAAACATTGAAACAACCATGAAACTTTAATAATCTCTGTAATCACTGTATTTATTTCAAATTGACCCGTGAAAGGCACTTTCGCATAGTTAAAAACCCTACAGTCAAGTCACAGGCATAATAAATGTGCGTGGACTGGTAGTGGCCCTTGTCAAAATCGTAGATGTCATGGAGAAGAATGTTCAAGAAACAAAAGTATAGATAAGCATTATTAGAAAATAAAAACAATTACAAAATACTAAACAATAGAAAATAATGAAATAATTCTTCAAATCTATGGAAAACAACCCAATTACCGCCGGTTTCTGAAAACTCGATAAAGAATAATCAATGACATAACATACAAAGCCTTACTGATACTTTAATGCTAAAAGAATGGTGCGGTTGTATGTATTTTCTTCTATCCTCCAAGAATAAAAGCTAGTTTTCTGCAGTAGTTGCTAATCTCGCTGTGTATACTAAACGTGCGACAAAAACTCGGCGACCGACTGTCGGTCTGCGATCTATTTTGGTCTGCGAGGGACAGTATATTTATCTAGCCTGTTTATGAAACAGGTTGCAAACTTGGAATTTTTATGTTCCATAGTTAGAAGTAGACTGTTGCGAGCTTGTAACTATAATAAAAGTGTAGCTGGTCCTTTTTGGTTTTGCACTGTTTTGTGTAAAACTAATAATTTATTGTACAAAAATATTATTCATTAGTGTTGAAGAACAGATAAAAATGATTGTAACAGTTGGGGGTGGCGTTCTTTTTGGCTGCGCTCTGTCGTGCCGACAGATAATCGTGTAGTTTTAAGTGTCGTGGCTTGTGTACTTATTTAAGTGGAGGCGTTCATAATGTTCACATGTAGGACGACGCGTTTACTGTCGTCTACGACTTTTACCAACTAAAAGTCAACGATAAATTAATCGTCACGACATAGTGGGAACGTGGCCTGTCTGCCTGCCCCCTTGGGAAAAATTCTCTATGGAAGGCAGAGTTTATGCATAAATGTTTAAGGTGGCTACAGGAACTAAATTAGCAACTCTATTTGTGGCGGTTCAAACTTCGTTTGAAATACTTTTCGAATAAAGTTCTAATCAGCTTGCACTACAAAGTGGTTGTTACGTCAGTCACTGCGGGCCGAATAGTGCGAAATGACTGGTTTCGATCGATTTACAAAAACTCTATTGATTGGACTAAAATAATGAAACACTATGATGCTAATATGTTGCTTGTAGATCTATTTGCCAAAAAAACCAGAATTTTCGCATGTATTTTAGTATGGTTTTTACTCGTTTTTTAGATAAGTTCGTGATTTCTTTTATCAATTAAAATTAATAACATTATGTAGCATATGTCCTGAGGAATATCATATATTTTTCTGATTTTGTTTATTGCAGTGAATCATATACTTTCAGGCATTATAGAACTTGCGTTTACCTCCTGTAGTCGCCTTAAGTCGTCAATTTGCATGCGTAGGTACAACAACTGGAAATGAGAATACAGTATCGTTATTGTATAATACGTACTTATTATGGCACTTCGATTACGTAACAAGTGCCTACTTTAGTATTAACATCGAGTAAATCCCCCAGTTTCGCAACGACGGTCAAGGCCAGCTGCTGGTCTGTGCATGGCGCGGCGCGGAAGCACAGCACAGTTGCCAGATCCTCCTGGAGCGAGGGGTGCACATCTTCAACATAACGGAGCCCTGCCCTTCGCCAGACTTCTGCCCACCTGCGTACTTCACCGTCACTGCTACCTCCACTGGCAATTTATGTGCACGTAAGATAACCTTGAAGAATAATCTAACAGTCATTTAGGCGTAGATGCTGCTTAGCCTTTTTCCAACTTTGTTCGGGTCGGCTTCCAGTCTAACTACTCTACTAATTTTACATGGAGCGACTGCCTATCTGACCTCCACAACCCAGTTAGTACTGGGGAGTACGATACCCCTTGGTAAGACTGATTGTCAGACTGTTTAGGCTACTGACTACCTGTAAGTCCTGTTACGCACATGGAGCGACTGCCTATCTGACCGCCACAACCCAGTTAGTACTGGGGAGTACGATATCCCTTGGTAAGACTGATTGTCAGACTGTTTAGGCTACTGACTACCTGTGAGTCCTGTTACGCCTGACAAAGATTTACTAATGACAGTCGGGACCAACAGCTCAACGCGTTTTTCGAGGCACGGAGAAAACTCAGTATGTAAGGGTGGTCACCCATCCACAGATCAACCTAGGCAAGCACGGCTTAACCTAAAGATCGACCCGAGCAGCTGTTATTCTTTGGCCACGAGCTTCTCTTTGGTATTTGATACCTATAAAATTTAAAAAAAGCATAGGTCATAAACAAATAGCTAAAACCTGCTTGGTGTTTAAAATTCGAATGTATTTTAGAAGAACGCCTCGAGTCTTACTGTCTAACTGACATTCACTCTGATTGCGATTACGACACATGTCATGCATTATCAATTTATTATACAGTTTAAAAGCGAGAATATTCCGTAGCATAGGTTAAACATCAATAGCCAATACATTACTGGTGTATAGTGCGTCATGTCAAGTCATGGTTCTTTTGGCACTTAAATGCATTGGCAACAGGCCTTTTTACTGGCGATATTTCAGAATATTCCCCAAAAGAAAATTTTATAAAAAAAGGAAGTAAAAAAAACCCAAAAGAATTAACCATCTGTAGGCCCCGGGGGGATTCGAACCCCCGATCTCCTGTTTACTAGACAGGCGCTTTAACCAACTAAGCCACGGCGCCGATGGGAAGTTCCGCCAAATAATAGATCAGTTATCAAGATAAAAATATGCATAAACTTAAATAAGTGAGAAGTTTGAAAGAATATAGAGTTGCTAAGAAATTCAAGCCAAACATTTTACCTATGATTTATTTTTGTGTTATAATCGTTTAAATAATAGTGCTAAAAATATAAAGTCAATTGAATACGATTTAATCATGCGAGTTTCTATTTATTTGCAGATAATGACTGCCGGCTCCCACACCAAGTGGGGTACTACTTAACGCACGGAGGGTTAAGATGCTTACCACTACGAGGCGACGCAATGAAGATAGAACCTGTGTTTAAATTACTTTGTGTTACAATAGCATTCTTGTGTTTACAATTAAAAACCCCAAAATAATATTGATTTATCTAAAAAAAACAACAATAACAAAATTTCAAAATAGTATTGATTTATCTTAAAAAAAACAACAATAACAAAATGATAACTGTACCCCTGGTGGGACTCGAACCCACAATCCCCGGCTTAGGAGGCCGATGCCTTATCCATTAGGCCACAGGGGCTTGACATATATGTGTGAATTTTATAATCAATACATTATTACATCAGTTTAAATCAAATAAAAAAAGTAATTTAGATTTAAATGCTAATAAATATTTCCAACCACAAACAGAAGTTAGTAACATCTAGTGTTAATGCCTAAACACTTCCGCAGCTCAGGGCTTTCTTCCGAATCGTGATTCGTACAGCTAGTCATCCCACATGCAGAATAAATCTTGAATATTTTTCTGCCTTTCTGCCTGATATGTGTATTAATTATGCTTAAAATCAATAAACTTAGATGGCATTCGTTTGGCATCATTTCGTTGTTATATGTAGAGGATACCTACGGTATTGAAGCTAAAACGCTTGCTTCTGACAAAGTTTTGGCTAAACCTAAATGTTATGTACTTGTAGTTTAATAGGTTCATGCACTCATTACATAATTGGTAACGCTGAAAACATTGTTCAAATCTTTTCTTACAACGCCATCTATCTTACAACACATATTTGTTAAACTTCGTTCGCAACTTCATCCTTGCATCTAGTTTTATGATATAGATGTCGCTTTAATAGAATGTGTGTTATATATTTGCACCGTTTTTAACGCCCGTTATTTTTCAGTTTCATTAGTTAAAATAAAAGTTCGCGTTATGAGAGTTATTAAAACACGAAATTTGTTCTTATCTGGAATCTTTATTTTATATTTATGATTATTTGTGTTCGAAACAAAAAGTATTTTGAAAAACTGTTTAAACTTGCTTTTCTATAATTTATTTAGAAATTATGCAAAAGCACTTCATTTTCTATTTAGTGCTTTATTTCATCTGCATTTTCAACGACTCCGTGGCGCAACGGTAGCGCGTCTGACTCCAGATCAGAAGGTTGCGTGTTCAAATCACGTCGGGGTCAAATTGTATCTTTTTGGTCAATTATCACATTTTTTTTGTGTTAAAAAGGCCTTGCAATTGCCGTATAATTAATACCCATCGTTCAAGTGAATAAATAAAACATATTTTAGAAGTATCGATTTCGACCCTGCTGAGCAATAAATACTTAGTTAAATAAGTAAGTACCTAAGTAATTGGTTAAAAGTAAAACGGCAAACTTACCATAAAGGAACTACTTCTGTGCGGCTTAGACCGCTTCCAGTCGGGTATGGTCGCCATTTCGTGATCAATTGGTTTGTTCAAACTATTAGCGAACACATGACAAAACGTTTTTGTATGTAAGTAACCATGTATCTTGCAAAACAAATATGTGTATACTTTAGTACCAATTGGAGTATCTACCAATAAGATTGAGTGAATGATGTTTTTGACTGCGTGACATTGAACTTTGGAGTACCTACCTTACTCTGTCATGCATGTGTTCAAAAATTCTCCAAATTGCTGAATTCACTGACTGGGATCTAGTCCCTTAGTTTTAAAATCTGTTAGTAGTTAACTACTACAAATATTTAAATAAATATGAATAAGGACTTTGAAGATATAAAAATAGTAGCTGAAGCGTCACCGATCGTTGTTTAAACAAAAGAAAATACGTTGAACGTTGATTTATTGAAACAAAACACAATAAATGTTAATTAAACAGTATTAACAATACAGCTAATAACATTTAATTCTAATGATAGGTACGACAGGTGTTCGGTACACAATATGTTGCAACTTGAGGCTACTGAGTGAAATTAGTCTATTTGTAGGTAGGTTGGAACCATTTCCAACAATGGTGATATTAAGACTTACCGAGAAACGTTTTCTTCTGCTAGAATAATAAATTAATATTATAATTTACAATCAATGAAAAACTTCTATAATTCATTCACATTGAACTCGGTAGTTTCCCTCGTTCATTTCATCATTCGTTCGTCAGTCACTTTCAAAAGTGGGAGTGACTCCTACGTCACAGACTATACCGGTTTGCACCGAGCTCAAGGTTCAACGTTCAAAACCATATCTAAATTCCACTAATACGCTAATGAATCCCACAGTCATGTTAGCACAGCACATCCAAAGTCCACTTTTCTACAAATCTGTATTTTGTACGGCGCGCGGCGTCTTGAAAATCTTGATTCCGAACAGTTTTTTGTGCTTCACAATCGCCGTGAACCTAGTCGTTACATTTTGTGTCTTGGACCAATGTTTTAAAGCTTCTTTTTAATGTTCAATGAATTCGATACGAACTCATAGGTTGGTGGTCGCGACGGTCAGGTGACTGGTTTGCGTGTCCGTTGGCGCCTTTTCAAATGAATCGCATTCTTGCTCGTGGACTAGGGTTGCTGAACTGAATACTTCCAAATGACTTCCCTTATTTTGTTATGCAAATTTTGACGTACGTATAGATACAGACAATAGTAAAGTAGATCTGTAACTATGTCATCCGAGTAATATCCGTTACGAAACTTATGAACTAATTGAATAGAGGAAAATGTACGAAAATAACTTGTTTTAATGCAAATAAGTGGTAACCTATATATTCTGAATTGTTAGTTTGTTGGCGCTGAATATTAGATAAAAAGCCTCAACTGATAACATATATTTTGGCGGCTATTAATAAAACTCTTAAAAACGATGATAACCCTATCGCACAACCACCAACGAATATCCTTGTGAGCGTTTCCCGCATAACTATTTCGAGTTGCGTGCATGTACACGAACACGCCTTCATTTGCCGAAGTGTGTGTGCCTGAAGGCTTGTCTGTATTCAGTTTCGAGGCCATAAAGTGATTGGCTCATTGGAAGTAAAAACGTTTTTTATCAACAGTCATACACGTTCATTTAGTTTAACATTTATTATCTGGAGATTCGGCTGGTTTTCCTAATTGTTTGTCAAGTTTTATTTTAGGCGATGTAGTCATTTCTGGAAACTACGCATTCGAAATGACCACCTAGGTTTAATCACACATGATACATAACCTAGGTGCCTTCAATTATGAGTACCTGCAAAAACGAAATTTGTATGACGACCTCGTCCTTTATGTGTTTTGGTGGTTAAGTATCCTTAGCGTGACTGACATTTTCAGCTTGTTTTTTTAACCTTCCGTGCCCCCACAATGTACAAGGCTTTTCAAGAATTGATGACGTCAACCATCAACAAAGTTGACGCAGATCGTCCGTCGTTGTTCAATATATCTTCGTTATTGTCTATTAAGTTTTCGTGAACCTCTCGATCCAATTGACCCTCGTTCCAGTGGTTGTGCGTGAGCAGCGTCACATCTGTCATACATATTAATTTATTGACGATTTCATACAGCATCAGAATGTTTTTCAAAGTTATTGGCGTAACTATACATTAAATTGTCACTTTGAAGTTGATCAAATGTACTTATAGACGGGATTATACCTTATTATAGAGTCATCGACGTAAAATCGATACATTAGATAAGGATATTATCCTTTGTATTATGTAGGTACCTACCGATAAATGTAACCGATAAACTTACGTAAGTATATAATTTACTGAATATTGTGATTAAAAATCTTAAATTCGACCATTGCCTAATCCACCGCGCTGGGTCTAAAAGCACTAAACTACTGGACAAGACTTTTAAAGAATGTGCGCAATAAGGAATGATTATAAAAAAAATTCAGTAGAAGTTAGTTGCGTATTTTGTTTTGGTAAATTATTGTGACCGGGATAACTCATTTTTGACAACCTCCTAAACCCCGGAGGAGTCCCAGATGGTTACCCTTGCAACTGTGCAAAACTTCAACAAAATAAGTTCAATAGTAAGAGTCAATATAAGGACAAGTTAATTTTCAATATCAAGACAAGTAAATTTTGGAGATCTAAGCAATTCCGGAAGGAAGGAAGTTTCTATTTTTCGAATGCATATAAATGGTCTTATATAAACACTCAAATGAATTTAGGAAATATACGCAAGCCTATAGACATTGTTTGCCTGAGTTTAAAATAAACATACTTATAAGAAAATACTGCAGAAGTTTTAGGAGGACAGTCTAAACCAAATATTGTCACAATGAGTTATATTTGAGCTGAAACAGCATCACCTGATAGTGTTTAAAGCAGAAAATCATGATTACGAAGCGTATTGCAAACAAAACGTGCAAAAACCTTAATCCGCTTATCAAAATGAGAATTCTTTTTTTTTCAAACTAATTTTCTATAGAAGATCAGAGTAGGTATGAAGTGGGAACCCACATAAGAATATGAAGTACGTTTAAAAGTAATTAAGTGGTTCGTTGATCTTAACGTCCTTGTAATTTGGGTATAACGCACCGATTTATTCAAAATTACAAATCAATTCATACAAGTTATGCTGATAATGAGTAGGTACTTTGGAACGTCAAATTTTTCATGAGAGAGTCCTCCAAAACGCCCACTCACCCATTCTTCTCCACTTCCTAGTGTTGCGGCTGGGAAGAGGTGACGAAACAAACTCCCAGCATGTTTTATGCCGGTGTCGTTAAATCTGCTAAGGTCTAAGTCATAATTCTTACCTATCAACCTACCGTGAATGGATTTGTCCTTTGCTATAATTGGCTCTACTGGGTAATTAAAAATATAGGTACGCTTTTACATTATACGTCTTTTTTATACTATTCGCTTTCCAATAGCTAACTGCCAAACCAGTTGCTGTATGTGTTAATATTAATGCTAAATTACAATTTATTCCTGTTTTATTATTAAGCGAGGCCAGGACTGACCCAGTGCTAGCAAAAGCTTCCTTGTTCCTTCCGTTGATCACGATTCTGCTATACTTCTTCCCAATTCGCAATGAAGACATCCTGGTTTTAACGTCATCTCTTTCGCATCTGGCTACTCGGAGAAGAAAAAACTGTAACAAAGTTAGCGGTCAAACTTCAAAGTTCTGACATTGTCTTCATCAGAGCAGCACATGAAGATTTCATCGATGGTGGGTTTCTTGTCTGTAGTCACTTATGTATTTTTTTAAAATTATATGATGTTGATGAATGCTATATCTTGATGATTTCCAAATGAGTGCACTTGTATTATATATCAACAATTTTCAAGTGAGTAGAAGTAACAATATCTATAGTAAAGGCAGCAAGGTCAGATTGAGCCACACCCACATGTTTAGCATCGTTTTTCTCTGATGACGCTGGCTCAAATACATAATGAGTCATGTGAACCATATCACTGGTTACTGGGCCATTGTTCGTTTGCCAAATGATTCCAGGTACAGTTACGTAAAGATACTCAGTAGTTTCGAAAGGTTGGTCCAGAATTCGTGTCTGAAAAGATTTTTGATACCAAGGTACTCTTTTTAAATATTCGTTGCCTTCTCGTATCTTCGTAGGCGTCTCAAGATCTTCAACAGCTGTTTCTCTATAGTTGAAAAAATCAACATCATATGACTACCTACTTGGTAGTCATATGACGTTGAAAAGGCAAATCCAATTGTGTAATTATTGGGCTCTTCACTTTGCTGAAGGTGGCACGTGTAGGTAAATGACTTCAAATCGCTACAAGATTTATGTGCAACGCGTCAAGTGCTATAATACAATACGTTATACCTATAGGTACATTTGTTCTGCAATTTTCACGATGAGTGAAGTTTACAGTGTGTTGTAGCGATATGGAGCCATGGTCACGAGCTATGCCTGCGTGACAGATACCGTGTGTGACGTCAGCGTCGGGAGGCTCGGTCGAGCCAGCCAATCAGCAGCTGCCACCCGCAGCGCTCGTATGCGCCACTGACGTAAAATAATGTGTTACTTTCCTTAGTGATATTTGGACTAATAAATTAAATGTGGCAATCAACTCATTGTGTGGGTGTGTACGTGTACAGTAGGCATGTTCGTATCAATGTGCCTTTTTTTTTCAATACTTACCTACCTCATTAATTTGATAAGAGGAACTAGGCACCATTTGCTGATTGGACACAACTTGCTGTTTTCAATAACAGCCTAAAATCAGAACGATAAATACCCTGATAATCTATTAAGTGTATTAAATCATCAATCAATAAGAAATGGCGTAAACTGCTGATGCAACATGATGTTGGATTGAAGCAGCCTATCTATTCACATACCGGGGAGACTCGCGCGCCGGCGCGTATCGACCTATGAACAAGCATGTAGGTAGGTACCTACACAGGATTGCACATGCTTGCGTGTTGCGAAGCGCGTGCGCCGTGCGCCGAGCCCGCGCCACACCTCCGCGCAATACGTCGAACCGCCAAGAGTAGCTAGGTACATGCTCGTTCCAACGTAGCTGCGTAGGTATACGACTTTCTAAGAATAGACGTCATTGACCTGTGTTACTTGTGGTTTTCAGTCATTTTTGCTAGGTGTTTGGTTCTCTGTCTGCTTTTGATACCAAACCATGTGATCCACGACAAAAAACAAACCCACACTCTTCAAGTGTGGGCAGCCCTTGAAAAAGACAAGTACGAGTAGGTAATTAGGTACAACAGATGAATGGCAACAAACTAATTTGAGAATTCTTAAATTACGTAACATTTTGTACTAGCCACTGCTGAAATTTTAAGCCTTCAGATGTCTGCTATAATTTAGGGAGCGCAGTTTTTACAAAAAAAAAAACTGAGCTGGCCACCCCTAGGTACCTATAAAATCCATTTCGAAGTACCTAAATTCATTACCTACCAGCCCCTGTTTACAGTTAGGCGCAAGGAGTGGCTGCAGTGTACCGATACAAAGAGAGGAAGCGTGATCCTCTTAGGTATTTATGATGCCTTGCTGCCGAATATAATACCTACTACTAGCTGACCACGCAACTTCGTCTGCGTCACTTAAGAGAGAAAGAGCTCACAATTTCGCCCATTTTTGCAACATTTCTTATTGCTGCTCCGCTCCTATTGGTTATAGCGTGACGTTATATAGCCTATAGCCTTCCTCGATAAATGGACTATCCAACACAAAAGAATTTTTCAATTCGAGCTGGTAGTTCCTAAGATTAGCGCGTTCAACCAAACAAACAAACAAACTCTTCTGCTTTTATAACATTAGTATAGATGACTCCCAATTTTGTTGTTTGATCAGGAAAACAATTGAATTACACCAGGAAAACTGGTGTGATTTCCAATACACAAGAACGGGACTGACGTTATTAACAAACCTATAGTAATAAGTATATATTGTATTTTTGGGAAAGTACGTACTACCTAATTCAGTTCCATGAAGAAACTGAATTAGTATAATAACACTTTAAATGAAATTAATGTCAGAGTGGAGTCTGTGGAGCCCCAAGCCCCAACACAGGATACGCTACACCATCTCTCCTGCCCGTCGTGAACACAGAACAACTAATAATTGTGTCTCCAGAACTTGCATGAGGCTTGAGCTATCCAATTGTTCAGGTCACTGGTCGGACAAAATCAAAGTCATCGATTCGAGAAGAAGAAGAACGAAATGAATGTACCAATTCAATGGCGTGACGCAATGAATGTAACAAGAAACTTCACTGACATGTCTCCTTCAAATGTTTGAAATATTTTTTCAGTATTACACCGTTGCTGTTTTTATTGCAACGTGCGGATATACACAGTCATGGTGTTTTCCGTCATCGTATTTAGTTCGTGATACATTGTTTACTCCAGGAATTAGCACGTATAACTAACTGCTATCAGTTAATCCACTTTTAATACTAACCCGAATTCCGTTTCTGCAAAATTAAGAACATTGTCTTCTTAGATTGTCAACAGGAAAGTTTCTATTTAGGTACCTAGGTATATAGACCAACGTAACTTGGTTATTTTTTCCTTTTAAATTCTTCAGAATACTGCGGCTGGGTATTTGTTTATTTATATTTTTCCTTAATTGTAATAATTAAGGATATTATAAAATAGCTTAGGCAATACCGTAATAAGAAACTCAATAGACCATTTGTGAAGGCTGTAGGTTTTCTTTCAGTTCAGAAAAGGTGTGATCTGCGGACATAAAGATTTTTTTATTTTGTAAAAATAATTCAGGATTAGCTAGGCACGAATAACTGTTACAAAACCACATTTAATAATATAGGGTGTAAAACACCTCTTAACGAAGCCGAAAGGCACTTGTTCTCCCCGTCATTGCTATGATTTTTTTTGTTCTACTCCATCCACTGTCCTCTCGCAGGTCTGCTGGAAGAAATTTCTTATGAAATAAGCAGTACCTTTGTGCTCTTCTTTCTTAATGTAATGTCCTACTTATATATATATTTTGTGTGTACATAAATAAATAAATAAATACCTGGGAACCTTCTAGTTACGGAGATATGGGGGTTCAAAGTTACAACTTTTTGACAAGTTTTTTTTTAAATACAAGTTTTGATTGCAAGATTTTTACTTTAAATACCTCCACGAACCCCGTACTATTCAATCCGTCCATCCGCACAATGTTTTAAGTGCATTACATTGAGTTTAACCCCAAAACGTGATTTATAACCCAAAAAAAAAGTTGTTTCCCAGCAATAATTTTTGCGTAAAGTTACTTAGTTTGATGTACAGAATGCTTGGTTGACGGCTTCGTGATGAGGTGGTTTACACCCTGTATACAGTGCGCTTGCGGAACACCATTGTAAGTGTAACTAAAGCCAAATACTGAAGACTGAAAGATATAAACTAAGAAAAGATAATTTAAAAGAATTCGGAATAAAAAATTGATGATGATCATTTCGCATCATTCGCAAGACATAAAAAAAAAAACCATTAAGTACTTTAGTACCTATTTGTCATGCTGTGCTGCCAGTCTGCAAAGCCTTGGTGAGTACAGCGAGAGGGCGTGGCGGTACAAAGTCCAAGGCTGAGAACATCAAAATGCTTTTTAATAAAAGTCCGCAGGCTATTGGCACTCTTGAATCATGATGACTCTTGATAAATGGGAAAACTAGCCAATATTTCAATTTGTTTGCCAGGTCTTGGAACATTGAATATTTAGGGTTCGATGTGATATTTTTTGGGACAGAAAACAGTTTTATTGGGTAGATATTAATAAAATAATATCTACCCAATAAAACTGTTTTCTGTCCAGCTGTCAGTTGAAAGCGATTCTCCCTAGGGCTGAAAAACATTACTTTCAACCCGCTCCTCAGGCAACTTCAGACCTACTTTCCGAGTATGAGTAATGAAAAAGCTTTTATTAACTACCCACATTTCCTAAATAAATTAACCGTTCGGCGCGTTTGGTTCTATTTTTGTCCGACTGCGCGACGCAAAGGAGGGTAATGTGATTATCAGTCTATGGATGTATGTTTGTTTCTATGTGGCGTTCTAGAGACAAAATGCGTAGGCCTATTTTGATAATTCTTACGTCAATCGATTTGTCTTTACCTTGCGAGTGTCACGAAAGACATATTAGTGATCCCCAATCACTAAAACAGTAATCAAAATTCATCACAACGACAACCAGACGCAGTATTGTCAAAATGAAAAAAAAAGTCTAAGAACTATGTCAAGCTAGTAGTGGAGTGTCGTTGAATAGGTATTTTAATAGTATATTTTATAACGAGGGACTAAACGAAGCCATTATATACCCGAGGTGGTTTGCCTCCCGAGCTTGCGAGGGAGGCAATGAAAAGCGAGGGTATATTATATTGGCGTTTAGTCTCGAGGTGCAAACTGTACTTTTCACTTCGAGTGCGAGAAAATAGCCATTTAAAACTGAACAAATTTACACTCGACAAAAATTCAGAACTGAGTGGTCAGTTTCTTCTTCTATCAGGTCAGTCACAGATTAACCATTGAAAACACAACACAATCTCTCAACATTTTCGCAATGGAGATGATCCACACTCCACAGATAATTAGTACCTACATTACTGCAGCGGCTAGCAACAGAGGCATTGCTTTTCAAAATTAACGATGCACACAAACAACCATAATTTTTTTTCGCGTTGAAGAGTTATTTTTTTTTTTTTCAATAAACCGCTTTCTATTTGCATGCCAATGCGAAATTTAAATAAAACCTTTGACAAGTTACTCTTTTGTGACCATATTTCAGAGAAAAAGATCGTTCCATTTTTAAATTACTTTATACTCCCTAGGTAATAAACGGCCATTTTAATCCCGCTTCGTAGGGCTATAACGGCGTACTTTTAGGCCCGTATTACAGAACATCGCTCAATACTCAAGCATTACTTAAAACTAGATTCAAGCCATTTGATTGGTTGAAACTAGTTTTAAGCAACGCTTGAGTATTGAGCGATGTTCTGTAATACGGGCCTTAGAGCATGAGAAGTGAAAAATCATCTTTAGGTTCCTTTTATCATTTTTTATTTTAAATAATAGTTTAGGATATAACGATTTAAAGTTGTTTAACAAAACAATCATTCTCGCTAATTTTCTTACTTATTGATTTAAGTTTTTATTCGTAACTAAAAAGTATAACAAAAAAAAAACAATATTTAAGGAAAAACAATAAAACCCGAATGCGTAAAAACGAATTTTAAAAAATACTCGAAAAAATTAACTTAAATAAAAACTAAAAAGAAAGAAACAAGCCCAGTAGTTTAGAATTCTGAAATCATCACATAGTTTTTTGAGTATTCTTAAAAAATAGTTTTCACGCAGTCGGGTTTTTTGTTTTTCTTTAAGTAATTAAAATAAAATGTTTTTGTTTTAATGGAACAGTAGTAAGTTGATTCTTTATGAATCTATACTAATATTATAAAGCAGAAGAGTTTGTTTGTTTGTTTGTTTGGTTGAACGCGCTAATCTCAGGAACTACCGGCTAGAATTGAAAAATTATTTTAGTGTTGGATAGTCCATTTATCGAGGAAGGCTTTAGACTATATAACATCACGCTACAATCATTAGAAGCGGAGCAGGAATGAGAAATGTTGCAAAAACGGGGACGTTTTTTTCCTTTCGTTTTACTCTCTTATGTGACGCAGACGAAGTTGCGTGGTTCAGCTAGTTATGAATAAAGACTTATGCGTTTTCGAACACCGACGACGAAAATTTAAAAAAAAATATTTTTTCCCCTAGGGCAATAAATGCAATTTTACGCCCGCTCTGGTACGCTATAGTGACGGTCTTTTTGAGCAAGAGGAGTGAAAAAGTATTCATTTTTATTTTCGTCGTCGGTGCTCGAAAACTAATGTCTTTATTCATAATTCATAAAGACTCAACTTATTACTGTTCCATTAAAAAAAAAGCATGATAATCTGGTAATTTTGGAATTAGTTAGGTATTGGGTCAGGAAATGTTTATCAGAATAATTACCTGTTCGTTTTTTGTAGGACGTAACTTCAACCTAAAATAGTTGTAGGTAAATGTATTGGGACCGAATTTTAATTCAGCACGTGTATAACTTGTTTTCTTTTCAGCCGTTAATGACAATTTTCCTATGGATTCGAATCACATTTCCAGCTATTTGACCTTATATTTTTTAATTCAAGTTTTTCGTAGAATCATTTCAACATCTCATTTAAAGTCAGTCAATTTTGGGCCTGGGCTTACAATATCTTTGTCCAATTTTGCCTGTTTAAGTCGTAATTATGGATCAGGGCCCTGAATGAGATGAAAATCAACGTTGCAAAACACCGCGATGTTAGTTTTCACATCAAAGCGGGCCTTTTCTTTTAGGGCTGCTATCACATCAGATTTTTTTTTAATATGGTTTTGCCAATCTCTCAACACGCCCTGTGTACCTGCAGCTATTAGGTATGTATACCTAAGCTTGCTGAAATCCCTCTGCTGGGCTCCTACCATAATTAATTGATGCATTATTCCAGATGCGAATGTATAATATTTCACTTGCGAGTACGCGGTCTTTCATAACGAGTGCCAGCGAATCATGAAATCGGACATCGTTCAGGCAATCAGACAACTGACTTGATTGATGTAATTGTTGCCGATCAAGGCGGGAATTTTCCGTTTGCCTTTAAAATGGAATAAATAGTCTATAACTGACATGAAATACTCTATCAAGGATAGATTGATCGATTCTGTACATTGTGAGTACGTACGTACGTAGTTACTTACCTATGGGTACTCCTCCTTTAAGGCTGATGCTGTAACCCTTCAAGTTCACAAAGGTCGAGGAACGATTTGGACCCTGAAAAAGTAGTTCCTCGACCTTTCTGAACTTGGAGGATTGTATTAATGGTTTTAATGATTACAATTCTGTAACTGCATAATTATGTATTACAGTCGCGAACATTATTTTAATTAACTTACAACCTAGCACTGGCCTGCAAATTGCAAAAACATAAGAAAATCTTTCACCTTAATTTACATATCAATAGGCTAGTATCCACAAGTGACGTATTGAGAATTTTAAAAGCGTCGTATCTTCGTCAATTTTGTTTTATGTATCAAAAGAAAAACTACGGTTGAAATATTTTTTGAAAATCTAAGCGACGGACTAATTAGATATTTTCAGTTAACAAGCCTATTGCCGCACTAAAACGTTCTTTGGGCTTAGAATATTCTTCGATCATATTTTAACATTCAACTAGGTATATTACGATATAATGACTTAGAATTTTAATTACGCTGAAGTCCATGTAGAAGTGTATTACATACCTAAATACAGATTTTAGTTTACCTATGAGACATTTCTCGATCAAATGTGTTGAAAACTTATTTGGTGTCTACATATTTGTTAAATAAGCAATGAAGGTTCTATTTTACAAGTACATAGTTAGTATTTTAGCTACCTACTAGCATACCTGTCTAATTAACGGATTTCCACCACACTAAATTAAGTTTTAATTGGTAGTTAGAAGCCAGTTTTGTTTGGTTTTTAATTGCTTAGCGGAATAGTGATGCGATGCACAGATTTCAGACTAAGTATCATATTTCAGGTGTCTGGAGAGGCTCCACAACTCGAATACGTCCACATCTTGTGCTATCACACTTTTAATGTGCTGACTGGCTGCCATCTTTACACCACAGCATCATCTGCCTAGCCTTTTCCAATGTGTTGGGATCGGCTATCACTTCAGTCTACAGGATGCAGACAGAGCAAATGTCTATCTTGGTCAGTACCTGATAAGTAGTACCTACAAGCTAAAAACGTTAGAAAATGACAAATTTCGCGATTTACCCTGGCGCTTTCACCTTAACACCGCAAATACGTAACACATTTTTGAATCACAATCTGTAGGATTTTAAAGGAAAATGGAAACTTTTGATTGCAAATGTTGGAAAAAAATTCGTCGGCTAAACCGCGAAAAAAATGTATCTAGTGAGTGTTACGAAATTGCCAAAATGAATGGCATTGGGTATATGCGAGTGCGTTACACAATTACCGCGTTCGCGTTCTACGCCTGTTCTCAATTAGCTCGTAGTGTACCGACAGGTAAGTTTTTGTTTTCAGAAATTCAGCAAAACAACTAATACAGCAACTTGCCAATGTCACGAGTAGGATCTCGTTATTTCCATTTCGGTATTCAGACTTGTTTTCAAATTCTACAGTATGAATAATGCAGACGTACGATTGGTAAACATCCCGAGTAGGTAGGTAAGCAGAAACTGGTCCTGCTAACAATTATACGACGATTAAGGCCACTTCAGTTACCACTTTTACTCATTAAGGTTTGTTAGAGATATGGACTTTAAGCTCCGTGAGACTAACTAATGGCTCTATGTTATCGCAAAAACTTGACGGTTTGCCTGGAGAGGGGCATTCGGTAGCGCCATGTTCGTACTTACTAATTCGAAAATATGAATATACCGAAGTGCATACCTAATTACCTACCATTTCTGGTTTAACCTAGCTGATTATGATTTGTTATGTCAATACATTTTGGACAATTCAACATGTTTGAATTCGGAATTGAACGTAACAACTCCATGTTTGTAGTAAACTTTGCAGAAGTGTCAACAATCAAAGTCGTTCTAGAACCGACACCCATCGAAATAGAATGAGTTTTCTCGAGTAAGACTCGTGTTGCACCGAATAGACGTGAATCTTCCATGTATAGGTACACACCAATGCAGCAATGTTCTTTGGCGTTTTGTTTCATAAACATCGGCTCGTTATCCATTGGTCGCACTCAGTCGCAGCGAATGGAAAGTTACTGCCAATGCGTACAGTGACCATGCTGTTGATAAATGGATTAAGATATTGTAATATAACAGACATCTTAGTGAATCTCCGGAACTGAAGTACCTCCTGCATATTGTTCGGATACTGATTGAGATCTTCGCCAGTCGTTACGCCTAATATTAAGGTGTTGCTAATATAGGTCTGAAACGACCGGCAGATGTTGTCCTCATTAAAATTAGGCTATCTCAACTAGGGCAAGTATTCAAAGATGAAGGTTGTTTTTTTTTGTTTCTGTAAACTGATACGTTGCGTACAGTCATCGAATCATAGCCTCAATAAACTGGCGCCTTGTATTGTAGATGTGATACTAATTTAACATTGAGTCACTTTCTTGGTAACTAATGAATAGCTCTGAGACAGGCTAGCTTTTGGCATCACCACCGTCAGTAAGCATGTTGACTACGGGAATGATATGAAGATTCGAATGACGTTATTATATTACGACGCGTAGTATTTCAAAAAACTTTACGAGTGGTACGCCAGTTCGAAAACACATCGAGTCAATAAAAAAAGTCGATCGAAAAATTGTTTGAATGGTACGCTAGTACAAAAGTCTAAGATCCACTGTTGCGAATAGCTTATTCCAATCTGAATTTCTTCAAAGTACAATCAAATAAAGTTCAACCTGAGTTTCAATTATAAAGCGTAGATAGCGAGTTCGATCCCCAGACAAATTCAGATTTGAATATGCTATTTGCAACAGTGGATTTCGATACCAAGCAAGATTTTCGTACTAGCGTACCTACCTAGCATTCAAAGAGTTTTTTTAGAAGGTTCCCAGGAATGGTGTAGAATCTGCTGGCGCTGCGGGACTGTTCGAAAGAGATACCCCCGGACACCCCGACCATAGAGTGGCCCCGGAACATAAAGTGCGAGGAAGGAACATGGATGGGTTTTAGTCAGTAAATTTCTGGCACTCCCTCCCGCTCCGCCCAGAGCGGGAGGACTCATTTGATAATTTTCCATCAGAAAAAAAGGAATGGTGTAAAACAAAAAAATATCGCAATGATGGGGAAAACAAGTGCTTTACGGTTTCGTTTACACCCTCTAAACCAAGGAAACATATTGTATTCTACCGCCTTATAGTACCCAGTCCCACACATTGTTTTAAAATGACGACACATCGAGCCTCCATACTGAAATAATTAGCGACCATTAAAGTAGAATCTTTCAGTTAGAACTTATTTAACAAAACAAAGAAAGCAAGCCTTCTTGTTTATCATTTACTAAAAGGTATTTCAGGTTATTACATCAGCCAAACCCAAAAATATGTTTATCAAAGCAGGTAAAAACATCTCTATGATAGTGCAATTTTCTAGAACTGTTCATGAACAGCTTAGGTACTCATTACTGACGCAATATCTGTTTATTTATTGCTTTACAAGGCTGTCTATAGTCCGACACCAATGCAACGAAAGTACTGATTACTTGCGGTGGCGGCGCGTGATTGGCCCGCGATGGAGGCCTGGCCAGGGTGTGGCGAAACGTGTCGTGCTTGCTCTGTGCTCGGTTCAAAATCATACTACTTATTCAAGGCATACCGATTAAGCAAAAACTACTTACGAGGAACTAAGTATCTAACTTTATCATTATTTATCGGTTTAATTAATAACTCTTTGAGCATTGAAGCATGGCAACCAGTCAACAAAGCAACAAGGCTATTTAATCAAGCACGTAATGTTTGCATATTTTTTGCAGACTCCGACTCGATTTGCTGAATCAATCGAACGATATAAACGTGAAACGATTACTGCGTCGAGGTCGTTAAATGTTAGGTAATTATTAATAACTAGGAAGTTATTATTACAACTAAGATTATTCAATTCTCTTGCAAATATTGTTGACGAATTGTAAAAATTAAAGATGCGGCAACAGAAATATTTTAAAGGTGCCCTTGAAATAAGTATGAAAATAGAATGTATTATTAACCACGAAGCATTAGTTTTTGCGGTACCTAGTCTTTGTTAATGGGCGTCAAGTTAATTTAATACATAATTGCAAAGAACCACCTTCAACTAAGTTTCCTGTAATTACATTACAATAACAAACAAAGGACGAATGTAATAATGTGTAAGTAAATATTTCTATTTTTATAGAATTTTACGATTGCTGTAGAGCTGTAGTCCTACCTACTATGTAGGTGTCATATTTAAGAGGAATGTTGTAGATGAACCTGCTTTTTTCCACTCAAGATATCATGGACTTATTTTATCTCCTCGAAGTAGCACCACAAGTCTGCGACACGAAAGAATCTTGGTATCAGTACCGGTTTCCTGAAACCGGTACTTACGGATACCAAGCTCGGCTAGCAAGTGCTGAGATGTCACGTAGACGAAAGTGCGCAATTGAAATTTATGAGACAGCAACGTGCTTTCTTTACATTTTATGACTTGCCAATCATAATTCTATGAAAGGTAGTTAAAGTTAAAAACAGCGTTTGAATTGTTTGAAAAACATTAAAGTGAGTCGTGGTTGGAAAGTTGTAAGATTTTATTTTGGAAGTGGATTTAAAAGGTTGACATTGACCTTGGTCAGAGAAGTCGAGGCCTAAGTTCAGGTGGTTGTTGGCGAAGACCAAGATTCAAGAACTGTTTGAGTGGGAAATTTGATACTTAAAAAAATCCAGAAATTAGGGCACAGTAAAATGTGGAAATAGGTATACTCGAACCGGCTAAGACCCACTCGCGGCTGTTACGGGTCGGAAGACGATGATGGTTTTCCACAATGATGTGTTAAAATATTGCATCTACCGAGGGCTTCCCTCGGGTCATCATCGGCCTATTAATATTCCCACTGCTGGGACAGGCCTCCTCTCTGTGAGAGGAAACTTTCAAAAAATACTTCTTGCAGGGGTGAAAAACCCTCGTCATTCTGACGGTGAAAATATTCCCAAAATATTGTTTGTCATAAGATTACCTACTTGTTTATGATATATCGCCATGATTTTGCGACTCAGCGGTATTTAAGCAAACAAAGTTGATAACATTCCTTTTCTTATCAGTGACACACCTACTATTCACATCACACTGTAGTATAGGTAGGTACTTACTTACGTGTTCATTGATAAGAATTCGCACTTTAAAAGTAGCTACCTACGTACTGTAGGTACTAGTAGATTTACATAATCTATGAGTCTATGATGGAATTGTGCCATACAATATTACCTATACTATTTTTATGTACTTAATGGGCAACGACCTATGACAATAATAAATGAAATAGATAATCTCAAAATTGCACAACGCACGCCCACGTATTTCGGCAGATTTCCGCTTGAAATGATGACATAATTTGGCACAGATTTCGTTCTTCGTTTGTTTCATCGTTTCATTTATTGAAATGGTTTGTTTTGACAGATTTTATCAACTTACAAACTAGATCTAGGTATTATATTCATAAAATTCTTGGGTCGAGAATGCCACTTGGTGAGTTGGTTGGTAGATATGAATATCATCGAGTTAATTAAACGCTAATCTAGAGGTCATGGTCATTAACGAGCCGAAAACTCACATAAAAATTCAGTATGTGCTGATATATTATTATTAGAAGGTTGACTGGTAGAGAATGCCAATGGCATTAAGTCCGCCTCTGTACTATGTGCTTGAAGTGTTAAATAAATAAATAAATAAATATAGAATATTAATATTCTAATCTGGAAAATATCTAAACGCAGAGCTAAGTGAGAACAAAAAATCTCTTTAGTTCAACCGTAAATTGTGTGATAGAACAGCTAAGTACTTAGAACGAATGGGAAGGTCCCACTATACTCCCACAATTCACCTAGGTTCTTCGTTTTTAGGGTTCCGTAACCACATGGCAAAAATGGAACCCTTATGGATTCGTCATGTCTGTGTCCGTCCGCATGTTACAGCCACTTTTTTCCGAAACTATGAGAACAATGCTGTTGAAACTTGGTAAGTAGATGTATTCTGTGAACCGCGTTAAGTTTTTCACTCAAAAAAATAAAAAAACTAAATTCTGGGGGTTCCCTGTACTTAGAACTGAAACTCAAAATTTAAAGGTAAACCGCAATTTAGCTTACGTTCTTAGGGTCCTGGGTTCGAATCCCGGTAGGAGCAAATGTTTGTGTAATGAGCATGGATATTTGTTTCCGTGTCATGGATGTTTAAATGTATAATAAGTATGTATTTACAAACAAAAAAAAAATATATAGTATATCAACTATCTAGTGTCCACAACACAAGCTTTGCTTAGTGTGGTACTAGGTGGCGCTGTGTGTTAATATATATATATGTCACCGTAAAATTGTCAAACACGTTATATTACAATATAACGTGTTATTTCTCGCGATATTGTAATGTCTCGAATTATTGTCAACTGAACATACGGAAGTAACTCTGCCTCCATAATCGGGACTTGGGGCACCCCCCCCGTTAGGTTCCTTTAAACCCTGCACTCGGAAATAGGGGCCCGTCTCCCGGCTCCGTCGACTACGCTTTTTAGGGGGAATATAAAGTGTTTTAAGGTTATGTTATATTAATCGGTATTTCTCAGGAATGGTGCATTATCTTTTCATGAGAGTTGTGCCACTGGGCAAGGGGGACCCCTCCTTCCCTCCACACCGCGTAAGTTGACTACCATCGCATGCATTTCACGAAAAATAATGCGTTTTGTTGTAAGCAGTATGTTCATTTGACAATAATTCGAGACTTTACAATATCGCTAGAGATATTACAATATAACGTATTTGACAATTTTACGGTGACATATATACAACGAACAACAAGAACTGTTATGTTATGTTACTTGCGGCTACGGAGCTCTTCATGGGCGAGTCCGACTCGCACTTGGCCGCTTTTTTCGAACACGCTATATCGTAGGACTATGTAAGAACAAAAAATCCCATTAGTTTTGCCGTAAAATTGTGTAATAGAACAGTAGAACAAATGGGACTATTTATTCACAGTAGTTCTACGATTTTGTACCACCTGAAATCGAAGGTCTCGTGGGTAAAAAGTCCCACTAGTTCTACCGTAGAACTGAATGATCCGAAAATACATCAAGCATCAGCATCAAGATTTATTCATTTTTATTCATAAAGTAAAACAATAGCGAAGTCGCAGGTTAACATGGGACAGAAAGATCAGGTCACCATCGATGGATGTGCGTCGCCAACAAAATAACTCAATGTTTCATGTGATTGTTATTGATTTGACATTGGCGCTGTCGATCGAAGATTAATTGAGCAATAGGTGGTACATTATGTTTAGTAGGCATACTTGTACAAGTGTGAAAGACGGCACTCATGATGGTATTGCACAGTATGCCTACTTCATAGGCAGGTACTCGTCAGCTTGACCCTTTTTATTTTGGATGGTTAATCCTCAAACGACTTCTCCCACTCTGGGCGGAGCAGGAGGGAGTGTCAGACTTTTACCGACTTAAAACTATCTATGTTCCTTCCTCGCCCTTTACATTCCCGGGGCCGCGGTATCTCTTTCGAACAGTCTCGCAACTCCGGCAGGCTTCGGCCCTTGCGGACCCTGACAATGACCCCTGATAACACCTAACTACAACTTTTAAACGAATTAATCTCGAAAATTCTGGTTATTTCTTCTCTATTGCATTTTTTGTTATGCAACGAAAATAATCTGATATCTTAGAGCATCTTATTGTCGAGTACTAGGTATTATTTTAATCTACACTAGCTTCTGCCAGCGGCTTCGCCCGCGTGAAGTTTGATTATTGTCCCATGGGATCTTACTACCGGAATAAAATGTATCCTATGTTTTATGTGGGTCATAGCGTGATGATATAAACGTAAGAGTAAACAAATATAATAATAACAAATCTCCGAACTGCTAAGCTATCGGGAGTTACACGTGTTATTGTGAGTCAACTATAAAAGATAGACATATGCTGTCGTGGGATATTTTTTATATAATTTTATGTGGAACATTTCCGTTATACATGATTTCTATGTAGCTTTAACCATTAAGGCTGCACACGCGACGGAAGCTAAAAAAACCAAGTAACTTCTCCCGTTTTCCCAACATTTCCTTTCACTGCTCTGCTCCTATTAATGGTAGCGTGATGAAAAGTATACTATTACCTGCTCAGGAGTATGTAGAATAAATTGTACCAAGTTTCGTTAAAATCCGTCGAGTAGTTTTTTTTTCCTATAAATAACATACAGACAGACAGACAGACAGACAGACAGACAGACAAAAATTTTACTGATTGCATTTTTGGCATCAGTATCGATCACTAATTACCCCCCGATAGTTATTTTGTAAATATATTTCATGTACAGAATTGACCTCTCTACAGATTTATTATAAGTATAGATAGAAGAAGAAGAAGATAAGTACTCGTACATATTAAATTTCGTGGCAAATTAACATTAGATACCACCACGCTTTTGGGTCCTGAACTCCTGATCCTGGTAGACCGATACACTTCAAACAGCGGGACTAGTATGTAAGAATTTTTAAGAATGGGTCGGCACTGGTTAACCTTTTGACCGCCAGAACATAAACGCACAATTTCATCTACTATTTTGTCACATATTTGTGTCGTTTGGCGTACAGGGCACGCGCTTGCTTGTCACGTATATATGTGACAATGGCGTCCAAAAGGTGAATTCCAGCATTTCATATTACAAGCGTACTGTGTTGTAAGAAATTAGACTAGACTGATGGACGGTTCGCAGTAGTCTTCGTCGTCGTATAACTCTATGGTAACGATAACTATAGATTAATCTATCAAGAAAGAGTTCCTGTTATATTATCATCTTAACTAGCGTGGCGCTGATCGTGCATGACGCACGTCGTTTCGCAAACATCGTCATTGGCTTTCAAATGAAATTCGTCAGCGTCTCCTAATTAATACTTGTTTAGTTAACTGCTAAAAGCTGTAGACCACGTATTTAAATTAATGGATCCAAGATCCCAATAGTCTTACTCATTGCTGAAGTTTCTGGAGGATTTCAGCAAAAATCTATCATAATAATTATATTCTAGTCCTTTGATGACTTGATTTATTTATTAATTTATTTATTTAACAATTTATGTACACACTTATTACAGAAAATATAAAAGGAACAGAAAATAGTACAAAGGTGATGCTTATTTCTAATGAAATCTCTTCCAGCATACCTGCGAAAGGAGATAATAAATAAAGAGATGTAGACATAGTGTGTAAAAGAAGGAGAGAAAATGGAATACATAAAACAGATTAAATATCTTAAATATATACAAAATTAGAATACATACATACATACTCATACATACAAAAATTAAGAAAAAACTTTAAAACAATTAATAAAAAAAAAACTAATAATAAATACTTATGCAATTATGACGAAATGGATAGGTAATGTTCTTTCACTCTTCGCTTGAAAACTGCAACCGTTTGGCAGTCCCTAATGTCAGGCGGAAGTGAATTCCACAACCGAACGGCGTGGACAGTGAAGGAGTAGGAGTAGAAGTCGGTAGAGTGTGGAGGGGATTTGAGGAGGTTCCTAAGATGCGACCTGCAAGGTGCATCAGAGGGACGAGAGTAGGAAAACCGTTCGCGTAGATAGGATGGGGTTTTAGGGTTGTGTAGGATGTTAAATAGCAGACACAATATCCGAGAGTTCCTGCGAAGTCGGATTGGGAGCCACTTGAGCATTTTGCGAAAATTGGAAATATGATCGAACTTTTTAAGGTTAAAAACAAAACGAATACAGATGTTTTATAAACGCTCAAGTTTGTTTTGTAAACGCTCAAGTTTATTTGATTCGTCAAGAACATTAACTGTTCATCCTGTATTTCATGGCTACCTACTACGAGTTCTTTCTAACGCCGCGGTTTTATATAACTTACTTACGTAAAGTTACGTATAACTGTCAGTTAATATGCCACGTCTCGCAGCTTTCGGTGTTTCTATAAACTTTAGTTTGAAATGTCTTGTCCGCGTCACCTACACTATCACTTGATTCATAGAAAATTCAAAGAAAGCTTTTCTGCAACGTTGTTTCTATCGTTCCTTAAGCTAACTGTCAAACAGACAGAGATAGCAACCTACAGATAACTGTGAGTTATTGAAAACGACCGTAAGAGAATGTCCAAATCTTGACTCCGAATCCGCTACTGAGAAATTACTGAAAGAAACACTCAATAGCCCGACTTAGCAGTAGCGCTTACAACGACTAGACATCGTCCAACTACATAGTTCGTTCTAAACAGAGGTGTTTGTCTTTGTTTCCAGAGTTTTCTAGCATTCAATAAAACTATGGTAATAAAGGGGAAGTGATAATTTACACAACTGACGTCGTTGTTTAGCTTCCGTGATTTATTGCAGCAATTAGCAATTGAGTCGAGGCAGGGTTCATGTGTAACAACAGCCTACTGTCTGCGCTAACGACCAATCACCATTAACAGACGCATCATGGAATCGTGCCGAACGTATATTCACTTATACTTAAGAGTTAAGATAGTTTTGAACGTATGTGTTGCTGTGGGTGAGCTTATCACAGCAGCGTGGAAAATTACTAGAGGTATATAGTGATCTAGACAGACAGGAGCATGTCTTGAAACGTAAGCCTAGTCAGTCTAGAATGTTCGCACTGCTGGGTCACAGTTCAGTAGTTCACAGGCCTCCTATGAAAACGAAACTGCACATACCTATTCTCGAACTCTCTGAATGGTAACAAAACTGAATGAAGAAGTTCTTGTTCGTTGTAGAGCTATGCTATGATTATTAAATAATCGATAGGTAGTATTCGCTGCTCAAGAATTGGCAACATTATTATAAGAGTGTGGATTGGTTGACCTTTTAAAATGCTTTATTGAAAGATTTGTGCATGGAATTACAAATAAAACCTGTTATAAGAAAACAACGACCAGTGCCTATTCTTATGATTTTTCTAACATTTTGTTATGGTCACGTGATTCTTTTTTTGTTTAATGTCAGCTACATACCTTCTTAATGTCAACGTTTTAAATAGGTAGTATTTGAAGCTAGAACAGGAACTCAGATTATAGAAGAAGGTGAACAGGTGGCTCGCCTAATAGCTCGCGGCTAGAACTGGCTACGCCCATGGTACAATAAAAAAAAGTTGCTCGTTTTTGTTCCCAATCAAAATGTGAATGTTACTATCGCAAACCTTGAGGTGAAGGATAGTGTCGAAGGATTGCCTCATTAAGAAATCATAGACGTAGATTATTATAATACAATAGGTTTAGTATTTGCTCATAATGTATACAGCGTCGTGTACGATTACAATGCGAATTATTATAGCACGTGTTGATATTAATTCCCATCTTGTTTTAATCACAGTGTTACATGTGATTACCCTCGTTTAGTACATGTCAAACGTCAATAAAATCACGCAAAGGCAGCCAGGTATTAACTCATTTTGACATTACCTTATGTTTATAAAAGGTGGCTCAATATCAACGCAATAAGTCTACTTTGGGCTTTGATATGCTTTTTAATATCAGGATTATCTGGGCACATCTGTCCTGATAGGTGGCACTTTGCTGTTCATTAAATAAAATCATATCTCAGCAGTTTTCGATCATAATGAGTTTTAGTACATACGGCGACATAGCTATACATTCTCTATGTATAATGGCCTCATTCCCGTACAATGAGATATCCACTTATACTGCTATTGCATAGCTTGATAGCTCATCGCGTGTTCTACCTAGATGACGTTCGCTTCCCTCACTACATTTTTTTTGGTAAAATTATGATCATCGTCATCATTTTAGCCGAAACACTATTTAGCGTC
This sequence comes from Xestia c-nigrum, assembly GCA_916618015.1. Taxonomy (NCBI): domain Eukaryota; kingdom Metazoa; phylum Arthropoda; class Insecta; order Lepidoptera; family Noctuidae; genus Xestia; species Xestia c-nigrum. The sequence goes on from OU745245.1 coordinate 14,896,374, forward strand.
CACTGCTCGACATAGGCCTCCCCCAATGGTGTCGCCACATTGACCGGTCCCGTGCGACTTGCATCCAACGGATTCCCGCAACCTTTACCAGGTCATCGGTTCACCTAGTAAGAGGTCTTCCAACGCATCGTCTTCCGGTTCGCGGAAAATTATCATATTGTAAATAAACTAGATATGAGATTATCAGCTCGCTTTATTTGTAACCCATACATCTAAGGTGTAGTACACTTGTAGAATTATATTCGCAGGTTATTTGCCCATGCGCTGTATGGACCACTCCTGCTGGCAAAGAGGGCACCGGTTGTTCTGCTTCACCCACAGGGACATGCAGCAGAAATGGAAGCTGTGGTTACACTCTCCCCAAACCACCACGCAGTCTTGTTTGCCGTAAGAATCCTTCTTGCTCTCTCCCTGGCACCGTAGACAGGCATCTATGGAAAAGAAAACAGATAAGATAAGCAAGTTTACATATTATTATAGCTTAAAATAGTAGGTTCAGAATACGCGGAATGAAGACGGATTAGGTTAGACTAGACATTCTTATCAAGATAATGTATAAATGTAGGTACATACAACAGTGGCTTGTACTATAAACTGTTAGGATCGTTACACTCTTAGCATAATTATATTGTTGTGATTAACCCAATTGCTAGGTACGCACGACGATCAAGCCATTCATAAGCAGTATAAGCGGATCTCTCATTGTACGGGAAATCTCTGCAAAGCGAGACCATGTTATACAAGAAATGGTTGATGTGTCGTCTTATGTACCTACCTACTTGTTGATTTTATGCAGCAGATGAAAGAACTACACAACTATTCTAAGATGGTACAGGATTCATACGAATATAGTCTGCGGGACCCAAACTCGTCTTTAATTTGTTGCCTTGTAATTCTACTTCCAGATCATTATGATACGGGTACATAGCCGTAAGTATAGAGTTTATCTCACCAAGAGCATGTCTTTATTTCGGTCCTGTGATCTGTGGTATATTCGCCGTTTGCAAGGTTCTAAAATATTGATTAAGTACCTAACTAATCTGCAGGCTTACAGTAGGTACCATTCAGATTACATTTTCTTGATAATAACAAAAATCATAAGTTTCCCCGCTTTTGCAAAATCTTATAATAAATAGCGTTTAGTGACAAATTAAAATTAACAAAAAAAACTGGTACAAACACTGTTTAATCAACGAGATCTTTACATAATAATTATTTTAATAATGAAATAAAAAAACAAAGACAACATAAAATTATCCATGCTGATTCCATAACTTAATCAGTTATGCTCATGAATCAGCATCGATAGTTATCAAAGAAAATAATAATCTTCAATTTCGAACCCTACATACAAGTTACAACAGCACAAATCATACTGGCACAGTCTAGTAGTGGGTAGCCTACCAGCCAGCTCAAAGCTGTCCGTTATATAATGGAGTGAGTCTCGTACGTCGTTAATTGAGGAACATAAATGCTGGTATCATTACTATACCGAGGCCATATCGCTTCACGTCACTGTTCTTTCAGCCCTTGGCATATATTGGAATAAATATAGGTACCTACGTCATTTAATGTGGTATTTAAAAAAGAAACATAGGTATCAGTAATTGCATTTATTTCCATGCAAACGTTTCACAGAATAACGTCATTTCCGACTAACTACATTTTATACGGCATCTAGTTACTGAAGCACTAGTAAAGAAACTTGTTCTTTCGAAGATTTATGTACCTACGCATATCGTAAGTAGTGATTGAACTTCACCGTATTATTAAGTTACGTAGGTATTCATTAAATAATCTGAATCCGATCTGATACAAAGCTATAAATAAATAAACAGGAAAACAGAATTAATTGCATTTATTTTAAGAATTATTCTTTCCCGTTTCGCGTTTTTTAACTTTCCACTTTCTAAGAACGACACGACAGTACGATTAAAGTAACCTTAAAACAGAACAAAATATTAATTAGGTACACGGTATATAAAACTAATGAATATTTTAATTTGACGCCGCCGAGAACTAGTTTGTTAACTTTTGACGTCATGTATCACTTTTACGCCTATGTAACATATTAATTTAAATAATTAATTGGGAACTCCAGTGGCATGACGTTGCTTGGACACTTCCTGATGCAAGCCAAGAACAAAAGTGGCGCTTTAGAAATATTCTAGGAAAAGGAGACCGAAGGATAGGTACCAATGGGATTTTTTTACACACTAAAACATTATTTTTGAAATGGTAATTTATTTATTTGTGCACACACTCATAACAGTTTCATTGATAGAAATTATAACCATAAACACAATTCATAATAATTTATGTTTCGGAATTTTAGGCAAGAATTTCAAAGTGACTTGATTTTCTTTTACTACAATCACATTTTACACTGTTTCATTACCATCAATATCAATTAACGTCGCAAATGTTATTAATTACAGATGATACAGTAATCGCATTACAAATATGTGTGTAATGACGGCAGCCTGAAGAATAAACACCGCGCACGTTGAGTGACAGCAGCTACATGATCCTGACGTGATGTGTCAATGTTCAGATTTTATGATTAAACTAGCTGATCCACGCAACTTCGTCTGCGTCACATATGAGAGAAAAACGAAAGGACAAAAATCCCCGTTTTTGCATCATTTTTCAATCGTGCTCCTCTCCCAATAATCGTAGCGTGATGTTATATAGCCTATAACCTTCCTCGATAAATAGACTATCCAACGAAACACTATTTTTTCAATTCGAGCTGGTAGTTCTTGAGATTAGCGCGTTCAACCAAACAAACAAACTCTTCTGCTTTATATTATTAATATTAGTATACCTAGATATCACAATAAAACATCACGTGTTTATGAGCAATAGAACGTATGCACTACTTTCGAACTGTCGATATTTGGCGAAGAACTTGTGTACTTCTTAGAGTGTTGATAACACAAACTTCAAATAATATGGTCGGCCTAAAATTCTGTTATGAATATAGCTTGCTGATCAAATCAAATCAAATCATTTATTTCAACTAGACCATTAAGGCACTTTTGAATGTCGATACTTAAAACGAAAAAAAAGCGAAGCTACAGTCACAGATACAAGGTATAATAACTTGAGAAAGTACTGTAGTTGCCCATTCCCTAGCGTAGATCTCTATGGAGAAGAACGGGCAAGAAACTCCATGGACACTCTTTTCAATCAAAAAACAAAATTGTTACAAAATCTTGGTTACATCTTTCATGTTGAGATTATACATATGTGAGATCGATGTACAAAGAGGTGCACATTAAGAGCGTCCAGAGTAAAATAAATCGACAATTTAAAATAAAGCAATTCAAATTATCCATGGCAGCTAAGAGATGACCAGTCCCGACTGACAGCGCTTCTCTCAGCCACCAAGGCATATTCAAGTCAATGAAAGATAACTAAATGCAAATGGTAGCTTTACAGTACATGGTACTCACACAAGTGCTCCAGTGAGTAGTCAACCACAACAGCTAGGTCGTCAAGTGCACAGATGACAGGGCATGCGGTGCAAGATGGAAATTGGGCCATTGTTAGGGCGATTGTGCACTACAAGGAATTTTACTGTCCGGCAGTCCGATTTTTTACGGTCCGATATGGCACGCCATATAATATACAGGGTTATTTTTTGTTTATACTAAACCCGAAAAGGGGTCATTGTACTCATCATTTTGAACAACTTTTTCTATGGGACGAACCTTGAAATCGCGAAAAAAAAATCAGCTGTTACCTACATTTTGACGAGTTATGCGAACATAAATGTAGGGAACAGCTTTTTTTTTTCGCGATTTCCGGGTTCGTCCCATAGAAAAAGTTGTTCAAAATGTCATCATTTTGAACAACTTTTTCTATGTATTGTTGAGTACAATGACCCCTTTTCGGGTTTAGTATAAACAAAAAATAATGTTGTATATGTTACGGCTAATACCCGAAGTGCGGCTACACCTAGTTTTAGCCGGTTAGAACTAGGTGTAGCCACTTACTCTTGGTTAAACCTAGTACGAGCCGATTGTTTTCGGGTAAAACTAGGTCTAGCCTTCATCATGCCGGCTACAACTAGGTCCAGCCATTCCCTGTTGGATAAAACTAGATGCAAACAAGTTGAAACACGTAACAGGCGCCTGGATAGTTTATGTAACTTTATAAAAGTGTTATTTATAATTATAATAACATTCTTTAAATTATAATATGCAACTATTGTCTGTTGTTAAAAAAATGTTCCTGATTGTTCCTATTGTATTAAAAATTGTACTCCTAATAATTTGTGTTAATTATTACAATGTGATTTATAAGGTTGTCTATTGTTTGCCCGAAGATTATATGCCATAATCATCATTTTCCCGAATTTCATTTACCCGAATTTCAATGAGTATTATGTCGTGGCTGTTGACTATTATGGCAAATGATATTAGGGCAAATAAAATTCGGGTAAACGGCGGTATACCGATTTATAAGAATAAAAAACTCTCTACGTTTCTTTTCATATCTAAAAAAGCTCTGCCGATAGCATAGATACAACTACGTACAGCCAATCCCTGTTAGATAAAACTAGGACACGCGCTGCTGCTGCAGACGCTGTGAGTCACACTCGCTAGTAGACCTGCAGTAGATCAGCAGCACCGGGCGCTCACATCCTACAGAGGCGCGTGCCTCGCTATGCCCTCCACCCCGCGCCGCTGCTGCAGATGCGGTGAGTCATGAGTGTGACGCGGGGCGGAAGGCTTGGCGGGACACGCATCTAAGTTTTATCCAACAGGGATTGTCTGGACCTAGTTCTAGCCGGAATAATATCGGATAGACCTAGTTTTATCCAACAGGGATTGGCCGAACCTAGTTGTAGCCGGCATGATGAAGGATAGACCTAGTTTTACCCGAAAACAATCGGCTCGTACTAGGTTTAACCAAGAGTAAGTGGCTACACCTAGTTCTAACCGGCTAAAACTAGGTGCAGCCGCACTTCGGGTATTAGCCGTAACATATATACTAGTTTGTGCACTATACGTAATTTTACCGTCCGACATTTAACTTTTCCCCATTCCTGAACGGAACTGCCGACGTTCCAAGAAACTCATCGTTCAGAGTAATTTCGCGTGCGTGGCGTGTAGTTTCAAAGACAGAGCTACCCTAAACTGAGGCGTATCATCCGAGTAAAGACGGACAAGTGCACAAGCCAATCATCCGTGTTTTTCATGCCACTTCGGACCGTAAAAAGTCGGATGTTCGGACAGTAAAATTCCTTGTAGTACACAATCGCCCTTAGTGGAGACAAACCGATACACTTATGTACTTGTTGTCTAAAAAACTTTGTAATAATTCACGAATCCTGATTTAGCAATCTTGTTCTTTATCTAAATTAAATATTGTAGTGTATCACGTGTGGATGAGATAATTTGAATTTTAATAATGTCATAGGTTCTACTTAGTTCAAGGTTATCCAGCTTTTTTCTTATTGAAAATAATTTATAATTTAGATTAAGTTAGCACTCGTATTTATACATTGATGAATATTTAATTTTTTTTTTGTAATCAAACAAAAATATTCTGGGCATTGAATTCTAGCCTACCTATCTTGTGGGTGCAAATGTTAATATTTCGTATACCTACGTTTAAAGAGGTCATTTGACGATAAGCCCATGAATTGAGGCGTTGCAGATCCCGCATATCTAGATATGCGTCCTCAGTTGTAAGCACTAGTGCTTTTGTAAGCACTACCGACGACCTGACCTGTGAGGACGACCGGTATCAAAATATCGTCAAATATCTATCGATTACGCTCGTATAATATGAATGCTACTTCATAAAAAATCTGAAGATAAACGGCCTTATCCGTCTTCCTTCACACGTCATAATATTTAAAAATGATGCCAACGGGAAATGCGTCCGACAACTTCCTCGGACCGAATCGAAATCTGTTCAATAAAAATAAGCACGTTATTTTGGAAAAAATATTTATAGCAATATGAGATCAGGGGTTCTAAAATGGCCGCTCTAACAGAATCTTATTAAGTAGATAAATAATCACGTAATTTGTTTTAAATAGATCATAGACGCCTGCAGAACGGATGGTCGGTGGGGCCGAAAAGTCCTGCGTTGGAAGGCCTCCCACTTATAGGTGGACCGATGACCTGGTGAAGGCTGCGGGAGTCCGCTGGATGCAAGAGATCGGTCAATATGGCGACACTTGGGGGAGGCCCATGTCCAGCAGTGGACGTCTTTCGGGCTGAGATGATAATGATGATAGACGCAGTTAGTGTTATGAATTACACTTAAAGTACTTACGGGATTATATCCGTGATTTTCCTTTGTTTTACAAACTCACGGATATAATCCCGTAAGCACTTTAAGTGTAGTTAAAAACCGTGAAAGTCTAAGGTCCGTATTACAGAACGAAACTCAAGCACTAATCTCTGTTTAAAACTAGTTTTAAGTCGAGTTTTGATTTTAGAACGTTCCTCAAGCATAGATTCATTGATTGTAGTTCAGCCGAGTATAGCTTTATTCTAGATCATTACTCAGTTGTAGATTCTGGTTTAAGTAGAGATTGATCTATGATCACGCAAGTGTGGTCGACACCCCGCTTGAGCAGAGATTTCCTTGTCAGTGTCAAATTATTGTGTTGAGGAATTGAAGTTTATAATACAAACAAAATGGATAATTTCGAAGAGCTTGATAATTACGATGATATATTTAACGATGATTCGAACAGAAGGTTGAATTTCAGCGTTCCTCTCAGATACCTTAGAGATGTGCAGGATCCATACACTTTCATAAATAAATTGGTTTTAAACTAAATTCTGATTTTGCGTAACTTGAAACAGACTTGGCGAAATTTTTTGATTTAGTTTGATTGCTGTTCTGGAATATGAGGGATCCTCAAGTACAGATGTTATGTTTTAACTATGATTGGGCGATTAAAGATCAAACTGGACTTGAGTTTCGTTCTGTAATACGGACCTAAAACTGTGCAGTGTTATGAATTGTCACTTATTGGCCATTTGAAAAAAATGAAACGTAATTTTCCCATTATCACCTTATGATTCTATAAAAGCGGCCATTTCAGACTCCAGGTCTAGTCTTTCCAAACCGTCGTTTCGTATACACAACAAAAAAAAACCTATAAAAAATGATGACAGTTGCATTACTGATAGGATTATTAACATAAAATCTGAACAAGAGATGGAACAGCTTAGCTTATCTAGTTATTAGAATCGTTTATGTCACTGCCTACTAAATTATTATTCATCAGATTAAGATTATCTCTATCTTTCCAATAATTCAGTTTTACCACAATATTTCCATGCTCTGAGAAACGATGTTCCCATGTTTTATGAAGATATTATTATGATTGTTTTATTAATATTCAATTTATATTCCGCACTCATACAGCATTGACATTTATTGTCTAGTTGGCAATAAATATGCAATCTGTCATGCAAGTACCTACCTTCTGATATTCAGTAAGTTTATAAATCGGAAACTTTCCTAGGAGATTTCTAAAGGAGAGCAAGTGCATAATATTTCATAGGTAATTTGAATACCAGTCATGTAAGAGGGAATAAAATGGGTAATCTACATTTACCCATTTTATTATTGACGCTTAAAATGAGCATAGTTCTGCCGAAATGTAGCAATCCACATCTTAATTTTTTGTCCTACTGAATTCATTTAAAATCTATTCTGAGCCAAGTTTAGGATGAGAATGATGGCTTAAATTATAGGTTGGCTCAATATGCCCAATGATAACTCCGTCATATTATCCTAGCGAAAAAACAATTCACGCAGACATGATTCGTTAGCAAAGGAACGCTAAATTGCAAAATTTTCCAAAGTTTGTAAATATGTGATAAACACGTGAAAAAAGCGGGGTGTGAACTGTACTGACAATGAACCTAATACAGCGAGCAATAAATCACAATTGAGGCGACACCTGCGCCGCCCCCAATCAACTCCAGTCACAGCACACCAGACGCTGCGCATACGCATGTTTCCCGATTTGCGATATTGACCTTTATTCCAATTGGCCAATTGAAACCAAATGTATAGAAACGTATAATAATATCAAATTGACCTTTTGTTCTGTTCATTTTTTTCATTCGGGAAATAAAAAAGCTAATGCCGAAGGAAAAGCCGGCTTTTTGCAGTTCTCGGTAAGGTTTTGTGGTTACGATGATATATATATTTATGGTGTTCGAGACACGTCAATTAAATTAAGTCTTTATTATTTAAGTCTTTGTTAAATTAAGCCAAGGGCAAAAAAATCTGAACACACACAGTCACAGTTTGGCTCAATGTTTAAAAAACTAGTGTTATTCTTCGTGTATGTTTGTGTCTATCTTCAGATCAATTAGAACTTGCTACTTTTTAAAAAACAATTTACTCCTCCTGTAAATACAAACAGCACAATTCATCATTTTACTTTATAAGGTTGTTTTGTTGTAAAAAGCTAAAATAGAGACAGGTTCGTCGATGACATCAATCAAGGATGGTTAGTGACGACATTATTTGAAACAATATTAGCATTTCATTAAAAGTTGCCAAATATGTATGTATGTGTATGTACTTATTGTGTAGATATTCAAAAGTATGACATCAAAATTCTAAAACAAAAAAAAACTACGCCTAAAAAAATTTTGACGTGATAATTAAATACACCTGTAGCCATGTTCTCACTCGTATCTAATGGAGGATCAAGTTTGCCTAATCATGCTAATAACGACGAATAGATAGTATCCACGCATATCATTTATTTTTTGGACGATATCAAAAAATAATTTCAGTCGGCTTTTCCATGAGATTTCTATCATTTCGGATAATACAATTTTGTGTAATTAATTATTGTAATTTCCGTCTAGATTAGACTAACTTACATTAAATACTTATTTAGGTTGTTTTTTCATCATCATCATCATGTCAGCCGAAAGACGTTTTTTTTTCATATAACATTTTTCGTCATTCCTACGTCTCTAAATAGCACTTATTTCCTACTTCCATCACGTGACAATTGTTAGAGTTTTTTTTTGGTTTGTACATTAGAGCCTGCAAACTAATATCTACATGAGAGGTAGTTACCTAGTCATTTTTTGTGAACTTAAATAATTAAGTTACATGATGTTAGCAATTTTTTTGTTATAAAAAGGTATAACTGTGTATCTTTGCTTACTGCGTATTGAAAAACGGTTTGCAAAAAATGATTTGAAAAGGCAAAGGTTTTTGATCAAAAAAATCTACGATTCAGTTGAAAACCTGCGGTTTTTTCTTTAGAACACGCACGAATTAATGTCCAAACAAAAAAAATGGTTACATAACGAATTTACAAAAATAGGAAGTGTTACGTTGGCTAAATACTTTAGGGCCAGTTTCACCGGTTGCGAATAAAGTGTCGGTTAGTCTATTAGGAACTTATCTGCCAGATAAACTAACACTTTTGGTTTCACAGGTGTCGGATAGCGATATCTGGTAGATAAAGTATTAGAAACTGGCCCTTAATGTCGTAATTTTCGCTACGAACACACTACGAGCTACGGCACAAAAGGTGATACTTTTTTTGACGTGACAACGTCTTAAATTAGGTTGCGGCTGGGAGTCACTTATGAAAAAGTGTAACGCCCGGTAACGTTACGATGAGTCACCGAACGAGAGAGAGGCCCGCCGAATGCCTTGTGTCTCTCTCCCACTCAACTATGACGTTGTCACGTAAAATCTTCGCCCGTAAAACCGACTTTACAGGCAACCATTTTTTCACTGCATTAATGTCAAGCAGGAAATAAATGGCCAAATTAATCCCAATAAAATAATATCCCATTTTTCCATATAACTGCTGGTTAATTTAATTTAAAATATGAATACGTTTTGGACGTATAAGGGACTGATTTTGTTGGATAGTAATACATATTTATACCTCATGAAGAATTTTGGATGAGTTGGACTTTGAATTTATACAATATTGTGGGTTAGCTCACTATGCCATAACAGGCAGAGTCATAATAGGATACTTAATTGTAATATGATATGTTTTTTCTGTGACCATTTTAAGAATTGTAACTTTATGTTTCTGCTAAAGCGGCCACTTTAGGCCACCAGAGTACGGCGGCTATCAATGTCAAAAATATGTAAGAAAAAAATAATCTTATCTGACGGATCGAGGTTAGGATAAGAATGTGAACGTTTTGGCCCCACAGGTATCAAAAACATTTTATGCGCGTTGTATTTATTTATTTAGCGTGTGAACGTAGCTTATTATTGCAAAAATATGTCTATGTTATTATTAATAATAATATATACGTAATAACACGCTAAACTACAACTGTTACTTGCCTATTTAGCATGCTGTTTACATGTTGCCGGCTTGCCATCAGCCACGTGGAGTTCTACAATCTCATTGTCTAGGAACAATGATAGGTATATAGTTTAAGTAAACATAGCGGTGTTTATATTATATTGTTGTTTTTAATATGCAATGGATAAAACCACGTTAGACATTATTAGAGAGTATCAATCATATATGCTTCAAAGTTTGATTTTACTATTGCATCCAAGCATTTTCGTATAGATCTGGCAGTTGGTTTGGTAGTAAATTCATGGTAGTAAGGTTTAAAAATAATATACAAGAAAACTAGCAACTACGAAATGATTACATAAATGTTTTGTGGAAGATTTGTTACACGATAATACATTATTTATATGGGCATTAAATTACATAAGTGGTGTCATGGGATTCAAATGGCTGACTCTCCGAGATGGATGATAAGTCGATTATCAGCTTTCAACGAAATATTTGAAAATTAAGCTGCTAACGGAATTGTAAAGGCTGTGTCAAAAGTTTTGCAGGCAACGTGGTTCATGTCGCGTCGTACCTAGTTTTCTCTAGAATATTCTTTGACTGATTCGCGTGTGCCAGATGTACTGCCATTCGCACGCTAAAGGTGATTGCTCCCATGAATCCCGTGCTCTCTTACACGTAGCTGAGAAACGTCCCCAACGTTTAAAAATAACACCGAGTAGATGCGTAGGCGCACGGACGCATTACTCTACATATTAGTTGAACAAAGACATTAAATAGACTTGTTGTCACTCATTAATGACTAGCGACTGAAAAATCTCACTAACCCATATTCTAGAGGAACCAATTTAGGATAAATTAAAGCGTATGAAAACACAAAGGTTGGCTGAACTGATTTACTTTCAAAAATGAAAATGTATCACGTGCCTAATACATACGAACATGTAATGTCCTACATTCTTATTGATTTTTTAGTCTTTATTTACAGATTCCATGGTAACTGATACGGAATTAGGTTACTTTCGCCTATTATCAGTAATTTCGCGAACTAGATACTGATGTCGTCATTTTAGTGCGTAACAGGAAATGATAAAATGCTTTCCAAACTGATAATCCGTAGGCATATAGTTTTATTGCAGTTTGCGAGTATACATTGGCTAATCTCTTCTAAACGAGCCGTAAAACCTTATCGGAGACCGTTTTTCGTATAGAGTTTTGAACTGAATCTGGGAACCGACATCACTGATATAATTTAAATGTACAGACGCGAGCACATATACCTTGAACCTAATGCATTAGCGATTAAGTTGAAAATCTATTAAATAAATTTGGCAGATTGAAGTAGCGTCTGTATTTCGGTCTTTGACTGAAAGCTTAGACTCACGAACACCATAATTTATTTTTAGTAACACGTATCACGTACGTGTTTGTATAATTCCTAATATTTATCCTGGTTTAACCAATGGAATAATTGACGTAGGCAAATGTGATAATTTAATGGGAAAAACACTTCTGAAACTATTCCTGCGGGGTAATTGCGCAACACACTTAAAATTGTAATGCCTTTGATTTCAATAACTTCATTGCGTTATTAACATTGCCCCGCAGACGATTTTTGTAAGCCAAATTATTAATCCATTTTCCTTCAAAACTCCACTGAAAAAGTGTTAAATGTAGCATTTACTTTAATGTACAAACCTTTGTCTGCTTTTGGTTAATTTGAGCGTATCTTTTCAAAAAGCATAGTGCCCATGTGGAGATCTATCGCACTCAGTAACCAAATGCCTATGCTTAAACTAGTGTTGTGGATGTAGTGAAGGCGCCTCGATTTACACTTGCACACACCCACAGTCTCGTATGTATACTACCCGTGCATATGTGAGTGACGTGTACATACAACACGTCACACACAGAACGTCGTTAAAAAGTGTAGGTGTAACAGCGATAAAAAACCTTTCTGAAAATCGCCTCGTTTATAAATTTTCATGAAAACAATAGGTAGACGTAAGCATGACTAATAAAATATAGTTATAAATAGTTTGACAATCAAAAATAATGAAGATGTTATATATCTTTTCGCTTCTTTTGTTGTAACTCATTTCAGCAGAGCAAACATAAAATTTTAAGTACACAACAGGTCTATTACGAATTAAGTAAATGTTGACAGTCCCTGCCAGACTTTTCTCCAGTATTTTTCCATTAGTACCTTGGTTCATCGCTGAGGTCGCCACAAACGTTGCGTATTTTACGGGTCGGTACGTAGTACGTACTAACACAGGCAGACGGTTGTTTTACGGCCGTTTTCTATAACTTACTAACGTTTAACTGTTAGTTAATATGCCTACGCTCGTAGCTATCGGTGTTTCTATAAACAAAGTTAGCTTGAAATATCCTCTTCTCGTCCTACCTGTTACTTGATTCAGGGAATAATCACAGTACGCTTTACTGTGACGTTTTGTTTCTAACCGTCTGTAAAATAACATATAGAGATAGCAACCTGGCGAAGCCGATTAGTCAGTTATTGAGAATAACCGTTAGTAAAAACAAAAAACTAGAATATATAGCGAAGACAAAATAAAGTAGCAATGTTTTTTTCAGCATACTCTTTACGCCATTGTTTATATTGAATTAACCTTCTTTCACTAAGCAAGCTAGTAATATTTTGCAATAATTACACCTCGTATCGTTGACGTTCCGTGCCAGTTAGATTTGCGACGACGTTTATTTGGAACCGACAAAATTAGAGCTGCCTCACTCACACATATAGAAGTGAATGTAAATTCATTCACTGAATACGATTGACTTCGACTTTCAGGCCATACAAAGCATAGGTTATCTCGAACCTGTAGGTACTGAATACATTTTTATGAAGATACTAGCTGACCCACGCAACTTCGTCTGCGTCACATAAGAGAAACGAAAGGAAAAAAAATCCCCGTTTTTGCAACATTTTTCATTCCTGCTCCGCTCCTAATGGCCGTAGCGTGATGTTATATAGCCTAAAGCCTTCCTCGATAAATGGACTATCCAACACAAAAATTTTTCAATTTGAACTAGTAGTTCCTGAGATTAGCGCGTTCAACCAAACAAACAAACAAACAAACTCTTCTGCTTTATAATATTAATATATATTATAGATGTTCATCAGACTGTATATAGCACTTATTTATTTTATTGATGCATTAAATATAAATGTGATAAAATTATGAGAGACTTCATAATTCATCAATACAACTCGGAATAAGTGAGTGTATTCCGGGAACATCATTTACCCAGTTATCATCGCAGTGACATGTAATTTACGACCAATCTTTATCGGATAACTTCCCATGATTGTATTAATCCTTCCATACCTTTCCATACACATTTTATTTAAGCCTTCAGACGGCCGCGTTAACTTTTGTTTAATATTCTTCGATGATTTACAACACAGAGTAGGTCTTTCTTCTTCAAGGCACTTATGAATATCACAAGTTAAGTTTCTACAGGTTGTATCGGGTTATGGTTCTTCACGAGAAAGTTAAACGTTACACCACTGAGGAGTAAGTTACCGTTACTGAATCCCGAGCATACAGGCGCCATCCAAAGGATTAATAAAATGCTTTTATGGTAATAAACATTCCGGTTGGGCGCCACCTACGGACGGCTCCGACCGACTTCGTGCGTGATCGATGCGGCTCATTACGGAATTTTCTGTTTAATTCAGGTACCAACTTACTTTTACCTTCGAGTCTGCGTAATTCTGGGAAAGGAATGCGAATACATACATAAATGTAATTAAATGTTATGAATAAAAAGTGATTCATTGAACGTCGGCTCTCACAATGCCGCGGAAAGATACCACGTTAATTGTTAAGTCGTACGTATTGTTTTCGGAGCAGTAAGTTAACAGTTGTACGTACAGTAGTTTCGGCAGTTTTAACCAGATCCTGATGAACGTGGGCCTTGTAATGACCGCTAGCTACTGTTAAACTATCATTCGATAATAGTTTAGGATGAGACACCGCAGAGAACAACAGTAGCGAAGGATCCATACAACTCGATTCCTAACGGCTTACCTTTGAAAGATGGCACAGTCAGTAATCTATAGACCTCCCTCTGTTGAGCCCCGCCGAATCGGCGTGACCCTATCGTTTAACTATTGTGTCTACTTCGCTAACAGATGAAAGGATAGACAAATAATATAATCACATTGAAGATTTGTACTACGTCTTACCTCTTACAAAATTGACCCTTCGCTGCTGGAGAACAGTTATGTTTTAATAACGCGTAGAATGCGGTATACAAGTAAGATGACTCTGTGTGTTATGATTTCTACGCTTGCTGGATAAGCAGTTGCGTGGTTCAATCCTCTTTTTTGATACTTTTAGTTTTTATTGGTAGATTCCTAGATAGGTACTGCAGATTAGGGCAGATACCGACTTTCCTATTTTGCTTTATGTTTTTTGTTGTTTTACTAATCTTAATTTACATTGATAAAGCACTGTAATTTACCACACTTTTATAAGACTGAATCCGGTTTCAGCGAGACGCATTCAAGTGGATTTAATCCCATCAACTCCATGTTATTACAGCAAAATTCAATCTTAGATTTTGCATACGTCATATGCACACGCAATAATATTATTTAAAAACATACCCGAAGTTTCCAGATGTTTTGTTAGGTATACAGAATTGTGTTTACCTCCCGCGGAAAATTTCGCGGGACTGAACAATTACTTACTGCAGTATTTTTATTGTGTTTCATGAATGAGAATGATTGAAAGTACGTCAAAATCCTTTATTGATAATTTTGCAGACATGATAATTAATTGTTCAACAAGGCCAATAAATCATTGTTTAAATAAATGAATTCTTTAGCTTTGGCTTTCCGCTCATTGCAGTTAAAAAGGATCATTAGTGGAGGCTGTCAAATTTAAATGTGTATGTAAAAAATAGAGTGATATGTTGTTGTGTTTGGGTGTGGAGTTTTCCAAGATTTATTCACAATTTGTTTTCGTGTCACAAACTCTATAAGATCTGACAATGTTAATTGGTGTCCCACGAGCATAATGAGCTGCTATAACTATCTGTGTCAGTGAAAATGAGAAACTTTGTTAATATTTCCAAAAAGTGTGGAGGTGAAATTGCAAGCAGGTTGAACTGCGAACAGAGTACAACTATAATCGGATCAAACAAACGTGTAATGTTTTCGCAAATAGCGTGGAAGTAGTTTTTCATTATATTACTGTCGTCAAGGATACTATTTCGAAGAAGTCCTGCCACAAATCCGGCATTTTGCAAAAAAAGGCCAGTCATTTTATTTCTTGAATATCATTTGCAGAAGATTCCGGATGTAGAGGCAAAAAGCCGAAACGGCCATGGTGGGTCTATGGCATTCACAGCTGCAATGGGTATCTGACATCCAAGAATTCGAAAGCAAAACAACGTCGAAATACCCGAACTGATCACATCTATACAAATATTATGAAGCAGAAGAGTTTGTTTGTTTGGTTAAACGCGCTAATCTCAGAAACTACTGGCTCGAATTGAAAAAATATTTTTGCGTTGGATAGTCCATCTATCGAGGAAGGCTATAGGCTATATAACATCACGCTATGACCAATAGGAGCGGAGCAGCAATAAGAAATGTTGCAAGCGGGAAATTCACGCGAACGAAGTCGCGGGCAGAAGCTAGTAGCTCTATAAATAGGGTACGTTTTATAACACTCGTGTGGGAATTAATTCTTAGGACAGTACGCCACTCCACAAGTACTATTATGACTTAATCTATGCACATAATAATAAGATCCGACATACGTACGTACAGTCGTATCGTATTGTACACCGATGCAACGCCTCATAAGAATATTTAATGGTTCTGTATCGAAACGTATTAATATGTACTATAGGTTTGCTGCATTGTTTGGGAGAGTAGGTACTTAATATACTACATTGTGTACTTTGGAGGTCAGATAGACTGTCACTTCATGTAAAATACTGATATTCAGCTGCATCCAGTTAGACTGGAAGCCGATCCCAATGTAGTAGGGACTTTTCCCAACTATTTATTTATAAGTATGTATTTACAAACAAAAAAGTATATATGTAGTATATCAACTATCTGGTGTCCATGACACAAGCCTTGCTTAGTGTGGCACTAGATGGCGCTGTGTGTTTAAGGTCCAGCGATATTTATTTATTTATTTTATTTTTATTTGGGGTTGGTGACGGTGTACTAGATCACCTGCCAAGCCTTTGCTAGGCAGATGATGATGAACACCGTCACTTATGAGCAGGGTTCCAAGTAATAAATAATACCTTGATAATAACAAAAATCACTAAACAATAATTTATAAACTTCACAGTTATCCGAACGCGATTAGCCACTTTCGCGCAAATAAGCGTCAAAATGATTTGTTTGTGACAGTTTTATGTGATTTATATTAAAACTAAATAAATAAAATAGTTAGTAATTATAAATGACTTTCTTTACACAATATTTTAGAACTCAATTAAATTATAATGTTAATAAAAAAACCCTACAAAAGTGAAAAATAAGTTTTATTTTTCACTTTTGTTCACATGCGCTTAATCCTTCACAGCCCGTCTGGAGTGATGTTATGTTATGAACTGGTGTAAACAATAGTCATGAGATTTCAGCAATCCTAGTTCATTTGCTATCATTTATTGAGGAGTTCCGTTGCCTATCTCCGAAAAATTGAAGTGAAAAAGTACTCTTCTTAAAAGTACCCAAATCGCTTTATGTATGCCTATAAAATTTGGAGAGTTCCCTCGATTTCGCCAAGATTCCATCATCAGATCCCGACTTGGTTACTATCCAACAAAAAAAGTTTTTTTCAAATCGGTTGGCAAGCGACAGTTATGCTCGAACAAACATGAAAAAAATCGAAACATCCGAATTGAGGACCTCCTCCTTTTTTAGAAGTCGGTTAAAAATAATCGTTGTGAATAAGCAATGATCATAGAAAATAATAATCTTGATAATTCTAACCCTGCTCATCTAAATAACACATACTCGTATCTGGCTATACATAATAGGTACGTTCAATATTGTTATTGCATGATAGGTGTATTTTGGCGAGACCTGCTAAAATCTTATCATGTGTCTGAGCGCATTTTGATAAACAACATGAGTCACAGAATCAATTAAGATTATTCAAATCGATCCACTCTCAGCTTAGTAAAATAAGTGAAGAGCCTGCGAGGTAGGATTACATTGAGGCTGGTCAGTATCAACATAACTTATACATATAACATAGGTACGACCACTACGAACTATAACGGCAATATCGAGTTTCTCTATGTATAAATTGCCTTACTATAGAGAATAATCAAAAAATCTTATAGTTAGCCATGAGAGATTGAGTTTTTACGGGTACCAAGCGGCGATTGTATAGCTATTAGAATTATACTGCTAGACTCTAGCAGTATTTATTAATCAACGCAAAAAAGGGAATAATAAAGAAATTCATTAGTACAAGATTCATCCTTATTTTCATACGATTAGGCGAATTCGACCAAACTTTTACGTGTGTCATACTTATATATGCGCTTTATCCGGCGCATTAATTTGTTATTTCGAGCGATGTAATTTTTATTGCAGGGGCTGACGACTTATATTCTAATCGGATAAAGTTACCCCATGACCAACCAGCACCAGAGCCCAATTTATTTAACCAGACTTTATATGCATCAAAACAAGACTGTTTGGTGACCTCTGCAACGGAGGGTGTGTCCAGTTTGACCTCTGTAACCCTCCGCGCCTCGCCAAGGTCGGCGGACCAACCGCTACTTGCTCTCGAAGTGTCGAGTGTGCAAGATCAGGCACACTGACTCCTTAACACCGAATTAGGTAGGGGTATCATTTACTTGCATGATAATATTGCTCCTAGCTTTTTCATTCAACCATTGTACTCTTCTAGTAGCGGCATTGTTCTAGAATCGTATAGAATAAAAACTGGTTTCAAGTAAACAAAATACTTATGTCCTTCTACATGATTTATAATTTTAAAATATCCGGTTGATTGCATGTCACAAGTAATCTTTACGTGATCAATATAAATATATTCACTCAGGTGTGTTTATTTGAAAGAGTTTGATCTTTAATTAAAAGTCCGTCGGTCAGGCTATTTATAGCAGATTTTAAATTTTAAATATTTTAACAGCTAGGTCAAGTAAAGGACTATCGACCGCCCTAGATACGGTCTTATCGACCTGTGTTAAACACTGAACCGCATTCATTATTGATTTTCTAGAAACGTGGCATTCACAACGCTGGTACTGCCATAGTACACGAATACGAAACAGTGTAGGTACTAAATCCAGTTTCATTGAAGAAAACCTTTTAGTTTGATCAATGAAAGACAATAGTGTGCGTAGACGTTTAGAAACGAGAGTGCCTACATAGCCGTTGTTTCTTTAGGACCACAATTTGTTTACAAACATCTACTCGTAAAGGGTCTTGGCAAAATATAACTGTTGCTACGCGAATGTTGTAACTGTACACCAGCTCTCTATGGAAATTTTTAATCGGAAGTATCTGATTTGCTGTTGATAAGATAAAACACTACTTGGATGAAACGCGTGATGTATTTGTGCATAATGGTTATAACATGAATTATTGTTATCTTTTATCGTATCGCCTAGGAAAGGTACTTTTATTTTCACAACGTCTTCTTACCAATAATAGTATCGTAACATAAGTCAGGTCTGTTGCAAAGGAGCGCTAACTAAAAATTGCTTATTGTTTTTATGGGTGTTCGATTGCAATTCGTGTGACAAGTAAGCACCGCCCACCATAACTGCACTGTACGGAAAGATCCATGGGTACTGGAACGTTCGAGAAATCCGTCCAAAACCCGGGCACCTGCCTGTTCTCGACGGAATATTCCACGGACATTTTTTGATTGTGTGACGTGTGTGTGCCCCTTTCAATACCCGTGTTGAATACTGTAGGCTTACACAAGTGCGTCTGTGTGTCACGAATAACGATGCCTTCGTGTGACGTCACGCAATATAGCTGTTGAGACAGACGCGCTATTTCTAACGGACTCTACCTCAGCTCTTACTCGTGCAGTAATGTATACAAAACGGCAGATATTACTAATTTATTGTTCCAGAGCCGAATAGGTAGCTATGTTGGTGTTTAACATAACTGCTAGGTATAGGACATTAACCGCATTAGGCCAAAACCAACCGCGATAGTTAGCCATATTTCAACAAAATGATGCAACAATCCGTCAGAAACATTGATGCGGTCACGTCCACATTATATTTTTGGTGCGGTATAATGATTCATCACGTGTGTATGACGTATTGTTGCCGTGTGACGCAAAAGCTCCCGAGTGTGTGTGTGTTGGGGGCGGGGCAAAGCTTTCGGGAACACCGGTACTGCGCCCGCGCCGGCCGCCAGACAGTTTAGTAAGCGGCTAGTGCACGTGATGCCGAGCACGCGCCTGCGCACGCTAACAATTACACACATTTATTAGTTATTACAGTACACCTACGATAAAAACATGTTGGGCAGAACACATCCGTCAGATTTCAAGAGAAACTCCCAAAGGCTGCAATAACTACAACTGAATTGACACAATCTCATAATGCCTGTACTGAGTGCCTGTGATATCCTTTAACGATAGATAAGGCTTTAATGGCGTTTTTAGATACTGATCTAATCGAAAGCTACATTTTGCGACATATTTAGCCAGACATTCGTGATAATTATCTAAATATAAAAGGTACGAGTATAGAAGACACACCCCTCGCCTCCGTCCGATAAGAAGTATCGGATCTGATAAAATGCAAATCTTAGGTACCTACTTTGGTTAAAACAAACACGTTTAAGAATTTAAAAAAAAAAATCTGAAAAAGTTACTTATTCCCCCGGACCCCGCTTCGCTATTTTTGAATCTGTCCAAGAACAACATCAAATTCCGTCGAAAAACTTTCACGTTATTTTTGGAAAGAATGATTCATTGAAGCCACACCTGCTTTATTTTCCTTATGCGGATATCTGCGACCTAAATTATCAAAAACGTGACACTATGATTAATCTAATCATAGAATTATAATATACAAGTCATACTTTTATTAAATAACAGCGACCAGCCCCTGTTTTGCACAAAATCAAAGGTGACGAAGGCATATAATCTGGAGACGAGATTGAGATTTCACATGATACGCTATTCTGTGACATGATAAAGCTGGAACATTCTAGATTTCAAAAACACAGCCGCTAGGGATGATCTTTAGGTTAAGCCGTGCTTGCCTACATTGATCCGCGAATGGGTGACCACTCATAACACACCGAGCTTCCTCCGTGCCTCGGAAAGCACGTCAAGCTGAAGGTCTCGGCTGTCATTTGTAGATGTTTGACAATCGTTACAGGTAGTGAGTGGCCCGAAAGTTTGAGAACCAGTTTTACCAAGGGTATCGTATTACCCAGTAATTACTGGGTAGTGGGTTGTGGAGGTCAGAGAGGTTGTGGCTTCATGTAAGATACTAGTATTCAGTTGCATCCGGTTAGACTGGAAGCCGACTCCAACATAGTTAAGACTAGGCAGATGATGATGAGCGTTCTCAGACATCTCAAAAAATATCTCAAGATCTCGTCTCATTAGGGAAATCTCGACACAACCAGGTGACATGTCGATAGGTTGTTAAGTAATATTTTTTTAGTTTTCTGAAACTTTGCGATTGACAAATTATTGTGAAAATTGCATAGAAATCCATTGTTTCCAGAGTTTGGAAGAAATAAGCGGTCCAATCACAAAGACAGACAAAAAGCGACTTTATTTTATACTACGTAGACGTAGTTATAGAGTTACATAGCTGAATCCAACTCCTTTATCGAAGTGCCCCGCGGACCATTAGATTCAATCAAGCAAGTCACAATGCGTCGGGCAAAACAGTTGTAGGATGACGTGCACGACCCGCCTACAATTGTTTGACATAATACAATACCTACACACCGCAAAACCACACGCCGAACTGGCGACCATCTCTTGTTCCAATAATTACATTAATAACTTATTAAAACAAATAATTATGCCAACAATACCAGTAGAACTGGTATTGTTGCAACAGGTGAAGCCATGAATAACATGGTTTCATGAGCCATCGTTTGCCTTTACTGTAATCGATTAAATTAAACAACATCTACATAATCTAGCGAATCAACTTTCCACTAGATAGGTATGTTATGTATGTCGCATGGTTTAAATAAAGACAACAGATTTATCTTAAAACGTGTTTTAGAGTGTCCAAGTCAAATGCTGTGTGTGTCACGTAGAGCGTCGAGCGCAACCTCAGGACACACCCCCAGACGAGACGTATCGGATAAGTAAAGGCAAGCAAGGTCGCTGGTTACGGGATCCGGCGGCCACTGCCCAGACCTGTTATAGCTTGGCAACACTCTCACATACAAACGTGCGATTAAATGTTAGAAAATAACCGACTATTTAGATGATATAATTTGATATTTTTTAAGAAGTTTTGCAGAATTTGAGAAAGAGGCTTCATTCAGTGCCTTAAAAATGGAGTTGCTTTTATTTCCGTAAATTGTACTTCTTATATGATTCCACTGAAGTGTGGTTACAATGATAAGCCCAAACAGCATAGGTGACAAGTAAAATTAGGCAACTAGTTGAGCGAATATAAAGTATTTATTTTATGGTTTGGCGTTGAAAATCAGCTTACCAACTTCTTCAGTTCATATTTGTACTCATTGTAGTTAATATTTATTCAGCAAATAATATGATGACAACGGATGACGTGAAACTGATATAACCTTGGAAAATTCAGGAGAATTTGTAACCAAGAACTTGACACTTGTGATATAGCGTTCATACAAGTGTCATTTCCTTTTGCTATGGTAACATGATTGTTCTTAAGCTAGTTCAATAAGTATTATGTACATGCGTAACCTGGCTATTGAAATTCTAACAAACTATACAAATATTCAAAGTAATTCAGTTGAAACAGTCGATGAAGCAGTGGTGAGTGTGAGAGTGTATGTGTGTGTTACCGTGTGTGGCGTACGGTGTGCACACTATCAAGTTACACGCACACATGCACGCCGCGCACGAGTGGTGGGGGCTGGGAGAAGGCAGACGGGCGCCGTGGCTGCCAACCTTCCTATATAAAACACTGCGCTGCCATCTGCAAGTTTCAATAGATAACTCGATTGCTGAAGAATTCGGTTGCAAACATTTCATGTCGTACTGAATTACCAAAAATTAATGTCATACATCTTGACGAATAATAAGCGCGGGAATAATAATTTGTTGAATGAACTAAGTGAACTGTAAACAAAATATAATTTAAATAACACGTCGGCGGTAAAATTGTGTCAATTCGCAGCTGTGTGCCATAGCGTTCGTGTGTTTCCGCAGGCCTGGCAGAAGGCGACATCCTCTAGTCATTACGGAGTGATGTGGACTATTTTCCATCAACAACCTGAACCTGGATTTTAAAGAACAATCTCAATACGCTGTTCTACAAAGTGATTTAATCCATAAACATTATCATTTTGACGTTCCTTGACAAGTTTTAAAGTGAAGAGAAGCCGGCAAGATGAGCTTCAATAAAAATAACCCCAATGCCGTGGGGAAGATCATGGGCTACCTCAAGCAGCTCTCCACCGAAATGGTAAGTTAATTTATTTTATACTTATAATTATATTAATTTAGTCAATTAGCAAACCAAATTTAAGAACGTTTTTTTTAATAATTTTATTTATAATTATTTTTATTAACGCGAAATAGCTCACTCAACTTCTCTATTTATTTTTAAGCCAAGCGATTAATTTAATTTAATAGAAAAACTGCGTACTCTGGTTATTATTAAGGAGAATCCCATTTATTATTTTTTACTAAAGAACTGCATTACAAAATCGCATCGAGTTCTTTAGAAAGCTCTGGAAAAGGCACACAGCGCAGCACGGTCGCCGGTTACTTACCGGACAGTCGATGCCGGCGCCCGCGTTGCCTGGCAACCGGGTGCTGACATTACTTTCTATGCGGTTACTCACCAAAGATAGGAAAAATCCCATACAATAGCAACTGAACAAAAAAATCTGCACGCGAACTGCACGCATGTCAAAAAGGCAAGCGAGTTCGTCGCCGGCATTCACGGCCGCATTCAATCAAGGTGGCCTTGCAAGGCCAACCGCAACGGTAGATGGCGCCGATGCCTCCTCCAGCTCAGTTTTTCTCTTTTTAAAAGATGAATTATGAATCAATTTAAAAATAGAAAAAAAAGTTGAACTAGGATTTTTTTTTAATTTGAACTGATACTTCACAATATTATGCGGTTTGAAAATTTTAGTTTTGATTTCATTTGAAAATAATTAAAAAGAAATGCCGCATCTCTGAAAGTCTTCATAATACGTCAAAAATAAGATACTAGCGCCATCAACGAGCATTCAGCTTAACTGGACTTTCTTCTTGTCAAACCAGTGACTAAAAACTTCTCATAGATCACAATAGATGGCGCTTTTACATGCAATACACTCATTATGGAATTACAGATTTATTACATGGCGCCAAGTACAAAATAATTGCTATGAACTAAGAATAATAAGTGACATGATGCTTATGCACATGATGATTCCCTCTCATTGAGAGGAGGCTGTGTCCCAGCAGTTGGAACATTATACTTAGGCTGATGACAATGATGACATGAATCATTCTTTAAAAAACCCAAAAAAAATATTTTCAGTAATCGCCTGGTAGTCTAAATTGGATCGTTATTCATTTATTTTAAACATTTTTATTTTTCTTCATACACATAATCTCAATATGAACTTTGTCAAAAAGGGGTAAACAAAGTTGTTTTACACGTATTGATTTTAGTTGTTTGAGTATAAATTGTTTTGGTCGGCATTCTTGAAGGTCACAATTGTTATGGAAAACTAAACAGTCGTTAAGGTTCGAGGAATGGACAGTCCCACCCCATCGGCCACCTTCATCATTGAAGTAATGTCGAGGTCAAATTGTTTGTTTGTTTTATTTCACATTATGATTCCACATTGGAAACAAATTACCTCAACGTTGAAGGAAATGTTAATTGAATTGAAACAATTTTCGTTATTGATCTATATTTATGTAACTATTTTATATAATTCATTATGATAATTATATGGGGCGACCTCCAGAAGTGAACTGCAATGATTAGGTCTCAATAGAAACACGTGAGCGTCTTAATGAACCGTGACTTAATGTCAATCACGTCAATCTCAGCGATTGTAATTAAACCGACTGCTAGATTTTATAGCAAAAGAATAAATATTTAGCTAGATCTGACTTAAAATGATAAAGAGCCTAAGCATAAACGAGAAAAATACAGTTGGGGTACTAGATATTGGTTCAAATATAATTCGATACGTATCAAAACTTAGACTGAGAAGTTTGCGTATTTTCATTAAACCTCTGTCATATATTGAAAATGTCAACAGACTTCAATTTAAAGAAAAAATCTGAGCAATGAAAGCGATGTCAAATATGATGTATCAATATTTACTATTGATTGTTGTTAACACGAATTTATAAAAAACAACCAATTCAGGATTAGAATATGGAATTACTTATGAACAAAAGAATTCAAAAGAAGAAGAGTTATGATACGTTTAGTTGCATTTCAGAGGTAAACAGTAGGACAAAAACTAAGTTCATCAGTTGTTGTTATTGTTGTTTTCATCAGTTTTGATCGCAATAGTTTGTGAATTAAATAGCGATTATTCCTGGCTAAAAATAAATAATTCTATTTAGTCCGTCAGTTAGATTATTGAAAAATATTGGATTCGTGTTTTTTGTTTTATCAAATTAGTAAAAATTGACGAAGATAAAACGCGTCAAAGATCATGAGTTCATGAGAGCTTATGACGTCACTTTCTGGTAAAAAATGTACTCAAATGTGACGTCACACATCTTAAGTTTTTGTTAACGTGAAAAAAGAAAAAATTGTTGTGTTCAATATTTTTTGGAAATTTATCTGACGGACTAATTAGTTTTTTTGTCATCCATCCTATTCTATATAGCCCTATTATATCTAGCCATGTCATGTCCCCTACATTATGTAAACATCATGCAGTCAATGAGCCTTTGGTTACAGGTATAACATGCAAAGAAAGTGTTTATACAGTGGTTTATACATTGTTTTATAAACATCATTATAACTAATGGACAATCGTACGATAACGTCAAGAATATTGAATGTGAACAGTTGTGCTGGCTGTGCCTGTTACAGGCAGGCCGACTGACGGCCTTTTGTCAATTTATTCTTTAAAAACGGTCGAATTATGATAGAACCGAAGAGGTCCTGTGTAAAGGGGTGTTTGCAACAGTATTCTTTGTCGCATATCACTGGGTTATCGAAGCATGCACTGGCCATATGATAGCTTGTGGTCAATAAGCAATGTGTGTTTTCTTGATCTGACCTCCGACTCCTTGGGCTTACAATTCTTATCATCGGGACTTGACTTACGCACATTAGATAGCGGATATAATAAATGGGGTATGTTTGCGGTAATTACTTCAGTGATGTCTAGAGAACTTGAGTGACCGGTCTATTTTAACAATTGGTGTGTTATAAATTGTAACTAGAAGCAATAGTGTGATCAGAAATTTAAACCGTGTCTACAATAAGTTATCTTTACAATTGCAGGGTGGGAGCGAGCAAGCACGCCGAGGACAAGGCGACGAGGAGAGGTTGTACCGGACACGCGGCCCTAAGTACTCTCGAGTACCTTCGAAGCCAACGCTATCTGCTTCTACGACCAGTACCTCCTTGGCAACGACTTGTGGATCTCAGGGGACATTGGTTCCTAACTACGCAACAATCCCCGAAAACGTTTCCACTGAAAGCAGCAGTGAAGACGAACAGGACTCCTTCGAGAATACCAGACGCCATTTCCAGCAACTCCGACAGATCAGTCTAGGAAACGAGTTCAAGTACAAGATGGAGATGGAAATTAAAAGTGCTAAGGAGGAGAATTTGCGAAATTCAATTCCGTTTGTTAAACAATTGAGTTTGGATAGCAACAAAGTAAAACCTGACTACGCAATCAATGGGGATACGCCGCCATATGCACCGACAACCCAACGTCTCTACCTGTGGACACAAGTAAGTTATACTCATAATATATCATTTTTACGATGATGAAAACTAGACTTCCGTGTAAACGCAGTACCAATTTTATGAACACACGCGTTTTAGTAGTAGTAAAATCGTCAATTTCGATAAGCATGAATTTTGAACTGAATGGAAAGAAGTCGGTTAAAAAGAGTACATAAGCAGCCTTAAATTCGTTTCCGTACGATACGAGAACTTTTCAGTCAATAACTATTCATACAACTGTCAACACATTTGGACAACAGAAAAGTCAAATTTAATACAGTGATGATTTTCATTAAGCAAGCGAATAAATTTATTCTATTTATATGCACTAATAGAAAAAATGTAAGTTTATTTTAACATAGAGAGGTGCGTTGCGAAATAAAACCGTTTGTACATTCCAGGTTATGTGCATAAGGTACACATATCTGGTAAACTTAGGACCCCGCGTATACTGAATGTAAATAACATTATAACATACATACATGGGTGCAGGGGCGGCAAGGGGTACATAATAAAAGGCAACCACCCACGGAACTTCATAGCTTTCTGGATAAAGTTCGCGAGAGTACGTGTACCGACAACAACCCTTTTGTTTT
The DNA here is from genome assembly GCA_916618015.1 of Xestia c-nigrum. NCBI lineage: Eukaryota > Metazoa > Arthropoda > Insecta > Lepidoptera > Noctuidae > Xestia > Xestia c-nigrum. The sequence goes on from OU745245.1 coordinate 14,923,386, forward strand.
GTTCTAAGTTTCTGGGCATTTCATTGCACACAACATTTCTGCAAATAAAATGTTACATATCGGATCGCAGGTGCAAGTCCAAAACCCTACGTGTAAGCGTTAGTGATAACCGAGTCTCTAAACATTTTGTTGTTGTTTCAGCTCTTGGCTGCATTTGCTGTGTCCATGGGTTCATTGATCGTTGGATTCTCTTCTGGCTACACTTCTCCTGCACTGATCAGCATGAACTCTACTCTGCACATGACTAAAGAAGAGGTAAGGTTCCTTCGAAAAGTGATTGAACAACATTAAATGAGTTCTTTAGTTCGTTGGTGATACGGTTTCGATCACCATATTTCGAACTGACCCGTCGTCATTCTGTACTCCCTTTTGGGTAGCAATGTAGACTTGAAGATTTAAACAAATTAAAAGCATACTTTTAAAATTTTATTTCAATATTATAATATTATTTTCTTTCTATTACAGGCAACTTGGGTCGGCGGTCTTATGCCTCTGGCAGCTTTGGTCGGTGGCATCGCAGGGGGCCCTCTAATAGAAGTTATTGGAAGACGATGGACCATCATGGGGATGGCTTTACCATTTTTCCTCGGTTGGATTCTGATTGCAACAGCAGCAAATGTGCTAATGGTGTTTGCTGGAAGGGTGTTTTGTGGAGTATGCGTTGGAATAGTCTCCCTCGCTTTCCCAGTTTATCTCGGAGAAACACTACAGCCGGAAGTACGAGGTGCACTTGGACTGTTACCCACCGCTTTTGGTAACACTGGAATTCTACTATCATTCTTTGTGGGAAGCTACCTGGACTGGTCACAACTCGCATATTTCGGAGCCGTACTACCGGTACCATTCTTCTTACTCATGCTGCTAACACCAGAAACGCCACGCTGGTTTGTTTCCAAAGGACGTACAGATGATGCTCGAAAAGCCCTGCAGTGGCTGAGAGGCAAAGATGTGAACGTTGACAAGGAAATGAAGGATCTCACTCGGTCACAGGCCGATTCTGACAGAACAGGTGGCAATGCTTTCAGACAATTGTTTACTCTTAAATACATGCCAGCAGTCCTTATATCTCTCGGATTGATGTTGTTCCAACAATTAAGTGGAATTAATGCAGTCATATTCTATGCCGCGTCAATCTTTAAAATGTCTGGAAGCACTGTTGATGAAAATTTGTCAAGTATCATAATAGGCATAGTCAATTTTGTATCGACATTTATAGCGACTGGTATCATTGATCGCTTGGGTCGTAAAATGTTACTGTACATTTCCTCAGTCTCCATGATTATCACACTGGTATCTCTGGGAGCTTACTTCTACGTTAAGGAAGCAGGTGTTGATGTCACCGCTTTTGGCTGGCTGCCCCTTGCTTGTCTTGTTATATATGTACTAGGATTCTCAATTGGTTTCGGACCTATTCCATGGCTAATGTTAGGCGAAATCCTACCATCAAAGATCCGTGGTACTGCCGCATCTCTTGCGACCGGATTCAACTGGACGTGTACTTTCATAGTCACTAAAACTTTCCACAATATTATTGACGCTATTCATATGTATGGCACATTGTGGTTGTTTGCTGTCATTTGTTTAGTCGGATTATTTTTCGTCATATTCTTTGTGCCTGAAACTCGGGGCAAGAGTTTGGAAGAAATAGAAAGGAAATTAACAGGGGGTTCGCGTAGAGTACGGAATATTAGCAGCAGCAAGCAACCATCAAGTGGCTGTTAATTCTGGGTTTCGCCTAATGTGTTGAAATAATGTACATTCCAAAATATCATGTTTTTAACTGTTTAGGATGAAAATTTTAGAATATGTTATAAGACAAAGCACTGAATCAGTGCGGGCTGAAGACTGAATGGGAATGTAGCCATAAGTTTTATTTTAATAGGTGTAAATAATAGTATATTAGAATAGTCATGAAAATGTCTTGAATAAAAACAGTTCCTTTAGTTGTAAATTGTAGTAGAATTCCGCTGTGCGGCGCCTACGGTGCTAGCTGTTATTGTAGTTCCTTGATAACAATGTATTGGATCTGTTTTGGAAGACTCACTCATATGTATAAATATTGTATAATAAATTGTACATAGAATAGAAGCTTTATTTATGTATTTAACTGTACAATCAATAAAATCTATAATTTGTAAGTTGTTGCAAACCACTGATAGGAGCTTACTTCTCTTAAATTTCACTAAGTAGATCTGTAACCTATATTTAATAATGGTCATGACAAATCTGTTTTAAGTACTGTAGTAACCAAATAATTATGTTAAGTTACTAGTAAAATATAATTTCACCTTCGATTCACTATATATTAAGATTCCGTATATTATGGAGTCGATATTTATTGTTGTTATTTTTAATACAAAATCATTTATAATTTGAGCTGTTGTTGTTTTATTTGCCTGTTTCTGCGACACTGACAGATCGTTTGGGGTGATACTGGCTGCTCTCTGCAAGTACATAGCATTGAACTATGGAACCTACCTACTGCTCTAGACAGTCTCATTATTATAAACACAGATAACAAGAGTTATTGTGCTGGATAGTGGGCGATAACATACAGGAACGTAATAATAGATCTGCCGTCATCTTCGAGGTCACTATACATTTAGTTTTTCTTTTTATGAATTTGCGAACTTAACATCAACATGGTAACACAGTGATGACAAATGACAATGCCTACAGCCGAAATACAAATCGACACAGCTTTAAAACCTAGGCCTGCTTACACCACAACGCGCTAATTGCGTTTAAGGTAACATAATTTCACACATCATTATGTTCTTGTCATCTACAAACGACTGAAAAACAGAAATACAGACGTTTTGATGTGGCTTTTCCTCACCGGGAGCATACGCATGGAAGGTAACAGTTCAGATTCACTTGTTTCTGTACAAAATCGATTCTTGGATTGTTATATTACAGGCGGCGAATTCTGTCATTCTCGAGTGGTTAGTGCAACCTGATGTTAGGGTTTTTTTACTGCCCATGGCCTTCGACTTGGTGAGAGAGCACCGTATACAGGATAATAGGGACACGGACGCGACGCACAAACGGTTGCCATGTACATGTAAACAGTTTATTATTCAGCACATATAAACTTTTAATCGGTATATTTTTTTATCTACAGTAGTACGATACCTACACGGTCAAAATGTTTGGCAAATCTGATATTCCATCTGGAATAAGATTAGCACAATATAAATGCTTGAGTGATTTGTCGTGCAAAAGGTTCTAGGGACACACAGAAGTCTAAAGCTTGCTTCTACAATCACTATCGACTTCTTGGGAAAACAATGAAGCTTTACACAAAAGACAAGCTTCAAAGCTTTTAACATATTTACTTAATAGCAGCAACGGAGTCAGCATTTGTACCCGGATGATGGATATACTATACGGCCATCTGTACTGGTAAGTTAAATCTTATTGCCTATTTTAAGACTATTTAAATAAAAGATATGAACATAAGCCTTGTGAGATGACAAAGAATCTAAGCATCTGAAATTAGTACAAAGACGTGAATGGATTATCCATGAAAATTAATGAAAAACCTTATCTACACTAATATTATAAAGAAGAAAACTTTGTGTTTGGTTGTAATGAATAGGCTTAAAAACTACTGGACCGTTTTGAAAAATTCTTTCACCATTCGAAAGCTACATTATCCACGAGTAACATAGGATATATTTTATCCCCGTACTCCCACGGGAACGGGAATTACGCGATTCCGCTAGTTAATAATATAATGGTTATTTTGTTGTTGTCATGTAAATTTAATGCTCCTAATTAACCTATTTAACGTTAGAAGTGTTGTCTATTTAAGGCATCACCTTAGTGTAAATGATGTGTATGAGTATTTCGTGTACATTCTTTTCTGATAGGAAAAGATAACATTGTTTGTATTTGACAGCAGAATTACTGCAGCAGTACTGTACTGCTACTGGACTGCTCACACAATCGTCCATCCGTTGCCTGCAAAATGTAACAGCTACAAGACTTATTGCTAACTAAAACAGCTAGGCGTTCCACACGGATAATAAATAGCTGTTAGGATTCGCTGTCTGCCAAAGTATTTAACTTTATTAGGTTTCGAGTACCTACACGGCGCCACATTGACGACACGGCTGATATTAAAAGAACGCTGTAAAGTTTCATAAAACATGTAACGCTTGCTAATGGCAACGCTACTCCTACAAGGCCTTGGTATGTCGCCGCTACGAATTATGAACACGATATTATTACTATAAATCATTGCGATTGTCAAACCAAACATGGGTACATGAAATACTACGCGTCGGCGTCGGCGTCGCCAAGTCATTACTATGGGCCGCTACGCCTAAGCTACGCGCCGCTACGTCGTTGCTACGTGCTGCTACGCCACGGCTACGATTCGCCTACGGCTTTGCTACGCGATGCCTACGCCGTCTTTAACAATTTGTACATGAACTTACAGTCGTCTACTACTATTGGAATAAAAGGTCAGTTTCTTGGTTTTGCGCAGTTTTAGGTATTAGTATTTTAGGTTTGTCTCAAGATGGCATCATAAAATTATGAATTTGATTTAAATGTACACAGTTTTTTGTGTACAAGTCAAATAAATATTTTGGTGGAAACTATCACGAAATAAACATTACTATTATTGATAAACTTTATGAACTCGTTGAATCGAAATTAATCATCCAGACTTAATTTATTTATACGATCAGTGGAAAAGAATCTGAAAAACATTTATAGTTTTCTTGTTTACAGTAGGTTATCTGCTATGCCCTTTTATAGCTTTCCATCCAGACGTCGACATGTCAACATGTGGCACACATGCTAGGCGATTAGATCAATAAAAAATGTTTATCACACCTTACGATCTCAGACGTCCGTAAACAACAACACATTCAAAGTAAATTTTAACACATTTAAAGTAGCATGGGAACTCAACATTCGATTTATACCTACACACAACATACTAGGTGCAAACGGACTCATCGCGAAGCCTACTCTACGCAAAAATGATTGCTGGGAAACGACTTTGGGGGGGGACCCCGTTTACGATAGGACAATAGGGCTCAATATAATGCACTCAAAACACTGCTCAGTGCTGATGGATGGATAGTACAGGAGTCCTGAAGGTATTTTAAGTAAAGGTATAACATGAAAACCTTGTTTTAAGGCGGAGGTTTCTTGAAAACGATCCAAAAGGCGGTTTTTAAAAGCAGTGTATCTCTAAAACTGTAAATAATTTCGACAAATAAAAAAAACTTTATATTTTGAAGTCCTTTTTGCATACACTGATGGAACTCAAAACATAATTTGACAAACTTTAATGCACCAAAAAAATTTTCAAACATACCTCTTAATTTTCTTTCAAAGCAGTTTAGTCATTTATTGACAATGATAATTATAATTAAAAATATAACATAAAATTTCAAATGCTAAACTACATCTAGTGATGGATTATTTATTATTAAATAGTTAAGTTCTAGTTTTAAATCGATCGAAAATACTCATTTCGCACTATTCGGCCCGCAGTGACTGAAGTAACAACCACTTTGTAGTGCAAGCTAATTAGAACTTTATTCTAACAGTATTTCAAACGAAGTTTGAACCACCACAAATAGAGTTGCTTATTTAGCTTGGCCTTATTTGAGATGAGAAAAATGTGGTCGAGAACTCGAGAATTCGCTAAGTAGCATTTGACAATCAAGACCCGATTTCTTGATACTCTAAATATGTATAGTTGTATTAGCAAAGTTCGTAAAAATAAAAAAAAAACAGGATATCGAACAGGTACCATTTATATGTAGAATGCCTTTTACAAATTGTGATACGATAACAAAAAAATAACTGTCGAAATGTGGGTGTACTTTTCTATTACATTTTTTTGAGAAAAGCCCGCCACGTTATTCCCAAACCACTGTAACTCGTGAAAGCCAGAATCAACAGTGGCGACCACCAGAAAATCGCCGAGACAATGAAGCTTGACGAAGTCCCAGAGAATGAATTTAACTGTCTTGGATCCCGCAACGAAATAAATGAGAAAGTATAGCGGAGGAGCAGGAAAAAAAACGTGGTTTTAGGTACCTACACCTCTTGCCTAACCCCTTGGGTAACACAGGCGTGATGTTATGTATACATACATATACAAAACATTTGGAATATTTTGGTTAAAACCGCAAAAATAACTTTGAGCTTACAGTTCCTTTGAAACACAAAATAATATTGAGTGCCATGTGTGAATATTCATTCCTACTACGGAACTCCGCACTTTTCACGGTCCGCACACGAACTTAGCCAGTTTTAACCAGTTCGAAACGATTTGTGAAATCACACATTTTTCCACGATTCCAGTAAGTCTGAGAAAATAGCATTCGAACAATTGCTAGTAAATTAATGAGCGACAGGATCTTTTTTGATTTTTTCACCCCTGCTTAATCATTACATTGTTAAAGTCAAAAATCATTTACTTCAATTATTTTGCAACGCAAGCAAAGATTATGAATGTGGTGATAAATTAATGTTAATTATTTTAACAAAAAGCCATGAAGAATTAGAAGTCGAGTTCGTTCTTTGAAATAATTGGAACACGCAGCATGACAAAGTGCAAATTAGAATTAAATATAAGGGTGTAGATTAACGTTATAACTTTAACTCGATTATGCCCGCGGCTTCGCCTGCGTCTCCAGTAATTGGCCCACAGGATCGTATTTCCGGAATAAAAAGTATTCATCATCTGCCTAGCCTTTTCCCAACTATGTTGGGGTCGGCTTCCAGTCTAACCGGATGCAGCTGAATACCAGTATTTTACATGGAGCTACTGCCTATCTGACCTCCACAACCCAGTTAATACTGGGAAATACGATACCACTTGGTAAGACTGGTGTCAGAGTTTTTGGGGCTACTGACTACCTGTAACGACTGTCAAAGATGGACAAATGACAGCCGGGACCAACGGCTTAACGTGCTTTCCGAGGCACGGAGGAAACTCGGTATGTATGGGTGGTCACCCATCCACAGACCAACCTAGGCAAGCATGGCTTAACCTAAAGATCGACCCGAGTGGCTGATATTATTTAGCCACGAGCTCCTCATTCTATGTGTTAATCTAGGTTATAAAATATCTGTGCGCCAAATATCATCCAAATCCGTTCAGTAGTTTTCAAGTTCGTGAAAGAGAAACAAACATATATAAGGTCCCATTAAAATAGACGGACAAATTTTAACACACGTCTAACCAAAGAAATCCAAGAAAAAAAAACACAAATTAAAGAGATTTTAACTTAAAATAACAAATTGTCGGCTTACAAGAATAAACACATCCATTATGATTATGGGCGCGTTTTCGTAATTGGGTACCCAATCAGTTCTGTATCATTCTGTATTTAAGCATACTCACTTTCAGTTGACGAAACGTCACCTTTTAGGATAGTATTGTTAGGATAAGTAGCAAAAAGAATCACTTTAATCAGTGTTTTTTTTGCTTCGATTAGAACTAAAGATTAGTTATGCGTACTGAACGCCCCGTGTTAAAATTTGTCCGTCCGTCCGTTGTGTTGTCACAAACTGTTGCATATGTAATAGAAGTTAGAAGTAAGATAATACCTATACAATTCGAGATTTATAGATGACTACATTGCTTTCCTTCGATTTACTGATAGCAAAACCAGTTTTTGACTCCTTAAAAACTCATTTTATCGAGAATAACTGTCAAATTTATCTTATCGAGTCCTATCGATTCCTACGTCCTTGTACTGCAGCTGCGGTTGGCACGAGTGCCTGGTTTCGTATGTAAGATGTGTGGCAGAAGCACAAGACAGGGTCAAGAAGGGCTGAGCCTCCGGCGATGGCGACAGCTCCAAAATGGTTGAAGATCATCTGTTTCTTGCAAGCATTATAGATATTGAATATAGTGGAATTTATGTCAGTATTGTAATATTTTTTTATAAAATCCACTTCTACGACCGGTCCCTGGGGTTTAATTAAGGATAAGTATAATATAATGCAATATGCAATAGCGTCCTACGGACAAGGTAATAGGGGCCACCGATAACGAATTACCTGTTATAATTATGTTCGTGTTTCTATTTTTGCGGTATAACCGAGATACAGTATGGATTTGTCACCGTAAAATTTTCAAATACGTTATATTGTAATATCTCTAGTGATATTGTAAAAATCTCGAAATAATGTCAAATGAACATACTGCATACAACAAAGCGCATTATTTTTCGTGAAATGCATGCGATGGTAGTCAACTCACGGGGTGTGGAGGGAAGGACGGGTCCCCCTTGCCCAGTGGTACAACTCTCATGAAAAGATATTGTACCATTCCTGAGAAATACCGATTATTATAACCTAACCTTCAAACCCCTATTTCCGAGTGCAGGGTTTAAAGGAAACTAACTAACCTAACGGGGGGGTGCCCCAACTCCCGATTATGGTGGCAGAGATACTTCCGTATGTTCAGTTGACAATAATTCGAGATATTACAATATCGCTAGAGAGAAACACGTTATATTGTAATATAACGTGTTTGACCATTTTACGGTGACAGATTCATCAGGAAAATTTAGTAGTACTAGCTGACCCACGCAACTTCGTCTGCGTCACATAATTGAGAGAAAAAGCTCACAAACGGAATATTTTTCCCCGTTTTTGGAACATTTTGCATGCATACTTCACTCCTGTTGGTTGTAGCGTGATGTTATAGTTAGCCTATAACCTTCCTCGATAAATGATACTCCATTTATCGAGGAAGGATATAGGCCATCACAACACGATTTTTTCAATTCCAACCCGTAGTTCCTGACATTAGCCCGTTCAAACAAACAAAGCTTCAGCTTTATAATATTGTATGTGAGTATGTATAGATCTGGCACACATAAAATTGTAAAAACATTAATAAAAATAACTTTGTATGGTAGCAGTGACTGCAGTCATTTTGATTGATGGTCAATAATAAAGTAACTCGATCTAGTTAGGAGAATTAAGGCGATTACATGAGCTAAACGAGAGCTTTATAATTACTAAAAGTATATGATTCACTGCTATAAACAAGACCAGAAAAATATTTTATATTCTTCAGGATATATGCTAGCATGATACTGTTTTGAAAACATAATACAACTAATTTGGCTCGATACAAATAAATCACGAACTTATCTCTAAAAATATCTTTCAACCAATAAAAAACATACTAATATGCATGCGATCATTCTGATTTTTTGGCAAATAATTCTACAAGCAATATTTTAGCATGATACTGTTTTAGTTTTTTAATCCAATTAATCGTTTTTTTGTAAATTGATCGAAACCACTCATTTTGCGTTATTTGGCCCGCAGTGGCTGACGTAACAACCACTTTGTAGTGCAAGCTGATTAGAACTTTATCCTAACAGCGTTTCAAACGAAGTTTGAACCACCACAAATAGAGTTGCTAATTTAGCTCGTCTAAGCGCCTTAATACATTACCATTTCAATGACATTGATGTGGAAGAAAGTCACCAGGAAAGTAGGTACCTGAGAATTACATCGTAGCTACTATTAAAACTAATCAAAACACAACGTATGTATTATAAATGGTTATTACAATAAAGCGCAGCAAATTAGCGCCTCGATTGATATGGATGTAGACAAAATAACTAAACGTTACTGTCATCTATACGATGCTTTTAGGATTGCTAATTTAGATCTTAAAAAACATATCTTGTGTAGTAACATTTTAATATTATATTTCGAGGACTTAGACAATGTTCTGAATATTCCTTTGCATACTCTTAGCCATCCAAATATTTTATTTCACATAAGCCTACATGGGCACTAATACATCGAGAAAGTCATTTTCAGATAATTGTATGATTTAAAAAATGCCATCTTTGAAATCTCGAAAAAAAAAAAATTTTACAGCGTTCGTTTTTTTCTACTGAAAACATAGCCTAGGTACGAGTATTAAAATTGTTTATTTATTTATGTACACATAAAATACTTAATAGGACATTACATTACCGATAGGAGAGCACAAAGGTACTGCTTATTTCATAAGAAATCTCTTCCAGCAGACCTGCGAGAGGAAAACTACCCAAATATTTTGAAAAAGAAAATCTAGATCGTAAAACACTGTACAGATATTTACGTAACCTAATACTGCCCGGTTATTATTTGCGTAAGTTTCTAGGAGCCATTCATTAAAATAAAAAATATATTTTAAGGCAGCTTACAGCAAAGCTTACACACTGCATGCATAATATGCCAACTATGTACAACATCATTAAACAAACATGTCATCTTAAAATATAGCACATATTATTTTTTTTCCCTATAATTATACTGATGGTTCCCAAACTGTTTTGAATCGTACAGCCTCGAGCCAATCAATTTGTGCCCATATAAATCGCAGCGAGTGCGGCGAGACAAACTCATTTCTTCAGTAACTTAAGTCGAGAACACATTCAGTGTTGTGGTGATTATTATAAGTGTAAAGTGATTTTTTTTGTATGACAAGTTTAAAATACTACTTCAATCATGAAGATTTTAATGAGAGCAGATACTCATTACAGTATACAGTACACCGGTGAATATGAAAAGCCGACATATACCTTTTCACAGGTAGGAATTTTTACTGAAATACTCGACTTTAATTCTAACGACATAGAGTCAATATTACATTAAATTTAAAAATAATAATTGTAATTTTGAAACTCTTATGTAATTTGATGTGATAAGACGTTAGACACGGGACCTGATTCCATCCCATTGAATGCTTTTGATGTAAATTCTATTATTGCTTTAAAAATTTAAGGTCAATTCTGACAAACTGTATTCATTCCTTATCATGGTTGCTGTTAATTCCGTGTACTAAATTGTGAGGCGACCAATTGTAGCTATTTAATTAATCTGTTGGTACATGGTAACGTTCAACTCACTTTCAGTCCCTTTTAAGTCACGAAGTTGAGTATTGCTAACTTACGAGTGAATTCTTTTCACTAATCATACACATTTTTTAATTGGTTTTTAACAATTCCATTAAAACTTTCCAGTCCAATACAAGTACCAGCTCAAGTAATCCTTCTTCGCATTTTTCCTTTCAAGTCATGCGTTATGAATTGTTACGGCACATTACGTTATCGACTCTGTATATAATTTTACTATAATAACAAATGTAATCAACAAAGTCTATGCACCCATGACTGAAACTTGTGAACAAATCACCTTTTTCACTCACATTTAAATACGATCACATTTAAATAGAAATTACGGGCGTGCAAGAAAATATTAGTTTAAATAGATATCGACTGAAACTATTTAAAGTTTTACCTTTGTTAAAGACTTTTTAGAATTAAACAAGACTAGCAAGTTTTAGCAGATTAACACATAATTATTCACTGTAGAATATTCAATGTAGTTCTTGATATGATTGAGCACAGATCAGGAACACATGGAGCGAAATGATTGGCGGGACAATAATAACTAGCACGAGCCTACCTCAACTACCTCGCACCTGCTTCTATAATCTGGAACGAATTTTTCCATCTTCAATTCTGATCACATAAGAAGAGCGAAGGAAAATTTCAGCGTGCTACTTACAGATTTTGCGACGCAAAAATAATAGCGCAAGCATTTTACGTTCCGTGACATTTGATGACCAAATAATTGAAAACATGATTGACATTAAATACCAATTGCTTTTGGTGAAGTAAATCTTATTATAGGGTGTATACTGCGCACGTTTGTAATGGTAACTACAAGTGTGTATAAAATAAAAGCAAGTAGGGTATTAGAATTGGCCATTTATTCCCAGTGACGACGTGTAAGTGGACCCAATCAGAGTCAATGATTGCTTAAATTAATAGAAGGCGGTTTGCGTCGTATCGCACACGCCTCCCAGCAAATAACGTCATGCTATTAATGAACCGAAAACATTGCGAAGCCGTTACTATTTGCATGATAACTATACACTACATCACTGTTCACATATAATAAGATTTGATAGGCATTAGGCAGAGACAGAGACTACGATGCGGTATAAAAATATTTGTTGATTAATTATAACATTCCTTATGTAGATAAGCAAACATAATCCTCATTCTATCGAATTATAATCTTTAAGGTTTTATTTAACCGAAATGTTATCCTCGATTCCAGGTACTTGCTGCTGTGGCAGTGTCTATGGGCTCTATGATCATCGGCTTCTCGTCTGCCTACACATCTCCGGCTCTCGTGACTATGATGAACAGTACCGTCATAACCGTCACAGACGAGGAGGTAATTGACTTGTCGCCATTCCTCATTCATTAACTACAATTTAGTTTGAATTTTTGTTGATGTTTTTAATCAAAACCTTTTTTTGTCAACAGGCTAGTTGGATTGGCAGTTTGATGCCCTTAGCAGCGCTCGCGGGTGGCGTCGTCGGAGGACAGCTAGTAGATTATATTGGCCGACGCAGAACCATTCTGTTCATAGCGCCTCCATTCTTCCTCGGTTGGATACTAATAGCAACTGCAAGGATAATACACCTAGTGCTAGCAGGACGCGTTATTTGCGGTCTGTGTGTCGGTGTCGGGTCACTAGCATTCCCCGTATATCTCGGTGAAACTATTCAGCCGGAAGTCCGCGGTACGCTTGGCTTGTTTCCGACCGCTATTGGTAATATCGGTATTCTAATCTGTTATGCGGCTGGAAAATATCTCAATTGGTATGAATTGGCGTACTTAGGAGCAGCCTTGCCCATTCCCTTTTTCGTTTTAACGCTAATGATTCCAGAAACACCCCGTTGGTACATAACTCGTGGGCGTAATGAAGAAGCCCGAAAAGCACTACAATGGCTTCGAGGCAAGAACGCCAAAATTGACAATGAACTCCGTGATATAGCCCTATCAGATGCTGAAATGGGAAAAGAAGGTATCAAACTTAAAGAGCTCTTCAGTATCAAATACATGCGGTCAATATTAATTTGTTTGGGACTGATGACCTTCCAGCAATTATCGGGTATTAATGCTGTAATATTTTATACTGTAAATATATTTAAAATGTCGGGCAGTTCAGTAGACGGAAATTTGGCGACTATTATTGTAGGAGTAGTTAATTTTGTATCAACTTTTATAGCTACTGCGCTTATTGATCGAGCGGGACGTAAGGTGCTGCTTTATATTTCTTCCGTGACCATGACCATTACATTAGTTGTCCTCGGAACATTCTTCTACGTACAAACCGACTTAAAAATTGATGTCTCGACTTTAGGGTGGATACCATTGACTTGCATTATGGTTTACTTGTTAGGCTTTTCTCTAGCTTTTGGCCCTATTCCGTGGTTGATGATGGGTGAAATACTACCAGCAAAAATAAGAGGTGGCGCGGCATCGATATGTACTGCATTTAACTGGTTATGTACTTTCACTGTAACTAAAACATTTCATAATATCCTCGTCGGTATAGGACCGGCCGGCACATTTTGGTTATTTGGTTCTATTTGTTTCGTGGGACTGTTCTTCGTAGTAGTTTTTGTCCCAGAAACACGAGGAAAGAGTCTCGAACAGATAGAAAATAAGCTAACTGGTAGGGCCAGCACAAGAACTCGTAGGATGAGTTCTATTGCGAACATTAAACCATTGCCGAGTGGGTGTTAATTATTAGAATAACTTAATATTGGTTGTGAAATGTTGAACTTTTAAGGCCTAAATCAATTGATTTATACAAAATTTTATATTAGACAATGTCTTTTAAAGTTTTAACCCAATATTTTGTATTGCATTTTTTTCATACAAGTGCAAAAACTGCACAGAATCTCTTCAAGATCTTGATTTGTCTAATCTCTTATATTACCCTACCTCAAACCTCGAATTTTCTCAAAATTGTTACTTAAATTATAATTACGAATAATAGAAACATGTAGGTACATAAAATATTACTTTTATCTTTAATGATCCTATTTATAGTTAGCTAATATTAATTATAGTCTAGTTAATCAAGTTATGTAACCGTTTGAATGTTTACTGGATAATGTAAATATTTTTTGTTTCTAATTTATTTCTAAAATAAAGTAATTATTAGTGTTTCACCAAAAATTTATACTTTTAGTATTACATAGTTTTGTATTTTATTTGAACCTAATACATTTTTTTCTCGTACATGTATTTTATTTGATAGAGATACCTTTTTGACCTCTAAATTCCATCTGTCCAAAATTTGAATAGAATGACAAATAAAATGTTATGACAAATTAAAAGGGTATAGCTGTGCTCTTTCCATCACAGATAATTTGTTCCGAATGGTGGTTTATGACGCACCCAAAACCTGATTGAACCAGTTTCAAACAAAAACTGAACCAAGAAAGCAGACTCTATGACTAATTTCAGTACATGAGAACAAAGCCATTGTCTACTGTAACTTATTTACTGTAACTAAACTACCTAAATGAAATAAATATAGTAAATGTCTTGTTGCTGCCCGAGGTACAAGCTGAGAGAAACGGAAATTTGAAATTCTGATAACCTCTCCCTGAAAAAGATTGCTGAACAGAATTTGCGTGTTGCAAATAGATTGTTTCAACTAGATAAAAAGTTATTATCTATGATTGTATTTTAACATCAAGTTCCAAAGCTGTAATTTAATGTTAGAGTGGCACTTGTGAAAAGAACACTGAACCTTTCGGTTCTGTGGCTTGATTTCCAATGGTATGTTCCACTTAAAATCAGTTGTACTCATGGTAATAGATAATTTAACCTGTTATATTACACAGAAGTCATTTTAGTCAAATAAAATACCTACTTTAAATTATATAAGTTTCAGAAAGACATTAAAGAGATATTTAGTGTTAATTAATCATCCACTTGATTAAAACAAGGTTTAACAGATCCAAGGCAACATAAGCCTCAATTGGCACAGATAAATGATGTGTTCATCCCGCAGTGAACTCTGAAACTCAAGCCTTTTTCTCATGAGGGAGCAATTCCTATGATAATAATACCAGCCTATTACTGTCCCACTGCCGGGCAAAGGCCTCTTCTCATGCAGAGGAAGCACGAGCATTGATCACCACACTTGCTCAAGACAATTATGAAAAAAATTTAACTGTGCTCAGCTCATTTTGCATCAAAGCTTAGTGAAGTGAATCTGGAAATATAACAACTAAAATCTCTATCTTTCCTTTAATTCAGATACCACTATACTTACCAGTTTAACCAAGAAGCAATAGAGTGTGATTGGTGATACTAAAATAGTGTAAGATGTTTTATAGCACAAACATTTCTAACACTGACAACAATGAATGATTCACCTGAACATTTTAGATCTTGTAGTCTAAGATTTATACTCAAGTAAGAAAAAGTTAGTAGCACAATTTATTCAGTAGTTATTGCACGTTGTTTTATCATATTTTAAAACTTACCCATAACTTGAACTCTGCAAATAGCGCAGGTATCACACTCGACGTCCCAACTCCACATGGCTACTGCATTCCACTTTTTCAAAGTAAACATTTTGTCTGGCTTCTGTCCATCATTGTCTCCTCGGTCCAAGGCATCACAGTCTTCTCCAGACATTGTATTTAGTTGGAGTTAAACCGAAACAGAAATTAATCCAATTCACTTTGTTTTTATTTACTTCGACGTATGAAGTTTACGAAATCGTTTCGCGACGATAGCTTTAGATACTTTTTGGTTTTGGTCAGTTATTTGTCACTCAATTTTTCATTCGCAAAAAAAAATAAAGCGAAAGAAAGGTAAAAAATCCAATGTAACTTTGTTATTATTTTGATACTTCCTACTGTTTCAATAAAAAGATGACAAATATAATTTTTTGGAAGTTTTATTCCAGTAATATTTTATACTTTATTTTTGTCTTTCGTAACTTTATAAACGCATCCCTAGTGTCAGATTGTTCGTTCCATTCCACGTAATTCGATACGTAAGATCAATTGCGATTGTAATGACAGGTTTTCATTTTGTCAATTAAAAAAACAATTGGTTGCCTGTAAAGTCGGTATACGGGCGAAAGTTTTACGTGACAACGACTTTGAGTAGTAAAATAATTTTAATGTGAATATTCATTCGTATAGTAGGAAGAAGGATGAAATATGTCTGTCTCTCTCGCTCTTAGGCGGGCTAACCATGCCCGAGTGGAAAGGACGCGTGCCTCTCACTCGCTCTCATTGTGAGCGCATAACGTGAGCGGAGCGTAACGCGTAACGCAGTTTCTTGAAGTGTCACCCGGCAAACCAATTTGTAAGACGTTGTCACGTCAAAATAGTGTCCATGAACTCGATAGATGGCGTTAATCCGTTACGTCCGTCTACGTTACTGAGTGCCAAAACGCTTGAAAAAACACACGTCACATACGCTCGTTGACTGACACTTTCGTTTGCATAAGCTTCCGAATATAATCATTAGGTCCAAGCAACTGTTCCTTGCAGTAACGTAACGTTGTCAGACAAGCGCCCTCTATCCAGCGACTAGGGAAGAGTTGAAAAAAAAAATCTGTCATTCTTTTGTCTGTTAAACAGTTTAATTTATTGAAGTGATATTCGGACTTAACACAACAAGTCCCTAGTCTAAGTTAACCCGAATAAACTTAAGTTTACTACCTCTTCTAGCGTTACTACTAAAAAAAGACTGCTAAAATGATTAGGGTATTCATTCATAGGGTTTAAAGGAACCTAACTAACCTAACGGGGGGGTGCCCCAAGTCCCGATTATGGGGGCAGAGATACTTCCGTATGTTCAGTTGACAATAATTCGAGACATTACAATATCGCGAGAAAAAACACGTTATATTGTAATATAACGTGTTTGACAATTTTACGGTGACATATATATATATATATGTCACCGTAAAATTGTCAAATACGTTATATTGTAATATCTCTAGCGATATTGTAAAGTCTCGAATTATTGTCAAATGAACATTCTGCTTACAACAAAACTCATTATTTTTCGTGAAATGCATGCGATGGTAGTCAACTTACGCGGTGTGGAGGGAAGGAGGGGTCCCCCTTGCCCAGTGGCACAACTCTCATGAAAAGATAATGCACCATTCCTGAGAAATACCGATTAATATAACATAACCTTAAAACACTTTATATTCCCCCTAAAAAGCGTAGTCGACGGAGCCCCGCTTCGCGGGGCCCCTATTTCCGAGTGCAGGGTTTTAAGGAACCTAACTAACCTAACGGGGGGGTGCCCCAAGTCCCGATTATGGGGGCAGAGATACTTCCGTATGTTCAGTTGACAATAATTCGAGATATTACAATATCGCGAGAAAAAACACGTTATATTGTAATATAACGTATTTGACAATTTTACGGTGACATATATATATAAAGTGTTTTAAGGTTAGGTTATATTAATCGGTATTTCTCAGGAATGGTACATTATATTTTCATGAGAGTGGTACCATTGGGCAAGGTATAACTAACCAACCGTTATCCCTGTTTTCACGCAGACAAAAGTTATTTTTTGAAAAATCGTTTGAGTCTTCCAACCCATTGAGAGGATGGTGGATTGTTGATTTGGGGGAGTGTTGGATAATTATTGTTAAAGGTTATAGAAGGGAGTACAAAATACGCGTAGATATGTATAGTCCCGGGTAAAAGATAGTTAAGTATTTAATCAGGCCTAGGATCTATTATCTTTACTCTTAAATCTATCTAACGCTGATAAAAAGTCAATTTTATTCATCCCACTATTTCTGTCTACGCCTAGTGCCTACCTACCCACGGCCTGGTCAAAGTTCTGTGAAGCCACTCATAGCAATTGTAATATCAGCACCAGTGCCCAGGCTGTGTATCTCAATAGCTTAGCTTAGGAGGTTTGAAGGAAGGAGGTTCCAAAATAAAACAAACCTTTTTGGTCTTATATAATAAATCTATTTATTTGTAAAAAAAAAGCGGAACACAAAAAAAAACACACACTGAATTGAATGCATCAAAAAATATTCTAGAACGGTTTAAAAAATCCCGTCAAACTTTTTGGATCTTTACGTGACTAACCTCGCGACAAAAATCAGTGAAGTACTTACAGTTAAAAATAATTAACTTTCGTAATCTACATTAATAAATTCTCTATGTATATAACAGCGATAAACCTGTAAAGATTTTGGTAATTACTATATAAAACATTTTTACCCTGTAATTAAATATAATTCACTCTGTAAATGCATGATGGACGTATGTGTTTGCCGTGCATTGTATTCATGCTTTGTATTAAATATTGCCTATAGTATATTTATAATAGATGGCAGAATGTACTATACTCTACACTTACAAAAGAAATTAAAACTATAAAATAAATGTTCACTTTTACAAAGTTTATTCTAGAATAGAACTGTTAAAATTAGAACAATAACTGCTTGTTGTACTTTTCCTCGTTCGTTATATTATTATACACAATGTAATAAAAATAATCGGTAGGTTTATTTAATTAGTAAAAAATAATTACGAAGAACCGTATAGCGTGATGTATAATGCAGAGAGCAGGACAAGGAAGCTAGCTGTCACGCTGCTGGCCCCACTGAAACATCCTAACTCTTCGACTTGCACTTGGAACCTGATGTCGTACGGGAGCCTGCAGTTGGGATCTGGGGAGTTAAAAAATATTAGTGCGCAATCAAGTGCAGGTGAACATTTTAAGAAAGTCATTGATTACCTAACTGAACTACCGCTGTGAAAATGAATTAAGTAGATGAATAAATATCGCTGGACATTACACACAGCTCCATCAAGTGCCACACTATCACTAAGCAACGAGACTTGTGTCGTGGACACCAGATAAGGTAGGTCTGTCGAATTACGCCTAGTGGTTAATTTCGCCTATACTAAATAACTCGGTTTACGTACTATTTAAAATCAAACCTATTACCTACTCATAAAGCTTTTTAAATCGCGAAACAGCCCTGAGTTGCGCCCGCGGCACTGCTTCAACCCCGAGCTAGTATTCGACTAACACCCGTGGCCAGCTGTTTTCGAGCCGTTTTAACTCCATAGACGGAATTTCGCGGTAAATAAAAATATAAAAAATCGTTTAAGTATTAAACCAGGCTTATCTATTTTATTAGTATTATTATTGTACCGATAAAAACCAGTGTTTTTCATAGTATTAAGCATTCGATCTCCATTATATTTAAAACTTAATAAGAAATGTCCTCGACGGTAATTACGCCTAGGCGTTGTTACCTTTATTAAAAGCTACCACAAGCGTTTTTAACATCTCGTGACCTTGTTATCAAAGGACTTTATTTGCACATTATGTAACGAATTGATTAATCCAGTAATTAATTGTAGTATAATAAAGTTTAAAATAATAATATAATTAAGTTACCATACTTTTTGTGCATTAACAAAATAAATAAATACTCAGTTGAATGTTTCAGGACTTAGGTAGGCGTTATTAACTGAACTAGATAAAGTAAGACCTAACTAAGTACGTTTTTTTCTTTTAAATTATTTTTGTTTGATAATCTGTATCCAGAATTATTTGAATATGTTTAAACTATGTGCCAATGAAAAAATATGTAATTGTAGGTACATTATGTAATTTCCTTAGTTAATTAATTTTAGATATTTTAAATCAAAACTTATATTGTCACTTACGGGATATCTTCCGTGATTATTTTTACTGTTGAGCACCCGATATTTCGACGCTGTTGCAAGCGCCATGATCGCGGGTTGACTGGAGTATGCGGGTGGATGGATAATAAATTGTTACGAGCAGACAAATCTGTCTACCCTCTTTCTTTGTCTTTTGCTACGCGCACTATTGGAACTCGACACTAAGTCACGACAAAACGCACTCACAGTATCACCAAGACAAAGAAAGAGGGTAGACAGATTTGTCTGCTCGTAACAATTTATTATCCATCCACCCGCATACTCCAGTCAACCCGCGATCATGGCGCTTGCAACAGCGTCGAAATATCGGGTGCTCAACAGTAAAAATAATCACGGAAGATATCCCGTAAGTGACAATATAAGTTTAGTTTTAAACCGTGAAAGCCTAAAACAGGATTTTAAATCAAATTGTTTAACTGACTAGATCTTCCAAATCTTACAAGAAATATTGTTTCAGATACTCCTGCTTATACTAATAATGTTCTTAATTACAGAAAATTGTGATAATGCTAAAAAATTTACTTAATTTAAATAAAACTGTCTTAGGCGAAATTTTACTTATGTAGTTTAATTGCGCCAAAACGATTGTGTGGTATTTTAATGTTTATCTTAGTATACATTTTATAACGAGGGACTAAACGAAGCTATATTATACCCAAGGTGATTTGATGAAAGCTAGGGTAGCTAGAGGTATATTAAATTGGCGTCTAGTCTCGAGGTGCAAACAGTACTTTTCACTTCGAGTGCGAGAAAAACAGTCATTTAAAACCGAACAAATTTACAGACGTCAAAAATTCTCAGGTCAGTCACAGATTAACAATTTAAAACACAAGACAAACTCTCAACATTTTCGCAATCAATGAAGATGATCCACACTCCACAGATTATTCCTACCTATATTACTGCAGCGGCTAGCAACAGAGGCATTGCACATTTTCAAAATCAACGATGCACACAAACAATTTTCTCGTGTTGAAAAGTTCATCATTTTTTTTTCAATAAACCGCTTTCTATTTGCAAGCCAATTCGAAATTTAAATGAAGCCTTTGATAAGTTACTCTTAAGTTATGACATGTTTCAGAGTAAAATATCGTTCCATTTTTAAATTACTTTTTACTCCCTAGGGTATAAATGGACACTTTAATCCCGCTTCGTAGGGCTATATTGGCGAACTTATAGAGTATGAGAAGTGAAAATAATATTTTGAGTTTTTCTTGTACAATAATGAACATAGGTACATCCCATGAACACATTCTGTTTTTCATCTACATTTATTATTTTAGAGATATTTACGTTATCCCTTTTTTTTTTTTTTTAAGGATGGGAAATCATCAAATGACCCCCCCCACTCTGGGCGGAGCGGGAGGGAGTGTCAGACTCTTACTGACTAAAAACCATCCATGTTCCTTTCCTCGCCTTTTACGTTCCGGGGCCGCGGTATCTCTTTCGAACAGGCCCGCAACCCCGGCAGGCTTCGGCCCTTGCGGGCCCCTCTCCTTTTGCTGACATCTCTTTGAGGCGCGCGTGGAACACGAACGCGCCGTCGACACGACCTGTCGTCGTCATTAGACGGCCGGACAGCCAGCTATTGCCCATAGCCAGCCGTCCACAGGCCCGCATCTACGGTGGCCGGTAGCCACCACGTGGCCCCCGACGCCCGTTGCGTCTCCCGCGGCGGCCGGGAAGAGAGGATCTCTCCCTCTCTCGTTCCGCCACCTCCTTCGCTAGCATGACTGCTTCGCAGAAGGAGGCGACGGCTTCCCACTCCGTCTCGCTCCGGACCATGGATTGAACCAGGGCCGGACGCGAGAGGTCGCCGCCGCCGATCGCCGCCACGAGGACACGGCGGAGCTCCGCCCACGCAGGGCAGACTTCCACCGTGTGCTCCACCGTGTCCTCCGGTCGATCCTCGATTTACGTTATCCCTTAGGTAGGCGTTATTCGCCAGACCTATCATAAATGATATACTACATAGATACTTTTTGTAATGAATACATACTTATACTATACGTTAAACATCCAAAGGTAAGGGTATCAATCAAGGTAATAGGTAAGGTTGTATATTAGTCATCCAAAGGTAAGGCTGGAGTTGAGACTCGCTGACTCATAGAGTCGACCTCTGTGTGATGAGCACTCATGAACAAAACAAAGATAAGTGAAAATTGAATTGTACCTGTGCACCCGGCGCTTGCGAAGGTTCCTGCTGGGAGGCTGGTATCCGACCTGACGGACACGAAGAATGGCGGACATTCGCCGATAAGTCCGTATCCGTCACAGGCGTTCTGCAAGCTGATCTCTACGTTACCAGACGTCAAGGTCTGGCAGGTTATGGCATTAGCGTCCGTTACGACTGTTGAGTTACTCCTGAAAAATAATGAAAATTATCAAAATGGGGTTCTAGTATTTCTGTTTGTCGTCTCTAAATTGTCTCTCGAATCTGTAGGATCTATAAGTATCGGAATAGGTGATGCTGCGCGTCGTGATCTTTATTTTTAGTTATTCAGACAGATGGAAATGCAGCTATTGCCCAAAGTGCCTCGTGCAAAACCTACACATATCCTATCACAACTCATAAATGTTGGGACTCAGGCCCGTGATGATGTTGGTGAATTGGGAATCCCATCTCAATATGAGAGTAACTGTTCTAGTGGACCTTGTTTTCATGACGTACGCTCTAAAAAGAAAGCTAAAGATGCTGGTTTTGGACTTCCGGTAGGCACCGGAACCTGGAATCCTTTTCGCAATAGACCGCGCGAGGATTTTGTTTCGCACTAAGTCTTATACTTAAACTTCTTAATATGTCTTTGTTTCTTAGTAAATATAAGTTAGTCACAAAATTGAAAACAATTCATGGAATTAGACAGCTTATCATTCGGTTGTTGTAAATGTAGTTGTTATCGTGAATAAGTTTATCAATAGATAACACTATCGATAGATGTCGTACCTGGGTTGTTGGACGGTACGAGAGTGACAAACTACGAGACCGCCAATACCAGTGCCACTGCGGGATATTCTGATCCTCCTGTTATCATTGTTCCCAAAGAAGTAGTTAGGACTGAGCCTGTAGAAGTTGATGAAACCTGGAGCAACGTAGTCATCAAACTGCCTCGTGCCAGACGATCCACCGTTGAATAAGAAACCACAAGTAGGGTTCACGATTCTTCTACCAACTGCAAAAAAAATTGCACGACTATAAAATCTTAGCAATGGCACCTATGGCGATCCATGTTTATTTCTTAGTTGATCATAAAAAGAAACTAAATTATTCACTTACCACTTTGAATTCTTTGGAATATAGGCTCCATAATAGTATTCACATTTGTGCTACTAGAACTGAGAGCAATCGTGAAAATGTCGTTATGCATGTCTCGTACATAGTTCCACAGAGTGTCGAACTGATTGGTGGAAGTCGCGTATAGAACTCTTAGGTCTGAAAGAGAGAGAAGCCGAATAAATGTTTTGATATAGGTACCTAGATTGATATTATAAATGTCTCTGTTTAGTTTATTACTAGATGCATAGAACAGATATATTTTTGTACTTACCAGGTACGGTGTTGTTAATCTCTCTGGCCTGTTCCCATGCACGTTCAGAAGTTTGCAAGTTGCCATTATTAATGAGATACAACAAAACTGAGGAATTGCCACCGACGTAGTTCCTCAAGCTCTCGTTGAGAAGTGTTTCTTGCATCATCAACTTGATGTAAGTTAAACTGGTTTCAAGATTTGCTCCTGACGGAACTGTGGATCAAAATAAAGCATTTAATGGCAAGAATGTTGGCCTTCTGTTTATGTTTATACTAAACTAGCTGACCCACGCAACTTCATCTGCGTCACATAAAAGAGAAAAACAAAAGGAAAAAACAACCCCGTTTATGCAATATTTTTCATTCCTGCTCCGCTCCTAATAATCGTAGCGTCGTCGATAAATGGACTATCCAACACAAAAATATATTTTCAATTCGAAATGGTAGTTCCTGAGATTAGCGCGTTCAACCAAACAAACAAACTCTTCTGCTTTATAATATTAGTACCTATAGATACATTGTGTCTCAATTTTTATAAAAAAAAGTAGCTGTTGCTTGCGACTTCGTTCGCGTGGTAATTTTGACTCGAATGGGTGATACTAAAGAAGATAACAATTTTACACTTACTTGATGCGTGCCTGGTAGCATTATATTCAGAGTAGAAATCGGCCGGAGAGAAGGTAGTGTTGACAATAATGCTTCCATCAAGGGCATTCAGTAAAGTTATACTGGATCCGAACTTGCCGACCTCAATGTACTCGACTAAGGAGGCGATGGCCGGAGCCACAGCCTCGTATGGCCAAGAAGAGTCTAGCGCGATGTATAGATTGGTTCTCAGACGGAAGTCATTGCTCTGGGATAGTGTTGTGACGCAGTTCATGTCGTTCAAATTGCTTGCTGGAAGGAAAGGAAAAAAATATAAAACAACTGAATCACGGAGATGACAAAAAGATCGATAGGTATATAGATCTGTTATTGTTCTATACTTTATTGATTGGACGTTATTAGTATTTTCTTTGTAAAAAAATCATCAAAAGTCAAGAGTCAAATTTCGATACTCACTGGTGTAAGCTCTAAGATTGGTAACAGCACTGGTGACAAGCTGTTCCAGGCCTCCGATGATGGTTCCACGAAGAGGCATATTGGTGTCTAGGGCGGCGGCGAAGGCATGAGTCTCACTGATCAAGTTCTCATTAGTAACGTATTGATCCATCAATGCGCGGCGATTACAAGCTCGCAGGTTAGAATCAAAGGCACCATTCTGTATTAAAGAAATGTTTCATTTATGCATTTACTTTACATTTTTTTTATGAGAAAACTTTCTAATCAGATTTTTTACAATTTTTAAAATACCTAGGGTATCTACTAATCTGAGCAAGCTCTTGCAGAAGCAAGTCTCTTAAAAATGAAGAACAGATAAACCTTACCCTGGTAGAATAGTACATATCCAAGAGTTGGGACAGCTTCAACGTGCTGAAAGCTCCCAAAGTCGAAGATATTGTGGTTCCAAGGACGAAGCCATCAATGTCTCCACGGATCTCAGGGTCGGTCATCTCCACGTTGAGGCGGTTGTGCAGCATAAAGTGTCTCGTTGCCTGTGTACTGTTCCAGTTACCAGCAGTACCGATAGATATCTGGTTGCTGCCTCGCTCCGTGCCTTGTATGAGGATGGCTTCGGCCAAGTCACCTAGACAGAAAATTTTGGTTTAGCAAGGCACTTGTAACAGAAGAGAAAAAATTAGGTTGACTTGGATATTATCAGGCCTCTAACAGTTCCGCACTCGGACCTACCTCGGTGCTAAATGGTAGCTTTGAGTATAATATGTAGAAAAACGACTAACTCACCAGCTAACGTTGCCGGATAAATTGAAGACACAGTTTGTTGAACATTTCTGTAGTTAAGATTCGCGTCCCTGACCAGTTCCAGGATATTCACTCGTTGTGGCTGCGCTCCTGCGGCTATACCAGCTATAACGTTTCCGGCAGACACGGCTCCCCATGGTGTGTTCACCACGCCGTCCAACAATGGGCAAGTGCTCTCAGCCACCTGGCGTTCAGACATAGAACTGCTGTGGCCAAAGTTACTGAACTCAACATCGTTATTCGGATCGTAACGCCTCATTTTCCCGTTTCGGTTGGCCGATTTTCTGAAAGAAGAGATAATAGAACTATATAAATACATTTCTTTAGGACGAATACGAAAGGACCTCATCGAAAGATAAATGATGATTCTGAGTTTCAAGAATAAATATAAAGAAAAACATACACGGTACATAAGGTTTGTACTCACAAGACTGATGGTTTTATGATTTCAACATCATCGCTTATGGAGCGACCGGAGCGTGCAGTTCTAAGAGCACGGTACTGGGACAATTGGTTGCAGCTGCTTTCATCTCCTCGAACCCTCGCGTCCACTGTAGTTGACAGCATATGATGAAGAGTACACTGGAATGTAGTAAAGAATATTAGAAACTAATGAAACCGCATAGCCTCAAGGTTAATTTTAATCAATATATGAGGCGTAGGCCTGAATAGAAGTAGTTCTATAGCAAAGCTTTGCTTCAAGCGCTGCTATTTGACGAATGAAGATACGCACCTTTAGGACAGAAGACACAGTATCATTAGCCAACACTTGCATGTTATTGGGAATCAGCCTGGTCAACAGAAGCCGATGACGATGGAATGAAGAAAACGTGGGAGCGAACGGCAGCACGTTTGAAGAAGACATAGAGTTCTCTGGCTGATGGAACTCGATGCCATCTTGACGGTATCTGGTAACAGCCAACAAGTAAAATTTGTGGATTAAGTGTGAAAAGCTTCAACAGGTTTATGATTCTACTTTAGCAGTGGGACTTATTGCATTGCAAATTAGTCAATAATCTCTCTGTGTACTATAGAGAAGAGACCGGACAATATACAAATGCACTATTACAAATTAAAAAGAATATAATATATGCAATTGCTTATGCGAGACATTTGCCTATCATATTATCTGTTTTTTTTTTTAAACAATGCATAGTTTTGCCAAAATCGGTATACAGTGTAATTTTAGGACATATATTATAATAATTGTGGCTTATGGCTATTCATAAATTTAAATAGTGACCATTGATCTTGGTGTAGAGGATAATTTTCAAAGGGCTCAACCGTACTGTTGATAATTTCGAACAGCACTCGGTTTTTAAGAAGAATCATCTCATCTTTTTTTTAATTGAACAACCTAGGTAAATATTGCAATTTTATGTTGCATATATTTTGGCACCTTTGTTGCGTATTTTGAGCATTTATAAGGAATATATGCATGTATATTTCGACACTTCAGGTTGCATACCTAATCCAGTTTCTATCCATAACATAAGAGTTTGGAATAGTGGAAGGTGAACGTACGTGTGAAGAAGAACCGTCGAAAGCTGTCTCAAATCCATGTTGACATTAGGGTTATCCTCTATCTTCCTAATGATGTCAATGAGGACCTGTATCGTGACGGGTGGCAAGTTGTTCCTATTCGCGAGTGCGGGGTTGCTGTAGCATTCGCTTAGCGAGTCTGCCACTCTTGTTTGTGCTGTCTGCTGCGCGTGCGCGCCGCCCAGCGCGGCTACCAAAAGGATTGGTAACCAATACATGTTGGTATTCTGGAAGGAAATTAAATGGATTAAGTATCTAGAGACTTCCATTCGACGACTAACTAGGGCATAATCAAGAAATTTGTATTTCTGATGATTTCCAGGACACATTATAATTGTTATAAGTACCAAAGGTTTAATAAAGTAATTCCTGTATGACTATACGACACTTGTAGAATACCTACACCTACAGCCATAAGGGTTTGTTTGAACAAGGTCAGAGCCATTTACATACATTTATGAATTACTTGTTTACCTGTTGCTTGTCACATGACGATTAACTAATTTCATTTACAGGTGTAATGTTTTTGTAAAAGATTCAATGAGTAAGTAACTAGATTAAGATAAAAATTTCGATGACGATTCCGATGTGTTATTTCACAAAGAATGTTATCAGCACTTTCAGGGAGCGGTCGAGGATATTAAAATCATTGACTAAAGGTAATTTTTCCACTTCATTTCTATGAATGTTTCATATCTTCAAGAATGCTTCCTGTTGGAAAATGACACAATGACCAGTTGATTAGTGCAAGCTTGTATCTAGTCAACTAGAAAGAATGTAGGTAAATCCCCACAGGAAGTAAACTAACATGTTCTTTGTTAGAATTGGTAATTCAAGGGCTGCTGTTGACGGAGTTGATCTGAGACTAAAGGGCCGGCCACACACCGCCAACTAGCAATACTGTAAACTTATAAAGTATGTCCTTCTGATAACCAAAATAGATGTGCCACCTAAAACTTATTCTGCTTATAAATTACCAAATGGTAAAAATCTTCAAATCACTAAATTACAGACAACAAACGGCACTTTCCACTTTATTTAGCCAGACTTTACTAAAAGCTTGAAAATTTGCACAAAAGTTCCTTAACGAAGGCATATTAGGACGTACCTACAATGAAGGTATATTAAGGAAGATTTTTATAAAATCATTAGAGAGGTTAAATATGGAATGAAAATGTATGCAGATTGGAACTCGATAATATTTTCCGATTGGGAATTTCATATGGCACAGGGCTTGTCATCAATCAATTTAATGATACCTAACTACATAGGTAAGTTCTACCTACAATGTTTTTTAACCACTTGTCAATTTTGCTTAACTGCCTAATAGCAAAAGTGTGAACTACTAAAGTAACCATTATTATAACCCTTTGTGGGGTACACTATCTGAAATGTAGAACCTTCAAAAGTGCAATTACTCCACATGATCAGTCAGTTAATTTGTCAAACTGGATTAGGAGACAAGAGATGATCTTCCCTTAAACAGTGTTCTTTTTTGGTAAACAAATCCTGTGTGATCAAAATTGGACCAGTTGTCAGATGAACGTTTTTAATTCGTTTACGGACTACAATCCGAAACAAAATTAAATTCCCCTTAAACTTAAGGGGAAGATTTATAAAACAATGATTAGACCTGCTGTCCTGTATGGATCAGAATGTTGGGCCACAAAAGGTATATGAATGAAAGGCATCTACATGTCGCGGAGATGAGAATGATAAGGGGAATGTGTAGTGTGACGTGAATGGATCAAGTAAGAAATTAATATCAATTAGATGAAGTCTGAAAGTGGCGTCTCGGTGACTGAACAGTGTGGTAATCGTTTATCCTGGTATGGGCATGTGATGCAGAGGAATGAGGAAAATGTCGTGAAAAAAGTTTTGAGTATGAATGTGATTGGGTGTTTGAGTAGAGGAAGACCAAAGAAACGATGGATGGACAGTGTTAAGAATGATATGGCAAGAAAAGAAGAGCCTAATGAGATGTCTAAAAATAGAAGAGTATGAAAGAAGAAGAAATGCTGCGCTGACCCGCAAGAGAATGATGATCAAAGGGAACACTTAACATTTTGTTTCAAACCTAATAAAAAAATATATAAGTAACTAATATTGATATTTAATTTAAAATATTACAGTTTATACAAATTAGTGTCCTAACCTTCTTTCAAGAATATCCTACCTTCATATGCCTTAAATATCAGGACCATGTATGGTAGGCATCTTGCTGAATACCGAAACATTTTAGATAATTACTTACCAATTGACTTGTAAAAATCGTAAAATTGGTAATGAGAAATAAGTCGTTATAAGGTTATTCTTATCGGAAAATGCAATCAAAATTAGAAGGTTGCCCAATTGTAGGTATTTGTTTGCTCGCTCTACTTTTGATAACGACAGTACTTTATGTAGGTAGGTACTGATAGGGCGTAGATATGTTCATGAATCACAAACGAATTATTTCTGAAGTGCTTCGGTTCTGTTCACAATAAACTATGATGATTTGATACTATTGAATGTACTGAGAACTGATTGTTAGGTGAGTGGGTAGATCCTGTTATAACCACCTTACTCATATAGATATCCGCTACCTACCTGTTGTTTTATTTCTGGAAACCTAGCGATACTATTTATGGTTAGATTTAACCGGTTATTCCCGTAAGGAGTGAACTTCCCTGTCTGACTTTTCTCTCAATCTTTGTTGCACATGTATTTCCTCGGGATTTTACATTATGGTGAGCTTCATGGTCGTGGCAATTGAGTTATCAATTCCACGACCACCACAGCGCATCCTTGGATACTTCCATTGTCATTCCCTCCTTTACAGAGGCGGCGTAAGGCGTGGGCGGTGTGGGCCACCGCCCACGGCCTCGCGGTGCAAAGGGCCTCGCGCCTCACAGCCGAAAAAAAATATTAAAAGTACGGAAATCCAAAAGTACCTACACACCACAAGGTTCAGTACGGAGTTATAGTACATTCCAAATCCATGCATTTAGGATAGTTCGGTGGTTCGTACCTAATTTCCCCGTACATCGATGTTTGACAACGATGATAATGATAACCTTAGACGCGACTCGTCTAAGATTTATAATATTTTTCTTTTTTTCGGATGGGAAATCATCAAATGACTCATGGAGTGTCAGATTTTACTGACTAAAACCCATCCATGTTCCTTCTTAGCCCTTTGTATACCAGGGCCTCGGTATCTCTTTGGAACAGTGCCGCAGCCCCGGCAGGCATCGGCCCTTGCGGACCCCTTCCATTGCTGACATCTCTTTGAAGCGGGCGTGAAACACTCGCGCGCCGTAGACACGGTCTGTCATCATAAGACGAACGGAC
Source organism: Xestia c-nigrum (assembly GCA_916618015.1). Lineage (NCBI taxonomy): Eukaryota > Metazoa > Arthropoda > Insecta > Lepidoptera > Noctuidae > Xestia > Xestia c-nigrum. Next base: position 14,953,232 of record OU745245.1, read on the forward strand.
TTCGAGCTAGCTCATAGCTCGCCGTCCACAGGCCCGCGCCTACGGTGCACGTCCGGTGCATCTCCCGCGGCGGCGGCTGGGACGAGAGGTTCTCTCCCTTTCGCGTTTCACCACTTCCTTCGCTAGCATGACTGCTTCGCAGAAAGAGGTTACGGCTTCCCATTCCGTCTCGCTCCGGACCATTCAAAATATTTTTATCTGCGACTTTTCTGTTAGTCTTTGCACTCGACTTCCATTTTTTTCGCGGGCTCACTCATTCACTCAAGCAGCTGTCGCATGCAGACGCAGTCGCACTTCATGTTACTTAAATAATAGTGTTACATATTTTTAAAAGGCTATCACGTGTTTAATTATTAGATATTTGAGGGTGATACCTGATTTAGAAAAGAGTCGTAGTTACAGAATTATAATCATCAAAATCATAAATCAAATGCAATTTTTCAAAGTCAAAGTAGTTTCTTGACCTTTGTGAACTTGGAGGATTGTATGAATGATTTTGATGATTATAATTCTGTAACTACATAATTATGTCATAAAGTCGCAAACGATATTTTCATCAACATACAACTTAGCACTGCTCTGCAAATTGCAAAAAACGTAAGAACATTTGAATTCTGCGGGCCACCCTGACACTTTCACCTTAAACTTCAAAGTACAAATATTATATATAAGAATATATAAGAATTGTTCCAGTAGGTATTAATTGTTCTTAGAATAAATCCTAGAAAAGTCTAAAGTGACTAAGATGAAGTAGTTGCTTGTTTATAACGAGTGAAGAGTGCATTGAAAAACAAAATCTAAAATAAAAAACTAAAAACAGTAACAATAAATTATCATTTGTGATAACGGGCTACTACGGAACCTTACACTGCGCGTGGCGCGACACGCACTTGGCCTGTTTTGAATTTTCGAAGTTTAGTCATTGGAGATCACTATGGAGTTCAGTAAAACCAAAAGTAGATAATTTCTGTTTTTTTTAAAGTTACAAAGAAGTATTAGTAAAAATTTAGATTTGTTTCTTTATTACAAAACTGATCAATTTGAAGTGATTTTTTATTTTCCTTTCGTTTTGCACCATCCGAGGGCCTCGCTAAATGTACCTTGCCCACACAAAATTTAGGTCTTGCGCCGCCACTGCTCCTTTAGTTGCCTTATTTGTTGAAGCCAGCGACTTCTTTCGCTTGAAGTATGATAAATTGTCCCATGGGATCTTACTATTACCAGGATAAGGTGGTAAAGGTGTTCAATTCAATAACTCGTTCCGGAAACTGATGGGGTTGCCGTGGCGTTGCAGTGCGTCCGATATGTTTGCGATTTTAGATTGTTTTTACGCAATATTGCGGAAGCGCGCAGCATCAACGGTGGCTCGCGTTATGGCAATCCCTAACAGGGTTCTGATTGGGAAATGATTGCTGGCAGTTACATGTGTCACCGTATTGTGTTGTTTTCTAACACTTAGTTTTTAAGAATTATGTTACTAACACTATATGAGCCTCCGCTGGAATAAAAATATGTGAATTTGAATTTAATCCGGGTTATAAACTATCTGTGTGCAAAATTTCAACAAAATCCGTTCAGTAGTTTTTGCGTGAAAGTGTCCAGACATCACAAACTTTCGCATTTATAATATTAGTAGGATATAAGCAACATGGCTGGAGTTGTTAACTCCACTTGTGTGTTGTTAACTGTTCAAACTGTAATTAGAGTACCACGACCGGGCAGTTAGCATTCAAAAACCTACCAAAGCCAATATCATTCATTCATCTGAGGGTTGTCCTGAAGGTGTACCTAGTTTGCTTCAAAAAAAAATGATGTCACCTCATACTGTTATGACGATCGATCGATCGACAGCAGCCTAAAGTAGGTAGCCTCCAGTCTGACACAACCAGATAGCAGTCGCATTGAGCGAACCACTGGGGTTGGCTTAATGGAGAACGTTAATTGGAGTCACTTTCATAAGAAAGTGGCTGGAATTATACTGGACCGTAAGTCAGCTCTAGTGGAATCGTCAAGCTGTGTCAGACTGGGCGACGAATTCTGCCGTCGCTTTAATAATTATTTTAAAGTTCCTTGGTTTTGTAAAATAACAGCGTTTTATTTATGTCTCTAAATAATATTCGAATATATAATGTGCATATAATTCAGATATTATTAAAACTAAATTAAATCCAGTTGTAGAAGCAGAACAATATAAAAATAGAAAGGGTATATAAACAAGGGTTAGCAGTAGACAAAAATGAGTATAAGTAAATTTAGGGGATAAAGAAAATATATAAACAGTGGTAATACTTTTTAAAATCATAAATTGTATATATTAGTAGTAACAAAATTAATTTGTAAAATAATAGCGTTATGTAAAACAGTATAAACATGAAGAAAGTTAAAAGAAACACTGAAATTATAGTATAAATAAATAGATATTTACTAGCGGAACATAATAAGATATAGAGTGTGGTCTCCTCGGCCTCCTACTACCAATCAGTCGCAAACTAAATTTAAACCCGATAGAAAGGGCTCTGATCCCCATGTCAGAGGGACACTGGCTAGGCAGGAGTGGTTTTTAGCCGGTTCGAGTCCGGCACTACCTCGACTGTCTCACAAGAGAAATTCCTGTGGGATAGTCGAGGTGTCCGCGGGGATTTCCCACTCCTGCCCAAACAAAAAAAAAAAAAAAAAAAAAAAAGTAGGTAGCCTAGTGTAACCTGTCAACCTTAGCTGTCAACCTTCGAATTGTGAGTAGACTGAAAATACCTTCTATCGTATAGACCTCATCCATCACTCTACATCACGAGCGATCGAGGTCAAGAGCAGACGGACTCTTAATAATATAACAAGATTGATAGCTACCTAATTAAACGATGGCAAGCAAAATTGTTCTTTGATAATATTCGAGTAGGTGTTGAACTCGAAAAACATTAATAGGTAGGTATACATAATTGTCACCGTAAAATTGACAAACACGTTAGATTGTAATATAACTTGAGAGATTGTAAACTCCCGAAAGATTGTCAAACGAACGTAATGCTTACAATACAGGGTGAATTTTAATTAATGCGACAAAATGAAATTGGAGCTTCAGTTACAGTAACATAGTAATTATAAACTATTTTTTCTACAATCTAAATCGTAAAAAAAAATTACGCGATTATCGTTTTCAAAAGATCCATTGATGTTATTATCTTTATTCAAGTACTAATAATCGGTATTCCAGTAATATGCAAAATAAATAAGAAAAATTAAGGCAAAATTAGGTAAATTACCGCTATATTGAGCACTGCGATGAGTCGGCAAGATTTTTGATACTTTTATTATTTTAACGGTTTTCGTAACACTGATCAATTATTTCTTAATTTTATATTTTATACAGTTTCTTGACAACACGTATTATTGCATATTTAAATTTGTCGCATCTATTCAATTTCACCCTGTATAACGCATTATTTTTCGGTAGATTGTAATCTATCGAAGCAAAACCGTAATATTGTAAGATGTATGCGATGGAGGTCAACTCACGCGGTGTGCAGCAGGGGGAAGAAGGAGGGGTCCCCCTTGCCCCACTCTTATGAAAAAATTATGTACCATTCCTGAGAAATACCGATTAATACACCCTAACCTCAAAACACTTTTTATTCCCCTAAAAAGCGTAGTCGACGGAGTTCCGCAACGCGGGGCCCCAGTTTCCGTCTGCAGGGTTTAAAGGAACCTAACTAACCTTACCTAACCTAACGTGGGGGTACCCCAAATCCCGATTGTGGAGGCAGAGGTTCTTCCGTAGCATGCATTTCACAATATAACGGTTTCACTTCGATAGATGACAATCTACCGAATAATAAAGCGTAATATTGTAAGCAGTATGTTCAGTTGACAAGATTTCGACAGTTTACAATCTCGCTAGAGAAGTTACAATCTAACGTGTTTGTCAATTTTACGGTGGCATATAAATATTTTAGCATGAATGGGAAAGCGAAGCCGCCACGCGGTTATAAATAAAGGTTTTAACCACGTTCTAACAAAGCATCGTCGATCAAGCAAAACAGCGAAAAATCCGCGATCCAAACGTCTCTAACGCGCTCATGAGCTGTCTGTGTCATCATTGTTACGGAATATTGTCACTGTTGTTACGGAATATTGACACTGACATCACTTTAATGCAGTTGCTTGTTCAATGGTGAATTCGGCCTGAGTCTTTTTGGTAACTAGAATTGGTTTTTCCACTAATGGGCAGGCTAAAATAAAGAGGTGGCTTAGACCTTATACAATGATTATTAAATAAAGTCATCAAGAGACAGACATCTGCACCTCACCCAAAATGGCAGTACTTACTTCACTATGCTTTGTACCTACATAGCCTCGGGGAGAAGACTGGCAATACCACTATTATCATATCTGACCTGTTTAATCAATCGTTCACACACAAATTCCAAGTTCTTAGTACTGAATAAAGATAGATAGAGCACTTACATTCGAGTCAAATAACCGTTAAAATTGATAGTCCTCCTTCAAAACACTAAACACGTAACAAAACAATGTGTGAACAAATCACATAATATTCCAAAAAACTGAAAACTGACACACTTATGATTAATTAATTTCACTCAAATAGCTATGAAAACCTTGCCTAGTTAAGGCGCGCCCAACACTAGCCAACTTGTAAAATAAAGGGTGCCAGGTACATGATAAGATAATGGAAGCAGGTCTAGATAAATGATATCTGTTTTTGCTAGCGATTACTAAGATAACAGCTGATTAGAGTCGGACTTGCACCTGATCCATTTTATTCTGGTACAACAAACTCACATAAATAAGCCGTGGTGAAATTATTGAACTATTGACAAACTACAAAACAAGTTGTCGCACATTTTTGCAAAAAGAACAAAAACGATCCGACGAGGATGGGATTCGAACCCACGCGTGCAGAGCACATTGGATTAGCAGTCCAACGCCTTAACCACTCGGCCACCTCGTCACATACATGTGACTGCAAATTTTGCGATCACTTTAAATAGATACATTTAATTAACTCAAATAGTTATTTAATTAATGCTAACATACTAGTTAAGCTTTCAGTTCATTTGATGTGTTGAATAAAACAATAGATATTCAAAATGCGTCAAAAGGGTCAAATATTTTTTCCCCTCTGCTTTTTGCTTACAGCGCCATCTATCTGTACGTCAAAGAACTATTAGCGGAATTGTGTAACTATCTGAAAACAAAGCGTCCATCTATGAAAATACTTATTGTTACTGAATCAAATAAGTTTAAATAAGTAAAATAATGAAAAATCATAATGTGCTCATAACATTAATCATCTAAAACATCAGGCCAATAGTGACATCTTCAGGATGTAAATGAAACTAGATGACTTTCGGTGCCTTTATGTGTACTTAGTGGTTTTTAATGACGATAGATGGCGCTAAGCGCTTAAACGAACAGTATCATTCAATTTTGTTTTAAAATACATAACACTACTGCAAAACAACGGTTTATAAACAAGCGTGTTCACCTTTACGAACACTAAATTTTGAGTTTCACAGAAATTGTATAATGTCTACTTACTACCTTCAGTAAACAGTAAAAATTATTCTACCGGTAGATAGTGAAGCCGAATCACCTAGTACCTATAGAAAAAAAAACACGAAAAGAAACATTCCAAATAAAGTTCAATTTATCGTTAGAAAAATTTGGTAACATGTTGGCACAGGGGAATACCTACATAGGTAGGGATGTACGCGACCTCAGGGTCAACCGGAGAGTCGGAGAGGGACGCGTTGCCAAGCAACCGGCCAGACTTATCAGCCTCCCTTCATTCATAACTGGCGTGCGCCCAAAATAACCACATAAACAAAAAATGATATTTATCAACACGTAAGATTTGTACCTACATAACCGTTTAATAGAAAATAGTAGCTTTGTATCCTAATGCCGTAGCGGCGACCTACGTACAATAGTTATTTTTCAATACACTTCCTCGAAAACTGGTTCTTTTCGCACTACGATTAGGTTCAAAATGCATTGTATTTCACACACGTGCATTTTTCATGTTTTTTCTACACATGTGCAGAAAGTAAAATTGTCACAGATAACTATACATATATACTTAGTCAAACTTGGTTCAATGCCTATAGTCAGAGGAGAATGTTTTTTTTTTTTAATTTCGGCAAAGCGATCTACGTCTTTACAGCGTAAACATTTTTTAATATTCAATTATAAACATGATTATTTAAAACTAATATTTATTTTTATAAACAAATTAACATTGATTTGTGTTCTAAATTCTAAAATATATAAAAAAAAACAATTTCTTAAATTAGGCTGTACAACTGCTTCATACCTTTGCTTTTCGTTCAACGTGGCGAAAGCAAAGCGGGGAAAAAAATAAGATTAAATCATAGTCTCGTAATAAATCATGACACAATATTTTCCATTCTTTTATTTTATTTCTTCAAAAGTGCATTGAAAAACGTCGTTTGATACACGTGGACATTTTTTATTGCAGTTCTCGGCTCAGAAACACTACTTGCCTACGGCTCGTGTGTAATACCGCCTCGAACGGCAATAAAAAACTTTCTCCACTTGTATCAAAATGTACTATTGTGCCACAAGAGAGCAACGTGGGTTATAGCTGCAAGTGTTTATTTTGAATTCCGAGCAAGCGAAGGATTCTGTGGTTGAATCACGAGCGTAGCGAGTGATTCTAGTTTAGAATACTGAGAATAGCGAGGGATTCAAAGACACGAGATGCAAATAACTTTGGTCTCGTGTACCACATACAACTTTTCACCTCAGCAGCGAGAACATAATAATACCTTAACAATACAAAACATACATACAAAAAGTATACTACAACAACATCAACAATATACTACATACAACAGTGAGATATAAAATAATAATGTCCAGATATATAATGTACAGATGTTTACCGTGAGAATTTTCAGGCAGGAAATTTATTCCGCATTTTTACATTATGCTTAAATTTTTGGGTGTCAATATGCAGACTTCGCCACTACACTCACTCTTATTTATTTATTATTATTATTTTACTATCCAAATTATATTGGACTTTATAGCTAGCATACATTGACCTAATTATTGGTAGCATAACAGATAATTTAAACCATACAAATTAGAATCCCGCCATTTTTTTTAACACTTGCGGTGTTCTGTCTCAATAGGATAGATTGTTAAAACTGTAAATAAATACGTAGATACATGATAATCTTCGTTTTTGTTTTCTTCAACAGTCTTCATCTTGATTTAATTAAGTATAAAAACATAATTCGACGAATATTGATATACAACAATTTTTCATTTAAAACCTAAACACGTAATATTAATTACTACGGTAATCGATTACCAATATCAGTATCCGAACGCTCATTGTTTTTTTTTCTATTTAGGGCCTATTATACAACATTATTTTTTGTTTATACTAAACCCGAAAAGGGGTCTTTGTACAAAAAAAAAATCAGCTGTTCCCTACATTTATGTTCGCATAACTCGTCAAAATGTAGGGAACAGCTGATTTTTTTTTCGCGATTTCAAGGTTCGTCCCATAGAAAAAGTTGTTCAAAATGATGAGTACAATGACCCCTTTTCGGGTTTAGTATAAACAAAAAATAATGTTGTATATGGAATTTGACAATCGAATTTTGTTTTTTCGTATCGAAGTGAAAGTGACAGAACAAAGTGAAGTTGAAATATCCACATATTGTGAGTAAAATATATTAAAAAGTTACTTTACGTTACTTTTACTTTTACGTTAAGTTACGTTACCCCATCTCGGAAAGCGTATTTTTGCTCTTCGATATCTAAGTGCAAAAGCCGTTTTTATCGTCTAGCTAGAGGATTTAAGTAAATTTGAATTTAGAACATCGTGTGCACTAAGTGTGGGAATTCAAAACATGATTGAACCTATTTACTTCTACCTCCATAGTGCCGAATTGATCATACATTTTTTTTAATTTGTTAATTACTCAGCTCGGAACGTTCTTGGTGTAGGTACTTTTTTTTCTTAGATTATATACCTATAATCTAAGCTTTTTTTAATTTGTCATGTTGTTACCCTTAGGTTAATAAAAACAAGTGATAAACCTAAAATTACCATTTATTATCTAGCGACGAGGAAGTTTATTTGTCACGAACAGAATTAACTGGATTTGTTAATAATACGCAATTTTTTTTTTGTTTGCGGATAGTCATGTCCTCGCTGAGGTGGGATGAAAAGTTACGTGTTGCACTCGACTGCAAAGATTTTTCACCTCGTGCTCTTTTGATTCCCTCGCTCAAGATTCTAAGTTTTGAAACACACGCTGCCCCAACAATTCTTTAACGATTTTTTATACCTACATATTTAAGACTCATATAGTAGCTAAGTTTAGCCATTTAAAATGAAACAAACCTAACTGAAAAATAAAACATTTGCGGTTCGCACGATCTTTAAATCGGACATTCTACGAGTACCTACGTCGACTAAGAACACACACACACACTGAAGTTTATGAAACTTCGCTGGCATAATATGAGCGTCTGAAGGGCAGACAGTACGAGACTATAGGAGTGCTGTCTGTCTGTCACAATAGCACCGCGGCTAGCAGACTAGTAGCCGGGCCTTTGTTACCTCTCATATTACTTCTTGCTACGTATGTACCTTCTTACTACAAGAAAATATAATTTTAACATAAGTAGGTATGTTAGGTACAATAAAATTCAATTGTTCCATTTTTGAGTTCAATCTCAGAATAGTAATCAAATCATATCAAAATCATTTATTGCTTTAACCATAATGTGGTAAATGGTGGTAAATAAAATTTTAGTAACAATTATGGACCCTGTCGTATGGACTTATAGGTCTGCACACAAAGAGATTGGGATGTTCCTGCTTAATGCTGATGAATGTAAACATTCAAGCTACTGCAGTGTGGAATGGTAAAGAGATAAAGTGTGTCAGTTTAAACGTAGGAGGTAATCCCTAAAACTACCTACTCTTCTACCCGATTTAGCAAATTACACCCTTACATACCGAGTTTCCTCCGTGCTTCGCAAAGCATGCTAAGCTGTTGGTCCCGGCTGTTATTTGTCCATCTTTGGCAGTCGTTACAGGTAGTCAGTGGCCCAAAAAGTCTGACAACCAGTCTTACCAAGTGGTATCGTTTTACCCAGTATTAACTGGGTTGTGGAGGTCAGATAGGCAGTCGCTCCATGTAAAATACTGGTATTCAGCTGCATCCGGTTAGACTGGAAGCCGACCCCAACATAGTGGGGAAATAGCTAGGCAGATGATGATGATTCTGTTGAGAGTTCGCTAAGATTTGCATTAGCGGAACTAATATTGTACCAGACGGATCATTTACATATTTATTTTCTGAATTGTGTTTACGAATACCTAAAAATAAATAAGTACCTAGTTAATTGGGTACGGAGCAATTTTATTTTGAGTTATTAATAAACCCTGGTTATAAGAGGTGCCACTCAAAATTGCGGACCGCGCGCATGGTTTAGCACAGCCGAAATGTTCTGGAAAAATCCGCTGGGATTAGTTCTAATCAAAAGACATCCTTGGTTTTTTTCAACGAAAGTATCTCTGTCTGTCTGTTACCTTTTGAGGTTTTCAAAACCGGCACACAGCTAGATCATGATCTAGGGGCAGTTTATCCCAGAAATGTAACCTAACCATCAGATGATCCGATAATACAGAGCCACGATCAAAAAGTAGTTGAAATAGTACATCAAAAAAATATATCCAGACACGATGTAGTTATCGCTTCAACAATTTTTCAGAGGGTTGTAATACTAATAGTTGCGTCGGAGCGTTGCCTCGTCTGCCTTCGCCGCCGCCGCCGTCGCGCCCGCTTCACTTCCTATTTTCCTTTAATGAGATTTCTCTCCCGGCCCTCCACGCTGATTACAAACAGGCTAATAACACCATTTATAATCTTCTTAAGTGTATATAAATGTAGATTAACCCTAAGCAAAAGACCATAGATATAATATGCAAAAGATCGTCAGCTCAAGAAAAAGAATACTTAAGTACTTGATTACGATTAAGTTTCGTTGTATAGGAGAACTACTCGTAATAAATGCAGTATAATTGTTGCATTTAGCGACCACACTAATCATCGTCATCATCTACAGCCTGAATTTACTCACTGCTGCCATTTTTAACGAAGATAATTTTTTTCCTTCTAGTTACGGAGATATTGGGGGTCAAAGTTCCAACTTTTTGACAAGTTTTTTTTTAATACAAGTTTTTACTGCATGATTTTTACTTTAAACACCTCCAGGACCCGTACTATTCAATACATCCATCGGTACAATGTTGTGATAAGTTAAATTGGAAAATATGGTAAAAAATTACATGCATTGATTTTACCTGACTTTTCAGTTGATGCAGCAGTACCTACCTAGTGCATTTTTCATTGCATGAGAAGACCACCTATTCAGATTATTTCAGAGGTCCTTCATCCGTGATCGCCAATTAATGGCTAGCGATATTTTAAATCGCATATTTATCCGGTCGATGGTTTATGCGAAGAGGTTGGCCATTTTAAACCGTACATTAGGGTTCCGCTTCCCCTGCCGGGGTTGCGGGCCTGTTCGAAAGAGATACCGCGGCCCCGGAACATAAAGGGCGAGGAAGGAACATGGATGGGTTTTAGTCAGTAAAAGTCTGACACTCCCTCCCCCTCCGCCCAGAGTGGGAGAAGTCATATGATGATAAAAAAATAACAAAAAAAAGGGTTCCGCTTTCGACTGGAAAATGAAACCTTTGAACCTATAATATTATAATATGACTTTCTTGCCCTTCTGCCACAAATGTCGCGGTATATGCAACATAGGCTGACAAAAAATAGTAACCGGCAATAATTCTATAGATTCAGTATAGTTTGGTATGGATCCCTGATTATGCGAGCCCAGCTATTGGTCGGGTATTTTCGTGGTAGGTTTCTTAAGCCCCCTAGCTCCCAAGATGGCGGTGTCGATTCAACAAGTTCAACTTAATAAAAACTCAGGCCGGGCTTTGAAACTATCGTCGCTATCGAAAGTTTTACAAGTCGGAAGGTATTTCAACTTTAAACCCTAACAATAGTAAGAATTCTCAATTGAACCAGAACCAAGAACGATGTGATTCCAATTAGCAGAGTTTGTACCTTGTACTAGTTCTACTGCTCAATGAATTACTGATGGAAAAGTTCGTTAACCAACTTAAAGGTTTCAAAGGTTATTCCTAATTGCCATTGGTGTTTAGCTTATTGGTTGACCAAGATCAGCTTTCTTATGTAGGGTAAATCCCCTCGAAACAAAATACTAGCTATGGCACTAATTCAGCTTAATTTTCATGATAATTACGGGAAAACTACGAGTAATACATATTACTGTAAGCCTAGACAAAATAAAGAAATAATGTTTGTTAAGTCGTAAAGCAGTACGAATGCAAAGCAGGGGGAGCCGGGGAGGTCGCTAGTTGATAATACAATCTAGTGAACAGCTCGTCAGGCAGGTGGTCGGCGCTCGCTGCCGTTTATTTATCTGCACTGAAATGAAAAATTGAACTGAATGTTGTGGCGCTGAAACTCATCTCGCACTAGTACGTAGATGGAGATTGGTATAGTTCATAATGATCTCGAAGTTTTAAAAAAGGAACGATATGGTAAAAGCTGGCTATCTTTATTGGCCAATAAAGACCTTGCCGTGTTTTTGTAAGTCGATGTAGGTGTTCGCGTATACAGGGTGGAAGGCAACACCATACCCTTTTCAACGGTAATTTAAAATATTTGGAACCGCCTGTTTTCCCTTAAAACCACCAAAGAAAATTGCGATGTTTGGGGACTTTCAAATGTTCTACCGAGTACAATGGTCCAGGCTTACAAAACTACTTACTTCTAATGTTTATTAGAACAATGTAATGTTATAACTATTCCCTGTGCAATTACAGTTGTAACAGTCGCAACTGATATAATTATAGCTCATTGGTATAACCATGTAAGTGGTATTTTACGCTTTTACCCAGTATTCCAGCAGGTGAAGGTTCTCACGCTATCCTGACATTAATGTCTCGTCGGGAGGGGTTCCCTATCCACGTTAAATATTAATATGGATCGGCCGGCTACCTTCGAGTTATGGATAGAGGTACACACAAATATGTTTTCTGTATATTTTTGCTTCGGTGTCGAAAGGTAGACATTTTTTGCACATTGTTTTATTTATTTATGTGTAAAAAGTAGGCTACGCACGTATATTTGTTTTATATTTTCCACATCTGGATGCTGCCACACTTTGGATGCTGGACGCTCAATTCAAATCCGTCCTGTCAATTTTTTTCTTCTGTTCCACATAAGTCTCCGGAAGTCGTGATACGAAGACAAACACCAGATACTGCAATATCTAGTATATTTTGTTTGATACGAGTACCTCGGGAACCACTTTGACTATTTGATACTCTTTTAACATAATTTTGAAAACCAACTTAAACAATCCTAGCTATCGTTTGATAGCAATTCCTGCAATATTCTTTCTGACCCTGACTGCTGTAAAAGCAGCCAAGGTCAGAAAAAAAAATTGCAGGGTTTCAAATATCCGGAAAAAGTGTAAGTACTTATTCTTTAAGTACTGTTTGAAAACGAACACGAGGTTTATAACTAAGTATGATGAAGCGGAATGAAGTTCTGTAACCTTCTGGTCCGAGCGTTATAAATTGATAAAATTGATTCTTGCTATTATAGGTACCTACTGATAGTAATTTTACAATTTATCGCCGCATTTTGTGAAAAACAATACTGTTAGATTTGCTATTGGTAAAATCTATCAATTATTATATTTCAGTCGCGAGTTAATACGCACTTTTTTTGGGTTAGCTCATTCCATCATAGAAGTCAAGATTATGCCCATTGAATATTAAAAAAAAAACCACGTAATTGATTATTTAAAAAAAAAGCGTGGCTATTCGCTGAAATAAAAGTGCCTGCATAGTTTTCGCTCGGCCCCATTTCATTCCGTTCCAACACCGGGGTATCTGAGTCAGGGCAAACAGTGCTCTCCGGGCCTTTGTTTCAGACAGTTACTATCAGCGCCAGCGCTCATTTATGTATGACCCTCATTTTTCGTACACAGAAATAGTTAGGTACTTAGTAACATAACAGGCCTGTAATTCTCCAAAGTCTTAAGCAGAGGCTTACCTTATAGTTTGTACTTTCACATAATTCGTCTTCTTACAACTACACACAGCACAACAGTTATATATAAAATCGTTTTATTTCTCTATTGGCGTTGTGCTACGTATCTTGACGTGTTATTTATACCATTTCGTAGAACACTACTGGATCGCGTCCAGTAGGTACTTACGCGTTTTATTGATCAGATGTTTTTCCAATGGATGTGTATCATGTTCTATTTTGATAGAATCTTTCCGCACGTTGCGAGCATTTGTTATGTTAGAGCATTAGCAGCTTATTTAGTATTTCAGCAAGATTTTTAACTGTCAAGTATCCTTGTTGAACTCTCAACATGCGGTAAATCTTAGGATAAACCGACAAAACCCAAAATGACTAATATTTGGGAGGGATTTCACAGTAACGTACCTTATTACATTTTTTTTTATGTTGTAAGACCCACTACCTGTAAACTTATTCAGGATCACAACAACAACTTACAAAAATAACCATCTTATCAAATGAAATAACAATCAAATTGTGAAATATGAAATCAGACGAAATCTCCGGGATATTAAACGAGAGCAAGTAAATATAAACTGCGCTTCTGCCAGCCTCTGAACTAATGAGATTTATTTTCAATTAGAACAGGCCGAGGGCCGATCGGGACGCCTCTAATGACATGATTTACATCCAGTCTTATTTACGCCCACTCAGCCACTGTGCACCCGGATAATGAAACGGAAACAGAAATTCAACGTGATAGATATACGAGTGTACCAACCGAAGTATCCGGATACTCAGGGATAAATAATAGCTGGTGTTTTAACACGCTTTATTATATTCACCTACTATGTATAAAAATCTTAGAAGTAAACCTACTTCCCGGTTACCAATTAAGCAGTTATAAAAGTGACGTCGTTAACTAAATCCAATTCTGTATTCCTTTGCCTAATAGGCAAATATCATGACTGGACTAATAGTCCAGTCATGATATTGATAATAAATACAAATAGCAAAAAACCCCTAGGAAATTAGATATTTTCAAAAAAAAGCGCAAAAAAAACGATTTTTGTGACCTTTGACCTTGAAACGTACACCCTACCGTATGTAGGTTTTGAGACAACTTTTAGAGTGTCAATATATGTAGTAGTATTTACAGACTTACAGCTGGGTATCTCGAATTCCGAGATTCTTACCTAATTTAAGCTTAAATGACTGGACTATTATTATATGGTTACTTTATTCATACTAATGCCAACCCTAATCTACCGGCCTGATTCTCAAGTTTTGTCGAAATCTGTTCTGCCAACAGACAACAATTCCTTCGCATTTTTATGATACATAAACCTAAGTGTGGGTTGTGGGATGTGGTGTTACGCGGATAGATAACATAAGAAATGAGGACGTAAGGAGGAAGTCTGGAAGTGGCACCGGTGACTGAAAAGTTGTGTAGAATTCGGTTGTCGTGATATCATGTGATGCGGAGAAAGGAAAATGTCGTAAGGAAGAGAGAGAAGAGAGAGTTTTGTGTATGAATGTGGATGGCTATAAGAGTAGAGGAAGATCATAAAAAAGATGGGTGGACTGTGTGAATGATGATATGGCTACAAAGGAGGTGTCCGATGAAATGACAAGTAATCGAGAAGTATGAGAGTAGAAGATCCCAAATAAATTGGGATGATGGCAGGAGAATGATGAAACCTAAGTAAGGATGGATGCTAAAATTCGTAATATCCAAAATGTTAAGTATTGGCTGTGTTTATGTATATCGAATTATTTTATGCGCCTAAATGGTATTGTGTAAATGCCGATCACGTGTGAGGAGGACGCTTTATCGCAGCCATTCATGACGTGCCAAGCAGGGATTTCTGGATTCGACTAAACATTCTTATTCAAGTGCTGCGGGAGATTGTACGAAACAATAATATGTATAATGTGCACATTCAACGCATCTACAAACTGCTTAATGATAATAGCTTAAGTAGAAATTGGATTTTGGATTCAAACGAAGTTTAAGACTTGTCAAACTAAACTTATATTGTCACTTACGGGATATCTTCCGTGATTATTTTTTATGTTGAGCTCCCGATATTTCGATGCTGTTGCAAGCGCCATGATCGCGGGTTGACTTGGTGATACTGTGAGTACGTTTTGTCGTGACTTAGTGTCGAGTTCCAATAGTGCGCTTAGCAAAAGAGGGTAGACAGATTTGTCTGCTCGTAACAATTTAATTTCCATCCACCCGCATACTCCAGTCAACCCGCGCAGTCATCATTATATTGAAGGAACTCGTGATTAAATAATAACAACCACAATGTTTGCAAACTGCAAAGGCTGTTCCATGGATGGGCGACCACCCATTACATACCCAGTTTCCTCCATACCTCGGAAAAGTACGCTAAGCTGTTGGTTTCGGCTGTCATTTGTAGATCTTTGACAGTCGTTACAGGTAGTCAGAAGCCCGAAAGTCTGGCAACCAGTCTTACCAAGAGGTGTCGTATTACTCAGTACAAACTGGGTTACCGAGGACAGATAGGCAGTCACTCGATGTAAAATACTGGTATCTTCATCTGGTTGGACTGGAAACTTCTTTCATATTTGAGAAATGGCTAGACAGATTATGATTCGTTCGACGTTCTACTAGACTTTATTCAAATACTCAAATTAGAAACTGAGCAACACAAGTTTATTCGATCTGTAGCCACGGCAGAAATGTCAATTTGACGCCAATCATATCCGCGGTCTGGTAAAACAATTTACATAGAATTTCTCTTACAGTCTGTACCTACTCAGACTCACTGATTACATTTGGGAAAGTCTGTGATGGAACCGAGACATATTTGATAGCCTATGTAGATTAGACGTCTATATAAAAGTACCTACCTAAGTATATGAAAGTAGGATGTTCGACATCTGTTTTTTACGATGCTTCCCCATTCTCACTCTTATTTCCCGAATATAATAAATTCAGAGCTGAATCTATGTAGACGTTGATGAAATATGCATTAATTTATTATGTACGAGTGCGAGGGATCAACAACATTTTTTCGGCAAGTTTCTGCTCGTGGCAGATATGAAGGCAATATTTCTACGCTATCTGTATGGGGCGCCGAGATTGCACGACTTTTATTGGAATATACTAGTACATACTCCCCTAACGTAAGAGTTTGTGAACATTTACGGAAATTATGGAATTGATATTTATTAAGTAATTTTCAGCTTCTTTGTGACGGTTTTTGGGCATGCAGTTGAATGAATTGGACTATTCGGAGCTGGAGCAATTTTTTTTCTATCTTCTCTAGAAGATAGAAAAAAAATAATATTAGTGGCAGGTGATGCTTATCATTGAAAAATAAATAGCAGTAAATAGTGGTACTGAGAACGAATAGGTTTACACATTGACATCGCAATAAGAATTTTCCGATAAAATTATTAAATTATACCTAGTACGGTTACAAGCATGCAGGAACAACGGCAGTAAATACTAATATCAAGTCATTTTCTTAAGAGGCCTGCGGAGCATTCGTAGTTCATACAAACATAATACCAAAGTAATTAATAAATCAAACATATCCCTTATTTCGATTGGATTACAGAATATATGGGTTCCCAAATATATATTTTGATTGGACACAGAAAAATAAGTTTTTTATAGAAATTTTAAATTCCTCATATCTCGTCTTTGTATCATTGTCCTTTCAAAATATATATTTGGGAACAAAGATAATCTGAAATTCAATCGAAATAAATACCTACACACTACATCCCTATCCCTACTATTATATAAATGTGAATGTAAGTTTGTTTGTTACGCTTTCACGCGAAAACTACTCAACCGATCATCATGAAACTTTGTACACATATTCTTGGAGGTATTAGAAGTAACATAGGATACTTTTTATTGAAAAAAAAAATGCAACAGGATCCGCGTACGAAGTCGGGGGGAGGAGCTAGTTAAGAATATGTTTAATTTACCAATTATTTTGGTATTACGTTTGTTTGAAATACGCATGCTCCGTCGGCCCCTCAATAAGCAATTAATTATGTAAAAGCCTACTTGTAGTCATCAATGTTCGTGCATTCTCTGTTTGAGAAGAGGCCCAGCTGTGGGACAGAAAAAGGCTGGTATTATAATCCTACTTAATAGGACGCCCCTTTACACGAAGA
The DNA here is from genome assembly GCA_916618015.1 of Xestia c-nigrum. Classification (NCBI taxonomy): domain Eukaryota; kingdom Metazoa; phylum Arthropoda; class Insecta; order Lepidoptera; family Noctuidae; genus Xestia; species Xestia c-nigrum. Next base: position 14,970,550 of record OU745245.1, read on the forward strand.
GCATAATTATGTTACGAAGATAAAAGCTAAAGGCCTTTAGCACTTACTTAAAGATTTGGAGTATTTATTTGTTAGGCTACAGGTCGCTATATCCTACCTCAGTACAAGATGAACCTTCACTAAATAATAATTATTTTCCACTTAACTACTACTAACAACAAGGTGTTCGCACAAGTCTTCAGCTAGGAACCATAACAGTGTTTTCGCACTACGTCCGATCCGAGTCCAATCCGTATCCGTGAAATTACACTAAAATACAAAATCGGATGATGGATCTAGTGCATAAACTACCATTGAAACAGTTTTACGACTACTCCGGACCAGGTTCGGATCGGACGTAGTGAGAAAGTGCTCTAACTCTTCAGCCTATACCTGACACTTGACATCTGTAGATGTTTTCTGCACTTGAATTTTTCATGAGTTATCAAAGGCTTGCGGCTAGCCCACCTCAGCTGAATCAGTCGTCTAGCAAAAGCAACGAAAAAAAAATTGTCTCTGTTTTAGTACTATTTTCACCCCTACCAGGAAGGGTGCGCGTAACTAACACAAGGAAATGTTCACAGCGCGTACAAATGAAAGAGGTCGATGAACCGAACATTCATTTGAGTTGCTGCTATCGTTATTTGTTGTATTTATGTTTGTACATAAGGCGATTGAGTACAATAACTATTACTACTTGTACTATAAAGAGTGTATTTAAAACGTGAGGTCATATTTTAGAGCGTGATACACGCAATCAAACTGAACAATTTTAACCACATTGTAAACCCAACAAAAAGACTGCACACATACATTTTCGTCGAGTAGGTTTTGAAGTATTGTATGAGGCAGCTGATATTTATAAACAAAATCCTGTATACAATGTATCAAAGCAGGCCTGTGCAAGCATCAATCTACACTAATATTATAAAACAGATTTGTTTGATTGATTGGCTGAACACGTTAATCTCAGAAACCACTGGCCAGAATTCAAAAATAGTGTTGTATAGTCTATCTATCGAGGAAGGTTATAGTCTAAAAAATTTCATGCTACGGCTAATAGGAGCGGAGCATACGAGACAAATGTTGCATAAAGGGGGAAATTTATTTCTTTTGGTAGCTTTTTCTCTCTTACGCCGACGAAGTTGCGTGGGTCAGCTAGAGTGTCCAATATTAAGAATGGATTCGTTCAAAAATCACTTACAAGAACGACTACTACCCAGAGATACTGCGATGTTATACCCATAACAATAATAATAATAATAATAATATATGAGGAGTGCTTTGGAGGGTGCGATTCGAGAATATCGGTTCATGACACCAGAGCTTAGACCGCGTTTACCTCGCTTGCCCATGCATAACAAAAATAGGATGCTGGTGGCTGTTCTGGATTCGCAGTTGTCAAATTATTTTGATAACTGCGAAGACCTCACCGATGTTCACTCAATCCTGTATTGTGCGGCCGTAGCGGCATGTCGTGTAGCTCGTGTCAAATTTTCTGATGACAGAGCTACACGGCCAAAACCAGCCGTACCGGCATGGCAGTACAGGATTGAACAACGTATTGGTGGGGCCAGAGCACTCATCGGCAAATTGATCTGCTTCAGGGAGGGCAATACTCGCCCTAGAGTGATGCGTTTTGTGAAGCGGGCGTTCTCGGGGACTGATATCAATCCTCGAGACTACATGTCCCGTGTCACAGAGCGCATCGACTTCCTGAAGCAGAAAGTGTATGCATGGGCAAGCCGTATACGTAGGTATAAGCGGCGGGTGGATCGATACACTCAGAATCGCACATTCCAAAGAGATGAAAGGTGGGTTTATAGGGCTTGGGAGCGACCGGACCAAAGTGTGGCTGACACGCGCCTACCGGATGATGATGCAATGTGTTCGTTTTGGCGCAGCATCTGGTCGGTGCCTGTCAGCCATGCTGAGGGTGAATGGACTCGGGTTATTGAGCGAGCGTGTGATCCAGTACCAGAAATGGGGGCAATTACTATCAGCCCCCAAGACGTAGCTTGTGCAGTCCGTCCGTTGCCTAATTGGAAATCTCCAGGGCCGGATGGGCTGCACAATTTCTGGATTAAATGGTTCACAAGGTCGCATGCTCGCTTGGCGACCCTATTCCAGTCAGCCTTAGAGTCGGGGTCGCTGCCAGAGTTCCTGACAACAGGTATAACCCACCTGCTTCATAAATCGGGTAGTACTGCGGAACCCAAAAATTATAGACCAATCACCTGTCTCCCGACTGTCTATAAAGTTCTTACATCCATTTTGAGAACAAAAATTTGTAAACATGTAGATGACAATTCTGTCATGTCTGCTTCCCAAAATGGATGTAGGAATGGGTCCCGTGGTACTAAGGAGCTACTCCTCATTGATATGGCTATTAGTCAACAGGTTCGTCGTTCCCGAAAGGATCTGTCGACATGTTGGATAGACTATAAGAAGGCCTATGACTCAGTGCCACATACATGGCTCATGAGGGTGCTAGAGTTGTATAAAGTTGATGCAACTCTGCGCACCTTCCTGATGTCGTGTATGAGGCAATGGAGGACAGTCCTTCGCTATCCAGGATGTCGGCAAATTCAGAGGAATAGCGAGCCGATAAGGATAGAGCGAGGAATATTTCAGGGCGATAGCTTGAGTCCACTTTGGTTCTGCTTAGCCTTGAATCCTCTTAGCACACTGCTGGAGGATTCAGGTCTAGGCTATCAGTTGCGGAAAGATGGTCGGGTTATATCTCACCTCCTTTACATGGATGACTTGAAACTCTTTGCCCACAACGATTTGCAACTGATGGAGCTACTGAAGGTAACTGAAACCTTCAGTAGCGCCATCAGGATGGAATTTGGTGTGGACAAATGTGCGGTCATGCATGTAAAGCGAGGGGAGATTGTGGAGTCTGTGGGAACCCAGCTCTCAGATTCCATAAATCTTAGATCCCTTTCAGCAACTGAAACCTATAAGTATTTGGGTATGTCGGAAGCGCTGGGCATCAATGTGGCTGACATGAAGCAATCGTTGAAGGAACGCTTCTTTGGCCGCCTGAAAAAAGTATTTAATAGTCTTTTATCGGGCGGAAATAAGGTGCGTGCCTTCAACGGTTGGGTCATGCCAGTTTTGATGTACTCTTTCGGCATACTCAAATGGACTCAAACCGAACTAGACGCCCTGGATACGAAGGTCCGTAAATTGCTGACGGTATTTCGAATGCATCACCCGCGTTCTTCAGTTATGAGACTGTATATCCCGCGAAAGTGTGGGGGTCGTGGCTTTTTAAACGCTAAGACTCTCCACAATCGCGAGATATGCAGTCTCAGGGATTATTTCCTAGAAGCCGACGTGGGGATGCATCGAGATGTGGTCACGATGGACAAGGGCCTCACCCCGCTCTCCTTGGCTAAAGAGAACTGGCGCAAACCTATAATACTTACTACTGATGACCGCAGGAAAGAATGGCAGGGCAAGGAGCTTCACGGGCGCTTTTATCGGGCTCTTCATGGGCCCGATGTAGATTTTCTAGCGTCCGTGTCCTGGTTACGTTCCGGGGACCTCTTTGGAGAAACCGAAGGTTTTGTCTGTGCAATTATGGATGAAGTTATGATGACGAATAACTACCGGAGATTTATTGTGAAGGACGGTACGGTTGACATATGTCGGGCATGCCACCGTCCAGGCGAATCAATCCGTCACATTATCTCCGGATGTTCTCGTCTAGCTAACGGAGAGTACTTGCATAGACACAACCTTGTAGCCAGGATTATCCATCAGCAACTTGCTCTAAAATACAATCTTGTGGAATCGGAAGTGCCCTACTATAGGTATGTGCCCGACCCAGTTCTCGTTAATGGCAGTATCACACTGTACTGGGATCAATCCATCATCACTGACAGGACTGTTATAGCTAATAGACCTGATATAGTGGTGATGGATCGATCAGAGCGGCGCGCAATGATTGTTGACATAACGGTCCCGCATGATGAGAACCTCGTGAAAGCCGAGAAAGATAAACAAATCAAGTATCTTGACTTGGCTCGCGAGGTTGTCGACATGTGGGAAGTGGACTCAGCAATCATTGTGCCGATAGTCGTGTCAGCGCATGGCTTAATTGCCAAGAGCCTCGACCAACACCTGAGGAGGCTCTCGTTAGGCAGCTGGATCAAGGGCTTGATTCAGAAAGCGGTACTCCTGGACACGGCCCGTCTTGTTAGGAGGTTCCTCTCTCTGGAGCCCTGACCGCCGGTAGCTTGGACCCTGTTCCCGATACCGGTGGGCTACAATTTTTTATATTTTTAAATGTTTTTTTATATATTTTTATATCAATATTTAAAAATGTAAAAAATTTGTTGATAAATTGAATAAAGGGTATAATATAATAATAATAATATTTGTTTGCGTAAAACATGGTATAAAAAGATCTTACAGTACAAAAATGGAACATACATGTTTTGCCTAGATTAAACACAGCATGCAAATATTTGTAATAACAATTTCCTCAACAAAATTATTATTAGACTACAATAACGCTATTTATGTTCTAGAAATTGTTTTATACTATAAAAGTTGTTGTTAATTAACCATTCACACAATTTGTTCTTAAAAGTATATCTGGAGTTTAACATTTTCAGATCAATAGGTAATTTGTTATAAATTCGTACACACATAGATAAGCAGCTTTTATTGTACCTAGCAAGCCTGGGAGCACTGTTAAGTACGAGTCTGTAAGGATCTCGTCGGCTTCGAGGATTCGTATCGTTTGCTATTTTAAATAACTCCTTGTGTTTCCATACAAACATACACATTTCATTAATATACAGACAAGGTAGCGGTAACAACCCAAGTTTTTTAAATACTGGCTGACACGATTCATCAGGCTGAAGTCCGTATAGAGCCCTAATGCATTTTTTTTGAGCAACAAATGTTCTATTTTGGTCGGTACTGTTACCCCATATTATAAGTCCATAACGTAATAAGGATTCCACATACGCATGGTAGGCTAATATAGCTGTTTTTAGATTTGTACTTTTTTTTACTTGTCTAAGAGCATACACAAACTTATTTATTTTTCTTGAAACATTGTCTACATGTACTTTCCAATGAAGATCTTCATCAATTGTAACTCCTAGGAACTTGGTATGTGTTACTGATTTAATTTTGGGTATACTTAATTTGAGGTTAAATTTATGATTATTCGATTTATTAAATTGTATGTAAACGGATTTGTCAAGGTTTAATTTCAAGTTATGTATATAAAGCCAGTTAATTAAGATGTCAATTGTATTGTTAATGTCAGTTTCGTGGTCATAAATTGTATTATATTTTTTATCGGATGTCACAATAATTGAGATGTCATCCGCAAACAATATGCACTTATGTTTTGTTATTTTAATTTAATTGTGTATAAACCAACGTCGCCGCATGTAGCAGCCTCCCCTAGGATTCAATCTCCCCCATGTAATTCTAAACATACGTACATTCACGTAATTTGTTCACATCACTTACTCATGAGCTCAGAAAGTATTTAAATTGCCGTTTTACAAATAACATGGGTTGCCTCTGCATTTTGGTTTCCCTCACCTCTGAGGTACTTAGGGAACAGAACATTTGTATTTTTGAAGCTTAATAGCAGGGATCCTATTATGTATTCGATTGTTAATAGAACTCACGAAAATTAATCACGAATTGAGACACCACTGATTTCGTCATTGGGTACGGATAGTTGCATTTTTTTTCTATTTTAAACTAAATCTTAAATCACTCGTTCAATCAATATTAATCAATTGTATGAAATAACATGTGTCAGCTTTACAGACCTTAAGGGTCGTAGTACACGTATCCAATCGGAAAGGGATCGTCACCGTATCAACTCGAGCCGTTCAATATTATATGTATGAAACTCCGTACTGCAATGCACACTAATGGGAATCGTAACATAATTGCCTCGCCTCGGGACAAGCGCACGAACCGCGGTGCGTGGTCGAATTGCAGTCCCCGCGCTTACGGTTTTCCGTACCCTAGCTTACGGCTCTCCGTACTTGATTGAACTGCATTAGTTAAATCATCCAAGCCGACAACCAGCGTTTGGCGAGCCGCAAGCGCGGTGTTGCCTAGCTGTAGCAGAGTCGACGTGCCGGAACTTCAGGCCCCGTATTCACAAACGTTCGACTCGTTTCCGATTCGACAACTTGTATATCTGTCTTCTTCTGGCATTACGAAAACGACCGAGATAGACATAGGACTTTCCGAATCGGAAGCTAGTCGAATGGTTGTGAATAAGGGGCCTGATCCGCTTACGTTACGTGGACGCCTGTTTGACGCCAAGGGGAAAGGGCGAGGCGGTGACGATCCCTTTCCGAGTTGATTAGTGTGCTACGACCTTAAATGGGATTCCCCATTTTTGATGTCACTGTCATACAACCACTAAAATTGGGATATTTTTAGTCTGTAAAAAGTGACACCTGTGATGTGCGATAAATATGTGTATGTCTATAGTTATATGTATAAATAATGTTTCATTCCCAGCTAAGTATTAACTAATTTGAAAAATAATCCCCAACCAGCACCGTTTGCCAGATCCACGATTTACCTAGGTACTAGTACTACAAAAGCTTGATTCAGTGTTAAAGAATTATATTAAGCTTATGAAACTGTAAAAATACTATTGCAACAGAGTAACTATAACTAGATAGACTATACTGATAAATGCGTGTGCTGACTGGACAGGTTCAATCCAATCTGTGTGGTTCTATCCTTAAAATACCCTTTGAGACTGACCTTTCAGTTGATTTCGGTGTTTTTTCTCAGAGCAATCAGATGTAGAAAACTGACCTTATCTGCTTTTAAAACGTAACAGATCTATATTTGAAATGTGTTTTTAAAACAAATCTTACTGAGAGATTAAAGGCAATATGATTTATTCGAACTTTTAACGACGCAGTAAAATGAAGGCATAATTTGGTGAATAAAACACAGCGCTTAATAATGATATTCAGGGAGAATAGTGAATGGTTTGATGCTGCAGCGGTTGGAGGACCGCGCGCCCTTGCCGCCCTGCGTCGATGGGCGGGCGGCCTACAGACACCATAAATTATGACTAAATTTTAAGACTCTTTATAGGGGAAAATGTAATCGATGTAATAACCTCAGTAATTGAATTACGGTGGGTACATAATATTCATTTTGTGAAATCTTACGATATAATGTCACCATAAAATTGTAAATACCAATAGATTATAATCTAACTCGCGAGATTGTAAACTCTCGAAAGATTGTGAACCTGTCCCTGATTGGTCGGTTTAAAAGTATCTGTTAGTTTATAAACTGAATGAATAGCACATAAGCTACGCGGGCGAAGACGCGGCCATACGCTAATCCTTTCATATAAACAGGACAAAAGGTAACAAAATAACAATCGACAAACAGACGACATGATTCATACATCCCGTTGCCCGTTCTTCTTTTTACAAATAAGTTTCGTTTATGATTATCCCGAAATAAATAAACCACATACACAAGTACCATAAATAAAAACAAAAAGTTACGAAAACCCGACTAAGGAGAAAAGAACGGAAGAAAAGTATGAAACAAGAAATCACGCTTAGTCTTGGTCCTATTGTCTTTTCCGTAGTCTGATGAAAAGAGAAAAATAGAAGAAGCTTTTATGATAAATTTGTGTTTTTGAAAATCTTTTTATTTTTACTGTGGTTCGAATGAAATGTCTGCGAATACTATTTAAACTATATAACAATTTCGGGTTTCTTGGAAAGACTTAAAGAGAAGGTCTTTTTCCATCACCGCGACACTATGGGCTAGTAAAGAAAAAAAATAAAAACATTTTCAAGAATGGCTTTACTTGAGTCCTGGAGACAGCTAAGTAGCTGGTGACACTAGCCGTGTTGGGAGGACGACCGAGGCGGACGCCGCCAGGTCGACACACTCCGGCTGAGCGACTCGGCGGCAATGTCGCAAGGTTGTTCCATTCCTAAGGGTCGATTACCTTTGCATAACTACATTGAGTACATCGCTCTAGTGCATTGCTTCAATCTGTTTATTTATCGCTCCGACAGTAAAAAAACATGCGAGGCAGACTTTGGGGCAACTAAGTAATCTATGTCTGCTACGAGTTATGCCTCGCGCACGCTTCAGTGGTGCTACGCCGTAGCGGATCGGCTACGAGTGCTACGAAGCGTTAGGTGACGGTCACACGAGTTCCATGATTTTTGTTCACCTAAAAAGTGCTCAACGCGCCCAAAGAATTTTTGACTTCAAAATATCTTAAAATATTCAAGTTTTCTCCTTCATATCATAAATGCTGGGCAATTTTCAGATAAATCTAGCCGAGTGAACGCGTTCTCTGCGAGGAGATTGAACTTTCTATTGCCCCATATTTGTCTCGGGCATCTATTTTCTCAGAGGCCTAATCCATGCGATTTAATTTAGTCTCACAAGGACTCAGCTAGGTCAGTCTAGAGAAGGCGATTATTTATTGCCAAAAGGTTGTTGATCTGATTTTAATATTAGATATGTCAAAGAACTGTGTATCTGAAATAAATATCTTAAGAATTGGTTTTCAGGTGTAATTCTGTTTGTACAAACATTCATTGAACTTTGGAAGGAGATTGAACTCTTTGTATCATTGACTCATATTTGACCTTATGTACCTACAGAATCCATACAATTTAAATAAGTTTATCTTGTGTTTCTACTAAATTTATTGAAATAAACGGAGACAGAAAAAGTTAAAAAGTCAGTTATTTTAGATTCAATCTCACATAGTTATTTAACCTACTCTTAATGACGTCAATTCTTCTGTATGACTTTTTTGGGTGTAAGTATGTCCAGCGATGTTCCGCTAATTGTGAACTGATTTCGATGATTCTTTTTTGATGCCACCAACTGCATCAGACTACATTAGAGAACTTTTGGATTTATTAAGCAGAACTTTGACTATGACTCTTTTATCGGACACTTTTTTTTATGGTCACAAGTTTTAGTGGTTTTATAGAAGTCTAAAAAAACGTACCTTCCTAACTATAACCATCGCACGAAGTTAGACTACAGGCGATGTTACTCGTACCTCAAGTTATTAGGATTTTTCAAGTTTATGTACACATGTTTTTTTTTATTTATTGTTTATTTATTTTTATTGTTCAACAAACAATCGAGGGTTTAACAGCGGCATGCCAGACATGGCTACTCGGTACCACCACATACCTATACGCATGACAAACATATTCCTGATTTCCATTAAGATAATTCAAAAGAAGCCCTATAATTTGATACATCGTACAAAAAAAAAAATCAGAATCGATTGACGAAATCAGTGAATCGTAGGCCCTTCCATTATCTGTGACATAAGCTCGTCGTATCACACACCGGTATTCACATTTCAGCCTTGACCGCGGTGAGGCTTTTATTTCACATAATAAAGGTTATACGTGACGTACATTCAGCCACAAAAAGGTCTTTAACGTAAACTACCTCTTTCATGTACGTGCGGTCTGAAAGACGTGCTGGAACTCGTGTTATATTAAAACTGAGACTCTGGTGATGAGGCCACTTCTTTTTTATTAATGAATCGTGCTGGCCAGACGTGGAACTTCTTTGCTTTAAAACAAACAAAAGAAAATGTTAACGGGTTTATTACGAAGTTGCTTCTTGACTTGAATTAAGTTTTTTATTATTAAAATGCACAGTAAGTTGAGTTTGTATTACGGAGTTTGAGCATATTGTTTTATGTTACAATATGGAGCAAAATTGTCTGCATTTGCCATTGTATTATGTAAGTAATGTTGAACTTTTAATTGCTTTACTTTACTCGTCAATCACAGTGAATTAAAATTTCTCTAAGGTTGAAACTACCTTAATTACACATACACAAATACCTAGACCATAACCTTTCATGACACTCGACATTAGAGGTGGACTTTGCAATATGCCCGTCAACTTCTTTTTGGTAGAGATGTTGTTTAATTCGTTTTTAATTTTAGCCCTTCTAGATCCCAGTTCAGATTGGTCGCATAGTCTTTACGTCTGAAATTCTGAAGCTAAGTATGAATGCTACTAAGTCTTTTTCTGGAAAACTAGTTTCTCACAAAACTCAACATTAAGATTTGTGTCAATCCAAAAACGTTATATCGAAATATAACGTTTTTGGATTGACACAAATCTCCAGCAAATATCTTGAACCTAACACGAAATTATTTAGTCACGTGTTTTATTGTACTCTTTTTAAATCACAATGTATGTAATACTATGTTTCCTGCATCCATGAGTTTACAACCAATCTTATTTATTTGTATTCTTCCATTGTTTTAATTTACCGATGAGAGCTACTTTATTTATTAGCACTCGATTTGTGTTTAGTTTAGTTATATGTTTTGTGTTATACCGGGGCATCTTTTTTTAAAAACTGGAAAGCAGGACTGAGGCCCGACTGATTATTAACTGGTTTTAATAATTATGACGTTGTGTGTACCCGAAGCGTGATACACGCGATCTATTAATACAACAAAAAGGTTTTTAAGCCTTACGAGGAAAATAAATGGACATTGAGAGCTGTTTGGCTTTCCTTTGTGATATTTTTCACAGTTTGAATTATAATGTTTGCTGTTACTGTTAGGCGGAAATGTCAAATGATCTTTAATAAACAAAGTAATTGCTATAATGATTGTAAATTTACCCTCAACGAAGGCGAAAGGCACTTGTTCCACGTCATTGCAGTTATTATTTTGTTCTAGATCATATCTTTTAAGGCTCAGAGTTCCAACTTTTTCACAACTTTTTAATTTTAAAACTTTTCTTTTATTACCTCCACGAGCTCCTGTACTATCCAATGCATCCACTAGCACATGTTTGAGTGCGTCACATTGAGTCCCATCGTAAACCGTGATTTTAGACACCAAAAAAGATAATCTTAACCCGGCAATAACTTTTGAGTAGACTTTTTTAATTTGAAGTACAGAATGGTTGCTTGAGCGGTTTCATTTACACCTTGTATAATTACGATGTGAAATAACCACATACCTACTGTACTTGTTGATAACACTTTTAATCCTTTTTGTGAAACAAGTTTCCTTCCCGAACATTAGTCAAAAGCTATGCTACAGACTAGTTTTCAATTAATTCTGAAGTTGCATTAGGGGAATTTGCAAATTACGTAGGTAGAAGCACATTTTCACATTAAATAAGATTAATAGTTCCACGTGTCCCGAGAGAAATAACAAGAAAAACGTTCACATGGCGAAGGAGGCGCCGAGAGCGCTAATCAGTAACAATTCATTAGTTTACTGGCGTAGAATAGAAAAGGTTCACTTTTATTAATGGGAAATGCGATTTGATTTCCTTAGCTGAAATAGGTATACAGGGTGTAAGGTCATGACGAAGCCGTCAACCAAGCATTCTGTACATAGTTTGATTAGCTTAACGAAAAATTATTGCTAGCAAACGACTTTTTTTTGGGATGAAAAATCATATTTAGTGGTAGAACTCAAAGTAACGCACGTAAAGAATTGTGCTGATGGATGGATTGAAATATTTCATTTCATTTTCATTTTATTTATTTATAAACAATTTACATTGTGTTGAACATTACATTTTAAATACAATTATAACATGCGGTAACTAATACATAGTTTGACGACCCGAATGGCGTAGTGGTAGTGACGCTGCCTTACGTTCTTAGGGTCGTGGGTTCGAATCCCAGTAGAAGCAAATGTTTGTGTGATGAGCATGGACATTTGTTTCCGAGTCATGGATGTTTATATATATAATAAGTATGCATTTACAAACAAAAAAGTATATATGTACTATATGAACTATCCAGTGTCACACTCTCACGACACAAGCTTTGCTTAGTGTGGTACTAGGTGGCGCTGTGTGTTAATGTCCAGCGATATTTATTTATTTATTTACATATGAAAGCTTATTAAAGAGAAATATTCATACAGTTTCAAAATACATAATTATGCCAACAAAAAAGTACAATAAACAAATGCGGTACAATGTCAAAATTAATGTCAAAAATAGCGGTATAATGTCAAAATTTAATGTTAAAAATATAAATTACTAATAGTACGGGTCGTAGAGGTGTAAAATATTACAATACCAACGGACGTCACGCGGTTTCACCCACGTAGTTCCCGTTACCGTGGGAGTACGGGAATAAAATGTATCCTATGTTACTCAGGGTGAATGTAGTTATCAAATGGTGAAAGAATTTTTGAAATTATCACTGTAGTTTTTGAGTTAATTCATTACAAACATACACACAAAAATACAATTATTACCTCTTTATAATATTAATGATATAACATGTATTAAAAAAAAAAAACACGTGGAAAAGTTGGAACTTTAACCCTCAATATTTTCGTAACTATAGAAGGTAGATCAAGAAAATGCAATGACAAGGAGGTGGAGGAACTGCCTTTCGGCTTCGTTAAAAGGTGTTTTACACGCTTTACGTTTGTATGGATTTAGACACAAGCGGCTAGCTCTCTCTCATAGCCAAAGCCTTCTCTCATAGTTAAACTACGACTCATCATCATCATCTCCTGACCTTATCCCAACTATTTGGAGTCAGCATTTGATTTTGGGCTGTCTTTTTCTTCTATACTTCTCTATTATTCGTCATCTCAGAATTCACCTCCTTTGTAGCCGTGTCATCCTTCACACAGTCCACCCATTATTTCTTTGTTTTCTTCATAATTTTACTCTTAGGTCCATGGTCACCAAAAAGATGACGGACGATTATCTAAAAACAGCTGTTTAAAACATTTTTTTTGTATGGGAACATGTCACTTTGACAGTTGTTTTTAGATAACCAGACTGTTATCATCTCGGTGAACATGGACCTTAGAGTAATTTACATTCATGCTCATTATTTTCATCATTTCGCCGCATCACATGTCCGCCGTATCACGACAACCGATTACCACATAACTTTTCAGTCACCGGCACCACTATCAGACTTCCTCCTATGTACTCATTCCTGTTCTTAATGTAATTCAGGCAAATCACATCTGAAATCTGAAAAGACATGTATTTGAATGTTTAAATCACAGTCCCCTTTAAACAGGCATGATGTTTATCGAAAATATTTTCCTGCTTTTTACTTGAGAAACCTATGATAAAATAAATCATGTAAATATCTCACGGCAACACTTTATTGGTTCGTACGAGACAGCCGACGACTTATTTCCTGTTTCAAGTACGCCTTCAGTGCTAGCACCGAAGAGTATTCATAATATTTCATGCGGCGGAAATTGGAAAATGTTCAAGTTGGTAATAACATGAATACTTTCCTATGTGCCTAAGTTTATACTATGAGGTAATTGCTGTCGATAACTTTTACTGATCAAATATTGGAATAGGTTCATTCAGCATTTTCCATTTTAAGCTATTACGTGTAGATTTAAATTCAATTGTTTATTGCTCAACCCAGTACTTTTTATACATTTCCAGACGTCATTAAGAATTTGTTCTTTTATTTATCATATTTCATATTTGAATGGGTTTCGTTCATTGAGTGCCCATTAAAATAAACGCAATAAGTCAGAAATCTTATTTGGTAATACATTTATTTGATTTCAGTGTTCCCGAAGAAGTACTAATCCGATCTCATTTTCCCAAATGAAATGCCGACTGGCAGATGCGATGTGTTCTATCATTCCGCCATCTTCTTGCTTATTATTTTTATTGCTTCGCTCGCTTGTTTTCATTTTTCAGGGGAAGTGAAATGTAGACAGTTCGTAGTAGCTAAGTATTTGTAAGTTCGAAGGTTGTATATCGGTATTCGACTGTATTCGGTTAAACTGGAAGCGACCCCATCGTAGTTAAAAAAAGGTTAGGCAGACAATGTATACTTGAAGTCTAGACATTTTGTTCATACAGGAGTTAACAGATGATTTTTCCTTATGCCTTTGGCTTATCTAGGCGGCCTCGCTTAGATACTCCGACATGCAGGGATCATAAAGAAAACGAACTTGCTAATGACGGCCACAACTCCTTTGTACTTACTTATCTCGTTAATTTAAAAAAAGTATACTTGGTAGACAAGATTTCTCAAAGGCGATATTAAAAAAACAGCTTCCAGGTAGCGTTTATTGTCAGCCGGCTGCACTTACTACACACAGAATCTCATTGCTCTTACCTCAAGCGAAGGCGAAGTGAAATAAGCAAGAAAGAAGGCAGACACAAAGTAAGTAGGAGGGTAATTGGCGAGAGAGTAGTGGAAGGTGGAGAGTTCGTGCGGAAATAAACTTACAGTTGGCCGAGAGCCGTAATTAGATAAGTTCAGACGGAACTGCAATTAATTAACCTATTGAAAAACACCAGACAAGGCAGCTTACCTAACTTATGTAATTGCTGATTCGTCTAAGAACAGACTTTTAAATAAAGCTTAAAAAACAAACTTACCTACTTAAACCTATTTCCGGTTTTCACAATGTAGAAACAGGGCTACCTTCCTACCTTTTTGTAACTATACATTTTTTGGTAGTTATTCTGGACTTATATTTAAACTGCATTATTTAATACGGTTGCAATGATGCATAATCTGCATAAAATTCACATCAGCACCAAAAACGGATTTTGCCACGATTCCATTTAAATATTTTCACGTTTCTATAAATCCATAATTTCAAGTCATTTTTCTCACCTGCTTTCCTACTCTCCAGCTTGAAACTCCAGCACACCATTGCAACAATTTCGAATTAGAAAAATGGCTGTGACATACGGATAGGTAGACAGACGGATAGAAAGAATCAATAAAGGTTCCGTTTAAAATGTCGCACCCATAAAGAACAAAAATCACCACGTCACCAATACAATTAATTAATCATCTTTAGACGGCATAGACAAGACAAAGCAATGTACTCGTACATTGCTTTGTCTTGTCCACGCCTTTTTGTTCAACAAAGTTACCTGCTATTATGGAAGCGGAGATGACAGCGCAGCGGCTGGCGGGACGTGGCGGGAAGCTCCAGGTTACTGTCGCTCGAATCCCGTCCATTGCCCGCACCGTCGATTTGCCTGCGCTATGATTGAAAAGCTTCCGAAGACCGGAAATCCCAGGAAAGTCTTTTCAGTCGGAAGGTTTACATAGACTAGAATTAGGAGTTTTCTCAACTTTAATGCTGATATTTAGCATGCTTTGGGATGTGCGTTTATGGTATTTATTTAGTGATTGAAGTTATTAGTCTCATTAAGTTAACTCCACTTTTCTAACACATTTCATATCACAAAATGTGAAACAGGGAAACAAAACAGATTATTTCATTACTTTTCCTAGACAGGTAAAACTTGTCCTGAAAATGTGCTTGTAATAAAACTAGCTCAAAAATTGCTGGTTAAGAAAAAGTAGACAGATTACATACCTTCACGTAAAGGTGGGGAGAAAATCCATCTCAGGAAAGTGGATAATCCTTCAGACCGCGTTATAGTGGTGCGTTGTACTCTTGAAATATATTATAAAGAAAACCTTTTACGATCAAAGAATAGTTCCCACATAATACGATCGATAACACAGCCATAGCGGAAACGGTGATATATCACTGTTTAACAAAAGTCTTCGAGGGTTTCCATTCTCCACATCCCTGAAAAGGATAACCTTTTTAGCTATTGAACACTGATATTCAAATGAAACAGTTTCAGGCCTTGACAGGCTGTTCTGTTTTGTGAACAATGATGAATTATAAATTAAATTAATTTGACCAATGATAACTAACAAACGTAACTATATTGAGTGACAAATGAACAATAAACTTATACCTAGAAGTATTTACGTAAAATAGCATCCTCCATCAATCACGAAACCCTTCTCAGCGTTAGGCGCGGATGAAAATGAGAAAAAATAATTGGAATAAGAAGCTACTGAGAGAGTATTCATTTATTTCATTTTGTCGTAGTTATACGTATGTAGTATATATTATGTATATGTATATATATACCTAGTATGTAGATTATAGTTAGTAAGCAGGTACTTTCACAGACTGATTTGTAGTAGCAGACTATTTTGTTTTAATCCGATTTGTGAAACCCTTGTCATACACCCCGTTGAGGTAAGTCTGTAAAATACCCGAGATCGTCATAAGCCGAAAGTATTCCGGCGCAAAACGTAAATCTCTCTTTACGAAACAAAAATAAAGTTATTAGTCGGAGTTGCTGCATTTTTTCTCACAGAGTCAGGGAAAATGCGGCTCAGTCGACATAGGGTATTAGCGACCTAACACCTACCTATTATATACCTCGACACTCGACAATCGATATTGAAATAAGAGCCCGCAACCTTAATCCCATGAAATTCAGCGAGTCTGAAGACCTTTCGATGTCTTCGGTGCAAACCCGGCCATTGGCAAGTTAAGAAGTCTCGACATTTTTATGTCTTCATTGAAATATATCCATAGCTGTGGAAACAAATAGGATTTCACTTGTTTTTCTTTTGCAGCTAGTTGGATAATCTGTCTGCGTCGGCTTTTGATCGTTTTTCGTTAGTCGAGATCGTCTTAACTCCTTAATTTAAACATCATGTAAAAATGACTATCGGGTGATGGGGCCTTGGGCCTTTACCTTTAGCGTTCGTCTGTGTATCTTAGGGTTTGAAAATGTAGCAAGTCTGAACAGTAGCCAGTATGTAAACAAAACATACTTAGCTGTGTCTAGGTATTTTGTGGAGATTCAGCTATTTCTCATTCCTCAAGTCTAGATCTATACTAATATTATAAAGCAGAACCGAGGAAGGCCAGTTATAGGCTATATAACATCACGCTATGACCAAAAGGAGCGGAGCAGCAATAAGAAATGTTGCAAGCAGGAGTTCACGCGAACGAAGTCGCGGGCAGAAGCTAGCATTGTAATAATATTAGTCAAAAACGGTCCCTCGTCAAAAACTGTCCACTTTTCTGTGAGATGAGATATGATATGTTTTCAAGTATTTGTTCTTGCATGTGCGATTTCCTCACGATTACCCTTCGCCGTTCTGGGAGAAAAAAATAAATGACTAATAAAATGGATGAAATAAATGACATAAATGACATGAAATGTGTAGAGATAGAACCAGAGCAACCTAATCATCATCTTTTTGCCCTTGTACCATTATATTTGGGGTCGGTGCAAAATGTTTTATGAAGTGAAATTTCTAATGCGACTTCCAACAAGGTTGCGTTAAACGTTTAACGCTACCATGGAGCCCCCCATGCCACCCCCTTTCCTGTTTTCATTTCTTCGTTACGAAGTTTTACTTCTTCCGCGCGGAGGGACTCCACGCACTATTTTTTTCTTCTTCCATTCTCTTGACAGACGTCACGGCATCAATTACTCCTTTCTCTGTCACATAAATATCACGAATTTAAAATATCGCCCGTTAAACTGACAATGTGTCTACCCTTACGGAGCAGGTATTTATTTTCCTGTCGGAGCGTGACTAGTGCAGCGTGGCGGGGCTACCGGCTGCCGAGACGACGTCGGTGAAGCACGTGCCCAATCCTCTTTAGTTCTGCTAAAGTACTTGGCCCACAATGAAATGCAACGGTGAGCAGCAACATTATGTAATCGTATGTGGTAGGAGCAGAGCGCTCCAAAGAACTGCGTCTGTCTATTGACGAGAACATGTAATATGTAAGGGTTTTCAGTTTACATTTAAGAGACTTCTATTTTATTGAACTCTGGAATGGGTTTCTACCTGGTGTGCACTTAAAATGTGTCTCAGTTTGTATTGTGACCTGTTTTTCTTTGAAGTTTTTTCTTATGATATCTGGGGGGTGGGGTCTATAATTTTTCTTAAGAAGGGGATTACGAAATTTTTATCCAACCGTAAAATTATCATTACGTAGGTGTATGAAAAGAACTCAATAATAATAATAGTAACTATCCCAAAAATTTTATGGTCATTGGTTCTTATTGAGGTTTCTGCTTTTCAATCAAGAAACGATAAATGTGTGTAACCGACAATAAAAAAATGTAAAAACACTGGTCTGTAATTTTAACACCTATATTCCTTCCCACCTATATTTGCATGGTAAGTACAAGCTGCAACAACACAAATAAATTAATTTGTGTCATCAAAACAAAAGTGGAATAATATAAAAATAATAACCCGCAGTATCATAGCATATTTTCAAGTGCTATTACTTATTACGGATCCGATTCCCGCGGGCGCACACAATGCCACATTGGTCGCAGACAAGGGAATCGAAGAGACGATATTGGAAATGCAATTCGATACAACAATGATATGTTCACATAAAACCCTATTCCATGTACGTGAGCGTAGATAGAGAGGAATGGAGTGTTCGTTCGAGACGGTCGGACGCACAAATCAATGTAACGTTGTGCAAAGCAATCCAAATGAGAAGCCCGTCTAGACTGCGACCCGTCTATGCCTTACATCGCATTAATTAACAAAATCAAACGGATGGGACAGATACTTGTGTGTTCGACAACGACTGTGTGTCGACAGTTGGTACCTACGACTGTGTACCGCAAAGCTCTTTACTGGAATACCAATTAAATTGTCGACAGCAAGTTCATTTTTATAAAATTAATTCGCACTACAATTAATTAACGTGATCCTCGAGCTGTAATTGATTGAGCCCTCAATTTGTGGCTGCATTCCCTAAAGTCGGCCCCGCTGGGTTTCCTGAACGTATGGGAACTTCCACCCCTAATTATTTTCTCGAAGAACAGGTAAAACTTTAGTAATTTTTAAGGTCGTGGCTTACTTGACAAGCACCGCACCAGCACGGCACCAGCACAGCTCCTGACCGGCGCCGCCTCGAATATAGGCTACGGCGCACGGCCCGCGCGGCGCAAGCGAGGTGTAAGCACGCGGTCCCCTCGCTTGCGCCGCGCGGTCGCCTCGCTTGCGCCGAGCGGGCCGCGCGTGGTCGCCCAGCTTGCGCCGCGCGGCCCGCGCGCCGGCCGCGCGTGGTCCACTCGCCGTCCGCAAGGCGCAAGCTCGCAGTCCGCGCGCTGGTAGTAATAGTCCGGGAGGTAGCATTGTTTTTTAGGGAATTATCTCTAGTAATTATATTTTGTGGATTTGTGGTTTAATTTTTCTTTCCATTACAGTTCTGAAATTTTTTAAAGTTCAGTATATTTAAATTATTTTATATTTTATAGTTTCAGCCGGTGTACTGTAACGATTGGTTACAGACCGAACGACTGACTGACTTTATTAGGGTTTTTTATTTGCACCGCTACCTCCCGGACTACGAGCTTGCTGTCACCGCGAACACAATTGTAAGGCATTTGTGATTGAACACGCATAGGACTTGTACGTTGTCATAATGTCTCGGTTTACAAGACAATTATTGAGACGCGTTAAAAATACTCCAATAATATCAACTATACGAGTATGCACGATGAACTGATCTGCGTTTTTAGCCACTTGCATATTTAGCTCAAAAACACTATACCTTCACTTATTATTTATTTATATTTGTATTCAGGAATGTCTGACTCAGGAACAACAGATGTATTTTAATAAATGAGAGACCGGTGAATGATTTGTGATCTTTTATTCGTTCAGTTAAACCTGTCATTCATTCAATAAGCGCCACAAGAGCTTTAGTGTTGTGTTAATTATTAGTTGCAGCTGCTGTAGCGCTTGCATGCTACTAATATAAGTTCTAACGGAACTGTAGGTTGCAAAAAGTTGTGCCCCTTTGGCTGCAAAGCGGCTACATAAGGTCTGCAGTGCACGCTCTAGCACTTGAGCTTGGCGCCTTTGGGAATAATCGGATTGGCTCCAGAGCTCTTAAGCAACTAGTTTGTGTTACTTGGGTGTCAACAAGCTTTCGATTTGTACTGAATTTCACATAACTCGGGAGTCTTATCATAATAGTAATGGTTTTTATGCATTGCAGCATCGTGATCAATTATATATATAGATATTATCTGGGAGTCTAACCGAACTAGGTCTAGTGTCGTGGGCTCTTTAACTAAATTTGTAACTGGCCATACATTAAACAAAGAGTACCCACTACGTGGAGAAGCACGACGGCGCAGTGACGTTGTTTCGCGGGCCACCCGGCGTCCGCGCGCGGTCCCCTCGCTTGCCGCGCGCGGTCTCCTCGCTTGCGGCGCGGCGCCCGCGCGCGGACGGCGCGCGGTCCCCTCGCTTGCGGCGCGCGGGCCGCGCGCGGACGCCGCGCCGCCCGCGCGGCGAGGCGTATGGTAGCGG
Organism: Xestia c-nigrum; assembly: GCA_916618015.1. Classification (NCBI taxonomy): domain Eukaryota; kingdom Metazoa; phylum Arthropoda; class Insecta; order Lepidoptera; family Noctuidae; genus Xestia; species Xestia c-nigrum. The sequence continues at coordinate 14,990,711 of OU745245.1, forward strand.
CAAGCGCGTTGACCACCCGCCGTAAGCTTTTTCATATGTACATTCAAAAATATGTTATGCGACACACGATTTAATGCTCTAATTTGAATGGCAAGTAAATTGCTGGGTTGGAGCGGTGCTGGTGCGGTGCTTGTCAAGTGAGCCACGACCTTTAGGGTTCCGTAGTCAATTAGGGTAGCCCCCCTATATGTAAAGTGGGAAGTGTTTTTATTTTAACCCTAACGTGTGATATATTGTTGGAAAGGTATTTAAAAATGAATAGGGGTTTACTACAATCATTTTTTGATCATGTCAATAATTTTCGGAAATAATCGCTCCAAAAGTAAAAAACAATGTGTGTCCCCAAAAATAAAAAATATGAAAAAATCTGAAAAGTACAACTTTATAAGGACTTTCTAGGAAAATCCTTTTGAACTTGGATGGAAACAACAGTTTTTGTACAAAAAAGACAAAAAGTTGTACAAAATAATTTCTGGACTAAGTTTGTAGTATAATCGTATATGCAAGCATTTTTTTTTACTTCATTTACATATTTTATTAACCTGAATAAAAATCAGTAACAGAAATAAAGATCTTGTTCCAAATTCGCTTCTGGAAATTCTACTCTATAGCATTCATAACAGTGTCGGTACCTATACTATCAATAATTTTATTTGTAGAATAAAATACGGGGTCTCATTTTTCAGGCTTTTGTCATACTGAGGACTGCAAACACGTGGCTAATTGAAACAGGACCTCACGACTGATAACTACGTGAAAATTTAATAATTCCATTAAACATTTATTGCATTGCTAATTTGCCATACCTTGTTACATTTTATCAGGATGTTATTAGTTGTATGCAGTGAGGAATTCTAGTCTAGTAACGGCCAAGAGAAATTCCTGATATAAATATTCTAATAATCTACTGTATGTTTATCTAAGGGTGCCACCATACAGCGACAATTATATGAACAACACTTTTTGAATGGAAAACTTCTCGTTGAGCACTTTCTGGGTGAACACAAAACAACAATGAAACTCGCGTGACCGTCACCTAACGCTTCGTGGCACTTGTAGCCGCTACGGCGTAGCACTGGTTAGGCGTGCGCGGAGCACAACCCGTAGCAGATGTAGATTACTTAGTTTTCACTTCTATCGGCATTCTATAAAATACTGCACCGAATATATTTTGCGCGAAGTTTATGCTGAAAAACGATTACTAACTAATACTAACTGTGTATTTTTAAAGATGTGAGTTGCGAACTTATTTTGGTACACTGCACGGCCATTATGATGAGCAAAATAGACAGAATTGAAATACACTCCAAGGGTTTTATAATAAACTAGCCGATGCCCGCGGCTTCGCCCGCCTAAAATTATATAGAAAAACCTTCCTCTTGAATCACTCTATCTATTAAAAAAACCCGCATAAAAATTCGTTGCGTACTTTTATAGATCTAAGCATACATACGGACAGACAGACGCGGCGGGAGACTTTGTTTTTATAATATGTAGTGATAGGATAATGTGTGATGATGTGAGTGTAAGATGGGCTGAGACAAATGCTGTTCCTGGGCTTAAATTACAAAATATTTAAGTTTCAAATAACGAAATCCCGTAAGGAGCTTAAAATGTGGGAATTCAGCGTGTAGTTCCACTAATACCACTTGTACCACTAATATGCATTTAACGTGTAGGTAGTCATTGTAGTCTAAAATATTCAATATGGGAACCACACGTGCAGCAGGTACCTAATTCAGTAAAACAGGAATATGCGATATTCAGATGCAATGTCATAGATAGTTCCCTGTAACGTAGACTGTTTATAATTTTATTCATGGTACGTTTTGTTTGTACAAATAACTTTATTTAAACAGAATTTTGAGGAAAATTAACTGTCAATTTTACGTAATAAACACAATAAATTGCATTGTGAATGAGTTCTCAGTTAGAATGCAAAGAAACGTAATATAAATGGCTACCGTTTTGTCGTGTTATCGTTAATGTTGGTCCGGTCGACCGCTCCAGGGGACTACTTTGTACTGTTATTATTCAATCGCGATATTACATAATAACAATGTTTTTCTATACAAGTCTTATATTTTACTTATTTAGTTTAACATTCATTGCAGTAAGAACACAAGGCAATGGTGAGTACACTGCAACATACTTTTTGTGTTTTTAAGAATCATTTTATGCTCCTTCCTTTTAAACTTTTGATTTCTTTGCAGAAATATTTTCAAACTTATTAGATGATGGGCTTACTCCTCAGCAGAATTTTAAAGCAGACCCAGTGGAGAAAAAGGTTTATTTTCTGTATCTAATGCCTATGCTTATTTTTAAAATATTGAAAATGAATAAACGAATTCTGATTGTTTTAGATACAAGACTTTAGAGAAAAAGCCAATATCAAAATAAACTATGAGTGCCTATGTCCCGGTTGCAGGAATTTTATTACTCAAAAATTAAGGCCATTAGTGAAAACACTAGCTCCGTTCCTGATGGTGCATCTTTATCCGTATGGAAATGCACAGGTAACTAATAAATAAGTAAAATTAAATAAAACATAAAAAAACCCCGAATCATGATACCATTTTTTTTTAGGTTTTACGGTTTTATTGAAAAAATAAAGGTAATAATAAAGTAGTAAGTAATGTACTAAAAGTGAAGTATAGTATATTTTATTATAACGAGGGTCTCAACGAAGCCATACTATTATTTTCACTTCTCATATTCTAAAAGTACGCCAATATAGCCCTACGAAGCGGGATCAAAGTGACCATTTAATTCCCTAGGGAGTAAAAAGTAATTTAAAAATGGAACGATCTTTTGCTCTGGAACATGGTAACAAAAGAGTAACTTATCAAAGGTTTTATATAATTTTCGAATTGGCTTGCTAAAATAGAAAGCGGTTAATTTAAAATAATAAACAAATGAACTCTTCAACGCGAGAAAAAATATTGTTGTTTGTGTGTATCGTTGATATTGAAAAGTATGTGCAATACCTCTGTTGGTAGCCGCTGCAGTAATGTAGGTACTAATTATTTGTGGAGTGTGGATCATCATCAATGCGAAGATTTTCAGAGTTTGTGTTGTGTTTTAAATTATTAATCTGTGACTGACCTGATTGAAGAAACAACTGACCGCTCAGTTCAGAATTTTTGTCGAGTGTAAATTTGTGAGGTTTTAAATGCCTGTTTATCTCGCACTCGAAGTGAAAAGTACAGTTGGCACTTCGAGACTAAACGCCAATTAAATATACCCTCGCTTTCATTGACTCCCTCGAAAGCTCGAGAGTCAAACTACTTCGGGTATATTATGGCTTCGTTTAGTCCCTCGTTATAAAATATACTATATGGCTTTGTTTTCTAGGGAGTAACGTGGTCACTTTAGTCCCGCTTCGTAGGGCTATATTGGCATAATTTTAGAACATGAGATGTGTATAAAAAATAATTCGTTAGTTCCTTTAACTCTGTGGCCATAATCACACATCTAAATTGTCAGCTTTGATGTGTGTTTATGGTTTAGATATGACCACAAAATTAAAAACAAATTAGCTCTAGAAATATTGATTATTTCTCTAGGGAATGCTCTAAATAAATGTCACAATTATTCTTTTATTAGAATGTTACTCTTAAAACAGTCAAACACACATACACATACAAGAGAAATTGTGACTTGTCTTATAAACTTTTTTCTTTATTATTCTTTTTACAATAATAGCCATTTTTAAATATTAAAAAAATCGAAAGTAATCATTTAATATGATTGGCTCATAAGCATCAGGCCAGGGCTCCAGAGGAAGAAACTTTATCATCATCACTATGCGTGCAGCGGTGTCCAGGACAACGCTTTCAGCAGCCGCACAATGAGAGCCTCATTTTTTAAGCTATTGCATAGCTTCTATCGCAGGCCTTGAGCGTGGATACCGAATCTAGAAATTTCGTAACGAAAATAGCCACCCCATGTCAAATAATGACAATGACAAGCTAGTTTTCTTTTTAATATATTGCCGTAACTAGGAGTTGTAGGTTGTATATGTCACCGTAAAATTGACAAACACGTTATATTACAATATAACGTGTTTTTTCTCGCGATATTGTAATGTCTCGAATTATTTTCAACTGAACATACGGAAGTATCTCTGCCCTCATAATCGGGACTTGGGGCACCCCCCCGTTAGGTTAGTTAGGTTCCTTTAAACCCTGCACTCGGAAATTGGGGTCCCGCGAAGCGGGGCTCTGTTGACTACGCTTTTCAGGGGGAATATAAAGTGTTTTAAGGTTATGTTATATTAATCGGTATTTCTCAGGAATGGTGCATTATCTTTTCATGAGAGTTGTGCCACTGGGCAAGGGGGACCCCTCCTTCCCTCCACACCGCGTAAGTTGACTACCATCGCATGCATTTCACGAAAAATAATGCGTTTTGTTGTAAGCAGTATGTTCACTTGACAATAATTCGAGACTTTACAATATCGCTAGAGATACTACAACATAACGTATTTGACAATTTTACGGTGACATATACATTTGATGTTAGACCTGCTTTGTAACCATTTTTTATCAACTTATGCAATTATAGTTATTTATTTATTTTATGTTTCCGCTTGTTGCCGGCTCGCGGACCAAACGCAGACTGAATGTTGAGGCCCGGCTTCCCATCACGATGAAATTATGAATTTTTTAATGAATGTTCCACACATACATAAACAGACACGTCAAACTTATAACGCCCCGTGAGGAAGGCCTCGCCCTTTATGTTCCGGGGCCGCGGTATCTCTTTCGAACAGTCCCGCAACCCCGGGACGCGCGCGTGGAACACGAACGCAGCGTCGACACGGCCTGTCGTCATTAGACGGATGGACGGCTAGCTAGCCCACAGCTAACCGTCCACAGGCCCGCGTCTACGGTGGCCGGTAGCCACCACGTGGCCCCCGAGGCCCGGTGCGTCTCCCGCGGCGGCTGGGGCGAGAGGCTCTCTCCCTTTCGCGTTCCGCCACCTCCTTCGCTAGCATGACTGCTTCGCAGAAGGAAGTGACGGCTTCCCATTCCGTCTCGCTCCGTACCATGAATTGAACCAGGGCCGGACACGAGAGGTCGCCGCCGCCGATCGCCGCTACGAAATGAGAGCCTCCTAAGATGTTGGTCGAGGCTCTTCGCTAAAGGCCCATTAACCGTCACGACCATCGATACACAATGTCTACAGAGTCCAAATCCCACATTTCGACAATTTCGTGAGCAAATTTAAGATACTCAGCTGTCACGATATTCTCGTCATCAGTGATACACGATCATTACACGGCGCTCTCGGCGATCATCACCACAGCATGGGACTCAAGTAAACTTTCAAGGACTACAGGGTTAATGGTATCTTATATTTCACAGACCATTGATAATGGTAACGGCACATACGAGTTCAAGTGCCAGCACGGTCCGGAAGAGTGCTACGGCAACAAACTGCATGCTTGCGCCATCGACCACCTGAACAATAACGAAGAAGCGGTCCTCTTCAACTCCTGCATGATGGAACCGTCTAGGAAGGATAATGGATCCAACGACGAAGCTGCAGATGAGGTAACTTGAATTAAAAAAAGTGGTTCACCGTTCACAGTAGTTTCTGAAATTTTTTAATCATTTGCGAGGAACGAAAGCCCTGAAAACTTGTGTTTTATTTATTTTCAGTGCGGTAAGAAATTCAACATCGACTCAGAGGGGATTAAGCAATGCGCAAAAGGGGAAAAAGGAAATCAACTCCTTAAATATTATGGAGACGAAGCCAACAAGTCCCACTTCGATGGCCTTCCTTGGGTTACGATCAATGGAAGGCACATAAACAGCACAGACTGCAATTTGTTAAATGAAGTGTGCACAACTTTTTGGAGACCACCAGTAGAGTGCGACATGCAAATCGTTTGAGTAAATAAATAAACGTTAGTTATAACTTTGTTTAAACTGTGTGTTTTGTTGTTAACGAAGCGCCAGTATTTGTAAACAAATACTTTTTTTTTAATTACAGATAATTCCATAACAAATACCATTTCCATTGATTTGATACCTATATACCTTTACAGTATTTGATCCTTATCAGCAACAGCTATGGCGTATCAGAAAGACCTGTCGTGCTGTTTTGTAAAAAACAACAGACTCGGGTTTCCTAAGTCCGTCTTATAAGCTGTGTCAATAAAAAATAAAATCAAGTTGTTGGTTGACCATTTTGTTCGACTATTATAGTTTCTTATTTCAATCTGATGAACTAACGCAAAAATCACCCTATATAAGTGTTTGTACCCTATTAGGTCCACGTTCACCAAAAATATGACGGTCTGTTTATCTAAAAGCACGACATTTTTGTATGGGAACATGTCACAGTGACGGCTGTTTTTGGATTATCAGACTGTTATCTTTTCGGTGAACATGGAGCTTGGTCCAGACTGAGTCTTTTCTTATCTGAGGATCTCGTGGCTACCCAAAAACAGCCGCTCGGGTAGGTCGGTTAAGGCGTGCTTACCTAGGTTGGTCCGTGAATGGGTGACCACCCACTACATACTGAATTTTCACCCTGTCTCAGAAAGCACGTTATGCCGTTGGTTATTTGTAGATATTTAACCACTGACTTACTGTAATGACTGTCAAATATACCTACCTAGCACTAACTGGGTTGTGATTGTGAAGGTCAGATAGGCAGTCGCTCCGTCTAAAACACTGGTACTCAGTTGCACCCGGTAAGACTGTAAGCCGAACTTAAGATAATTGGGAACAAGCTTGGCCGATCATAATGAGCCTTCTCTTCTCTTAGCTTTATCTCCATACAACATTTTGTTTGTATGGAGGTAAAGCTCAACTCATGCAAGTATAACCGTAGTCCGTGGCTCCATACATTTTGGTATAATTATGACTTCTCATTCAGTATGTCCACGTATGTCACATAAACTAAAAAAAACAAGTTTCATAAAATCAGTTCAGTTATTTTTAATAAATGGGCTTATTACGTACATAGATAGGGTACGTTATCGAAACATTTCTACGATGGTACATATTATGTCTATGATGTTATAATAACATCAGCCCGCGTAATATGACCAATTCTATCTATACTCTACAAGGAGTAGACAAAGCTCTTTCTCTACAACTCGACATGAATTCTGCCCAAGCATGGGGCGACCCATAGACTCAAGTTTCTACGAAGACAAAGACATGAAAACAGGAATTAGGCATTCAGTTAGGTGTCACTCAGTGTAAGCATTAGTCATTGTCTGATAAAATATTTGCAGTACACCACAGGGAGATGGGAGAAGAGCCCCAGTGAAAACCCCTTTCGGAGTTACTTTCATTCTTCTTGACCTACAAACTAAGGAGACGAAGACGATAGAGCCATCTACAATCTGTTTTGTCGATTCTTCCCTCGACTAAACCCGTTTCCACGGTGGTCACACTCGTGCAGATTGTAGACGTTGTAGAACTGGTACAATGCATGAATTTGCAAGTGCGAGTTGGGCTCGTAAGCGGGGGGTTCCATACCAACTTACAGTGGAATCGAGCAAAAAACGCGATTCCTAAAAGGTTTAGGAGATGTAGCCCTAGCTGTGACTTATATATGTATAGATAGTCCTCCTTATTGATTTCGATAACGGCAACAATTATATAAATTAAAATGGTTACCTTATAATGTGTTCTGATCGTGAAAGTTTAAAAAAGGCAAAATGGCAAGTTATATCCGGATATAACTTGCCAGACCGAATTTAGTATTTCATACACAGTCACAATTAGAACAGTTGTTGGCTTGTAGACTATAAAGGTATAGTTAAGAGGAAACACTTTGGGCGAGAGAATTGAAAAATAGGTATTTGTAAAATGTATTGCAGTCGCGCAGTGCCTAAACGACAGCGCGCAGAATACAAAAGAATCAACAGCAGAAAATACCAATTTAAAGTACACAAAAACAACGTCTCGTAGTCTCCTGATTACAATCTAAAACTTGACTGCTTTTTTCATTAAAAAATAAAATGCATGCCAATAGTGGTCATAGATTTTTTGGAAAAGACAATACTGCTCTACTGGCATTTTACAGGGGGGAAACAGGGGACTACGTTTGTTTATAAAACAACCGTACTGTATCCTTTTAAAGGCGTAACTATACTGTTATTAACTAAGTAACAATATAATGTAGGTTACATATTTTATTTTGTTATTTTCTTAATCATCTGACTGTATTGATCATCATCAGTAGCAGCACGGGACCCTAAGTCCCGAGCCTCACCCAGATGTAGAACTTAGATGAAGCACGGGTCTGAATCGCCATAAACTTATTTTTTCACCGACTACATCTTCTGCGGTTTCGGCGGTCTCTCCAGTTCTGGAGCCATAGCGGTTCATGGCACGACTCTCTCTGTCTGCTCCGACTTTCGGGTTTTCAGTTCACTCATGCAAAGCGATGGCGAAACAGATCGTAGTGTAAAGCATCAAATTAACACGGGATGGATGAAATGGCGACAAATCACGGGAACAATCTGCGACTCCCGCATTCCCTTTAAACTTAAGGGGAAGATTTATCAAACACTGGTTAGAACTCCTGTCCTATATGGATCAGATTGTTGAGCTACAAAAGGGATGAATGAATGGCTATAGATCCGTCGACTACGCTTTTTAGGCGAATATAAAATATTTTGGTAAGGTTAAACTAATTGGTTTGGTCAGGAATGGTGCATTATCTTTTCATGTGAGTGGTAGGGTAGGGGAACTTCTAGGCAGCAGTTAATTCGTTAAAATGGCTTCCAAAGTTATTGTTTATCTATTTTAATCTAAATTCGACACATTGTGGAAAAATAATTAAATAGAATTCGGCCCGCACAATTTTGAGGAAAATTAACAGTCCTTTCTCAATTTTACGTAATAAACACAATAAATTACAGTGTGAATGAGTGCTCAGTTGGAATGCAAAGAAACGGAATATAAATGGCCATCGTTTTGTCCAGTCCTCCACTATCCTTCCCCGCACGTCTGTGCAACGAGAACCCCAAGCCAAGTTCTTGGCATTGAAGTCCCCGAGGACAAGCATGGAAAGGGAATGGGTCCCGACGACGACACTCAACTCTTCCAGAGAGTTGTGGAACTCGGCGAGAGTTCGGTTCGGGGAGAAGTAGACTCCCACCAAGACGATCTCCCCGAACCGTGCTGCTACGCACCCCCGACCCCTCCTGACACTTTCAAGGGTCGGGGTACCGGCGGCGGCCGATGACACTATGGTCACTGAGCCGTCAAGGTCTGCCACCCAGTCTTCCCTGGTCAGGACAAAGTATGGCTCAGCGA